>JAFBJZ010000099.1:0-1296079 GCA_016785225.1 Psettodes erumei
TTTCTGTTTTTGTGACATGCCAAACTATGACCTTTTCGGTAACTTTTCTGCACTTCAACACCTTTTAAAACATGGGGGGTGTATGAAACACTGTATTGTCATGTTTTGGAGCATTTTTAGCACTTTTTATTTTTGGACATTTTTCACTTTTTTCGACATAGTATAGTATGTCGTTTTTTTTCTTTTTGTGACATGCCAAACTATGAGCTTTGTGGGACCTTTTCTGCATTGTCAACATCTTTTAATACATGGAGGGTGTATGAAACACTCTTTTGTGATGTTTTGTAGCATTTTTAGCACTTTTTATTTTTTGACATTTTTCACTTTTTTCGACATAGTATAGTATGTTCTTTTTATCAACACTTCATACTTAACACCACTTTATCATGATTTTTGTATCATTATTATTCCTTAATATTTTGTGACATTTTTTACATATTAGCATATTTTACAAAATATACTCAGCACAGGTCAAACTCAGAATCCTAAAGTCCGATTCCAGGTCATGGTCCAGAACATCCTGTTAAATAATTAAGTTTCAAAGTGTTCCTCTCAATCTCTTTAAGGGAATTTATACGGGCCTTTGCTCATCAGACAATTTGTGAGTCATGTGGGATGCCTCAGTAATTAGGGTGGCATATGTAGACTCCTTAATACATTTGCAAAACTGTCCTAAAGGATCTTGGCAATGTTGACATACAAATTGTTAAGAGAGCTGTTCCAAATTCCACTGATTCCCCAATGCTGGTTAGGAGCACATAAAAAGAGCACCCTGATTCATCTGTGGTTTGTGATTAAATTAGTAATAATTCTCTTAAGCAATAAACACAGTTGGCAGGTAATTAAATATGATTCAGCACCGGGTAATAGTCAGTGAGTGTACATGTAAAGTCAATGATGCCCTCATTTCTGATGCTCCATTATATTGCACCGGCTGAGTATTTTTAGAACAGCTGTTGTTCTAATGTAGAAAAGAATAACTTTAAACTTTTTTAATAATTAAATCTAGTAAAAAGAGTCATCCATTGGTATTACTGCTTATATTCAGTCAGATAAAGTCAACAGCTCCCAAATATTGGGTGTGTTTTGATTGTAAAATTCTATTAAGTCCCCATCATTCCTTTTGTGAGGTACCATTTGCACAGATATTAATAATAGAACCCAAGGTTAAATGTGTTGTCCTGGATGTGCTTGAACTAGCTGTGTCTGACTGTACTGAGGATGGAAAATGAAATGGGAAACCTGCTCTTCCTACTTTGTAAATGACTGGCACGAAAAGAGATTTCAGTGTAAAAAGTCTATTATTTTCAAATCTAACACTTGAATTACAAATGGTGATCAAAATTATGTTGAATTTGGGTACATCTACAGTTTATCCTGTTTGTGGTTAATATATGAAGAATTACAGCCATTTAATTTTTCATGGTAAAAATGAAACTATCGTAAGTTGCAGTCCCATTACATTACTATGTAGCATGTTGACAGTTTTATAATGAAAAAGTAATGTAAGTAAGTAATGTAACAAGGCAAAGGGTAGTGTCTTAGATGAACAGTGACTATAATTGAGAATAGGAATGGAAATTATCGCTGTTATGAACAACATTTGTCAAAAATGAATTTAAGTAATCAGGTTAATCTGTCACTGATCCTGCCAGATATGCCTGATTCAATCTTTTTAACTTGAAGCATGCTACCTCTTCAGCTTCATGACACAGCCACAAAACTTGTGAAAAAGAAAAATGACAAGAGGAAATGATTAAACTCCTCTTTCCTTTAGAAGGGCACATTATGTGTGTGTTTAATCTTACCAGAAGAGCTAAGAGGCACAAATCAAAGTTTTAACTTTTGTGACAACAGGGAGAATTGATCCATCTTAGAGTGCTACAGTTTCTAAAGATGTTCATTTGAAGACCGTCCTTTGTGCTATAAAGCTTCTAGACTTGTCACATTTAAACCCTTAGAAGTCCTTTGTAGCTATCAGCACTACTTCTGTTAATAAAATAATGCACACTGAAGAAGGCATATACTGTATTTACCACAAAAACTGAAAACCAGAAATAAAAGGGCATCCTGACAGAGTTGGATGAGTTGTTCACTTTTTGCTTTAGTGTGTGAACCTGATCTCACGTAGCAGTTAAATACGCTGAAGTATTGGATCTTATTGTTTCCACAAAGCCTTTCAATACTTGAGCAACCTCTGCCATGTGCAAGTTTCCACTCTACCTTGGCAATCAGTATGTTCACAATGAGTTGCTGATGCACTATGGCTGACCTGCAGGCAATTCCCCATGCCTAAATATCTGTTAAATGAACTGAGACTGAACTGACGCTGAACTCCAGCCTGCAGCAGCTCCAGATAAGGTTCTCTGGCAACGTGTAGAATGTTAATAAAGTGAACTAAAACATGGGGCCCTTTTACACAATAGTTAACAAAAAATGTACTGTATCTGCTGCTGTGATCTAAAGTTAAACTAAACTGAAAGTCCCTATGAGGATGATTCTCCCACATCCATTAACTACGACCATTTTTAAGGCAATTCTCAAGTTGAATGTCTTCTTTTTGATTTAAAGCATCCTTTCATTCATAAGTAATATAATTTGCAGATGTCTGAGCTGGAGGAGAAAGCCTTATTAGATTGAATTAATGAAACAAATGTGTAGCCACGGAGAAAGGGCAGACATGGCACTTTCTGCACTCACTGCTACCACTGCTGGATTCACTTCCAAGTAGTTGATAAAACCTAACCATCACAGTCAAAGTGTTGCTTTGGCATGACTCCTCTGTTGTCCAAGCCGCTGTAATGATTTTAGGCTAAATTGGTGAACAGTATTGAGAGTATGTCACACAGATGTCAGAGGGAAATTGCTCCTTGCCGAGCTACTGCACATTTGATGCAGTGTGGCTTGCTATTCTCTACTTCTTTTGACAGAGTTGTCAGGTGCTTTTGCCAACTCAGTCTCTGTACTCTTTCGAGCTCCCACTTACAAAAGCTGAATGTTTCTGTGTCAGTTCAGATCACTGTTTATGAAATGATACATCAGCTGAGGATGACTGCAAAAGCTACAGCCCTACGGCATCCGCAGCACACTACCACAAGTTCACTTTATGGAAAACATCAAAATATTCTGAAATTAGTAAGATTTACAAGTCAGAATTGACCTAAAATCTGTTGTTGAAGTATCTACAATCATTAATCAATACTTTTATACTTCATATGATGTAAAGGAGGTCATTGACGGTGATTAAAGCATTATTGTGTGACTCTACAGTTCCCACTCAGCTCTTTCAACCTTTTTAGCAACTTTGAAATGATTGTTGTGGAAAATGATGTGACTCAACATTTCCAGTGTCGTAAGCTGGTTGCAGAAAACACCAATTTTCCAGTGAAATTACTCAAAAAACAACGAGATGCTAAAACCCAAACTAAGCAAATAACTGGTGAAAATAATTAAGCATTTATCAGCTTAAGTTACAGATATTTCCCAGAGGAGTGGAAGAGACCAAAACAAAGCTTAAACTGAGTGAATATTGGACTTTGCCTGGTCGCCAGAAACATGATTCCAAATTAATGATAATGTTGTTCATTGTCTGCACAATGTGTACTGAGTGGGAAAAATTAATTGCTTTATTTGTTAAACATCTCAATTAAGACAATTACAAAATCAACCTACCATCATAAATATATTTCAGTTAAGACTGACTAGTTATGTCTTTGTTGATTCCCCACTAAGACCAATATGATACGGCCATATCAGTCCAGTTCTCATGTTTCCTGTGTGTCAAGATTAAATAAAACTTGTTAAGGCCAAGATTTCTGACTGGCTGCTTTGTTATAAGACCTCCAAGAAAATGTGTTTACATGGCATTCAGATTCTACGCATCAGATATTGGAAATTCTTTTGTAGCACTTGTCATTTTCGCCATACTAGCTGTGAGGGTTCAGCAGTGGATGCCAGTCTGTTGATTAGTCTTCCACTTTGGTCAAGAAAAAATATCTCCATTCTTGTTTGCGTCAGAACTAAAAATTTCAATACCGTTCTTTTTGACTATACACCAGCCTCAGCTATACTTTGTTTTTAGTGCTCATTATCAAATGTTAGCTCGGTAAGATGCTAAACAAGATGTGAACATGGTAAATATTATACCTGCTAAACAAATGCGTCATGACATTGTGAGAATGTTAGCATGGTGATGTTAGCATTTAGCTCAAAACATGGCTGCATTTACCTGTAGACCCAGTGTTTTTTCTTCTATTTCACTGCATTCATTTTAAGTCTTTTTCATTCACCTTCTGGTTTATCACCTTGTGTTTTTTGTACCATGTAAAGCACTCTGAATTGCTGTATTGTTGAAAGAAAACCTGCCTTGCTGAATGTTGCCAAAACAGAACACCACAACTGCAAAACAACTTTTTCATTTAATTGTTTCACATTAAAAACACACACTGTATGCTGCATCACGAAATGAGAAAATGATGTTCTGCAATAACAACTGAAGCCAAAGTAGATAGAAGAAACAGCCAGTGTTGCTGCCACCGAGAGAAGTGAGACTTTGTCTTCACACTTCTACAGGTTTGCTGACGATTGTGTTTGTCTGAAGCCACAACATGAGTACACAGAGACAGCAGGTTGAGCCACAGATGGGAAATCATAATTCAAATAGTCTCACAAAGCACTTGAATTCATTCCTACCTGTGATGTACATTACCATGATGACAGAGACCATGCTAGGATGATCATGGACTAGAAATAGAAAACCCAGATAACACTCAGTTGTCCAAATGGTCTCACACAAGCTTTTGGTGTAAAGCCATATATATATGTAATTGTTGTTTCTGAGGACACTGAAGGTTCAGCTAAACCTGTATTTGAAAATGATGCCTGGTGCTTATAGCAAAGTGTGTCCTTCATTTTTAGCACAACATTCAACTACCTCAAAATGCTACTGCCTGTTAGATAACATTCTCACCTACTGAGAGCTGCAGATTGAGTAACATTATGAAAAAAAAAATGTGGTAAGTAGGTTGTCATTTCCCATGACCTGGTGTTGATATTTCACCAAATTCTTTTAAATTAGATTTGCTTCAGGCATGTCTGCATTTTACCCGCTTTTGTGAAAAAAAAAAAAAACAACACAGATATTTACACCATAACACAGCAGACCCTGTATCCTAAAATAAAATGGTCAAACACAAATATCCTCCACTGAAAATTGTTTAAAATTGTCAAGCCTGGGGGTGTTTTTTTTTTTGGTGAAGGACAAAATATGCCATTCTTGATAAAATAATAATAGCTGACCGAAATAGCACCCTGACATTCTCTTAATGAATTAATAGTTTAACAACACCTTGGGTATGTTCATTTAATGCAGAGTTTTGTAGAGAGGAGGCAGAGGCTTGTTGTCTGGCAAGCAAATCAATTCAGATTCTGCCTCACTTAGCTGGATGCTGCAGAGAGGTGCAGCAGCCAGAAGCCAGTCATTTATTCCCATAAATTGACAGTAAGTGTATGACATCCCTTACAGATATCTGTAGAGAACAGCTTAACACCTGGGAGTCACGTAGCAAACATGCCTTTAGTAAACTGATTATACAGAAACTGGCCGATGAAAAAAATACAAAATGCAGGCTGAAAAATCTCCAGATTTCACTCTGCGTTCAGTAAACAAAAATGTTCAGGGCTTTTTTTTTTCTTCAGTAATGCTCATACTTCACCAATTTCTTCTATCCCAAGATTATTAACTGATAAATGATAAATAGTGTAGGTTTTCAGAGATGGTTGGTCACATATGAACTATGATTTTAAACAACCATATGTTCAATCTGTACATTCGAAACTCCACATCTCACCCGGGCCCTTGTTACAGGCCTCTTCTGCAGATAGAGAGACAGATGGCACACATGTACAGTAAAGCAGCACTGCAGTTCAGCGTATGCATCAGCAGAGAGAGCAAGGTAGATCGACGCATGCAATGTGGACAGTTCAAAACCAATTTTGTACAGTTCATTTGGCAGTGAGCGACATATGAATGTGTTTGTTACATAGATAAGCTGCACAGGGATGAGCCCCGCTTTTGGGCAGTTCCCCTCCGAGTCTGATTTTCTGTGCATGTTATGTGGAGACTCTGACCCCATTGCAGGCCTTGGACAGTGAAAGTCGCCCTCCCACTACAGTACAGTACAGGGTGACAGAGAGGGCCAATGAGTCCAGGGTGACGGAGAGGGCCAATGAGTCCAGCCGACAGCTCCTTAATCCCCATTAGTGCCTCAGACAGGTTGGTGTGACGGAGCGCAGCACTGTCCTTAGTCCAACCCTTGTTCTTGTCCTTGTCACCTACCCTCCCCTGGTAAATTCCTGCATGGTGCCCTCACGAAGGATGTAGCACCACCCGGTGGGGGCAGCCTCTTTATGCCTGTGGCTCTGAGGGGAAAGGGAAGGGCCTCAGCAGGCAATCTCCTCCAGGGTGCCTAATGTTGTCTGCAGGGGCACTGTCACAGTGTGGCTGATGGACTCTGAGTGATTTGCCACTGGGTCACAGGAACTCTGGGGAAGACAAATAAGTATTGAAAGCACTCTTAGATGCAGTGACGACTGTGGCTCGCAAGCTAGTCATTTACATGCTAAGAAGTACTAAACCAGACTGGGGAATAGTGTGCAGGACAATGAACAGCAACAAGGAAATTGAAAATTGAAAAGCTGCCATGTTTTTATTGGTACAATGTTTTGTACTACAAGGTCCTTGTCAGGGTTAAACTGACAATTAAGGACAATGTGCATCATTGCTTGCAGGTGGAAATGTATACAAATAAAAACTTGGCAGCTTTTCTTGGAAAATTCAGCAGGTGGACAGCCTATCCTTTTCCAACATACTAACAATACCCAACCCCATTACAAACTGCTGTGAATAAGTTAACATGATCTGGCCTCAGTGACTCTTGTATCTAATGCTCCACAGCTATCAGCTGACTAGCAGCGCCCAGTAATATCCACACGGGTATAGATGTATACCCCAAATATGACCTGAAGACCTGCATATCAAACCTCAGGTTTAATATGCATGACCACAGTGAATGAATATTACACTGATCCTACACACTCCAGTTACACAGAGAGCTCTGTGAGGACGACTGACAAGGGAAGGGTTAAAGGAAACTTACCACATCCTCTCCATGACTCTCCTCTTCCTCCTCTCTACTCAGTAAATCCAATAATTTGTCTTTCACCACCTGTAGATCAGAGGATAAAAGTCAGAGTGACTTCATTCAGTCTGTTAGGGAAGCTCTCCATTGACGCTTTTTAGAATTACTGGCTGCACAGTAACAAATGTTACAACAAACAACTCTATTAAAATTATCTGAGCAATAAAACTGTTAAAAGTTGCTTTCGAACTGCTTATGTAAGTGACATGATGGTTTCTTATCCCCATTTCTCCATTTTGTGAAAAATCACAAAATGTATGTACTGTATTTCTAAAATCCTAGGGGAGGCAAAGACTGTTATGTGCTTGTCAGAACCCTATGCAGCTGAAAGCAGCACAAGAAGCTCTAAAGAGGGGTACAACAGAGCAAGAGTACCATTGCTTAGTGCGTCATCTGAGTCACCTCTGAAACACTTTATCTGCTTTTAGTATCAGTGACATTGTTTCTGTTGTCAGTTTTCATGGTAGTGCTTTGTGCTGAAAACCTGTTAAAGATGTCAAAGTTGATTGCACAAAAACAACAAGAGTGAGAGCCTGTGGATGAGTGATGTGTGGGAGTAATTAGCTGTAACTTCAGACTAACCTCATAAGCATAGTCAAACAGCTCTAGGATGGTGAGGATGCTGGCTCCAATGAACAGACCCATCTGACCTCCAATATCACCTGTAGAAGCCCACAGTCAGGCAAAGAGAAGCAGAGAAGAAAATTTGTGATTCTGATTGGCAGACAGAAATCTGTTAAAACTGAAAGAGAGTACAGCTCAAACATTATTATGGTCAGCTGTCAGATCACTTCTTGTCTCAATGAATCGGTTGGATATCAAAAACAAGTGACAGCAGCACCCACAAAAATGAGAACAAGCAAATGAAATGACCTCTTGATATTCAGATAAAGCTTGTATAGGGGTTAATTCTTTCTCTTTTTATTTAACGATGATGTCAAATGTTAAAATTTAGCTTCCTGCCAGTAAAATCTCACCATTTCTTAAGAGTAAACATTTTGTTTAAGGCTTGTCACACACTGTAGTCATATAATCAACAATGGTTGATTATACGACTTGATTATACGACTGATAGTCTGTCAACCATCAAATCAGGCATCTATGAATTGTTGTATCTAATCCTGCCTCCATGAGTCGAGGGGAAGGCGATTTATGAGAAATTAGAACATGCAGTAATTGAATAAAAGGCAACATGACTTTGTTTAACATCGACCAAATTCAGGTTTGGAAAATTGAGGGTAACAAAGAGTAAAATGTACCCAGCAAGCCCGCAACTTCGTAAGCTTTCTTCTGCTCAATGGTCTCGTAGTTCAGAGCCTCAAAGAACACGTCCAACACCAGGATGTTGTCTCTGCAAAAGAAAAAAATGGGTATTTGTCTTAATGAATCCCTTATCAGGAAATCACTTGATAAGCAACCAGAGAAGCATGATCACTATGGGTCCAAAACAGGCTTGTTGTAATGGCTCAGCTTTCTACCAAGTCAAAAGTACCAAGATCTTTAAACCTTGATTAAAATGACAGTGGGAAACAATGTGAGCAGTAAAGAGCCTTGTGGTTTTGGGGTGTCATCTGAAGAAGAGAGAAGGCTCTGGGCAAAATTCTGCAGCAGTCCTCGCTGTGTTGCATTTGCACATTTTTCATTTTCAATATATTTCCTCTGTTCATCAGGTAATTTTGAAACTCTAAATTGTGGGTTGCTGAAAGTGACAAGGTTTATGCGTATTGACAGTGAATTAATGTGGCAAGAAAAAATTCGCAGAAATGATCAGCTTGCACTCACTGTCCCCCTTTCCCAGAATTTTCTAATTTTTAAAATTTCTTTGTAACAATGAAATAAGAAAAAAAAAATATGAAGCTAATTTATGAAATGTGTGCAGGGCATTGATTTGTGGTTACCCAACTGTAGATAGCATTTTGTGAACTGAACTCAGGTTCAGTGGGTAGTTTTGACGTTATTTTCATGTTATGGTTTTATCAGTCGACCAGTGCATCATTTGCTTCATAAAGACTTAAAAACATTCACTATAATTAAATAAGGTGGGTACATTTGTTTGTCTCTTGCCTCACCTGTTGGTGGAGCAGACATGGTAACAAGGAGGCGAGGGAAGCCAGCCACTTACGTGATGTATTTCTCTGTCTTGTTGAATTTTTTCTGCAGGTAGCGTGCCGAGGTCTTGCTTGGGATTTTGACCATGGACAGCTCTTTATTGTAGCGGGTCATGTTGCATGGTGTCCTACACATGCAGCTGCTGCTCTCCACGGCCGACAGCTTGGCTTCATGCAGGAACAGGTGATAGGGATGTGGGAGGATGGGTTGAGGGTGGTGTACACAAGGGAGAAATGCTTTTTTAGATACAAGTTTAGACATGTCCTTGCACAGTACCAGATATACAGACATGAAGTTTAGTTTAGTAGTAAATGGCTCATATTTGCCCAGTGTTTCATATAGGCGAAATATGAAACAAAATTTCCTGTTTGCTGAAAATATTTGTGACAATGGACTTCAGCCCTGAGATGAACCATATCCAACTGGCAAGCAAAAGTCTCTATTTATTATTTGGAGAGCCTCTGTCCAGACCGAGCTGGTGCAATAATAAAACTCAATAAAAAGGCCAGAAGGAGAGTCATCTGAGCAAATTAAACAATACATATATTAATTCAATACCTCATGAGAACATCAACTCGTAATTAAGACGTCAAATATTTTTAGAATAAGAGACATAATAAAATAGATTAAATAGCTAACTCTGATAAAGTCCACAGGTATAACAATTTATATCATATTAAAAAAATGTATAGCATGTCAATGTGTATAAGCTGTAAAGACACTATGATCTTCCTTGCACTTTATTAATTTCCATCAAAATATAAAAATGTCAAAAAGTTAGCTAACAAAGAGAATTAATCTGTTATTAATCTGAATTAAATAATTTTAATAACAAACAGTTTTTTAATTATAATTTTAAAAATTAATTTATTGTGCAGAAAGGCTGAAGAGCTACTGTTTTCAGCTTCTCAAATGTGAGGATTTTCTGTTCCTCTCTGTTTAATGTCGTAAATTACAAAGCTTTGGTTGTTGAACAACTGGTCAGAAAAAAATCAAGACTTTTGAAGAGGTATGGAAAGTGCACTGGGGATTCTACACTTTTCTACACATTTTATACTAAATGACCATTCAGAGTCCACTATTGCTTCAAACAGAAACATCCTTGTGGTATGTACAGTAAGTGCCATATGTGAATCAATGCTTTTTCACTCCTGATAAATGCTAATGCTCATCACACTTAATCCAAAACACAGGTCAGAATCAGAATGCATCTCGCCTCTCTTCTCTTATTCCGACTGAATGTCCTACCTGCAAACTCAGACTCACAAATAACACAACAGCACACATGTCCCTGTTCATACTGCATCTCGAGTTATGCGCATGTTTATTTCATGCAAGCTCCACACAAGTTCATAACAAGACTATAAGTCACTGTCATTGTCAATGTCACAGAAGAGAGGATGTAAACACCAAACATCCCCCCAAGCAGCATCTGCAAAACAGCCTTCATCCTGACAGAGACAAAGTCCTGATGCAGAAACGACACGCTCTATTCACAGCTGCGCTTTGACAGTTTGACTCAGAAAATAAATAAATAAAAGGGGGTGATTTTGTCTTAAACCCACAGCCTCATGCATAAGACCAACTCTCTCAGAGTGATGATAATATTAAGCGACACAAGCTTTTCAAACATAGCTCCATCAAGAGCTTCTCTGACATTCAGGCTGCTCACACTCCTCTCAAATAACTTTCTTAAGATGAATTTTCAACGCTCCAAAGTTTAAATCCGACTCATTTCTTTTCAGCAGAGATTACTAAGTCCTTTCTCACCACCAAAAACTTCTCTCTTTGGATTTAAAAAAAAATCTTCAGATTTTAAATCTCCCTGTAGAGCCAACCCCATATTCCTGGAATGGAAAGCAAAGGAGAAGTTAATGTTATCAGCCTTATTTCTCACTGAGAGACAGCTCAGTGGCAAACCTGCAGATCACAGAGCACAAGACAGCTATCCCCCATGGTGTTCTAATAGCTGGCAGGGCCACATAGTCACGTAATTGCAAGAGGAAATTCAATATGGCCTCTCAGTGGTCTCCTATTTTTATTCAAATGAGACGTTATTGGATACATGGGAGCAAGGCCTCGTGCATTCAAATGATTGATTTCTTTCTCTAATCCCCTCACCTTTGTCCACCTCCCTCACTCTTTTTCTCTCACATCCATTTAAACCTAAAGAGCTAATTACCACAATACATTTCTTCCTGATAAGTTTAATATATATTTTTTAATGTTTATGAATAACTAGCTGTTAATGCTACTTGATATAAGGTATATATAAATATCTTTCTGACAGAAAGACAACTGATATAGCCACTTATCTGAGATAGGTTTGGCAGGTTGGATCTCATGTTCAGCTGTTATAACAGAAATTGGAAATAACTATTTCCTGTCTGGATGTGTAACTATAAACTGCTTCTGTTTCCTCCAAGGCAAACACCTAGATAAGAAATTTGCTCTCAAACAACAGATGCAACTGTCTCCTATTAAAAACTATTTCCAGTGTCATCTCCAAAACCTTGAGTGACACAGTTACAGCGTGACAAAAACCTCGTCAAACTTTGCCATGTGAAATCTCAAAAGGGAATGGCAAATCGGCACTGGATTTAAAACTAGAATTCATTTGCATTCAATGATCCAAGCAGAGTGAATGCACACAATAGGATTGTGAAAGCCTTAGTGTTTCAAAAATGAAGCCAATTACAGGGAAGAGCGGGAGAGGGTTCGGGCTGTCTGGAATATCCACCAAAGCTGTCTACACTCCCCCCTGCATCGTACAGGGCAACTCGTGGTTTCAAGTGCATGAGTTACTGAATGTTCTTATGGAGTGGGAGTCCGCATCCTTGATGCTGATTGCCAGAAAGTTTGGTTGCCCTTGGCTGCTTTATTTTATTATTATTAATGTTATTTGTATCTTTGCACCTTTCTGGCTTTCCAGAAAAACTTTTCCTAAGGGAGGTTGGGATGGGTGGAGAGACTGGTGTGGGAGGAGAGAAGGTTTTACTGATGTTCCTGTAATTCCCACTGGCCAACAGTTGAGGTTAATAGAGGTCGTGCATTACTTGGTATGCTTTTGATTCAACTTATTATTTATGTTTTTACTGACTTTCTCAAGGTTGTAAAATATCAGTTAAAATGAAGATGGGTAAACTTTCTTTCTTCTGTCTTTGTGAGTCTAAAGTTTGGACTGTTTTGAAATGTGCTCAATTAATTTTCTCACCTGAAAGGGACTAGAGGAAAGAAAGACCTGGTCCAAAATCAAAGTTAGATTTTGAGTAAATGCAAAGAGTTAACAACAGTTTGATTAGTTAAGTGCCGTATTTTATTGGTTTATATCACCATCATAACAATGGATGGATGTATCGTACTGGTGCTTTGATTATATTCCTCACAGTAACTGTTTTATAGCCTTTAATTCAGTTTGTCATTCAGAGCCACAGTGAGGTACACATATACTTACAGAACTGGAGTTTAATCGAAATAATCTCCTCTCATTACTGAATAAAAGACTACCTCTGTGAAATCACTGTGTATATGCTCAGTCATCCATGTAGAGGAGACGATCATGGTGAACTGGTCTGTGGTGTAATTTACTGAGAAAGCAGGAGAGTACTGAGAGTGTTAACTCCACTTTCAATAGTTACAGGGCTGACCAATTGCATTTCTCTCAGTCCTGATGTGGTAGCCCTATTGTTAAAAATCGGAGGAGGTGCACATCAACTGCACCCTAATCTATGGGGCAATACTGGAGATTACTCACGTAGGAATAGAATAGCATGATGTAACCCCTTTACACAGTAGTATAAATCCAGGTTAAGCCTGATCCAAAATTTTTATACTATCAATCTCACCTCATAAATCAGCTTTTGCTTCTGAAATTATTATGACAAACCATATCATCTCCAGTCATTGTGAACCAAGCCTCTATGTGTATGCATCTGCGTTTTGATAAACTGGGTACACGCCCAGTGTGAACACCACCTGTCACCCAGTGCATGCTGGGATAAAGCTCCAGCTTTTGCCCCTTAACAAAATATTCCATTATTCAAGCACCGGAAAACACCTCTTTATTATCTTGCTGCTTTGAAATGCTAAAAACCTGAGTTTTAAAAACTTTCCAGGGAATTTAAGTCAGATAAAATCACAAAGAAACTGTCTCATCTGCCTTTCATGAGTCTCTCTCTCTCTCTCTCTCTCTCTCTTTCTCTCTCTTGGGTACAGCTACGGCAAAAGCTAAAATATTATGCTTGAGCAGTTTCATAAAAAAGTCAAAACAAAGAAAATCAGATTAATATCTTAAAACAGCTGGATGAGCCAACATTTAATAAAACTGACAAAGTTAATATAAAATCGTGAATTTGAAAGAACGAGTCGACCCTGCCAAAAACCTTTTAAATGGCTGTATAATTTACCTCAATGCAGGAAATATGACCCATTATCTATGTGACCATCCATCCCTTAAATTGATCTCTAACACTGTAGTCCTTGCCTGCTCTGATGTTGGTTGCTCAATTGATGTGGCCTTCATACACAAGGGAAAATATTAAGATGAATCCTGCTTTCTCTATAAATCAAAAAGTTAAGAAGTGAGCACGTACACTGAATCGTCAAGCAGACCAGTTGTGTGCCAGTGGAGCTGACATGCTGCATTTTAAATGAAGTCCAGTGACAGACAGTGCATCTCACTCGTTCCCAAACTGCTTGTTTTGTTCAAACTACAGTGATTTTGGCTTTCATGATAATAATGTATACTGTAACATCTCTTAAGTCATCTCAAGCTTAAAATTAACTCTGGTGTTTCTCATCTTTAAAGCAGGTTTATCATTAAAGCTGTAAATCAACAGGAAAAAAGACCTAATCCTTTTCCGAGGCAAATAATCATATGTAAATCAGAATGCAGTAAGTATGTGTAATCATCACTCATGCTGTGTGTTGATGTCCACTCACCAAGAGCAGGCTCAGCACAGTCTTTGTACTGCTCCGGCGTGCAGTATGGCGCATCACCTGTGAACAGTTTCAATGAAACCCAGAGGAAGTTACTGATCAGTGGAGGTGCTTACACATTAACAGTTAGAAGCAGCATGTTCAATGCACACATAATCCAAGAACATATAACTCATTTTGTATTTGCACATTTCAATAGCCCACTCTGTATTGTACATATTATGTATTCTGTATACTGTGTATACATTTTTCTGTTATAGCAATCTTTTTTCATTGCTATTTGGGGTGATATTTGTTCACATTTTTTGGGGCTTTTAACTTGACATCACGTACTGCAACCAACTTGGTGAAAACCTCTGTTGATGCATGCGTGGGTGAACACACTACCAAAACCTGATGTCGGGCTGGACCAGTGATGCTCACCGGGCATGTGTACCATCCTGCAGTTGCAGTTTTCCACAATGTACCGTGTTTCACAGTCAATCCTGCAGGCGGTTACACTGTACACCTGGAAAAAGCCTGACTCCAGAGCCTTTGACTCACACTCTCCCCATGGTGGAGGCAGGTAGGTCAGCTGCAGATGAGAAAGGAGGCGATGGGTTAGGGGGGGCTTGAGGAAGAAAGAGTACAGACACTTTCTTTCAAACACACTGAAACAAGGGTATCTGTCTTTTTATTAATGTGACATGGAACACAGTTTAATACCTTTTTCATAAATCAATACAGCCGACATGCTTTATTTTTTTCTTATGCTATTAACCCATGAGGTCTGAAATTAGTTCAGACAAGTTTGAAATTGCAAAATAATAAGTTTACTGAGGCAAGGAAGTAATATATTCATATTTTGTCCAGACACACTTAACAAGGTACACAAAAAGGACAAATATCTATATGAAATACCACTGAAGCTAGTGAAAAGTATGGAATAAGATCTAGTATCAAAAATAAAAAAATACAAAATGATGAATGAACATTTTTCATATTTATACCCATATCATATATATATCTACAATATATCTACAATGTATATAAAACCAATGCTATATTTAACAAGATCTGTCTCTGGATATCATATAACTATATTATACAGAATAAGATAATTAAAAATTTAGTTGCAAGAATGTAAAAAATAGTAGCAATATTTATTTAAAAAATTCAAGAACAAAAGTCCTTAGGCTTGGATGTTCAGCACACATTTTTTACTCAATCAAATAAACAACTGATGAAGCCTAGAAAGAAGCAGAAAAACTATGAAAGAGCCAAACTTCACAAACTCATAATTAAAAGAGGTATAGGGGTGGACTTAGGAGAGATAATTATTGCAAGGTCCCATGAGTTCAATTTGTAGTTTTCACATCAATATTTGTTTTTTTTGTTAAGAAAAACAGTGACAGTAACAGGGAGGGCTGAGGTGAGCTGCTATGGAATGATCCAATAATGAATTCATGATCATTCAAGTTTAAATGGCCTTCTGTAATAACAAGATTCATTGACTAAATCTAATTAAATAATGTCAGAAATAATTTATTAAACACACATTACATATGCACACGTATACGCACATGCATACACACCCACGCGCAGACACACAAATCCAGGAATTAAGTCCGTAATGTGGACAGATACTGACAGCAGCTTTCCATAATTTGCTCCCATAGTCCTTGAAACTTATCCAGTACAGAAAAGCATGTAGCCTCACAATGAACCAGGCGGTGTGGAAAACAATTCAACAGATAGCCAGACTCTGTCAGAAAAATCCCATAACACCGGATGACGGGAGCACAAAAACTCCAAATGGTGTCCTCCTGCTCCTGCAGCTCTGAGGACTGGGATGGCAGATGAGGGACGGGGGACACCAGGCTGAGCAGCATGGAGGCCCATCTGCTCTGCAACACAGGCTGTGTGCTCCGCCCGCACTCTCAGTATCCATCACCCATCACCCTCTGTTCCCCAGCTCCCTTCACTGTCATCACAATGCGTCCCGACTGAGGCTGCTTTCCCTGCCAAAGGAGCAATTTTTTCTGGATGAGGCAAAAACATAACATCCTGCCAGGTGAAATTTGGCCACAGCTTGTTAGTACTGACAGAATTTGAAACACTGTCCCGAATGATCAGGCCAAGTACGGAGTTTAATGCGATAGGTCTGCAGACACAATCACTTCACCAGAGCTTCAGAAAATAAATTCAAACGCAATCAAAACAGCAATCTAGTGTGCTGAATACGTCAGCGTCCAGAGGCTTCTGGCCATTTTTGGGAATGACTCTAATGTCTCCTGTGATAATGAAACATGTCCTCCCTGATGCCAGCACCAAGTGCTGGCAATGAATACCAACATCCAGACACCATAAATTTTATTAGTTACTTAAGAAAGGCGCTTCTCAGCAATCCTTAACCTTTAAAATCACCTTCACAACCTCAGCTAATCTTCACTTCTGGTCCAATTACAGTCAGCTGTGGCTGATACCAGATGTAATTATATCTGCAATCAGATAATTTCAGGTGCTCAATACCACTTTTCACTGTGTTGAGACCTGCTAACCTGATCGTGGACTTTCTAATAAGAGTCAAGGCCCACTCAGCTCCCCCCCATATATAAGGGATAAATATATAAAAAATAAAAATTAATTAATTAATTAAAAAGACAAAACATATATATATATCAAGAGATTCTTTAATAGTTTGCCTTCTCAGGAATGAAAAATTAATGCAAAAAATTACACTGTTATACCCCCCGTCTGACAGTAGGTGTCACTGCAGCACCTGGGGCATGGAGGGGAAACCCGTGCTCATTCCCGTTAATGCAGATTAAAACATACCGCTTGAGTCAGCCAAACGCAGGTGAGCCTTTCTGTCCTTTACAGCTCCACAACTACATTAAATTGGTGCTAAGCCACTTATATGATTTTGACACCCTGCTTAGAAGTGTTTGAAGCACCCGACTGGCTGTGTGCAACATAATTGCTCGTGCACGAAATTTGGAAGAAGTTTGAGTCACTGTGTATAGTCTGTGTTAGCATTGTCTTAAAACAACCATAAAGTAACAGTGTGGGGAAACTACACAACGTCTGTTGTATTGGGAATGAAATGCTGAATCATTTAGTTCTTTTGCTGTTTAAATGTGCATTACTTTGAAGGTGTTTCAGCTCTGTGGCGCCCTACTGTATTTCATAGCAATTGGCAGATGCTATTGGTCATATGAATGCATTTTATGTTGTTACTGTGCAATGTATTGCACTTATGGGACATTTAATAGACCAATTCCCTGTTAGCTGAAAAAGCTGTTTTTTTCTGTAAGAGCAGTAAATACCAGAATGGTTATTGTTTGAATTTATGAGATGTACATATGTAGTTAGAATTTAATCATGGGAAGATAGCCAGATGTTTTTGGTTATAAGATGACTTCATTGTCATGTAGAAAGAGATTAAAACATGGCATTTGGTTGGTTGAGTTGGTCACATGATTCGCTCTATTCTTACGCACTCCACAGTCATCCAGGGCTGTGTGGCAAAACTGCTGTCAGCCCAAGGAGTCTGGTAACATATGCTTTAATTAGGCTTTACAATTTGGTCAGCACGGTACAACTCAGATGTGAGAACAGGGTGGGTTTGAACAAGGTCATTGTGTGAACATTGGTTGGCTGAGCTACAATTTTTGAGTCTGGGTTGGAGTGCAGCATCAAATCAGTGGCAAGTCACAAATTTCCAAAAAAAGACAAGTACCAAAAGTAAAAATGACCCTGCTGTGCTTTTTTCCTGACAGTGCAGTGCTAAACTGAAACAAAGACTCTAAGCTTGAATTAAGATGCAGCAAAGGAATAATGGCATGATGAAGACTTTATTTTACCCTTGAGAGGAAAGACTTTCTCAGGCAAGGGAACACCATGCCCCCTTAGTTTCAGTCAAAAGCCCACAGAAGGGCAATTTCAGTGTCTGGAGAGCTTAAATTCAAAATTGCCTGTCTGTATGTGAGGACTCATTTAGCCTTTACCATGGGCTGTGTACTTTGTGCCTTGAGCTCCCTTGATTAAGCTGCTTTGATCTAGGCCCAATATTATTAGCCAAAATGAGTTCATTTAAACTCTTTGTTAAAGTCATTTTCAACGGCAGACTGATACGGTGTGTGCCCATTATAAAGACCCATTATTCACCAGTCAGTTTCTTCTTTTTTATAGCATGCTCCACAAGGTCTCATCCCAAACATTCGCCCCAGATACTCTACCCCAATCATCATTATCCTGATTGTTTTTGGACATATTTGAAAATGCCCCCTGGGTTTCTGCAGAAGAAGAAGAAACACGTGGGAACTTCTCACCGCAGGAGGGGTTTTCCCCAGACTTCTGATAGTTCTGCATTAATTAGCTGGAGCTAATTTTGCTGCGTATCCCACTGTGTGGGCTTGTAGAGAGTGGCAGTGTTTTCACAGCAGGCAGGCAGACAAGGGCCTGTCTGCGCGCTGCCAGTCACGGAAGTGGGCTGACGGATGAGCACAGACAAAAACCCTGGAGGCTCATTACCCAGGAGGCTGAACCATCTCCTGTTCCTGTGTGTTGCTGCACCACACTGAGCTGTGATGCATAGTGAGGTGAGGTTTCAACTGAATTTTGTTGAAGACTAGTTGCAAAAAAGTCAAACCAATCTATTTTTGCATCATCTGCTACTTCATTCACTCTCAGTCAGATTTGCATACATTTCTGAAGAAAAGGTTACGAGAAGATTCTGGGAAAGTAAATCTATAGGACATGCCTATTTATTTTACCTATTAGCTATGATGGAGAAGCACAAAATGTGTGATTTTATTTTACTTATTTTTCAAATGTCCCACTGCTGAAACATTTAAATTTCGACAGGCTAATTTATGCAGTTTCAGTTTTAGTTTGATTTCAGATGGAAATTATTTTTGATACGAGGGTGTATCACTGCATGTACTGATCTATCCTTTCATCCTACCTTCCTGCTGTAATGGTGACACTTTCCCTTTCTGAAGTATGGTCTGAAGTCTCTGTGATGTGCATGCACACTTGTAAAAAGCCAATTAGAATCCGTGTTGCACAAGAAATAGGCCTTTTTTGTGAGAAATCTAAAATCAGGGAAAATTTTTGGTTTTTTTCTAGTCCCCTACCTCAAATTATGGAAAAGGGATTTCTCATTGGTACAATATCTAAAAAAATCTTACTGGAAAAAGTTGTCAATAACCCAAATACATCCTGTATTGGTTTTTTTTTTCCAAACATTTTTATTTAATTAATAAAGGGAAGGGAAAAAGTCTTTGAGGAAACAATGGCTGGAGGGCTGTGTTGGTATCATACTGTGGAGGGTGAGTAAGTAAACAAACATGCCCTGTAATTCCATGTCATTGGCAGACAGTGTGTGGTTAGTGTTACTGAAGAGCAAGGAGTACACCAGCACCTGACAGAACCAAAGTTACGTTTGCAGGTGCGTTTCATTGCTCTTTAATGTGCTGCAGCTGAGCGGCCAATTAGCTTTCTAGCCTGCAAACTGACTTAGGCAGTGCATTTTACCAGTGAATGTTTGTTTGGGCACTCATTGAAGAAGCAGAGGTGGCAGGATAGGACGTGTTTGTGTTTTGTAAGTTAGATAAGAAGGAGACTTCAGCAGGAAAGCAAATTTGGGTCTCATTGTTCAGAGTCTGTGGCTTTTGTTTTGTATAGAGGCTGCTGTCTGGGCTCAGTGTGACCTTCTGCTCCATCATAACCTTCTTTCTGATTTTTTCCTCAACTAAGGATACAGGATAAGTGATTTATAAAGCAGATATATCTGCTGTGGCGGACAAACAAAAGCAAGTGATTTCAGTTGGCCTTTAAAATGGTTATGGATCACATCCATCTTACCGCTTATCTTATGAGGGTTTGAGGGGTGCTGGAGCCAATCCCAGCTGAGATCAGGCCAGGGCTGTGTACACCCTGGACAGATCACCAGTCTATCACAGGGCTGACACAGAGAGACAAATCATTCCACACTCACAGTCATACCTCTGGACAATTTAGTCACCAAACTACCCTGCATGTCTTTGGTGGATGAGGAGGAAGGCAGAGTACCCAGAGAAAACCCACGCAGGCACAGGGAGTACATGCAAACTCTGTACAGAAAGGACCCACCTGAACCAGGGTCAAACTGAGAACCTTCTTGCTGGTAGGCTGTGCTAACCACTGCACTACTGTGCTGCTCTATGGATCATATGCTCATTATTTTTGTTTTGCAGTCTTGGTTAACTTCTCACCAGTCCTATAGCATTACCTTAAGTTGGCATGCACCTGTTTTTAGAATAAAAGTCCAAAAAATGAACTTGGCTTTACCTGGCCAGGACCAAATAGAATACACAAACTAGCTGGTGAACACTGTGGATCATGGAGTAGCTAAAAAAGCAGATATTGAAATAAGAGTGAACATTGGACTCATATTTGCCAGGTCATCAGGGATGCAACTCCATACTAACACAAACATTGCTCTGTATCTGTAGGATGAGTAAACAGGCCAGTGTTTCCTGACGAGTTCCCCATACCAACTTAATGTCAGCGTGTTTTCAACTTGTTTCTGCTCAGTGACCAAAAAGAAAATCAGTAACTCCAGGTTTAAGTGCAGGTAAACACAGACAGACAGCTAGTGGTTGCCAAAGCAAAACAAATATTGTCAATACCCCAGGAACAGAGTCCATTTTTAAAATGAGAGGGCAATACATTTTATCCTGACAGAAATCTGTCTTCTCACAGAAGAGTAATCCAGTCAACTCCCACTGCTACGACAGACAATGCATTTTCAAAAGCTTAACATGGGGGCAGGAAAACAGACAGATGTAGTCAGAAAGAAATATAAAGCAAGAGAGACACAAAAAGTGACAATGTGAGACAGAACTGATAATGTTAGTAAAACAGATTCTTAGCTGACGATACTAAGAGGAGGCACAAGATAAAGACATTCCTCTGGTAGTGTGGGAACACTGTGGGCCTTCAGTGGTTTGTCCACCTCAAGCCAGAGGAAATAAAAGCAGAAGAACCTCTGGTGCCAGAGGACAGGCTATTTGCATTTGACACAGCTTTGGCTGTATGTATATATATCTGTGAGGCCAGCAGCCTTAAATATTGGCCTTGTGTGATGGAACAAAAGTTTACTTTGATTGATTTGGGCACAGTTTGGGTGAAGCACCTCTCCCCAGCAAGGTCAAAGCCACTGACAGAGGGAGAAGCTATCATTTGTCACCTAGAGATCATCGAGGCCAATTGAGGGTCCATAGCCACAGCCACAAACTGATCCACACACACACACACACACACACACGCACGCAGAAATGATTTATCACTGGATTTTTTAAAAAATCTCTGCGCGATAAGGTGAACATGTGGATTAGAAGAGAAAAGCAGCACAAAGGAAGAGAAATTATGGGAAAAAAATATTGACTGTGTGACACCTACCCTCTGCTCCTGTGTGGCTACAAAGGTCTGGAAGCCAGGGGCTACGCCAAAGCCCAGCTCGTGCACAAATGGGGGTTCTGCCTGGCTGTGGATCTGCACACGCACACCTGCCTCAAAGGCTGTATCCTCTGGAAAGAAGACAGATGGAAAGGCCCAGTAAGCTGATTTGTTCAGTCAATGCACAAACAGAAACGTGGGGGGAAAAAACAAAAAACACTTTAAATGTCTGGTACAGATAAACTGCTCAGGGAACAGAGGAGCAGAAAAAAATCAAAACAGTACAGAACTTTGAACTGAATTTCCTGTTTGAAACCTTTCAGCAATGAATTTCAGGCTGTCAACTCAAAGCTACAGGCTATTAAGATTTTTTTTTTTTTTTCTGCTATGCCGTTTGTCCTCATATCAAACGCAGATAGAGGGGGAGGCTTGGTGCTGACTGCACAGATGAAGACCTCCTCCCTGCTATTTGGAGCACTTGTATGCAAACACACTAACCCACACACATACATAGAGGCAAGGACGAAAATAGCCATAACATTTATGGGTGAAGAGAGAACGGCCTTTGCAGAAATCGATAATGTTCTCTCTCCATGTCCTCACATTCAGCGGTGTGCTCCTGGACATTCAATCAAGTCTTTTCACTGCCAGCCAACCAAGCCAGACTCCTCGGGGTGCTCTGCGACCAAGACATCAGTATGGCCAGCCTTACAAATGAACAAATCAGACACACACACACACACACACAAAGAGCAGTATCAACCTACTGGGATACTCTCATCAATCAAACATCTGCGGTGACTGATATGGCAACAGCTTGGATGCAGTCACATTAAGGAATAGATGCAGGGATCAGACATGCTTCCTTTGGCTGTGTGCATTTTTGGTGGCTTTCAGAGAGCATCACTGTAAAAGGGTACAGTATGTGTGTGGTGTGAAATAGTATGATAGAAACCTTGGCTGTGTGAGAGCGATAAACAGAGCCCATGTTTGCAAGTGTGTCAGAAATAGAACTAAATGTCTTTGAGGACGAGTGCGTGTGCCAGGAAGAGAGAGAGATGAGATGTGTGTGTAAAGAATGATGGCATATTGCTGAATCATGTGTATGTGTGTGTGTGATTTTTATGTCCTATCCCGTGCAGTGTCCTTCCTGTCCTGTAATATACAGAATCATGTCATGTGTAATGACATTCTAATGCTTTTATATGGCTGACAGGTTTTATGTCCCTTATGTCTCATCCTACACTGTCCACCTGTGCAACTTGTCATTTTCACATCTCTGTTGTTACATGAAGAGATTATTATCTTTTTTGTGTGTATTTAGGGACACACATCTTGACTGGATTAACATAATTTACCCTGTTTCAGCATGGTTCCTGTACTACTGTGATACTGTGTTGTGTTTTGGCCCTTACACAAAAATAATTCATAATATATATATATATATATATATATTTTTTTTTTTTTAAATGTCAAAAAATACTATTGGTAAAAATGCAAAAGCCATCAAAGAATAGTCTTCATAACACTTCATAGTATGTCTTAAAAATGAAGAAGTCACAGTATTGTATGTTGCAAATACATGAAAAAATGTCCAAAAATAACAGAAAAAAAATGTAAAATAACATCAAGGAATAGTGTTTCATAATGTGAAATGTGATAAAAGGGCCAAAGAATGGTATGTTATAAAAATAACAATTTTTAATTAAGAGTTGTGAAATTCTATTATAACATCCCTCCCCAGAGTCAAACCTAAGCCCCACTGTTTATGGAGTGTATAGCTTAACCAATGAGCTATCGAAGCACCTGAACCTGCAATGCATTTATAGAGTTTTATAAGTTGTCAATAATCTTTTGAAAAAGTAGTAGTACAACAATGCATGTAACTGTGTGCTCTAAAAACTATGCTATCAGTTCAGAAGTTTCAAAGTATAGCAGTAAGGCATCAAAAACATAATGAACCTGTCATGGTATGGTGAGGCATCAAATATGCAATGAAAAACGACATTGTATAGTACGACATAAAAATGCAAAAAATGACAGTAAAATAAGTTGGAAAAATTTCAAAGAAGACAAAAAACACAAAAATAACCCTTTATAGTATATTGTGTGTTAAACATGTAAATTAGCCAAGAAAGCAACATAGTGTTGGAACCTGGCCATTGTGACATTAAGTCATTGGGTTTGTATGGGTTTCTAAAAACCTGTGTCACAAAACCCTCTTATAATCTCATATTTTAAGATGAGAACATTTAAACTATCTTATCAGACTAGTGCCTCTTTCAGATGTCCTTCAGGTTATACGCTCATGTTGATGTATTGTCTCGGTCATCAGGTCTGCAATAAAGAACTCCACTGGGGGTGACTAGAGTCTTGTGAACATGAGGACAGGACAGGTCAACATGTTCACGAATCACTTCCTGGGAAACGTTTACAACGGAAAGCTCTGCTGGGCTGGAGCAGCGCTTTTCACTTATGTTTTGGGAAAATGTAGTTAAAGTTACTGAAATGGCTTTTGATTCACAAAACAGCCCACGTTATTACCTGCACCGAGGCGGATTCAATAGGTGTTTGTCTGTGTGACTGTTAGCATGATTACACAAAAACTACTGAGGCTTTTTCACGATGGGTGGGAGTGAGTGAGTACGAATCTTCTTGGAGCAGTTGAATCCAACCTGAACTGCAGAAACATGCTGCGTTTCTGTGATGCAAGGACTCCCTATTAGCATTTTCTAGTTGAGTAAAAGTGGCGCTGCCCATGAGTACCAGCAGCTTAAGGGAAGTGCAAGAAAAGGTCCCAGCATTCAAAAGTCAGCTAAAGTAAGCTACAGGAGCTGTAGTGAGGTGGCCCAACCCCAGCCTTGCTCAGAGTCTGTGTTAATCCTACAGGTGTTAGAGGGGGCTGAGGTAAGGAAGGGGCTGTCCACATAATTTTGCCCATGAAATGTAGTCTATGGGTGTCAGACTGCATCTAATCAAAAAGGACAAACGAGATCATGCACGGCTATACTTTAGCAAAGCAGACAAAACCAGGTCACGCAGTCTAATCAAATTAATCACATCTAACCAATCAATATCACATGTGCTGTTAAAACAAAGCTTCCACAACCTGTTGCCACAGATCTGCAAGCACACTATATTTTAAAATCTTTGCATGCAGCAGCAGCAGAGGTTCAACTATGGCCGTGTTAACACCTATTCTAATGGAATATAACATCATCCGGTAAGCCACTAGTTCATGTAAATGCAAGTGCACATTAGTGGTGGAATACTTTGTAACAAAAATGCCATATTTCTAAAGTTTGCCTTGTGACAAAAGCGACAACTTTCCAGAGTTGTAAAATCCTGAGTATTACAGACCACTGTGAAGGGTTTTGGAGTCTGATAAGCTTTTAAACATATGAATCTGCTACTTAAACTGAATTTCCATCATTGCACTTTATTGTTTTACCTGTATCTTTACACAACACATCCACACCAAACACAGCCCCCTCTGGCATTTTAATGCATGGTTTATTTTGGGCTGGATGCCCACGAAGGACTAAACCTGGCAAAACTGCCATAAACTCAAAGCGCATGAAAATATGCAAAGAAAAAGTATCCCAAATTTTTCATTCAGTGACTTGATTCAACTGTCATTTTATCATAATGTCATAAAAATGTGTTAATGCGGCTGGGAAAAGAAAACAGTATACAGTATGTCCTTATACTAGTTGCTCTATTAGCTGCTGTAGCACAGCTAGATCTTACATAACGAGCCCCTGTTTTTCAAAAACTATTAAAAACTCATTAAAAAGGACACACTGTTGTGCTGGCTGACATATCCCTTCATTAAAATGAACACTAAATAGTGCAAACAAGGAACTGCATTCCCACGCCTGCACAGTATAACCTGCACAACATGGAAACAGTCATTAACTAAGCTGGAGATTCATTGTAATAAAGGAACTGCACCCAGTACAACTGTTCATCTTCAGTGGTATTTGTACAAAAGTAAAGAAATGGAGAGGTATGACCAACTCATTGTTGGTTTTGCCCTTGTCAATAAATGAGTTAATATTGACAAAAAAAGATAAAATGACATCAGTTTTAACTTAACAAGTTTGTGTATATAAGTGGAAGTTCACTCTCTACAAGGCTCTGTAAGTAGATTGTTGCTAAACAGCTTTGCTGCTCCTCGTAACTAATTAGCTGCACTAATGTGGTTTCTCTTTCAACTAACCCTGCCATGTTGCACACAAATATGTATTTGTTCAGTGGTTGCTTGTGTACTTATCAACCTAAACCCTTAATTGCTTCCACATGCTAATACAGTGCATTGGCTGAGTACATGTTGGAGATGATGTCAGGTGTTTGCAGTGAATACTGGTTCGTGTTAGAACAACTGAAAAACAGACTCAACACGACTTCAAACAGAAACGCCATTTCTGTCATCCAACCTGTGCTGCATTAAAAAAGTTTTTTATCCCCTTTTTTATATGCAGGTGACATTCAAAAATGAGCAAACAGCCACAATAATGTGTGAGAATTACCTTCAAAAAAATAATTTTTAAAATGTCAAGGACCCTTATTTATACTCAGAGCAACACTATATGTTACAGTAACAAGATGAGGCATCTGTGGATAAGATGCAAGAGGACACAGAGGACATAAGTCAATACTGGAGTTCTTCACAGTGTCTCTTGGCTAGGAGCTCGGCTGAGTCAAAATTATTTTCAGTCTAATTTGACAGGGTAAGATCTAATTCTGTCGTAGTAGGTCTCAAGGTGGGGGTCTCCAAAAGGATATGTTGGCTGACCACAGGAGAGGGTAAAAGTGGTTATGCTGTTAGTTGCCACAAGGCTACAGTCAAAGGAGTAGTGGAATGCTGGCTTTAAAAGAGAGAGCCAATCGTTTAAATATGAGGATTACGCCGTACATTTTCAGACAGTCTTTCCTAAGGCATTGTTAGACTCTTTTTGTACAGATAGAAATGGACAGAGGTTCTGTAAAGACAAAGGAGGATTGGAGAGGAGGTAAATCCTGCTTATTTTCTCACCTATGTAAACTGAACCATCACTGTGTGAATGTCAGATTGTGTTTTTTACACGAAGGTGCCTGGGGAGGGGGCTTCACACACCAAACGCCATTATATTTTGACTATGGCTGTTGATGATTTTCTGTCATATCATGCTGCTGTCAGTGTTGGCGTTGTCTCTCTCTGGGTCTGTTCATGACGACAACATTTTAGATGGGGTCTATTTTACACCTTCTCTGACTATTTAGACTGGGTCACCATTTTAAAAACAAAGCCATGGGTGAAATTCCCATCTGGGTTGAAACTTCTGATTATTTGCATTATCAATTAATATAGAGATTGTTTTTTAAATGTATTAATTATTTCTTTGGTCTCTAAACAGACCAAAGTTTTCATCCAAAAGCAGATAAATATTCAATGATATTCATGATCCTGTCAATGAAAATCCTCATAGTTGAGAAGCTGTCAGATGACCAAATAGATGCTTATACAAAAAAGTAATCATCCTATTGGTATTTATAATGTAAAACTAGATTCAGACTGATTAAGACCTTTGTTACAAGACATGGCCAACACTTTAGACATTGATCTCTCACTGAGGGTGACAAGGAGATATGTGTGTCTGAACGCTCGATCTGCCTGAACAAAGAAGTGTGTGTGCATGTGTGTGTGAGATCAGAGCAAACAGGGCTCCCTGGGCTTGTTTGTGCTCCAGTCATTTCAGCTCTCCTTATCAAAAGATGATCAAGAGGCACATGGATAATCATGTTTGTTATATCTGACCATGGCTCGAGCAGACCAAAGATAGCGCTACAGATCTGTAGTTACTGTGTATTTCATCACCACTATCGCACTCATTTGACTTGCAATGACTTTACAAAATAAGAGGGGCGGATTAAATTAGGATGCTACCAGCATCTACAATCTTGCTACTTTGTACGACATGGAATAAATTCAGGTGGCATTCTGTTTTCACCTTCATTATCCTTTAGCATTTGATTTTTCTGTGGAAAAAACACGAGGGGGAGAGGAGATGATTGAACATGGCAAATGAGAAAATTGGTCGGCACATACATGTAGTGGAGGTGCATGTAGGTTTAAAAGTTTAAAAATTAAAAAAGTCACATATTATCAGACATTTCTTTGTACATGTTGGAGGGTATATGGTAATGGATATTTTGGATAAGCCTCGTCCCTGGATCCAGAAGAGTATCTGGATCTGGCTCAGTTGTAAAATTTGCAAGAGAGCACTGAGATAGTGTCGACCAATCTTTTTGCATTTTTGGAGCCATGACTCAAAATGTCATCTCACAATGGTGAAGAAGACATTTTCTGGATCTGGATACTCAACCAGATCATTCCCAAAATTTAACCACCTTTAAGATAAACCAAGATCCACATCTGGTGAAATTTGAATACATATCCATCCATTTTTGCACAATGCTACAGACAGACACAAGCAATTACAGTACATCACCTCCTTGGTGGAGGTAACAAACAAACACCAGACAAAAAAACATAAGGGTGTAGGTGAAAGTAAGCACAACAACAGCAACTCCTGCATCTCACATTTGTCAACTTGTTGTTAAAGTCAGGACCTGGGCATGTCAGGCTTTGTAGGACAGGTATATTGTGTTTTTAATGTGAGACTGCAGGTTTAGCTGTTAAACCTGTTTCTCAGGCTGAGGAAAGATTTCGTGAGAAAGTAAACAAGCATATCATCCTTTTGACTCTTCATGTATAGTGGCCATGATCAGGATAAAATGTTAATATTCAAATTTTGCTGTTGGGTGCAAACTTTATTTTGTGCAGCCGTATTCACAACAGAAATGACAAGGAAGAAAATGTCCTCTAAACAGCAGCAAATGAGCAGTGCATCCAGAGACAGCTGCTAGGCTCACTCATGATACTGCGGCCGACTCTCCTGTGAAAATATCACCAATGACAGCAATAATTTAAAACGCATCACTTCGATACTGGCATACTTAAAAATTAAACAGTAACCTTTTGCTGCTATTTGGCCTCACCCATGTAAGAAACTTTCTGGTGCACTAAAAGAGGGACAGCACTAAGTTTTCAAGAAGCAATAGCTTTACCACCTAGACACACACACAGACAAGAGCGTCACACTGACCAAACAACACAGAGGGAAACAACACAAGCGGAAGAGATAAAAAAAGGATCAAGGACTTTCCACTTCCACTTTGCACTTGGTTTAACCTGTTGCTGAACAAATATCCTTCTGCTCCTTTCAGGTGCTTCCCAGAGAGCTCTTCACCATCGCTTTGATTTAATAACAGCAGACACAAAGAGTGCAGACACTCAGAGAATTTTTAGCACTGCACTCAAACGCCTGTCGGGCTTTACTCGCCTGTTTGCCACATAAAACTGGAGCTATAGATCGCAGATGATAGATGGTACATTGAAGGAAAACAGAAAACAGGAGGAAACGGAAAGCACAGACTGGTGATGAGTCCCACCAGTGTTTACCTACAAAGCGCTGTGAAGAAAATAAAGCATGGCAGCTATGTTTGAAAAAACAACCCCAAAACACATACAGGCAAAGATTTAGTGCAGAGTAAAGCAGTAATCAACAAGAGAGAGAGACAGAATCAAATAACACAAAGAGGGATATTAAAAAACTGGTGGCAACATGCCTCTCACATTCTCAGAGAGGTAATAAAAAAGAATTCAATAACTCCACAATTCCTTGCATATCTCTTTCATTCTGCATCACTCCATCAATGACAGTGGTAATGGTATATATGTACATAGTGGGTGTGAAAAATGTAATTAGTTGCTTGGTAACTCTGAAATGTCAGGTTTTAAGAGCCAATTCGATCTAAAGCAAAACTCTGCTTTGCATGTATGAAAAAAAGAAAACATGTTTTTCTCCTACAGAAAAAGAAGAAAAAGGATTTGAATGTCATCATAGTTTCATAGTGTGTGTGTGTGTGTGAAGGGCCATTCACCACACCGCAAACAGCAGCTGAGCTACAAAAATGCTCAGCTGCTGGAAAGGAAAGGAAAGGAAAGAAGGAAAGTAAAAACACACGTGGTGGGTGCTGAGTGAAGGCTGCTTTGATCAAGACTGCTTGACGAATGTGATATTGGAAAAGGGCCTATTCAACTCCGCAATTTCAGAAAAGGTCAGCGTGTAGCTGGCGTTGGAACTAATTATTCAAAAATTAAAGATTGCAATGTCTGGACGTGAAGTTCAAAGATGCAAAGAAAGAATTCTTGCATTAAATACTGTGTGTCAGCCTCCATGTGCTGGTGGATTTAAAAAAAAAAATCTTTATTTGATTTTAAATTACTATCTTGAGGACCTCTGAAATCAGCAATCACAAAAACAAGCAGTTTGTGGCTGGGATCAAAGAGAGGGGACATGTTTGCACAAAGATGCAGCAGGCGTCTGTGGAACCAGAGGTTACACTTTTCAGCCCTCCTCCCTCTCTGCAATAATGTGGGAACTGAAGGGAAAAACACTTGTGGGTAAATAGTGGTGTGATTCAGAGTCCTAACCACTTAGGTTGATTTCCTGGTGCCCTCCATGAAGTCTGCGTGATAAAATATCTTCCGGTGTTATTCTGTAGACAGAAATAACAGACAGAAGCAACCAACCCATTTATTATTTCCATCCGTGAACAGTTTCATCACCAACACAGTGAGGAGAAAGCTGGGTAACCAGGCAACAGCCATCTGTTTTCTCCCTCCACTCAAACTTATATCTGTCATGTTCATTTTTCACACCATGCGACATGGTGTTTTGTCCATCATGAAGTGAGGGGGAGTGTCATGGCTGTCCTGCAGCTCCATGGGTGGACCAGTGTGCTAATACAATACCATAATAAGCAATAAGAAACGCCCTGGGTGGAGGAGAAGGTGTGGATGGAAAAAAGTAATTGGTGGGAGTCAATGGGGGGTCCCTGTGCATTGTGTGCCCATTGTGTCTGCACAGCAAAGAGACCTGGCTTTATTGAGGTGACTGTGTGTTCCCTGCTGAGGCTGACTCAGCTCATCTGGGCTAATTAAACCACACAGGGATAAACAAGGGCACTAGCGACTGGAGCCCGCTGGGAGATGGAGCTCCGCATGCTGTCAGGACGGCAGCAGAAGCACAGCCTGTTCAAACGGAGCTCGTGACTGGGGGACAGTGGGACCTGCTGTCCACAGAAGAACCCAAAGGGGACTGATAGGATGTGGGCGTTTTGATGATGGATCTTCTTTAAGTTTGAGCCCAGAGTAAATAATGTCCATCTGCTGGGCAGCTCATAGCACGGCTAGTTGCTCTGGGAACTCCCCCCGTCTGCCCTTCCACTCGGTTCCGACGTGAGTCGGCCATTCAATGAGCTTCGCTGTGGAACCACTCAGGCAGCCAGCTCCCCTAAAACACTCAATATGAACCACTAACAAGATCTCTAATGCTCACATCGATATGGAGGATAATTTAAGGCTGCACTGCACTATAACAAAGACTATCAAAGGGGCTTCAGTGCTTCACTTGAAATGGTTTTGAATATGTATTATGATCACTGAAAAGTCTGTGCTCTCCAAGGAACAATACTATCACAGCCACTCCATGCAGATACTGATAATATTTTGAGGACTTTGTTTAGAGTCGTATTCAGAGCAAATATGACACCAGAATGTCCTTGACGTCCGCAGTCATCAGTGTAACAACAAGTGCTTGAGTTGGGCTCGAAAAGGTGTCACTGCTCTAAAAATAAGCATGTCAGTGACAGTGTGGGCAAATCCTTGAGTATTAGGCTCAGAACACTGAAACCAGAATACTGGTGGGTGCAGTCATAAAAAAACTGCTTTGAAAGAACAATTGTAAAACATAGCATTAACAATACAGTTTTAGTGGTGATTGTCTTACAGATCGTGCAACCTCACACTCTGTCAGTCTTCTGCAGCTTTATTTTATTTAAAAATTTAATAAGATTTTGCTGGGTGCGAAACCTTCCCTGAGGTGATTTCATCAGGAGGACACGCAGTCATTTCTGTGGTAATTATGTCAAAATTAAATAATGTGAATAAAAAAATATATTCATTGCTCAAAGACTAAGTTTGGGACGCAATTGGGGAAATAAAGTTTTCAATACTTGATTTGATTTCCATCGTCTCAGATTAATTCTGCGTTACATATTTCTTTCATTTTTCACGAAGGCAGGTGAGCGTGTTGTCTGCCCTATACCTGTGTCCCCCCACACTGGCAGGTACTCGTCCTGCTGGATGTCCAACATGATCTCCAGGCCGTTTCCCGTCCCTCCCTTCATGGTGGTGCGGAGTGTCTTCCCCTCCTCTGCAGCGTTGAACACATAGCACTTCCCATACCTGGTAAACACCTGAGAGGACACACAAAGACAGAGAGAGGGGAGTGATGAGTGATGAGTCATTAATCCTGATGCACAGACAAGACTGCACATTGATGGGGCTAATTTACTACCCGGGGATGTGTCTTTTTAGCCAAGACAATCAATGTAGAAATATTACTGTAGATTTACGCCATGATAATGAGCTACTATAAGTTTTCTCTCACATTATCAGGTTTCAAAAGTTTCATGTCTCCATTTTAAGATCCTTTCTGAATTATCCATCAGTGTTGACTTCTCTTATTTTGCACTCAGTTTTTGTTTCTGTTTTAAAAACAGTAGGACACTGTCACTACAGGTGTAATTTTTGCATAGCACACACTGTTAGGCCACTACTCTGAAATCCTGTCATTTGTTGTTTTTTGTGCCTGAATGTGCAACCATTTTCCAAAGCAAATATACATGAATATAAAGAGGACAGGATGATATAAGAACCAAATTGTTTGGCGTTTCAGTTTCAAATCTTGGGCTCAATGTGTATTTCAGTTTGAATTTTCCGATGGGTGCTCTCATCATTTCTGGTAAATCTGCACCATAAAATAATCACGCTGCATGAGCTTATATCTTTCTTATTCTGTTTGTGCCCTCAAAACAATGACCTGAATTATTTTTTATCGACAGACAATGATTACTGTGTAAGAAGCGTTTGGGGCTGCAGTTAGAAGACTGGGTTGAATGGGTTCTGTTGCCCCTGAGGTCCAACTATCTGCTGCCGATGTGCAGTCATGTTTATAGTGTTGCCATTTAAGTAGGCGACACGTGTGAAACAATGCTGAAAGACGATAACTCACAGGCGCACACAGATTCTGAGAGAAATGTCATATAATACAAACAAGACGCTATACGCAAAACTGAAATACCTCAATTCCCTAGGGTGTATTGGACTATGGATGCTGTACCGAACAATTCAATATTATATTGAAAATTGTTGCATCCCTGCTACACACACACACACACACACGCTGATGGCTACAGGTGTTACTGCTGCGTGTGTCTTGGGTCTGCCGGACGGGTCTGCCGATAAATGCAGGCTGCCAGACAGGAGCTCTCTTTCATTCCCATATTATCTTACTTCTTTCCTGCAGGAGCCTTCAGCCTTTCAAATTGTGCACGGCTCTTACAGGGTGAAGCCGAGCAAATGCAGAGCCCACGGAAATAAGCAACAAGTCGAAAAAAACCCCAAAACACAGGCAATTTTCCATGTAATCGCTTAAAAGCAGCGAGCACTCTGCCATTACTGTCTCAGGCTTAAAAAAGGGCTTCACCAAATATTCCAAAAACTTTCCATTCCTTGCACGTTGTGTTTATGTTAACAATATAACGACACACTCCTGTTAGAGGTACTGTACGTGGAGACTAATGTCTCTTTGTACCACCACCACCTCACTAAGAGCCACTAAATGGCTTTCAGGCATTTATGAATAAAAGATTGACTTAAGATTGCATAGTGCAGCTTATTTGAGAGGTGGGTGCATTTATGTGTGTGTGTGTGTGTGTGTGTGTGTGTGTGTGACACATGCAAACATGTTAATGAGACTGTAGTTGTGAGGTCTCCACTCATGAATAGTAATCACCATAACAGCCATTCACTTCAGCATTGCAGTGACTAATTGAAGGATGTGACTGATGGAAGTGGTTTAAATAAACCAAGAGCAGCCACACTCTCTGGACCCTGTCGCTGAAATTTGAATTTAAACATCAACACAACGTTCTCGTGTGAGTTATGGCTCCCTGTCTGTGACACATGCCCCAACTGTATGATGGCTGAGTCGCAGTGTTTACCGTTTGAGGAAATATAGACGGTCAGCTACAGTGGCTGTGCCGCAGCGTTGCAATCTAATAACTCACACCCAATACTTACATTTAATTTTCTGTACACTGTACATTAGATACACAGCTAAAATGAACCCATAACAGTTGTGCAATAATTCCTGCCCTAATGAAGCTTATCATGGTCAGTAACTGGAGCTTCATCAGGTAAAAATGAAATTAGGACAGTTTGGCTAGATCAAGAGAATCTCAGGCTACTTCAGTGTTTGTTAGCCATCCACCCCATTTAATTAATCTGAACACAGAGGTTGATTCACAGTGAAGACAGATTAGAGATAATGATAATGCTTTTTAATACTACTTGTAATGCAAAAACATGTGATTACATGGGATTATCAAGATAACACCTAGATGGAGCTAATGGTTTCCTCAATTTCCTTGAGTGACTTTCAAACAATCTTTGAAGAATCACGCAGCATTGAATTTGAGGTCATTTGAGGTAATTAAATGCAAATGATGTGGTGCAACAGGCAGCTATACAAGAACAAAGTCTGCAATCATACAACAATCCTGACTTGACCAATGATGAGAGGTTGTGAAAATGGGGATACTTGTCATCTCCACTCCACTCAACAAACCGGAGCATTTGTGCCTCTCACTAAAAAAAAAGAAAAAAGAAAAATACCCTTTTATTTTTTGCACTGCATTGTGGTCTGTCAAGGTTAGTGTTAGTGGAGATTATCATTAATCTCTGCCTCTTCGGCAGCAAATGTTTTCCCTTGACTGTTCAGGATAGGTATGAAATTCTGAGAAAAGACAGAAACACTTTCTTCAATTTTGCACGGCAGGAACCAGACCTGATATTTTTTTATTGTTGAAAAAGACAACAAAATGGACAGCAAAGCAGACTGCCAATGGCTGGTTTTTCAGTGCTGGAGTGTCTTAAGATGGATTTTTCATTTCATGTTCCTCCTCCTTTATTGACACTGGCCTTCTCATGGATGGTTTACCGACATGATTGATCGACTTGCTAATGGCGTAGTGCCACAGAGGTGGTGCAGATCGGAAGAATATAAAGTGCCACATTACAGGTTCATTCACCTCTACAAAACAGAGGTGCCCCGACAGATATGTATCTGCACAAAATAAATGACACACTAGGAGTTGCTGGAGCATAGTGAAAAACACAGCAGATAAAAATTCATGGCACCATCACTCCTCCATTGCAGATACAAGATGTGGCTGGCATTATTATTATTTTTTTTCTTGCGGATTATTCTTCACTCAACGAACTTCTCAGAGAAACAGTACAGAGGTTGTGCAACATCCAAAACACAGTTTCTCAAGGTCTGGTTGTTTCACCACATCTTTCCAGCACCTGAGCCACTTTAATGAGTCAAAATAGTGTGTTGACATGCAACACATTACCTTGACTTTTCTTGAATAAAAGCATTTTCTAATGATGCCTCAGAACTCCATTTCCGTAGCTGTCCAAACCATCCAAAGTGAGGGCATTATGATTTAACCCTCACCAGCTAATTGGTCAGAGACTGTAGACTTAAGCATAATTACCCTGCAGGCATTTGCTATTTTGTTATATATTTGTGTGTGTGACAACTGCACAGATTGCACTGAGTATTCCTTTGTTTGATTTGTGATTCTTTTCTCATGTATTTCTTAGAAACTGGATCCCAACTGTCTACTGTCAACATCTCACTTGCCCCTGGCTTTCCTATACGGGGAAGAATTGCTTTCAGGGGGGACACTGCTTGCCTCTCTTTCACGTCTTTTGTCAAGACTGATGATGTTTGACAGACAGGACTAGGACCGGGTCAACATCCCATTAGACCTCAGCCAGACAGAAAGGCTCCTCTTCAAGCCACAGGATGACAAAGACCTTAACAAAACCTTGACAGTGGGGCTCTGTTATTTTGCAAATGTTCACTGCTGACCCTGTCTCTGTCTCTCCTTCTTTTCTCACTTCCCTGGTGATCTGCTGCCTCAGGTAGAGCTGTCAGATGGGAGAAGGTAATGAGTTCTCAAACCTGTCCAGAAACATAGAATAGCACAGGAAACGCTGCCCTGTCTGAAAAACTGCATATGGGTGAGCTGATTTATCAGTTTTAAATTGCTGAAATGAAAGAAAACACAACAAAGACAAAAATGATGCCACTTTAATTTTTCATGACAAAAATAGTAAAAAGTGGCATTATATGTTTGGACAGTTCTGTGCTGCTCCTGTCTGTTTTTGTTGCTGCTGTGAAATTTTGAACATTTTTAATTGAGTCAGACTACTGTATACAATGTCAGAAAAGTTGAACTTGCTTGCTGCCCACATCGCATTAGTTTCAATCTTCCAAGCCAGGGGTCTGAGAGCCGCCCTGCAAAACAAGAACACGTGCGCCTCGGCTGCCAATTACAGTGCCTTCTGACCAACAAAAAAAAATGTCTCATCAGTATTCACAGCCGCGAGCGTGAATGTCTGGAAGCGCGGAGCTGCAAACACAGCTCGACCTTGCCTGTTCGCCACGCAGTGCCTCCCACAGAGCAGGAGTCAAAGATGACATGGCTATTAGCTTGTATTCCTGTCATGATGAAAGGTCAGTTGTTAGCACCAACCACCCACAAATCAGATTCCTAAACAAGCTGCAGGGTAATGCAAAGATTTGAACGTGTACAGTACATCCACATTAAAAGTCGAGAAACTGCACTGATGAAGACCAGCAGCTCTGAATATCTGACCTTGACTGGAAAAGTTGCTAAGCTCCTCATGCTGGACCGCTCCCATTCTGAATTCATTGTGCTTTCCTGTGTAAAATCCTGTTTTGTTATCAAGGCTTTGCAAAATGGCTTGCTGATGTGATGCCAACCCCCCCACCCCCAAACCTAACCAAAAAAGGGGCAGATTATTGCTTCAGGAAGGGGATGTTATCTTGTCTTTATTTTGTGCTCCTGTTCCCACTGGCCGCTCATTTATCTCCTTCTGTCCTTGTAGCGTCCAGACCATCAAAATACCCTGAAGTGCACTGCCATATCTATAAATCCAACTTTCAGTGTTACTGACACAGCAAAAGAGCTTTTCCCATATCTGCCATGTTGGCCCCTGTTCAAACATCGCTTTCATTATTTGATTTGATTCAGTGATGCAGACAGGCTTTTGTCTGTTAAAAAAAAAATCAATAAACAATGATGACTGCTTTGCATTTGTAACATTACAGACTGGTTGAACTTGTGAAACCTGTGATGTTCCTGCACCATTTCTGAAACACTTCCTTTTTTTAAAACTGGATGACATACTGTCACCTCTGTATTTTTTCCATTACAGAGTAAGCTGGTAATAAGACACCTTTCTTGCTCATCCCACTTTGCAGGCAGTCGGGACATAAAGTGAAAAGCACTGACTAGTAAATTGAAATGTTAAGTGTAACAGTCAGCCAACGAGTTTTAGCAGTTCTTATGAAGCGAGCTATGGTTACTGTTCAACAAATCGATATCCATAGCCAGGGATTTTATCATAAAACCAAAGCATAGTGGGTGCTTCAGGGTTTGGGTGGGATTTTCAAGGCTTAGTAAGAGAAGAAGAGAGGTGTAAAGTTTATGAAAAAGGTCTTTGAGTTGCAAGGTGTGCACTTTCTTGGCTGCCTGCTCGGCAGTGGCGGCGGCAGCAGTTAAAATGGTTGTACTGCTATGGGGATAAATAATGCAGAGGGCTGCTGCGTTAGCGACAGGGTTGGCAGCAAGTTTGAGAAAGGAGGGGTTTAAACACCCACACACACATACAGCCACCTCACTCATCATTATGACTTTACCTGCAAGCCGATCTAGCTTCCCATGCAACTTAAACACCCTCACATTCCAAAACATATTTTACGTCACATTAAACAAATTCCACCATTTATGTCACGTGCTGGGGAGTTTTATGGAACATATTTATCATTGCGCCCTAATGTAATTTCGCCATGCCAGTCAATAATGCTTTATTTTACAAGGCAGCACATAAGCGCGGCAGGGCTGCGATAGGACACAAAGGATTGCAGTCACTGCTGCCAGCGTGATATTTATACTCTCTGAGAGGGGGGTGAGGGGGGGTGAAAGATGAGGATTAAAAACTACAAAGAGAGCACAAGAGAGATAGGAGGGAAATTGCGAAAGTTACCGGGACTCAAAAGACAAAAAACACTTCTTTCGTGAAGAAGTGAATTAAATCCCTGTGGCTGAATTCTGACCAGGGTTATTGTCTTCGGTGTGGCTTGTGTGTTGAACAATTCTTTGGCTTAATGGAGTTTACGCCAAGTGGAGCCACAGAAACAAGAGTGGCTTTCACCTCTGCTGGGAAGACCCAATCGATTACCATGCTGCTTTTTGGATAGGCTTGTTGTTGTGTTCAGCCTTTCGGTCTGATTTCCCCCCTGATTCACCAGCATTCCTTATCATCAAGCTCCTTTCATCTTTTGCTCTGTAAATATCTTTTATAATAACTGCAGCCTAAATGGAATATCCCTCAAAAAGTTTGCCAGCTTTAAGCTTCTCCTGGGGCTTTTTCTCAGACCCACTAAAAGGATATAGGTGGAGGATACTGACAACAAGAAAGCATGCAGCAGAAACTGAGAGGATCATGGTGCTGCAGTGTAATCCATCATCATATACAGAGGCTCCTGGCTGGCCAACATGTAAAGGCCATCCTATCAGCTCCAAAGATGCCTCAGAGGAATAGTGCTGTGTTATTGATATGATATGTCTTTCAGTGTTGTAGATCAGGGCGCGTGTCGGGACTAACTGGAGGGTCAGCGCTGATGTCACAAAGGGGGACAGCTCTGACTTGTTATTAGCAGGGATACATCGATCTCACTTTTCCTCTCCCTCCCCCGTATTGGGGAGATGCCAGAGGAGCAGTGGTGGGGATGCTGACTCGTAACCACACCAGAATTATCCCAAACAAAGGAGACGGAGAGGACCATCCTCGTCTCCTGTGGCCATACTGCAAGCAGGACACCTTAGATAGAAGGTGTGCCATTTTTTGCACTTTATTAAGTAGTTTATGAACAGACAGAGCTTGTTTAATTAATCCAACAGAAATTCAACAACTTTTTGTGTTTTAAGTGGAAGTTAAATGTTCTTTTTTTCTTGACAAACAATACTTCTACAATACTTCAAGCCACGCTGTGGCTGTGTCACTAATCTTCGTCCTTGGTAAGAAACCCAGTAAGGACATTTCCCCAAATTGTTCAAATATTCTTTGAAGCAAAAAGCCACATAAAGCTTGAAAATCTTCCCTTTCGTTTGGAGGAAAACATGTCAATCTTCTCCCTCCACAGTCTTCTACAGCGTATGTGCACTGACGCATGGATTTGACACATAATCCGAGGGCTGGGGAGTTTCAGGTTGTTTTGTCGCGGGTCGGGTCAAAAAGTGATGAAGCGCCGTTCTGACGTTATAAATAACTTGCAGAAACACTGCGTGCAATAGGCTTTGCATTACAAGCTCTTCAAATTGCATGCTTTGATAAGTTGTCCACCTTCCACCTTCTCCTCCTCTCTCTCTGTCACTCCCTCTCTCTGAGGGTGCAGCTCTTCTTATGCCCTGGCTGTTACTGAATTACTGAGCTATAAAGTGGACTAACCTACATTTATCACATATCTCTCTGCTCCCAGAATACAATTTATAATGCATTAGGCCAGGCTAGACAGTACATAATATTTTCTTAAAATTTACCATTAAGATGTGAAGGATGCATTATTTTTGTGTAATAAGACATGAGCTCTCTGCACATCAGGATTTGTGAAATTTTTGGATGTCTGTAATTTGTTGACATGAAGCTATTTTTTTTTCTATTTTTCTGTATCTTCATGAGGATGATTCATCACTAATTCATTTTCGTAAAGATATCGGCACGCATGCAATGTTGCATGCCTTCCATCGTCTGCCATCGAAACGTGGCAGCAAGTATCATAAACCTCCCTTACTTCAACTCCATGATCAGGAAAAAAAGAATGAGCATATACTTATGTCAAAATGAAAACAAGGCTTCTAAGATGAAACATCTACAAAACAAAACAACAAACAACAAAAACATCTAAGCTGATCAAGAGTAACCAGAGCCAGAGGCTTTTTCTACCACAAATGTTAGCACTGAAGCTAATGTTACATCTGTTGGAGCTGCACCCAGCACCAACGCTTGGGGGGGCAGCATATGACTGTCTGACAGAAGAAACTGGAAGGGCGGGGGGGCAGCTGGACAGAGGAGGAGGCTCAGCCCACCTGTCCTCAGTTGGCATACATTATCATGGTTGCCATATTTTATCATACAATGACATCTGATTTTTATACATGCTTGCAGCAATGAATGTTTCTTTTCGAGAAGAATCACAGTCTTTCTTTCTCTCTTTTGTTAGAAAGAAAATTAAATAGTTAACTAATGTATGAACAGAAATATGAAAGTGTTCACAATGCTACACGGGAGGGAGGAGTAGTATAATGTTCTCTCTCCATCAGAAATAAAGTGTGCTACTGGTATTACTGAAATAAACAAAAAACCTCGCTGCTCTCCATGCCACCGTGGTGCTGAAAGATGCACAGCAGGCAGCAGCAGCTACTTTCCATCTGTTTACTTATTCTTCTTATACATATTCTTATTAATAGGAATAATGACAGATAAAAGCTAAATCAAGGGCTTTATAAATCCGCTATCTGTTGTTTTCAACCATGAAAAAGTGAAAATAAAAGTGAGCTCTCCCAAAAGTCAGCATGAGCCGTTTGTGGGTGGTTGATTGACGCATATTTTTGAGGGCTGTGCAGGTGTAGATTGGCTGTCATAACAGCTCAGGTGGGTGCAGGTATATAAAAAACCCCACTGAATACTATCACTACTCAATATCTTTCAAGGCAGTATGTCCCTATTGAAAAGTGTATTAGAATGTATTTATTTTAGGATTCTGTACCCTGTGCCATCACATTTCTTTCCTTATTATAGCATGTACTCCTCAAGGTGCACAGGTTCAGGCGGTGCCTTGGAAATACATCAAGTAATGGAAAAGTTACTTTGAGTCGAACATCTTGTACGCTCTGAATAATAATCGTATTGCTCTCCTTCCTTTCAAACGCCACCTCTTCTCGCAGGTGGAGAGAAATTTAAATATGAAAATGACATGTTCTCTCCCGTCTTGTCAGTCATGTCAGTGTGCAGAATGCATCCAGATATAGCTATGGAGTACTGGCTGTCACCCCCCCAAAGTCGTCAGTCACATCACACACCCAGTCATTATTTTTAATAAGTCGCCTCTTGCTAATGGCCGGTGGGGCTCTATCTCACCTGTCAGAGTCTGACTGTCTCTGCTGGGGCTGATGCAAGGCTGAGTAATGGGCCAGGGGTGGGGGACCTGTGGCAGTCCTTCATCACCAACAGGAAACCAACTCATTTGACTGGATGACACGTCTTGTCTTCCTCAAAATGACATTTAAAGAGGATGCCAGTTCTGAGAGGCTGCTGAGTTGTGCTTAATGCACTGCTGGGATTACAGTCAATGTGATCCTTGAAGAAAGCAGACCATGAGAAAAAGAAATTTCAAGATGAGTCATCTAGGAAGGGTTTGTTGCTTGGAGTAAAGGCCTGTTCTTCTGGTTTGTTAGACTTTTCTTCATGTCAGCTCTATCTTCGACCAAACACTAATGACATAAATAAGACCTGGCAACAAGGTGGAGCTTCCTGAAACCCTAATATGATCAATACCAGCAAACCCTCATTATCCATTAACATCCACTGAGGCTTGCACTTGAAAACAAGTCATGTACTCATTTAATGTGGTAGCAACACCGGATCTATTCAAGACACAGAGTTGACATTATATATACATGTGCATTGGTACACCAACGATTATATTCATACTGGATAAATCTCCAACGCGCATTTTACATCCACTGTCAACATTCATTGTCAATGTGGGGAGTGGACGACAGTGCAAAGTGATGGGTGGGTGTGCAGCAAGTCTGTCTTTCCTGCAGGAGACTGGATTCCTGGCTGTTTGCAGGAGGCCATTCTTGGTGCGTCTTCCATGCTGAGACTGAACTGCACTCAGTCACAAGGCCACACTGACCACACACTGTATCAAAGCAGTTGGTTGAACAGATACATTCTTGCTGAGTTCGAGTGTGAAGTTTCGCTGCTTCAAATATTCCATTTATAAATCCACACCCGTGTTTGGAAGCGGGAGCCTGTGACTCTTCACATGTGAAGGCGGCGGCATGTAACATGCCCTGCGGGGAGGAAGATGAACACGTTCATAAACTCAACAAACCTCTGCTTGACAAGTGGAGGAAAATATGTGAAACAGCACTGCTTGAAATGTGTCTTGCTGGTCTTTCTGGTAAAAGATTGCTGCTGTAAAAGAAACAGTGGTCAATAGTCACACGAATAAAGACAAAATTATAGATGCATCAAACTGGTTTTAGAGGCAAGGCAAAGCAGGGATTGATTTTACCTCCACCAGCTTCTAAAATTATCATTCTCCAGCAATTTGCATAATTTCTAAGAACTGAAAATTTTCATATATAAGCTGTCATGACAATGTGCAATTGGGTTTTCAGACGACAGGCTGACAGAGGCAGGTCACAGAAGGCCCTTCAGAGCTGGGACCCAAACTGAGGACCCCTCTCATTATAACATTATAACCTCTGCCATTTTCTTGGCGAAGGACAACTTGGGCAGAAGGATGAAATTAACCCTCTTAGAAAATCTTGTCAACTACAGGCAATATAGTTGCGTTCTCCTCGGAAGTCCACAGAAATATCAGACCAAGGCCATGAAGGCACAGGGAGAGGGTGTAAAAGGCCTGTGGCTGCTTTCCTGGAGGGCTTGCTGCAGGCACACACTGGACAAGCGGCCACGTACTCCCCCACCTCCTTGTCCACCGAGGGCCATCAGAAACACGCCTGTGACACACCACCGGGTGGCAGGAGAGGTGGGAGGCATGGGGGCCAATGAATGATCAAGGAATTGACAGACAGAGGAAGAAGTGACTGGTTTGGTGGGCAACCATCCGGTAGAGGGGGAGTTTCTGAAGGCTTTTTCACCTTCTCCTCGATGCTCCATGAAACAAGTGTCCATCTGGCAGATTACTCAGAGGCGATTAGGAGGTGGGTGAAAATAAGCGTGGCAGAACACCAAGCTTGATGTTTTTAGAGCCAGGATGATAAGACACAGTAAAATAAACCTATTAACATAAAGAGCATTCCTTTGGAGGGATGTGGTAAACGGTGTTAAGTGTATTTGCTGATGAAATGGAAGTTATATTGACATGTATTCTAGTGAGAAACGTGCTGATTTCATTAAGAAACCACACAGAGAATCTGTACAGCCTTCACAGTTCTGAGGTGGACACCCGGGAAATTATGCCACCAATTCCACATCCAACAAATTGTGAAATATGGTTACGATCTCCCCTTCTGTTCCTGAGTTATGGTGGCTGAATAATGGCCAGAAAATTATGTTATCGCTGAGAGGCTGACCTATGACCTTCGGGATATAAAATGTCATCATTTTTTCCTGTCTGGCCATTTGTGTGAAATTTTGTGCTGTCGTCGGCTCAGAGGTATAAAAATTCTTTCCCTCATATTTTATCTTATTCATGGAGGAACAGAAATACAGCAGACACATGCACGCACAGTTGTATCTCGTGTGTGAGTGAATGTGAATAACTGTGAAAGAGAGCCAGCGTTTGCAACTAAGAAGCCTGGCTAGCCTCTCTATGAAAAAAATGTCTTATCTTGTGTATATGACAAGGTGGTGTTTTTCCCTCAAAATAGTAAAAGATAAAGTAACAGCAGGACAAAAGGAGATAAATAAAGTCTTTGGTGAGGAAGTAACTCTTTCAGCAGCCAAGCTTCGTCCTTGTGTAAGTGACTCCCCCCCTCATGAATTAGCGATTTTGGCTTACCTTCCCTGGAAACGAGGAAGAATAACCCTGGGATAATAACACAACGTAATATACTGACCTGACAGCAGCTTGCTGCCATGCCGGGGCAGCATTTCATATCTGCCGTTGCAGCAGAGCCACTGGTCCATGAAATAACGTTGACAGAAATGAAATAACCACTAATCACGGAGATTGCTAATGATTTTGGATCCACAGTTTAAAAGATTGTGTGCATATGACAGTAATCAAGAGAGAGAAGGCAAGACAAGGTGTGTTTGTCACCAAATTTGTGTTTATCTTGTTTTTGTATTGCCAGTCAAGACAAGAATGCAAGGAAATAATCAGACTTTAAGCTGACAAAAGGGAATACAAAATCAGTTTTCAGCTCCTTCACTTCACTGGTGATTTCTGCCTTTTTGTTTGAGTCGTATTAAATAAACAGGAAGAGAAGGAGCGGGCCGATCAGAGCACGAGATGTGGGAGGACTCCCCGGTGAACAGAGGATCACGTTTAACGCCTGCTGTTGTATAATTACCACAACATGAGCAAAAGCAAAAGTAATAATCAACTGCACACCGACACCATCTATTTGTAAGTTAGCAGCCAAAAGGCTGGGCGTTTCCTCACAGCTACTAAATGATCATGTGAATTAACATAAAAATGAAGCAGTCTGGAGCCAAAATGGGGATACTTACAATGGGGCTTGAGAAATGGGGTGGTTTTCTGTTAGATACAACTCAATTCAAAATCAACTGAACCAAATGAGTTCCATCTGATTTCATGACATTAGTAATGTTCAGGACTATCATATAATATAAAGGCTGAAAGGTTCAAATCCATCTCTGGAAAGCTTGACATGGTTCCGTTTATTTTTTAAACTAAATGGACACATATCATCATCTTTGTTCATTTCCTGTACCACAGTCCATCATTGCTTTTACTTAATTTATATATATATATATATATATATATAAACAGCAGCGCCGCTTGATTCAAGCACCATGCCACCCGTAAAGGAGCTTGCCAAATAAACAGCAGGCCCAGGCATCTTATACAAGCACTGAGTCCACGCCTGCTTCACATGCACATGACCTGACTGTCAATCTGTAAATCTCTTATGTCTCCCTCCTAAAGATAAAGCACTCAACTCAGACAACTTGCACTGTACTTCAATTCACAGCCATCCCCAAAGCCAACATATTGAAGAGCTACAGTGAAATTTCATACTTCACCCAGAATCTATATTTCTGACTCCTTCTGTAGCCTTTAAAGGTGGCTCAGATGTTTTCCAAGAACAGAGACTGCATCCAGCTCAGCTTTGTGTGGTACGAAAATGTCCATGAAAACTTCTCAAACCAGTCCTGCTGCATAATTAAAGCAACTTATTTTAACCAAGGGAAGAGCAGGAGGCCAGTGCGCACAAAACACAACACGTCCCTGCTGCTGAGCTTCACAGGATTGTTCAAAAGGATAGAGAAAGCAAAACTTTGCCATATTTTGGTAATAAAAACAGACTTTAACACATTAATGGACAGTGAAGGGAGTGGATTATGATGCAGGAATGGTTCGAGACATTTTGATACATCAAGGGTGAAGGGTGTTTTCTTGCCTGGTTCCAGACGTCTGAATCATCTTTCCCATTTATGATTTTCTGCAATTCAAAGGGACTTGGTGTTGTGCACTCTGACAGCTCTTTTTGGAACTAAGACCAGGGAAAAATGACCACAAAAAAAAATGCAGACAGGTTGGACTGATCCACAGATCTGATCGACACAGTTGTTGAGTTTTCTTACAGCAATGCTGCTTCAAGCAACTGCTACCGCAGCTTATGTCTTCTCGGAAAATTACAGTGGGGACAGATATGTGAGTGACAAATAGTGGAATCAGAATGAGAATGTGAATGTTAACACAATGCCAAAGTGAATACTGATGTAAAAACAAAATTACAATTCCATCTGATTATCAGGCTACAGCAGACCAGCTTTAATGAGTGTCTCAAACTCAAAGGACAGATTTTGGGTGGAGTTTCATTTAAAGGCAAGGCTACTGTGCTGTGTAGGTCTTGGATAATCACAAGTCATATCCTGCTTTCACTGTCACAGACAACTCTTTGATATTCGCATAGGGGTACAGTTAATCTCTGTGAGGTGTCACTAATCCCTGCACTCATAAAAGTGGGGATCTCTGTGTGTGGAGCATTAACCAGCCCATGCTGTTGAGGGCGACCAGGGTTGTGCACAAGGAGCATCTAATTTGCATAACGGTGAAATAACAATATGGCAACATGTCCCCTCTGCAGATAATATTACAGAAGCGGTGAGATGACAAGTGACATGGGCAGCTAAAGTGTAATCGGGGAGCCATCTGCAGAAATGAATATAGCTGATCACGCATTTCCAACATGTCAGAACTGCATGATGTCTCCCACCGTTACGATCCATCAGATGAGACATGTCAGGAAACCTCAGCTCCCTGTGATTTCTTGGACGGAACAGATAAGGGAAGAAAAAAAAACGGGTAATGTCTGCCATTGTCTTATTCAACTCCATAAAACTGGATAAAGTGATAGGAAATAGTTTGTCATATTCATACACGAGGGGAGACTGAGTGGGTAGAGGGACACAGTGAAGTGAAATCTGATTCAATTACTCCCGGCAGTTTCCATGAGCCGTGTGTGTACATGAGTGTGTGTGTTTTCTGTGTAGAGGATCCAAGTGTGTATTGGCAGTAAAAGCCCAGAATTCCCTAAAAAACACCCAATTCATTTAACATATTATCACTCGTCTTGTCTATTTGTGTGAGCAGAAACTTTTGTGTGTATGCACTGTATGTGCATGTGTTACTGGCAGTCTAGGCAAGTGGTTTAGAAAGAGTAGATTAAGACTGATCTTGTTTGAGGTTGCAGTTTGGAAAAAAGGTGCTTTAAGATCATTGCTGAAGGGACAGCAGCTTGGTATTCAGACTGAATGGCCATTTCCTTACAACTCCATTATTCAGTCTGACATTTGCTTGTTGTTGGGTTAACCAGCATACAGGTAGCATAATAGAGCAATGCGTGGGCAATCCGGCAGTATATAACTCATGTAGAACAAGCATCTGCACCCATTGTTTTCTGTATAAGTTAAGGCATGAGCAGCCTCATCATGCATGTTAACACATTGCTCTCCTTTTAGACAGGTGCATCAATGCTGCAGAAAGGCAGCAACTGCTAACCTTGTTCACAGTCGCACTATGGTTCAGCTACTAATTCCTCCATCTGTACCTGTGCATGCTGTGGGCATCATCTGACTCTCAATGACGCACAGCCTGTGTGTTATGTTAAAGCATATTCACAGAGAACAGTGAGTTTGAGATGGTTAAATGAGAGATATTGACGATCCTGATCCTGGTGTCCTGCTATATTTGCAAGCTTATTTAGTACAATTATCACTAAGGTTAGGCATTGAAAACTAGCTGCAAACTGGTTACAAATTTAGAAGAAGGTTGCATTGAATACGATTGAGACTAGTGGCAGAGATTTTCAGTTTTTCTTAAGGACTTCCAAACATTAAACCAAGGCCTGGTTGGGTGAAAATCTGACTAACTAAGAATAACCACATACAGGTCAAAAATTCTGCTTGTGCTTTCCCTGGGTTCTTATATATTTAGTACAGTATCTGTACACCTTGTACTGTAAAGCACTTCTCTTATTAGGTGGTGATTTCACAGTGTGGAACCAGGCTGAGCACACACCCACATCAGGAAACCAATTTTGCAGGAGATATCCAAAGAGATAATTAACCATGGCAACGTGAGGCAGCTACATGTGGTCCAATCTGTTAATGCTAGTATAAAAACTATTGGCTCAGTCCATCCCAGTATGATTTATTAGGCTGCGCTGCAACAATAACGTCTGCAAAACAAGTTCAAACCACAGTTGAAACCACATAGTATATGATGTCTTTGTTCTCATGTCACCCTGGAGCACGCTTTGGTCTTTAGAATCTTTGGTAACACTGATCTCTCATGTAGTTACATCTGGAATACATCAATATATCCAAGCGGCTCCCCTGACATTATCAGCTGTTGGGCAGAAAAGTACAAGCTCTCACATTTCCTGTTTTATAGAAAAAGAAAAAAATCCTATCAGTCTCAGAAAATGTCAACAACGGGGCAAGCACTCCCTTGGCTTGCACTACCTACACATAGGAAAGTGACAAATGTCAGGCCTTCAATCACAAGCTGCTGGCCTTTCTCAAGCTGAAGGAGCCAGAAACATCGGCTTTACCTCAAAAAGGATGAGGTGGGGGTGGGGGTGGGGTGGAAAGCATAACAGGGACAAAGAATTCATCCCCTTCACCAAAACAAGCTGTCATCAAGCAACATTACCTCACTCAAATCAAGGATGACCACAGAATTTGAATGAAACCTATGATTACCTACCTACCCCCCAGCTCTCCACATACAAAGGTTCCTTATGACTGAACTTGAGTCAGTGGCTGAGGCAATGCTGCAGCAGCCAAGAGTGTTTAGGCTCCTCCCCTAAAAGATGTGAATCCTCAGAGGTGGAGACAAGCTCCATCTGTTCCACAGATTTACCTTGTCCATCTACATTTCCATTTACACCAGCCCGCTCCTACAAATGGGTAACTTTTTTTTTTTAGCATCCCATCATACCATAAGTGAGCCCTGGTGACACAGAGTACTGAGGTACTCGGCTGACAAACTCAACAACTGAAAACCTGTCATCGCATGTCAATCTTTTTATCCATGGAATCCCTTCTTAGCCACATATTTTTTTAACCTTTTTTCGTATTGTAAAGAGAATGGATTGTTTTGGCCTCGGGATTTCTCTCAGCAACTCTGCTGTCTTTAGTCTTTCTTGCAGCTCCCCCCGCAGACATTCTGCTTAGACGCTGATGCTGTACATTGACCTGCAAAGGAGGTGTAAATAAGCTGCTACAGTGAAAGTGTTTGAAGTGATAAATGCAAGGTCTGTGTGCATCTGGAGAGTTATTGAGTTTGCTGTTTTTTTCATTCTGTATGATACCATTAAATGTGGATGAAGTAAAACAATATGCATGAGAAACTAGCTACAACCGCATTTACTGAGTGAGTATTATATAAGGAAAAAAGCTTCATTTTTGATGCTGGAAACAGCAGCCAGCAAAACTCACTGCAAGGTCCATTAGTGGCTGCTCTGGAGTAAACCTGTCGCCCACTCTTGGAAATACCCTAGTAATTAAATACCAGCTAAATAACAGCTGACATTTGAAGATGAAGCTGATGAAGATTATGAAGAAAGCTTCCTGGACATGAGCTGGAAAATTCAGCACCTGTATCGTAAAGTGTTATCTGACTCATCTACTGAAATCTACATTCCTCATCTTCAATGAATTTCTTGAACATTACTAAAACATAATGTGGTAACAGACAATCAGAAATCCTATTATATATTTGTTGAAAGAGCTGTTGAGGCATTAGTCTGGCTGCTATCTATAGCCTCTATAAAGTTTTGGTAGTGCTTTCACCTTGCGAGTCTGTGTTTCTGTCATAATGGACAAATAATGTCCTAAAGACACCCGCTGTAACACCACAGAGTATCTGACCATGTCTGTATGTGACAGCGTCAATCTGCCTGTCTTTGTCACATGACAGCATCACTATGCAATATACATGAAACTTTACAGGTGCGTCAAAATGAAGGCTGAGTTAGAAGAATGGGTTGGGTCTGACCCATGAGAACTAATATAACAATGTAATAATGGCTGCTGGGTTCTCAAGGGTCAGAACATCAACATGTTGACAACGGCTGGTGTGATCTCATTACAAGACAGTCTCTAGTTTTAAGGAGTAAATATGGTGGCTCTGTGTTTCCATTTCACATAGCACAGACAGTTATGGCTTGTGAGTGGGCCAGTGTAGCATTTGTCATCGGCATGGGGTAACATATCTTCCCTCCACTGATCCTTTATCATCATCAGCAGGTGTACCAGTGGGACTTTTCACACTAACATACATTATGCCTCTGCGAAGCTCAAGCAAATCAGGAAAAATGGTAGCTCATGGCAAATAGCAGGATGCATTTCTAGAGAGGAAATAATAGCAATAAATAAATAAATAAGATGACAGCTACTGGCTTATATTGACATATATATTGATGCCTCATCCATGTGGGCAAGCCAGCGCCTCAGTGTGAAGAATAATTATCTTTATTGGAAAAGAGAATGATTTACAAGTTTTCCACCACCAACTCAGAGGCTGCATGCAGCAGGAGTCCTGTTTACACTGAACACAAAATGTAAATGTACATGCAGTTGTGTGGGATGAGAGTGCTATATGAATATTTAGTGTTGCGTGACTGTGCATGTGTGCAAGTGAATGTGGTGGCACGGCTTGCCGCCCGAGACTGCAAATGGAAAACAAGCTCCTGAAGCCTCTAAGTGAAAAGTGAAAGTGTATAGAGCAAGATTTCAGGCTCAAATTCGTACAAACACTTAAATAAAGTTGATAACATCAAGTTATTATTCTCTCAAGTGAATAGAGTGCTCAAACTCTTCATTTGGCACAATGTTCAGAATGTGAACCGTGTCTGCTCCAGGTTTTTGAGATAATGTCAACTTGTTCTGTCTCTCTGCATTTGTATTCAATCTGTATTTTTGTGCAGTTCTCTATGTCTTGCACTCTTATCGTTACTCATTCAAATTGCCCTCATTTAACAGAGCACAGCTGTGTTGTAAAGCCACACACATACATACACACACACACACACAGACACATTAATCATTTTATCTCTTGGATACGTGCGCATAACTAAGACTAAATACCCAATGTTATCATAGAGGAAACAAAAGTGGGTGTTGTAGTGGCAACATGCATGGTGGTTTTGACACAGCGCATCCAAAAACATTAGTCCCCCTGTTAAATGGCCACTGTTCACCTGCAATGTCCGTCCATCACACATTTCCTCAGTTAGCTTCAGGGCCAACATACTGTAGAGATATATTGTATTATTAAGGTTGAAGCTAAAGCCTATGGATTTGAACCTTTAGGTAGGAGGACAGGAGGATAATAATGAGACTGCAAACTGTATAGAATAATAATAACAGGATCAAACTGTTTCAATAGGCTAAGGGCTTAAGGGTAAAAGATCAATGTACTCTATTTCACATTAGAACCCTTCAGTCTTGTACATTAAATAAAGTACTATTACAATAGTTAAGTTGAACTTGTATAATTTGTGTCGATATTGATCTGTAACAAATCCTCCCCAGTTATATGACAAAATGTGCAGTTTTGCATTTTTTAAAAGTAGGTATACCCCTGGGCTGTGCAACAACTACAAATAAATCCAATAAACCAGCTGAAATCTGCATGTCGAGTCATTTGCAAATGCTCCGAAATCCCGGGCTCAACTGTTGGCAGCCAAGTTGCATTATGGGTAGTTGTAAGTTCTGACAGGAAGAGGAATGTGTGGAATCTAAAAAAACATGTTATCTCTGGCTCTGCTGCATCAATTGGAATCCTTTGTGTTTTTAAATGTCCATCACAACGCTTACACCTTACAATAGAAATGCTATGTTAAATTGGCATAGTAGTCTTTATCATATCTCCTAAATCACCTAAATAATGCAATGTTCAGTAGTCTATACATAACAGCTGTTCCTTGAAACAGGAAAAGTAATTAATATTACAGCAAAGTATTAATAATGTATTAAAAAATATACACCACCTTCATGCATTTGCAGCACCACCTTCTGGGGTGAGCCTCATTAATAAAGAAAAAGTCAGGTAGCAGTGTTTGCCTCCAGCTGTGTCGTCATCCTCGGCCTCCACTCACTCTCACAATCTGTAATTGTGCAAAGAGAGACTGCTTGATGAGGCATTTCAGCCCAAGCGAGAGGGCCGGCATGTCCCATGGATCCTGGCCAGGGCTGGAGGTACACTGAAAGCCTTTTCACAGCCTTTTCAGAAGAGAGACACTCTCTGATAGGTTTCCTGCACGAGGAAAGCACTCCTCGCTAAATGTTCATCTCTTGCTAATGCAGACCTGCGGGAAGCCGTGCCGAAGTGAAATCCTGAAGCGATAAGAACTGCTGAGCCACTTCTCACTTTTGCCTGTAACCCATTAGGGAGTGTCCGTCTATTTGTCCAGTTATCTCCGTGGGGAACCACACTAACAGCCTGCTTTCAAACTCTGAGAGCAGGAAACTCTTAAGCCGGCTCGGCTGTTTGACCTTATTGGAACATCTATCTTACAAGCAGGTGCTGCGTAACTCTCCCTCCAGTCCCCAAATTTATGCCAGCAGGAGGGCACAGAGCGGTCTTTAACAGTGCTCTGCAGAGCCCACCAGCATGCATTAATTGTTATGAATCACAATCACTGATTTACATGGTTTTATACTGCACATATGGAGGCACTTAATTTTTCTACCCTGTCCAATCCCATAAGACATACACAGTTTGTCGGCAGCCAATTTGCATATTTCTCATTCTAGCTTCATCCTTGAAGAGAAAATCAAAGTCAGCATTATAAGGAGGCGACCCCCTTTCATACTTGCTGCATAAAACAAAGTGACAGGAGTGCTAAACCAATCACGGCACATTAATAACAATACAGATGTAGCATCATTTCAACGATTCAATTACTGCCACCCATGTGATTAGTCATGTTTGGTTTTGTACTTTGCTGCATGTTCTACAGTGTGGGTTTTTATGCTTTAAAGTTCAAAACAGGACATTACTGTATGTGTTTACAGAACCTGTGCTAGTAAACTATTAAATTGAACTATTAATAACAATAAGGCCTTTAACTTAAAGATAAATATACAGATATAAAAAGATACAGTGAATTAATGATTATTTTCTCCTTAACGGGAAGCACAAATGTTTTTGAGTGAACAATTAAATTGGCCTCCCTTTCGCATTATGTCAACATATTCTTTATAGTGAACGTTGCCATATAAGTTAGAAAAAGCTTCATATCTGTGAACATAACTGTGAAATGACTGGATGTTTATATTACCTTTATGGCCACTTATTGGCAATGATAATATGGTATGAAAGGTATATATTTAATCTAAAATATAGATGCACACAGCAGGTGGTAAATCTCCTAGTAGCAAGTGTAATATCAAAGCCTCATTTTAACCTATTATTAACCATCAATTTATTAATTATTGTGTCCAGTTAAAATGATAATATTTCCATGTCTGGTCCTCAAGCCAACAGCCATTACAACTTTCACTTTGAGGTGAGCTAAGCAAGCAGTGGTTAGCCAAGCAAAAGCTATAGTTCATGTCAATAGTTTAATTTTTTTTGTATTGGAGGCTGCCACACCGGTCTCTCATCATGGGCCAACTCTTTCTGTCCATTTTAGAACGAGTTTCTGTTGAGTTCAATTCATTCCAAGGGTCTTTAAATGTGGTTTATAGGAGAGGCTTAATCCCTAGCTGTCATTCCACCATTGTGCTAGTGTTAATGCATCTACACATCAGCACATTAACAATCCCTTTTTCTTACTCACTAAGCACTGTATGGATAACAGATGGTCAGATTGTTGAGGTCTCAGCGGGATTAAGCAACACTTTCTCAATGCAGCAACCAATAATTACACTGGAAAATAAATTGCAGTTTTTTACTAGTATTAGTGGTAGATGGTGGTGAGGGTGTAGATCCAATGTTCTATATTTATCCCGCTACTTCAACAACACTAAAACCACTAAACCCATGCAGGTGGCCATTCAGTTGATCAATCCAATATTGATTTCCTCCTCCAGAAATGAGGTGCTTGTGGTGTTTTAAGGCAGGGAGGGAATGAGCTTGCATCAGTGTAAGTCACCATCATGAAGAGAAAAATGAATGTAATTCCTCATTGAGATGGGGGTCCTGAATGACCATGAGTTGATGGTCAGTAGCACCCCCACCATGCATATGTGTGTGTGTGTACGCGTTCCAGCTGTGATGACGTGCAGGGTGTTTAACATAACATAGAGAGTAATGAGGCAGACAGAGACACAAACGCAGACAGGTGGACAGACAGTAGGAGCTTGCAGTAAATAGAGGGAGAAGGACAGTGTCACTGTGAATAATGAGCTTGGGGAGCGTTCCTTCCTGCGTTTAGAGAGGTCAGTCACCCGCTGGGCTGCAGGCTAATTGACTTTTAATTAGCGTCTAATCAAACACACATGCAGGCATGCTGATGTACACACAAATGCCATTGCCTCTGTGCTACGAGGGTAATGACAAGGGTTATCACAAAATGTCCTTCACCATCAAATGTGTGATTTACTATACTGTCTATGCAACTGCATTATACATCTGTAGTTTTTATAACACTATAATGCGGCCCTCAATGTACAGTGCAATTTAGATGTGTGAATCAGGTACCAATAAAACAGTAATGGTTCCTACTGATACTTAAATGTAAGTAGAGCGGAAGAAAACAAGACTATGGGGGCAAGGGAGTAATTGGCCAGTGTAGAGGAGAAATAAATTATATTGAAACTTGTGGAAAATAGTGTTGATAACCTGGTTCGTAATGTGCAATACAATATTACATAAAGGGGAAAACAGCCACACCATACATTACAGCTTGTATATCTGGTTCTTACTGAATAATGTCTGGAATAAGGACGAGTCATGAAATGGGACTACAGGCTACTCTAAATTTGCTAGTTGGTCCAACACTGCAGCAGCTCAGGAAGGGTGTGCTGTAGAAAACAAACCCATCTTTCTGAACTGCTCAGCTATGGATGACATATACTACATATAATGAACTATCGTCACCACATGACCAGATGTAAGACTGTCTTTGTGAATATATTCAGTGCCCTGAGAATATTACATGCCAGCCAACTAAACATCTAGCCAAGTAGCATTAGATGATACTGTGGACGTAGTAGTTTTGAAAGGCATAAAGAAGTGTATCTTCAAGCCCTTAATCAACTGCAAATATTCCATTTCCTCCAAAAAAAGGTGGTGGTTCTGGCATGCTCTGGTAGTACTACACCTATGATTCATACAATGTAAATCATGGGATGCATTGTGAAGTGTTGCCAAGGCTTTTGCTCGTAAATGAGGCATCCAGCTCCACTCACAACATGACCTGATGTTTAAATTTTAATGGAAAGCAAATTCCCTTTTGCAGTGTCACTTTTAAGGACAAGGCACTGTGATCCAATGTGCTGAGGACAATCAAAATATGAACTTACACCTTGTGAGCAGTGCAGTAATTGTTGCTTCCCTTCTCCTTGGCCTGTGAATGAAATGGAAACAGCATCGAGTTTTTTGGCAGAAGGGCTAAATTAACCTTCTGTTGTTTTAAATGCTTGATAGTGAGTATATATTTAAGAAATTTTAAATAAATGCATGATCATACTTGAGAAAGTACTTTATAGTGCATATTAATGTCAAGTAACCTCTAAAATTATAATTGTTTTATGCATTTTACAGTTGTGTAGGTGCTGAAAGGTCAGCTATGCATATTATCCTCTGAGAATGGCTCAAAGTATTTGACTGTCTTATTTGAATGTTTTTCTCATTTTGCTGAGAGTGCTTGATGCAATATCCACATTTTAATCCAACTTTGGTTTCACTCATTAACAGATGTTTACCAAATTACTGCAAAACGCTGATCTTGTAGGCTTCCATCACATTAATGCTGCCTCCGAGGTACAGCTCCTGTTGTCAGTCTCCTTTTGTTTAATAAAAGAAACACAATAACTATACAATTTAAACACTACTCACTATCACTAAATTGATCATCATAACCTTCATGAAAGAGGCTTCATAACAGGACTGTTTTGGGTCGGAGTGCCTAATGAACTGACCACTGAGTTTGCGGTGGAAGGCAAGAAAATGAATGGAAATAATTACACAGACAAGTAAAGAGAACTCATCATCACCTCCACTCATGAATCTGTGTTGTCTCAGGTTTTGACAATGTTGTGTCAGCCAGTGTATTCTGTGTCATTTCATGGACATGGGTCTTATCAGCCACACTGTAAGAATTTGGTTCCACTTTTTGTACGCCATCTGTCTTTGATTGCCATGTCAGTGTGAACATGGATCGCCACTGTGAACTGATGACAAAAGACCCAACAGTTTCTCATAATTGTGTACTGTCGTCCAAGACAGTCCAAACTCAGACAGTGTGCAGGGGCAGTATGATTTTTTTTTTAAAAACACAACAAAGAAAGCCATCACACAAATCTAAATATATGAGACATTATAAGTATAATTATAGCTTGAGATGTAGATAATCATCAGCAACAACTTCTCAATTGAGTTTGCAGTGTCCCTACCATCCACTTCCCCTCACTCGTAAGGCCCCTGTTTCTCCTTCTTTCAGTCTACCATCTGTCTCTTCACCCTTTCAGCTCTCTGTCTTCCCTTCTCATTTCTACCCGAGGCCTTGAGGGCAGCAGCAGGTCTATATAATCACGTTTAATGTGAGGACTGCCATGGCTTTTAGATGGCGGTGAAAAAGCCCTGCCTTCGTGCTCCTTCAACACCAACAGCAATTCCAGCACCAGACAAATTGGGAAAGAGGTGAAGAGAGAGCGCAATGCGGCCAAGAGGATAAGACAAACATCCTTTGAAATTAAGGCACTATCTGCCCTGTGCAAGACAAAACAAGGTTTGCAATAAAATCACCCTGCTGTAAAAACACACTCATCACAAAACGAGACGTTCAAGGAAATAAGAAGAGAGTTAAAGGTCTTGTCTGTGTCTCCAGCAGAAGGAAACGGGAGCTCAATGGTTTACACGGAGAGATGAAATCGTCTAGTCTCTGTCACTGCCAGGTATCTGTGCGGGCGCAGATGAATGGTCTGAGTCTGATACGGTCTGATTATACTCTCCTATGAGGTGAATGTCAATAGGAACAGTGGTCTCCTGGTGTGAGCGGTGCACCTTTGACAGGGATAAAACACCCCTGCGTGTGGCAGCAACTGATGATACAGGCCGGCTGCAGAGACAAAGACATCAGCCAGCTCTCCTGTCTGATTGGGCTCATTGTGTGGAGAGCAAACCAGAGACAAGACAGCGAATAGGCGCAGCAGAGAACAGTGCGGCAAGATTAATATCTGCTGTGCTACTAAGCCACTGCAACCCTCACTGAATTAATGTGGAGCTGACGGATGTGTGACGTGGTTGGTGGCAATACCTTTAATGTACCCCCCCCCCCACACACACACACACACACACACTGTTTTTTGGTCCTACTGACAGACTGTAATATCAGAAAGGTCAACAACTACAATGTTAGGTGTAAGAGAGGTCTTCTCAGGTGTTATTTCCACAGCGCCATCTCATGTAGATCACCTTTGTCTGCTCCAGTGTGCTTACAGCACTAGACTACATAATACAACTCACTGCATTAGAAAACTGTGTCTTTGATTTAAAAAAAAAAACAAAATAAAACTATATAGATGAAAATGAAAGGACAGAGGGCAGCTGCAACTGTCATTGACTGGGTTTGAAATTATGTTGCATGCACCATTTACAACATACGGAAGCTTAAATTTATGAACTGTAGAAACCCAGTGGAACATATACATCTTTAGTATAGCAATAACAGCTGATTCTTATAATAAACTGAACGACTGACTGATTAATTGAAACAATAATCATCAGATTAATCAATTATGAAAATAATCCCTGGTTTTGTGTTCCAGGTGACAAATCACTCCAACCTTTTGATTGGTGGAGCTTATTGGGGCTTTACACAGTTGAAAGGATGATCTGCAGACTCTTGCATGTTTGCAGAAAAGAAAGAAATTATGCAATCTATAGTCCTCCATTAAAAGATCCCCTTAGGTTGCTTGTGCATGTAGCTTGTCAAGTCTCATAGATACATTATATTGTTGGGGTACCTCTAGAGGCTGTAGTAATTATGATGAGAGCAAAGGATTGTTAGGACCAAAGAGAGAAGGACCAAAGCCTAATATGGTGGTTTAAAGGGATTAAACGGATATACTGTGAACCTGCAGTTTGTCTGTCACCCTCATCTAAATTAATAACTCAACTGACCACTAGAGCAAATATACAGTCACATCCTGATTTTCAAATATTTTTTTAAAGCTGTACAAGACTTCAATTTTATTAAAAACATTTCTCATACTTGCCTGCCCTGCATCCTGTGCTGATTTAAGAAAAAAACTTTTTTCATTCTTTACATTTATGTGCAAAAAAAGTGATTTTCTTTCATCAAACCATTTTCTATTCCAAAAGGCACAGTGAGGACTGAGATGGAGGACAAGACAAGCTCGGGAGGAGGAAGGGAGACAGAAATCTAATACCCTTCTTTTTTTCATTGAGGAAGAGACATGTCTAGGTGTGAGGTCTTTTAGGGAGGAAGTAAAGAAAAAGTCCTCTGGGGCAGTTGACAAAATGTGCAGCAAAGCCCAGGCAAACTCCTACAAACCATTCTCTTCTGGAAAAGTGCAATATTCAACATGCAATGTGAAACAGTGGGTAAATGCAGGGTAAACACAGGTACATTCTGGTGAGAGCAAACAAGCTCCCCCCAATCCCCGCCAGCTATAAAATGGCAGTCTCATATCTTTCAGATAGCCGGCGTGACTCCCTGTGGAATGAATCCTTTGAATGGTCCATTTAATCATTAAAACAGCCTCCCATTCAGAGCCCCCTGCTGCATAAGTTATTAACTACACATGCGCTCGCAACACAAAACCTTTCTCACAGGAACACTCCAAAGCCATAACAGAAAAATGTAAAGAGATAAAAGGGGAACCACTCCTAAGTTACCAAAAGCAGTTAAAATTTAACGCAAAACTTGCGTCAATTTCTATTGCCTTTTTCTTGTAGCATTCCTTTGAGCCAACCGATGATGAAGCAATCCTTTTTTTCTACAGAGGCAGAAGTCATGCAGCTCTGACAGGTCAGCAGCACCATGAGATGTGTGCATTTTTACAGCTGGTGTTGCAGGATGTCTCACAATGATCCCAAAAGATTAGAAGTTGTGAGTCAACCTGAGGCTTCTTGTGTGTCACCCACTCTGTGCACAGGCTTCATCTTCTATAGCAACTGAATATCATGGTCTGTCCTCCAGCCTCACATCTGTTCATGTAGTCCTTGCAGCTGCATTTCTATTTCGGTTGGATGCTAATGTTTTACAGTGGCAATACAGGTTGTAGCCTGTATACTCTTTGTTAGTTCTAAGTACCACATAACTCAAAATTATTTTATTTCACAGACCTTTTCATGTGATTTGATCATTTGCAAGTCATAAGGTGTAGTTTGTATATTTTTCAAACAGAAGTAAATGTAACCTAACATCTGATTCTCATTCCTCACGTGGCTTCCTCACTCGCCCTCTGCTGCCACTTCCCTCCTAATGCTCCCCGTCACTTGTGCGGTGTACAAGCACGCAGAAATAAAACATAAATAAAATACATCCTTTCTCTCCTCAAACAGCTCCGCATGCATTCGCCTATTTCCCAAGTGTCTGCATGTCTGGGACCGTTCTGTGACCACAATTCAGCCTGCCTCATTGCATAGCCAAGCAGCTGCAAATTGTTCCTCAAATTGTGGGTGACAGCAGACTGTTGGCTGGAGGCGACTGGAAACGGTCTGAAGCAGGCTGGGGTTTTACAGCCTTCTAACGTCGGGAAGCATGAGGGCCAGATTCGCCCTGGGCATAAAAGGAAGTGCTAAATCATTCAACCAATTTAATTTGGGATCAAAAATTAAAGTTGCATCAAGTCTTCAACGCCTGTTTCTTAACCATGAAGCGAGAGAGGAAATCTGGAAACAGGATGAGAAAACATGGCTCGGGCCACATTCACATCAGGGCTTCTCATGAATGTTCTTTAAATTCATGAACTTTAACTTCATATCAGTGAAGCAACCCACTTTAACTGAAACAACACTTCAAAGAAGAAAAAATTTAAGTCTTTTAAGTCTTCAGTTTCTGTGTTGCATGCACAGTTTGCACGGCGTCAGGCAGGCCATTCGTTCTTGAAACGACAAAACACTTAGTTTGATACCTCTGCTGCTCGGGGCTACTGTCAGCGCTGTCATCCACTCCTCCACTGTCCTCGGCACTACCTGCTGCATATCTCCCCTTATCTTGTCTTCATTTTGAAGGATTTAAATGGGAGGGTTTGTTGGGTTTTGGAGTTCTGACAGATTTGACATTTGAGAAAGCAAAACAATTGTGGATCAGAAAGAGCAAAGGGGCGCTCAGTATCGAGGTTTCCTCTGCAAGCAAATACCACATGGCTGTATGTAAATGCCTATATTTGCATACCTCATCCTTTATGTACAAAGGGAATTGGTGTGGCAGCTGAGAACGCACAGTGCAATTTCAGAAAATGCAAACAATTAAGGCAACATCTGCATGACTTACAACACAAATAGGGAGCAATTAAAACAAATCATTGCAAAATAGATAAATCACAAGCAAAGCCAGAAAAACAGTCAGCAATATGACAACTCATGGTACATGGTATAAAGATGGAAAGAAATGGTGTTCGCACCAGCCAAACAAGACAAAAAATACCGCAGCAATTTTCAGGGGGGAAGCCCATTTAAAACTGATGAACACATGAGATTTAATATAAAGGCCTTTTTCAATCTGTCATTTTATCTGGACTTGAGAAATGTCATTAGTACTGTTCCACATTGAAACTTGCAAGAACTCTATATTAAGAAATGCCTGAAGTTTAACACTAATAGCTGCATAGCCAATACTTGCACTAATATCTGAACCATGCATTCACAATTGTAATTCTCCAATAAGATAATCTTCAAACGTCATTGACAAGTGGTCGACTTCAGTGTGTTTTATAGTTTTCAGGAAATTTCCACTGCATTGTGTTCCTTGATATTTGCTTTTGTTTGAAAAGTGGTGAAGATCATCTCGGCTTCTTTTGCTGCTGTTTTTCTAATCTCTTAAGTTGCTGTGTGCTAGAATGAAATCAGTTACCAACCGCATAAAGTCTGCCATAATGCTGTTTATGAGGCTGCTGCTAACTCCCTCCAGGACTGTAAAAATACAGGTGTCAGGATATATTGTAATGTTTACACCCCAAATGACTGAATTTACAGTGACTGCAGCTGGAGTTCTCACTAACACCAAGAAAGAGGAGCACATTACACAGCTCCTTAAATCACTGCAGCATGGCTTCCTGCGTGTCAGTGCATATGTTTTAAAATCCTATTACCTGTCTAAAAAGCACTCAATGGTCTCGGCCCTAAAATACATCTCTGATCTACTTGTACGATATGAAGCATCCAGGCCCATCAGGTCATCTGGGACAGATTTACTCAGTGTTCCCAGAACAAAAACCAAGCAAGGTGAAGCAGCTTATACAGTCCTCACCTTAATTATTTATTATTTTGATTTTGCTTTTGTTCTTATTGTCTTTGAAATGCAACCCCATTGTCTTCTTACTGTTGTATTTTTTATATTTTTAATTTTTCTACACCTCCGTAAACCTGAATGGCTATAAAAATAAAGTGGCAATGCTTTGCCTAAAATGTCCAACTGGGGACAAGTCTATATGGTGACCATAATGCTTTCTACCATGATGTGTGAGGCCAACCAAACCAAATGCTTAGTTTAGCTTTTAGATGAACTGTTGAGTTGTTCAAAAAAAAGGTTAATTGGAGAGACTTGGCCTGCATGCTACTCTGCAGTAAGCACTGCATTACAAGACAAGTTCCTGTGAAAGAAAGTCCTTGTCACCGTGGTAACCAAAACATTAGTGGAGATTGAGGTTTGATTTTTATTTCACTTCACCTTGTAGAAGTGGTTCTGAAGTGGTTTATTTTTATGCCCACAGCTGTGGCGACTGGTAAAATTTGTGCTCTTTTACTTTGGCCATCTCTTTGCAGGGATAAAAGTTGCGATTTGAAAGATGAAGGACTGAGTGCAAGGCTTCAAAAGTAAGGTAATGTTTGTCATATCTCAACTGCAGCACTGCCGTTGTGCAACACAGAAATAAAACCTATATCCTGCAGCAACCTAACCTTGCTCTTCATGGAGCTTTGGAGATTTGCTCTTTGCTCCATATTTCCCCTGCTCCCATTCTCCTTCCTCTCTCTTGGGGGATAAAAGAGAATGTCCTGTGCCACTCCATCTCATCTCAATATTTGCTCCAACAACTTGAGACTGTTTGACACACAGTTTGTAGATACAAGTTTGTGTCATTCAAAAAAAAAAGTCACAACATGAAGGACAAGCAGGGGGTGATGATGAGATGAGGTGAGCAGCTGATGGAAAAGTGATGCAAACATCACATCAGTGCCTGAGAGGATCCTGAATCAGAAACCTCGGCATAGGAACGAAAGAAATCACAGCTAAATATAGACTTGAGGATGGGAGGACTAAACTCCACACACACACAAACTGCTGTCAGAAAAATGAGTCAAATTTATCACATAGCAGATAATGACAGTAGAAAGGCGGTGGGGGTTAAGAGTGAGAGGCGAAGGTCGTGGTATATAAATAAATGTGTGATCCTTTCAGCATGGAGCAGAGTTAAGTCTATTTAGTCCAGTCCTCATTAAGGACGTAATTGATTTTCTCCAAAGCACAAAGTCACGGGATGATCCGTTCATTTACAACACAGAACCAGTAACATTGGCCAGCACGTGGGCTGAACATAAAAGGTGATGGTGAGTCAACTGTCTGAGGCCTGAGGACACAGAGAGGCTACAGGTACCGGGACCTGATGGGTCTATAACAGCTGTCTTCTCTCTTCACTTGGCCCTGGGCTGTTACTGAACAAACTGTAGATGTGTGGCCCTGCAACACGCTCCCAAACAACCCAGCCCCCCCCTTTTAAACCTCCTGTCTGTGGGTGACAGCAGCTGTGCTGTGTTTCCCATCATCAGAACAAGAGACTGAATAAGGTTTCCATTGTCCTGCTCTGATATTAATTCTGCAATAACTTCAGAAGTTGAGATAAGCCATGAATGCTCACTTCCATGCTAATTCTACCCCACTAAGAAAATGAATTTTGCTGCAATAACATGGTCTCCTTTAGAAAAAGAGAACATTAATCAGTACCCGAAGGAAAAATAATAGAAGTCCAGTGATTAACAGAAAATTCATCACCAACTATTTTGATAATCAAGCAACTCTTTAAATCATTTTATTTTAGCAATGTGCCAAATGTTTAATGGTTCCAGCTTCTCAAATGTGAGGATTTCATGCTTTCTTTGACTTACATGATACATGAATCAGACAAAACAACACATCCCCAGATTGATCAGTGATGAAAATAATGATCAGCAACCCTAATTTTCAATATACCTGATTTCAGTACTTATACCTATGCTGAGAAATAAAAACATGTTTAACAACAAAAAATTACATTTTCAGTCGACAAAAGAAGCCAAACTTAACAACAAAAAACTTTAAACATGTTAAAACACGAGAAGCCATGCAAGGACTTTGGCTAATTATAACACATTGATGATCATGATTCAATTTTGGAACGTTTCCATACTTGACAGCAAATGCACAGGGCACATGTTTCTATTTCATTTTACTGATAAAATTGATTTCTCTAAACACAAAAAAGTGTGTAAAGACCACCACCTCAGCCGCAACATGCAAAACAGCCAGAGTTTAGATTCTGGCGCAGTCAATTAAGTGCAGGCATTTGAACGGCTTACAAACATAGGGCAATATCAACATCTGCTGTTTCAGATGTTCAAGGCTGTGGCGACACATTGGATACCTCTGCCTGTTCCACATCATTAGTGATAAAATATCTTTCTGTGACTTACGACTTTGACTGTTCATCTACTTTTACCTTTGATTTTCTTCTGGGACATTTGAGATATAGATAGGATAAGTATGTTATAAATATAAAGTCAAGTTTGCATCCTGTATCCCATCAGCACTGACAACCCTCTATCCTTACCCTTAACAAGGTCATTTCTGCACATTAACAAGAACAAATTTTAGGAACTCAGCAACAAGGGAAAGTTATATTGTATGTTTTGAGGGCAGAAAAACAATACACTGTATTTTATTGTTCAGCGCAGGGAATGTGCAACAATTACACATTTTTTATTTTTCCATTTCAAGTATGAAAAATATCAATGCTCAATCTCCAACAAAGAGATAAGTTTAGTAATTACAGCTGGACTGTGCAACTGTGTATTGAGAAGCAGTTATTGCCATAGGTAAGATGTTTATCTCAACATCCACCTCTCTCAAGTGTCCTTCTCTTGCCTTTCTCATTTCGCCAGTATGAAAGTGCAGCTGTATTCAGAGAGTCAAACCTTTCTTTTTTCACACATATTCTCCTACAGTCTTTCATCTTCCCTTTATCTGTCCAATTTAATTAGAAGTCTGTCTTCTCTCTTGCTCCTTTCTGTCTCGCCTCTTTCATCTCCTGTCCAACACAGATCAATTCTTCATGGCTGGCAGCCACCCCCCCACCTGCCCCCCTCCCCCCATGGATGCTGTCGGTCTTTCTCAGGAGCACAGAGGACCAGCGAGCCACCACAAAGTTCAAATATCCCAAAGTGCCACCAGACCTTCTAAAACACCGAGCAATTGATCAGTCACCTGCACTTTGTGTTTTTAACCTTTCTGCTCTCGAATGTGTTTTCTTCTTTTCTTGTTGCTTTTATCGCTGTCATAGTTTAGGTGCACCTTTGGAGACAGCAAAGAAAAAAAAAGAGTTGCCCTCCTTGGAGTTACCATGTTGCCTGTGGCATGTTGTTCTGCTGATGAATAATTTCTAAATCTTACAGAGCAGTTCTCTGCAGAGGAATGTAACGCTCTAATCCTCAGCAGGGGGGTGAGGGAGGCGATCAGGGAGGCAAGAGGCGAGGGTGAAGGATGTATACAGTAAGTCTGGGGAGAAGAATGAATATGTGATACAGAGAAAGAGAGGGGGAGAGTGCAGGGAACAGAAAAAAGAGGCAGCAAGTAGGAGATTAATGGAAAGAGGAAAATTCAAATCATTAATGCACCATGTGTGTAATGTGAATGAGGCTCCCATATACTGCTCCTATCCCCGAGATAAGTGGATCCATTTGTTCGGCCTGTATTGTTAAATGTGATTTGAATCTGTGTGATTCATGACCGCAGGAATCCCACAGGTGATTAACTCGTGTGAGCCCTCGCAGGTCAAAGTGAGCGAGTGTCTGTTTAAACCATTAGCTGAATTAATTAATCAGTGAACACTCACAGCATCACAGCAGTCTGCAAGTGCTGTCTACAAGTTTGCTGGGGGGGGGGCAGCATAATTGCGGCAATCCGTACCTTGTTTCGCTGAATTACATACAGTCATGTGATTTGAAGCAAGCCACTGCGTTTGGCCAGACCGTACTTTAGCCAAAATAGTGGGCTTTGTGCTCGCAGTCATGTTGGCAAACTGGCTCACGATTAAATGCTTCCCTTCGCGTTGAGATCACATTATGAGCCCGCTCTTTTCCGCCCAGCACCAACAGCGAGCGGAGTGAAACAAAGGGCAGCTATCGCTCCATCGATTGTCTCTATCTGTGGTGGAGCCAGCTGCTGCGCCCTGGCACCAGCTGGACGGGACGTCGCCAAGGCTTACAAGTGGAAAGAGGACAGGCAGAGGCAACCCAAAGGAGTGCACGACCCTGGGCGGTGTGGGGAGAATCAGGATGTGAGGGAGGAGAGCTGGCTGCTGTTGGTCCTGCTGGAGTAGCATCTGACAAACAGCACCTTCAGATGCTACGTTCAAAAAAAAAGAAAAACGAAGGCCTCCAGCTGGAGCAGAAATGGCCATGACATAGGGCTCGTCCTTCATGGCCATCAACACACGTACATACACACAGAGGAGTGGAGGTGGATGACAGTACAACCTCAGGGCCCCTAGAAACATTCAGCACCCTACACGGTACGACAGCAGTGTGTGCATGTGTGTGTTTGTGCGTGAGAGTGAGTGGAGTTTAGATGTGTGTGTGCTTTTGTCAGCCAGTGTCAAGGGCTCAGCTGCCCAGAACACGGGATGAAAAACTAATGATGTCTCGGTCAGACTAAGCCGAAATCCCCGATGACATTTCTGAGTGGAATTGTTTTTGTAGTCCAGCTTTAATGAAAGTGTTGGGGGGAGGATTTTGCTCCTGGTGGGGTCCAATTACAACAACAAGGACACAACGAGCACGACTAAAACAGAGGTCACACCTTGCCTGTGACATTCTGCTGTTCCGCTGTCAGCAATTACTAAAGCAACAAGTCCAAGAGGAAAAATCTCCCTGACCCCTGCCTGTACATCAAACACTGCTGGGTCACCAGTAAATAGAAAATAATTGAACTCGTTCTGACAGGGCTATTGCCTCCACAACACTGTCTCAAACAAAAGTTTCACAGTGGGGTAACACTGAGTGCACTGTACTATTCAAGATGTGCTTACTATATAATTAATGTTTTGATACGTGACTACACAAGATATTCTTCTGGGATTTGTTAATTTTCATATAGTCTGTTTTCTTGGTTTTAATCACAGACGTGTTATTCCTAAATCCTCATATCTACATTCATTTGAATTTTCTCTTTCTGAAAGTGTCTCATCTGTAGTCATCCCCAAAATAACATATTGTTATGAAGGTAATTTGATTCTGGCAGTGTCATCCACCCTGTATATTATTTATTATGATCATGTCAGATGTTTTGGTTTGGGATTTTTGGTTTGCCTATGCTTAGTTGATGAATAAAATTACGTTCTGTAGCCATTGCCAATATTTTTAAGGTGAGTAAGACAAGAGTGTGTACTGCTCCTGTTCCTATGCAGTCCAGCTTTCCTGTTCACACCCCGTCGCACACCCCTCCCGCACTCGACCCGAAACGTCCCTCATCTCACATCCATGGGTGACACTCATAACGCTGACAATTTTGTGACGATTCTGTCGAGCGAGTGTGGATTTACAGCCGCAGGCCCTCTGCTGTATTTAGGACACAGCACTTGCTGACTTGAGAATTTAGTGTTTAGAATTTATGGATGGTCTGGTGGGCCGTGTGCAATCCATTTCTGTGTGACAAAGACCTTCTTCCACCTGCAGGAAGTCAACAGATAACTCCAGTTTATCACGGCTCGGATCTTATTTTTGATGTTTGGCTGTCGGTGTAATTCCTGACATGTGGGGACACGGCGACATCACCACAAAGAAGATGGGCAGATGGGCAAATGTCCTTCATATTTAACTGACAACTCTGTCATTTTTCCTTGGCCTTTAGAATTATGGATCAAAGTATAAAACTGAAATGAAACTTTAAGTCATAAAGCTACTACATATCACATAATATATATATATATATATATATCAAATATATTGTTATATATATATATATATATATATATATATATATATATATATATATACCATTACCAAGTGACAACAAACAGGTCTAACAGATTTGATGAATTCAACAACTCTGACTCTACGTGCTAACAGAGACAACATGGCCCTTCAGTGTACTGGTATGATCACTGAACTGTGCTGGGTACTTGCTGTATGTAGAAAAAAATGTGTAACCTACCCCCAGATCAGTGTTTCAGCTTGTGCAGCAAATGTTTATTTCAGCATTTCCATTTGAAAACACAGTGTGGTTCTCAAGGAAGAAATCCACCAGTTCAAAAAAGTAACACCCAGTTTGATTTAAAAAAAATACTGCCGGCTTCAATGAACTATGACTCTTCTCAAGACCTTTGCACACAAATCAGTGCTGTATTTGAGTACAGGACTGTCTTTCGTTTTTTTTGACATATTGACTGTTAAATTTGAAGAAGCCAGATTGTTTTCTATGTGTTTATGAAGAAAATCTAGAATGAAACCCCTGTTATATTTAGAGTTGATCCGTCCCCACAGCTTTAAACCAACACAATCATCTCTGGAGCTCTCAGACTCAAGATTGTGGTTTTTATTTTCTCCGTCCTCCAACTCCGCTCCATAGCTATGACTTCTTCACTATGCATTACATTCCTGGCCCTCGTATACACAGCTTTTGCACCAACGCAACCTAAAGCATAAGCTCACCCACATATACACACACTAACACAATGTATCCACAATTTCTAGCCATTTGCTTTTCTGCAAAAGAAAAGAAGAAACTAATATAATGAGCCTGCATAAACAGAAGTCTGGAAGCCAAAACCCGCTGGCGGCGCCAAACATAAAAACACATCCTCGACAGTGAGAGAACATTAGTGGCACCACTGAAAGTGTAGTGACAAATGAGAAAATACCTGGCAGAGCTATAATTGCTCTTTTTAATGTGCAGGAATGAAAGTCAGAATTGGAATAGAATGAAGGGACAGAATTACTTTTGATTGTTACTAAAGTGCTGTGAAAATTACTCTTCTAGTTTAATCATTTAGCTCTAATACTGTTTATTCCTGCATCATTATGACTACTGCCCTCCTTGGACCTGCATTAATTTTTGGTTGTGAGACTCTGTGACTGCCAGTGTCTTAAGTGGAGTTGAGCTGAGCTCCTTTTTCATCAGGAAACAACTGGGCACACAGCCTGAAAGAGGAGGAAAATGCTGGCAGCAACAAAGGAAGAAAATCAAGCTCTCAAGTGTTGTCGTGACCATAAGACTCATTTAGACAAACTTGGCTATGGGAATAATTTTGGCTTTTGTGTTGCTATTACCACCGAACCTTGTGTAACAATATGCAACTCTTTTCTAAATTATATGCTAGTGTTAAAATTTTGCCAGCCATGTAGGTAGATGTAGGTATACAGTATGTGTTCAGCCTACAGCTTTTAACGCCAAAGTGATCTGGGTTGCAAGTTAGCTTTTGTCCCTCCTCCAAACTGTGTTGCACAGGAGAGCTGAAAAGGTGGGGTGGGGTTGGGGGGTTGGCAGACAGGAGGCAAAGATACTGCTTGGGGTGAAGAGGACAGGTGTACACTGATGTTCTGAAAACAACAGGAAGCCGGTTATTGTAGTTTGGCCTGCTGCTTTGGCACGATTCTTAGTAGAGTCAGCAGCTGGAGCTGCAGCAGTGCTTGTGGCACACAGCTCATGGAGGCAATTAAGGCACTTTAAAAACCCTCAACAGCCACTTACTGTAATCTGCCTCAAAATTGGTCCTCTGCCTCGGAGTCATGACTCTATGAAATATGAACATGGAAGTGATACACAACATTTTTAGATTCAGTGCTACTTACACTCTCCAAGGATTGCGAGTAAACATGCAGACAAGACAGTCTGAGTAACTCTGTTAATTACTCGCCAAAAAGCCCCACATGACAATCTATGTAAGGCCAGTGTCTGCTCATGGCCAAAGATTATTTGTTAGTTAAGGGAAGCACCGACCTGTAACTCACTATATTGCAAATAGACAATCTGTTTTTGTAATTCAGCAAGACCAGAAAAGCAAATGGCTAATGCGATCGCGAAGCTATTTGATCCACATCCTACCACAGTGGAAATGATTTGGATCAGCTTGTGAACAATAAAATGTGAGAAAATAAGTTGACTATACACCTCATATTTCAATGTGTCAGACGCATATCTAATCAACATTTGCTGTTTTCATTTTCAGGTTGTAGGTGCAGGTCGTGAACATTTAACAAGCTGTCTGACTTCTCAGCAAACAAAAACAACAGATCTCAGTTTAATCTTTTTGTTATCATTAATTTTTGTGATGGAAGCTGCATCCAAATGAGCAATGACTGATTTGAAAGAATTCCGATTTTTAATATGTACTTGATCTTTGTCTCACATTTGCTGAAAGTGACAGTAATACTATTTTTTATGTAAAGTCTGTAACTTTCAAATAAAATAATTAAAAGGAAGCAAATATCAAATTAGTCTACAGCTGTCCTCTAATGTATACATGAAAACAAAAAATTGGATGTAGCTATATTTACTATTATTACTACTTACTGTATGAATCTTCTCAATGACACCATGGAAACCCACTGGTTAGCTGCAGTTAGCCAGCCCTAAGTAGCTCATCTAAACCTGTATTAGTAAATAATCTGTCACATTATCAAATTAATGTTTTTTCTCTAACCACGACCTGGCTCCGTCACATCAACACTGACACTCCTCAGGGGCACCGGCCTATTTATCAAAACCTAAACTTAACTCAACTTGTGCAAGAGCATTAGTTTTCCACGCCCAACCTGGAAAACAGCCAATCCTATTCATTATAGTGGACCTCGCTCCTGGCCCCTCCTCTGAATTTCTATCTTGATTTTTACCAAGGTTATTACTCAGTAGAGATAATTGGTTTGTTTTGTTGTCGCTTATTTATTTTAATTATTATGGACAGATGGCTGACTTGTATATAAACTGCTGAGGGTGCTGTGAAGTGATGTTGACATATTGATGCATTTATCTCTGGGTTTTTAATTAGTTTTATGATCTAAGTGGTGTGTAGGGCCATGGATTTTCCAATGAAGCACAGAGGTAGTGACTGATGTTGTTAATATAGGCTCAGTGTTTTGTATTATCATTTTTTAATCATTTATTTATGTTTTTGTGTCATTCTTGCTATGTCAGAGCTGCCATCTTGACACCTGACACCACATCTATCAATCAATCAATTAACTACGAAAAGAGATGTTATTGCTCATGTGGTAGCGCCGTGTAATGTCCATATTAAAATACTTACTGCTCAGGCACCATTGTATCTCAAAGAGCTCAGAGTTCCCTGTTACACCACTTGAACACTGTGTTCCCTGAATGCAGACTCATTTGTGGTTTGTGGACCCTCCAACAAGCAGCAGCCTTCAGCTGTCAGGCTCCTCTGTGGGAACTATCCTCCATTTAGTGTCTGTGGAGGCAGACATCCTCTCCATGCTGAGGAATAGGTCTTAAAGCTTTCCTTTTGGATAAAGTTTATAGTTTGGGTTGGCTCAGGCTCGCCTTGAACCATCCCCGAGTTATGCTGCCAGGGGACTTCCCGGGATGCACCGATCACCTCTCTCCTCCTCTCCCTTTCCATCTGTACGCATTCATGTCCCATCAGTGCATGTTACTGACTCGGCCTCTCTCTCTTCTCTCTTGTATTTTTGTGCTTTCTCCTTTTTACTCCTGTTGCTCTCTGCAGGTTTTTCTACCTGTGGAGCTGCCATCACCTACTGCCTCCAGGATCCTGCTCAACAACTACTGATGAAATTATTATTAGTATTATCATTATTACCATTAGTTTTATAATTAGTGTAATTATCATCATCCCACTGCAACTCAATTGTGTTCTAGTTTCTTCCTGTTTCGCAAAGTACATTTTGCCTTTGTCAACCCATGTTGGGTCTCTGTAAATAATAATGAAGAGTGCAGTCTAAAACTGCTCTTAATAAAAAGTGCCCTGAGATTATTTCTTTTATGATTTCACACAATATGAACAGAATTGAATTGCATTAGCTTTAGTGTTTGAGCATAACGAGGTATGTGGGAAGCAAGTGAAGAATTGAAAAAAGGCAGAGAAAAAAAACTGGGGGAATACTGATGCTGGTAGCTGCATTATTGATCTGTATTGGTATACATCAGGATAAAAAGGGGCCTGAATCCAGCACCAGGAAGCAGAGGCTGGCTGAGTTCCTGCCTTACTCACAGAGCGCAGGAGGAGGTCCGCTCACAGGTTTCTCTTCCTTCAGTGCTGTAAATCCTCTGTGAATAAATTCACACTTCACGTGTGAGGGTTGTGAGAAATTGCTTTCATTCAATAACTTCTTAACTCATTATGGATTTCATCAGGAGCGGTAAACCACCAGGCTCACGTGTATGAATGTAACAATCCACTCTGAATAGAAAACATGCTAAGTAACAAGTCTCTACTTGGTAAAATGAGGTAGTAAGAGACCAAGATATTGCTCAGAAAGAAAGCAGGAGGGAGAAATACCTGAATATGATATGAAATGCCACATATGTATATAGTGAATTTTGACAGAGCAGCCTGCAGCGAGTCAGCAGCTCAACATTTATTGTAGATTTGTCGTGTACATTTGTTTCTTCCCTTCAGTGCTCCAGCTCAGCCTTTGTTATTTCAAAGCTGTCAATAGTTCAGCTCTTGTCCTAAATCATTTGTCAAAAGCAGCTATTACTGACGCACAAAGACAAACTCAGAGACGCACTACTGCTCCAAACTGATGCCAACAGATCGAAAACAACTTCAGCCTTATATCTGGATTCCTTGTTTTGTTTTCAAACCTCCCTCGACCTATTTTTACTTCTCTCTATCCCCATTTTTTCTCCACTACTCTTCCATACTTTTATAACAGTTAGGCAGCCTTAAGGTTAGAACGATTATATGTATGTGTTAGATGGGCTTCACAAGTCCAAACTATTCCAGCTGAAACAGACAGGTGGAAGGTTACCTAAACACAGACCTGAAGTGAAAGGGATCTGAAAAAAGACCCCAGATAATTAGATCCAAAGAGCCAGAGAACAGCAGTATGCATAAAAATGATTAGCTGTTTACTCAATTATTCAACTGACTTAAAACTAATCAACTCATGCTGATACATATATCCATCATTTAAACCATCTGTCAAACAAACACGCCAAGCATGCTTCTAGCTTCTTAAATGTGAAACCTTGCTTCTTTCTTGTCTTAAATCATAATAAATTGAGGTTGTATAGAACAAACAATCAATAGACGAATTGATAAAATAAACACCAGATAATTACTGATGAAAAATGGTTGATGAACTGGGTTATTTAACATATTTAAAACATGGGGCAATATAATATACTGTTAAGATACTGGTCTAAATTTGACACCCTGGTTGGGTTCTGATTAACAGGGGCACATTCAAACCTCCAACATACGTGAAGAGGGGTTTTATGGCCTTGTAATAAGCCTCTCAGGCGAGATGTCTTTTTTTCTTGTAAGTGATTTCACCTGCATCACCCCAACCTTCTCACTTAAACAATAGCGTTTGACTGGTGGAGCCTGTAAGGGGCTGTGCACCCACTTGGCGTAATTGCCGCCGAAGACGCTCTGTTCAACCCTAACCTAAATGTGAGGGGAGAGGTGGACTCTGAACCAGCATCTGAGGGCTGCATCTCGGGCAGCTGGGTATTCACTATTTAGACCGGCTACCGTTGTCTTGTAAAATTTATTGTTTCAGCCTGGCGCGAGGCGGGAGGACCTTTCTCTTGACCTCTTAACTTTTTTTTTTCTTGTGCATTCAAGAGCCATTTGGGAAATGGCCTGGTTCAATTTCACCACCGCAGCTTTCAACTTGACCTTCTCATTACATCTGTAGACTGTATTACGTCATGGAAAACATAAAGGTAAAAGGCCCCCACTGTAGTAATGACACAACAAAGTAATCTCACAGATTTCTTTGTTAAATGGCACCTACTGTGTTTCATTTTATTTGGTTGTATAAGATAAGATAAGATTTTCCTTTATTAGTCCCATAGTGGGGTCGCAAAGTGACAGCAGTATAGAGGTAATAAAATAAGAATAGGTACAGGTACAAAACACAATGTAAATTTTTTTTTTTAAATTGCACAAGTCCATTCCTGTGTGTGTGTGTGTGTGTGTGTGTGTGTGTGTGTGTGTGTGTGTGTGTGTGTGTGATTGCACAAATATGAGTCTGTTAGGTGTGTGTATGGTTGTAAAGTCTGACAACAGCTGGAAGGAAGGACCTACAGAACTGCTCCTTTGCATTCAGTAAAAACACTGAATATCTTGTAGTAGTGTACTGAGGGCCTGATTTCCCATATTACTACCTCAACTCACTGTGGTCATTAATGAGCTCAGCTCACCATTAAAATGGATTAGAACGTCCCTGTATGTGGTTTGCCAAGCATTAAAATTTATACATTTTTGTGTAGGAATTTTTTAGCAGGGAGGGACCTTGATTTCCTGAACCTGGATTCCAAGTTCCTGTGCCTGTGTGCAGAGAGGAACTGGGAGATGGGAACAATTGATTTGAATGCACAGTAACTAGCCAGGAGTGTGCCGTGGCTTTTGGCCCTGATAACATAAATAATAAAATAACAGGCAAGCATTATGACATGGATGAGACCGTGTGAAATCTGTGAAAGCCTCTTGATTAGGATGGATTGGCCATTCCTGTAAGTGGAGATTAAAAAAGACGACTTCTAAAAATGGTGCCCAAAAAGAAGGGGGGGTTGGGGGATCTGAGACAAAGAGGGTGTTTGAGGATAACAGAAGTAAAGTTTGTTAAATTGGAGTTTCCACAGTTCAGGCAGGGATAAGAGAGAATGCTGGCTTGAGGAAATAAGTCCAGCAGCAGGGGATGGGATCTGGCTGGAGCTGGAACAGCGGGGCACACACGGTATAATCTTTACTTTTTACACCATTCAGCACCACTCACCTAACCCCAGTGTTTTCAGGTCCAGGTGAGCTAAGACAACTTAACTCTACCTCCATTTCTTAAAAAGTCAGAGAGAAGTAAAAGTGAAAAGAGGGGCAGAGTCCAGACTTAACTCCCAAAGTACAACTGTGACCATCATAACTGAGATGATTAACGAGTGAATGCATCTAAAATTGAAACTGCTGACATGCAGACTTTTCAATCAAATCCAGAGTAAATAGAAAAATTAATTAAATGGAAAAACAATCACTTTCCATCTAAACAGCTAATTGGCTACTTGTTAAATTAAGTTCAATCAAAAGCACCTGTTATTTGCTAACCATACAGATCATAAGAAGTTTACATTATTCACATTGTCCCCATGTTTCACTCAGTGCTTGAGCGGACGGCCTAACTGGGAGAAGACGGTTGCAAGAATTTGCATCAAAACATACAGTTACAGCTGGTATGTTTTCTGTAGAATTATCCTATAAAGCTTTTGAGATGGCACTGACACGTCTGTATCTGTAGGATGGAGACAGAAAGTGAGACACCGCTGTGCGTTAGCCTGTAACATTTTAATGAAGGCAGCAAGGATGGGGAGATATGTGAGATGAGTTCGGCGTCTCGTGGCCGATGTGACAACCGTGTCGATCTTTAATTTGATATTCTCACGCCATTTTGGACGTGACAGTTCTTTGAGAGCGATCGCTTATTTCTGTGGCCGGGTGAGCTTAAGTGACAATATTAATAGCTATGAAAGTGGTGCGTGTTCCACTTTTGGCAGCTGCCACACTGTTCAAGTAGCACAAGTGCACTGCAGTTCAATATTGTTCTTCTTTGAATAAAGGACATCGGGTCATGTCTCAAAATCTCCTAAACTCCCTTTGGCTGTAATTGTTCTTGCATACAATTAGTCTAATTTCCAGTTTTACTTCATTTGTGTGTGTGTGTGCACAAACTGCAGTACACAGAGAAACAGAGGAAGAACCACGAGCAACATGGTGAGGAGCAAGAACAAATGTCAGAAGCTATTTTCAGGAAGGCATTCTCATAATAAAAGAGAATAAAAAGGCACAGCCGAGCAGGCAATTCCTTACAAAAGAATGTAAAAAAAAGATTAGGAGCGTAAAAACCTAAGCAGCGCTTTGCAATTTTAGGAATGCTGAGATTATGATTCAAACATCCTCAAGCACAACCCCTTCTCCTAAAAAAAATATGTGATTATTCAACAGAAAAAAACTTGAGTATATTGATTTGTTTCACAATTTATTTGTACATTTAATCCCTCTTTAATGGTGCGCAAGCTGTCTAAGACTTTTTACACTACCAGGAGCATGCTGAAAGGCGGGTGGAGGAATATTAAAACTCGCATTTAAAGATGCTGATACTAAAGAATGAAAAAAAATATTCACAATAATCGATAATTACAACAGGATGTAAGGCTGACACGCTGCTGCTTAAACTCTGGTATTGCAGGAAATTGTGGTTAACTGTGACACTGCACTCTTTTTAATGTCAGATGCCCTGTGTGGAACAAAGTCGTCCATTTAACATGCGGGCGTGTTTGATGCTTTACCTGAGTCTCGGCTTTGCATAATCCCTGTCTGAAGAGTGAGGGCGATAAGCTTTTAGCCCGAGGTTGTGAGCTTGTGGCAGTCAGCAGTTCTGTCCCAGGTGCTCGCAGGTTGTGTTCTGTGGGCTAACTTAAAAGCCAAGACAGGGCCGATAATGGCTTAATGGGCCTGCTGGGGGAGCAGCCTTTGCACGCACAACTCATTGAAACAAGAGGGGAAGAAAAAAAAAGCTATGACAATCTGAGCCAAAGTGTATAAAAAAGTCAAGACGACTCCGGCTAGTCTCAGAGTGCTGATTCATCAGCCTGGCAGTATTTGGGCTTATCGGTTTTGCCACTCGCTTTGCCACTCAGCGATTTGCCGACACAAACAGCTCCCTTCAAAAGGAACCCAGCTGCAAACTTTTAAGGAGATGAGATTGTAAAGCTAATAGCCTCAAGTCTGCAGCAGACGGCTGAAGTCAGGAGCAAGCCAGATTCTTAAAACAATTTCTCCATCAAATATCTGAGTGACTCTGTCCTGCTGTTCCTCTGCCTGATAAGAAGTCATGAGAGACGCTTTGTCTGCCCCCCAGCAGTCTCAGGATGGACTTCAGCCAGCTTATCCTCTTCTGGCCTGTCCAGGAGCAGCAACCCCTGACCCCCGCTGTCATCTAAGCACTGTGCTGCTGATGGAGGAGGTGGGTCATAAAGTAAACAGAGACTCTAATACATGCTGGAGTATGTGAGGAAAGTCTGATGTATGCCACACTTGCACATTTTCAAGCGGGACAAAAACTTAACAAAACCCCTGAGCAAATACACAGACTTTTTTTTTGATCATGTAGGCATGTATGATTTCTGCCTCATGGCTAAATGCTTTTAAAATATCCAGATAGCAAGATTCCCAATGAAAACTGAATATATTGTATATATATGAAAATCATGTAATAAGTGAGGGAATAATCTCCAACAGCTAAAATTTGTTTCACGATAATTTATAGTTCATGGACCTTTCTAATGTCTGGATGGAGCTGCCTCTTTCAAAACCACTGCCAACGGGAAGTTTAAACTCAGAATAACACTAATTTGTGAAAAGAAAAGACGCACTGAAGATCTCACTGCTGCTGGATGCCACCTTTCCAGTAAGTCCATTTGTCAAATTTCTGCCCAACTAGATTTGCCCCGCCAGTGGTAGAGGGCTGTTATTGTGAAATGGAAATAACTGTGTTCAGCCACAGAGCGGTACGCCATGCAGAGTCCACAGGCCCAGAGCGTGTAAGAATAATTTGTTCATGGATTCAACACATACCACCGAGTTTTCATACTGCCTCAAGAATCAATGTCAGTGCAAAAAACGCTCTTTGGGAGCCTCGCGACGTGGGTCTCCATAACTGCGCAGCAGCCAGACAAACCGAAGATCACCAACGGGCAACGCCAAGTGTCGCCACTGGACTGAAGCAAGCAAGTTTTCTGGTGTTATGACTTAAAGTTTAGTGTCTGGTTGCCTGGAGGATGGATCTGGGTTTGGTGGATGCCAGGAAATTACTACCCGTGGTGGAAGGGGAATAATGGGCTGGGACTTTTTTCATGGTTTGGCCTAAACCCTAGTTTGCACCAATGGAGCGAAATCTTCCAACTTCCAACTTTGCATCAGCAGTTTGAGGAAATGCTCTTTCAGCATGACAATGAATTCATGCATAAAGCCACAAATAAATTATTTTCCCATTTGGTGCAGAAGCACTGACCCCACTCTGTACAAAATCTTCGACATGAGTTTGGGCATGTGAAAGAAGTATGTTAATATGGAATCGATTTCAATCATACTGCCCTAACATATGATAAATTCCCACATATTATTCTGTGTACAGTAGCCCAGAGAGCTTTCCTTCAAAAAAACAACTGCAAAAGATGAAGAAGAGAACATAGCGTTGCTGACACAGAATGAGAGAGATAAGGAAGTCCTCCGAGAAAATGGATGATTCAAATTACACAGTCGGGCAGGTCTATTAATATGGAAGAGGGGGAGTGTCCTCTGACGCTGTGCCCCCGCCTAACATGCTCTATCTGCCTAACGCAGCCCAAATTCATGCACAAAACACACACACACACATTAAGAATATACATAGACCCCCTTGGAGATTAGTGGTGCTCTAATGTGGGTTCATGTCTGTGCGTACTGTAAACACATGGCACGTCGCTGCGTGGAACCAGGAAGGCCTTTGATGTTTCTGCTGCAGCTCAATATGACCTCAATCCGCATCTTTCATTCTAATTAAGGGGAATACCGAGGTGTTCATTAGCCCCCGCAGCCACCCGCCTCTCTTCCTCATAAACTACTCACACAGCTCAGGTGCAAAATGTAAGAGCTGCGTGAATGCATGTATCATCTCCTGAACACACACACACACACGCAAAACAGGCATCGCCTTCACACACACGTGCACATGTACAGGGGGGAGGATATAAAAAAGTGGAGATGTGCCCGAGAGTCTTCAAAGCGAGCCCATGGCTCAGCATCTCGCCAGGAGTTATTTTTTCTACCGTTCTGTTTTCTGCACATCAAAAGCTTTCAATCGGATGACAAGTAGTGTCAAGGCAGTTCCAACTTGGTTGCCTCTCAACTCTTTTAGTCAAAGGATCTCTCTCTCTCTCTCACTCATGCCGCCCTTTTTTCTCCTCTTCTTTGTAACATAGGCTCCATACTGAATCCATGACAGCTGCAGAAAAAGGAGAGAAAAAATCACTGCCTCTCACAGATTTGTAGCTGCAGCGCTCCTGATAAGGTGAACCAGACAATGATTTATTTCATAGTTGCCGACTGTCATCGCCGTCATTGACATGCACATCTTTCTTTCCCCATCACCTGGTTTAATGCGCACAAGAGTCACACTGAAAGAGACGCTCACCACGCTGGCTCAGGGTTTCTCCTATCTGGTTTGACTGATCGTTCTTAACAAACATGTGCTTCGATCTGGAATAATAAAAAGGGCTAAACAGAAAACACTGTACTGCAGAGTATGAATAAATAAAACGTCCGGGAAAACCGAGGGGACAAAATGAAGCCATAGCGAGTGAAGGGGGATGATGGGAGGGGGACAGAAGGCACAGCAGCTCAGAGAGTCAGTGAGGGGAGAGATGATAATGATGAGCCCTGAGACTGGTGACTATTTTAAGACTTCCTCAAAGTGAAATGACAGCTTCAGCAGACTGGAATTTGATTAGCTTTACATGAGCACATACACAGTTCGCTTCAGTGCTGAAACTGGACGATGGCTGCCGCGCCTGCATTATACACTTGGTTGGGGCTGCAACTGCAACTACAGCTGCTGTATGATTGCTTTCTGCATTGATAAAACTGAACTGATTCATGATTAAAACTATAGAAAAATAGATAGAAAATGGTGAAAAAGGCCCAAGGTGGCATTTTCAAACTAACTGAGCTAACTGATTCAGCTGCTCACGTCTGAGAAGCTGTAACCAGAAAATTTTTGGCAGTTTTCCTTTAAAAATGACTTTACCAGTTCATCGCTTATCAAAATAGTTGCCAGTTAATTTTCTGTCACTTAGCTTTTCTTTAATGGAATTAGAACTTACATTCAAGACAACTGAAGGCAACCAAAAATGTATCACGCCCACTGAAATGTCATGTTATTTATATACTGCTGTGACATCGTCCACTCTTCTGGTTTCAGGCTTTCTGCCAAAGTTTGGAACCGAGCTGCTTGGATTTGGTCCCATTCAGTCACAGGAGCATTGGTGAGGTTGGATGGCTGGACAGATGCATGGATGGATAGATAGAGAGACAGACTATATGAATCAGTAGACCTTGCTGTCTCATAAAGGCATGCATCTTAAATCTTTGGCCTCATTTCCCCTTACACTGTGCATGTAATGTGCTCTGACAAGACAGTCACACACACTATACACTGCTGAGAGGCACCCCAAGCTTTCTGTACGCACACACACATGCACGCATGCACACGCACACACACCCGACCACCACCACCTGCAGCTGATCCGGCAATCACGTCCTGCCCCACCAGGGAGGTACGAGCTGAGCGATGACAGACTGAAAATGACAACCGGGCTGAAAAAAAACACATCATCAAAAATAAAACGAGAAGATCTGCTACAGATCCATTGCCGCCAACCTCGATGGAGGCAGATGAAATTTAAAAGTGAGACTGAGGATTTTTGCAGCAATGTAAAACGTTTCAATAGGGTTGTTTGGTGGAAATGCCTGAGTTAAACTAAGAAATAAACAAACTGTGACCTTCTGCATTGTTGCACTGTATACCAATATCAGAAAAGTATCACAGTACTCTGCTGTGAAAAATGGAACAATACCCCGTGTCTTCAGGCATAGCGCCAACCATTTCAACCTTTCATGATGACAACAGGATGAGAGGCGTTCCTGCTACTACCAACCGCTCATGGCTTATCAACAAAGCAGATGCAAGGAGACAAATATGGCATTATTCTGCTGACAAGGTGGGGGCAAACCCACTGACAACACAGAGTCCGTTCGTAAAAGATGTTTGAAACCCACGCTGACTAAAAGTGCAAACTGACACATCAAACTTTGCAAAGCGTCTTTGCTAACTGAGACCGGTCAGCAGACGAGATCAAAATCATAATTACATTGTGCCCACGTCCGTAAATACAACTCAAGCCAGTATGATTTATGTTGTGACAAGCAAACTTTTTTCACCATCGGAGTTTGACGAGTTTGGTGACATTAGATGCTTTCCGTCTGCTTACTCACATATATCTAGGCAGAGGAGAGTGACAATGACAAAGCATGCAACATCTATAACTCACAGTGGAGCAGAGGAAGAAAGAGGTGTTCTCAGATTGGCGGCGGGGGGGGGCTCTGCAATTTGAAAACATTGCTTTAAAGAAACTGCTTGACCTGCTTCTAAATCCAACAAAGGGGGACCACTCATGATGTTGAGAGCAAAAAAAAATAGCCAGAATGAGGCGACTTCTGAGAGACTGGAGGAGAGGCTTTGTTTCCTTACATCTTTAGACCTTGTCATTAACGATTCTCAGCTGCAACCTCACATCACCCTTGTGAGACACATATCTGTCATCTCTTGAATGGTACATCAGAACAGAATGGCAGCTGCTCTCACTGGACCATGTATGCATTTGAAAATGATTTTGCACATTTCATTTCAGCAACAAGAGATGAAATTCAAAGTCAACCTGAAAATTGTCCTCTCATTTTCTGTGACAAAATTATGAACTGTAATGACACTACAGCTAGTGTGCATAAACAAGAAATTGTTCACATGGTGCAGAAACAGGCTCTAAGTGCTGGTGTTGCTAGGAAACACCCTGCCAACTTCCTCCTTTTTTCAAGTCCACACAGTGTTCGCAGTCAGCCGCAAGTGATTTAAGCTGTTATGCACGCATGGGTTTTTACTCCGCTGAGATATTGACAGGTACGGAACCTAGCTTGCTATTGTTAGCAATGATTCCCACTATGTGCAACTTTTCAATTATGTTATTTTAACACCTCCTCAGTCACATTGGGGTCTAGCTCATGTTGAGTCATAAAGTAACAGAGAAAGTAAGGAGATGCAGGCCTTGAAATTTCTTACCTAAATGCATGTTTATTAAGGTTCATCTTAAAAGGTGCTGAGAGGTATAATAGAAAAGAAAAGATTTATGAGCAAGAAGAAAAGATGCAATTGCATTTACAGGCGAGATCTCGTACGTCCACGGAGAGTACATGTTGTTTTAGTGAATTGAAGCTATGGACGTAAAACTCAAAAGGGTTACACAAGCCATACAGAGGAGAAAAGCATCTCATTTTAATGTCACATAAACAAAGTAACTCTCTCTACTTTATCAGCCAGGTGCATGAATGAAATTCCTATAAAACACGCCTGTGCAGCCTTTTCTGGCCTGTTACGTAAAACATACATAAATCACCAACATGGCAGCATGAGTAATAAACTCATCAGCAATGGCTTCTTATTTACTGGGGGAAGTGGTGGGGGGGAATCTTATTTCCATCCCATAATTAAATTTTTTATGCTCATGTGAGTGTTTGTGGCTACAGCAGTGTGCTGCAGCGTGTCACTAAACATTTACAGCCCTGTTGAGTGCAAAGGTCCTCCCATGGCAACCGACATGTTCTTTACTCTCGAATCGACATTATAGCAGCTGACGTGAGGAACAGGGGGTTCACACGGATCAACACATGAGTACGCTGGGGACGGATGCCAGTTTGTTCTACTCTTGTGCCTTTTTCTCTCCATGACGTCCAACTGCACAGTTTTTTTGGTGTAATGTAGGTCAAGCTGACGCTCTCACATATACTTATATATGTGTGTTATATGTGTGTGCATGTGCTCGTGCAAAGAGCAACTGCAGGAGCTGGTTTTGTGCTGCGGTGGACAAGCTGAGCAGAGATAAGTGAATCACCAGGGAGATGGTGAGTTCTGGCCCGTGGCCCGAGAAGCAGCCATTGTCTCGACCCAAGGTCTCTGGAGGCAAGGACCATTTTTCTGGCCACGTTGTCGCGGCGGACACGCACCGTGGCCCTTTTGGCTGGCGTGCCAGAGTTCAATCACCTGCGGTGGACGTTCCTGACAGCTGAAGCTTATCTCCAACTCAAGACAGATTGGCCTTTTTTTAATAACTAATTAGCTTCTGCAGTTTAAAATACCGCAACACAAAGAGATGTTGAGATGGAAGGTGGTTGAAATTAATTGTTGGCATGTTGAAGTTTTAGTGATGGGAACTGACTGAAAACTGATTCAAGGCTCTGAGGAGGGTTGGCGAAGATATCCCGCCGCAGGGGAAATCGTTCTGGAATGGACTTTGCAACGGACTGTGAAGTGTAATACACTGAGGTAATTTTACTTCCAAAATTCAGCAGCCGTGGGCATCAGAAGTATACTGCCATGAGCTCAGATACAGCGCTGACAAGAGCTGCATTCACAAGTCACGACAGATTTCTCCTATTCCTCCAGTTCACTGTGCAACTCCATTTTCATATTCTCATATTTTTCCCCCTGCTCTACTCCCTGGTTGTCCTCGTCTGGCCTTTTTTCTGCACTTTTGCAAACACAGCACTTGTTTCATCATCTTTGATCTAGGCGTTAATTATTAATCTATTATGACAAGGACAATAACCTTGAGCAACATTTGACATGCTAATAGGAGAAAAATGTTGTTTTTATTTTTTGGGATAAGCAAGAACTAGTTTAGATGATTTCAAAAATGCAAGCAGAGAGGAATAGACAGCAACTGCAACATGCTTTTTTAGACCTTTCAGAGGTTTTAAAAGTGTAATGGTATGGCTGAGCGGCTCCATCCTGCCACTTGGCTGGAACAGAGCGCTACAAGCCCAGCGGTGATTGGAGACAAAGGTCAGTGCACTGCAGGTCAAGACCGGATGGCTGGTCAGGGCAGAAAGGGGCATGGTGGGACAAAACAGTCATTTCACAGCAAAACTTTACACAGGAGCAGCTTTGTAACACACCAAAGAGATGATCAGAAATGAAAAAGGTATTTGGTGTGAATAGGTTTATGATGTATTTGATTCAAAATTACCGCAGTGTGAAGGTCTTGGGGGGTTTTCCGAGATAATCCGGGAAAATCCAGCAATAATAAACAAGACTGACAGCCAAAACAGAAACATCATGCCTGATTTAAAGCAGCTGAGTGAAAATAACGGCTGTATAAAAGCGATATAAATTCTCTGAAGTTTTCGGGATGGGTTTGAGATATATGAAAAGAAGTTCTCGGCTGCTGAGATAAAGTGGAAAACTTCTAATGCTACTTAACTTCTTAGAGACATAGAAATATATCACATGTCGCACCTTGTGTCCCCGCAGACCTGCAGGAAAGGAAGGAGGCTGTGGTGCTAATGTTATGATAACATCAGTCAAATGCATGATGGAGAGACTTGGCTTAGCACTGTGGTTGCCTATGAAGTCTAATACTGCTAATTTATGCATTTGTACGCATTTTTACTTTGTTACTGTGTTTACGAGATTGAGTTTCATTTGATTTGAGAATGATTCTCAACAGAGGTTCTTCATAGATAAGTATGTCTCAATAGGTTTTCTTGTATTAGATAAAAGTTAATGAATATTGCTTCACTGAATTAATGTAGGTGGTTTCATTTAATCAATGTTGTTAGGGAAGCATTGCGAGCCCCAGACAGTCAGATCACTGTGGCACAAGTCATGACTGTTTCTGGGAAAACAAGCATAGAGACCATTCACGGTGACAGTTGTAGAAACTTTAGGGTGTGTTTGCAAGGAAGTCTGCAAAACAGCATGCAGGGTATGAGAATGTGATGTGGCATCCACATTGCTGTTTGTTAGCTTGCAAAGCCGGACACGATAGACATTGCAAATTACCACAGGACCCCCAATGAATCCCACAGATAGGACCACATCGGACACATTGCTGTATGCATAACAATGACTGTAGCGGTATAGGTGCAGTCTTGTTGACTCAACCTTGAAGCGGCCCGTCTGCTGTCCGTAAATAAGGGTGAAAATGTGCGTGGGTGATATTCTGAGCATGTCCTGCTGGATGGCCAAAACAAAAATTGGTCTGCATCTTAATGCGAAGGCCCTCCGGAGTCTTTTATTTGTGTTCCTCAGGGAACTGCCACTTATGATACACAGCGCATGATATTATGATGCTTCAAATAGATTATGATTATAAAGGCCTGCTAGAACTGCCAAGCAAATGCTCCACCGTGTGATTGTGATGTATTTAATCTATTGTGAGATTATTTATAACTTATTCAAATACTGCTAAAGTAGATTTATGTTTCCTGCTGTGTGCAAGCCAATTTTAATGTTCTGCTAATTAGAAGTGTGTTTGGGGAATGGCGGGTGGTTAAATAGGAAGTCTGCTGCCATTGGCTCATCACCTCCCAGGATGGTGTACTGGGAATGGATCATAAAGGGTAAATGTAATGGCTGCAGTTTTTCTGGATGAATAAAGCCAGTTATCTGGGCCAATCAGCACTGTGCTGCTTCCTTGTGGTTGAGCGGTAGCACGGTTACATCGAACACATGAGTTAAGGCTCTGCATATAGAAAAGTGAATATAAGTTACGGCCGTAATCAACCCAGAGAGAGGGGTTGTTTACTGTGATGAATGTCTCAAACCATGCCTCAGAGTCAGTATGACTTCCATGTGTCTTGTTAATGAGCGTGGCGAGACAAGAAAGCAGGCCTTCACCAAGAGTTATGGAGATGGATTTCCCAGCTCATCTACATTAATGGATAGACAAAATAACACTCTCAAAAAATGATTACCTTCCCATGCCATGTCACTGCTGAGGATGAATGCTGCAGGTACAGATACAGCAATCATTTTAAACACCATTCTATCCCTGTATCTGTCTTAAACGCTTCCCTAAATTAAATCACTCGGAATTTGCGTGAAATCATTAAATGCATTACAGCTCTACCTGAGCAAAGACTGAAAGCAGCGAAGCACCATCTCATCTGTAGCTAGAAGGAGCTGGTGATGACATTAGCGCTGTCAAAATTGGCCAAAAGGAGACCCACACTGGAACACTTGAGGCAGACGGCCATGGTAGTGCAGCTTTATTTTCCACAATCAAATATTAATTTTCACAATCAAGTCTCTGTTTTTTTACAATTAGATTATACAATCAAATTTTGAATATTCATTGACAAACCCAGATGACGTTAGATTAAATGTTTAATTATTGATATCAGAGGGGGGTGGATGTGTCCACACCCCCCTGTATCAACTAGCTTGTGCATCATTGTAGATGAGGGAATATACGCATATACTTGCCACATGGCACATTAATAATATTAAAGTCCTGGTCTCATTTTTCAAGCTGTTTTGAATTTGTAAACAACACTGATTAATGTGCATTTGCATGAGAGCAACCTCCCTCTTACTTGTAGGTCTTTGTCATATGGTGACAAATAAATGTGAATGCACAACACGCAGCACAGGCAGAAGGCGGCGCAGACATCAGTATTGTAATGTGTGTGTAAAAGAAAAAAGGAGAGACGAAGCAAATCTTAGCTTCTTGTTACCAGATGAACAAAAGCTATTCAAAACTAATGGTGACCTTTTTGTGGGGTGAGCATGTGTGTGTATATGTATATACCTTTTTAAAAAGGGTTTTTAAACCCCATTTCAGTGGGATTAATAATTAATATTACAACACTGTATTAACCTTACTCCTTGGTTGTTAAACCAATATTATTCCTGTCTTTCTTGCCAATTTATAGAGGCATTATGTGTTTACAAAGTGTGCAACAAGTGTGCTGAAAAACAGTTGGCAGTTGCGGTGGTAATTATTACAAACTGGTGTGTGAAAATCCAAACACTCAAGTGCTCCAGAAAGGATTAAAATCACTGACCAGCTCATGTTTTATTCACATCATCCAAATTCCTCCAGAGAAGTAAATCCCATCTGAAGGGGGCTAAAAAAGTTTCAAGTGACATTAATGGTCTTAATACTAAGCAGAGAGTTTTTGGGAACTGTGCAGCACAAACTCATTAGCTTAAATGCAGTGTATGTGGAGGACTATATTCTTTCACATGTGCAAGAATTTTCATTTCCCATGCAGTCTGATTCAACCCAAGGTGAATTATTTACCGCAGCACTTTTCCAGCAGCCACATCACAAAGCATAACTGATAAATGGGCCCGGTCCTGAGGCACTTATTGCACTGCTCAAACAATAGAAGTATTAAAGAGCAGAGCACCTTGTCAACTTCTGACATCTGCCGCATTTATTAATCATGACTAAATGAATGGGGGAAAATATTCAGCCATTCAGTTCAGCATTCTCTTCGTGTAATGACATCCAACAGATTAGGATCTGTTAGGCCACTGTGACCTTGAGGTTCAAAACAGAAAATACAGCAGTATCAGTGAGTTTGGAGAATTTGTACATTTTAAAAAAAGGCAATCTTGTGTAGTTCAACCTGTGGGCAACTGATTATGTAAGGAGAAGACGAAGATAAGGAAGCCAATTTTGCAGACTCATTTGTCCACAATGAAGTGAAGCCATTATCTACAGTCCACTATGAGACGATAGTCATGATACTGTCAGCCCAATTCTTTTGTTGGAAGCCCAAGAACAGACTAAAGAAAGCTACAGTTCAGAAACAGCATAATTTGTTACGGTCAGAAATTGTTAGCCATCGTTGATCCGGGTCATCACACCAAATTGTTAGCCGGGTAAAGGTGAAGCATAGCAGCGTTGGGCTCAAAGTGACAGAGATCTCACAGGATCTCAGTCAGAGTGAGCCCCAATCTTTGGAAATGGTTCACGCTTATCTTCCTGGGCAGGGTGACGTACACAGGGCCGAATGTAATGGGCCAGTTCCCAGGGACGTGGGGAGGACAACTTGCTGTTCTTGCCGTGTTCTCAGAATGTGTTAACCAACATGTGAGTGTTGTTTTGGCGTGTAGCTAATGCAACAGACCTTACTGAGAGAATAGAGAAGTTTCATCTGCCTCCTGATATGCAAAACTTTCTAACTGGTCGTCTTATCTTATAGTTCCAGACCTTACAAGGACATACATTGTGTGAAAAGTACAAAACTGGAACAAAGGTTCAGTGGAAAAGTACAGAATAAGGATTCATGATGTCTTATAACAAAGCCAAATATAAAATTTCTATGAGACAATAATGTAAAGACATATATAGCGGCAAACATTGTCAGCTTTGCCTTACAACGGCCAATTCTAAAAACCATTTTCTTTCCTAAATCTGAAAACTAAAATTGTTAATCCGCTCCAAGCTTGTCAACACAGCTAAACTGAATCGGTTCACCTTTGATCAGTGTAAAGGCTCAATCAAACAAATATTTGCTCTGCCTCTCCTTTATTTCAATTGAAGCCCATTTGTCTGAAAACACCAGCTCTGTCAGAGGGGACTGAATTTCTTACCTCAACTAATAAGAACAGTGTCGTCTTGATTAGCCTCTTGTTTCACATCGATTTTACACGTTTCACAACCATATGTGATACAATGCTACACTACCATTTCAGAAACTGCCGGACTATTCTGTTCAGTGGTAGCTGTGGGGGGTTAACTCTCATTCCAACGTAAATATGTGCAAGGAGCAGCATCATCCAATATGGAGGCCATTCTCACAAATGTGAAAACACATGAATGCGTCCGGCCCTCCGCCCACATACCCACATCTCTCCGTATGCCCCCTCCTGGATCAGGTCAGCCTCACTGGGAGGGAGAGAGAGCCTTGACAGCAGATTTTCTCTGTGATCACTCTGACTTGGTAAGGTGAGGTCTGAGCAAGGACGGCAGCTTAGCACTGCAATGCTGCCCCTCGTTACAGCTCCACGGGCCTGCCGGGAGGTCGAGGAGATGCTCTGCCCCAAAGCTTCATGGACACGGAGAGGAAGGCTGAGGGAATCCTGTGATGTTTGGAAACCACTGACAAAATACCACCTGTCATACACTCCCAGTCCAGGAAATCTGCAGACCGCTGTGACGCTAACTCCGGCTGACAGACAGAGGGAAAGAGACAGGGGCAGCATACGAAGAAAATCAGAACGAAGAAATGAAACCAAAGACAGGGGGATAAAGGTGTGAGAAGTCAGCTTTAACAAGACAGGATCAGGAACCAGAACACATGCTGCTGCCTCTCTGGCTATGAGGAACTGTAGTTTCTTATTGACGAAAATAAGGGATTATTTTCTTGAAAGCAGCATCTCTTAACGAAAACATGACACCTTCAATCGGAGCGCCAGCTTTGATCATGTCCTTAAGGGTGGGAGGGAAAGCCTGTAATAGTTGGCACAGCTTCCCGACATCCCCTCTTACTGTTTGCTCATTGAAGGTATTTTTCATCTGCTTCATTACTGGGAGCAGTTCTCATTCATTCTCTGCTAATTATTAGGAAGAAAATAACTTTTCATACAGCCAGTGTCAGCAGCTGTACAATGCAACACAAATTGAATAAAAATTTAATTTGTTAGATGCTGATGAATGCACACAAAGCAGAAAATAGATTAGGGCTCGTCCAGGGGCATTCCACAAGTGGACATCACATTCCAGCATGAAGGATTATAATAAGGCATACCTTTCACTCATATCTAGCATCTCTGGCCTCTTAGGAGGAATTTCCCATCTCAAATTTTAAATGATTTAAAAGATTAACTTGAAAATATAAACCAAATCAACAGCTATTTCATCCAGGATAAAAATAAAGCAGTAAAAAGGGTGAAAAAAACTGGAAATTATTATATATTAAAAATAATAGTAGCAATAAAAGTTGTATTCTGTATAGATTTTTTTTCCCTAAATTCAATTCAGAAAATGGAAAACTGCTTCAGAACATGAATGTAAAATTATTCGCCAGCATGTCGACAAAAAGGATCTTTTTTCAATGTTCTGCTTTTAGCAGTGAAACAATTGAGACAAAAGACAGAGTTTTAACTCCAAAAGAATTATTAAAACATCATATGCGTAGTCTTTCGTTAAATTGTCTTGTGTTATATAGTGAGACACTATCGGTTCTCGCTGCACAAGTGTAATCAGTGTGAAATCCAATCGCGGTCACTGCAAATGATGGAATGTCAAAGCTGCTTTCAGCTGTCATCTGCTAAAGGAGCTGTGAAATCAAGCCAGTGTGTAATCATTCTGTTTTATCAACTCGACCCTTTTAATCCTTCAGCCAGGGAAATTTATTTCAAAGATGGAGGGAGAACAACATTAGGGAAGAGACGGTCTGGAATACACTGCACCATCCTTGCATATATTTTAAAACATGTCTTATCATTCACAATTAATGCCCCCACCCTCTGACCCACGGCGACGCTGATACAAGTCAAACCTTGAGCTATACACAGCCGGCACTAATAACCCATCACTCCTGGTCTACTGACGTGCAGCGGAATATTTTTAACGAATGAGCTGTGGAGAAAATGGCCGTTCTGGAGCGGGAGAGCGCTCTTACATGCACAAACGCACATGAACCACCACGGGCAGGTGCATTACGCACGGTGCGTTTCCACTGGCAACATCACGGAGCACAGCAAAAGTGGACACGACAAAACACGAACCCAGTGAGTTTTTCCGTGTTGCCCATTGGCGGTTGTAACATGGCAGAGGGAGATTTTCATTTTGCATGCTTGACTTTGAAAATGCGAGCCTTTCCTCTGGTCATCAATGATTACAGAGAAACTTTTGATACGGCTGGGTTAAGCCAGTATAGAGGCTTTGTCAGTCCTGTGCCCTCCCTCCGGGGCTCATCTCACCGCACTCGTTCAGCCTCCCCTGATTCACGCTCCGGGGCGCTCTACTCTGTATCTCACTGCGTTTGGTTAAAGCATTTAAAAAGCTGTCATCATCAGCGAGGACGGCTCCACCACGTCCTTCCCTTGTCCTCCGTCCGAGCAAGTTCCCCAGGGGCCAGAGGCACCTGTCCTTCAGAAGGACGGCGAGGCCTCTGCTTAACGCTGCTGTCAGGACCACCCTTCTATCTGCAAATCACAATGCCTCGGGGGATAGGAAGAGGTGATGAGGACGAAGGACTGAAATGCAGAGTGAAGGAAGGGGACAGTGGTACACACGAACCACACAGGTAGAAAGTACTAGTCACTGCAGGATTTCCACTGGCCTTTGAAAATGGCCCACACCTGAGACATTGGCAGAGTCTTTTACAAATGAGCAAGCATGATGCTCTGAGCTAATTACTCACTGACAACATACACCAAATACACGAGAAATACTTTACATACATACTTCCTATACTGCACCAAACCTCAAACAGACAAGAAAACTGAGCATTTGCCCACTAAAGATCAAGGGTTTCCCTTGTTGAGCTGGTAGAGACAACACATGGAGTAAAAAGAAAGAAATATTGGTCTTGTACAAATTTCAGATCAATGATCATTTTGTTCTCTTGCCCCTGGATGTGTAATTTAGCATCTGTCTTCTCAAAAGTTCCCACATCAAATTCAAATGCAATGATATGCATTCACGACTTGTTTCTGTTGCCTGCTGTTCAAAAACTCAGCTAATCGGCTTGATCAGGACTGTGTGGGTGTGGCTGTCATCTGATTTTGATTCAAATCCCGAGGCCCACACACTTCAAACCAGTAAGAAAAGAAAATAATGGAAAAACAAATTTAGACATCTCGCAAATCAGAAAAATGAAGACTGTCCAAAATCTGACAGAAATTTGCATGTTCATGTAGGATGTCCTTTGTTCTCAGAAGCCAACAGTTTTTATTTTCTTTAATTTACAAAGAATAAGTGCAGCGCAGACCAGCCGTATTATATAGATTATAACGTGTGTGGGCTTAAGTGGCAAACAAAAGGGATGCTTTTTTTACATGCCTCATGCTCTGCTGTTGTTTCTTCCTTAATCTACATTTAATTTGGTAAGGATGGCACTGAAGCCATGGATGATTCAGATATATAAACTATTTTACTCATAATGCACCACCCGCCGTATGCTTTGGTTTACTGCTGGGCTCAATCAATTCTTCATGTTTATTCGACAGATGCTTTTTAATATGCAGCTATGTGTCAGTGCGTGACAGGAGGCAGAGGAATCTATTTAAAAGTTAAATTTTAGGGGTTTTATGCTGTTGTGAATGTGTCCACCAGCCTTGAGTCGAGTGTTATTAACTTTTCACTCAGAAGCCACAGTATGCTTCGGTTCTGTGGCTGATGAGGATTTAATGCCTTTCAAAGACGGGAAAACAAAAATGGACGCCTGGTTGCCATCTGTTGAACACAGTAATGATAGCAGAAATTCATTCGCCACTGTGGCACTGGATAGAGTCCATGTGAAGAGTACACTGCTGTGAGTGTTGTTAACATAGAGAGCCTATACCATGCAGGAGGGAATGATTGCAGTCTGACAACACAGGGATGTGAGACATGAATGTCAACAGCACCCTCTCTCTGCCTGTGAATCTGGTGCACGTTTGCATGCATCTCCACATTTACCAATGCAGTTGAGCACTATATAGGTTTCTATTTTCTGCTGTGCTGCGTTCAGCCTAAACGCATTCATAATTAATGGTGGGCCTGACTGTATCGTACGTCTGTGTCTGCAAGAGCCTGAGCGACAACTTCACAAACACTTTCATCGTGCCATGTCTGACACCAAATCCCTGCCAGCCTACATGTCTCATTTCTGTGCGTACAGTATCTACTTTTACCTGTGCGCTTGCTTGTTTTCTCACACACTGCGCCCTTCCATATTTACACCGGCTGCATTTAAATATTGCTCAGGAATATGGGTGGCTGGGTGGGTCGCACAATGCAGGTTTAATTGATTTAGCCTGTTACTTTGTTTATAATGACAGGGAGCGCAGATTTCTCCATTCTGCGGAGGAAAGCCTAAAGAAACTGTAGGGTGGACCCTGATGCCTTGAAGCTTTGACTGTTACCATGGTAATCTACATCCAAATCAGTATTCAAATGCAGTGTTTTTGTTTTCCTGATTACATATGCATGGCCAGAAAAAATCCCAGCATCCCATTAAAATAAAAAATAGTTATGTAACAATACTCATTAGGAACCAACATTTGGTTATTCTCAGACAATTGTAGTGATAGTTTTGTGTGTCACAGCTCTCATCCAGTGTCGCCAGCGTTGAAACTGGGATAGTGGTACAGTGACACGTGACCACATGATAGGCTTGCAGGTTACTCCAATGCTAACAAGATGCTGAAATAGTTAAACGTCCCCCACCCACTCTATGGTACTTCTCACTGAAGCTGCAAAACCCCCGAAATGGCATTTGTGACAGCCCTAAACTGTGAAATATGTTTATTTCTTTGAATTTGTTGAGGTATTCTCCTGGCGGCTTCTTTGTTGCAGTCTCCCACGCATCCTGACCCACACAAAAAAACGCATGGCGCAGCATGGGATGTGCTAATAGTCTATATTTCCCTTTGCCAGTGAAAAATAGACCATAGGGGTTTGAGTAATGAGCCAGAGCCACCTGTGCCCATGATGCCAGGGGGACGTGGACTATAATGCTGATGAGCTTCTGAGGGCCAATGTGCCACTGCAACCCCCCAACCCCCCCAACCCCCCACCCACCCCCACATCTTCCATCCATCTTGGAAATGCTTCCTACACAAACTTTGCATCTGCCATTTTGTTTGAATCAAAAGCTTTTAACGGATACTGCTAAGAACAAACAGTGTGTCACAGTATGTCAAAGAGAGTCCTGGGTCTCATTTACTGAGGAGAGCAGTGGGGGAGCATATTTACAGTACTGCAATGCTAATGTGGGCTCTCTCTGAAACTATTCCAGTCTGTGGTTGGAAAAGAAAAAAGCTTTTCTAATTGCTGGACTAAGGAGCAGCAATTAACTTTCAGAGACTACTCTGACTGGCAACTGCAGCATTAGACACTAAAACAGCCAAATGCACCAAGGACAGATGTGAATGACTGAAGGGGTATATGTGGGTCTTATTTTCATATTTATTGCCATCCTTTTTGACAATACTGGAACTATTTCTACAGTGCCATTCAAGAGTATCCGGTGTTTACAAAGCTTCCATTGTCAATCAATGCCACGTATAAACCAAATTCAGCAAGAAATTGGTTCAGCTATTATACATGGTTTATTAAGTGACATAGGACTAAAAATAAACACACTCTCTCTTTCTCACACACACACACACACACACACACACACACAGTAGTATAATAAGAAATGAGAACCAAAGACTGATGAATGGGGCATTGTACGATTGTCTGGACGATGTTTGTGTCGCTTGCCCAAATAGACCTTGTTCCAGCAATGCCACTGCCATGTTCTCAGACAAAGAACAAGCATAATATTCAAAATATAAATGCATATTTTAAAAATTTACTCTAAACTGCACAGTACATCATCTTTTGTAACAAAATAAGATGAGGAGTATGAGTTCTCAGTAATTAAGTAAGAATGGCATTTTGGGGAAATCTAATTTAATATGACACCCACTGCAAGTGTAAACAAGGGAAATTATTCACAATTATTCACTCAGTTATGCAACAGCATATAGGTGAGAAATAAAATCTGAATTAAAGTGTCCTGTCAAGTAGATAGGGTGAATTGGTGCGAATTGCTCCCAGTGTTTCCATTATTCATAAAGGTATTCACGTCTGAAGCCGAGGCACAAACAACACATTCAGCGCGTTAAATTATTGAGTGTACTTCAAGATCTCATAAAAAGGTTTCTCTCTTTCATATTGTTCAGGTTAAATCTGGCAAGATGCTGTGTTCCTTGCCTCTCGGTGCCCAACTCATTTTCCTGGTTGTTTAGCTTATTTGACATACAAAGCCACCTCCACCTATCCTGTTCTTCTCTCACAGAGTGAGGGATAAAATTTCTAAGGTTCACTGAAATCCCAACATGAAAAAGCGGAAAGGGAATCTCATTCTGATTCATATAAGTGACTTGAATCTAATGGAGTATAAGATGAGCTGATGCACGCTGCACTTGCTCCACAACACGTGCTGCATTAGACTTCCATTGCTCAAGCTGCTACAGCTGACGGATCCAAAGGGCGAGGTGAGAATTTGACGCGGAGCTACTGAAATGTGGAAGAGCTATGAAATATGGATTAAGTCAGACTTCAATAACATCCAGTTCAACACACCCATCTTACCAGCGGGTCAGAAAAGGTCGCTGGGAATGCGGTACGGGTCGTTAAGTTTGAGCAATGAATGAAGTTGGTGGGAAATGTGTATGTGCAACATGTCAAGTGTGAGTGTGTCAGCATGATGCGACGTGCTGGCTAAAGCAGTAGCAGTCGGAACCAGGTTTCATCAAAGATGCACAGCCTTAAAACAGACTGCCGAGAGAGTATGTCTCTCATGATTCCCTCTTCAAAGTGCAGTGTTGAGAGACTCGAGCCTGAACAAACACCTACATGCCGTTTTAAGTCTGTTTACATGTGCCGCTGTTGTGGACCTTCGTTCTCAACCCCGCTTTGGACAGGTGTGCTCACAGAAGTCTGATCCGCAGCAACAGTTGCGAGTTTGAGAAAGCAGCGCTCACACCTGAGAGCCATCCAGCAGACAGCAGCCTCGTGCTGCTCGCCACTGAGCAACTTGACAGAAGCACCTGGGGATTAGGCGCTTGCTGAAAGGCACAAAGGCAGCAGTAATCAAACGGGGGAGAGCGGGTTATGGCTGCAGTCTCTCTCTCACCTTGAGACTCCTTCCTAAATTGGAGTTGGAAAAAGAAAGCTGGTGGTGCGTAAAGGAACTGCTATCTGTTTTCGACAGATAGCACTAGAAACCATAAAAATTCTGCCAGCAGGCACATTTCCTGAGTGAAATAGTAGCAGCATCCCATGCAAGAATCTGATAAAGAAAAAAAAAACAGAAAGAAAAGATGAAATGGCTGTTTCGCTTTGCTGTGCACAGCTGAGGTACCTGACACCAGCACCATTAAGATCCCAGAGTCTTTGATCAAATCAGATGCTGCTGTACTACATGCCAGCAACGCATATTAAGGAACACAATGTGTATGTTAAAGAGGATGCACAGCTGGAGGAAATTCAAACATCACAGGTAATTTTGATAAGGTGGCTGAATCTGCACTTTTTGCCCAGAGCCTGAGAAGTTGTAGCCTACGTTGCCGAGCTGCAGTTTGACCTGAACATCCTCAGAGCTTGGCTAATCCCTGCAGACTTCCACCTACGTGCCGCACCACGTAATGCCTGACCCAGAGAGGGAAGCAGCGCAGGAAAGGTCAAAATCATTCAGGGTAAGACAGTCATATGCCATGTGAGCTCTAATAACTGGTGGTACTGCGATGCCCCGACAGTCTTATATGTGTGAAAACATAAGTCGAGAAAGTGTGTGGGATGTAAATGAATTGCAAAAGATGTTCTTGGCCTGTTTCCAATATAAACAGGCCAAATGAATTTCTGTATATAAGCCTCTTGATACTTTTGCAGACTAAAACTGTAGGTTGAGTGCAATTAAGTGAAAAAAGCATGAGAAAGTGTGAAGTTTAGAAGATTACCATGGGCGCTCTTGGAAGTAAGAGATTGTGTGTTGCAGAAGTTAGCAACATCCTTTTCTCCACGCTCCAATTCTAATCTTGTGTGGGTGTTTTTTTTATGGCTGTGTGCTGACTGCTGCCCTGTCACATGACATGGGACACCACCTATGACAGCAGCCAGACAGGAGCCAGCATCACATGCTGGGAAGCCCACATCAGCGTCAGTGCCATGCCCGCCGGTGATGCATCCTTCAAACAAGTCCTGTCGACACAGCCGGCCCCATTTCCTGTCCCTGCGCTCGCCTTCAAGCACTAACAGGTTGATTATGTGAAGGTGCAGCGCTTATAACACACACACACACACACACACACACTGCAACAAAAGCAGAGTTTCATAACTGTGGTTTGACGTCATTGAGGTGCTTGGATACACACCACTGACCACTCATGTTCACATGCACTGAAAGGTGGCACCAGTGGTTTTTGTCAAGGCAAAGTTAAATAGTGCTGTGATCATTACACAATAAAAGAAACACAAAGTTGTAATATAAAAATACTAGTGGCTTGCCTTAAAGATTTTGAGATTACTGAACAAGTACTGACTCCTTTGATCACTTTGTTAGTTGCTGTAATGTAAAACTCAATCAAATTCGTCAAATTTCAAATGCATTAGACCAAAAACAAAAGAGATAAGACACAAAAGAGATAACCGCATGTCAGTGTTTTCTTATCAACATGGTCAGCAGTTAGAGCCAGGCAGCTGACGATCTTTCTTTAGATCTCACCACCTGATTGCTGCAATTTGCGTCAATAATTGCACTCTGCTGAGTCACAACTCAGTCATATCTGAATACACAGACACGATTCACATATTTGTAGATTATGTATCTCACTCTTCCAGAGGATGTCATTTTCTGCAATATCCACTGCAAAAAATGTCCATTAAATCTGCCTGGAAATCAGAGAAAATTAAATCCAGAACTTACTTGAGACAAGACAGGACATGTGAGTTAGGTTTTCACACACATATATATATGCACGTATAAATATAATTATAATTATTATAATTAACACGTATTTAAGTCAAAGTTATAACTGGGAAACTTCCTGAAATCTAAACCAATATGGATGCCTCACACCGGGCTGTCTTTCAGTGTGATTAAACCTAAATTTATTAGATTATGGCGTTGCATTGTCAGTGCACAGCATATTAATCCTCACACGACCAACTCTGTAATCAAACTCTTAATTATAGTCAAACTCATCTAATTACATTGGGTTAATGAGTTCATTTAATTAAAAATATTTTGGAGTTATGAAATGTAGGCGGTGACCACGTTGGCAGAAGCTTGACATGCAGGGAAGGTTTTTAAAACACATGACATTATCACCAGCGAAGTAAGCTGACACCAGGCTGGTCACAGTCAACAGATAGCCCTGGTGCAGTCTGTAGAGCTCACAGGACTCATCTCTGTGAACTTCTGCACAACTGCATTTTATTTAGCATTTTTCATTTCTCTGAGAAGAACAGCTGCAGCTGATTTTAAAAGGTACAAAGTGGGCAATCTAATGCAATCAAACACAACCACCCCGCAATAAATCTTTGTTTATCTTATAATGTTGAGTTTTTGTTGGTGGAGTGTGAGTGAACTGTTGATGCAACTACAGGGTAATTTATGAGACTGTTTTATTGTTGTAGTGTTTGATCTACTGTATTGTACTGCAGGCTGTTTCTCATTTCGTTTCCATTAGCATTTACATTGTTGCCCCTCTCCCACCCCTAATCCTCCCTATGCAGAGACAAAGGTTTAGGTGGTTGTTTTCAGCCCAAAACTCTGAGAGTGCATATAGATGTGAATTGTGGGTGTTGCAGTATGCATAACATCAATACAGCACGTGTTTGTGTGTGTGTGTGTGTGTGTGTTTGTGTGTGTGAGGGAAATGAGCTAAAAGGGAGAACAGTGTGAACAATTGTGTCTTGCATGAAAACTCCACGACGCAGGAATTTTATTTTCACAACATTACAGACAACAGGTGCATGTGAGGCTCATCTCTTGCAACTTATGCATGTTCCTCATAAGGTGCAGTGGAGATTGGATACAGCTTCAGCTAATGGTATTCATGAAAGAGAAAGGCATCCATTAGCTTTCTATTTCAAACACTAACCTTTTACAAGTCCTGTGGTTTATGCATCGACGTGACCTTATGAATACTAACCATGTATAATCTTTTCATCTGCATTCAAGACTTGGTTTGCACCGGGGAGACTAAGGTGTCGCGTGGCCTACAAGCTTGCTGCCACACAGCTACCGGATGCTGGCTGCATCCATTGGCTGTGGCATATCAATGACCAGCACCACGGCCATTCATATTAAGACACAGCACTGTTGTGCTTTTTAATACGAGCTGGAAGTTGGAGCTCATGAACCCACTCGAGCCATTTGTTGTGATGAGGGAAATTGGATTGGGGATGGTGCGAGGCACGGTAAGCACAGTGCCACCCGCGTTAATGAGATTGCTGTGGTCGGAGCTGCTGCTCCCACCTGACTCCCTCTTGTTTATTTCGAGTCAGATCAATAGATTATAGTCTCGCTTTACAGAATCCTACGGAAAAGGTCAATGAAAAACGAGAGCAGGAAAAACCTGCATTATTACCTGGATGTACTTAAAACTCAATCAGCAGCCCATCCAGGCTCAGCGGTGATTGACCGGGCTTTGTGGACAGCTTCAGGGGGACTTCTGCAAATAAGCCTCAGTAGGTCTCCTCATTGGGTTTTACGGGGGTTGATGTGGGAACCGAGATTGAGTAAGCTTTGTGCAAATTTTCCAGTTTTACCAATGCAGGGACTGCAAAAAAAACAACACCAAATACTTTAAACTGCAGCATGAAATCAAAAGGTGTAGCTGAAAATAAGTCTGTGAGAAGGGCACAACAAACAAAGCAGGGAAAAATCTATCATGTTCAAAGCACCTTCCTTTTTCAGCTCGGAAACACAGCCCATAAACATATCCTCCAGAGCAGATGGTGGCATGTTTATCAATCAACCTTTGTAGAGTTGAACTGCAAAGCCACCGTCTTATAAAGCAGGCCTCTGAAGATCTTTAAGTAATATGATGTGAGACACAGGAGAGCAGCAAAGCAAACATCTACTCCTGTTGACCCATAGTACACTGAAGGCTGTTAAATGTGTCATGTGCCAAGCTGAGCATGGTACTAACAAAACACACACAAAAAGGCTGTATAATTCAAGGGGGAAAAATGAAAAATGGAGAGGTGAAGATGAATTGTAGGACTACGGAGATGAATACAGTCAAACATCACAGGAGATTCTGAGACTGTAAATTCAACAGTAGAGCAAAGGATTTGTCAATGTGCACACCTTCCCTGAGTGCAACCTCACTTCACCTTGTGTTTAATAAACTTTTTAGCTTAATCACTCTCATAATGTATTCCTATCTCCACAGATTGCCTTTGATATTATGAACTTGCATATTTAAACCTCTGGCAGACACAGAGCAACAGTAGCATGCATTATGCTTCTGACCACTTGATCAATTTAAGTCCAACATTCAAAGTCTTTTTCTCTCCTTGGAGGAAGCATTGGTTGGTGAGAGGGAACAGTAAAGTTGTGGGCTGTAAACCAAAACAACTGGCCAAAAGACACTAAAATGTTTTGTGGAGCTGAGGGAAACTGCAGAGTCAGCAAACAATTCTCTGTGGCTTTATCACCACAAGTGTCCCCTTTACAAGTATGCATTTGATCCATTGTTAATATAAAATATATATTATAGCAGCTTTAATAAAAAGCCCAAACATTAATAACACTAAATCTGACACACAGTATTGTCCCCACATAAATCACAGTTTGAAAACGCATCTGAACAAGCCCGTTCAAGCCAAACGCTTGAGTGCGGTGCAGAATTTCTGTGGCTCTGTAGTTATGAGATTTCACTGTAGATAGGGCTGATACATTACAGTGGCCAGGCAAAGAGGTTCACCTTTTTTTCATCCCCTGCATGGAGTGTGATTAGGTGCTACTCTCCAACTCTGAGCATTGTTTAATTTGTCATGGCAGGCACAGTTATCTAATGCTCGATGGAGCTCTGAAATGGTAGGTGGAGATGTGTATCAGCCCCACACGGAAAGAGGCTTAGCCAGCTGTGGTTTGATAAGGCAGCACTTAAATTTTATTGTGGATGGTTGGAAAGGTTTGCGTGGCCTTTGGTGCTCTTCTCCAGCTCTGTCATCCCCTGCTATGTGAAATTCGTGATAGCTGCGGGGTGGCTGTAGAGTATATCAGCACCGGCAATGTGGGAGCAAAATAGACCACCATAAACTACAGCACAAAGCTAATAGATTTATTGATTACCCAGACTTCCCCGAGTTCCCATTCACTCTGATACAGTAGATTCAGCACATGGGATCCTGCTGTTGCAGGAATTATGGGAGCCATTTGTATTCCCAACCAGACCAACCAGACCAACCAGATGCCTTTTCTCTATAAGATCTCTTGCGCTCAACCCCAAGCTGCACCTTTACTCCTCCTCTCCCTTCAAACCATCCAGTGGCTTGGCAGTTCAAAGCATTCTCTGAACTTCTGAGAAGACTGTAATAAGAAGCCTCTATTAAAACCGTATCACTCTAACACAACCATGTATGCAGGCCTACAAATTTCTACACACACACTGCAGTGTTTATGTACTCACAAATCTAGGTGTGTGTGTTCCCTATCCCCTGTTTCATCTGGTCGTTGCATCCTTTTCGGTCTTACGGGTGACAGTGCTCTTAATGCACTGATGATGAATAGGCCTCTGGGACTCTTTGCTGACTTGCAGCAGCAGGCTAATGAGATTAGCAAAATCACTGAGGACCCGTTAACGGCATGAAGCCCCCTATGAGGTAGAACAAGATGAGAGCAAAGGCGGGACTGGGGCATCAGTGTGGGTCGGATCTGCGGGGCAGCTGACAATATCCAGCACACTGTCCATGTAACAACTCAAATCTCTATAATTTCATACTATGGAAGCAACATTTCAGGATTGCATCTAAACAGTACTGGACTCTGGCTTTGTTATTGTATTCTTGCATTTTATCGATTGTATTGTATATGAAGCAGGGTTGCCGCAGCATCCTTGCCCTTCACCCCCTTCATATTCAGTGATATTTCAGAGTGATTGTAAAGACTGGTTGTTTGAGGGTTGCACAGTAGCTGCGCTCAGAGGACAATTTTCCCTTCATCAGCAGCACCTTGATACATGCTTACACAATGTTCAGACACATTAAGTGCCACAAAGCCATTCAGCGTGAGAAAAATGCTGCTACACTCAAATCGACATGAACATCCTTCGCATGTTTGACTCATTTCACAGCACAAGTTCGCATTGGCAGTGCTCATGACGGTGAATCAGCCTCCTTGAATGCATCACCTCGACATGAAAACTGACCTATGAATAATAATGGAACAAAGCAGTAGTGTCAACAAAGCTTTCCAACTCCTCCTGATGTGTCAGTTCAACGGAACAAGTCTCTCTTTCTCTCTCCGCACTGAAATGAGTCTGTTTGCATCAACACATAGTTAATGGCTACTGGCTTTAGGGCATGCTTCTGATTAAGCACTTCATTTGCATGGCAGTGGGCCGACGGACCTGGTGCAGTTTCTGACAAAGACACAGCAAAGAAACAAAACAAAGTCGACCAAAAGAGCAGCACTAATGAAAGTCATCCATTCTGATCAAATCATGTACGCCTTCAGAACTGCTGACCAGGAGCTTGTAAGACTAATTTTAAAAAAAACAGCCGTACATGTTTTTTGTAAGTGCATTTTAGTAAAAGTGGCTGGTGGCTGGTGTTCTTATGTGTGGTTGAAGGCAACAGGAATACAATGCTGACATTACAGACAGATATAGAGTTTTCAGTATGGTAGGATCTATTGCTGGATGTACTTGGTATTTAAGAGGTAAAATATATTAGAAAAGCACAATCTGAAAACACAGCGGTACTCAATGTCAAATTCCCCCTGATGTTGAACCATTGGTGTGTATATGTGGGTATGTTTGTGAGGCTCTGCCTAAAGAAGCACTGCATGAATGTTTGTGTAAATGGAACAATGTGACCTTTTATGTAAAGCGCTTTGAGTGGTTGACCAAGACCAGAAAAGGGCTCCATAAATGCAGTCCATTAGCCACGTCCACGTTCTGAAAGCCATGAAGGATTTTCTGTTTGTGTAGTTCAAATCCATGAACGGAACAAAGGGGAAAAAGCGAGAAACCAATGGCAGGGAAAAGATGCCTCTGCTCTTTTCAATGCCTCAATCTAGTTTTCACTTCCTCTTGTGAAACTTCCAACAGAAGAATTGTGGGTCAGAAGAATGGACTTTTCTTTTTATCATGTTATATGCATCTGCTAATGAGGCTGCAGGACTTAAGATTTAAGTTCTGCTTGATTTGGCAACATCTGTATCAACATGTAGAAATGACATGAGATAGTGCCTTATTTTTCCAATATGTGCATTCTTATACCTTGTCAAAAGTTAGGGTTTACATTATCCATAACCCAACTCCACACCACTGACAGTTCAGTCAGAGATTTGGCTGTGTTTATGGTGGCTAATGTAGCCTGGAGCATCTAGCCTCAAGCGGACATGAGTTGTGGGTTGTAGAGCTCACTTCTTTCCAGCTCCAAATCCCCAGATTTAAAAAAGGAAAATTTTTTACTTACAAACTCGTAGTCCTCACCCCAAACAGCGCATCTCAAGGCAATTTATCGGATTTCACAATTTATCAGACTTCAGGTGATTTATCAGATTTCACACAGCTGCCTCTGGGGCCAAAAAAGACTTTGCACAACTTTTTTTTTTACATACTGTATGAAGTAAAACAACCCAACACCTGTAAACAGCCATTATGCATCAAATCCAGTGGTTCTCCTGTTAGTATTTGACCACACATCCTATGCATCACATCCAATGTATGTATTGGTTTGTCTTGTGCGTGGCTGAGCAATTTTAATTCATTGTGGTGAAAATGGACTCCACCAACAGAGAAGGCAACAATTAACAATGCAAATGCTGAAAGAAGTGTGGAAAAATAATCTAAAAAGTAAGGGTTTGATGGACATTTGAACAAATCAAACTTTAAAGTGTGAAAAGAAAGGAGAGCAGCAAACTCAACCAAAAGGTGACACACCAACCCCCACTCACAGCCTTTGCACACAGGTATTTATCTGCCATTTCTCATTTCCCCCTCAGTCAGTCTCTGACTCATGAGGCCACAGTAGAAAGAACAATAAAGAGCGCAAATGAAATGACAAAAAGCAGAAGTCTGAGAGACAGTTTGACCTTCCGCATCGCCGCAGAGAAAACATCTGCAACAGTTCAGGTGTGCCAAGGCAACCCATGAGTGGGCACACAAATCCCCAACAACCACCCGCCCAGGAAGTAAGACAAATATGAGAGCAATCAGACACGGAGAGAGTAAACTGTCTCTGGAGGGGGGCCGCAGTGCTGGAAGAGAAACTTTCTGACAGGGGTGGTAGTTATGCGTAGCCACAATATAACCTATTTCCCCCATGTTATTGTACAACCATAGCTAATGTTGATATTTTTACTCAGCAAAAGTTTTATGCCTGTGATATCGATGCTAAGCGAGCATAGCCTTCACAAGAGCTCTACCGGTGATTTAATAATTACTCCTTGCGGTAAGAGATTTGCTAATCTTTTTTGTGTGACGACCAAGAAAGCTTAACAGTCGGCTATAACAGGAAGTTACGACAGCCTGTGTTCCCTGATTTTACAGTTGTTTTTTTTACAGCCTTATAACTTAGCTATTAAAGCAGGTACAGCGCAGGAGAATACCCACCATAAACATAATGAAATGAAGCAATACGTTGTTTTTGCATGATGTAATCTATTTGCAGCTGTTACACTGCAGCTGATGTTTAGGCTGGGATAATTGACAGTAAAAGGAACATGTAAAGAGATGAAAGCACAAGAAGAGAGAATGGAGGGTTTTTGGGCAGGCAATCTTGGCATAATGCTGCGAGAAAACATAACAGAGGAGGCTGCACTTACAGAAGAGAAGTTGTGAGCTCCGCATGGCTCCCCTCTATATTTGCAAGAGAGAAGCATGTCATCCAGTTGGTGGCTCAGTCTGTCCATAAACTCCAGGTTGGTTCCCTCAAAGTTTCTGGGTGGCAGAAAGAGCCTGAAGTCTGAGAGCTTCCTGAACCAGGCCCTGCGGTCCTCCTGAAGCAAGTCCAGAACCATGGGCCTCACTGTCCGGTTTGCCAGCAGCAGGCCCAGCCAGTGGCCGGCGAAATACAAGTCGCTCTTGGTGAGCTTGTAGAGGCGGATGGGGTTGTTGTTGCAGATGGTGACCGTGGGGAAGGCCAGTTCTTTGGCCCACTCAGTGTGGACCCGCGTGTATGTTGGGAAGGAAAGCCAGTGGAGCAGGCGGTTGGAGGACCAGGATAAAAGCAGCCCTAGGGAGGTGCAGAGGGCCAGCAGCCAGAAGGCCCTGCGGCCCATTGAGCCACCAGGGACACAAACATGCCTCAGGCCATGCAGGCGTGTCCTTGACAGAAGAGTAGAAGTGACCCGAGCCAGAGTAGGCTTTGTGGGACGCCGCTGACAGCCCTTTCTGATCATGGCTGGGGATCCCCGCCGGAGACAGCGCCCCTCCAGAGCCATGGCTGCCCACAGCACTCCTACAGCCGCGGGAAAGGCTTCATTTCCCAGCCAGGCCTCAGGGGCTGGGGCCCACATGTAGCTCCAGGATAAATCCACTACTGTAATCCACACCAGGATATGTGTTTGGCCTTATGAATACAAATGACCCATGCAGTCTTCACTGTGAATATACTGCACTATAGGCACACGTGGAAGTACCCTCTTGGCAAAGCTGTGTTGATTTTAAAGGCGTCTCCTCCTGGTGGTGCAAGAGCTCTGGTGAACAGCTACTTGTTGGCCATCTCTCCTGGTCTCTCGATCTGAGAGTGCTCCAATCATCCAACTCAACGGGGGAATAAAGAAAAGAAATCAGCTAGGCAAATGTGCTCCAAGGAATGTGGCTTCTACATGAGTGACTCCAGCATCCATTGCAGTTAGTGTGACAGTGAACAAGAGAGGATGAGACAGAGAGAGCAAAGGCAAGAGGAGGAGGGAGGGGAAGAGAGAGGGAGAGAGGAGGATGGAATACAAAATACCACGGGCTAAGCAGAAAGGACAAAAAAAAAACAAATGAAAGAAAGGAAGGTAATTAAAATAATCTGACGACAGTGGAGGGAACTGGTTGGTGTGGTGCAGTCTGTCAGGAGAGGGCTTGCCTTGTTCACACGCTGTGGTTTTTCTTCTTCTGAGTTACGTGTGTGTTTTTTTTCTTTTATTCTTTTTTTTTTTGGCTTGACTGGGTTGCAGAGGCGTTCGGCAGCCAGTGGTAGCAATCAGTTCCTTGTCACTGTTAAGTACGAGCTTTAATTGAAATCAGAAAAGTATCCCGTGCTCATTTGTTTTCTGTCCCACTTTGCAGTCTCACTTTTGATGCCTTGCCTTCCTCGTGATGTCACCGGTCTGCTCCTCGTCTCTCCCCCCACTTGGCTTTAACCGGTGTTATTAGGTCCTGCCGTTAACCCCAGGGTAGCTCGACTAACAGCGGACCTGCTCCTCAGCCCCACAGCCACAATGAGACACATGCTAAAATACAATTTCACACAGAGAAGGAAGCACTCACGTGCGCACACAGACGTTCACTTGCAGCAGTTTCCTGCGGGAAACCAGACCAGAGATAATCTGTTCTGTCACACTCTGATCTCAACATCTCTACCCTCTTTCTCTCCTCTTCTTCTTCTTCTCCTCCTTCTTCTTCTTCTTCCTCCCTAGTTTTTTTCTCCCCAACTCCAAGGCAGCATCTTTAATTTCAACATTTCTCTCATGTCTCCACTCCTTCTAAAAATACTCTCTCCAAATCAATCCATCAACTTGCCCTCACGCTCCTCCTCCTCCTCCTCCTCCTCCTCACGTCTGTGTCAGTCAGGCTTCGTAAGCTCGACCTCCTGTCGGGCTGCCTTCTCCTGTTCTTCTTTTCCACTTTGCGCACGCACTCCCCCGCTTCTTCTCCTCCGTCAGGGTAGGCTCCGCTGCGCGCTTTCCTCCCTCTGTGTCCTTGTCAGTTTCATCCAGCTTTCTCCCTCTCCCTGCTCCGAATGACTTCTCTCCCCTCAGTGATCTCTCTCCGTTGTCCCCCCACCCCCTCCAACTCTCCTCCCTCTCTCGTGGTCTCTCGCGTTTCGCTCCGGTTTTTCAGGCAGCTTGTCCTCCCGCTGCACCTCTTCTCCTCCTCCTGCGCCACAGCTCTGTCCACGCAGCCGGCGAGCCGTTACTGATGAGAGCGCCTGTCTCTCTCTCTATGCAAAAACTCGCGCCGTCCTTTACCCCCCTCCCCCTGTTTGTCTGATGCTGCTGCTGAGCCGCACAGCTACAATGCATTGAGAAACTGCTGGGTGCATGTATGAGAAGGTATGTGTGCAGCATTGAAGAGCAGCTTGACGCGTGCTGTCCAAGGGGAGTATTATTCTAAATTAAGGACAATATTTGGATGTATTGTAATTTATCATTACTTTCTTTTGTGCTCATCTATGCTCCTTTTTGTTTATGAAAATGTATTTCTAAAGGAAAGGATACAGCTTTAAGTTTGGGATTTGATTTTGATAAAATCTTAGTCTCATATTTATTTTAGACAGGCTGTGCTTGATTTGTACTAGTTGTGAGACATTTTCTCGTTTTAAAAGTCTTCTCAGCTTTCTAAATCTTGTGACTATCTGACAGATTTTGTTCCCATCTTGTGAAATTTGTTTTGTTTCTTGACAAAGTTGTGGCACATTTTGTCATGGTTCTCTTCTCATTTTTAGAGTTTAATTTGGTTTAGTGGTTTAGTTTCATTTTTCCTAAATTAACACTGCAGCTTCTGACATTTAAAGGATACTGTAAGAAAGCGTGGCAGGTATATGGCCAAATTTTTGGGGATGTAGACACTGGAATATTGACGATGTCTGTTGTCTTTGTTAATCTTGACTACAGTCTGACAAGTGAACAAATCAGGCCAATATTATATATTATTTGAATTTACCAGTGTTGCATGTAAAATGTCCCACTTACTACCTGTTGTTCATCACAATTCTTGAATAACTTCACTACTAAGAAAAAGTGGGAAATATAGGCTACTGTTATCTGGGTTTTTTTGTTTGTCAAATGTCATTTTTCCTTTACAAAAATACAGTATGCATCAGTCTCTCTCTTGACAAAGCTTAAACATGCTATATGTCAATTTTTGACAATGGTGTAGAATGCTGTCTTTTCTTAAATTCGTCAAAAAAGTGATACATTTAAGAGCACAAATGTTCTTGTTGCTGGTCGCTGGACATTTGTGAGGAAAACATCCTTACAGTGGATCCCATTTTTCCCCAAAACAGACAGATGTAAGTGTTTTTCAAGCGACGGATGTATACGAAAGACGAAAGATTACAGGAAGGAAAGGGGGCAAAGAAAAATTATTGCCAGCAACTATATTTGCTCATATCTTATCTTCTATAAAACTGGGATTAGAGCAGTATCAATCTTGCAGCGTGTTCTTAAGAGTTCTGTGGAAAAACAATAAACACCCACACCACAGCAACTCTGAGAGGATAACGATTTCTCATTTAAACCTGCTTGTTTTGTCGTTTCATGATGCTTTGATGTCATGGGAAAGATAAGTTCATACATGGTCTGCCAATATCTCATCAGCCAACAAACATCCTCTGTGTGACACAATTAAGTTAAATAGGCTTCATCAATACATGTAAACAGGAAGAGTCTGAGCAAGCTTGGTGTTAAGTGCTCTTGTGCACTCAGTGCTTTAATGCATGGTTTTATAACACTCAAGGTTCCACTGATTAGCATTCATCTGCGTCCTTGTGTCAGCTACATTGGAGACCTTTTTCTCCCAAGTGTGATGAAGACGGCGGATTTTTTTTAAATTTCATTTTTTATTTTTGAATTTCTTAATTGACCTCCCCTAAGCTGCTCTCAGTCGCTGTAGAAAGGTAAAAGAGGAAATATAAATCCAAACCTCCTTTATATTTTTATCACTGCCTGCAGTGTGACAGCTCTGAATCATTACCACAACGTCGGATTGTTTTTGCAGCTGTATATGTCATGAGTCACCGAGGCTAACCTAATTATTATACAGTTTTGGAATGACACAGGATGAGGCGAATGTCTGATTTGTTGAAGGATCAGCTCAGCATGTGGGCTCGACATTATTTTGAGTCAAACACACATCGCTTCTCGTTGTTCGGTTGCACACTGCTCGACAACTCCCTGTGATCTCATCTTTGAATAGGTGATGAAAAGACATTTTCAACTTGGGAGCTATAAAGCCCACACATGAGCCCTGAGAAAGCGCTCGCTCTGTCAAAACAAATTAATGTAGAAACCCAACGCGGCATGTGCACGCATGCATGCATATTATACACACACACACACACACACACAATGCAACACATCTTTCACAAACAGCCAAACCAAGACTGTGAAAATTATGAAAGAGTAACAGACATCCATGTATAATGCATGACCGGCCAAAATCCAAAGAGCGGGAACCCAGTATAGAAATGTCAAATGCATGCATGTACACTTATTCCCTCTAACACCTACTGTATGCTATGGTGACACACACACACACACACACACAGACACACAGCCTAAAGCTAGAGTCAGAGGCAGCCTTCCAGAGCCTGGATCCACAGGCTGAATAATTAGCTCCCAGCCATAAAAAGCCTTTCTCAGTCCAACTATGCAGTCAGTGTAAAGATGGGCTCAAAGGCTCAACATATCCAATTTGCAATTCTAAAACATAAGGGAAATTACAGATTAATTAGGGATATAGCTAACCCCCAAATCAGATACAACTACACAGTATTCTATAGCTGCAAGGACATGGTGCGCATTTCCTATAAAGTATTCCTGGAAGCTTATTTCATCAACAACATTATCTGAGATCAAAGGATACATGGTGGTGAACTGGTCATGAGAGAGCACCGTGAAAATATAAACCGTAATTAAACATCCATGCATTCATGTTAATGAGGCCGAGAATGTTTTGAAAAGGATGCCAGATGTAGGCAACAGTTGCATGTGATTCAAAAGGATGCAACCGTCACGCTGGCCTTGTCCGGCCCAGGTGAGGCCGTGACACCGGCAAGTCGATGAAAGATGAGGGCGGTGAATGAAAACAGTGCGTGCCGAGGTGAGGCGCCGTTCATCAAAACGCCAGTGTGATTTAGAACGACAGTGATGGCAGGCAAAGCAATCAATGGCTTTTCTCTGCTTTATGAGTTTTCTCCTGTAATATGACTGCAGTAACACTTGTCAACTGCGGCTGGGAGTTGGGGGGGGTGGCTTCACCTTCTGCCTTCTCCTTGAACTCATTGGTTTTTAAATGAATACAAGGGATAAATCCCTAGGCAGCCGCTGATTAAGTCAAAAGATTGATGGTCTCGTGGTGGCTACTCATTTAACCGCCATTTCATCCTGTAGTTGTTGTCAGAGTTGATACAACAACCCAGAGACGCTTTTCTTTGTGATGAGTTTTGCTGGAGCATGTGCACCAGAACACTGGCTCTGCTGCAATCATGAACACCTCATCAACATTGTTAAAGTTTCTACCCAAGATTTAACCTCAAACCAACTGCTGGCTTTGCATGGACATACAGTACAAGACTCTTTGACGTTGCTAATGCAGGCTGTAGTGTTTAAAAAAAAAAAACAATAAAAAAAGAAAACCTTTACAGTCTGCCTCGGCACTCCCTGTGGAGTGACTGCGTGTTCACAGTGTTTCCCACCAAAACTCTTTGTGTGCATCCTCGAGGTCCAAAAATCCTGCATTTCCCCATAAAACACTAAGCCCATTTCTATGAAAGCTTCAAAACATTTTTTACGTCCATGTACTTCTTCCATGTTTTGGGTGGTGCTTAGCTAACATTATTTGTCTCATTAATGCTGCCAGTTGCTGAGCAGTGGAACTAAAGGATCATTGCTCCAGAGCACAACTACCATTCAAAGACATCAGGATGTACTTTTAAAGCAGCATTAGATTAATATTTTTTGGCCACTTGGGTGCAGCAGAACAAGCTGAATACACCACAGTGCTATATTATCAGCCTACAAAGTTATGTTATGTTATTGTTCTTTTTCTGGCTACCTAACTATGTAAGTCCATTATGGATTGCAATCCACCACCTCCTCAGACAAATATCAGTTGCTTTACTTTGCCATGGTAATCACTAACTTTCCCTACCTGCTATTTAGCGCTGGGCTGTTTTGGTTTTTTTGCGAAAACGAACTACACTGTCACTGTAGATGACGTCATAGATTCAGTGTTGAGATAAATGAGACACAGCAGCTTTAAAGACAAAATTAGGCTAAGATGGAGACAAGCATCCCATTCTAAGTTTGTTGTTTACCAAATTAAATTCTGGTCTTAGGTATGTACAGCGATTTTGAAATAAAACAATCAATAAGATTAAGTCTGAATGAAGCAAAATAATTTTCCTCATTAATTTCCTCATCAAGTCATTGATATATCTGTCCTTTCTTTTGCCTTTGGTATCCTTTGACATAAAGTAAATAACACCAGATGAGTTGGTTTTAATAAAACGAAGGTTTGGTGTGCTATTTATTAACTGTCAGGAAGTTCACATATCTCAGTCACCTTTCTCACAGTTTGCAGCCACCGATGTGCAAAATCTACCGCTGCAGTATGAAAAGGGTGAAAACAGGACGAAAACATGGGAAAAAAAGTTCCGCAGCAGATCAGATATTTCAGAAGTTGCCCTTTGTACTCGGCTCTGTGCTCGATTTGACTGCAAAGTTTTTCATACTCTGAGTCACGCACAGAACAAAAAGTTCATTCTACCTGGAGTCAACCAGTACTGTCAATTCCATTGCAGCAGGAAACAACACTTAAAGGAAATTTATTTAAAAAAAAGCCCTCTGTAGGTATAACTGAACATTTTATTGTGTTCAATTACAGCTCAGCTTTAATGTAGCCTCCAGCAGGATGGGAACAAGCTTTCACTGAGGTAACAGGAAACCACAGGGGGACTGGTGCATGTAGTTGCAAAAAGCACTTTTATTTCATGACCTATTTTAATAACAGCGGGTGAATGGAGATTTCCGAGGTCTGTGCTGCGGCTGACCTCAGCAGCTCTCTAAACACAGCTCAACTTGCAGGGTACGGGTCAATTTAGATTAAATTATATTAAATTACATGAAGCTTTAATGATCTCTGCGGGGATTTGGGGTTGAGCGAAGGATATAACTAAGGCTGTGAGTGTATGCAGAGTCTTTGGGGTTTTGAAAAAAGCATAACTTATAAATGGCAACTTTAGATTTCTATTAAACATAAATCAAACCTCAACACTGTTTTTAATTCAGATTTTTCTACATTCTGTGTCTTTGTCCTTAGAAATTAGAGTGGAATAATAATTCGGATTAGCAGCTCATCATTAACTAATGAACAGCATATTCCCTTCAGTGTCAGATAGATGAGTAGAGATGAAAGAGAACTGAGTCCAGCCCTGCTGGCTTGAGGCCACACAAAGTTACAGCTGCTGATGCTACAATATTTCCACAACAGAGTGTGTTCAATGTGATATGGACATGTTTTTAATTAATATGTGATTAATATCCGTCCCTATGGTTAGAAAATCTCAATAGATGAATGGTTCACTGATGTTATGAAATGTCCACTTGCTTGTCAAGTTGCTGTCTATTTGTCCATTATAGTAATACATATAGGGACTATCTATCTTTCTATCGAGCTAGCTATCTTATGGATCTATCTAAAAAAAAACAAAACACTAAACCTGATGCAGCAGAACCAGAGATGGCAACTCATTTATTCCATGCACTCTTCTTCCCTGTCAAAACCTGATGCCTATATTAACCACGATGCAACTTGTTAGCTGACAGTTAGGTCAGTGATTTGGCTGTTTTATGCTGGTGGTGGCTGGAGAGATGGGGATGGGAAGGTGGGGTGGAGGTACAGTCTGGTTAAGCTCAGTTCCTTCCTATTGATTTTTTTTTTTTTTCATTTTTCAAACTTGTAGTCCTTAGCCCGGACTAGGACTTGAGTGACATCACTTACGGCAAATTATTAGCTTATACTCCGTTCCCTCTAGAGACATAAAAAGGCTTTATACAACATTTTGAGTCCTGAAAAACAGGTAAATTCTCAAAACATCTGCTCTTCCTTTTCTTCCTCAATATCCATTATCATAAATGGTCATTATTGCACTTGTCTTCAAAGTTATTTATTGTTGTTTTGTATTATTCAGGACTGAACAACAGTTTTTCTTTTAAGGGAAAAAGGAGTAGAAAAAGGCAAATTGTACTGGATAGTGAGATACTGTATATTGTAGGCTTGGGTAAAAGCAAACTTCTTACAGGTTTTCATCTCTTGCTTTTATGCTCCTATTTTACGCATGACTATCCATGCTGCTGCTCCTTTTTTTTTTTTTATCAAACTGCCACCACCATTTTTGATATAAAGCAGATAGTGGAGCAGATGCTTTGGATCAGGCCCCTGCACCTGGCTCGCATTTAGACAGAGCAGAAGGCCTTTTAAAGTTTGAAGAGCAACTAATCACAACAAAAAGATGGAGGTGCTTAAAAAAAGAGTGTGCACATGCTGTGTGAATGAAGGGTGCCAGGCTGAACGATTCCTTTATTTAGTGTGGATGCTTAAGAAAGTGTGCCTTTGTTACGATAACCCAGCTGGATTCCCATCCCTATCATTACAACATCAGTTCTGGTTAAACTAATAATCCTCTCCAGCTGATGCTACCTAAACACTCTGACAGTTTGGCAGCATCCCAGTCTCCAGCCACACTCTGCATGTGCACACTTGCTCACACAAACGCACACACACCTGCCCTTTACTGATCCCCTTGGCCATCTGCTCACTTTGCAAACGCTGGTCACAATTCAGTCAGCTGGTCGACCTTTGTGGACCGGTGTCACAGGAAACAGAGACGTTTCAGAGCAATACCTCTGCATTTTTAACTAGAAATATTATACTGCCTATAATTTAACATGGTCCCTTTTGGTCAATGCATATGTAAGGTAGCGGCAAGGAAGTGACAGGAAGTCTAGATATAAGTCCATTGCATTAATCAAAAGAACAAAGCAGAGTTTAGGGAAACCATTGTAACTGGTTGCTGGGTAATATGCAATTAGACTGTACTTGTGCAACATCCCTTCTGCTTTTTCTTTGCTTCAACACCTGACTGATGTTTCAAGCAAAGAATCGTTGCTCACTTTTGGAAATATTTTGACACCTAACAAAATAAGAACCGCTGATATCATCCAAACATCTGACAAAGAGCAAAATGAGCTTACCACTGGAGCTAAAAATGTAATATTCATCATCTTAATGGGTCAATTTTCAGTCCAACAGGGCATTTTTCCCAATTATCTGACATTTTATAGACCAAATAACTGAATCATTAATCAAGAAAATAATCAGCTGATTAATTGGGAATGAAAACAACTGCTAATTGCTGCTATTTATTTAAATAATATTTCATGCAATAAACTTCTACCCAAATGCTGTGTTCGCTACAATGTTTCTGTATTTAAGTAAGTCATAACAACATTGATATTAAGGCTTCACAGCTCTCCTTTCTGTTTAGTAATTAGACAAAAAAACTGCACACCCATATTGTTCCCAGACCCAAGAATACTTTCCATTAGTATTGGTACTTCATAAATCATGAATAACAATACTTTTTTTTAGCACCTTATGAACTAACAATGTGCCCAAGTACATAAAGGCAATCACAAATAAGTTTTTCCATCACCATTTGTTTCTTCATGAGGTCTACAGCTGCAGCATGTCAGCTTTAACAAGCACAAAAACTCCCACTATGTCCAAAGCTGCTTACTTGTGTCAGACTGTGACTCAGTACTTATCGGCTAAATTCTCGTTATACAAGTTTAACGCTTGGGAGAGGGCAGCGTGTCGATCGTCTTGGCTCAGACGGCTGACTGCTCATGTGAGACATCTCTTCACTGTCGACTACACCGGGGAGATTCGGCTCCCGCTGCATGTGAAGATTGTCAGGGAAGCCATTTCGTACTTTGTGCCGAGAGCTCACTGCAGTGCGACTCAAGAAAAACCAAGGCAAACGAAAAAAACCCCACAAGCTCGTGAGGAAGACATCTCCATCTTCATGACAACACGAGTGCTGCGGATACACACAATACATCCAAATAGATAAATGTGCTGCAAGTGGCTCAGAAAACAATGGAAACGGACAAAAAAAGTAATCTTTGTCCTCTGGAAACACTTCCATTGTTGTCTGTGCTACTTGCGTCATGTTTCTATATTTGGTTGTGTGGAGTATCTGCAGCACTGGATTAAGTTTTTACAGTTAAGTTACAGTTCAATCAGCACCCATGTGCTAAAGTGTCTCTTATAAGACATACAGGTATTCCTGTATGTCTGTTGTTACCTTTCTATTCTTATTTCTCTTATTAAAGCATTTATCCCGAGGTTTCCAAGGTAACAGCAGCTCCAGCTCGGACAGGCCAACAGTTGGGGAAACAAGGAGCCCTCCCTCTTCTAAGATTTACCTATTTCTTTGTCTTCACTGAGAATCAAAGTCAATTACATATAAAATGAACCTGTCCCAATCTACTTTCTCAATAATAAAAGAAAGGATAAAGCAAACCTTGACGAGGGAATAGAAAGCTCAGAGCTGAGGCTGCCACAACAGTTCTAGCTAATGATGCTATTAGTGCTTCGGAGAAGCACAATCAATCAGAGAAGTGATTAGCATGAGCATGTACGGAGAGTCGGGCCATTAGTCAGATGTGCTGCATGTAACCTTGAAGACTTTACTCAACCACCAGGCTCATGCCTGCACAGTAAGACACAGCGTACCGCAGCGTACAGTGAGTAAAAACAAAAAAACAACAACACACGAATGGCTGTTGAAACAGCATGTAAAATGTTATCATTATGTTGTGTGTGGTGATCTGTGCTCTTTCCCACTGGTCAGAAAAAGAGTAAACAACATCCAGCCTCAGTTGAGTGTTGGAAGTGTTGGAAAAATGGGTCTTTGAATCAAAACATATATTTATCTTACTCGGGCAATGGAAACGATCTTCTGTTTTTCCCCATTCTGCAGTGATGTGACACATGGATTAATTAAGGTTCTGCTGCAGCATAAATGCTGTATAACGAAGAAACTTCAGCTCCTTTAGAGGGTGTGACGGAGCTGATGCTGAGCCAGGCCAGACGAGGGTGCTGAGGTGAAGCGAGTGAACGAACACAGAGGACATTCATGAAGCTGTTGTTCAAACGAATGGAATCTTTTCTTTACTGCAGTTAGTCCCGTGCTCTGGTATCTGGGGTCCAGGCTCCCAAAATGTTTACTAATGAGCTCATTGAGTGAGAGTTAAAGTAAAGGCTGCGAGGGGAACAACGTCAGGCCTACGTAACTGAAGTGTCTAAAGTGATTGCAGTCTGAGAGTTGTTACTGAGTCGACTGAGACAATTCTGATAAAATGGGAAATTAATGCATTTCAGAATATTCAGGGGCATCATAAAACGTTAACTACTTCATTATAAATATACTGTATGTTAAATGATGCAGGAATTATGAGTCTTAGAAATAAAAATACACCAAAGTCAGCCTGCCATTTGCTGTGAATCCCAAATGAATCTGTCAGCCATTCATAGTTTCTAGATGCAGTCTCCTATGCAGAGCCACAGGTGTGTTTACCGAGAGGCAGAACAGGGAGTGTGAAACTGGCACTGTGTTTAATTCCCACTTCAACACAGGTATACAAAAAGCAAGATTGGAGAGTGGCAAAAAAAAGTGTCTGAGCAACAATGTTAGGCTGAGGAGGAAAATATTTAAAGGGAAAATTGATTACGTTTGATGTGATCACATGCAAGATTTGCAGCAGACGCTCGAGATTTTACAATTGATTGACTTTGGGAGGAAAAATTATTCCAAATCCATTTGGAGGACTGGAGGACAGGAGTAATTTCACAGCTCAGGTGAAAAAAATGACACACAAAATAAGTAAAAGTGCTGGCTTCTCTGTTATCTCCGCTGATTTATACAAGCTTAAAAACAGCCACAATGTCTGAGGTTTACACAAATCCATGAATTTTCCCAACCACTATCATTCCAATGTGATAATAGATTTCAGCAACACACAAAATCCCAATAAAATGACTTATAATGATCCTTAGCAAGTAGTTCCAATTCTCAGCGAAGAAATTATTTTCTCTCTGTATTCAAGCCATGCCTTATTACCAGCTGGATGTTGCCACAGAAAAGTTTTTTTGCATCAAAGTGCACAGCAGCAGTGTGGCCAAGCTTTGGAAATCATTGTTGTACACTGTCAGTGCCATTGACCAGAACTGCCCTCAGCAAGTCACTATGATGACAGACAGGCAGGCGGGTCAACATTTTCCCTCCAGACCCTGATAAAATAATCAAAACTGAATTTCTCCTCCAACATCTTCCTTTCCATATTTAAAGAACAAATGAATGCCATAAATACTTTCTGTGTTTGACTAAAGTAGAGTATTCTCACACTAACCTCACTAAAGCGGAAGATTCTCACAACTTCCTAATCTCTACACTGGGCTGCAGTGATATCAAAAATGCTTCACACTCGTGAGGAGTGGATGCTTCTCAGCCAGCAGGAGGGAGGAGGAACAGGATGAGAACTGTGGAAGATGTTCAACAGGAGGCCCGTGTCCAGCTGTTTCCCCCAGGAAACGTTGACCCTTCTGGGAATCAGCTTTTAGCGGGGTGCAGGAAGAAGATTGCCCTGGCACAGCACTGTAAGCACTCCCATGAATTAAAGATGAGCTCAACTTCCTTCTACTGGCTCAAAGTGACTGGAGCAGATTTAGAATTTGCATTTATTTGAAAGCCCATAACTATCATGTCCTTCAATTTACAGGATCATACGTGACACATCGAGGTCAGGTTTTGAGGGCACTTTGATAGTAAAATGAGGACCTCTAAAGAAGTTTAGTGATAATAAAGATGTCCAAAACCCATAGAAAATGAACATAATAACATCAGATAAGATGCAGAGAGGAATAAATAACCCCCTATAGATTTGAAACCAGAGAAGTTTACAAAACTCCAACCTAGTTCCATGACAACCTCAGGCAACCCCACTTTAATCCAGACCTTCTGCAACAAAACCCATTACAGTCTATTCTCCAGGGATCTCCCAACAACTGTCCTGCCTTGTTGAGACCAATTTGTCTGAAACGTTGAGGCGAAGGAAGGTGTCGCCGCTCTCATCACTCCCATGCTAGCAGCGCTGCTGTTTGTACAGCAGATGTGTTAAAAGTGAAATGATCGGACGTATCAAGGACACCGTCTTCTCCCCCTCGTGCAGCCGTCAGTCCTGAAAAGGAGACAAGAGTGACCTGAGAAGAAGTCTTGAGGGCAGATATGGAGTAACAGGCCACTGGTGCTTAGGAAGTTAATGCCCCTGCCACTCTTAAAAGGAAGGTAAGTGTGACAAGCAAAAGTCCGTTGAATGGTTCATACTGCACGGGGATGTAGTTCCTCCAAAATGCAGACACAGATGGTTCTCCACCACCTGCTTCTCTGCACCTATAAAAGACCGATTTGATCCTCGGTGATCAGATGAATTTATGGCACAGAAGCCATTCTACGCTGTTGAATCTGATCCAGCTGAGTAACTGCTCCTCATAACCTGGGGGGGTCCATCAGGAAATGTGCCAGCATTTTACCATTCATTGAGTAGCTTATGACAGTGGTACAATACCTGAGGGCTACTCTGTCCCAAGAGCAGCAGTCCTGGCAGAAAGAAAGTGAGAAGCGTTACCTTCGCCTAGAAACAGTACTTTTCACTTAAATTAAATTTGAGGTTTTTCCAGGTCCATGGTCTCTCAGCCGGATGTGTTTTAGCCTCACCCAAAGGGGGGGGGGGGCACACACCTCCACTGCTCCATGTCCTCCCCAGCCAAATTCTTTGTCATGCTAGCGGCGAAAGCGCCTTGCAAATCCAAGAGCTGGCGAGCCCTCACAGCAACGCATTTTACAGCTGCTAGAGGACACCTAACCATAAAATGTAACTGTGGGTCATAAGAAGCTGCTTTTGCACAGATGAACTATGGGATTGTCTTTTACTGGAGGCAGTGGCAACAGTCTCGTTGCATGGGCCAAGAAAAGATGCCTGCTCCAGTGAGACCAGTTATAAACTGGGATTTACCGTAGGTAATCAGTGCCACAGCAGGAGCGTTGGCCATTACGCTTGAAGAGCCCACAATACCACTCAGCCGCCCTCCACAGGGGAGAACTGGTTTGTCTCAATGGCTGGAGCACCAATAATTTCAACGCCGCGGTGCACGGTCCTGAAGAAACCTGCTCGAAACTATTATTACTCTGATGAAGGGATTAAGTTTCTGTTCACACACTTGAATTCTCAATTTGAATTCACTGCTCTGTCCATCACAAGCAACATCAAAGTCCCTCAGCAGTTGAGAAGCTTTCATCCAGCAGGAGGTGATACTTCACCAACAAGGTCACGCAGACCCTCACAGTCAGGGACGCAAAGACTAGCATGACTTACATAGCAATGCCATATTCAACAGTACCCTGCCGAGAAAAAAACTCCCAACCTGTCTGATGAGTGCCTCTTGGATGAGTGGCAGTAAGTAAACATGGGTCATTATCTCCTCCAAAAGTGAAAGGAGGTAGAGGAGGAGGCCGAAGAAAACAAACACTTGGGTGTCACACCGACGGAGAGCAGGGGCCAAGAGAAGCATGTTAGAAATACATAAAATATTGATCTCTCCCTCTGATTTTTTTTTCTTCACTCCACACGGCCCTGTCTGCCTCTCTCTCTGCTGTCCCTCACATGTTGCCCTGACTCTTACATATACAGCAGATGGATTTTAAATTGTAAAGGTCACCCATGTTGGTACAGGACATCAGAGTAAGGAGATTTGCTGAAGGTTACCTGCATTAAAACTCACACAGCCACATGGCCTTTTGAAGTTGATAACAGAAACAGTAAATCTGTTGCAGTGAAAGACAAAAAACATGTCTGCTGTCTGCTATTTCCACTGACCTTTTGTCCAAACTGTTTGTGATCTGCTATATATCATTACAACATGGCTTGGGCAAATACTTGATTTTTTTTTTTTATGATTATTTTGGTCCAGCAAAGTTGATTAATCTCAGATGAGTGCACAACTCAGAAGACTTATCACTGTTGGAAATTAATAGGCCGTCTGGGTGCAGATGATTAGCATCAAACATCTCATGAAATTGGAGACTGCAGGTGGCTTCATGGATGTATTTAAATATAGTGAGCTGCAACAAAGATACGGCAAGAGAAGAGACAAGCTCCAAGTAAGTGGCAACAAAACAAAAAAGTCAACAAAATTCAGCAGTGTCAAAGGTCAGTGCTGCCACTGTTTTTTTCATGCACTGGGAAACTTGAGGTTTTGGGCTATTTCGCTTCCAGAAGATGTCTTCTTTTGGACAGGTGGAAAGAAAGTGGCCAAAATGCACATTACACAGTTTATTTAACCAGACTTTGTGTATTTGCATCTGTAGTGTGCTCCTAAATTCACAGAGTTTAATTATCTTTGCACCATTGCAAAGTCTGCAAGAAGCATTACAGACTGTCAAAAAATACCAAGAACACCATTAAAGCCACTGCACTCCTTTGAGAAATATAATTTTAACTCCTCCATACAGTGATTATGTAGTGGCTGGGCTGTATTGTTGCGAGGAGTGAGTGACGATGAAATAATTATCTCTGGAGAGGGACACACCTCTGGGTCTCATATAAATGACTGCATCAACACCACTGAATGCAGAGCAATGCAGCTCCTGTCACAGATTGAGGCATTATCGCTCTTTGAAGTGGTCTTGAAGAGGCGAGCAACATGCTACGCTCTGGAAACATTAGTGTAACACAAAATGGTCTCAATGGGCAAAGACGTCAATTATTGGCAACTAATGGGTTTGGGAGAAAAAGCAGCGGTTGCAAATGACAAACTGTTCTGCAGGCCGGCATCCTGATTTCTGAGCTCATGCGGTGGTGGCGTTGGTGTTAGGAGTCGCAGGAGAATACCGATGGAAACTTTAAACTGCTGATGACTGATGTGCTTGTAAGTGGCCTCTGCAGAGGCTGCAGGTTCAGCACTTAACATTGCGTGTGCAAAAACAGCGAGTGCTTTTATTGTGAAATATGGAAAAACTATATGAAAAATGCATCAGTCACCGTCAGAAATGATGAGAATAGGCATATTGTTGTTTGCTGTCAGATAATGTTGCCCATACTTAATCCTGCCTGATAGCCTGTGTAACATTTCTGGCAGATGGACAGATATTTTTAAATCAAAAATCCCAAACATCTCCACATAATGAAACCTATGGTAATGTTTGATTCATACACCGTGACACATGGACTGTTTCAAACTTTGATGAGGACTATCTGTTTTATATATATATATATATGTACATCGTTTGTTATAATATCCAGGCCTGAAAGTAGCATTTGGAGGAAGAGGCCCTGCAGAAGCAAAACAGATGTCCCCCGGAATTGATTGCTGTAATCATTTAATCCCCACTTATTGTTTAGGGTGGGGACGCTGCCAGGCTTGGCCGCAGTTGATGCTGACTTATCAGGAGGCAGCTTCATCAATAAATGACCTTAATACTGACTCCACATTAAAAATGTACTCAGTGGACGATAAACTCTTAACAGAAGAAATGACGGGAGGGAAGGGGGTATTTTTAGTCCTACCATCCGGACGTGCAAGCTGTTACTGTGCTGAACCAGATGCTCGGAGGTGGGAGGCCCAGTGTCACGTCTATTTTTCCAGCAGGCCGAGAATCCTTAGCGGCACTCCTGGAAATGGCATAACATGAAACGAAATATAACCAAAGAACTGGAAGCTCCAAACAAACTTGGACTCTTTCATCTCTGTCCAAGAGACCACATGTAGAAACCAAAAAAAAACAAAACGCAAAAAAAACCCTCCAAGTCAATTGATGGGATTTCAGACATTTAGGTATAACAACTGCCAAAGAGGGATTTTGTTTCCTTTCTGTCTTTTTTGTGGTGCTTTACTTTTGATGTATTTTTCAAAAAAAAAATGGGTTTGTGAGCCCAAGACAAAAACAAAACAAAGCAAAAAACAACATGCAGGTGATTCTCTGTACATGAAACCACACATGGTGCTGGTGCATGTGTGAGTGATAATAAACTCGAGCTTTAAGTTAATAGGGCTCACTTCAATGCACTATTTTCCAGCTTGCGGGGGGGGGGGCTTGCACAGCTCAAGCGTGGGCGTGTTTGTTCATACCGTCAAGGTTCCCCACCAAACACGTCAATGCACAGCAAAGCACGCGAACAAAACACCACATTGCAGCGGTTTACTACTTCATAAATTCATGCTTATAGTCCTCTCTGTTCTTCAGATTGACCCTCAGATTGGCTGCACTTTTCTCAGTCTGCTCTGGTAAATTATGGCCCAAAAAAACAAAAAAAACAAAAACAGGACAGAGTGCAAACCAAGCAAGGTGCTAGAAAATAAATTGACTTTTCTGCCATTTACTGAAGCCACAGATAATCCACCAGTGCAGTACTACTGCTGAATATACACACAGTAGATGATGGTTTCTAGTGATTTGAAAGCAAATCATAATTCAAACACCAGAGTCCTACGTAAATTAGTGTACAAACCAAGTAAGTTCTGTGATGATGAATTGATTCCGACTGAGGTGAACACACAACATAATATCCTAATAAACATCACAGAAAAAGGACTTACTTTTTTCATATTCTTTCTTATTTTTATATTCCTAAATATAATCTTATTTGATTTAAACCATTAGTTTGCAGATGCAGAAACATCTGCATCACACCAGTGTATTAAAAAGCCACACAAAAGTCTCAAAAGAGATAAATGTATGCTCTTTCAACTTCAAAAGACAGTTTTTTAAATAATATATATCCACCTAAAATGACTTGCTCTAAATTCATTCACACATTTCCCAGGAGACGATCTCTGTCCTCAAAAAGTTTTAGACGAACAATCTCCATTTTAATTCAACTGGCGTACGATCACACAACTGCATGCCGGAGAAAACACAGATAATGCGTGTGTTAAAAATCTTCTCGGGTAGCGTCGCTGCCAAGTCGGACAGAATAGAAATGTTGAGTACTCTCATTGAATTACATTTGAACTGGGTTTGGGAGAAAAGCTTTTAGTCAGCCACATGGTTCTAAACCTGCTGCATGCTCCGCAGTCCACTCTCCATCCTCATATTTTTTAATGATGTTTTAAAGGCCATGCATTCAAACGCCCGGGAATTTGATGATGTGACTCCCGTGACCTTTTCTAATGGCCGCTCTGTATTAAAGAAAAAAAAATTCCCCTTCATTGTAAGTTTTATGACTGCAGACGCCTCCTTCTTGTGCGTAATTTTCTCTTTGATCCTCTGAAAGATGTTTTCTCTAATGGTATCGCCACTGTGTGACCTGGACCTCCACTCACTCCCCTCGGAGGAGTCACACCTCTGTCTTAGATTGCATGTTTTTCTCTCTCAGATCTGATGTCACCTCTTGTCTCCTGAGACAGCTCTTACTGAGATGTCTTCGGTGGCCAAAAGGGGAGTTGTAATAAGTGGGCCTGTAAGCCAAGGTGGTCCTCATCGATTCACCTTTCGTTAGCCTCCACGTCTCATTAGCACCCTACATTAGCATAGAACAGGCTCAGAGGAATCCATGGATCATTTTCGAAGAACAGGTGCTGGTGCTGCAATGTGAAACTCAGCGAGTGTGACTGATGGATAGCCTTATATCCAGACTCCACAGCTCAGCCTCATTTGACTAGTCACATGTCTGTACAGGGATCTATTATCAATACTTAGCAGCTGGAGCGTCATGAGAGCCCAGTGATCTGTTACATAGTATGGATCATGAAAGGACAGTTTGCTGTTTAATAAGAAGCAGCCATGGAAAAATGAACCCCCCCTGTTGCTCCAGTATTCATGTTGGTGTCCGGGTTTCAAATGGTAATCTGCTCATTTCCTGATTTCAAAAGGATGCATCCACTCTCATGACACTGACACCTGCGAGATTAAAGCATCATGGGCGGTTGAACTGACAGAAACTAATTTTGTGATCACATACTGAGGCTGTATGGATGTTACACGTGCCGTGTTTTTGAGTTTGAGTTCTCATGGAAGCAAATCAGAGCAGTCTGTCGTGCAGCATTTGATTTTTCGATGTATTTTGGCACATTGTGTCTGTCTGCGTCTTTGAATGCATGTTGAATGAACGGTGCTATATAAATAAACTTGCCTTGCTTTAGCACGACCAATGGGGTCACATTTAACCATCAGCAGGATTGTGCCACATGCATGTGCAACCTCATGTGTGTGCACGACACAAACCAAACAGGGACCTGCTAATAAAAAAACTACAGGTTTTCTACAGGTCAAAAACTCCACAGACATACTCCTTGTTTACACCTAACATTTTGTTAAAATTTGGTTATTCATCTAAGAATCATGACCAAGCTCTGTATTGAGCGGGACATTTTACAGTCATTGCTCTCTGGTGGACAAACTATGTGATGGCAAACTGTTGGTATTTCTTTCCAGAGTTCTGTGTTTCTTATTCGCCAACATATTCACATTTGGGTCTTCATCCAGGCTGATTTATTGGTCTGTAGTGTGGATAAAGGAACACACAAACACCTTCCTTCCTATCCTGCGGTGCATATCCTACCTCATGAAACATTTGCATGGCCGACTGTTGTTATGTCCTGAAACTTGGATGGCTTACATTGCTTGAGGTCATCTACTTCTTCTTCTCTTTTACTGATACACTGTTCACTTCGCACTATATTAACAACACCAGATGTCCATGTATGCATAATTTTGCATGAAGACCGAGGGCTGTTATTCAGCTTTAAGCCATTAAATTCCTTCTTTCTTTCATTTGCATTACTACTCACTGCAGTCACCAGTACAGTAGCTGTGTATCGCATCAGTCCCTGTGCAAATGCTAATATAGAAGAGACAAAGACGCTGCCTTGAAAATGAAGCCTTCCCTGAAAGCTGTGAAACAAGAGAAAAGAATTTGCATGTATTGTCAACCAGCTGGATTACAGAATGAATATTGATACTAAAATTGTGATTCTCCTTGTGTCTTTCATTCCAATCATGTTTACTCCAGGTATTTTTTGCTTTGTTTTGGATCCTTATTAGATTCTGCTTGGCAGTTTGTAAACCTGAGGGGTGACTATGACGTTATTTGTAATGAGAACACAGTCTGCACGCCAATTGCATATTCAAAGAACTGATTTCATCAGGTTGACATCAGATTACTATAGCCTGAGTAAACAGCTACAGCTGTTTCTACCTAATACCTGATCACTGTCATTTTAGATTACTTCCTCAAAGTCAGACAGACATTTGATATCTCCTTTCCTGCATTTATGAGCACACATGTTTGAGAGAGTTTAGGTGTGTGTGTAAGTAAATCATTCTATTCTGGGGTGACGACTTTGTTTAAGATTGGGGTAAAAGCAGGGTTTTTCCTGAGCAGAGAATTATGAAGAGGCTGTCTTCGTCGAATTTCATGCAACCTGCAGCTCCTGACAAACCTATGACGGGTGTCTTCATGGAGAGCACTATTTTCTACCAAGTGCTACATTTACACTAATCAGCACAGTGCACCGGGGACAGCGCTGCCAAAACTGCCAAACAGGAAGAAAAGCGCTGCATTTTTCCTCTAGGAATTTTCCTGCAAAGAGTGTCAGTGTGTTTTTTTTTTCTTCCTTACTGCAGGAATGTGTCAGACAGTGATGTACTGGCCATCGGGCATACTGGCACAAATCCCGGTGGGCTGCTGCATCAGTGGGCTGGTGGACCGTCAAAAAAAATCCATAAAGTTTTTACCGGCCCTGTCTGTCTCTTTACCAGGCTCCTCTGTGTGCCTGTCATTCAGGGTGTGCATGAGAGGGCCAGGGCCCACTGGCCCTCATCTTAACTGACCGTCGTACATACTGTACATATCTAATCACCCCTCACCCACCTGACCTGAGCACCCCAGTGTGTTTCATTAGCAATGGTGGAACAAATTTAACTGGCTCAGACACGAGGAGGAGGGCATGACATGTTACCAGTGTCAAAAGCGTTGGGCCCCCCAACCCACCCACCTACCACCACGGTGCAGCTCGCTGCTGCCTTTGTGTGACAGTTATCCAAAAGGCTGAACAACCTAAAACCATCATGACAGCTATCCATGAAGCAGCAGAGGACAAAGAGACACATATTACAAGAGGTAGCGCTTTCACAAAGGCTTTACTCCATAAGTTGAACAAAAATATATAAAGTCATTACTTTATATTGTCTTCAGGGACACTGCAGCATGCGATAGCTGCACAAGTGGACATAGACCACAGGGCTCTCGAAGGCTGCTTCAAAATTATATATGAATGCCTCAAAGAGACCCCATCATACCAGCTTTGAGCCCATTAATTGCTGGTAAGTGAGTGGGCTGTGCATAGTCTGAAGGTTTGAATGTAAGTTCTGCAGCCTTTTAATTACATGATTGTAAATTGAACCTTTCCACATAATTACTGTCAAGCAGGCCAACCTAATTACGTTCCTGCCCCTAGGTATACGCCAGCACCGAATATACAGCAGCAACATCACTGATTGGATGATGGCACTTGACGCCCAAATTTGGGATGACCAGCTGGTAAAATCCCCAGTGCGCGGATTAATGGCTGCTAAACCGTGGACATCTGTCACGGAGCATGTAAAATATGCTTTAATGTGATACTTGGCATTTTCTTCAATCATGTAATTATAAGAACTCCAGTTGACAGCACGGTACACATGCACATGTGTATGCAATTTATCAGGACCGTGACACCCCCACCTCATGATGAAGTAAGATCAGTAAAATAAGGTAAGACAGTTTAGGTTAACACAAATACACTCACTATGCTGCCTGAAATGTGTCTGCAGAGGAATATTTTACCTTTTCAAACCCTGTTTTGGGTGTGGCCTCTCTGAGGGGCATTTTGCATGTTCTCCTTGTGTCTGCATGGCTTTTCTCCAGGTACTCCGGCTTCCTGCCAATCCAACTAAAACATGCAGGATGATTTGGAACTCACATTAGCAGGTGGGGCCTGATAGGTGTGACTGTGAGTGTGAATGGTTGTTTGTCTATGTGTTAGTCTTGCGATAGACTGGTGACCTGTGTCGAGTGACTCCAGCAGCCCCCCAACCCAGATGCACGGATAAGCAGTCTTGAAAAGGGATGGGTGGATGTTTTAGCTGTTGATTAACATGTCACAATCATAAAACTGCATCGGAGGCTGTGTTATTTTGTTGAGCTGTTGAACTGTTGTGGCTGTTGTACTACATTACCACGATAAATGATAAATGTAACTATGTGGTTTGTCTCTCTTTAAAATTAGGGAGCACGCAAATGTGGTTGAAAATCTACTCTGACAAAAGAGAAAAGCCTTGGGCGATGGTAATGTCTTGCTGCATTTCACACTTACCAATCAGCCTGTTTGCTCTGCCTCTCATGCCTCTCTGCTTTTCTCACTTAAAAGTATTTGCTTAGTGAAATTAAATGTGCATCCCATATGTCCATGCGTGTATATTGCACCTCTGGTTAGTGATTCATCTGATCTTGGAAAATGTAATGTGCCCTGTGAAATTGAGCTCGGCTGATATTCATTCATGTCCACGTTACTTTGCATATTAAAGGGACAGGTGTTGGATGTTCAACCCTAATTATGTGCAGTAATTACGGTCCTATTATGAAAAAGCCACACAGAGGTTCACATACAGTAGTCTCAAAGGTAATTATTGCTCTACTCTTGGTCCCTCACAGAGAATACTAATCCCTCCAATCCTGGGAGAATTTGCGTGTCCATACCAAATATTACAGCTTCACTGGTGACGGAGAACCACTAAAACAGACAGGGACAAAGGGAATTTTCCGTGTAGGGGCCCAGGTCATGTCTCAAATTAAGCCTGAGCAAAAGTAAAGCTGCTCTGAAGAAGGATGTGTCCTAAAGTGCCAGAGCTCACCTGGGCTGACTTCAAGCTCTGACCTACCAGAGTCCAAACTTTAAAGTGGAAACTGATGTAAGGTGAAGAAATACAGATGCCTGTTAAGTGCCCTGCAAAACATTTTTTATCATCAAACTTCCCCTAAGGCGGGAAAAAAAAATCCTCAAAAGCAGAAAAAGTGGAAAAGTGACAATGATGCAGAATTAATGGTGCAAACAAAGAGAGCGTAGCAGAGTGTCTTTGTATCTGCCTATACTGACACACACACACACACCTGCTGACAGGGCATATATAGCCACACCTTTCTTGCATTTCAAGTCAATACTGTGAGATTAACAGTGGGAGAGAAATGGTTTAGTCATCAAAGCAAGGTGGCCTCGTTTTCCGAGAGTGCGCTGCGCAGAATGCTGAATTTCTTTCACAAACAGCGGCCCAGCTGCTTTGATCTCATCGTAACAGGCAGAAAGCTGAGACTCTCCATTTAATCATCTTTTTTTAATAAAAAAAAAAGACAGGGAAGAAATTTGATAGGGTGTGCCAGCCTCCCCCAAGGGGGAACTCAATTGATTGAGGGAATGTAATCTGTGGTTACATTTACAAGTGTAAAAGGAAAGTACTGCAGTGTGGATGATGGTGTGCGCTCCACCTTGTAAAAGGTATCTTCAAAAAGAGGAGGGCATATAGCAATAAGATGTTAAAGGAATAAAACAAAAATCTGCATTTGTAAAGAAGATGCTTGTGTCTCATACTTTGCAAGCTCTTTAATACAGATTATTTACACTTCCCTACTCTCAACATGGGGCCGAAGACTCAGAAGAACAAGATTAAAATGGCTGATTATTTATTCAAAAGCACTAATACTAGCGAGGGGGGCTCCGCAATTAAACTGGAAATTTGTTGACAGGAGCTCAAAGGCCCAGAGTTAAATGATGCCTACACAGACTGATTGAGGGAGTCAAAAAAACTGCTGGGGAGCATTCATGTAGGAACTTTGAACCAGATTTCTTGAGCCAGGCAACACATTCATCTTTGTAGGCATTTTATCAAACCTTTGAAAAAAATAGTTTAAAATTAGTCCTGGCTTTCTTTATTTTGCTCAAAGTAGAAATACTATAATACTACAAGTAGAAGCCCTGCATTCCAAATGTTACCCAAGTACAGAGAAGCAAATCATGGCACAATGAGCATCACTGAGCAGAACCAACATGGACGCAGACAGGAGGCTTCACGTGTCACGCTTGCGTTGCACAGCCAGCGTAGACTTCACTTAAGCATCAGCAGAAGACTGTGAACCATATGTGCCTGCAATCTGCTGGCCGACAGTAAACATGACGCCAAGCTCGGCCTGCAAAGTTTTCTTTTTCTCATTAATATACTATTAAAATCTGTCCATTTACACATGGAGGTACCACTGTTCACAGTCTACGATGATTCTGTTCTGTTTTGTGCCCAAATGCAATATCTGGATGCAAAATTAGATGCTTTAAAGATTGCGGATCATAATTCAAGCGGACAAAAGGTACAATTTGTTTCCTGGATTTATAAAATGGAACACCTGAAAAGAAAAAATATATCTGCAATGAAAAGATTTGAATGGGTAATGTTACTTCGCTCTGGGCCCTCAGTACATGAACACTGGGCTTTATTTAAAAAAAAAAAAAAAGAAGCTCACAGTCAAAATCAGGATATTTTGAGGTACATTTACACGTCAGTCAAACACAAAGAAAGAAACAGTAGGTGGGAACACAGAGCGAGAAAGTGGGGACAAGAAAACCCACTTGCTTTCAAAATGCAGCTCGAGCTCCAATCTTGGAGCCATTATTCTATCTTCTCCCATCACACTTACTGATACGGACCCAAGTCTCCCTCTTCTTTCCTGAAATGTGAAAAAAAGCTGCAAACCTTGGCAACAATTATAGCCCAAAAACAAGCAAATATTAAACTCCTTAAGCACCCAACTGCAATTTTTCAATCTGATGAGATATATCTGGGAAAACAACACAGAAGTGTCTGTGTATTGCTTTGGGTGTCTTTGGGATTGATTAAGACAAATAACACACTGTGGCTGTGAACTGCCATACTTCATCTTTGGCTCTTCAGATGACAAATTCTGATTATAGAGGTCTAACATTATTATTTTTCAAAATAATCGCAAAAATGAAAAATACAGTCATTTTTTAAAGTCGGATAAAAGGGCGTAATGCACACACACAAAAAACAACAACACAAAGTAAACAGGCAGACACTGTTTTAGAGAATGCTCAGTGGATGCCGCCTGAGGGAGACTGCCAAGCTTGAAATGTGCCGCAATTCCGAGCAGCTTTTCTGTCTGAGACTTTTTGTGTTGTCTTTGTCTTTTGAGCATTTCAAACATGTTTTTTGGTTCACTTCTCTGCTTCAAACAGCTCCTTTCCTCTTCGTCTGTGTGGACCACTCTCTGAAATATACTGTAATACATTAAGCTACACACACTGGTCTTTTCAAGAGTCTGTCGTGCCACCTCACAGTGACATTGCAGATACGTGACCAGCACTTGAATGGCGGTGTAGTGCCTCTGATAGAAATGAAAGCGGTTGGGGGTGTGGGGGTGTGGGGGTGTGTGGGGGTGTGGGGGGGGGGGCACTCTGGAGAATATCTGGAGAACAACAGAAAAATAAAAGCCAGCCCGGCCGACAGCCACTTGGCCTCCTGCTGGGACGGGCAAAACTGCTTACCAAGACTTTAGTCCAATCAATTCAATCCAAGGCAGGCACAGGGATGAGGACCGGGTTCCAAAAATGGAAGGAGTGATATTTTAATCAGTTCAAAGCTGAGCGACGCTGTGATTCTCAGGAGGAGGTGCAGCACAGTAAAGGAAAAAAAGGCGACCAGCTTCTCTGCTCGCAGGCGCAGACCCGCTGTGACCGGTCGCAAGATAAATCTGAAGGGTTGTGTGATGATTAATGGAGGAGGAAGATGAAAAATAATTCTCTTTTACTCCGATTTAGATTCCTTTTTTTTATCTGATGTTTCTCTGACCGTTGCCTCAAGCATGGCAATATTCTACATTTCACTTGTTGTCAACAAAATACATGGAAAGACCTGATTGATCTTACTAACAGGGATTTTGTCTGTGATCAGAGCCTGATGAAGCTCACATATACACCCAAACGGATAAAAAAAACTATTAGAAATACATCCTGAAATGATTAAACACACATTTGTAAGCCATGCTGTTGCTCAGTTTATTCTGAAACCCCACATACACTCTTCTGCTGCAGTGAATAGTCACTCAGGCAAAAAGATTTTATTAATCCATCGGCAATAATATTCCCCAACAAATCACCATTTACTGCTGATCTACAGAATGCATTGAGATCGACTGCAAGTGACACACTCGGGAGAAGAATAGGAGAAAAAGAAGAGAGTAAGAAAGGGAAGAAGCCACGTGTATTTATGAATCGGTCTCTCTTCTCCAGAATGTTATCCACTGTGGTGCATTAATGAAGTAAGCAGCAGCAGGTCACAGGGGAACATTTCTTCCCACTACCTGTCTCACCACTAACACATGAAGCCGCCAAGTCTGATTATGTGCATGAGCGCCGACACCCACGCCGTTCCTCATCGCCCTGCGAGTGAGACCTCGTAGACATTTTCTCCATTAGAGGTCCAGGGGTGCAGGATTAACCGACTGAAGCGAGGCGAGGATCACGGCTGAGCGCAGAGCCATGACCGCGTGGTGGGAGGCGCACTGGGAGGCGGTTGTACGTCGCCCAGGAAGACAAATAACACCGAGACGCTCGGGCAGCTCTGCTCCCGCGCGGTCAGCGTGCCTGTGGCTAGAGTCGTGTATATCTGCAACAGATGGCAGGGTCAGCACAGACTGACACTTCTCCCAGTTATGCACACTCTCTCTCTCTCTATTGAAGCTTCAGTCCGTCCTCATTTCTTATCTCTAACAGAGAGCACATGAGCCGAAAGTACGAAAAACAAACATAAATATTAAGTCATTTGCGCTGCATTTGCAAGACCCATTTATATGTAATTTTCAAAAAGTGTCCTGAAGACTGCTCTTTTGAAAGACTCTGTGCTCTTGGAAAGCTGAAAAGATATGGAGGAGAACAAAACAATGTTGAAATGGAACAAATAATTCAATAGTGCCCTTAATGTATTAAATTCAGACAAATGGATCTCCTATTGGTTCCATCAGATTTGCCCTTTTTTCAAAGCCATTCCCCTCCATTAAGTTGCTCTACTGCACGATGTGCATGACGTTAACTCTGCCTCTCTTTTCTCCTCCCTGGACCCAGAGCTAACTGTATAATGTTAGGGGTCTGATATGATGCATTACTGAAAATAATTACATGTTGTTTTGCACGGTACCTTTGGCTTTTATTGCAGCCAAAGATAACCCTTCACATCGCCAGGCCTGGTCTTCACCTGGGAAATTCAGAGGCCCAAAGGAGAAAAGGCAGATGTTGAAAACGCATAGCGGCAAAGAGCAAACGATCTAATTACTATAACAACTGCTGGGACTGCCAGTCAGAGTGGCACTTTTCTGCTCAACTGGATCCATTTTCGAGTGAAGGGGCTTGGGGCTCCTGCGATTTACAAAGCCCACAGTCGCCACACCCCAGGGGATGATAATGGAGTAGCATATGCGCACATGCAAAGTGTTGTGTAGAGATTGGCGCCATTAAGCCACCACAGCTGCGTTGATGATTTTTCAAAGGCACAAATTACAACGGTAATGTGATGCTAAAGCAATGGCAACGTGGCAGCGGCTTTGACTCAGTTGCTGAAGAGGTGAGTCTTGGAATTTCTTGACCAGTCAGTCATTACCCAAAGTAAAACAACACAGTAAAACCAAAAGAGCAAGCACGTCATTCCAAGCTAAGCAGACACAATTAATTTAGGATGTAATATGGCATCAATCAAAGTAACAGTCCACAAGACACCACTAACTGTCTACTTAGACGCTGTATATAAGTTAATGGCTTTACATTTTAGTGATTCAAACTGTGCCCGCTTAATTTTAGCTTTAATATTTACTGCTCTACACTGACCAGCAGATCTTTTACCTGCCTCAGATGAGCAGTAAAACTGGAAAGACATCAGAAGCTGTAAATGAACAAAGAAAGGGACGGGCACAGACACTGTTGGATTTAACGACGTCTGTGAGTGGGAACGGTAGGGGTCAGAGCTCATTATGCCAATATGAATGTAAATTACACAAAATGGAAGTAGTAGCACTTAACCCTTTAATTTATTCTCACCACTACTTTCTGCCTTACGCCATAAACGAAGCTTTGAGTGCTAGCCCTCAGTTATAAGTCACTTTGGATAAAAGCGTCCGTGATACGAGTAAATATAAATGTGAGTGAGGATTCAGCTGTGTTTAATTATAAACTGAAACTAAATAAGGCTCCTTTTATGTTCCATGATTTAAACATTTCTAATTATATGTCATTATTGGGGTAAAAAGGCCATAATGAGGAAGTTATTAGAAATAATTGATACGAGTCATAAAGTCAAAAGAAGCTAAACAGATTCCACTCAATGACTATGTATGTATTGTTTATTGATTAAGTGGAATAGGAATATTGGATAAGGGGAGACCTCAATTAAAGCCAAAGTCATCTCATTTTTTATTATTTCCATCTAAAATTTACAACACCCAGTGGTGGCAGTGAATCCAATAAATTGGAAGGATTATCTTGTGTCCAGGTCACAACGTCTAGACATTTTTGAGGAAAAAGTTCAGTCGTTTTTTTAATTGAAGGGTTGAAAGTAAATATTTCTGCCACTTTACACTAGGTTGGGCTTTTATAGTTCCTGAACTCCAAATACACTGAGTGGAGTAGGAAAAAGAAGTATGCCACAAAACAACAACAAAAAAAATACAGTAGCGACACAGAATAAAAAGCATAGAAACTAGGACCTGCACATACACACACGCTGCATGACTGAGCGCTGCACTTGTAGAGCATTTCTTTTGAAGGGTGATCCGGCTGCCAGAGCAGTCCCTGTTCCTCTCCCCTGGAGTCCTTTGTTCCCTCGCTGCAGAGATATGACAGCGCCTGAAGCTGATGGATGAGCCCCTCTGTTCTCTTCATTAAGAGGCAGGGCTCCTCCAGCAGCTATGTAAATCACCAGGGTTACGTCGCCTCAGCGTTGTTATGCTAAATGCTGTAAGGTAAGAAATTATTGTTCTAGTACTCCGAAGCGTCTGCTGCAGCGTGGTTTCTGTCAATACTGCCTTTTGCAGCATTTGACCAGGATCAGCATGCCTTCAGGCTAGAATGACTCGAGGTTCTTCCCTCTTAAAATTTGCATTACCAAAGCTAATTATGCCCGTTTCCTGTTTTAATCATTGCAGTGTGGAATATATAAAACATGAATGAGGAAGCTTGATGATGTCAAGTACTCTCATGTTTTGGTTTCCTGCCATTTCACACCAAGAATGATGCCTCTTTTCTCAATTTTGCAGATAGATGTACCAAAATGTGTCAACCATCCTGCAGAGGAAATGACACATAAAGGCGGCAAAATGACCGGCGCAAGACGATGTACGAATGCCGTAAGGCAAATTATGGTCCATTTCGTAACAGACAGTAAAACTACCGGGAGAAAGTCGGTGAATAACTCAGCACAGGTTTAGTTTGCTGAGCAGATTCATGCTGCAGAAGTAGATCTTTGCCATCTTAGCCAGCCACACAGACAGACCTACCACTGAACAAAAGGCCACAACTGAATAGTGGCAACTTTTCATGACCTACAGCAACTGCTGCTTTTGATTCGTACAACTGAAAGAAGCCATCAAGAAGAAAACAAACATACAAACTCGACTCTAAATGCATCAGAAATGCGACATAACCTTGGTCCCAGATTCTGTACATGAAAGCAGCCGCACAAAAAGGTTCAGGTCCCAAAACACTGTTCTATTTTTCTATACTCATTCACCCAAAAGAACACATGAGGAATTAAAGACATTTTACTCAATAGTGTTTCACTTAAATCATCATAGCGATAAAACACGAAAATCAAACGTCTTTTCTCTTCAAGGAGCCCAATAAACCTGCCTGTTTTTATGGCTTATAGTAACATACCTGAACGTCATGGTGCACATGAGGGTCTTTGATTTGTGAACAAACTCTGCTTCACATCAGACTCTACACTGTTCCTCTAGTTGTTGCTCATCAGGCAGTATGTTCTAAATATTCTAAAACCCAATCCGGCCCTTCGTAGAGCTCATAAAAGTCTCAGTCAGACTCATATGGGACACACTGATGACAACAAAGGCCCTCATTGTTCACAAACAAAAGATGAGCATTTTCATATCCTCTGGTGCCGGGTCCTGGTTGAGTCTTTGAGGTCAGGATGAGGTAACCCTTGACCTAAGCATCCTAAGCATCCCCCTGTGTCTTAAAATCTCACTCCTGAGTGACCTTTCTGCTCTTCACATCACATAGCACTCTGAACCATTTACTCCAATACCTTTACTGTGGCTAAGAATGTCATATGGCTCAACTGAAAAGATCCATCTGTCAGTATCTCATGAACTGACTCCTAAAAAACCTTGGACCTCAGGAGAAATAAAGCAATTGTCTATCTATCTTCATAAGACTTGTTGGTTGTTGATACATGATGTTTAATTATAAGTGGTTGTCATTTGTCTTCCCTCCGGAGCCCCTCAAGAGTTTTTTGTTATGATATTCTTATTGTCTTGCTGAGCAGCACCCAGCACTTTGTGTTAACTCTGCTGCTCTCACTAATGAATGTGTCCGTATTGACCTACTCTGCAATCCCTTAGGGGGCTTGAACGTGTGACAACTCCCTTAAAATTCACTGAACACGCTCGCCATTTCACTGACACCAGCACTGCAAACTGCACTGCCAAAAAAAAAAGAAAAGAAAAACTGGATTTGCATAGATAACAGTTTGTAGACTGATAATCAATACCCTGTGTGCTTTAGCAGAGCTGTGTCTGTTGCGTGTGAGGCTGTGAACACGGGGGCAGCACTGACCTGGCCAGAAATGAGCTTATTGACTGTCACTGTGGTTTATCTGAAGGACGGAGCCCTGAGGTCGCCGCTTCCACCGGAAGGGAGGTGTGAGCGCTCCGCCTCCATGGCTTTGACAGACACCTGACTTTTAGATCCTTATGTTGCAACTCTAAGACAAGGGACTATGTCAGAAACTAAGGCTCCAGTCTGCGCACTGAAAAAAAATTTAATATGGAAAAAAAAATGTGGCTACATAAGTACAGTGCTTTTCCACAGACACACTCTGCATTTCACCCACATGGTTTTTAGTGTCTGTAGAATCAAATTCCTTCAACAAAGAACAACCAAAATCGATTCAGTGAATCAAACATGTAATGAAGTAATCATGAGATTTCTTTTGCAAAACGGAATAACAATGAATTGCAACTAATACTTCTGTCATAGCAGGAGAAAATGCTCACTGCTCTGGTGCATTTCTATGCCTGGTGACACAGAGAGAGACTGTTTGCAACCAAGGCATTCAAATGTTTCCCTCTCACACAAGTAGCCAGATAACCTTTACTGCCCTACCACGTCTATGGTGTTTGTATGGTGGTGTTTGTTAGCCATGATACCCACAATCCACTGATTAACATTTTACAGAGCAGAGGGGAAAACACAGATAAACAGAGGAAGGCTTAAGAAGATTTTTGTTGGAGATTTAAATCCCCATTAAATCCCTAATCAGACAGAACAATATCAGCAAAATAAATACCCAGTTTGACAGACATAGGGAATGTGAAATGAAAATGAGCATTAGCAGAGACAAGAAATTAATCTGGGGCTTGGATACCTCAGCTGGAGGTGTAAACATTGCACCTCTGTGAGGTCTGTAGCACCCCGTGTTATGAGGACAATAAAAGAGCTATTCTCATTCCTTTTGGCATGTTTGTGCACACTAAATAAAATTTTGTGCGCAAAGTAAAAATATTTATATTTCAAGCACTGGCCTCTTATGTGTCAGCACCTGTGAGGAAAAACGCAAACGAAAAACACCTGTGCTTCATTATGTCTCCAGTTATCACAATGTGACATGTGATGCTCATAACCTGAGAGTTAATGAAGCTAAAATGTTGTACAAATGATGATCAAACGAGTGAGTCGCCGCTCTGAAGTCATTTGGATGTTAATGAGGTACTGAGGCTGATGCTCAAAAATGTTTAATTTCTCCGAAACGGTGCATAAAAGCATAAAGCATAGACATATTATTTTGCCTGCAAAAACAAATGAAAATGATTTTATTAACACCCTGATCATATGGGCTGTCCACTTGAAAGATGTATCAACTTAAGTCTAAACTTGTGCAAATTTATCCTGTATCTTGTTCCTCAAATTATGTTTGTCTCTGAAAGACTGGCTTATTCATTTGATCTATTATTACCTATTTCTATTTATGTTCAATAACAGGAGCATGAAGTTATTCTTTAAGTTTGGGCAGTTGCTTCGTTGACATTTATTACTGCAGCTATGGTATCTGGGCCTCCAGAGCCCTTCTACTGTCAAAAGTTCCCCATAAATTAACACGCACATTAAAGGTGAACATAAATAACCCCATCTAGAATTATTCTAAGGTCATTCGGAGCCTGTCCCCTGCATAAACAGGGGCAAGGCATTACACACAACAGAAGTGTCTTGAAAAGATCCTATGGTGAAACACTGCATTTCGCCATGATTAACCACAGATCTGAGACGAATTCTGCATGAAATTTAGGAGGGAAAATTTTGAAACAGCTGTCAACAACTGTTCTACATAACCCTCTCTCTCTCTGCATTTTAGTGTGTGTGAGACTTCTTATCGCATGCCTGTTTAAACACATCCACAAGATTCCCAGAGTGACAAAAAGACTGCTGTGAACGGCACTGCCCAACATTTTATATTGTACGTGCAGTCCGCAAAATGCAATGGAAGTAAAAGTAATGGAGCCAAATGAGAAGAAGCTAATGCTATGTCTAACTGGCTCCCAGAGCTTCCTGGTTGAAGGCAGAAATGTCACTGAGGCCACGTGCTGTTTCAATTCATTTCATTTATGTGTTCAGTCAGAGTTACTGACAGTTAGAGGGATGACGCTGACCCAGAGAGCGAGGTAGACAATACCCAGCCGGCAGCATTACAATGAAAAATTCATTCTCCTGAGAGACTGGGCGAAAACTTCTCCAGTGTTTCACTGCCCATGTTTCCTCGTCTTAGTTTGGTCGAGGTCATACATTTCCGCTGGGGTTCTGTGACCATCACACACACACACACACACAAAAAAAAAAATGCTGTTCTGTCTAATGACATATGATATCTGCCAGATGACATGAGGTCAACACTGCAACAGATTCCATTTATTTCCTCCCAGTCATGCATTCTTGTTTATTTGGTCAGTCCTGATGTGATTTCCTGACCAAAAATTACAAGAGTTATTGTTAGCAAATGCCAAAGTCATTTATATAATTCTGCATGTCGCTAATGCATCTGGCCTTCTCATTTTGTTTGCCTGCGTTGGGCTGTAATCACATCACTCCATTCCACCCTGTAATCTGTGTATTTTTAGCTCCAGAGCAGGCTTCGATGCTTTGGAATTTAGCTTCTCTGATATACACGCGTATATGTGTCACACACACAGAAGTTAATGTCTTGCTTTTTAAACACAGACTAAAGTGAGATGTTATGGTATCAGTGAAAGGGGATGAGTGATAAAAATACACATTCACTGAATGAACAAACTGTCACAGTCAAACCCAATTAATTTCCAGAATGCTCTGTATCGTTTGCGTTCATGATCGTTTAGTGAGGAGAGAGCGAGCGAGGCAGACAGGAACAATATTCTCTGGAAGTCACTGTGTTGGATGAGGATGGTCTGATATCCGTGTCACTGACAACTCCAGCTGACAGCACAGAGGCAACAGATGAGAGCCAATTAATTATCAGCTATTATTAACAAGCCATGACAATTATAATAAACTTTATCAGTACCTTTAAGAATAAAGAAAATTCAGTTTCAGTAGAAGACAAAGTCTGAGTTTTAAACAGTAGTGAAGCTGTTAGGGATTGAAATGCAGTGTTAATTAAAATCATGTTTGTGGTTGTTTTTTGTTTTTTTTTAAATATCATAAAAGAAAAACATTGTATGACTTTGAAAGCAATCACATGATAAATAATGCATGTGGAAGGAAACGATAAAAATAAGTGAAAGGAACCGAGTCAATGATGGATGAGCCAGTGTCCAGGATATGTCCGCACAGCAAGAAAAACAGATTAAAAAACAAAGGCAAACACGCTGGCCAACTATGTTTTTTCAACCTTTTTATGACTGACGGTTTCTGAGAGTAGAAAATGTCAACCCAAACACCTGACAAAAGGTTACAGCAAGCAGAGGCGGGACATAGAAAAAGAAAGCATGCTGCGGCATCGTAAAAGGTGTGAGGATGGAAACCTAATATCCAAAACAAAACAAAGCACGCCAGTTTCACCAGCGGAGTTTAATCATACGCTTCAGTGTTGAAACTAACCACCCAACAATAACTCAATTAAGTCCACTGTAGTCACAACATGTCACAGCGTCCTGCAGCCACTTCTAACTAGAGACCATAAGGGATTTTTTTAATCAGTACCTCATTCAATTAATGTGTCAGTTTACCAACAATTTAATGGTGTTTTCTTTTTATTTTTACATAACTGAAGATTATGATGCCATACAAATGTAAGGTTCAATGTAAGGTTAAAAATAACAAAATTAACAGCAACAACATCTTGGTGTAAAAAATGCTGCGTAAGTCAGCAGCAGAACAATAACTGTTTTTCTGAGACAATGATCTGAACAAACGGGACCAGCGGCAAATCCCATCTTGTGTGAAAGCAACACAAACTGTGACCACATATAGTTGGTAAATACTGGTGGCAACAATAACTTGAGTAGCCTCTGTCATCTTTCATATCTTTCCACCAGGACTGTGAAGCTGCATTCAAACCAACCAGGAGCTGCAGAGCGCTGTCCATGGTGCTGATTCTAAAGTCACTGTGGTTCTTTCACTCAAACACTGGCTGACCAGAGAACTGTCCACGGTGCTGATTCTGAGGTGACTGTATTTGGCTGCATTTACAAAATAATCACACATGAGAATTATTCATTTATATTACTACGCAACACATCAAAAAACAAAACAGTATGGCAAAAGAAGAACAACAAAAAACATACGTACATAAATACTGTACACAGTATATTGACACCATCATTAACAGACAACTACTTTATGGTACAGTCCACTTTGGTATCCTGGGTGCCACATATACTGAAACCAGGCCTCAACATGTCCTCATCCATCATGTCCAGGGAGGATAAAAATTAAGGCTACAGATAAATATCATTATCCGTCACTCTGGAGCTGCAGGGAAATTTAGTTGCATTACACATGGCGTCTGCATTTCACCGAATGTGTTTATGGATCCTTTAAGTGTGTTTGTCTAATTCTTTCCAGCTTTAAAATGGATTTAATCCAGAGAGCATGAGAAGTGGGCGTCAAACATTTCCATCTGAGCAAGATTAATGTCCTCGCCAGAGAAGTGACAAAGGCAATTAGATGCTTATTCATTCTGGTCAGGTGTGATGTGGATGAGGAAACCCCAAATAGTGCGATGAATAGGTCTGGTTTAATATGTGTGCCTCTTATTTCAGAGAGTGTATTAATTACGTTTCTGCGGACACTGACGAGAGATGGGCAACACTGAAATCTGTGAACATGATTTGCAGGAGAAGGCTTATATCTACAAAGTTAGTGTTTCATCACTCAGTTCCTCCTCCAGTTAGGATATACAGCGTTTTCCATACATTGAGTGATCTGTGGTGGCCTGCCACAATATCAGCGTTGATAGCCACATATTGATTTTCATATTTTAAATGGGTAAAGTATTATTTCATTGTGGAGCCTCACGCAGTGCATGTATTTGCACAGCCCCTCTTTGAGCCGCTCTCTCCCTCTCTTTCACACACAAACGTATTGATAATAGACTCGTCCGTCATAGTCAGACTGAACCAGGAGAAATCTTGCTGCATCGGTGGGTAATCCAAAAATCCATAAAGTCGCAATATGTAATCAACACCCACTGGCCTGTTCTGTATTTATTTGAAATAATGAGAAGCAATGGAGCTATACATATTGTTCAGTTATTTTATATTTAATTTGTCACAGTATACTCGGAGATCAAAATATAAAGTATTATTTAATAATGAAGTTATGAATTCTTGCTCCCCCTCTCAGTTAAGCTACCACCACAGACAGATTACATTCAAATCAAATATTCACTCAAAATATTTCTCTGGATTGCAAGGAACCTAGAAAAAATATCCCTGCAAATCCCAAACTTAGCTGATAGTTAAATCTATTGCAGAGTTCCAGAGTTCCTGCAGAGAACACCAAGTAAAGTTTAAGACTTTATTTAAAATACTGCAGAGAATGCAAATAAATACCCGCTTCATTGATAACACTGTCCAAACTATAAAACCATGATGAAAAACTAGTTGGGCCCAACATTGTTGAATTAGTTTGCAGCAGTGTATATCAATAATTCCTGACGAAAGTAAGCCAAGTATATCAAAGTAAGCAGCAGAAAATAGATGGATAAATAATCTCCTTACTGCTGTAGATTCAAAAACATAAACATAACAATTCAAGACCTGCACATACCCTTTTTGCATGAGAATCAATGGCACATGCTAAAAACCGAAACAGAGGAAAATATGGAAATATAATAATATAATATTGTAGTTTGCTTGTAAACTGTAACATTTTCAAGACATGTTACTACTGGATAGAACACAGGTCTCCTCAGGTGGAACCAGCATCTCAGTCTGCTGAGAAAAAATAAGAAAGTCCAACAACTACACAGCTTTGGGAACTGACAATGATGATGATGAACTGACTCTTTGTCAGTAAACAGTTCATTCTGTTGTGTGCTGCGTGTTCACACCTGTTGTGTTATCCTTAAAGCTCGGTGTGGAGAGAGGCTAAACATGTTTCAGATTTCGTTTGGTCTTTTTTTAATCTTTATCTTTTTGTTGCTTTGGTGGTTTAAGAGTGCAATCCACGCTGTTTTGTTCCTGCTCTGCCCTATCAACCATACTGTCTAATAAGACGGCTGAAAAAGTATCTTTCTGGCTTTGAGTCATCTCCACCGTTCAGTCCAACATCTCAGTGTCTGCAAAGAAAAACACTTCATAAAAGACACAGTGGGTGGAAAATGTCTCTGTCAATGCTTATTATACGCAAACAAACACAGAAAGAAACCCAACCTGCCACGAAACACTCCCGACCCATTAGCAATCAGTAAAAGAGATATGAGCCAGCACTTGTAAACACTGATGAAGAGCACATTTGGGTTACAGGTCTGATCCCGCATGCACAGTCGAGTCTATATTAAACAGCAGAAGAAGGGGTGGGTGAGGTGCGTGCACCTGTGGAGCAAACAGTCTGTTTGTGAAGCTGAAGTCTGCGTTTAATGTCCCACAGCCTACAATCCTAACTGGAGCACTTCTGTTGGGATCACGAGCTGTAACAGAGACATCATAAAAGACAGACTAACTGCTTAAAGAATCCTGAATAGATAAGTTCCCGCCCCTCCCACCAGTAAGCCAGTTGTCGGCAGTCATCAAACCTTGTAAGCAGCTGTTCATCAGATTTGCCTGTTGATTCTAAACATGCAGGTTTGATTTCCCAGGGGCCACTGAAAGTTCAGTTGTGACATGTTAGCCTGAAACAACTGCCTGGGGGGCGTTACCAAGACTTGCCTATAAAAGATTAGAGCATTATAAGAGCTCCATTAATCACTGCTCAACACATGCAGTCGCTGTGGTTGTGTCACAAAATAAATTAAAAAGAACCAACAAAAAAACCCCAACTGAAAGCCTGCTTCTTGTGAGAATTTGGACATTTATTTTCAATCACTGTTTCAAATTATTTCTGATGGGGACTGAGACGCTTTTGAATAATCAGGCTTTTTTATGTTGGTGATAGTGATGGCTGCTAATGCTGACAATGATAGTGCATCACTGAATAGGCTTGACAGCAGCCTTTTTGAGCGGTTTCTCAGTGTCGGAGACTGGGTTTTGAACCACAGTCACAATGACTGAGTGGCCAGACAATCGCTGTGTTTGCGTTAAGTTACAGTAAATTGGGAAATCAAGATCCAGCCTTACACAGGAACATCTTTGTGCTTTGTGTTTTAAGTTTGACCCTGCTCCATGAATATTCACGCTCAACACAATGACAAATGTGCAAAAACTGTTTGAAGACATGCTCAAAAGCTGCGCGCCGTCTTTCATTTTCTACCCAAGTAGGAGAGGAGCTGTATCTTTCAGTAGCCCTCCTCTGGTGCTACTTTCTTCTTTGAATGAGTCGACTGTGATCTGAGATTTGTCACTCAAAAAGAAAAAAAGGAAAGAAAGAAAGGAGCAGGATTGCAGCTGTCATTGTACTCGTCAGGAACAATTTGTTTCCTTCTGGCTTGGGAAGAGTCAAGGTGACAGTGAAATTCACATTCGTTGAATCGAGTATGTCCCGGGCCCTTATGGCCGCTGTGCATCAGAACATGAGCTTACCATTCAACGCACTTGTTGCTTCTCAAACCTACAACTCGAGGTAGAGGATTCTGCTAATATTGTTGTGCTCTGTGGTTCAGATACCCTGTGGCGACTCAGAAACCTTTCAACCGTTACTCTTTGAAGCTAAATTAAGGAGAAGTTTATCCGAGAGGCACAGGGCAGACAGACATTAAATTCTTCCCCACCTTCATGGCCTGAAATGCCCTGTTTTGTCAGCATTGCCGCGCAGCAGCTTTGCTTCCTCGTCATCCCAACTTGTGATCCCTGAGCCCGGCTGCCTACATGCTTCAGTGCTTTACCTGTCCGCGAACCAGACTGAAGGCCCGCCGAATGGATTTAATTACTTCTTCCTGATGCTATTTTCCAATATCTGCCATCAATCTGTTTCAGTTCATAAAGCTTTCATACATTCTAATTGACTTCTCTACAACACAGGCTGAGTGCCTCTCTGTAAGTTATGCCAATTGCATGAGTGCAAGGGAGAATGTTAATGTTGGCAATAAATGAATGAAGTACAAATAAAAATATATATACACACACAAACTGTTTACTATGTGTAGTGGTGCAGTCGACATGACACGCAGATATAGGCTGTAAATCCACTGAGAAAGCTGCTCAATTAGAAACGCACAAGGATACACAACTTTCACTTCATTGATTCTATTTTGCAAATACCGGGTTGTGTGTAACCGCAATCAAATCCATTTTACAGAGGAAGCCTTCTCTATTCACTTCCTTTAAAAAAAATGACCCTGTGCAGCCTTTGTGCCATGAAGCATGGAATCTGGTGGGTTCCCACAGGATGCATGTGTGGATGATCATGGGGTGTACGAGGCTGGGAGGGAATCATGGCAGTGCTGTATTGGGGGGCTGTCAACCATAAAGACTTTACCGGCCAGTCCAAGTGGATGTGTCTGAGCATGCCTGCTACAATAAACAAGACCACACCACTGCCTTTTACATTGCATACAACCCCAGCAACCTGTGCTAACAAAGGTTTGGTAGCCTGTGTGAACCCGGAGAGCTGAAACCCAGGGTAAACAATGTGTGTAGACCAGTCACTGCACCAACTAATGACAATGTCGACAAAAGTTTGAGTCACAAAAAGTGACCAATAAAGTTAAAGGGGGCAAAAACCTGATTTTAACATTTTGAGAGCGTACTATTGTGGCCCATTCTTCGGCTGTGTTCTTCCCCGCTGTGGCAGCGTGACACGCCGACTGCTTGTAAAGTGCATCTCCCTTTATTACTTTACTTGCAGATGTTATTATGATGCACCAGGCATCTGCAACAAAAACTGTCTGCACGGCTTCCGGCCTCCATAGACTACACTCAGTCCATAAAAGACAAGGGCAAGACAGGGCAAGGCAGCGGCAGAACCAGACCGAGTTTCATTTCACACATCGCCGACCAGTGCAGAGTGACACTAAACAAAAGATAACCACGACGAACGCTGCGCAGGCTGGTGAGGCTTCAAATTCACAGTCAGTGGCCATAAAAGATGGAACCGCTTCTGGAAACATCAACAGAGGACGATAATACTTGTGCAGCGGCCGGAGAAAAGTGAATATAGCTATGGATGTCGACATATCTGATCTAGGGGGAGGATGAACTGTTTACCAGAGCATACAAAGGCGAACCACTGAGGCTGTAAATGTTGTGTAATTGGCAACAGATACTGATAACTGTGTTTTACTGTGCTGTGTTATGTTTTAGCTGCGATGGAGGGGTTTCCGGACGGAAACTGCTTTTTCATGTCGAGGTTTCAACACTATGCACGACGCTCTCAACCTCTTTTGGAGGGGACCTCAACAAAGGTTAATATAACTCAGCTCCACAGTTGTCTTGTGTATTCAGATATGCTTGGCTAGATTTAAATATCAGAAACTACTATGCTACGCTACTTTGCATGAAGTTATAACCATTCATTACGATTTCTTAAAAATACTGTAAATGCAACACTAATGCTATTTTCTGAGGAAAGGTAAAATACGTGCAGGTGTGTTTTGGAAATCAGACATCAGGTTGGACAGCACATGTTAAATGTGAAAGACAAGTGTGTTCCATCCACTAACAGCAGTACACAGGCTGCTCTCATACAGGGAGGGACACTTGTAAGTAATGGAGGATTATGTCAAGTGATCACATGTATGCAGTTAAAGTATAAATTAAATTCATCTACCACAATCTAGTGTTGCCCACGCTCTCACCTCAAGGTTCGAGTGATTTCAAATCCATTACTTGATCTTCCAATTATGTTAGATTTATAGGCGGAGATGTAGATCGCTCTCTTTTTTAATATAACTTTCTTTGAACTTGAGTGAAAAGCCTATCTGCTGATGAAGATCATGTGATACGTTCAAAAGCTTGAGATGAGGTGCCGAATTAATTTTTGTTGAGTGGAGGAGGGGGAGGGAACTTTGAACCTCGACGCGACGTGGAGCTTTGAGCCTTCCCCCGTGCCGTTAAAAATCACTGAGAGTGAAGAATGTCTTCGGTCAAGTGAGGAAAATCCCGCGACCGTAAGACATCGGTGAAATGATTGTAGCCGATGTGGAGCGCCAGAGGTCTGATGTGGAATAATCAGACCCACTCATACACGGCAGCTCACAGCCGACAGCTGCCTCAGAGACGGAGGACAGACAATCGATGTGAAACGCTGAGGCCTGTATATCAAAGAGGTGGGCCTGAATGAGATGGAAGCTTGTCCATTATGTTCCCTTCATTGGCAAAGGTGCCGAAACCACCTTCTACCAAATTGAAAAATTCCTCCGGATGATTTAAATCTCCTCAATTCCGTGTTGTGAGGAATCCTATTTTGCATCTTACAAACACAAACGTACAAATGTGAATGAACACACACACACACACACCTGGATGTGAGCAGCTGAAGAACATGGGTTGCAGGTTCTGTGAAGCTCCTCAAGGGAAACCGGTGCTGCTCAAACACAAAGACAGATGGGAAGGGATGTGAAGGGGGGTCGTCATTATCAGGCTGTGCTCAAAAAGCACCCAGCAGAATTTCTTTTTCTGAACTCCCACTCAAGATGGAGAAATTGCATCCCTGTTGTGTTAGTTACAAATGCGCTCCTACATGTTTAAGTGCCACCCTTTGGGAATGCATCCGAGGCATATGGAGAATGTCAGCAGCCCGAGAGGGCTCCTTTTTCACTGCACGGAACTGGGAGATAGGATCAACATGGAATAAACCGCTGGAAGTGAAGTCATTAACGCGAGCCTCCCCTTTCAAAGCCTCTGCCGGCAGATGCTCGCCCCTCATCTTCAGGAGAGCATCGCCGCTGATCCGACTCCGACCAGCAAACCACGCTGAAATCCATGCTAATCCTCAAAAGCACTTCAAAGCTGAGTGGTCTGCGCTGCAGTCTGTTGTCTGAGTTAAAAAGAAAGATGCTTTTCTACAGATCACATTTCCCTTGGTTTTGAAGAACAGAACATTCAATCTTAACGTGTCTCATTTTTAAAAATTTTTGCTTTGATGTTTGATGTATAGTAAGTGTAGGAATAGCTCCGCTATCCAAAAGAACCCAGGCTGATCCAGCCTGGATGTTGACATAAATGTAAGAAAATTCAGGTTGGGGTTGTGTTCTTCTCAAGGACTTATACAGTAGCTATATATTCAGATATTCTCTTTGAAAGGAGTGAATACTGGATCCATTTTAACAGAGTAGCTTATTTAGTCATGAATACTTAACACTTTTTCAAATCTAGTCTATCTCAGGGGCTTTAAAAATATGCGTCGCGGGTTGGTTACAGCTTTACACACGGCACACACCCGTCGACTGGCTAAAACGTACAAAGACTGGGCAATCCACCAATCAGAGAGAAGAATAAGCCTTATCACTGAGTGAATACATTTAACACGATACTGAGCGATGGTAATGAGTGAAGCTCTTGCGAGAGTAGATGACACCACAAGAACTATAATTGCCGCTTGTTCCTGCACCAAAACAAACTGTTTCTATGCACTGAAAAGGAACGGGAAAAGGAGGAGATAAAAATGCAGAGAGCCACTTTTTAATTTAGCAGTAGGACACCCTCAAGCAACATCAGCAGTCGCCAGTTTCAGCCCCAAAAAATATTGAGCGACCGGATCAGAAGACTCAAGATTAGAATCTTTAGATAACGCACAACAATTTCATGTGCCGAGTGTCAACACCGACCGACTCAGACTGGATCAGACACGGGCCACCTTGGTCGCGAATAGTTGTCATGCTCCAATCGTGTCCGTAATCGGCCCCGACGGTCGTAAGCTGTGCGCCTGTCGGCGTCTATCCACAGTGCATCCTTCAGATTTTTCCCCAACAAGCGTCTACCGACACCTTTACTGCAGAAATCGATCGCAAAGACTCATCCCTCACGTAGCCAGGAATTACGGAGTTTTATCACGTCAAGAGAGAGGATGGTGAGCCTGTTAAAAATGCTGACAAGGACAGAAAAAATCGGACCAAAGTCAGCGTCGTGACAGGAGGGTGAGTGAGTGAGACTGAAAACAGACTGAAGGACTTTCTGTCACCGGAGCAACTTCAGCTGAAGGCTCCAGAAATCACCAAACACCTGAATGAGCTGGTTAATACAGATTCTTTCTGAAATGGCAACGTTGGATTAAAAATAAATGCAGCACTGGAGTTCATCGTGAATCTTATTTTCAGGTAGATGACTGTGATTATAAGAAGACCTTTCTTTTCGGATAAAGTCCTCGTATAATCACCGTCATCTTCTATTCAGGCCGAGGAGCGTGGGTGTAGATGCCTCCATGCCTGCACCTGCGGTTGTGTAGCTTGTTTTCTCACGCAAACATGCCGTCCGCTTATTCCTCATGGGTTGGTTGAAAAAAAAAACCATATGGCAGTCTGAGAGCAGCACGACCACCTGTGTATTGGAAACCTGACTTTATGCACGAGCCCGTCAATTTGAACTGGAACACAGAACCTACTGTGTCTGTGTTTATCTGCTCAGTAAGTCCTCTGCATATCTTTTGTTTTGTTTTGGGGTTATTTTTGCAATAGGATAAACAGTTCCTTGGTGCAGATCTTCTCTCTGTGGTGGTCTTTGTTTAACCAGCAATCATTTCACAAAATTACACATTGCCATCTGTTCCCTGGATCAAAAATGTGATCGGAAATTCAACACACACAGATCAATGTGGGAAAAAAAAAAATTCTCAGAATCGAGCACGCTGCAAAGGGGCAACACAAAGACGTTGTGTCTCTGTGGCCTGGGAGAAACCAAGGCAAGCCAGTACAGTTTAACAATCAGGTTTCAGCGGGCCGGTAACCCTGGTTTTTAAAATAATGTAGCCTTAAAGTGCCACACTCACGTTCTGAAAATTGGCAGGAGAATGACTTGGCAGTCCTCCAAAACTCGTGCACGGAAACAAAGGGAGTGAGCTGGGAGGGGGAGAAAAAGGGGATGCAGGACAAAGACCGAGCCTCACCGAACCAATAAACAGCTCTACATTAAGAGGGAATGGCCTAAAATGTATTAGGATTCACTTCATTTAGAGTCAGCATATCTTGTTAGGACCGTGTAACTGATACCTGACCTTGCAGCCTTGAATGAAACCGAGCAAAGAGCAGCCACACCTCAGTTGGGAGTGTGCTGTGCAGCAGGTTTTACATCTGGGGAAAAAAAATCAGCTAACACAACACAGTGCCATGGCTTGAGTATTCATAAAGCCTAACATGATGGCTGACCTGACCTGACAGTGGATGAAAGCCTCGGGGGCCGGAGTCAAGCGCCCCCCACCCGCCTCATTATGTAGAGCTGTCAGTGGAGACTCGGGGCCCGCTAATGCAGTCCTGCAGATGAAACAGCGAGCAAACTATTTGTCCTCAGACCCAACCGGAGAAACACACCATTCCATCTCCCTGCCTCCTCGACTCTCCTTGCACTGTCTAATTAATTCAGAGCTGATAATTAATTAAAAATGCTCATCAATCTGTGTAGGGAACCGTGACATACAGCACTGCACCGGCAAAGTCCAAATAAAAGCTCTCAGGAAAATGTCAGGGGTTGACATCCTTCTTGTGAAAGATTTAAAGGTCTTACATCCAATATAGCGTTGACTGGAGAGCTAATGAAAGCTTCAAAGTTTTACATTACCAAAGTTAAAATTATATGAGTCACTTGGTTATTTGGTATATGTTTTTGTATTTTGACTTGAGGTATGATAATAATGACCATAATCCAGGATGACAAACGTCTGGGGGCACGTTGTCTCAGTTTACCCTCCAGTGAGGAGTCCATCCACACTAAATTATGAATGAGCTATCTGTAATTCAAAACACTGAAAAAAATTCCAAAAGAAATTCCACAGAAATTTTATTGCACACTTTTAGACACTTTCAGTTTGAAAAAACAACATTTACCCAAAGTCCACTCAGTATCTTTTACTTGAGTAAAAAATAGGCTGATTATCAGGTGATCCACATCACATGACCAAAGCTCCATACATGCGGAAGGTTGTCTGACGACAACTGAGCCATTTCTTAAAAAAATGTTTGTTTTCTATTTTTTTTTGTATTTTAGTGTTTTATTCTATTTTATTCTCTGTACTTTGCTGTAAAAGAAAAAGGTCATGAAGTAACACGCAGAGAGGAAAAAGTAGCTCAATCACAATCAAGATAAGACAAACATCTTAGACGTTCATTTGCATGATGAATTTTCTCCAGTTATTAAACATAAAGAGAAACGACTCATCGAGTGAAAAGCGTCTTCACGGGCGATTCCATCTCATCTGCAGCGAAGACAGCGAGCCTCTTCTGCCTCAAGTGCCTCCATGACAAGCCTCCTCCAAAGTTTCAGGCACTAAGCATCAAAATCTTCTCCTAATGCACAATTTCCCCTCGATGGCAAAGAACTGAATGGTTGACATACAGAGAAGAAAATTATTGTGGGATGCAAATAAGCATTGAGGGATGAGTTGTGACGGAAATGCGTGCGTGTCACGGCACGAAACTTGCTTTTCTGGGTGTAATCAAAAGTGTGGTCCTGACCTTTAACCGCAGCTCTGTGCCCACTCATCCTTTCATCAGTGTTTATTAACTGTGTGGTTCAGCGGTTTGAGAGACAAAAAGTTTGGGCCTTTTTTTTTTCCTTGCTGCTTCACTTTGACTTTCTGCCCTTTGAGTCTATTTCCTGTTCACTCTGTAAAATAATGTTTACGACTTTCATCTTTAAAATAAGCTTCAATGGGTCCCGTCCGATGTTCTTTGTTGTGCTGGTTCCTCCCGTCCAAAAAACATTAGTGATTTTCTTTTGAACCGCTGGACCCCAGTGACATTTCTGTAGATGTATAGCAGCCCTGACTCAAGTTTTTTTTCTTTTTTCACGCCAGTTTTCTTCTAAATGAGACAGACTAACTGTTTCTAACAACAGTTGTGAGTGTGTGTGCCTCAGGTGGGGTCATGAATCCGGTCTGCACAGAGAAGGCTACGAAAGTGGCAGAGCATGTCATCCGCTAATCACAGGGCTGCAGCTTCAATGCCCAACTTCTCCTGTCCGCACGCTGAAGCGTAACAACGAAAACCAAAATTGCCGTCAATGATCAGACCCTGCACAGCAGCTTGCTGCCATCGGCGTGCGAGTGAGTGTGAATAGTAAATAAAAGTGCTATGTGAGTGAATCTATTTACCATTTATTTCAGACATTTCACAGGGTGCAGTGATAAATTTTAGGGTTAGAATTTATTTATTATAAAGCTTATAGTCTGCGTCATGTTAAAGGTCCGATGAAATGGTATTATTACTTCCTTAATGTGATGTGATTAGGCTTTAGACATCGGAGAATCAACCTTCAATCTATGGGCTATCAGTTACTGAGAGAGAGAGACATTTCAAATTTAAAAATACACCGTCCAGCCCATCAGACACTCTGGCCTTCGTAGCGCAAACCGGGTGTATTTCAGTCTGCAACAGACTCTTCACGCAGCCTTGACAAAATATACATCACTAGAATCTCTCCTGATTCTACAGTACAGCACAGCACTGCTTCACAATCTCTGACTTGTTGTGACTCCAAAGTGTTTTCCATGCAGAAGGTGCAACTGCACCTTTGTATTCCCTTCTATTTTTATCCATAAATAATGAAACTAAATAAAAGAAATACCAGAGACATTTCTCCCAGATTTTGCCATGCTCTGACTCCCTGCTTGAACAATTTAAAAAGTTTGGTTATGAAAGCAATCAAAAGGCCAAAAAGTTAATGGGATATGCAGAAGGAGACTACTGCGAGGACATCTTACAAAACTGTAACTATTCACTGTCGGAAAAATCAATCTGTTTTCTGTTGTGCTATGGTTTGATGGTTTGGATTAAAATGCGTACTTCGGTAAGGCTAGGGAACTGTCATCGCCATGGTTACAGTAATATCCTCTTGATTAGGTGAGGGAGTGATCATGGTTGTGATGCTGAATGTCAGCGTTAATTGCCAGCGAGTATTCTCTTGTAAGTCCAACGTTTTGTCAACCCATCCACCCGCCACCCGCTCCCTCCACCGACTCTGCGTCTCAGAAATAACATTACCTTACTTTCTCCTTCACCAAACACTCATTATTCCTCCACCCACCAGGGAGATGTGTCACTTGAGCATAAACATATGTTGTTTTTGGAGATCTGCTGAAATGACTGATGCTATTTTTCTTTTTTTTTGGTTTTTGGAACACAGCCTCAGCTGAGGGAGGACGAGTCTGCAGAGAATGTAGTCAGTGCAATGTAAGAGACATAAACAAGCGTGTGTTTCTGTTAGGCCAGCGATCGCTTTATAACTATGGCAAACACAGTTAACTCTGGTGTAATGGCTTCATTTGAAGCCTCTCTCCAGCCAAATTAGAAAGCCACCTTCAAAGTAGACGGTGTAAAAATAAAACTGCTCACATTGGCATTAACAGCGAATGGACTGAACCCTGCTGATTAGTGTCATCTGCTCAGTCTGAATGGTTGAGAACATGTTGAAAACACGACATGCACACGCCCACAGTATCATAGTCATCAGTAATGTTGCTGCCCAGGTTTTTACCTGCCATTATATTTTGTCCCCGTTCGGCTTTGTGCAGCTTTGTGTCAGTGCTCTTTTCTGTTTCTTGTCTGTAAACTGCGCTGCAGTAAGCTCTGCTTTCAATTTGGCAAGGACATTTTACCCTCAACCTCGAGACACCATTCTGAGAAAAATAAGGAATAGATAATAAAATGAAATACCGTTATAGAAACCGAGATGTCATCTGATTAACGGCTGTTTTGATCCACAGAAGACCTTAAGAATTTTTTTTTCTCCTGCAGCTAAACTCTGCTCGACCTTTACACAGTCTTCCACTCGCTGCGCGCTGGGGAAAGCTCCGGTCCGCACCTGAATGTGATGGAGTAGGTGAGGAGAAAAAAAAGTTCACTGCAGTCAACTCTTTCCACACATAAGCCACTCCAGAGCATCTGTGTGCTGTGTCTCTGTGACAGATTCACCCGCTCCGTTATCAACCCACAGGTACTTAGTGCGCACAGGATTACAAGTTGTAAACACAAAATCAGCTTAGTTATTCACAGGGGCTTGTATCCAGAGTTGAGATAAATGGGAGCAGTGGGATTTATAAGCGTTTATCAGCTGTTGTGCACAGCGGCTCGTGTTGAGGCCACTGGTGAGCGGCTCGGTTTCTCTAAGAAGTGCTGTTCAAGTAAAGATGGGAATCTTGCATTACAGCTGTGACATTATTTGAACTTTATTAAGACTTTATTTCAAGACGCACAACTTCCCCTTATTTAACCCAACTAAACTATCCTGGACTTAATCTCTTAGGCCCCAACTCATGTCCAAATTACACTTAACTGCTGGAAGGACAAGGTTTTATTTCATCTTTTACTTGGGGTCAAAAAATCCCTCCTCTTAATTCTTTCCAACTTCTTTATCCTGTCTGTGGCATCCTTCCCCTTGCAAATCCATGTTTACTGAAGCTGTAAAAACAACAAACCAAAGAAAAGGTCATTTTATCTTAATCGTTTGATTCAAAAGATTTGTAATGTCCTACAACAGGGCATTTGTTGGGCAATATTTTCAACAACACATTCATTAACATTTTGTAATGTATGGCGTATTTCTGGCAGCAGGACTCAACTCCAGCGCCCATGCTCATGGTCATGAGGGAACTTGTGCCTCCTTAATGTCTTTTCAATAGTAAACTATTGCACAGGGCAGAAGATTATCCTGCTGTCAGGTCTATTGAAATTTACATACTGTAACCTGGTAACAAAATGTCAACTATACCTAAAACACAGCAACTACCTGTATATACCTTGACTGTTACTGTACCTCAACACTGCTACCACTGTAAACTGTGTAAGTCAGAAACCTTCTGGTTTTCCAGGAAAACACTAAAACCTTTTCCAATCTAGCACTTTGTCATGAAGGTCCACAGACCTGGTCAAGCTTGTTCTGAGCTGCAGCTTTTGAGAAAAAAAAAAAAAACAGAACATGACAACAAACAAGTATCAAACCCTGAGGACATTACAGAACCGTACTTCCAAATGGACAACATATGAACATATGAATTAGTTGTGCTACGCAGTGTGGGTCACACAACCCACACTGCGTAGCACAACACACAGACCTGTACATATAACGCTACTCCACGGGGGGGGAGGGTTCGTAAATTAGATGGATTAGATGTGAGTGTGTGTTGCACACTGATGTGTGGTGTAACTGTGCTTCAAATGGAAAGCTAATGGAAAAGCCCTTTCACGACACAGTCATCACTTCTGCCCGGCGTCCCACAGGCACCGCGGCACAAAGTACTCTAGATGTTTTCAGAAAAACAAACATGCGGCAAAATAAACCCACCAAAATAGCGCGCTAAAGCGCACAATGAGTAACAGCATTTTCAAAGAGCCATCACCCTCGATCAGTGTCAGGCCCATGCATGACTGGCCATCTCCTACTGTTGTTGTGGAGCTTCTCGTCTCAAAGGCGGTGACTGACAACACCCCCAGATCATTTCATCTCAGAGTAAGGTGTGCCCAATATAGTGCTGACTTTCAAAAGCAGCATCCTCTCAGACAGTCAGCAGACAAGCTCCCCACTTGTAGCCAAAACATATCTGCTGATTCTGTCTGCGGCGCTCCGAGATAAAACCGAACGAGACACAGAGACAACCCCCAGAGTTTCGTCTCTCTCTGTGGGTTTGCTCAGGCTTTGTGCTGTCACACAATGTAAAAATTAGGTTATTATTACCCGGGCAAAATAACAATAATAATAAAAAAAAAAACCTAATCAAAACCAAACATATTAATCATTCATTTCACTGCTGAGTAAACACAGTGAAATTACCAAGCCCAAACTGTCAAGCTGCGCTGGTGTCTGCAGAGCTGCGCGTTCGTTTTAATGAACTAACGAGGCAAGGAGGAAGATGCTCCACTCTGACAGCACAGGAGTGACTCGTGTAATTGATGAGTGACTCAGAGTTGGGAGTTTAACGTCAGGGACCAACGGGTGTTAACGCCTTGTGTGCCGGCGCAAAAGACACTCAGGAGGTTGTTTTCTTCCTCTCTGCGGGTCCTGAGACTGTAAGAGGCCTTATGCAGGGATTATGTGCATCATTTTGGTTCCATGTGGGTTCTGACATTTTTGACGTTATGGTGTTTCTTAATAATATAACTCTCTGGCTTCTGAGAGATTAGAGCTCGGACGAAGTACTCACTCACTCACTCATATGTGTGTTTTGTACATGTTGTGAACACAATTTGTATTTTTCAGTTTTACACCTTGCGCACATCATTAAACCAGTGGACCAGCAGTCCAGTGTCTTCAGAGTTTTGATGTGGGGAAGAGTTTACCTGGCTGTCAAGTTACATCAGGCACATATAGCGAGGCCAGCAGGTAAAAACACTTGTCTAGTACAATGACAGTAAGAAAATATCTTATGATTAATGTCAGCATAGAAAAATGTATTTTGAACTAAAAATGTAAGCAGCTGCTTGTGCAGTTGGGAGGTGTTTCAGAGAACCACCAGGTCTGAGGACTTTTGGGCAAGTGTGGAATTTCTTGATTATCTGGTTTTAAATTCCAGAGGTAGCAGCTTTGAAGCTGGCTTTGAAAAGCTGTGCTCTCAGAGCCAGTCGCTGGTGACCAGGTTTCATCTCTGCAAAGACATCCTGCCACTGTGTATTCTCGTCTGAGAGCGAGATAGCATTCTAATTGACTTTGCATTTCAATTTCATTTCATCAGTGCACTAAATTTTATTTTTACCCCACCTCCTGGTTGCTGACTTAGAAAAATAATTTACTCAGACAAGCAGCCAGTTATTAAAAAAACAACAAAAACAACAACAACAAAAAACAATCTTCAGGGAAAAAAAAACAATTCTGGCCTCAGAATATAAACACATGGCTGCCAAAATCAGTAAGTTGCTGGAGGCTGTTTCAGGCTCCTGCGAGCCTCTGTTCACTTCATCAAGTCTGACTGAACTCACATTCAATACATTTCAAATGTGACAGTTTGTTACTGCAGTGTTACTCCATCAAATATGCAATATAATTTGATGCAGGTGCTTTTAGAGAGACTATAATCGATAACCATGTCCTTTATATATCTGCAGCATATATTGAGTTATGCAACAGGGATGCCCAGAGTTGAGTGTAGCACACTGCAGAGGTCTGATGTTCTCTACTGTTTGTCAGTACTTTGGTCTGTGCTGCACAGGCAACATTAGTTTACCAGTCAAGACAAAACTGAGACAGTTGGGTTCAGCTGGTGCAGATGGCAGCACTAGGTTGCATTAATGTCACTAAATGAACTAATGCCCAGTACATTATACTGGTTTCCATTTGCTTACATCCTGTGACCACTGCACTAAATAAAATGCAGATCAGGTGTTTAAAGCGATTATGGCAACATGGCAGGTTTATACTTGCCAAAGAGTTTCTCCTGGTTCGTACTAAAATCTATGATTCACAGCGAAACAATGATTTTCACTGTCACTGTCAAATCTGTGCGCCATGTAAAGTGCAGATGGACATCTGCAGCAACCGATCTGAGAGATGAGCTGCTCAATATAAAAATGCCATGTGGTCACGCAAAAAAATTGAGTGCCAAAATTATATCCTGTGCAGACAGCGGCAGACTGTAGCAAAGACAAATGACAGACTAATGCTGTGCCTTTGTGCACTAAGTGCACCTAATTGGATCATTTTGTATATTTCAGTACAAAGTTAATCCGCTCCCCAGCTATAAGCCAAAGCTTGTCGGGGTGCAACAACTCCATGCATGCACGCCGCCTGAAATAAACTTAATAAATACTCTTTCACGGTATTGGGCAAAGGCCTGGCTGCGACTAACAACGGCAGCATGAAGTAACAATTATGTCAGAGCGGAGCTTTTATTTTGGCGTTGCACATGAAAAGGGAAATAACTTCCAAAACATTATCAGTAATTTTTTATAATGTGGTATCAGCTGCGACGCAGCCGATTAAGACATGCTAATGGATACATTGTAAAACTGCATTTTCACTTGTTAAATTAAACCTTATGCCCTCCTCAAATTTACTGCCCTCTGGACACCTTTGTGGCAAAAATCTACACACACAAGAAAACTTAATAATACAGTAACATTAATACAGTAATTTTTTCTGCTTTTTTTCATTAATCTCTTTAACAACTTCAAACTTGCTCAAAGCTATCAAACATTCAATCAATCATTTAACCCTTTAAATTATTTGAAATTTCCCATAATTTAATACAAAAAAACACCAAAAATGAATTATTTGCCATATAATAAATAGTAGGGGGATGGGGCATCGGTAGTGATTAGAGTCTTGGATATGTCAAAGATTAGCAACAAAATTGATTTGACAGCATTAGCATTTTTTATTTAGTGTCAGATAATCCCTGTGGACGCCATTGTGTCTTCCATTTTACTAAAAAAGAAAAATTCTTGCAAAAATTCATGCCACAGGCTGTAACACAGCCAAACTGATCACCAAATCAAATCAAAAAAAAAAAAAAAAAGTACAAAAATGCCCGAGGAGGGCATAAGGGTTAAGTCTGACTTCTGAGAAACTTTGAACTGGGTCTGCTTCATTTCTGGTGCATCCATACTGGAAATGAATGAATACCTAAATGTGCTCTCACTCCTCAGGCACCATAGCAGCACTTGGTTCAAGTCTTTTAACTTAAACTTCTGTCTCCCAGCAGAAGTAATTTTCTCTTTCTGCCTCTCCTGAAAACCTCCGGGATCCACCCAGGATTATTTGTCTCAGATTGATTTTTTCCCTTTGGCTCATTTATTAAGGGGCAGTTATTACAAAAGAAGAAGCCCTGTCTTTGTGTGAATTATTGAGTTTGTTCTCCGACTATCTGTGAGGTCAAACATGCCAATGTAACACAAATTGGTCAAGATGTCTCAATGCAACATGCAGCCTGCTCTGGATGGAGAGGAATGAGCCGTGTGTTTCTCCTGCATTAATTTCAACCATTAAGGCCTGCTGTCAGTCCTCTCTCCAGCCATCTTAATGGGGAGCTAATCAATTTGTTGACTCCATCATAACACTGAGACGAATCTCGAATTCGACAGAGCACTGAGCAACTGTGTACACATCCTGCAGAGAGCACAACACGGTCTTCATGGAAATCATAAGGAAATCTGCTTAGACTTAAGTGCAATGAAAGACAAACTGTTTTCTTAAGAAAAAAATCTGAATTAGGAATTCATGCTAAATACTAATCAATGAGAAGCTAAGGGCATAAACATAAGCTCCTCTCAGGGCCTGCACAACCATTGGTTGTAAATATAAATAGCTGCCGGTGCTCTCATTAAAGAGCAATTTCACCTTTGCTTTCGACCTTTTCAAAACAGAAAATATAACACGAGAGAAAACAAGATAAATCCCCAGCAGGGTGGCTGCGCTGTAAGGCTCATTACACAGCAGAGGAATAAATTGTTTGATGGAAGAAAAATTGAGAGGTTCTTAGCGACTGGTGGCACCGTGTTAAAAATGTCTCTGGGTTTACTTTAAAGCCTTGTAGCTAAATTGACAAGATGCTGAAATGTCATTCCAAAATGTCAATGTGAAAGACAAAGTGACAATTGAAGACTTTGGATTACAGAACACAAATTAGGAGGCAAGAGCTTCTGTAATTTAGCAAAAGCAATTTTTTTGTTGTTTTCCTGAGAGTCTTCAGAAAAAAATTCTCGCCCACACTTTCAAGGTGCTGAGGCATTCAGTTGGACAAGGCAGAAATCCGGAGACACTGGTCTGGTGTGATTTAGAAAGATGGTCTGGCAATAGGCAAAACTTAAAAGAGTAGAAGGGAATGAGATGATGGCCAAAGGAGAAGTCCAGAAAAAAGTAGATCCCTGTGTATGTGCACAGTAGAATACAGATGATGGCATCTGGAATTACCAAACAATAGGATTAGCGGAAACGGGCCAAAAGTGGGGATACACTGTGAGTCGGGTCTATTAATCACATGATAAGGGAAAAATAAATAATGATCCACCATTTAAATTCCCAAGTGGTCTGCCAAACTAAAAACTCCTGACAGCTTCCACCGCAGAGCTGGGGCTGTTTCTTCAAGATTACGTGCTGTTGATTAAAGCTGTTCAACACGTCTGCACTGTCTATTACAGCACACAACTGCAAGATCACTTCAGAGTATCCTGAATGCGTTTTCGTTATTTCACTGACTGATGACCTTTTTCTTATCGTGAACCAGGCTTTGTTTATCCCCAGTGCCAGATGTTTGTGAAGATGTTGTAGAACTGTAGTGAGGGATTGTTTGCAAATTACAGAAACCCTAATTCATCAAATATATGTATTCTGACTGAACATTTCAGAAGGACTTGTCACTTCAACAGAGCGCAGCCAAGATAAGCGAGAATAAAACACCTTGGAATACAAATGGGCTTGGAGCATGTAGAAACTAAAGCTTCAGCTTTTAATACCTCCCTCTATGTTTTATGTTAACGGTGATACTTTAAGACTTTTGCTTCTGGTATTGGCAAACCTCATCTGATACCAAGGGGCAAACCTCATCAGCCAATAAACATGCAGTGTGCTAATAATGTCTACATCTAATAATGGTGGTGATTGGCTATCTGACATAACGTTAAACGAACATGTCAACAGCGACATGAGGGGAAAATGCAAACGCTGTCTTTCTTGCAGAATTTAAGTCCAGCTAACATTATAGAGCCTTCATCAGAATTCCTTCCTTCAGATTTCCCCTCCTCTGAGATGACTAAGAACGGCACTATGACTGGGATTTTAGCAGTAAAAGGGGTATAGTTTATTTGGTTGGATTCCCTAAGGTTATGTTTTGGTCATAAGTACCACCTTGTGCATCTCAAAATCCAGATTTAACACCAATTAGAACTATTTATGAGAATGTTTCTCTGCCTCTGTTTTAGCCCTAATGTGTAACTCTCCATCATTTGAAATTGCAGAAGAGATGATAAAGCGTATTTGTTTAACCTTTTTGTACGCAGTGAAAATATCACTGGCCAAACAGGTACCACCAATGCAAATGGCACTGGCGCGGTCAGCCGAAGAGGTGCCGAACGGACGAGCTCGATCGAAAGCTGTTTCAAACTGTGGGAAGTGGACCGTTTTTAGTGCGGATCACCATAAAGGAGATAAAGCCATTAAAACTAAAAGAAAGTGCACACATCAATCTGTATATCAAAACCTTACTGACCCTGTAATGTGAGCGCAGACAGTGTGCGCCGCAGGCTCGAGAGCGACACCAGCTAAAACCAGAAGAAGAATTTTAATGTAAGAGAGGGAGCGTCTGGTCTATCAGACAGGCAATGGACCAGTGTTATTGGTATTTGGCACTGTGATGGCTCTCTAACCCGATTATAATGATCAGAAAAAGAGGTAGGATGAAGACAGGGGAGGAAACGAGGACAGGAGTAAAAGGGACACAAAGACTGTAGATTTATCTGGTGCGTGCTGTCTGCCTTCTGATAAGAGTGTGGTAATGGTATTATGGCCCCCTCTTATTACCAACTCAAGAAGACAAACGCTGCGGCTGATGAACAATCACTGAAAGGAAAAGAGCCGCACGTCATAATTGCCTTCTCACACAACAAATAACAGTTATTAGCGGCTGGAAAGGGAACGCTTCGGGACGTGTTGGATGGCAATCATTCTGGTTTACTCGACAACTGCCCTGCTCTGCCTCAGAATTATCTCAAAGTCTGTAATTTCTGACCACAGTATGATTTACATCTCCAACACCGTCATAAATATTCATATGCCAAAATCAATTTGTGACACTTTCGTTTACACGTCCTGATTTGTTCACTTTGAGAGCGTCAGTGTGAATGTAACAGCTGGGCCGGAAACATATTATTTATTCCTAAATTTGCTCAATCCCATCACCACATGTATTCAGTGATAGATTGGCTTCAGTTACCATTTCACTGATCCAGAATCTTTTAAAAAACCATCAAAGTTAATTAAGGGGGTGAAAGAAATTGACCAAACAGCAATTGCTCAGCTAAAGCAGTCTCTCTTAATTCTATTTGAATATCCATATGTGAGTGAGTTATATAAATATGTGTGCCAATGGTCATGAACAGTTAGAAGAAGATAAGAGACAATTCAGAGGACTCAACCCCCTCCCAAATGTAAGCCTAAAGACTGAGGACACCACTGTGAGGTTCTCAATAGTAGCTCTCGAGCTACCAATAATTCATGTTTCAGCTTCCAATATGAATGTATCTCAAAGTAAAAAAAAAAGACTGAACATTTCTCCAAAATCAGAGAAGTATCCTGATCTGGATTCAAATGTGGTCCTGCTGGCAAGGAGCCCAACCAGAGACCAGCTGCTCATGTGGTATGTACTCTGACCACTCAGCTCTCTGGTCACCATGCTGCATTCAAATCTTAACCCGCTCACGGAGACATGATTGAAAATGTGACATTTTTGCCCTATCTTGCAATGGTGAAGACATTTCCTCAGATTCAGACACTGATCCAGATCACTGCCAACATTTCATGTTTTCTAAATTAGACCAACAGCTCATCACTGGTAAAAGATTTGGCAAACGTCTCTCCGCTACATTTTGCTATGTTATTAACTAACAATCTAAAAACATAACCTCCTTGGTGGAGGTTATAAATGTTACGTATCTAATGAGGAGCAAGGCTATGAATTTCTGTCACAACACGCCCTGATCTGAACCTGATATTGTATCTTCTTTCAGGAGGAAAAAGTCTCCAGTTCTTCGGGGCTTTTCACAAAGTTGCAGTTTAAATGCTACTCAGATCAGCATTTTGAGGAAGCAGCAGATTCAGTTCGCTTAATCTTGCTGTTCATAAATAGCCCTTAAATTTGTTTACCAGTGTGTCAGAGGATATCATCATCCTGGAATGTGGGAACATCAAAGGGGAAGAGTGTTTATACCTCAGGTGCAATTCTTTCTGTCTGTAAAGTGATGTTACATCACCGCGCAGAAAACCAATCGACTGATTCTGCTCCGTGTTAAGCAGTCTGAAGCTGCTGGAGTGGGTGTGCTTCGCCTTTTGTTTTGTACAACATAAGGTCAAAGGGATGAATACAAATCCAGCCAAAGTATCAGAATAACAATGCAAAACAACTATGAGAAAAGAGATGCTAATGCCGCCCCGAGTAGACAACTTGGTATCTTGTGTCACCTCTTTCCAACACGCAGGACTGACTCTTTTTACTATATTGATACTGACGATACTGTATGTTTCAGTGTATAAAAACTAGTTTGCTTCCAACACTTTCTCATTAATGAAGCAATTGGCAAATCGAGAGTATGGACCACCATCATCAGTGCCAGGATTATGATGCAGCCTCCAGGGGCTGGAGAAACTCATGTCATGCATGTCATGCACGTCGCATGAGCTTCATGTGGCTGATGTGTTGTGGGATTTTTTTTAAAGCTTTATTTGATGGAAACTGTAAAGATACAGACATGAAGTTCAGGCAGAGATTGATGTAAGAAAAGTCTGCAGCCAAATCACGGAGGCTGCACTTCTGCTACATGCGCGCTGAGCCCCTTCACCACTAAAGGCTACCGGACGCCCCTTGTGGCTAACGTTCTAAGGATTTTTGTGGCTCTTCCTCCTCCCATGTTGCATTATTATGCTGTTTATGCCACACTTCAGCACAGTTCAGAGCCTTTGGCGCTCTGCTAGCTCTTTCGTCTGGGGAGCGTTCCAAATTTCATGACAAGCTGACTAAACGTGGAGATGTTTCTGCTCGTATGTCAAAAAAACCCCACAACAGTTATTCATCTGATACAATAACATTATGAAAGAATCATGAAAAGTTCTCAGACCTCATTAAACTCTAAAGATTCACATAATGTGATATGGAATCAGCGGCCCAGCTGCTTTTGGAATTATGAGTTAATTGTCAAAATTAATTAATTATTTGCTGGCACACACGCAGCCCTGGTCCCGTCTGCATCGATGTTGAGGTGCAACTCCACACATTAATATTAATAATCTTTCTCACAGACCAAGGAGAGTCATCACAAATTCATCAAGGGGGCCTAACAAACCGAGATTCTTGTTCCTCCAGCCTCTTGGACCTGACGTTTCCTCTCTCAGGGAGATGTAAACCAGGTCAGCCCACAGCAAACGCCTGAAAATACAGGACACTACTGGGATCCACAAACGCTTTCTCCCTGCAGTAATGGGTGAGATAGGGTTTGGGGGGGGGGGGCAGCATCTCTACCCATCTCTGAGCTACACGCCCTGACGAACAAGCTATTTCCAACCTGCAGTTTATCTATTTGCGGATGTCTTTTCCATCCACAGAGCCGGTGAACACGGCGACACAGGCCTGACAAGTGTCTGGAGGGGACCGCTGAGAGCTCACCGACGGGCGCCACTTTCAACATTTAGCACTTTTAAAAGGCTAAAAAGGTACAGCGCCAGAAATGGGGACGTGCGCGTGTCATGCAACTGTTACAAAAGAGATCTCTTCTCCTCCTCCTCCTCCTCCTCCTCCTGCAGAATATATTCAGACACAAAAGAGAGGGAGCAACTCCTACTCCTTTTTGTTTGCCGCTTCTTAATTTTAGGCACCGAAGCCAAGACATCACTCTGTGCCAGTGTGCTCCCTGTGGAGGAGCCCGTTGATATTTTTACCCTGAAAATAAGGGTGTTGGTTTTTTTTGTTTGCAATTAACATTTCAGTGACTCATTCAAGTATAATCAGTGCTGAGTGGTGCACACTACCGCTCAGCATGGATTATGTTCAGAAGCTAAAGGTCATCTGATCGCAATATTTGGGCATACGGTAATATCCTTTTAAAGGCTGATTAGCGACTCTTGTTTTCTACTCTCGATCCAGCGACGATGAGGAGGAACGTGCTGTTTGAGAAACTCGCCACGAGCAGCCACAATCACCAGGGCCGTTAGCTCAGGTAGGGTCTCGACGCTTCCTGATGGAGCTCAGTAATCAAGGCGCTCTGATTCGACACCTGGCCGTTCAGTGAGACTCAGAAGGAAAACAGCGGCTTTCTGGCACAGTGGGCACCCCGCTCGCTATACAAGAGGATCAGCAACAAAATTACCTCCAGTTGGTTGATTGCTCATTAAGAAGTGCCAAGAAACAATGGGTAACCGTGAGAAACTAGCATTATGATGATTAATCTTTCAGCAGCTACAATTTGATTCATTGTTTTGAGCTCCCTCTCCCGCAACAACTGATTTCATCATGTGCAGCGAGTCCCGTCAGGCGTTCCACCGCAGAGTTTTTTTGTCGAACGACTACATAGCACAAAGTAAACTACATGCTCCCTCACAAATTTTCACACTGCAAACCTTGCACCCTTACATTTATAAGTAGTACTAGTAGTACGTGAGCAGTGTGTGCATTGCTAAGTTTGCAGGTACGGGGAAAAGCATCAGAAATTGTTGAGTTTTGTTGATGGTGTACTTAGTAATTCATCACAGGTATGGCAGAGAAGAAATGGCTTTAAATAATGAAGGGGTGAAAACATTGTAGAGTGGTGAGTATAGCATGAACTGATGGGAGTTTTTGTTGTGGAAACGTACATCATTCTAAATTTTCCGTGTGAGCTGTTGTAGTAGGCTACAGGTAGTATCAACTCCTTCTGTGTCTTTTTGTTTTGTTTTGGGGAGTTTTCACCCAGCCTCTTACTTGTTTATGTTGGCCACCCACCCCCGTTACTCTGAAATGTGTCGGGCTGCCTGGGAAAAATCAAGACTGACTTATTTTACGAAACTGAGTGAGCAAAATTGAAACCGGATGAGGATTTCTGCCAGAAAAACACTGGAGATTGGATGCAAGTGTGAAGCACAGTTGTTTTTCAGACAACACGTTCATCCAGGCTATTGTTTTAGAGTGCCACTAAATACAAAACTGGATTATAAAAAAGGAGATCCCGCTGGGATCTGTAAGGCAGCTAAACAGAATACACGTATTTGATTGACCGCGTGTTCGCCTTTAGTATGGAGTCAGAGCGGGACGTTTCTGTGTAGCAGGAAAAAAATAAACAGGCTTTTCCCGGTTGTGAAATATTCGAGGCAACCATCGGACACAATGAGCTGGAGACAGGTGAGGAATAATTCATGGCACACACACGCCAGCGCAGAGGCATCGCTGCCTGTGTCGGGATGAGGTCAGGCTGAAGTTTGATTTTCACCCGTCGGTGTTCTCTCCCAGTGTGACTTCATCACATGCCGTCAGCAGATGGTTTGCTTTCTTCTGTGGCTGGGAAGCCAATTGGATCACCAGCAGAACCGCGGCAACCGGCTATAGAACATATTCTATCAATGTTTTTGCATATCAGTGATACTGTACTTCTGTAGAAGGACTCGTAGATTAATTACACTCAATGATCACATTAGTAAGGTATTACACTGTAGTGGTGACTGACTTGTTGTGCGACATTATTAAGACTTTTGTTCAATTTTTTCAAGCACACACTTGCTCCATCGTACTCAGAAGTGTGGCACTGCAAAGGGCAGAGACTGTTTTCTCTTTTATGTTGCCACACATTATGCAAAGTCAGCTACAAGCCTTTGTTCCCTCTAATTCTTATTTTACTGCAAGCTGTTACCCTGAGTAAATCTTTTTTTATGGAAATCTATGTCTGTCTTGTTCAATGTATTCCACCACAGGCTGTCATAAGAAATATTATAGTGCTACTTTTTTTTTTTAATTTGCCAGGCATCGGGTTGTTTACTGTATTTCGAATAACCGTTTTTATCTGTGCAGTCAATCCAGGAAGATTTGTTCCCACCGAGGGTTTAATTTTTTTCAAGTCCATGACAAGGCGTGATGATGTATGTTGAAAGTTCTTCTTGCTCTTTATTCTGTTCAAAGCAGATCCAAACGACACACGCAGCACTCTCCTTCATTCTCAGTCTGTGCTCGTTATTCTTTGTGGATCAGCCATTTCAAAGAACAAATGCTACCCTTGAAGTTATTCTGCAGACAGTTTGCAGACTTTGGGTCTGTCCACACTGCATTACACGTGGAGAACTGAATAATTATTGGTTGAATTAAATGGCCGGAGCGAAAAGTTCATACTTAGCAGGTATAACATTTACCTTGTTTTGCTGTGGCTACGAAACATGGGGAGTAGATGTCGAGGTTTCTCACTGAATTAGCAGAAACATTTGACCTGCTGATGGCACCGTATAAAAAGTCTGAGAATCACCAATGTCATAACAAGTTATCTTTTAGGGAACTCTGTATATGAGGAACAAATTTCATGACAATCAATATTTATTGACATGTTGAGTTCTCCCTCTGGGGACCATGACTACTTTCATTTGCCTGGCCAACACTGCCATGCAACGCCAACCACCTACATGCAGATATGATATGATATGAGCATAAATCTGGTTTTATTCAAACCCTGTGGTTACACATTTTCAGGCTGCAACTGATAATTTGACTTTATCACAAATTTGTGCAGCTTCAAAAATGGCAACACTAAATCCCACTTCTTAACAAGTTTGCAGCTCAACATTTACTCTCAAACGTCAGTTTCTTGGGGGCTTTCACGGCTGATAAAGCACACGGAAAAACATGCCAAAGAAATCAGTGTGATTTTTGAAAAGTGCCCAGATGTTTATGAGGCGGAATCACGGCAAATTATGTGTTTACGACAGTGATTTTTCACTCACTGACAGGCGCCAGTGGATGGTTCATCACTCATGGAAATCGCCTCCTGCTCCCCAGTGTGCAGCCACCTCATCAAACCCTCCAGCCATAGTTCTCACTTCAGCAGCAGACATCTCACCTTTTTCTCCTGCCACACACACGCAGATGTGTACACGTCGCCACAAATGGCTTCTGCCGGGAGAGAGGGATGCTGGAGCGGCGACAGCGCAAACGCTAATGAAAACCAAATCTCCCATGAATCCCACGTGAGAGAGATTCCAGCCAAATGTTCATCCATCACCCCGACTGCAAATCCCCTATTTTGTTGGCGTTTCTCCATTCGGGTTTGTTTCCAGCTGTACCTGTGCATGTTTTCCCCTCACATGCGCTCTCCAAGCCCGCAGTAATGCCAAAACCTGACTGATAGTGCGAAAACAGATATGTGGTTATTTAAAATGGATGCACGATCAAATGCGGACAAAGGTGTTTTTAAAAAAGTAATAACAGAAGGAGTTATTAGAATCTGGCTTCAGAGTTTAGCTTCAATCTGTCAAACTTCAAATTTATTTTTTTCGAGTGGGTTACGACCGTAGTGCATAAGCAGTGAGATAGCTGCTTTAATATTATCCTTTCAGCCCTGCAGTGACTGGGGAGGTTGAAACACACTTGGAGTGTGACGGTCGTTCTAAGTAGCAGGTAAACGCTGCGGGGCCGAGCAGGTGCAGCTGTTGGAAACATGCATCATAATAATAGACTCCCTGTGTTCTCCCAGCGCCGTAATAATCCCACTATCACGGAAGACAAAGTGCGAGAGGACGGAGATGGTGTGAGTAAATCACAGGGATCACCCATTCTGCTGGATTAAGTGTTCTTAACCGCTCTTGCCCCCCCCCCCAAGCAATCTAAAACAGGGAGTCCGGGAGCTCAGGGTTTGTTTTTCGGTGAACTGCCCAAGTAAGTGAGCTGCTAATGAATGGTTCTGCCATGTTCAATGACACTGTCCAAAAAATCTGCTGTATTCACGCTGAATAATGAAGAAACTCTGGTGTGCCAAAGCCCACACACACACACACACACAGTGGTACATTCAGAACAGCAGCAGTCCAGCTTATTAACTGCACAGAGGCCTTAATTTGAAACAGAGCTCTGTTTGAAATGTATGAGAGACGGACCTTTATCCCTTCTCCTTCCTGTTTTATGAGCACACATCAGCATATTTTAGCCATAAGTGTCTCTTGATCTGCTTCATTTTTAATTTGCTGTGGAATGTGATGCTCTTAATCCAAACTCCAAACTGCCTCCATGTTTTACTGTTATCTCGATCAAATTAACATCATATAGATATTCTGTTGGTGCAACTTTATGAAATATTAATATGTACGACTGGAGATGGAATAAAATAATCGGAATCTAGTTGTGCAGCAGTGTGATTTGGGGTTCTCCATTAGGGAGGAGTAAGCGGTGAGAATCCTCATCATTATCCCGTCGCCTCCCCCTCCGTCTCTGCTCCCCGTCAGCATTGTTCAGAGGCCTCCTGTCTTTGAAAACTGGATCTGCGTGTCTCTTTTTTGAAGAGAAGAAACACACATTTCCACCACAGAGCCTCCCTTTGAACGAGTCTGTTTCATACCGCTGCAGCCGTTGCACAAGCTCGGCTCTTTCGCGTCGGGCTTGTTGGGCTGATGGTGCAACTTTGCCTCTCTCCCTCAAGAAAATCTGAAGGAAAAAGTTTTCTTCTCTTCTCGGCTGAGATGGTCCGTCAGTTCCATCGCTGACAGTTTTTTTTAGCGCATGATGACACGCCGGGTTGATTCAACCACTATCTGGGACGTGGATGTAAATAACGGCCAAAGGAAAAATCCTTATTCTCTTTACTTACGTCAGGTTCATCTGCGTCAGTGTGAGCAGACGAAATAAAGGGAGAGCGTGGATCCGCCTCGCTAGTATATGCACGGTGACGACCACTGCTGCATTTGCAAATGCGTTGATAGCAAGTAAACAGAGGCATCTGTCTATGAATAATGCATGAAGAGGTGGAGGATATGCATGGAATACTACTACATGTCTTTATTTTCTAAAAGCAAAAGGCAAAGAGGCATTGCGTGTGATTATACCTGACGAGAAGGGACCGTACCGTCTGTGACTTTGCTTCCTGGTGAAACGTGAGGCAGCTAATCCCTTAAATACAATTACTAATGTCCTGTAAATAACACAAGCCTTTCATGAATTGCAAATGTTTATGACTCCTGGAGAGGCCCATGCAGCGACTTGGAAAATGAGTCAGTTTCTCATCCCACACAGCTTAAAGCAAGAAGGAAAACATTAGCAACCATAACATTATCTTACTGCCTCTCGTTATCTGGTCTCACAGCATGTACAGTGTAATATTGGCTTTATGATACCACAGGGTAACTAAGAACTGGACTTAAAAAAAAATAACAGATGTAAAATTTGCTCTATGACTTTTTAAGTAAACACAAGAAGTGCAACTATTCTCCAGCAAAAAGAAAACATTTTTTCCCCCATAATCTCAGCTACACATTATTTTTTTTATTAGCATTTTAATATTATCAGAGTATAACCCTTGCCAGCAATCAATGTCAACAGTATTTTCTCAGAAACATCCCAAACCCTTGAGTTTCCTGTCAAGACGCAGCTTTGTCCTGTGTTGTTTGGCCGGGCGCATTTACACTCAAGCGATGTGTGCAGCAAATCGCATCAAGCGCAGAACACTTGAGGCTTTGTGTCATACAGATCACGCAAATATAGACATTATATTTTGACCAACGCTCTTAAAAGAGAATGAGCTGATGATGACAGATTGTGAACTGCTAGCAGATGAGAGGGACCTCGTTTCTCGTCCATGCTTGAATAACCCACTAACTGTCGGAAGGATTTCCATGACATTTTGTACTCCTAAAGTCCCCGGAGCCCACTGACCTCGTTGATCTGACATTTCCTGTCGTGCCACCACAATGCTGACAACAACTTGATGGATTGCCGTGAAATTTCTTACAAATATCCACAGTGCCTCATCTTAATGACCTCGGTGCTCCCCTGACTTTTCCTCTGTCAACAGGTGAAAGTTACGCATTATGTATACATGGACGAGCATCAAAGCATTTGGAGTCTATATCTACAAACTTGCTGGCAGGCTTGTGTTTGTCCTGTTATTTTCTGATTTTCAGTTTGAACTGATGTGGACCAGACAGCATCATCCGGCCATTTATTGCGGTTACTTCACCACGGCTGCCAAAGATCAAAAACTACTTTTGCATCTAAACTGAACAGCGACACAGCGAGCAGCCGGTGTGGAAGTCTTCGTCAGGTTTCTTGGCTCTGATAATCCATATTTCTTACTACAATTTACCCTAGAATATATTCTGACACACTTAATGCCCTTCGCTATGTTCACGTTTCGCCCTGGTAATGATCTCTCTTCCGGCAACTGTCTGACGCAGCCAGAGAAAATGAAGACACGCATCAGTCACAGGTGCCCTGAAGGCAACTGCGTGTTTGCTTCTGGAAAATTCACCAGCATCTCGCCGCCGCTGCCGCTACTGCTGCACGAGCGAGCCAGATCTCACTTTCAAATTTCACCCACTTCAGTCACACTACAAAAAATGTCAATGCTCTCAGCACGACAGCTCATTCACATGGTTCATCCTCTTTATGCCTTTTTTGCCCCGGAATTCTTCACGCGTGAATGAATTCACAAGATGTGTGTGTTGAGTGTAATGCAACAGACAATGTGAAGCGCCGCACTCTGAACAAAGCCAGCTCCGGAAGGCTCGGCTATTGTTTTGAGCTGCGTGTTTTCAGAGTCACAGAACAAATAGTTTAGTTGGAATTTAAATGTGTGCTTCTGTGCAGCACTGCGGCCGGCGAAGCAGCCTTTGAGAGAACAAAGAACAAAGAGATCACGCTGCGCCTGTGCATTGTGCCATCAGCCAGCAAGGAATTATTCATTTGCTCTCCGTGGACTGACAGAATTCCCTAATTTCGTAGAGTTGTTTTTCATGGATCATTGTCATTTCCTCATCAGAGGAAAACTGCCCATGGATGGAGACAGCGGTGCCTATCAGCAGCCAAAACCTCATCTGGCAGAGCCTCAAACCCCTCTGCTGCCCAGTAGTCGGGAAAAACAAATAGGTTCCTGGCCTATAAGAGGAGTCACATGTAATTTAACACACAACTGGAGACATCAGTATGCTAGCAAGTGTAAACTTTGCACCAGAAATTATTCTGTGTCCATTTCTTCTGCTTTTCACCAACAGAGAGATACCTTTTGACAGGTGGCCGGATGGAAAATCACCTCACATCAGCACTAATGACAGGGTTTCTCTCCCGACAGATGCAGCTGATGTATTTTCCTTCACGCAGTAGTTACAAATTGTCCTTGTTTATTAGAGTGATTCAAAGGCTTTAATGAGACAAGACAGCGCATCATATTGATGGATTGTGTGCGCAAATGCAGCACTGTGGCAAACCAGGTTTTCCAAATGTCTTTGAGTGACTGTGGCATTGTTCCCGACCTTCTATTATGCTAAAGAAAACTCCTGTAAACTCTTGTTCTCCTATCGTTTTCTATGCAATTGTCTCGGGGAAGTAAAAGGAGAAAAACAGCAACAAACATCTGAACAATTAATCTCCCAAATGTCATACCACTTTATAATTAGACTCCAATGCTGTTTCATTTTGCACCAGTGTATATAGCACAAACACACAGCTTGTAGTCGCAGCTGGATCACAAAGAGTGAGGAGGGAAACACCTAAAGAAACAAGCCTTTAATATTTTACTGCCTTGTGCGCCCAAAATTACCATAATATATCACAGGAAATTCACGGGGAGAAGTTTTTTAAAGTCTTTCCAAACTGAAGCCTGCAAAACAACAATGGTGTTCTTTGAAATTCTTCCCATCTACGGGCAAGGGTATGTTTGCACAGAGGTGAATCCCGCTCACGTGAATGACAGCGCAAGTCAGTGGAGCTAATTTTTAAAAAAAGAAGTGTTGAACGTGTGTGTGTTTGTAGCGCGACAGCACAGCTGGGTTATTACTTGTGTATGAGATTTACCGCTCCTTCTGCTGATCAAGACAAAGTAAACCAATAAAAGTGCGAAATGCTCTTTTGTCAAATATACTCCCGACCATAACCTGAGGTACTGTAAAACATTATTGCATCTATTCCCTCACCTGCACAGAGGCTGCACAAATAACCAAATATTACGCTCATTTAGCCGGGACACATATGCCCCAGGACGTGGAGCGTAACGTGCTCGCGTCGTACTTTAACCGTCCGCGCAGACAGGAATATCACCTTGGGTGCAATGTACCAGCGAGCCTGAAAACAACAATAACCACTCACGACAGCTTGGGAATTACATCCTGTGGATAAATACATGTCATGTTTGCTGCTCATCACGGAAATCTCCCCAGCGTGTTCTCCTGCCCAACCAGTCAGCACCCAGGAGGCACAAGAAAGGTACGGCCGGGTGGATGAAAATATTCATGTATTAGGTTTTGAACACACACTGTATATTATCTCATACACACACACACACACACACAGTTGGCAGGAACACAAGAACAGGTGCTTTGCCCACAGGCAACACTTCCTTCTCAACCCTCAATGTGTTTGCTGAGTTTCTGCTGCCAAAATCTCAACCTAAATCTAAAAAAGAAAAAATGACTTTTTTTCTTTTCTGTAAATTTGAGACTACTTTACAGATTAGGACTAACTAGTTTAGTCCAAACCAAACCAAATCAGGGTGTCACCCAAGAAAATGTGGAGATGAGTTGGTAAAGCGCTCAGACTCAGGCTGCCATTAAGAAAAATACTCTTATGTTCTGCATGCTAAATGTTCTGTTTCAGACATGTTTTTTTATTATGGTTGAAAAAATGATTTGGGGCCATTACGTCTCCATAATGAGTACACCAACAATTATCTATTATTGTGCCGCATGCTGCAGTGGATGCGTCATCTTCTCAGACTGCGTTCCAGTCAGCACTGATTACTTGTTGCTGTAATCCTGCTGCTTTATGTGCCTGCAGCAAAACACCTTAAAGAGTCGAACATCAAAACTCGTTTGGTTTTAATCGAAATGTTGAGTGGCGAGAGTTTGCCACTGAAGGGAGAATTTTTTTCGATCTTGTTTATTTTTTGAAGTGTTCCTAAATTAGATCAGAACTTTGGCAACTTTCTTCTGTACTATGTCGGCTTGACAACATTAATACCTCTACTACGCCATTTTGCACAAACATCGTCAAAGTCATGATGTAAGGTTTAAAAAAATTTTTAATAAAAAGCTGACACTGGGTGGACACTCCTTAGCATTATGCTGGCTGCCGGCTGTGGAAGTCTTGTAAAGGTGCTTATTTCGAGCTCCACACCACAAGATGGTTTTTTTCCAGTCCCAACCAATACTAACTCAAGTGACGTTGTCATTTTTTGTCTCTCAAATTACAGTATCAAAAAAGTTAAATTTTGGTGATACTGGGGCTCAGAAAGATACATGTTACATGTTACAAGATACAAACTTCCCTTTCAGTCATCAAAATCTTGTCAAAGAAACAATGGTTCTTAAAATGGGGAATGCATCATTGAGACACTGTGTGTGTGTGTGTGTGTGTGTGCGGTGAATAAATGTTGGAAAAGATTTGCAAATTTATTATCTTCAGTAAACACTGTTTGCAACCCCCCAGGAGCCTCTACAAATACCCGTAACCTACGTGACTAAACAAAAATGGCCGCATTTCAATTCCCGGGGCTCCCTGAACTACCCACTGTAACGATGTCGGCATTGTGGGCTGTGTGCCGAGCCGAGTCGCTCGCCGCTATTCCTCCGCTCCCCATCAGCCTCAATCATCAGCCTCTCTTCAGGGGGTTCCTCCACAAGCTACATTTTACCAAACATCTTCTCTCATATAACACAATTGGCGCCCAAAGGCGGGGCTGTGATGCTTTCAGTGTACGTGGAAAGCTCATAAAGCCGGGGGCACGGGTGGGCAGGGCAACTGTTGGAACACAGGACCAATCTAATCATACCATTTAGTTCAAACACCAACTCGCACCCCTCTTGAGAGACAGGATGGCAACGGCCGGAGTATTAGATGCATTTGTTCTCCCTCTCCCGCTCCTCTTCCCTCCCTCATTCAGGGCCTTCCCCTGTGGCTCTCTTAATCTACCGGAGAGAAAGCGAGCGATTGGCAGAGCCTCGCTCGCGCCACGGCATGGATGGGGAAAGAGCGGGACGCGGAGTTGGGTTTGGAAATTAAAGAGTGGGAGGACAGCAGAGCGAGGAAAACCCATACCAGGTCACTGCAGGAGGATGTGCAGAATGGCTGCAATTCCAGTGTGCGTCACTTCATTAGAGAGCTGATGACTTCTGGAAGCGGCTGAGCTGGAACTGAACCACTGGTGTTCCACATGGAGCTGGGGCTTTTTATACAACACACCCCACTATTATCTTTTGAACTGTTTGTGACTCCTACGCAAACACACACACACACACACCATCCAGCATGCAAAATATAAATGATGTCGGTAGCACCCCTCTGCGCGTTCCGAAAAGTAACAGCGCCAATACTGCACGCTTATTTAGAAATAATTGTTTTCTGTTTCCTCGCCTTGAACACCAGCTTGCAACGCGTGAGGACATAGCCAACACTCTGCACGCCGAAAATATTGGCTTCTTTACTTGTACTCTGCCACGGCAGAGAATCTCCATGATCGCTCGCCTTTATTTGCAGTAACACCGCAGGGAAGAGGGAACATTGAACAGTGGACTAGGTATTTATTTGAGAGAAACAATTTATTGATTTTTTTTTTCGATCTTTTGCAGAGCGGCTGAGTTGCAAAACAGTTTGTTGCAAAGTTCAGTTGTGTTTATATGCATATATGCCCCTTTGTGAGAAACAAAAGAAGGACGGCGTGTTTAGTTTCTGCGTTTAAGTTTGTGTATTTGCATGCCTTAGTTTCCTTATTTGCATATAAACAGTAAAAACAAAAACAGCTCTGCCCGTCGCCCTCTGCTAGAATCATCTCTGAGTGAACATCAGCCATGGCTCATGGATGCGTCGCCTCGCAGCATCCCAGCCTCCCCGGTCTCAGGGCGAGCTATCTGCAGAGATGCTCCTCTGGACCCCGGCCAGACTTTAGGACAAACCAACATGCTCGGCATGACGCCTGAACACACACAGCAGGGTTTCGCCTTTCCCGTCCAAAATTCCCCATTTTTCCTCGTCAGAGAAACATAAAAAACTGTGTGAATCTGGCGAGGCCACCAAATGACTGGATACAGTGCACTGCTTTGGTCACGGCAGATAAGGAAGTGTTGGGGGTGGAGTTATTTCATCAGTTTCAGGAAGAACACGGACAAAGCGTGAATTATTGGAACGATTAATCTCATTAAGGTGATTTGATTGTTCGGCAAGCTGCAACGTACCAGCGGATCGCTCGCGCTCAGACAAATTCTGCTGGCAGAGCAAATGGATTTCCTATGAAAATGAAATGTCTGCGACCACCTCATCAACCGGCACCGGGTCTTATCAGAGGAAGAGAAGGAAAACAATAATTGAGACACAGACAGGCCTAAAATTGATCATTACTATCTCATTAGCCTCTGGCACAAAGCTGATGTAATGGAAGTCCCACCTGATGCAAGTTAAACTCAGTGGCAGCCGGAATTAGGACAGATTACGGAGGGTGGTTTTTGAAATGCACAATGATCTCGCGTAAAGTTGCTGGAAATAGAAATGTACGTCAGCGCACTGACTTGCTGTTGAAGGTTTCAAAATGTTTACATGTCAGTGTGACACTGCAAATGAACTTTAAGTAAAAACAACCGCACGCCATGACTGTAAGTAGCAGTGGATTTCTCATGCAGTACTTTGACTTGAGTAAAAGGTCGGCAGCGGCCCCTGAAATAGTCATACGTTTGCCTCCGCTGCTGTCTTCTCATTCAGATTCATTTACTTCCATCTGTATCTAAGTCGAGCAGCTATCACAGCATCATTAGCCTTATTGCTGCTCAGCAAGCTAGCTACTATAAATGTTGACATAAGGCGCTGGGCCTCCTCTTCTCTGTGTTTTGTCCTCGTGGACCTGAGGGACTGGACCTTTTCATCATGAAACCGTCTGAAGCGCCCCTGCAGCTTACCAAATCGAGCATCTTCCATCAGTTGGCCGTTGTTATGTCGTGGACTGGGGCCGAGCGAAGCGCGATTGCGCGGTACCCGCCCCCCCCCCACTCTCAGGGCCCGCGGTGCGGGTGCGGCGCCGCTGGGCGGACAACTGACAGCTCAGACGGCGCAGTGCGCTCATTATTGTGATTAAAGGGCTGTTTTTGTTGATATTGTCTTTACCGCCATGATCAATAAAATTATGTTAATTATATTCTTACACCACACCGTGCTGGGGGTCAGAGTCGAGTCAGAGCCATTTAACTCTCTGCGTTATGAGGAATTATTCATATCTGATTCTGTATTATCGGCCTGAGATCAAATCTACTTCCCTTAGTTTTTTTGTTCTTATTTCCAGCATCTGTGTCCTTGTACGGTGAAGACATGCGTGTTCATGCAGAGAGCGTGGTAAAGCGAGGCATTCTGATGTTCGGCCTATGAAATCACAATCCTGAGAATGGGGAAGGAGACAGTGACAGAGGGCGGGAGCCAAGGAGCGCATAAGAGGCCTCTGTTCGTCTCTGGTTATCTTGAGTCTCCAGGAAAACAACAGACAAAAATGAGGCAGGTTTTACGAAACCACAAATTTCGAGGGCTGTCGACATCTAACAGATAGCCCGCCACGCGCGAAGAGACACTGTAATAAAGATAAGAGGGATTTCTTCCAAAGCGCTTGCAGAGCAGCATCCCCGTAAGCTATTGCCAACATGACCACAGATCTTCATGGGGTAAACACACAAGATAAACCATTTACAGAAGAAGACAGCAGACGGCCAAAATGGCGAGCAGAACGAGGAGAAGCAGACTCCTATGGCTGCAAAGATAACACTCTTGAACGTTTTGAACAATTATGAAAATCGAGGACAGGTTAGAGAGCGGCTCGGGGAACTGTCGGATCCTTTCTGCAGAGCGCCGCAGGGATCCTCCCTCCTCTCTTCGCCTCTTTGCAAGCGAAGACTAATTCAAACGGCTGAAATGACTTTGTTTGAAGAGACGTTTGAGAATGAAGGTGACTTAGCAGGGTGTTTAAACATAAATACCTCCAAATGTCTGGCTATCAGTCTAATTCTTAGCAGCACGGCAGCAAGAAAAGAAAAGCCTTTCTTCAGCCCTCAGGCAATCTCGTGGTGATGCTCTTCAGAAGCAACTACCTTTTCACTTGTTTTCTGTAGATACAGAAGCAGCGGACAAAGCAAAAAAGAAGGGTCAGATTGGTGTCTTGAGTCGGCAGAATAACAGGAACAAATTGTGTTTGCGCTGGAAAATGGACGGTCCAAGACCAAAACACAGTTGGGTTTTGTCCCCACGGAGTGCAAAGGCCAAATTAAATTCCCACAGCCTCGCCCGCTGCTCCGCAGTGCGCCATCAGCATCACAATATCACCCGAGGGGTTGCATTTTTATGCTGGTCCGGTCTCAGCTCTGAATCTGGCTTCCGTCTTTGTCTTGGGACAAACTAGTTCACTTTGAGGCCTGTTCTTTTATGCAAAGCCCGGCTTACGTATTTCATTTGATTTTTCATTTAATTTGATATTTACTTTCATTAAAAACTGCATCTACAGTATATACACTACAGGTGGGAATATGCTGCAGATATTCTCACAAATGTTGCACTTGTAGTTTGCTTCTCTTTCACCTTGAGTCCAGTTCTTCCGAAACCCGCCCCATGGTCAGCGGACGAACAAAGAGTCTGTCCTCCTTTGTTACTCATCTTTTTTTCCCTCATCGCTCGGCTTCCATTTCCTGCAGTACAGTACCGTCCCAACAACGCATCGGAGGGTGCAGTCGCACAGTTTGTTCCGACGTGGCTTTTATACAGATGGAGGGTTTGTGAGTAATGAACAAAAGCCTGTATGTTTGCTTAACTGTCAAGGTTTCATTTACTTCCATTACTGCAGGGTACCTTGTAGTTTAACAATTTCATAAACCCTGAAAAATGCCTGTTTCTATAAAGTTCAGATGATTTTTCAGATTTTTTTGATCCAAACTTTTTTTTTTTTTTTTTTTACCTTGGGCAGTTGAATCTTACCTTCATACCTTTTAAAGTCGGTCATTCACTGGACAATTCAAATTTTAACAAAAAGGTGGAGACTGAGCTCCGCAACAAACAGAAGGAGAGCGCAGCTCTCACAGTCGCCGAGTGTTGCCAGCGCTGACTCGCTCACAGCAGCGACCACGTCGCTCCCTGAACTCCCACAGCGCCTCCTGCAGGAGGCCTCCAGACACGGAGCGTGTTTGGGTCTTTTCCAAATCAACGAATCAGGTTTAAAAGAGGATTAGCAAAACTGCGGGGAAGTAAACAAAGAAAGATTCACATGTTGGATGCTGCGACGGCCGTGCATCGCTCCATGTGGCTTTGACTGCAGGCGCAGCGGACACAGAGCTGGAAAACATAAAGCTTTGTAAGAGTCGTGATGACACTGGCAAAGTGGGTGGAGTTTACATACCACATTTAAAATCTGACACCACCCATAAAACCGTTAAATCCTCACATTTACGCAAATGGAACCGGTGAATGTTTGATGTTTTTGCTCAACGACCCCATAATCCATTATCAGAGTCGACGAGGATTCATTTTCTGTCCTTCCGCTAATCCATCAATCGACTAACCACTGCGGCGATAAATGTAGTCATCAACCGCTCATATCTGCAGCTTTAAAACATGTAGTCTCATATCTACAATACAAAAGAGCCGTTTTCAGTGAGAATGCACGGCGTCTGTTTGTCAGAGAGCATGCTGAAACCCGGCATCAGCTACCGGTTCTAAAGAATCTCTTTATCGTTATTCATTTTTTCATATGTGCAAACGAGCTGGCTCTGCGGCGGTCACATCCATTCCTGTATACGGCCTTTGGCGGGCAGAGGCACTGAGACGCGTTCTCACTGTTTATATAATTAGCTCAGACTCTGACCGCGAACAAGAACACTGATTAGACTGAACAACAGCCTTGAACTTGGTTTTGGGTTTTGTGCAAATTGGCGACCACGAAAAAAACCCTCTAGCTTCTTGCCTGGAACACATCACTGAGAGGGAGGGAGACTATTTTTAATGCCAGATCTTCGCCTCTCATGAAAAACTTTTCCTGAAGCCAACTGAGGCTGCTTTCAGACTCCTTTTTTTTCATCCTTTGTTGGGACTTTGCCTAATGAAACCCGTTATTACTGGACAAACGAAGCACCGCGCAGCATCCGCAGCAACGACAGAAGTCAACGGCAGGTCAGCTCTCGAGGCAAACCGAGGACCCTGAACCAATTTCGGTTTACAAACAGAATCCGTTACGCACAATGCACACTGGGAAATAAGAGCAATTACTTTAAACGTCTCCGTCGCAGCCCGTCCTGCCTCAGCGACTCCCGCTGTCACGCGGGGGCCCCCGGATGTTGCGACAGGGTTAAGCTGATGCCTTGAATGATAATTCAGTTGTACCTGCTGCCAGAACACAAGTTGACAGAACTGTCTCGCAAGTGAATAAACAAGCAGCCTTGAATTGATCGCCCTGCTTAGCTACTGTGACACTGCTGGAATAATGCCAGGCAGCAGCTTGGTTTAAAATGCAACGTTCCTCACGGGGTTTTTTTTGTTTGTTTGTTTTTTTTTCTCACGCAGTTAAAGCAGTCGAGGCGTGGCCAGGTATTTGCGAGCCTGCAGCGGAGCTTTGAAACCACGCGTGCCGGCCTCCTCGTACCTGACAATCACTGTCAGAGCCGGTTTCGAGAGCGCAGCTTCAGCGAGGACAGTGTCAGCAAACACAGGGGTGGCGCAGAGGCAGCCGACAGGTGCTAACAGGTGGATATCAACACTGTGACAGGTACAAAACTGTTTAAACTCCCCCCGCCGCACAGGCACCGCAGCTGACTTTGAACCAAGCTCACCCCTAAGCTGCGACAATGAGAGGGATCACGGGGGAGGACTAACAAAGGCAAATGTTTATTCTGCGTCTCCCGAATAGAGCTGCTTAATCTGATGAAACCCTACGACATACAGGACACACACACACACACACAGCATCTCCCCCCTCTCTTCCAGCGTCGACCGTTTCACTCTTGGCTATGCTCTACCATCTAGTGGAGCGCTGCGGTAGAGCAGGCGGCGGAGCACAGGAGCTCGGGATGGGATCTCGGTATCGATCGGAAACACCACGCTGACATCATGCTGTGACTGGGCGTCTCTGTGTAAGCCCCCCCCTTCCTGAGCTGGAAAGGTGAGGGTGGACGGTAAGTCGACTGACAGGGAGCCTGCCGCTGCGAGCGCGAGGGAGCTCAATAACAGGCTGAAAGCAAATATCTGCGGGGTATGACCGAGCTGATATTGGACTATGAAAACATCAACGCGGCATTACGCGGTGGAGTAAACAGTGCATTAATGTGTTCGACATCAATACCTGCGCAGACAGTGTGTGTGTGTGTGTGTGTGTGCAGGGGGGGGGCAGTGTGAATGCGTGGGCCTCTGTCAACAAACGCCACCAGGGGGAGCAGCGATCAGACGCGCTGCGCCGTCCCTCCTGTCTGCAGGACTCCACTGCAAATTCTCGCCATGATACATCTGTCCTGCAGAGACACGATGAGGATCCTGGCTGTCCTCGGAGACAGGGTTCAGACCACAGAAGTGCTGGGTCATGTCACAGGAAACTACCAACTGCCTCGACAGTGAAAACCACTTTAGAGGGATCGTTTGTCCCAGTAAAACACAAAGTCCCCAGTCTTACTGTTTTGTTAATCTGTGTCAGTGCCTCTGAAGTGCTCACTGCATGATAGCACATTTGCTATGCAAACATATCAACAGGGGTTTTTTTTCTAATTAATATTAGATATGTGAGATTTTAAAGAAATAAATAATAGATCCAGGCATGAGCCGCATGCAGTCGCTGCACAGCTGTAAAAAAAAAAAAAAGAAGAAGAAAGTGCTTCCTTTGAATTCAAATCCAAAGCTTCAAACTGCAGGAACATCTAACGACCCTCTCCTCTGAGGCTGTCAATCCACAGGAACAGCTGTCCCTCTGGCCTCCCTCCTGACCTGCTCCTTTTCTCACCTTTATATCAGTTTAGATGGGAAAATGCTGTCTGACGTGTCTCGCAGAGGCCGGGCTTTTGTAGCAGCCACATTTTGGAACAGCTGCCTGGCTGGTAGACCAAGTCAGCTTCAATAAAACATCCACGCGAGTGAAGCTGCGCTGGTATTATTTTGTTTTCCATGTTCTGGTTTTCTGCCTCTTACAGAGGACGACAATGATTACGCCCCGTCGTCATAGCAGATTTCCTCTTTTTTTTTTATTTTCACGTGCCCTTAAATTGGTTTTTAAAACTCATTCATTTTCCCAGCCACATCAATAAACCAGTGACTTGTAGCCTCCAAGCCAGAAAGCACTGTATTTCCTTACCGCGGTGTGCGGATACAAGCCTGCTTCAGTGAGCGAGCGGCAAGGTCTTAGATTGCTCTGGGCTAAGTGTCTGGTTCAGTCCAGTCTGGTCCAGTCTGGTCTGGCCCGGCGTTAAATCTCTGCCCAGCCGCTGCTGCGAGAGGAAGGCTGCGCTGCAGGAAGAGCATCCCACACAGGCTGTGAGTAATGGATTAAAACAGAGTACTTACCTAAGACAGCAAGTCAAAGGAGCCGGCGGGGAGGCGGTAGGAGGGGCGGGGGGGAGGGGCAGCAAAGTTGTCCCCGCAGGAGGAAGACCACAGGGGACAGTCCACCCGGTGGAGGGGGAAAGGAGACAGAAAGAAAGAGAAATATTCAGAGTGAATCCAAAAAAACCCCCACAACATATCGTTTAACCACGCATTCAGTAACACCCTCTTGTTCTGCGGGGAGCTGTGACAACCTTTTCTCACAGTTTCACACCTGAGAAGAAGACAATACATTACATAATAATGAAAATAACTTGCAGCTGTACCCAAATCTTACTCAGCTTAAATCAAAAAGACATGCACCAAACAGAGCAGTTTTAGCGCGTGCTGTCATAAAAGAAAAACCTCGAGGGACGGAGAAAAGGTGCACACCCTTCACTTCTGCAGGAACAAAGAAAACCGATTCCAAAAGATTCGGGTTCGACAGCACCTTTCTGGTTTTACTGCTTTTATTGCAAAGGATCTCGAGGAGGGAAAAGGAAAGAGCGCTGGCTCCTCCTGCTCAAGGCCACCGCCGAGCAGCGCGCAGAAATAATACTAATAAAGATGAGTGTTGTTTTGAAAGAGTGTGATAAAAGCCATAGTATCAGTTCTGGCACTGTGTGTGTGTGTGTGTGTGTGTGTGCGCGCGTGAGTGAACCTCCCTCACATTGCCATTCCTGGAGATATGCTTCATCCATGGCCAAAAAAAAGAAGACCTAAGAAATTTAAATAGAATTAAGTTTTTATGTGTAATAATAATATCGGCTGATGTAGCTTTATTGGATTTTTTAGTATGAGCCTCGTTAAATCACTCATTATGTAAATGGACTTTTCTGGGTGAGTTATCATCTCTGCTCTTTTTCACTGAAGGTTACTATTACACCTCTGTGAGGTGTAATAGTTTCCTCTGACGCCAGAGGTGGTGGTAGCCTGCTTCTGCCAGATGACACACACACACACACGCCAGCAAGAGACATTCTTCAGCAGTGTTTATGGACAGCCACTGTCGATGGGCTCTGAGGCGGTGATGGCCGGGCGAAGACGTCCAGGCTGCAGTGACACAATGGGCCACTTTTTGAAGGAGGACTTCAGACAAATGGATCTGCTCTCAAACGTCTGCGCCGAGCCCGCAGATTACAATTTAACGAGATTATTAGGTTGCGTTGTTCCCAAGGTAACAGTCCCCTCTTCGCTTCCTGTGGGCTGAGCGGCTGCGTTGATTTGACAAGGGCGGACCGGGCCGGGGAACGGGGGACTGGGAAATGACCAAACAGAAATGATTGTCCAACCACGGAAGGGATGCAGGGGCCCGGGTAATCCCTTTAGTGGGGGCAGCACTTTGCAGGGTATGTGAGTTAGCGCTGCTGATACAGGTGAACAGCTGGGCCGGAAAGCTGCTGCGCTTTTGAAACAGCGGGATGAAAATATACAAAGAGGAATACTGACAGAGGCCGACTGTCTTTGTATGAGGTGTATGAGGTATGAAAGACACAGGGTCCACGGGGGAGTAGCTACCGCAGAGAAAATTTGACAGCCGGGGTAAAAGGACACCTGATCAAACCGTGATTAACGGCAAAGTACGTTACGAGCGAGTATGACAAATGGCAAGCTCTCTCATATCAAATTAAACGCTGCATCTCTCACACGTTTGTAGCCGCGCTCTGCAGCATCGCCGTTCGAGAGGCAGAGTGATTACGGACGAGAGGGATCGGCTTTCCTTGTCTCTTTTTTAATTGCCTCCCCCCACTTTAATAGCAACCATCTATCACTCTCCGCAGCCAAACGGAGAGCCCGTGGAAATTCTCACGCCGCCCGAAGGAAGAGAGCGGCAAAACATTCGCAGCATCCACGGTTTGGAGGCGCACACGCGTGCACGCCGGCGCTGTCACACAGTGTGAGGATCATCTTTGCCAGCGTTTCGGCCGTTTCCCTTCAGACCCGAGCGAGGGGATGTTAAAGGGGAGAGGGAAGGGCTGGCTTTTAAGAGTCAGCAGCTTTACTTCTCCCGAGTTCGATGAGAATCTTTCTTCAGCCACAACCACGCTGCTACCAATCCATCACACGCTGCAACCGCTACCTCTGTAACAATACAGTGCTTCATCACATGTCCACTATTAAAACTGCCTGAGACCATTAAGTAATCTCTGCAGTAACAAGTCCATATACATCTGACATTTGACTGTAAACCAAGCTGTACTTTATTATTTATTTTTAAAATTTAAATGCCTGAGAGCAAGCATGCTCAAATGTGACAAAGCCATAGCAATATATCAGCTAACATTGGCTCATATCAATATTGACACATTGTTTGTAAGAAGGCACACTATTACAAATTATACTTCTATTCATGTTTCAAGTTTAGAATTATTTAATTTCCAGTGGAATTTGAAGATTATCCCCATCTTTTGTTTGCTGGTTAGAGATGAATATACTGCCTCAGTATTTATCTGTTGATTTATCTGTGACCTTCACACATTTCACAAAAGAAAATTGCATGTTAGCGTGTAAACACTCGTTTCAAACACGGTAAAATACAAAATACAAGACAGGCAACATAAAACTTCATGATGAAATCATGCTAATCATCCTAAAATCCACGTTTCACTCTTAAACCCTTTAATATTTGGTTTCTCCAACAGGTCAGACAGTTTAATCTAAGAGCCGCAATAGAAATGTTCTAAAATCGCAATGTCAGTATCAGCCCAAAAAATGTCAACAGACCTAATGTAATATCAAACCACGTGACTTTGTGTAACAAAGTTATGAGTAAAACTCAGCCAACAAACATCTAATGGCTAACCTGCATGGCGATGGATGGAGCTTCCACAAACAGAATTACAGAAGGTTTCCACTCCCTCTTAGAGGTCAACTTCAGTATGTCTCAGTCTCAGTACTCGTCCCCCTGCGGGTTTGTGTATGTCCCCAGATTGTTTGCTGCGTTGATCCAGAGGGACAAAGGATTTAAAGCCAAGCAGCGTTCTCCCCAATGAATGTTAATGCCTATTTACGTCCACTTGTGTGGAACAAATCCCCGTACATTCCCGGACCATTAAGATGAATCAGGGACTTGTCCGAGCAAAGGCAGCAGCTTGTCAGAACAGGCTGAGCAATGAGGCCTTAACGGGCTCTCAAAGCCAGAACAAAGACAGAGCAACGGGGCGTTGAAAAGCCCGACTCATTAAAAAAGAAGCTGCAATACAGCTGAATGGAATGCCGACAAATCAAAGCATCTTTATAGCAGCAGACTGAGGGATGGCAGCCGTTTTTCTATCTATCTAACCAGAAGTCTTTTTTTTTTTTTATCGTTGCAACTGATGACCGAGTCATCCACCTGTGACTTGCGGTGTGCCTCAGGGGTCGATTCTTGAACCCACTAAGCTTTCATTTTATATATATAAAACCGAGGGCACTTGAGGAAACCTGAGCAGTATGTTGCCCAGAGTTCATTTCTTATTTATTTCTGATGGAAGGAGACAAGAGGTTCACTGAGATAGCACTTCATGAAAAGCTGAGAGATGTTAACTTTTGTTTTGCGGACGAAATCACTTCCCTGAAAAGGACAGGCTATTATGCTAAACTCTGTTTCTATTCTCAGTGCTGACTTTTGGTTTTCCCCGGATGAAAACAACGAGACGGAAAATGAAGCTAAAAGGATTTTATGATGAGCCGACAGTCCGGTTACTTTCACCATGAGAGGGGGTGGAAATGATTACAGCGCACGTGAGACTTTTACAACTTCCCTGGACACAAACACGGCTTTGTTTGCCTGCCGCACATGATGAGATACAAAATGAAATAAAAAAATACCGTTGGATGCTTGAATGTTCTCCAAAGGACAACCGGCATCAATCTAACTCGCATCGATGTCAAGTAGCCCTTTGGCGAACACTGCTGCCGCCGCCCACCTCCTCCTCGCGAGCACAAATTCACGCCGTGACAAATCCCATTTCCTGCAACGCAAACGGCCTGCACATTAACTTCAGCTCCAGGAACCGAGGCCTGGTGGAGGTACATACATTACTCTCCGCGTAAGCTGCGATCACAATGACCAAACAGATTCTATCAACCTGTGGACAAGGTGATTGCAGGCTTCTGCTTTTTGCGGGACAAAAGCAATGAATGCTACAGAAGATAAACCACGGAGGTGCGCTGACGGAAGTGTCGAAGAGACATGAAATGGGCTCTAAAACTGGGTCGTAACAATATCGTTCACTAATGCCTCTCCAGAGGTGCACATTAGGGAGCGCGGCCATTTACCGAGGCGAGGCCCGACACCCCCACCTCGCTAATCACGCAGCTTATCGCGGACGCGTCAATAAAAGCATCGCAGTACCCCCATCCACCCTCCTAAATGCAAAGCACGCTCATCCACACAAACACAGTCACTGTACTCACACCATAAAATGAGAATTTAAAAAAAAAACAGCGAAGCCTGGGCTCTTCTGATCGCATAGACGCAGATGAAAAGGTACAAGTGAAAACAGCTCCACTTCTTTTCTCCTTCTTGCTATTTAAGAGTCATTTGTCACACACCTTCGCTGGGAATTACGCCACGTAATCCATTATGAGGGGAAAAAAAAGCTGTCGCACCAAAGGCAAAGCTCCACGCATTCTTGAACTGATCTACAGAAAAATCAGACAATAGCCGAGTGAAGCTGATTTAAGAAAAAGAAAGAGGAAAAGTCAGTGCAGAGGATCCAGCAAGGACACATTTTACAGTCTTTCACAAGTCACACCAACACGTGATTTACAATATTTCTACTCCGTCAAAACCATGGTGGAAAACATGGCATTGTGTCACCTGTTCTGGCTCCAACACCGGACTGCAAACAAATCAGGACGCTGAGCTTAATGCTGCAAATCTAATGCCATATTTGAAGATTTTGGGGCAGGTTGACCCAAATGAGCAATAAATGTTGGATCTCAGTAGCTCTAAAAAGCCAGCTGCGTGTGCTCTCATGGATATATCAAAAGAGCTGATATGTTACAGATGCTCATTTGTAATTATGTTCAAATATCAGTAATTATTATATTCACAATGGCTGTTCGCTCTTCACAGAGTCGGGATGGTTACTCTTTTGGCAGCATGTACATAAAATAAACTCCACCTCACCTGGATTCAAAGTTTGCCCTTGGATCATCTGGTTTAAAACGTCGAGCCGGCAGACAACAATATTCATCACTTCCATTCAGCTCCAGGGGAGAATAGAATAGATGTGCGATCTGGGAGAAGCTGAATTGAAATGTGCTTTCTGTTCTGCTGTCCTTTATATCACAATTATAGATACAGGCTTTCTTTCATAAAATGTCTGTGGAATGTCCTGATTTGTTTTGTATGTCTCAATTCGGTAGCTACTTTCAGGCAAAGTGTTTCATCTTCAGTTGGTGTCGGACGCTTAGCAACAGAGCATGAGGGCGCTTTATGCTTTATGCTTTATGCTTTATGCTTTATGCTGCCTTAGTTCTGTTTGAGAGTTGTAAATGTCCAAAGTGCAGCATTGCGTTCCTATCTGGCTTGAGTGATATGTATAGAGTTGTATCATATTTGTCATGTTGTTGCTCTTACTTATGTCTATATTACCTTGCAGGCACCTTTCAGTGCACGACACTTTTAAAATAAAACTCCCCACCTGCCTCCATCATCACTGAAGCTGACTTTGTGCCTGCAGTTCTGTGTTGAGGAAGATCCACGTGTTGTTGTAACCCTGGCAACCTTTAACGCTGGTGTCATAAAGGTCACTCTACAAATGACTCATATGAGAGGTTCTTGTTTCTGTTACGGTTGTGTGATGACCAAGCAAGTCGCATTACAAAAAAAATTGAAAAAAATGAAACAACGGTTGTGTATCGAGCAAACTGTACAAATGATTTCCCCTTGAGAACTGACTGTAGTGAACCCTGATGATGGTGCTGACTCTGACCCACAGCAGTAGTTCAGTACGTGCCGGTGGGAGGACGTTAAGAGGATCCTCTCTCTCACATACACACACACACACACACTGCAGCAGTGCTGTGAGCCTCTTTAATCTGTTACTGCATCCTCCCTGGACCACTCCATCAGCGCAGGAGGGGGGGAAAAGAGCAGGATTACGACTCTGAGCCCCTCAATTTACGAGAGGCCCTGCTGACTCCTGATACTCGTCTCCAGTATTCCAGGTCCACCCTCCCCCCCCCCGATGCAAATCCGCTCCCGGCGGGACAAAGGCGCAGCCTCGGCCGCCGGGAGAGCGGAGCTGATGATACACCGCACTCAAAAGGCAATAGAGATGATATGAGGAGAGTGTGACGCGGGGAGGACAGATGTAAGAGGAAGGACGATTGCATGGGAAAGGGGGGGTGGGGGGTGGAAGAGGGATGGCTCGCCAGACAGGTTCGTTTATATTAGTTTATGATATTGACACATCGCTGCAGTTGTTAGCAGATGTTGCCTCATCATTTTGAGCAGGCTCATTAAGGCCGAGATGATTTTCAGGCCGCTCAGAAGTCACGGGGTTGCTTAGCAGCTCCCCCCGCAGCTGCTTCCTGCTTATCTCTCGCTCTCTCTCTCTCTCTCTCTGACACAGCGTGGAGAGAAAGCAGGCACCTTGAGCCGCTCCCCCGGAATGACGGCGTTTTGCAAAAGCTCACCCTGATCCATCAACATAAACCAAGGCCCCTCCGTCAGTCCGCCGCGGAGTCGACATGTGAAATTTCATTAGGCTGACGAGTTGTAGCGTCGCCATCAAAGCAGGAAAACATGGGGCTGATAAAAGGGGCACGCCGGCGAGTCGGGTGATGTATCGCGCTGGCTTTCAGTGAGTCATACACTGAATCAACACTCAATTAGCTGGCGAAAGAGCAGGTAGGAAAAGGACGACAAAAAGACAAGGTAAATGGGTTTTTTTGAGGGGGGTATTCCTTATCTGAAATTAAAAGACTTCGGGCAGAAGGTGTCCTATCCTGAACTATAACCTTGACGTGTTAGCCGACTTATTCTTTGAGCTCCACTCAGCCCGAAGGTAAACGTTACATGACGGGCTCGACGTAAAACACAATGTCGGCAGCTAATTATGAAAAATGTCCAGCAAACGCTCATATTTATCAACCTAATGGAACAGTCAACGTTCAGATAATGACTGCGGACTGAAGGAGGGGATGGTAATTGGGTTATTTGCGTGTTTACATTTGACACATGACAAACTGAAAGATGATGCACGCATGTCGAGACGCTCGCACAACAGAGACAAGATGGATGCGCAATTGTTTTTGCTCTCGTTGCGCAGCGCAGATGAGTCTTTGACAGGGCTCACGGTTATTAATGAGTGTTTTCAATTTTTTTTTTCACTTTCGCAATGAACACTGCCAAAATGAATTCCCTCAAAAAGAAAAAAAATTCTGCAAATTTGCCTAAAAGAAATGTGATACTGTATTTCTTGATATCAGCACACACATTTATCTTCACTTGGATTATAGAACTTGTTTACAGATGTTTGTAGTTCTGGCCAAACTTGAAATGGAATACCAAATAGTTTTTTACCAGTATTTTCTAAAGTTCAAGACGAATCGAATCGAAACTTGAAATCGAATCTCGAGATTCCTTCATGTATCAAAGTCAGACAGGAGACCCAGTGGCTGTTTCCACATTACTCAGGATTCCTGCTGCCTGTGGACTTTCGAAAGACCCACTGCTGCACTCCAGTGTTACACAATTTCTACCTGCAAGAATTATTTCACATTTTCAGTTCAATACTTTTCTCCTCCCCAGGTAATTTTTTTTTTCCCGCTGAGCGAGTTGACAGAGATTAGGAGCACTGATCTAAGCAAGAGGACATCTGTAGCCTGCTGCTTATTATTCAGCGAGGACAACGATGCGTTGTGTTCAATCGTCACCTCGCGTTTGCGTGACCTGCGCCTCTTGTGGCCCGAAAGGTGCGGAACGCTCAGTTCTGGAGGAGTTGAAGTTAGTTGATAGATTTTGAGAAAAAAAACGAGACTCAAACACCGCAGCATCAATGCTAACTTCGCCTCGGCTTTGGCGTCGCCGTTCCCCAGGCCAGACAACAGCCTCGGTGTCCCTGCTGCGGCGCACGCCGGCTGTGTAAACTGCAGCAGGACTGCCTCCCAGGCAATGAATGATGAGTTCACTTTTAATTACGCTAAATGGATGTTTTATTGCATAAATTTATGAGGCCATTGGTTTTAAGAGCTTCATTCCTAGCAGCTTTTACTTTACTATTACCCTCCTTTGCAGCTCGTCATAAAACCCACATTCTTTTTCTGACTTCAAACCCATTGACTACATATTTCTTCACCATAATTGAGGTAAACATCAGGCACCATAAAGGTCCTTTATGGTGCCATCTTGACAACAACGGCAGTCACGAATGCATGCGCAGGGAAAATAAATAAGGCTTCGTGAAGGAGTCAGGGGCACGGCCAGGGTTGACGTGGGCAGAGTAAAGAAGCTCCGGGTTCGAGCTCGTGGCCGGCCGACTCTACAGAACAGGAAAGGGAAAGAAACGACATCTTGACGGCAAGAAGGAGCTGAAAACCGGCGACAGTTATCCATCTTCCTGGCAGCGGGGGGACACACTAACTGGAATGTGTCTTTGTGGAGTGAAAAACAACACGGGGGGGGCGCCGGATTGAGCCCCTAGTTGGCCCAAGTGGGAAAAAAAAAAGCATCACGGGACAGATGGTTTGTGGTGAAGCTGCTCCACTGTGCTTCAATGTCACATCACAGCCTCTGTCCAAGCACGTGGATCCAGGCAACAAAAAAAAGGGACTCTTTTAAAGTGCATTTTAATAGAAAATTAATTAACCAGGGTCTTAAAGGCACAATGTGAATTAATTTTAAAACTCTTTTTTAAATTAGCAAATTACCCAGACAGCCTCTATTGAATTAGCTAATTGTATTAAGTATGACAACGCAACTCCCCCCCCGACACACACACAAAAACTGCCAGAAGCTGCGCAGACACTTAACAGTTAATCAGCTGCGACTCTCGAGCTGTGGCCCGAAAGCACTCGTGCTTCAACGTGCTAATCACTGAGGTCCAGACACCAGAGAGGGTTTGGTTTCTGGGTACTGCGACCAGTCTGGGGTCCTTCATTATGCACAAGACAAAAGCTTAAGGGGCACTCCACCAAATTTAACCATGAAGTTCAGTTTACTTGACACAGGGAGTATTTATGAGCCTTTGAATACACCCTGGTAACGTCTCAGGCTGGGCTTGGAGACACGGAAGTTGTAGGTCGTGGGCAGGTGAAAGCTTATGAAGGACACAGTGGGAGAGATAGATTTTACCAATCTGGAGGTCAAACCACACTTGGGACAGAACATCAGGCTACCTCAGCGTTCGGTGCTTTGATTTTGGTTTTATAAGCCACTTTAGCCACACGGATCTGGGGATGGCGCTGTCAGTGACCAGACTGTTGCACAGGTTGCCGCGAAGCATTCTGCAAATATCCAGCGTCTCCTGATATTTCCCACTGGCTTTGGTGACTCCCTGTCCTTTCCTCCAGCGCCACTGTGACGTTGCCAATGGTGACGCGCTAAAGCCGAGACGGCAATATTACAATTTATGTGCACACTTGTTTAAATACACACTTAAAAGATGAACTGTCATAACTGTGGTAACCCCCGTGACTTTTCTTCTACTTTCATGTTAAATGATTAGTATGCCAACAACTGGTTAACAGTTATTGCCGCTAGCTTCAGTTGTTTAGCGATATTTAACCATGACGGTAAGCATTACATAAAGCCACTAGCATGACTGCTGATGTTCAGTATTATTTAAGTCCCCCTAACTTTGTGAAAGGCCCAGACTAAATCAGCGGCGTAACCCTTTAACGATCCCACCCTCAACCCTGTCGCACATTTAATGGCAGAAAACTTTCCGGCTTTTCCTTGATGTGGAGGGAAAAAAAAACTTGAAACACCGAAGGGAAACCTACACCAAAGTACAGCTGATAGGGAACTGCAGGTCACACAGGTTTTGGACCATAACTGCTTCAGAGGAAGAATTGCTTAATATATTTCTGATCCCCTGGGCTATGATCGGTTTCTTAAACCAACTCCATTTTTGTTTTATTTCAACTTTAACCGTATTTTCAGGGGTTCAGAGACGTCAAATAAACAACAGCCCAGCTTTAACATAGCTCTCTCTCGCACAACAAACCACTGGCGTCAGCACAAACTTGCTTAGCTCTGAAGCCCAGACCATAAATCACCGTGTAGCGTCTTGGTTTTGTTTAGTTAGTGTGGCGTGGGGCGGTGGGTGTTGGGAAGCGGTCCCGTGCAAACTCAATCATGCTCGGAAGTTCGCCAATCCACCCCATCTCTTCATCTCCGCTGGACTAAACATTTGTCTCAACAAAAGTTGGCTCGGTGGAAACAAGAACACACACACCGACGGACAGCACTTTTATCCAATGAGCGCCCACCGGCCTTTAAGAAAAGACGACCATTCTCACGAGCAAAGTTACGAAAGTAAGATAGGAAAAGGGGGCAGGCTAGGTAGGTAGGTAATTTATCACATATAATAATAATATAACAATAATACAGTGCACAGGCTCTGAGGAGGCACACCAAGGTTGCCTCATCTTTGTTCACCACTAATCCTATCTCAACATTCTTGAGGCAACAGCAGCTTTTTAGCAGATCCCCGCAGCACCGACACAAACGTCTTCATGGAGCTGTTAATTAAATCAAAACCCCGTGAATATGCTGCGATAATTACCATGTCCGTGTTCGTGGTTTTGCACGGGGAATCTTGGGAGAATCTAAGGATACGAGGTTCAAGTCTAAAGCTGCAGCGACAAGATGGCTATTATTTATGTGGATATTTGTTTAAATGCATGTTAATGTGATAAAATGAGGCGCTGGAATCCAAATGTGAAATGAATTTAATAAATGGAAACCGGCAACAAGAGAGTTCTTTCTGCATCGAAGGTCACATCGCCGATCGAACGTCTGAGCCACCAAATTTACCTTAAGCACAACAGCACGCTGCCGGGACTCTGACATTTAATTTCAACAGACGTGAACTAAATCTACCAATATCAGGGTTTCATTTCACACACAGGAGACACTTGTCACACCGCAGTGGACCGATCACTGTGATAAATCATCAGACTTCCACTGATAGTGAACACGTTCAGAGATAATGCTGGCTGGCTGACAATCACTTTTTAATAACAGACCAATGTTGTCCCAGTATGAAGGTACAAACGTATTTATAGTTCCAAAACCGACCTACAGAAGACCTACAGTAAGCGTGGCGAGTCTCTTGCTGAGCGTCTTTGTGCAGTTAAAGGAAATCTGTTGATTATTCTTAAAATGAATACTGCCCACAGTGTAAACAGCATCACTGCCCACACAAAAAGCATCTTTGGCCAAAATATGTCTCTGAGACAGAGAGCACGGGAGGAACAGTACCACTATTGTGAGAAAGCTGAAATTGCCAATGCCATACTCATGTTTACAGTTATTACCCACAGTCCCTTGGAATAAAGGGTGAAGGGGTAGGATTGCGATTCTGGGTTACGTGGGAACAACCCTGCAGCGATCCTTTCTTCCTCTGACTGCAGTCTCTTTCCATCAGTCTCCTCCGGCCGCCTCACTCAGACTTTGTTCCACGCTGCATGGAGATTGAGGGAGAGATGACAAAGAATGAATATGCAGAATGGGAAAAAAAAGGGTACCGGTCATCTTGGCCAGCACCATCTGGGCTCCCCCCCGATCGGCAAGCGACTCGGCGCAGCGTCGGACAAAAAGACAGATAGTCGGGGCCCGGGTTCTTTCTTGAATGTCTCTCAGACGCTGAGGACGCACCAGCACCGGGACCCGAATTACCTCGGCGTCTGCCAGACCGTCGTGCATTTCTGTCACGGGCAGATAATTCACACTTACACACAAAACAGCCCGACGGCGAGCAATCGCGACGCGATCTGAGAAGACTGAAGATGACAATTTAATACCTCTCCTGCAGTTCATATAAAAAGGTTGACTTGGGGACATCCGCATCATAATTACATCAACAGGGAGACTATCTGCTTTATGGGTACATGCAGTTTTGTCAGCACACATGACGATATTTATTGGTGACCTGCCATCAAATCTCTTGTTGAGTCTCAGACGCAAGAAAATTCAGACGTTTGTCTTGTGTGAACAGAAACTTTAGATTAGATTATGCTTTTCTTTATTTTATTGTATTTTTTTTTTACTTATTATCAGCAGCACATTCATACAGTACATATGGACACGTCTGCACACTGTCAGCGCATTTAATTGACCGTTCTTACGATATCTACGCACGGTTATGCGAATAAAACCAATTAAAGTTGAATTAGTCCGGTGGCCTGTGATTAATATCCTGTCACTTTGGCGTCTGCGGTTTGATTCCGTGCGGCGTATCCTTGCGTTAATCATCATTATCATCGCTTTCTTCTCCTGAGTAAAAGCAAACTCATCATGAAAATGAACACAAACAGCAGCCCGAGCACGATACGTTGCGTACCGGAGCAGGTTGGCATGGCTTCACTCGGCACCCTTACTTTTCACCGCACTACGTGACATAATTACCGGTGTGCAAATTAGCTTCATAAAATTAGATTACAGTTTCCTCCCAGATAAACATACTTCCACGTGAGGATAATTTTAGGAGACCGGCTCAATAACTGCGTGATTGGAGCATCTTGCCGCACAAATCGATGGGTCCAATTATCCGTCTTGATTACCGTGTTCATAAAACCCCTCAAGGACGATGGGGTGGGGGTTTCCCAGCACGTTACCGCAGCTCCTGGCGACCCCGCTTTGAACTCCACCTGCGCGCGCTCTTCCGAGCCGCCGCCACGCTGGCTGCGCGCGAGGCCCGCTGGGTTCAATTTGCGCCGCCAAATTATGTGACTCACCTGGCTAAAAGCGATCATCGACCGATACTGCTCGGCATTATCCTCTCCTCGCGTTTCAGTCAGGCGCCCAGAAAGGAGGCAAAAACAAATCTGGGAGAAACTCTGGCTGCAGCTTCGTGAACGACCGCTGGAATAACCCGGGGAATTATTTTGCTGCTGTTCGATTCAGACGCACATCTGTCTGTGCGCAGACCTTTTTCATCAGCAAGAGGAAACATAAAACAGCTTCTGGCAGACGTTTGCAGCCTGGCACCGACCGGCAGCCAAGTCCACGCACCGGATGCCGATTCTAGCCAAGTCGGGCTGCCTGTCTGTCGGACTTCACCTGCTATTACTGTAGAGGCATAGATGATCTGTGTTTATCTGCAATTAAAAAAAAAGAAGAGGAGAGGGCTGAAGGGTTGTGTCCAGCTGATTGTGAGTGAGAGCAGGTGAGCGAACCGATGAGAAACAAGTTCAGAACCGAATGACTGGTCTCCTTCACACTGCCGGATAAGCTCCTGTCCAGCTCTCTCATCACAGGTCAGTCATTCAGCCGTCATTACTGGGGGGGCTGGAACCTGCCCAGGTACTTGGCGGATTTGGCCGGGCTGCTGCTGTCACTGCACGACAAGCAGAACCTGGCAGGGCTTCAGTTACTCCTACCACCCACGATGTTTCTCCCAGGCAGAGCGACAACACACAGGGGTGGGGGTGGGGGGGTTCTGCCGGCAATCTGTTGACTGGTTGGCAAGGAACAGTGGAAAACCCAATCACCCCCCACTGTCACATCATGCATCAGCGGCTGTGGACAGGGAACGCGGGGACGCTCCGAGTTGGGTTCCAAACGGCGGCAGACGCGATCGTTCCTAACGTGATCGACTGTAATGGATCAGACCTAATGATGGATGAAGTAATGCGCAGAGAAGGAACGATCAGTCACTTAACTGATTAGTCTACTGACTGACACTTTAAGAGTTTATATAATTCATTAAGCAAACACACCAAAGCAATCACCTGTCGCAGTTTCCCCAGAGATGACGATTCGCTGGCGTCTTCCTCGGCCCGAAACTGGCATGACAAAATTGAAATGGAAGATTACTGAAACATATTTGCCATTTGGCATTCTTCCATCATCAGAATTTCTCAGGCATCTCCATAATAACCATGTAATGTCATGAACTACAAATGTAAAAAAAAAAAAAAAGAGCTTTTGTTAATCCACAGCGAGCATATCCTCATCATCAGCATCTAGTTTGCCGCACAAATCATGCATGAACATATTTTATGCATCAAAAAACAACTGCTTTCATGTGAATTACCATTTAAATTGCACTCGCAAGAATACAGCGGCAACCTATTGTTTTATCGTCACATACTGTCACTTAACAAAACGCACTGCGCGTACTTTCCGTTAATGATAAATTGTCCAGGTCAGTAAACTAAGCGTCCTGGGTTTAGGCCGCGGTGCTTACGTGACAGAATATGCGCGGCCAGACCGCGGCACGCTCCCTCAGAGCTTACAGTCTGCAGTTAGACGCTGGACTTTACTAATGTGTGTTTCTGTAACAAGGCAGGAAGAGAGAAAATATAAGAGTTTCATCCATTTAAGCCGTTTAGTCTCTCTGACGACGTTGGACCTACTTGTACACTTTGCATGGTGGGGGGGGGATTTGCACAACAGCTACACGTACATTAGGATGCGTGCATCACGGCTGACTCGCGAGCGCTCGCTCGCACGCCGTAGCATATGCGCCCACACACGCGGTCGCGCCGAGCTGACGGCCAAAGCAACGCAGCGCCATCTGCTTGGGATTCTGTCGAGCTCTTCCTCTCTCTCTGCAGCACCCAGCGCCCGATGACAACCTCCGCCCGTACGGCCCGTCCAGGTCCATTACAGGAGCGAAGGAGCATGGGAACAGTGCGCAGGAACGCGAGGACATAACCACCTCCGGCCGCCGAGCTCTCGAAGTCTCACACGCCCTTAAGTACAATTACAACATTTAAAAAGTCACTTACTGATGAGAGCTGCGATGAGCTGAACGGGCTATCACTCATGAAATCAATGAACTGCTGAGCAGAGAGCTCAACTTTTTACAGCGCACACCGCCGGGCAACTTTTAATGTGGCCACTAGAATAGGAGAGTCAGAGTAAATCACATTTTACTGTTCATTGCTGTGCAGCACAGCAGCGCATTACAGGAAGGAGACAGTAAGGAAATAAAAGGGTTATTTAGGAAATTTTGTCTGGGCCATAACAATGAGTATAATGATAAAACAGCACTCATATGGAGGTTGTAACCTCACACAAACGGCTTCGCAAAAAATCAGCTTCCAATTGTTTGGGTAAAGAAAGAGACAGAGCACCTGGTTATCCGCAGCGTTTTGTGAGAAATGCAACTGCATTTTCAAGCAAATGGATTTTTTTTTCTCTCCGTGGGGGGGTTGTAGTTCTTCAAACGCAGACTTCTCTTTGTGCCCCAGTGCAAAAATAAATGAATTAATAAAAACCCAGCCATAGAAATCCCTGTTCGTTCGCTGTTTAAATTACAGGTTGTGGCTCTCAGCCCACAGCTGGAGCCTCAAAGTGCAAGAGCCGTCGTGTGGACAGGCAGAGGCGAGCTTGGGTGTGAATACGGGAGGTGAGGCATTAGGCACAGAGAGGAAATAAAGCAGTTATATTTACACATAGTTGCATGGAGGATGGATGAGGGGAGGGGAGGGGAGAGGGAATGATGTGACAGAGGACACGCAGACGAAGAGCTGATTACGGATGTGAGATAAAACAAAAACAGATGAGTTTAATAATGTGGCAATAGGATCATTTCTGCTGCTCTTTGCTTTTTGTCTCCTGCTCAACTGTGGCCTCAATCACCTCTTCATTATTATTATTATTATTCGTTGTTCAGGCTGCACATAACAACAACACTGTGTGGACTTTATACATGTTATCTATCGTGTACGGCTTAAAATACAGATCCCATTCATGAAAGGGATGCCAGATGACGACGACAGAGTCGCCCCCGCCCGTGTGAATCCCCTTCACTTCAAACATCAACGTGTTTCCTTTTCATGCAGAGTCACCATGAACCCGTGACCCTGAAAGATCATGACATGTGGACCGACTGGTCTGAGCTCGCTCAAATCACCTGCGTCGCATTTTAGCCAAATTACATCTTGTTTACAGGATTCACAGCATGATGTTTTTCCTCCTCTTCACCACTTTGTCTTTTACTCAGGCATCAGTCTGATTTCATTCAGCCTCTGTTTACACGTCCAGTGTTAAGGAAGCGAGCGGCGACAGGAGGGCACTCATGTTAATTGAGCCCCCCGTATGCACGCTGGCAATGGCACCGTGACTTAAGGACTAATCAGCTGCTGATGAATGTTTTTCTCTTGTGTAACGCCAATCTGCTCCCTGCGGGTCTCCATGTGGCATTTTGTATGCTGTTGCTAGACGACATACGGCCATACTGACTGAAGCAAACCAGCATGAAAGATGCCTGTCTTTCAATGTTCAACAGAGCCTACGCTGGAATGAAACCTTTTCATCTGGCAAATACAGCCACGTTAGTGACACAGAGGCAGCGTTATCGCTGGAGCACGACTACAAAGACTCTTCTCCAGCGTTATTTCCATAAAACACGACACTCATACATTTCATATTACTCCGAGGGACTGATATTTGAGGCCTTTTCTTGCACTGTATAGAGCTAGTGGATGCATACACGTACTGTAAATGGGGGGGGTGTTGTCAGTCATCCTTTAAAATGTAGATACACAAAGTGGACAACGTAGAGTGCAGTTCTCATCTAAAGCAGACACAAGCCGCCTTGGCATACGCTTCCTGCCGACCGCGCAGAACGTCAACAGAGCTGAGACCAACACTAAGAGCGGCCCTCTCATCAACAAATGCTGTGCGGCCCGCGTGGGGGCGGTGCATGCGTGGGAGCCTTTGGCAGCGCGAGAACGCTTCTTCTGTCAAGTTCATGTTGGGAACTCTTGACTGTTTTTTTGTAATTATTTTGGAAGAGATTTACTGAAGTTGGCTGAAAGAAGCGAAGCAGCAATAAGACTCCTGGAGGAGCAGGCCTCCTCTGCTTGGTGGGGGATTGTCGAGTCACCTTTAGACATTGGAGATGTCATCCTTGTGAAGCTGCACAAGGGCATGACACGAGTTAAAAAATTGCGAGGGTTGCAGTACAAAAGCTGTGCAAAGCTTTAACAGGATCCATTGGAACACTACCTTGCAGATTTGTAATTATTTAAACAGCATCCACCACCACTGGTATCAGTGGCAACACAGAATCATCATCTCTAGCCCTGTTAGGTGTGGATTTGTTCCTCTGGTGGAGGGAGGTGGAGCCACAGTCAGAGTTACCTACAAACGTGCAGCCGGGGCCAGACGCTTGTTAGCTTCACTTAGCATAAAGACCGGCAGCATGGGGAAACACCTGGTGCTGTCCATGGTGCTGAAATCTTCACCGAGGAGAGTGTGTGTGGTTATGAGCCGTGACAACATACAGTTTCCTTTGTGCCGGGCTCACAGAGTGTTTGTGTTTGATATAATTAATATAAAAGCCATGTTTACATGGGAAGCTGTGGGAGGAGGGGACAGCTTGCCTCAGTATATGTTTGGTGGAGTCTCTGCAACAGAGGTGGAACGCCAAGTTAGCGGGAACCCACAGAGTCCCAGCAGCCACATTCATGGAAAGATATGCTAGGATGAAAGAAACCGGAATCACCCTTTAACATCCCTGCCAAGGATTGTGTTTCCGGACTTACAAACGGATCCCGAGCAACAACTGCATTGGCGCGCAACAGACAGGATGAGCAGAACAGACAGAGAGACACATTTTCTGTGTTTTCTCCCTCGTCTGGATTCAGGAATTCAACCGACCCTGTGGAGCAAACAAACCTGCGCGTTTGATTTCTGGTCTACACAAAATGATGCCGGATAACAAAGTGCAATGCCTTTTCACAAGGGCTCATTTTCACTTGACTCTTTTTTCTAACTTGTAATATTTGTTTCACGTGTTTACATCTTAAAAGAGACGCAACGAGCGGCTGGATTTAAAATTTTAAATTAGGCTTAAATTTATATATTCGTGGTATCAATATGTCACCGCGCAACGTCAGGTTGGATTTTCTCATGATTGTATCTGAGCATCATGCCGCACTGTGATCAGCTCATGAACAACTGTCTGATCCTCTCTGGTTACGGTGTCTGAAATTAAAGCCGCCATCGGCCGCGTCTGGAACAGTAAAATGTGTGCGAAATGCCAACTGCTCTCTTACGGATACGCAGGAATAATAAACAGCTTTGTCATCTGCGGGGCGACGTTATGCTATTTATCTGACAATAGTCTGAGAATTAAAGCATTCAGCTATTTTATTTAACTCAAAAGGAATCAAATGACTGCTTGCGTGTGGTGTATTTATGTCGTCTGTTGCCTGATAGCCTTATTAGTGGTAACGGTAACAATCAGAGATAAGTAGCACGGCATGAAGAATCATAAACATGGAGTCACGGATGAGAACTGTTAACAAAAGGACTTGTAGAAAATGAGCAAGCACACTCACACTCACACACACACACACACACACACACACACACACACACACACACACACACGCACACACACACACACACACAACAGCCTGATTACAAATGGGAAACAGGTGCCCTGTAACACTTGAATTATGCTTCCACAGATAAAAACCAATAATGTCATCATTCCTTCACGTCTCGTTTCAAAATCAAATAAATGATGAATATCTGCATTATCTGCCCGTTGCGGTTCCTTTTTATTGTTTGTGCTTCCTTCATTGCTCAGGCTGCTCTGCGTTTGCTGCATTCCTAAAGATTAATGTGGATAAACCCATAAATCTGCCGCGGTAACGCCGTCATATTTCTTTACCGCTTATCTCTGTAATTTGCTTGTTTCCATTAGACATCATCAGCGCTTGGATCGGGCCGGCGCGGCGTTCTGGCACATCAGATTCCTCTTTGAATAATGTTACCCGCAACTCAGTACCTTTTCATCCATTTATTCATTATATAACAGCAGGCAGCAGACATCAGCAAACATGAGAAGGGCGATATGGGGGAAACGACGCGTAACAGAGTTTCCCAGTGGGACAAGGTGCAGTTCATGGTCGGCACCTTAAACCACTCAAGTCTGAGTGAAGTCGAACAGGATCGAGGTAATGATGATGTAATGACGTTTTGTAAATGTTGAGCCAGTAGATCTGTTTTCTACTCAGACAAGCCGAGAGAGAAGACAACACGAATATTTTCTTCAATATTATAATTGAACACCGCTGTATGATCCATATCCTCAAACTGATCATTCTCACCTAAGTTTCAAGCACTGGGTGGGATCAGAATCAATATGACCGCAAAGATCCAGGCTATATGTCAAAACGTGACCGAGCGCAGTCAGCGTGACTCTTGTGGATTAGATCACAGGTCTTTGTCCATCCAGGACTGATTCTGTCAGTCTCAGCACTAATCCCGCCTCTGAAAAAAAAAAAAATCACATCCGCCTCTTTTCCAAAGAGGGGAGTTTTCGCCGCCAATATTACGTCTGCGTCAGCCGTCTCGGCACGTACCGCCGGAGCCTCCCACCAATCCCATCATCCTCAGAGGGCCCTGCGTCTCTATGGCCCTGCTGGATCACATTAACATCACAGACATTGAAGCTGACAGGCCCGCAGAGCCTGGAGAGAACCAGCAGAGAGCGGAGGGATTTTTTTTTAAGTGCGAGGATCCAGACGCACCCTCGGCCCGGCGGTGGACACACACATAGGTGCATTCAGCAGCGCTGACATTTCTACAAGTGATCCTACAGTTAGTTCTTCTGCTTTTACTGGCATGTCGTCTAAATCTGCTAAAAACTAAAAATAAAAAAGCCTGCTGTACATCTCAGTGGTTTAAAGACCATCGTGAGGTCTGTCGGTCAGTCAGTGGCCAAACAGAACTTTGTAGGTCCACAACCAACCCCATTACCGTTCTCTGCATATTCAGCTCTCACCGGTCCGGTCCTGCCGCAGAGTTACAACCGCAGACTGGAAAAGAGGACAGCGCGTGGCCCAGGAGAGCAGTCTCACAGCGGGTCTGGGATAGTGCTCACAGCTGCTTTATACAGTGTGAAAAACCCATCGAGCTTCCATTAACCTGGCAGCCCCTCTGTTTGCACCGGGGCGAGGTGGAGAGGGCCGCAAAGATCAGACACGAGACACTCCGAGGACGATCCAAACCATCGGAACGCCATTACTCTGATTATTATCATTATAATGTAATTAAAAGGAAACACACTGACTAATTGGTCTTCACCGAATGCCAATAAAGGACAGTGTGTGTGTGTGTGTGTGTGGTGTCGGGGGATTATTATAGAAAAATTACTGCATAATAACTCTATGATCGCAGGAATATTGATTGGTTAAACTGGCTCTGACTGCACAGGCCATATTTCTCATCCAATGTTCTGCTAAGACCTCACATAGAGACTACAATTTGCATAGAACTCTAACTGCGCGCACACACACACACGGACACACGCATTTTGTTTAGTTCACAGCTGTCGAAACCTCCCTCTGTTCCCCAGAGGTTGTTGCTTTTTCGAGCAGTGTATTTGGAAATGTCAGGCGCCGCGCGCGCTTCCTGCTGCACACGGAGTTCGCGGCTACGCGGTGAAAATCAGAGCGCATTTTTTTTTAAAATTATTATTATTTTTTTTTTCCGTCAGGCGTCATTCTGTCATTTCAAGAAGAAGCTGGGAGGGGGGCGTCAAACGCAGCCCTCGCTAGCAGTCTCGTACAAGCTGCGTTCAGATCCCCCTGTCTGTTCCCCGACGCAGCACGAACAACTTCCACTCTCTCTCGTCTTCTCCGGGTCTAATATGGTAATGAAGTGCAGCGCAGCTCACTTTGTGACTGTGGGAGGCTGTCACGGGCCCATGCTGTTTCCAGCCTCATTTTCATAACGTCTTACTTGTCCCCGCCGCTGCTAAATTCTTATTTAGCGCGGCGAGCTAGGAGCGCGACATAAACGCGGCTGTCAGCGCGTTGGCGTCGCCCCTCTCGCGCGTGTCACCTTATCAGCGGGAGCATTTTGGCGCGACTCACCTCAGCAGCCTGCGAGCCAACGACACGAGCATTTCAGGCGCTAACAGGTGAAGTGCTCCATTTTGCTTTCCAACGCCACGTCACGGTTATAAAACGAGCGGGCGCGGGGGGCAACCGATCGCTCTTCGTCTTGAGCGGACCGGAGAGGCCCTTTTTTCTGTCTGCGGCTGGAGTCGACAAGCGCAAAGGAGGAGGAGGGGAAGGAGGCGCGGCGGGTTCGGTGAGCTTTTATAAATCTGAAGCGGGCGCATCAGCTTCGCAAGCACACCGGGCTGTCGGAGTACGATTACAGCATGAAGAATTAGTTAAGACAGCGCAGGATGCCTTCTGACGTTTTCACGCGAAACGCTCTCATCCCAGGTACGACTGCGTCGAGCGGTTAATCGCGCGCAGCTGACGCGTCTCGTGAGGGCTGAAATCGAAATTTCTCGCCGGGTCAGCTGCGTATCGCCTTATCGCGCCTGCCTGAGTTGAAATTGTTTCGTGGTTGAGTGGGGGTCGTTGTCGGAGCACCGTCCGGGGGTGAAGTCCCACAGCTGAAGACGGGCACAGAGCTTTTTTTTTTATTTCTCTCAGAAGACATTCCAACTCCAGACAGACCCTATCAAAGGGATTTTTTATTTGTTTTTGGTCCGTTTCCATGTCGCCCAGAGAGAAAAATGGAGGGGGGGGGAATGACAGCAGGAAACAAGGGAGAGAGCTGCAGACAGATGCACTGAGAGGCAGTAATGACAGCTGCTAACTGCGTGCCACAGTGACTGCCGAGAGGGATTTCCACTGGCCTTCATTATTACTAGAAAATTAGCTCGGGCCGCTGGAGCCCATCTCGACTAGTTATCATATTTGGATTAGCGAGAAAATCTTTTTTTTTTTTTTTTCCCTCCGCGACGCAAAGAAAGCGCCACGCGACGGCAACATTCCTCACAGCGCGGCTCCTGACAGTAAATTGTCTTCCTCAATCAACCCAAACAAAACCGAAAAATGCCTTTCCAGAAATACGACAACAGCGAACATGATATCGTATAAATAATAAACTCCATTTTCTTATTCAGTCCCCGTAGAGACTGCACAAAGAAGATATCCCTGCTGGTAAACTAAAGGGAAAAAAAAAAAAAAGGTGACAGATTTATCGAAAGCTTTATTGCACACGCTCTTGAGAGAACTGCACCCTTAATCACGCTGTTACCGAGACGGAGACGTTTTAATCTTTTGCCCGTCTGTCCCGTAATAACCGACGCGATACAAGTCGTATCAGCGCAGATGAAACTGCAGCGTGTGGAGGAACTACAGATAGGTGAAGTGGCAGACAGATACACCGGCCTGCACTCCAGATCAACAGGCAGGCGGGCGGAGCATCTGAGAGACAAAACTGACAAGACTCATATTAAAGGGAGAAAAAGCCTGACGGGGGCTGATGACAAAGTACCACTTCAGCCAAGAATAATAGCCGGCTTGTGTTTCACTTCATGCTGAGCAGAATATCACCTTTAGTTTAAGCTAATTACCTCCCCCGTGACTTCGCCGCTGAGCCAACGCCGGTAATAAAAAGCCAGGCTGTGCGGCCTGAGCAGAAAAATGAATGATTCATTCCTCCCTCCGTGAAGGACAGCTGATTGGATGAGAGGGGAAAGGGGAAATTTGGCCAGAAGGCTTTTTTTGTTTTTTCTTCTTTCTGTTTTTTTTCTTTTCAAGTTTGAAAATCCGTAGCAAAGACCCAGTGATGCAAAGAAGAGTACTGTTCATTTACACTGCACAGCATCCGTCTCCAACACTTGCCAGACCATAATTACTGAAATGAAAAAGTGGTCCAGCTGTGGAGGGCTTATTTTCCTCAGGCGCAGCTAAGGGAGGCTTTTGAGTATTTTGTGACTTGAGCTAAACAAAAAGAAAAAAAACAAACAAAAAACACACATGCATGTCAGGCGAACAGAATTATTACGGGAAACAACAACAAGTGCTGATGTGACTGATTGTGCTCATTTCAACCCACAATGCAACAGCCACTTGCGCTCAGTGGCCACTTCAGGTAGAGCAGTGAAGGGACGGGAGAGTCAGCGTCCACGGTGATGTCACTTCTACACATGTGAGTGTGGATCAGTTTGGGAAAGGGTTGTGGCGTGCGCGGCTTCCTCCCAGCTGGACCCCGCGCTCCGCCAGCCTGACTGACGACAAAAACGCGGGAAAGCGCAAGGCTGAGCTCCCAGCATGCCGCGCTTCAGCCCCTTTCAAAACGGCCTGCGCTGGAATAACCACGGATTTCCCAGTTTGGAAGGCAGAGACAACACACGCGGCGGCATGAGGTAACGCAAAGGGCCGCATCCATTTAATCAATTACCTGAACGTGACGAGCTTCAGAGTTAGTCAGCTGACTCGACAGAGAGAGAAAGGCGTGCAAATTAAAAACTAAAACAATTATTTGGTTAGTATAACGGTGGCTGAAGCATTTCCTGCTTTGTAGCTCGCGAACGAAGAACGAGCGGATGAGATCTCATCCACTGGTCAGACTGACAAGTCAATTCATCTCCACATCCATGTGCACTTTGATCATTTTTTTTTTTTTTGGTTTGTTGTATCCACATTCATCGGCACATCAGAGAGGACCTCGTGGTCTGGCATTACATGCATGCAATGCAGGTGGCACAGCACAGCAACCCCTTATTAAATCATCAGCGTGGGGCATTTTGCTGAGAAGACAAGGTCGCAGCCTCCGCCAGCCGCAGCACTCAGCAGGAAAACAGCCATTTTCAGTAATTCCAACATGTTTATCCGAAAAGGTCGGGGGGCCTTGAATGCTAAAGCGTGGGTAGTTCGCGAGCCCCGGAGGGAAACAAATTGGGAGATGCGTGATTTACATACTTTGCCATCGAGAAGCATTTGGGGAGAGCGTCAGAAAAAGACGCATCGTACCAGCAAAGCGCTGTCAATGAAAACTGCCGTGCCACGTGAGGAAACCGGCTTTGTATCTCCACCTGCAGGCTCAGCGCAGCGTCCACGGGTGGAGAGCTTCACCCTGTCTTGAAATACAGGATGTTTACCCCATAATAACATAACCAAGCTGCTGCACAGTCCAGTCAGATGGTTTGGGCCTCAATTAGATAACTGTACAAATGGAGCGGTCCCACTTCCTCCTGAACACCGGAGCTGGCACATTTTGCCAGGGAGGGCTTTCTTTTCAGCTGTTACCGCTCAACGACAAAACACGCAAACCGCCAAATCCTCCCACGCGGCAGCACAGTCGGAGAGGAAAATTAATCGAGGTGAGGGGAGCCGGATTTACCGTCAGGTATTATTAGGAGCGCAGACACCCCGACGGGCTGGAGGTGCCGGATAGGGAGCGCGCCGCTGATAGCGGAGTGTGACTGATGGCCTGCCGCCGCTCAGATCCGCCCCGATCCCAGGGGGAAGGGGACCGCTCAGGAAAAAGACAGCCTCGTAACAGTGTGCGTTACAGCCCCTGCCACCGCCGGTGATGAAGCTGACACCGAAAACAGGCGTTTCTGTGTGAGCTGTGCGCGGGTGAAGGCGGGGTCAGGCTGAGATCTCAATCAAGCAGAAGGCAGAGAGGTTTGACGTTATCTAAGCAGCCTGACTTTGAGTCAGACAAAGAGACACAAGACGGGGGGGGTGTCTGTCCACCAAGAGACAGACCTCACAGACCCCCAACCCAAACAGTTCTAGGTTGATCAGATGTTAGTAGAGACCAGGCAGGTCAACATCGATAGTCATGTAGCAATAGTTAACAATTTACATGACAAAGGTCAATGATCACTTCCAATATTAACAACAGGGGTCAGTCACAGTGATGCTGGCGTTGGCCTTCAAGCAATATTTGTGCTTATCACGCACTAAAACACGCTGGTGTTTGTCACTGAGTTAAACTGATCTTAATGACGCTGCCAGGCATTTTTAATTTGCCTCAGGTAAAAAAAAAAAAAAAAAAAACATTTGGACAGATGGTTCGATTAAACTGGAGCGTCGGCGGCTCACTTTTGCAGGACACGCACGAAAGCACAGCGCAATGCTTAGCGCGCGTCCAAAACAGTTACAGGTCACGAGTTAGCCCTTTGCAACACATTAACTGTGGCGGACCTCCAACTTCAGAGTAAACACTGAAGGAAGCTGCAAACTCAGACATGTTACTGTTGGCATACTGTAAAGGCCAAGCACAATTCAGAAATCTTTATGTGCTTTCGTCAATTCATTAAAAGATCATGTTCATTTAAACGCTCATCAGAGTAGTGGCTGATTACTTGCTGATCCACCACGTGCTGTAGCTCTAATCGATCCAGTTACAATGTTAATCAACGCACAGTGAACACAGTTGACTAATATTTTAACGCCACCATTACGTGCGTCTGTCTGATGAGCAGCTGGCAGACACAAAAGAAACAGACAGAGAGAAGACACACTGCGGACAGATGGCCTGACACGACGGTCAGCGCACAACTGAGAGACATGAAAAAGCACATTTTCGGCGCGTTGAAATATTCGGAGCGAAGTTGCGTCAGATGTGTTGCCACGGACTTCTGACGGAGCTGCGGAGGACCGGTGCTATCTGGCCGGCTACAGGGTGCGAGGTTGAAATGAGGAGGTTGTGCGTGTGGACTGCACTACTGAGATACTCAGCATCAAAGTGTTGACAGTATAATACAGACATCTATATTCCTCCTTGAGTCAGGCCTGATCCTCAAACAACGGCAAGTTAAATATGCATGTGTCTATTTTTGTCTTTACGAGAGCCTACGTTTAAAAAAAAGAAACATTTTAAAAAGAAACCGCATTAAACAAAAGTGAAGACAGTGCGACAGCGTAATGTTATCAGCACATCTACGATTCATAACAGACAGCAAGTAGCACTGGGGGAATGTTTCATGCAAAATCCCCAAAATAATGCAAATGAATTCCAACTGCAGAGATGCCCTGCGCTGAGCTGCGGAGTGACGGAGGGCCTGCTGGTGGTGTTCCACTATCAGTCATTTCAACATCCTCCATCATTTTAGCCTGGGCTGCCACCGACGGGAAGACGAGGCCACAGGTCTGAGCGGCAGCGAGCTGACAACTTTCGAGAACGGAACACAACACCGCAGCTGCTGAGTTCGCCCGCAAAACTCCTCGAAATTTGAAGGCGGACTGATTTAAGCTGCTGATTGCTGTTTTCGCTTCACTCAACATGTGACTGGATGCGTGATACACACCCTGGGAATCACAGATAACATCGATCTCACAGTTTCACAAAGGCTGTTAGCTAGCTAACGCAGCTAATTTCTAACGCGGTTCTTTAACCTGCAGTAACGCTTTTTGGTCAGTTGGGGGAGCGTCATCCTCAGGGCTGACACGCGGGGACTTGTTAGCGTGCCCTTGCTTATTTACGCACTCAGCACTTACCGAGCAACGCGAGCTCAACAGTTTTCGCAAGCTGCTCTCTCACTGTGTCCGTCCCCTGTTTGGTGCTGATGCAGGTAGCGGACGGCGGGCTTCGCAGCTGCCTCTCTGAAAACGGCAGCCTTCTGCGGCCTGAACGACAACATTATGAGAGCAGCGAGAGTGAGCCAAAACTGTAAAGTCGACGCCTGGACGGCTGAACAATGAGCTGAAACCGCTTAAAAGCCGCGCGGGGCCGAGGGGAACTGCAGATTTGGATCGTAACTCTTTTGTAGGTTCATCACCGCAGGCGACCCCTCTCCTGTTGTCGCGCTGTTATTCCAAAAAAATCTCCACATCAATCACTGCCCCTTTAATCTTTTGTGCTGATGATTTATCTGGGCTGGTTTCATGCTGATCCGCGCTCCCTCTCTGGGTCCGGCGTTTGTTAGTCTGTGGAGAAAATGAATGCGGCTGTGAGGATGTTTGCTAAATGTGCGACACACATGGTGATGTCACAGCGCCAGATTCACGGCGTCACTATCGTCAACGCTCGTTTCAGAAGGATGGAAGTGACACTGAGCGTTGGGTTTTTTTCAACTTATAACATTACTGAATTCAGGTGAACACCTTTTCCCCCTGTCGTGTACACGTGGGAGTTTTCAAAGAAACCATCAGCGCATCTGTGACTCCGGGAAGACGCTTCGCTTTTGATCCGCGGGCGAAACGGCTGCGCGCGGGAGTCACGTCGTTCGACTTCTCAGTTTCTACGCACGCGGATACATGCGGGAAGCCAGGCGTCTATGGGGGCGCGGCGGGGAGAAAGGACAAACCCAGCCGATGCGGAAGAGCTGCAGGTTAAACGCTGAACACTGACGCGGTGGAGAAATAACAGCATAATGAGAGCAGTGCTTAAAAAAGCGGGACTGATTGAGTGCCGGAGCTCTTTTAGATCAAGCTGGGACTTCGTCAAACCGGATCCTGGCAGCGGCAGTCGATTAGTGTCGGTGCCCTTCATCAAACCAGGGAGGCGATTATGGTGAAGCCGGAAATAGAGCGAGGTCAGTAGGTAGTTAATTACTATGCACGCAACTAATCACAGCAACTAAGTCGGGTCATTGCTGTCAAAGCGCCACTGTCCACGTGGCGGATATCCTCTGAGAATGCAGATACACTTTACTGTGGTAATACGTGCTGTCTAGATTTGTTTATATATTTGTTTTTGCTTACACAAATTTCTTATCTTGCGGCAAGGAGTGCTGGGAATCAAACCACCGTCCCTGTGGTGATGAGCATATTCGATTGAGATTAATCATTTTAGCAATAATTTGAAATGAAATAACTTCAGAGCTTCCTTAGAAATAACCAATCCTCCCGCAGGTGCTCTGTCTGCGGTTCAATGTATGTAAGTTGCGTGTAATGTTTTTAAACTGTCTATGACTCAAATATGCATTTAATTGGATAGCCGGTAAACTGCAGTCAACCCACGCTGAGGAGAGAGAGGTTTAAAAAAGAGAGAGAGAGATTACCATAATACAGGCCGGGATTTTGTGAGCGATTAATGAGACAGGCTGGAGGACTGCTAATGACCCTGACAGCTAGTGCAATTATCCACATTAATTCGCTATTAAGATTTCCACCGCTCTGTTTGCATGCATATGCATGCATACATGCGCTAATGAGAAACCATGGCTCCCCTTACGACTGCATTATTAATCGCCACGTGACAAAGATGGGTGGCCGTGTCGTGCTGAGGAGGATGGCTGTGTTCTGTAATGATCAGTCAAATGTGTCACCGGGGCTCTCAGTAATAGTTGCGGCCCGCGGCCGGGGTTCGCCAAATTTGGCCCGCGGCAGGCGAACTGTCACGTTCACCCTCTGCCTGCTGCTCGTGTCCTTTATTTTTCAACATCCCGTCTCCGAGAGTTGCATAACCATTTGATGCAATAACCTCTTCTATTCTGATCTGAGCCATGCACCCGGTCCAAACTTGAAAGAGCCCTCAGAGATGACAGGGATGTCGACGGTTTCCCGCCATGACTTGATACCCGAGTTCGCGGACAAAGGTCTGAGCTGTCTGCCTGCGCGTCACGAACTGGAGGGTTTTTGATGTCAGGTAGGATTTTCCGCCCTCATTTCCGATTGTTCCGAAGACGGAAACAACACAAAGTTTACTTTCTACTTAGCAGAAAACAGTGTAATTCTCCAATGTTTTGTCACTTACTAAAAAAAGGAAAAACCTTCTCCGTTAGGTACTTGACCACTGCTGCACTTGATGGTGTTAATTTGTCAAACAGCTTTTACTTCTTGGTTTGTTCGCAACAACAAATTAAGGACAATTATATCCTTACTTGCAAACGTAAAGTCCAGACGTGTTTATATTCTCTGTAGTCTAAAGGCCTACTTAGTCTTGATTAAAATCGAATCAGTCTAATTGCTGTTTAATATGTTTTATGGCGAGTCATACGCTCATTATCCCGGCATGCAGTCAATGGGGGATCAGGAAGGGGGCACAGTGAATGTACAGGGACTCAAATGAGCCTTGAACTCATTTCGGGTCCTAATGTATGCGCACCTCATCGGTCTCATCGAAGAATACCCCTCTGCACACTGGGAGGCAGAATAAAGTTAATGTTTGCTAGCAGGCTAGAAACAGCCGCGACTGACCGAACTTTTGTCATAAAGCTGTTCTGTCATCATCTGAAATGCTGATCGAGAGGAAACTTTAAGTGGCAGCGGATGACAGGTCAGGGGCTCGCCAGACTCACTGGGGAACGCGTGTGTTGTTACCAAATTACACGACCATTTGTTGACTGAGTGTAGATCCAACACCGAGTGACTGAATAACCGTCAAGTTCATTTCTAGAGCCAAAATTACAAAAGAAAAGAAGAAGCCCATCGCCAGCAGCCTCCGTTAAGAGATCAATAACACCGGCAGAAAGCTGCGACGTCATACGTCGTACGACGTGCTTTCAACTACTACCAGAAGCACTGAATTGCCACATTGGCGAGGACGGCCCCTGCACCTTCTCTGATTGGCAGCATGGCTCCTCCTGTTCCTCCTCCCCGCTGCTGCAGCTGGTGTCTCATTATGTCCATTGACCCACTGGACCACCTTTACAAAGTCTGGCTATTTGCTCTCTTATATGGACTATGCACAGCTGCGTTGCTTTAGAAACAACCCAAGACTGTGGCGCTCACCCTCCTACACCCCCATACAGTCACACCTGTATTTTCAAAGTATTCAATCAAACTGGTTTTGCATGAGTTTGGGAAATAACGAGGCAGCGAGACCTCTGTAGCCATCTTTGTTTATCTCTATGCCCGCAACCTTTAACCCTAAGAAGCACGTCCTAGAAACCCTGACTATGACTATCCAGTGTTCCAGAAGTATTCGCCACATCCGTCTCCCCAGAATTCGCGTGAACCGGAAACCCCAGAGGAAGGGGAGGCTGAATATCCTGCCTGGAACGACTCCGAAGTGGTGGAGCTGGGGCTGGAGTAGATATTCACAGGCCGGACAAAGGTAGTGGGCACTTTGCTGGTGCAACAGACGGCGGACGGCCCCACTGCGGAAGCTGAGGCAACCTGACTGGCTGGTCCAGATCCAAATGGGGCGGTTTGATGCGATCCAGCTAAATGTAGTCCAGCTTACCACTGACGTCCACTAGAAAAGCCTTGTCCCCAGCCTCCAAGACTGGAAACAGCCCATAGTAGGGAGGGAGAAACGCTCCCTGAAGACGTACCCTGCTAGCTTCAGATTGGAAGGAACATAGGACTGTGGAAGACCATGCTGCGATGTAAGCACTGGCGCAAATCCTTGACACTGTCCTGGAGAACAGTTTATTGTTTCGTCACAGACCAAGGCTCGGTGGCATTTGGGACAAAGTCCCCTGGCAACCGCAGTGGCTGAGCATCAACTAAGTCGGCAGACGAGGCTTGAAGGTCCTCTTTAGGAGGAGTCCTGAGCCCCAGCATGACCCATGGAAGCCTGTCGACCCAGCCGTTGCCTCTGTTGTGGAGGCTGGGCCGGAGTGCAGCCTTTATTGACCGATGAAAATGTTCGCACAAGCCATTAGCCTGGGGGCAGTAAGCAGTGGTACGATGGTGTTTCATTCCCAGGCTCTGGGTGATAACATTCCAACGTTCTGACATCTTTGATTTGCGTGTTCGCCAGGCCAAAACGCACTAGTGTCGGAAGCTATTGCAGGAATAACTCAGTGAAAATGAAACACAGTTTATGTTTTCCCAGGAGAGTCAACAGAGTCAACATATAGTCTATGAAGTCCGAGGGTTCGGAATCGCCCAGTCCAGGCAGAGACAGCGGATGGTGAGCGCGCTCTTCGGCAATTCAGTCAGACCGAACGTCTCCAGGAGGTACGATTTCAAAGTCGCTTATTTATCTGCCTCTGGTGGATTTTCGTCTGCTGCTGTCATCGGTGAGTCTACGAAGTGTAAATTGTGCTTCCGTTTGAGCGAACCAAGCCACAGACTATCCTTCCCCAAAACTCTGGTAATTTAAGCGAAACTGCATTCGCACCTTCCATGATGCGTGCTTAAAAACAAATAGTACTTGTAATCGCCCAAAGGTGAAACGGGTTAAGTGTGTTACAAGGTGAATTATCCAGTGTTCCAGAAGCAGCCACCTCACTTTGTTTTTCATTATAAATATTTCAATAATAATGCAATTATTGTATAGATCACACACTTTTAAATCACTGAACATCTTAGTGCCATTGCACAGGAGTTTTATTTTTTTTACAGTATTTCACCACAACCGCAGGGGATCGATGACAAACACTGGACCTCACCTTTAATCCATCACTGGTTTTCTCTACAATGAACGCTCACAAACTCATGGATGCTTTCTCTTGTTTCATATTTGTCTCAGCCCGGAAGGTCTTGTAAAACATGTTCTTGTTAATAAAATACAGGAACGCCTGCATCAAAGTGGCATTTTAGCAAATGTCGTGTTGTTAGCGCCCTGCTAGTTAAGTGTACGTTAACAGAGGAAGGTGAGTCCGAGCGCACAGACGAGCGTTCACGCGTCAGCAAATGCAAATTTGGCAGTTTACACTCCCCGGGTGACATCAAATGGCCACGTTCTGCCGAAGGGACATACTTTCATCAAAGCGGTGACCTTTCATCACTCCGTACCCCCACCGCACACGCTCAGTCACTCCCGGTTCTGACGCTCACGCGCACGCCACATGCACGGAGACGCTGGAGGAGGGAAATCGTGATGTGATTACCTTCCCGGAAAATGCCGTGGAAAAGGCAATTAAAGCTTGAGAGAGTGCGGCAAAGTAGGCAGAGTCACTGCTCGGGGTGTGGGGGCGGTTGCTGCATCTCATCGCAGCAGGGGGCGAACGAGCGGAGGAGAGTCAGCTTTCTAAAGTGGGAAGCCCTGAAAACAACCTCAAATTGGCCCCCATCAGCTCCACATTGGGGCCGACCTGTTTAGGGTAAATACGGCGGTCGGATTTCCATCTGCCTCGCTCTCGAGCGCCCTGCTGCATTCGCCGCACACCCTGACGGGCGGCACCTCACTTTGAGGCCCAGCTTCTCCTTTTCAGACACAGTCTCCTTTCCCGTAAGAGAAGCTGCTCGAGTCAAAGGCAGGTTTTTCATAGAACGGCGGGCGGCGAGGAGCAGTGTGGAGACGGAGGCGGCGCACAAAGGAGAGGAAGAGTTGGTGGGCGATCAGACAGTTGACAGGAGACCTAAAGAGAAAGAACGCTGAATGAGAATCGCACGCGTATACGCCGCGCAGCCTGCGGTCACGGCTTTTGTTGTCCCGCGTGTTTTCACACGCAGCTACCTCAAAGTGACACTAATGAGACACGGGAACATTTAAGCCTACAGTCAATGCAGCTGCCTCGATTTCTAATTATATTTTCTGTCTTTGTCGAGCAGAGAGATTAGGGCTGACATTTCAAAAGACTTTGAGAATTATGCATTTTCTGATTATTTCTCTCTTCTCTTTTTCTCTGTATTATTAAAGCAGTAAGTCATCCCCCGGGCTGCCCGTGTGGCCTCGCGTCATCATTAGCAAAAAATGACTCATCATTAATGTTAAATATAGACGTGCCACAGAGGTACGGTCTGCTGTCTGTGCTCCTGCCGCGCACTCCACGCAGCCAGTGGTGAAGGGACTGGACTCGAGTGTAGTGCTTCTTCTGCTTCGACGTGCAAAGCGCTTGACCTAAAAAAACCAAAGCGCTTTCCTGCTTGTCAGTAACTTGAGATTCAGTCTTGCCCAAGGACACTTTGGCGCGTGGACAGGAAGTGGCGGGGATCAAACCACAACATGCAAACGTTGTTTGGTCTTAGATAAACTCAACAGGGCGCCTCGAATCCCAACGGGTATTTCGGCTGCGACAGAAGCGAAGGATGCGTTTAAGGAAAATATTATGTTAACGTAGCGCTAGCTGTAATAAAACCCCTTCTTCTCCCTTCGTCATACCTCCAGCTACCATTCGGCCATGGGTGACTCCATCCAGCTGTCAATACAACAGCCAGGTGGACTAACCAACCATGTGACATACCCGGCCCCCCCCAGCTGTTGTCTGTTCCACTTTTCCCGGCTCTGCTGTTTGTGACCAGCACCTCTTCCACCTCCTGAATACCAACGGCGCCATTTAAACAAATATGCACGGCGTGCCGCCGCCTCAGACAACAACAAGCCCCCCCACCCGTTCCTCGCTTTGGGTTTGATTGGCAGCAAACAAACATCTGTGATTCCCTCTCATCTCTGGCCCTGACCCAACCTTAAAGGGCAGCGCGGCTGAAGCCAGTCCGCGGCCGGCTGCAGCTCGCGAGGGAACGGCTGAGTTTTAATGAACTGGGTTTCTTCAGCTGGGCGCGAAAGTAACGGTAACGTTTCTGTGAAGTAGGCATGCAACATCATGGGCATGTTTAATATTTCATAGCGCCGTGCTTGATCCAGTCAAGTCCAATCAGCGCTCAAAGGCAGCTGAGCCTCGTGAAAAGACAGTTGAAAGAGTCTAAATTGGAGTAAATGAAAAAGCGCTCAGAGGATAATTTAGGAATAACTGGAAGATTTGATTTTTATCTGCTGCGGCGAATCAACGCGAAAAGGTCAGCTTCATTAATGTGAAGAATGAGAGCGTTTATGAAAAGCACTCTCACGTTCTATGATCTTACGAGTCTCTGCGACGACGCTTCATTTTCCCACGCAAAGCCAAACGCGTAATATTCGTCTTCTATCTTATGCACGCCTTTTCACCGTTTCTTGGATGCATTGTAAAATATAACCTGCGATCCTGTTGGAAATACAGCGTCTGACAGAAGGTACTGAGATCAAGCAAGTCTTTATCCAGCTTAATCCACATGATCACACATTACACAGCGGTCTAAAAATACTGTTACAGAAAAAAAAATCCTCACTCAAACCTTCTTTTTCATCAGAGCGCATCCAGTTTTGAGTTTAACTAAGACTGAATACTTTTATATTGAAATACAATGTTAGTGTCCTCTCGCTCACTTCAGGCAGCGTCACACCTCCTGTGCCACCCTCCCCACTCCGAACCAAAAAAAAACACCACAATTTGTCACAAATACAACAAAAACACGTGTGTCTTGTATTCACACGTGCATCACGACACCACAGCTACATTTCCTACTCCACCAGAAGGCGCTGCTTCACTAAGGTGTTTGTTTGCAACAGAGCTTTACTAATTCAGGAATTTTACCAACTTGCAACTGGATCCAAAGTGGAACCGATCCCAGTGCGGCAGTGATTAAAATTCTAAATTAGTTGCTTCTAAAATTGTCATTTTTATGGCCTTTCATTGCTTCCACATTGGCCTGCACAGGCAGCAAAGCAGTCGGGGAAAACTATATTTAAGAAACCCAATTTGAATTTAACACAAATATTAGAGAAAAAATATCACACAGCAAGTGGTATATAATGGCCACTTTTATCTTAATACTGGATTATTTAAATTCTTTGAGAAGTTAGTTCAAGTTGTTACACAGCTATTTGCCCAACCTTCAGTCGTGCACCCTATGCTCTATCACTTCTGCTCCTGGTGTGAACCTCGCTCGTTCCCGGACAGAGTAAAAGGGCATCGGAGTACAACTGCTCCGGCGGTGAAGCGATTCCACGTGCGGGTGCGTTCGACCGCGAGCCGAGATCATCCCATTTTATTTAGAGGCAGCATTAAGAGGAGATATTGCCGTGAAAATAGGAGGCAGGGGAAAACTGGAGCGGGGTGACTTCCAAAAGACGGAGGCGAGTCGCTCGTATCCAGCGGAGAGGCGGAGGAATGAGAACTTTATTGTTCCAGGAGCACTAAACGCCCGCAGTTAGAGAGCCACAGTCAACCGGGAGCTGCGGATAAATTCATCTTCGGTGGCAAAAAGCTTAAGTTATGACTCATAAAAGTGAGGGAGATTTTCCTGTGCGACACTGAGGGAGCGATTCCAGGTAGTCATTTGGCTCAGCACAATATGTTATCAGTCAAAACATTAATCTCGCAAATGAGCTGGAATTAGCATTTGAATTAGCCGAGAAGTAATGACTGATGGAGAAGAAAGGAACAGATGGAGAGGGAGGATTTGGAGGAAGTAGATAGGATCGTGGAGGAAAAAAAAGAGAGAGAGAGGCTGAAAAATGAAAAACCGAGGCAGAGATTGGAAAATTAAATATAACGACTGCTTCCCAGCCATGTAATTAATTCTAAGCACACGTTTACACTTGAACATCTTTGTGTGGTCTCCTGACTTTGAGTTTGGGTTTTTGTTTTTTTTTTTACATTTTCTTTGATTGTGCGCATATGCATCAGTGCGCGTGTTGGAGTCTCTCTGCACTCTTCACCTGCGTTAGAGGAGCAAAAAAAAAAAAAGAGAGATCAGATCCTTTGTTTTTTTTATCTACCATCATCCACCGAGGGCAAAGAGAAACTGCTGCTTGCTTTCATCTGTCATCAATCTGTCCATCTCCGCCGCGCTCTCTCGAACCGTCTGTCTTCATCCTCCTCTCACGACATGTGAAGGTTTGAAGAGAGAGAGAAATGTTGGAGGGGAAAAAAAAAAAAAAAAACTTCACACGCCCCACAGTGGAGCTACTTCTCTGCAGTCTGTCAGTAACGGGCTCGCTCTCTCCAAAGGAGCAGATGCCGTGACTGTAGCCGGCGTGCTTCCACGTGAAGGCGTGTCAGAGTCCACGGTGTCTCTTCACTTCATCATCCTGCCGTTAGAACTGCCATCATGTCCTCTCTCTTTGTTATAGAGACGGGAATGTGCTCAGGCGCAGAGCAGACGCAACTGTTAAATATTAAATGCAATTACTCCATATCGCAACTTTTTTTTTTTTTTTCGCCTGTTATTCCTATCTGGCCTACATGTGATACCAGTACTCAGTGATGGGCTCCGACCGCTGTTTCCAATTCCCTCCCTAATTTATGTTCATCACGATCAAGTGGTAACTTCGCTGTCACCGACTTCTTTTTACTTCGGATTCTATACTTTTTTCTAGCGAGCAAATGCCGTCTCATCCCTTCCCAAATCCAAACTAAGTGGTATTTCATCTGTCGCATTGTAAAATTTGTCAGTATCGGGTCATTTTACCTTGTTTCTAATGCAGAGGGAAGGTGCTACCCCCCCACACACACCACCCCCCACCCCCCCACTGCAGAGAATAATCATAACGCTGTACCTACAGGGGTTTATGAGGCTATTGATCAACAGAAATGACTCAACAATTGCTTCACCGAGTAGCTTTCAAAACTCAATTTCTCGCTCATATTCTGTTTTCGAACAAAAAAAAAAAGAACCCCTTCTCCATCACGGCAGTTTTTTACCAGCTCAGCGGTGGAGAACAGGCCTACGAGCGGCGGGCTTCACAAGACATTTTGTTCTCCAGCCAACAAAGCAAGTCGCAGGCCACGCAGCAGCTTGAAGGACTGCAGTCTTAATTTTCCTGGTTACACAGACTCTCTGCTTTATCTGCTGAAGAGAGCCATTAGAGGGTCTCGAGGCCGAGACTGCTGCCGGGAATTTATAGGGACGGACGGAGTCCTCCTGCGAGGTACAAAGTATTGATGAGAGCAGTACACAGTCCGCGGGAAAAATAACGCCGCAAGCTCTGTTGTAAAGGCGGCGCGCCGGCAACACAAGACCTCGTCGCCGAGTTTTTACATTTCACGAGATCGTGAGACACGAAACCGGCTGGAATGTTTCACGAATGGCTGGAAGGCAGGGGGAATGTTGGACGGGACTATTACTGCCTGCAGATGGAAGTGAAGTCAGCTGTCCAGGTATGAAATTGTCAGCCCTCACCCTTCACTGAAATCATCCAGCAGCCTGTGTCTGAAGGTTAAAGTCGGAGGGAAAAAAAAAAGCATTCCCGGCATCTCAGGGTACGTGTGACACTTTGTGCCGCTCACCGTGGATACATGGCGACGTGGCGGTGGAGGTACGCAGAGGGAATATTGACATGCAGCGCAAACGCTGGCCCAGGATCAGCCAGGGATGTGTCCCTGAATGCGCGACAGGTGTACTGGAGGGAAGCACAACTGGATTACGAGCCCAAATAAATGACCGCTGGCTCGTTGATTTAATGTGTTGCCCTCCGAAATACCATCCTCAGGCGATCGCGATTGTTATTATGATGATCAATGAAACACCTCGAGAAAGGGCACGCGCTTCCAGTCAGGGATGAGGTAAAAAGAACATTGCACCCTCAAATATGAAATAGATTAAATGCAGATATTATTTTGCATTACTTTATTACTTATTTTGTTCTATGGGACAACCCTGCACGGGGTTAGTGAAAGCCAGCATTACTGTAAGGAGGAAAAAACTGGGATATTCATATATTTATGCAGGCATTATGCATCTAAAGGCTGATGAGCCCCACCTCGAGACTGATCACACCAACTTGGACCGGGTCCAGCACGCGTGGCCAGCCACGTCCATCTGCCAGCGGTCAGACAGAGCACCTCCCCCTCCAGTGCAGGGCTCGTAATTCCCATCATACCCATGTTCAAACGACCCGTGCGTGTCCCGACTGCGCAGCCGCCGACCACTGCGCTCATTACGATTCCTCCGCCCCCTCGCCTTCATGCGTTACGCATTCAAACGGCCGCTTGCGAACACAACCCTGTTCGCAGTCTGATGGTTCATCATTAATCACACACAGAGCATCTCTGCTTTCACACATGGTTAAAGACCAAGCGGCTGGTCGACGTAACCTCCAAGAAGACGCCTTTATTTGTCAGAGCTGCTGTGAGGTTTTTGGGTGTTTTTTTTTTTGCGTGAAACGAACAGTCAACGTGCGCAATCTTACACAACATCCCCGGCGCCTGACAATCCTCTTAACATTCCCGCGCCGTGCCGTCGGCGCGGCAGAGCTTAATGTTAAGGCTGTAATAAGCTACACACGGCGGCGTGGCTTTAAACTGCAATGAAATATGACATTTTATAAAATGGTCGGCTGCAACTTTGCCCTCAGGGGGGAAACACTGCAAATGGCAAAAGAAGAAAGACAGAGAGATGGAAGTGAGTAGTGCGAAGAGATAAAGTTGAGCCCCGGCACCTCCCCCTCCTACACTGTACATCCACAAGTATTTGGATGGCGATGGAATTTTTATGTGTTCCTCTGTACCCCACAACGGATCTGAAAGAAAGAAATCAAGATGTGATCCAGGACTTTCAGCTTCTTCAGGAGGGTGAAATAAGAATGTTGCACTTAAAGGTTTAGGAATTGCAACCATTTATATACATAGTCTGTCCACTTTCAGAGGCTCAAAAGTAATTTGCCAGTTCCATGGACAGGTGTGGCCCGTTCCCTCGGTACTTCTCCACAAATTGAGCGGGTTAAAGGTCTGGAGCTGATTCTGAGTGTCGAAATTGCATTCAGTGGCTGTTCGTGGGAACTCTCAACGTGCGGTCCAGAGAGGCGTTAAGGTGGGTGAAGGGGCCAGCAAAACAGCGCTATCAGACAGATAGCAGACAGTTTAAGAGAGGCCACACCAACAATTCTTTAAAGAGAAGTAATGCAGTGGCCAGTTCAGCGACGCCAAAACACCCCCGAGACCAGGGAAGACACCTGAAGCACACATCTGCAAAACCCCCTCCACATCATGCAGCCAGGTCGAGATCCCTGCGGAGGAGGTAAGTGTGTCTTCGTCGTCACAAACGACAAGGTTTACAACAAGGTGCAAACCACTGCTAACACTCAAGAACAGAGAGGCTGGGCAGCACTTTACCAGAGAACAAAAAACCCCAGAACAAGACGCTTTGAACAGACGATAGCAGAACGATTGTACGGGAATGATGAAGAGAAGAGTATGGGGAAGGGCTCACGATCCACAGCATCATCTTTTAAAAAGCAGCGTTACGACGTGGGCGCGTATGGCTGCCAGTGCGGCCGGGTCACTGAGGTTTATTGATGATGCGACTGCTGATACAGGAGAAGTAGCAGGTTGAATTCGAAAGTGCAAACGCAGCAAAACTGCTAGGACGGCGCCTCACAGTACAGATGGATAATGACTCACGGCGAAAGCACCCCGAGGGCTTCCCGATGCAAAGCCACGGAGTTTTCTGCAATGGCCGAGTACGGTCACATGACCTCAGCCCGAACCGCGCGTGTTTTTCGCTCGCTGAAGCCACATCTGAAGGCAGAAGGACCTGCAAACAAGCAGCAACTGGAGGCAGCTGGAAGGAAACTCAGCATTTGGCGACGCCCACGAGTCCCAGCTTCCGGGCAGTCATCGGCTCCAACTGAGTTTTACTCAATAATACTCAATAACACTAAAATTATTGTATTTTTAATCATGTTCAACGTTGAAAATGGAGGGACAATGTATAAAAAAAATGCTGCAATTCCAAAACAGTTACAGGCAATCTCTTTGTTCACTTAAATCAAAGCTTAGTCGAGTGCACACAGGCGAAACTGGGTCCCCATCTTAATACTTATGGACCCTGTATACACACACACAGCCGCATCAAAAGCGGCATCTTTATTGAGTCCAAGTGACTGGTTGTTTGCCAGGCAGTAAACTGCCATCTGTCACGGCCGCCGATCAGCCTGCGGTTGCTCCCTCAGATCGCGATGATGCAGTCGTGACAATAAGAAGGAGCAAATTAGCCGGGCCAGGCTTGATCTGTGGTCCTCGCTGCTTTCCTGACTGATAAGAGCTCGCAGCAGGGAGCCTCTGAAGCAAACAAATGTCAAGGTTCAAACCGGCCCGGCTAATTTGCTCCTTCTTATTGTCACGACTGCATCATCACGATCTGAGGGAGCAACCAGTGCGACCAGGAGGATGGATGGTGCAGCGGGAGGCTGGCTTGTGTGATGTGATAAGCATATAAGCCTACTTTTCTTTTTTTTTAAGTTATTTTTTACTGCCTGGAGTAACAATGATAGTGTTTAAAAGAAAAGATTAGATTAAAAAGAGACTGACGTTAATAAAAAAGATCTTTTTTTTCAGCGTCCAGCCAAAACAAAAGATTTAAAGTTTGTCTCAGGGGACAAAAACATTTAGCGAAGGGTGGGTAATGTGTTTGTTTTCCAGGGTTGATGTCCTTGCAAAATTATCACTGATACTGGGTACTTCAAGTCAGTTCAATTTCAACAAGTCTCGTCTTCTCAGTGGACTACAAAGGAATCAGTAATCAGAGGCAGCCATCACCTCAAAGACTAAACACTGGAATAAATCTTTCAGGATTAAAACAGAAAAAAACACAATGAAACATGAGCGCAAAGAGAAAAAAAAATCTCTGCAAACATTCTCAGAGCTAACATTTCTAACCCCCCTGGCAAACACCGCTCTGTTGTTCTCATCTCGATGAAGACGTGAAGATATCAGGGATTCCCTCACTCCTAAAAAATCCACTTGCCTGTACATTCCTGTACAACCTCCAGCACACTCAGCATTATTATTTCATTACTACCTTTTTTCTAACTCTACACTTAGTGGTTTTAGTTGTCGTGCAATCACATGGTTAGTTTACTCGACGCTAAATTATTGCATAACAAAGTTATTGTTAACATAGCAGTTCTCATAAAAATTAACACAATATGGAATGTTCTGCATGGAGAAGTAGCACAATTTAATTTTTTATAGTTTTATATGGGTGCCCCCTTTAAAAAGTGGTAAAAACAGTGTTGTACTATCATAGAGCCCTGAGGCACACCTTTTGATTTGAGGAGGGAGAATAGTGTCCAACACATCTGTTTATTCTTCCAGAGCTACAATGCAGTGTTAAATTCTAAAAATACAGCAAGTGTAAATTAGTTCTTAACACCTGAGGCATCTGAGCATGCCGCCATCCAACACACGTGGGCCTGTGCGTGATCAAAATACCCTCAGATTGTCCGTAACTTTCCTTACGGATCGCACTTCTGACTTCACCCGCCAGTACTGAAACATCTTCAGTGGATTCACATCAGATTCAGATCAGTCTGCATCAAACCCACCCTCACGCTGTGCGAACAGGCTGCGAGGGTGCGTTCGCGTGTGGTTTTCCAGCGCAGCGAGGCCGTGAACTTATCCCATTACGTTATCCTTCAGTGCCGCTAATGAGCTCCAGATCGCAACTAACTCCATCTTCACGGTCCCCTCGGACACACGCCTCATAAAGTAAACACACAGGCGAGCCACGGAGAGACAGGAGGGAGGTTTCGTGACAGCGTCCCGATTATTCACAAGTTACAAATGAATAATTGTATCTAATTGAGGATCATCAACAATCATTTTTTAACGGAAAAAAGGCCTGTGGCGACAAAATAATGTTTTGGATAGAGCTGCATCCACACTTAGAGAATGAAAGCATCAAGCCGGAGCTCTGCGTGTGCTTCATTTCAGCTGTGTGGAGTGTTGTGTGTTACATTACAGACTGCAACTGCAATCACAGCTTGTTTCTCAGCTGAAAATGTCTTCAGGTGTGTGTTAGGTCTTGTAGTTTTTAAGGCTTTTTAAGGCAGATAATGTTATTTGCCTGCATTGCTTCACTCTCTCCACCCTCATCCCCAGCAGCAAACAGAGCTGGCAACTCGCTCTTGAACACGATGGAGAATTCAGCTGCTCATGAGCCAGAGATTTCCCTTGGGACTTGGTGGGTACCAAAAACGAGCAAAAAGGAGAGACTGGCTCCATAACTGCTGGGAAATAAATCAAGTTTCTGCTGAGAGGTTCACTGTTTCGACTTTACAAAAGGGATAATATGTCAGTGTCGTGTCTGCAGATTGTTCAACCGGGCCAAGCATTCTGCTAATACCACTTAGAAAAAGTGTTAAAAACAATGAAAAGCGCTGCGCTGGTAAGTTATCGCAGACTCATGCAGAAACCAAAGACAAAGCTTCTCTAAGTTTGGGTTCATACCTATCCAAACTGTTCTTTCCAACCCTCATCCTGGTCTGATGAGGACACTGCTTGGGGAGACATCAGTATATCTGACTATTTTCACAATGGATGTCTCTCTGTTTGGTTACAGAACATCGATACTAAATTGTTTGTCTCGAAACATCCCCCTGCTCTTTGACTCCCCAGCACAACACCAAAACTTGACATTTATTGTTGATGCTTTGGATCAATAAACGCCGTTCTGCTGCTGCATTTTAACTGCTGGATATATTCCAACGTCCAGCAACGTCTGTATTTGTCCCATCATACGCAGCAATAACACAAAATACGCAGAGACGCAACAGTGTGGCCAAAGAAATGTCAGATCCATCACCACTAACTGCTTCATAACAGTGTTTATGGCTTGGACCCTTTTCCTTTCTGCAACACGAATCTCTCCTTGAACTTTGTGAAGTCTTTCTTCCCGTCTCTCCTCTCAGAAAATGTGGTGATTCCCTTCTGATCTCGTCTGACCTCGCGCAGACTAACTGAGATCCATGTCAGAGACACAAAAGAAAGGAAATGTCCACAGCTGTGCTGTAAAATCCTCTATTACAAGCTCTGAGGCCTTGATCTCTAACACACACACACACACACACACACACACAGACGGGGAGAGTGGAAGGACACAGTCTAACCTCTGATCCACTCATTGCCCTTCTCCACACCCAGGATCAGCAACAGGCCACGGGGATAAAAACAAGAGCAGCGCAGCGGCTGAACTGCAAAATGAGGAAAATGAAAATCTGTCACACAAAAATGGAGCACGCAGAGCCTGGGTATACGGCTGGTGGGAGCAGCTACACACCAGGAATAAATAACGTTTCATCCAAAGCTACCCCTGCCATTGCTTTCTGTCCTTGTCCCCTTGCAAAAGGGGGAAGATGAAGTATTTTTTTAAAATGCAAAATGTCTGATTTATGCATGGAAAAGTACCTCGACAGTCCTCGAGATTGACAGTTGCTAAATTTTTCCTCTGAGTCACATCATCCTGAGGACAACGAGCCTCTGCTGTGTCAGTGACGGCTCTTTTAAATCCTTCTGAAGGGAAATAATACATTGCCTGAAGCTTTAGTCACGATACCAATAATTTAGCTTGTCGCTGGTCAAAAAGGTTTTCTATTACACCCATTGTCATTTTTCCCACAGTCAACGTCTTAACTAGGACATCACAGAACACACATCGCCGTTGTTAATTAAAATCAACTCACTTTAGGAAATGGAATTCATTAAAGTGCCTCGAAACAATGTTTTAACTGAGCCTGCCTTCTGTTTCCTCGCCTCTTCTCCTTGCTTTCGCTACGTACTTATTTTTCAGCGTACAAAAACGTGGCGCAAAAGCGCAGTCGTCTCATCTCATGCATAAATATACGGGTATAACCTTTAACATCCGCCAACTACAGGATTTATTTACTCGCACATACAGAAACTGCTGCCTGAGATGAAAAGTGGTGCTGTGTCACAGCAGACTAAGCTAAAGCAAACTGTCATCACTGTGCTGCTACCACCGCGCTGCGGCGTAAGGACGGCGTTAGCCCCGTGATGAACAGCGCCGGGCATTTGCCAGACACAACGCTTGGAGTTCTGCCCGAAGGGTTCAATTTTTGTCTCATCAGACCAGAGAGTCTTCTCCCTCGCGCTCTCAGAGTCCTCTAAATGCAGTTTGGAGAAGTCGGAGCGGGCTGTCATAGGCCTTTTACTCAAAGTGGCCTTCATCGAGCCACTCAGCCATAACGTCCTTTTTCACGGCGGGTGTTTTACCACGTCACGGAGGGCGAAAGCACAGGAGTAAAAAATGAAATGAATGGATGGCTGAATTCCACCCATGCAGCTACTTCAGTCTCAGGGTCCTGTGTCGTGTGGTCGCATCTCCAGGTCAGTTTCAGCCAGGTCCGTCTTTGTTCCGCGCCACCGACGTCCCGGGCTTTCCTCTGCTCCGCTTCACGGATGCCTGGGGCTCTTTTTGATGGATGCCGCTTTTAGGACGCTTCTGACAGCAGTTCTGTCATCCAATCACAGAGCCCTATGCTCCTGAATATTAATGAGTTAACATTTAGTTTACATTTGACCTCCAGAAGTCAGTCAAAAGTAGGCGTGGGAGAAAAAAATTGATTCTTAGAAGCATCACGATTAACTCACGAGGGATTATAAATCGATGCAGAAAAACCCGTAATTGGAAATTTAAAAAAAAACAACAACAACTTGGTGTCTGGGATATAAACACTGGGCTCGATTAGACTCGATTTAAATGCGCAACATGCTACACTACATCCCGTACATCCCCTACAGCTTGACCAATCAGATGGTGGCATGTAACAGATGGAAACAACAGATGTCACCACGAGCATCATCACAAACTAAAAATGGCGGAAAATATGGCGGAACGAGAGCGTCCGACAACAAAGTGAAGGGGAGCGGTGAACTGCACAAGAGCCACGCAATATGTTGTGTAACTAGGTCACAACTTTCACTGTGAAAGATTTGTAGTAAGATTTGATATAACTGCATTACTAAAAGTCAACGGAAGAACTCCATGATGTAATGGTGGATCTTTGAATACACTATTTTTTTTCAGAGAATTCATATGCTTTAAGATGCATTAATGCATAATTCAACAGAATCAGAATCATGATCGCACTGAAGAGATTCCCACTCCTCGTCGTTTACATAAAAGTGGACGATGAGCGGTTCATCCTCAAGGTTGAGGAACACACGGTTCACGCTCGGCTGAATCCTCCAGAGCCCGACGCTGCACCGTCCCCTGAGGAGGATGCAACCGACCCGTGTCGTACGAACGGAGTGAATGGAGACATGGCTAATGTCTACCATGACATGTGGAACGTCTGCTGGAGTGCTGCCGAGATGCTCCTCCCACCTCGGCGGAGGACTTCTGAAGATCTGTCAGCGTGACCGCCACCGACCGAAGCCTCCTCTCCTCGTTAGTCTGTTGGCTTCTCAACTTCTAGCATTTTATGGAGGCCGCTGCGCTCCTGGGAACACTTAAGACTTGAGAAATGGTTTTATACCCTGATCTGTGCCTCGCCACACTTTTATCACCAAAATCTACAGAGAGTCCCCCTGGACTTTATGGTTCAAAGATTTAGACTTTTAGAAAATAATAGAATCAATTAAGCTGTTGAAATCTGCCCTGGAACTGAACTCCACGACCTCAGACATCAGTTAAACCAAGCGTGCTGCAAAAAAAAAAACAGTCTGTGTCCTGCCCCAGCGCTCCATATGGGGACAGATGATACAGAAACTAAGTAAACTTGCAGTAAAGGAAGATGTGCTCTGAGTGAAGCGTCCCGCCGAGTGCGTTTTAACAGCGGATGACAGGCCGTATGACAAATGCACATGCAACGTCTGCTCCGCTCTCCGAAGCATACGGCCCGTTAACGCAGCAGGCACGGCGTATCATTACTTCCTCTTTTCTCCCCCCACGGAACGGCTCCATCCTCCCATCTGCTCGACGGTTCACTCGGGGACGAGCCGGCGGAGGAGCGGCCGGGGAGGAGAGGCGAACCACTCGCGTTCGCGCCGTCTAATGAACCCGCTTGTTTACGGCTTAATGCGGCGCAGGTGGAGCAGATGCGGCGCCGCACTCAATCAAACCGGATAGAAACGCCAGCGTGTCTTCGCAGGGCCGTAAGTCTTTCAGGTGTTTAAAAAAAAATGGCTGACGCTGCAAAATGTACATCATGTGAAAACACCCACGCACTCACTGCTCCGCGCTGAGCTCGCCGGTAAATCACGATCGCTTTTTGGCCGAAAAATGGCATCGAAGGGAAAGTTCCACCATCTCACGGGCTGCGCTGCCCATCTCTTTGCGTCAAGAAGAAGAACCGGGTGGAAAAAAGCGAGCTATCTGAAAAATGAATCCTCTAAATGTAACGTGACGGACCTGCTGCAGCCTGTTGGCTCTACGTCGCCTGTGCACTTGACACACATTCATCTGTCGTCAGGGGGAACTCGACCTCACTAACGTGCGTCTTCCTGTGTGCGATGGCGTGACGACAAAACCCATGCCGTGGCGGAACAGGGCACTGTTCATGAAACCAGCATACCACTCACCTCTACTGTACCGAAATACATTCTGTACAGTTTATATTCAGCAGTTTATGATCAGTATACCATAGCTGTGGGTCCATGTTCAATCCTCTTCTCTGTCCGGCCTATTTATTTAGTTATTGAATTGTTTGTTATTTACCTCCCGCGCTGTTTTTGTGATTCATGCTCAGTGTCAGACGCAGCGCTCGTAATTTCCCTCTGGGATTAATAAAGTGCTCCCTCTCCATCGCGCGCCCCGTCCCCTGCAGCGGGGGAACCGAACTGCCCTTGGCACGAGCTGTACGCAGTAAAGACCAAAGTTCCGCAACGGAGGGCAAAGCGGTGGAGACGAGCCACCGCGAGGCCGACGGAGCGGGAGGGGAAGGCGAGGCGGCGGGAGGAGGAGAGCGGAGGTTTAAGTGGTGTCAAGAGAAGGGAGGGAAAGGGGGGGGAGGAAATGAGACGCAGAGAAAGCGCACCGCAGGGAGACAGGCTCGACCGATAGGGAAGGAGAGGGGGGTTGTGGGTATTGCAGTGCCGCGCCGATGATGGATCTGCGCGCGCTCCGCTCGGCCGGTTAACGGGAGCGTGAGAGCTGTTAGAGCATGACTCAGCGCTGAGGGGTCACGCCGGGGCCACGCATGAGCGCCGCGGCACCTGGAGCCAGAGACGCTGGTTAGACTGAGATTTATTTGGACTTTAACTGGAGCAGCATTCCGTCCATGCCTTCGTACGTGACGGACATGATGCAATTTTACGCTCAATTACGAAAATGTAGATGACAAGGAAATTATATATACTTTAAAGCAACGTCTGATTGAAATGAAACAAAGACTCTTTTGCAAATGGGCCGCAGCAGATTCAATCTTCAATCAAACGCAATTTCAGAGCGAGCAAAGCGCGGCGGAGGAGAGAAGCCGAGCGGCGAGGGCGGCGTGGAAACGGCGAGAGCGACGAGCGGTCGGGAGGCATTGTTTCTGCAGAGGAAGACCTGGCTCTGCTCTTCGTCGGCCGCCGCGCCTGCTGGGTCAGTTATAAATAGCACGAGTCTCTCCAGTTGAGGCTAATCTCTGCAGATGGGACGGCGGTGGGAGCAGCGGGAGCCGACGCAGTCTCCAGAGCGTGGAACCCTCTCCTACGCCGAACGCGGCGTTCGCCAGAAAGGCCGTCTCCAACCCTTTGTTTTTCCTCTTTGAAATCGGTTTGACTTGATTCCTCGCTCACTTTGCGCTTTGATTCAGGTCTCAGCACATTCGTGCCTGGGCGACTTCACGCCACGCAGCCCCTTTGTGAGGATGTCCCAGGAATCCTGGCCACAATCGACCAGACCAGAGACTCTAAAACTCTTTTAAAATCCATCTTGGTTTATAATGACAATTTGGACTTGGAAACCCGGGAAACGGGGCACTTACTCTGTGCTGAAGGAGTTTTAAAGCGCTGTTGTGATCGGGAGCCAGCGACGTGCCGAACAAGCGACGGACATCCGTCTCAATTCTCTCTCACTGTTAACTCTCCTCACTTCCTGTTTCTCAGGTTACAGAGGTCAGTGTTGAAACTGTTCAACTTACGTGAAATTTAAGACCCGCGTGACATTTAGTTTTTTTTCCTGCTCTCTTGTATTAGCTTTCATCTTTATTTTGAAGATTTTAAGGTGCCGCACAAATCCCTCTCCTCTCTCGCAGTCTCTCCATCTCAGCCCAGAATGAGAAGCCCCGCGCTCCTTCCTGAGCCTCGCTCTTCCTCTGGGAGCTGTAAGCATGAATTCCCCGATACCCTGAGGTGGGAGAAAAAAAACATGTTTTGATGTCATGCTATGGAAACATTCAGGCAGGCAGCCGGCCGGTTGAAACTCCTTTCAATTCATTCGGCAGCTTTTTTTTTTTCCACGGGGGAAACCCGAGGCAGCGTACGGACGCGGCGCGAAGGCTGCAACGTCTCCGGTAACGTTAATGATGTGGGCGGCGGGCGAGACGCCTGCGTCACCACTCAGCACGGGGGACGGAGATAACAGCGCCTCTTATCTGCAGAGCTGCGGCTGTAATTACCAGCTACCGGTAGGTATGTTCGGAGATGCACGCCGACGAACGCTCCCCGAGGGCCGCGCCACCGGGATGTTGGAGCTAATTTCTAATTAGCGGCCTCTATTGACTGCGAAGCGACAGCCGATTTGGCCCGGTGTCCCCCCGTAATGAATTCAATTAGCGCATGTGGCCAACTCCCCGCGCTGCAGCCGCGTCCCGGAGGGCTGAGGAGCCAGATTAACGCGTTACAGAAGGGTTAGCCACGCTAAACCCACACTCCTGGTTAACGTCTAATAATGAGTTTACAGAAATGAAGTGTTTGTGATTATTGATGGTTTAGACATTACGCTATTATTTTCCATTTCATTTATTGGGGGGGCTGTCAGTCCCAACATGTTTATCCTCTTTAGCAAAAGCAAAGACAAAACTGTTTAAGTGATGACGAGGCAAAAAATCAAAGGTTATCACTTTGTGATGGTAATCTTTGGATTTATGCAAAATATGTTTTTTTAAGTTTTAACGCCTTAACGCCTGAATCTATTTCCCAAAAAAAAAAATTGGTGTGTGTTTTTGCTTTCAAGTAGATGCTAAATTAAATTGAGAGTGTTAATTTGAGTATAGCACATAAAATAGATACATCTATTATTATCTATTATCCATGATGCAAATTAGAGACAACAGGCAATAAAGGTAAAAAATACCTGTTCCCATCTCAGGTATGAAGATTCTTTAATTAATGTAACAAAGCAATACTAATACAGACGCTATTTTCGCTGCATTTGGAGCAGTTTGATGCCAAATCGTGACAATAGGCGTGAAGGGGTTAAAGGAAAATTCAAGGTTTTTGCAACTCAAGACATATTTTCATAACGTTGCAATCATTAATACGATTGCTGAGACCTGATGATGTTGCTGACTGACTGGGTTAAGAATCAGGCTTCAGAGACAGAGGCCATCATTTCAGACAGAGAATCTACAAACGTCTTGATTTGTCGCTCCATCAGTCAGGGAGCAGCAAAGCCTTCTCTACGTGACAATAAGCAGCGCCCGTCTGTATTCGAAGGGGACGTTTTAGTTTTGGTTCATTTCGGTTGAAACGGGCCAGATTAGCTACACCACTTCACACTGGAGCAAAACAGAAGAGGGAGGGACACCCCCCCCTCCGCTCATAAAACGCCTCACTGCACAGGAAAGATGAGTTGGCACGCTGCACTTTGTACAGTACTGCAGGTCAACAAGAGGACCGTCCTAAAGTACTGTTTTGTCTTGTTTTTAAGAACTGCGAGAAAGGACTGCCAGAGCTGTATAAGCGAGACCCGAGTGGCACCGAATCGTAAAACCTTCCCTTTATTAATCGCCGCCGCTTTTGAACCGGCGGGTCCCGCTGCCAGTTCGCTGCAGCCTCGCGTGTTTGCGCTCTTCCTGCCAAGGCGTCGCTGTTAGCGCGCTAATAAAAATCCTGATGGTTCAACGTTTGAGTTGACGTGTCCGTAAACAGCTGCAGAGGCAGAGAACTCACTGTCACGAGGATTCTGCTCATTCCACCGCTTTACTGAAGCTACACGCAGCTGCTACCCGATAAAATATTTAAACCCAGGACGTCGTCTGCTTATGGCCGCATAGCTGCACGGAACGTATACATCCGACGTATTGCGTGCATGATTTTGTATTGTTTCATGCGACAACACCCCGACCAGTGTTTACGTCCTCACCTTCGCTTTTGATGGATTAGCGACGTCAAACAGGTTGTTGTTCCATCACTGCAAAGAAACAGACTTGGGATGCAGCTGACTTGTGTGATCAGTTGATCAATTTTTTTTTTGTAGTTCATCAGTTCAATGTTTGGTCTATTTAACATCAGGAAAACATCAACTGACAATCATTAGTCAGTTGCTCAAACTGTCATTTTGAGCTTCGTCAGACAAAGTAGGACTAAATTGAAGACGTTACTTTTGTCCTATTTTTACCACAAAGGTTGTTGGTGTTGTGCGCTCAGACCGTGCACAGCAGCGCGGCTGAGGTAACCAGCTCTTTGCCAGTCACACCGCTGGTCTCACGCTCTGAAATAGCTGCATCAGTGACGCACGATGATTGTCGGCGGCGGTGCAGAGCGGCTCAGGTCTGCGGCCGCAGGCAGATGGCGTGGCCAGAGAAACCTATTATTTAAAAAAATTACGTTTGTGGGACCGCAAAAAAATATAAAAAAATATTTCTGCTCGGTCTTATTTCGTGGAAAAATGCATCATACCATCGAATTTGACACAGCAGCACTTTACCGTAATGCATTTCAGCAATTAAACAGGAAATGGTATCTCTGCCCAAAAGGAATTTGGAAAAGAGGCAATGAGCTGCTTTAAACGCAAACCAGAATGGACCAGTTTTGTGTGTGTGTGTGTGTGTGTGTGTGTGTGGTAGTGTCCATGGTTATTCTGTCGCCGCCTGGAGTCGTTTGGTCACGTGATGAGTCAGAGGCGGCAGACTCATCCGCGAGCCCCGCTGCCTTCACATGTCTGCAGGGATTTAACCAAGTGAAGGGGAAGCTCTTCACACAGTATGAAGCAGATGCGGATGACTGATTTACCCACCATCCTCCAGTAAACGTTCATCAGAACAGCCACTCCTGTTATTGTCCGACCCTACGCCAGCTCCATCGCAGCTTTGTACGCAGAATGATGAATGAGGTAGAAAAATATCCCATGAGTCCCATATGACCCACAATGTGACCATTGTAAGACGATGGCAAAACGGCAGGCCGTTGCCTGGTGTTGTACGGCGCTCAAGGTTCAAAGCTAACGTGCAGCAACGTGCCCTGCGTCGCCTCATCCGCGTGAACCTCCCACCTGCGGACGGTGCAGGGCGACCAAGCTGCCGCAGCGCCACCCGGGCCAGTCCTTCACAAGAGAAGCAGGCTGGTCACAGCTCCGGTCCGCTCAACTGGAAAACAATACATGGCATCCCTCAACCTGAGGTCAGCGGACGCTGAGCATCACCTCCGGTCGGAAAGTGGTCCCAGCTGGTACAAACTTACAACAAATGTGTCGCTTTGGGGAATGCGACTGAAGCTGGCAACTGCGGGCGAGTCCAGTCGCACGGCATCACGAGACGGCGATCCAGCGCGCGAAGGAACGCCGACGAGGAAAACGCGTTTACCCACGATGCGCCGGAAGCCGCGAAAAATTATGATGTCGCTCCGGAGCGCATCCCTTCACTTCGCTCAATTTTATGCAAATCTCACACTATATAAATGGTTGTCTGCCTGCTTGACTGCGAAAAACAGCAATCATCACTCCGTGCCCCGTGGGCACAAGTGTGTAATGAGAACAGATCTACAGCAATAACACAAAATCTTTGCCTGAGCACACACGGAGTGCTCTGCATTCAGGTTTTTCGGCTGCATTTTTTTTTTTTTTTTTTTTGGCACGTTCGCATCCCTCTTCCACTTCTATCTCCGTTCCAAATGAGGCCACGCAATGCGTGTGGGGACGTGAGGGAGGCAGGAGGATGCTGGGAGAAAACGCGGTTTGTCCTCAAAGGGAGCTGACGATCTGAATTTCAGATTCCCTGTAAAGACTTTCTGATGGGCTGTTGTTGTTGTTGTTGTTGTCGTCATCGTTGTTGCTGTTGTCGTTTGTCATTTTCCTGAAGCCACGGCGTACGACCAAGGTCAGGCGAGCTTGACTCATCCTCCACCTGGTTAAAATTCCTCGCCGCACGCCTGTTTACTCAATGCCTTTCAGCGAGTCAAACAAAGAGCGGCATCATGGGAACAGTAGTGCGCGTGGCTTTTGAGAGCTGCAGGTGAATGTAGGGGATAAAAAAGGGTGGGTGGGGGGGCGGGTGGAGGAGGAGAAAATTATGCTCCACAACGCCACCATCAAAATTCCCCCAGGACAGCAGCCCAGGAGATGAGTGTGAGATTGAGAGGAGGCCCCGGTGCCACCCACCACCGCTTCAGGCTGAGATAATTGAAGGAGGGAGGAGGACGACAACGACGAAGATGAAGGCTGGCGCCAGATGAAAGATAAAAGCCGGGGCTCACACCTCACAAGAAGCTGCGCTCTCAGATCAGAAAGTGAGTTCATTTGCACCTCAGTAAAGCGTGCAGATGGAAAACGATAAATTACCGGCTGCACGAGCTGCACGTCGACGGCCACCGTGGCGAAGCGTCTGACGTCAGCAGCAGAGCACGCCCCGCGTCAGGGCCGCTCGCGTTCACGCCCGACGCGTCTCCGCTGGTTCTCCATCCAACCGGATGTACTGCATTCGGGTCTGAACCACACCCGCCCGCGGCGCCAGGGGATGAAAACGAGCGGGGGCCGCAGACCTTGAGGCTCGGGCGCTCGCGTACGGCAGCGAGGAGCGTGAGATGAGGGCCGCGGTCTCCCGGGCGCGCTTGTCAAGCGCTTTCACAAGGAGCTCGACAGACGCTCCGAACACAGAGGCCGGGGTGAATCGCGGGACGCGAAGCTGAAAAAGCTAAGCGGTTCATAACAGCAGCACACCAGCACGCTAGTCAATGCGCAGGTTTCTTCACTGCGCAGGTCTTCGGTGAGTAAAGCCCGGCCTCACAACGCCTTCAGGGGCTCCTAAGAACGCCAGCGATGCGTTCAACAAGCACGGGCTGGGATTTCGAGAGCGAACCGCTTGCTGAATGATTGAAGGCTTCATGCCGCTCACGTGCGGTGCTGCTGATTAATGCATTCCAACCGCTTCTCATCTCAAAACCCGCGGGTGTTGTTTAACCTGACATCATCACCAGCACCTGGAGAGGAGCCACGTACAGTAAATATTCAGCTCAACTGTGACACTCATCACACACGAGAGATGTCAGAGCAGAAATACACATTTTACAGTTTGGGTGAGGTTAGACAAAGATGTTTGGACAGTACGGAGATGAGACAAACTCAGGCTCTCTGTGCTCTGCTATTAGGGCCGAATGATTTTTGTAAAATATCTAATTCCAATTTCTCTGACAGATACTGCGATTTTTTTTAAAGTCGAGCTTCAGTTCAGAATTCGCTGTATAAATGTAAAACGTGATGGAGTTTTACTGTTCTACATACTAATGAGAGTGAAAATGTCAAACTTGATTCCAAAATGTATTTATTCTAACAAAAAAATGCTCCAGAAAATATACATAGTGAACCACAGAACAATTCTCACTATGAGTTAAATAAGTTACAAAAATAAAATAAACAAACAACAAAATATTCATTTTAAGAAAATAGCACCTTTTGTAAACACTGAAATTAAGTGCGTGCGGGACGGAGGAGTGCATCTTCTGTCCGTATACACAGTGCTTTAGCTTGTGATTGGTGAGCATGTTTCAGATGTGTGTGTGTGTGTGGGGGGGCACTTCTGATTGGTGAACAGGACTGTCTGTCACACAGGGCGGCGTCATGAAGATGCATCCATTACCAGAGCCAAGAGTTCATATTATATTATAAAGTAATAATCTCATCTTTTTGTGGTTTGCTAATCTGTAATCGCAATCTCAGCCCTGCTGTGTGACTTGTTTTAAAAATGGCACATGTGGCGTACGTTAAAAGAAGCAACTTTAGAAACGCCGAAGAACAGGCCACAGTAAACACTGCGTCTGACACAACTTCTATCAAGGTAACAACGCCGGAGTCTGTCAACTTTTCAATCAGCGCAAAGTTTTCCATTGACCTCCTAGTGGCTTCAGTCCAGGCGCTCTCCAATCACGGCGTGTCCCTCAGGGGCCCGCCTGTTCCTCCACGGCTGATGACAGAGTTCGTCAACGACCCCTCTGTCCCCCCGTCTCTGAAAGCGCGTCCAATTTCCACATTTTCATTCTCCAAAATAAATCTATCAGCTGGTGCTTATTTTCCGCCGACCGCTTCCCGTCAATCACCGCCTGGCCGGGGCGGCGGAAACGCCGAGGCAAAGCACACAAATGAGGAAATGAAGCTTACACAGTTGCGACTTGATATTGCCACTTTCTTTACAGCCGGGAGTGACTTCATATTTGATGCAGCTTGTAAAATATCCGAGGCAGCGGCAAACATAGGCGAAGGGAATGCAGTTATCTCACGGGGTTATAACGAGCGAGAAGCTACCTACGTGCCGCCAGAAAACGAGCGCGGAGAATAAACCTGAAGTCACGCCGGCGCGCGAGATCCGCCGGTGCTGCTCGCTGAATAGATTTCAGAAATTAATTTGCTGAATTGCTGATTAAATCAGAGTCATAAACAAACACTCAGTCACCAGGCAACGCCGCAGCTGCTCGCTGAATAAAACTGCACTCATTTCCTGCAGAAACCCCACAGAGGTGCCATGTGTGCGACACCTTATACTGATGAAAATACTCTGTGCAGCGTGGCTTTCATAAACCCCCCCAAAAAACAACATTGTAATATCTGAGAAGAATGACACCGAGAACCACTCGTATGTTACATTTAAATTAACAAGCTCGTTCGTTCTCTTTCGTCAGCTGCAGGTCACATGCGGTTTGGAAAAAGGAGGAAAAACAAAAAACGGCATCTGACTGTGACCAAGAGGTTTCATATCTCCGCATGTAACGGCGACGGACACCAGCGAGGGCGGGAGCGACAGCAGCCGCGACTCGTAACTCAGCCAGCCGAACTCTCGTCACATTAGTCATCTTATTACTTATTATTATTAGGTCGGGTACAATGGCGTGGAATTATTATGAGGGGAGGGTCGGAGTCGAGCACTGCGGAGCGCGCGAGAAAATACGCAAACGAAATCAGAACACAAATAACGCCGGCATCTTCCTCAAGAAATGAGTCAATCAGGCCACAGCTGAGCGACTCGCCTCTGACTGCTTTTCAGGAGATATATAATTATTGTGTGTAATAAAGTCTGAGTGTGCCATAAATTGTCAGATATTAATTAACCTTGACTGCAGAGCAATGAGAGCAGCCCCAATGTGACGATCACGTCATTCTGAGCTCCAACCTGCTCCAAAACCTACAGTTCTTCAACTTATTCCAACGTCTCCTCCTTTCTGGTTTTCAAATCACTGCGTACTGTAAAACTTTCCCCGCACAGATGTTTCCGCATTAAAATCCAGCAGTTCCACTTGAATTATTCATCCGCCGTCCTGCTTAGCAGATAGATAGGAGATAGCACTTTATTGTCATTGTACAAGATATACAGCCAGACTGTGGCAGCAGAGAGTGGTGTTACAAAAGAAAAAAAATAAGTTATGAAGACGTTCAAATATATAAAAATATCAAATATACAATGAATAACAATAAACTACAAAAGGTGCAAGTACACGGCAGATGGATGGCAGGATGGGGACAGTCCTGGATGATTGCTAAGGCAGCGGGAGGTATGAATGTCCTTCGCAGCCAGCCCGTGCTCATCGCGCGGGTGGAGGACAGGTGGGGGCCGAGTTTGACTGACTGAGAGGAAAGACCGTAAGAAAGTCGTTGATCCACGAACAGGTGAGGGGATGAGGTCCCAGAACAGTTTCCTGACCAGGATGTGGGGATGATTGTGTTAAAAGCACCCTGACACAGGTGTCTCAGCGCCGTGTGGAGGATGAAAGACATGGCGTCCTCAGTCAACCTGTTAGCTTTATAAGCAATCTGGAGGGGATCAAAGGAGGGAGGGAGGCAGTCTCTGATCTGACCTCAGACCAGCCGTTCCAGGCACTTAGCGATGACAGGTGTAAGGGCGGTGTTTAGAGTGATTTTTTTGGGCACAGGTATGATGGTGGTGGATGGTGGCTTGTGACAGGGAGAGATTAAAGAGTTTGGTGAAGACCTGTGAGAGCTGGTTTACACAGCAGCTCCCCAGGGACACCGTCCGGTCCAGCTGCTTTCCGAGGGTTTGCACTGGCAATCATCCATGTCACCGATCGTAGTTAGGGGCTGATTGGGTCGGGGGGGTCAGAGGTCGCAGGGCCGTGGACTTTTAACGCGACGCAATTTCAAGTTTGACCCACGGTGGCTCAAAATTCATCAGCATTATAGCACACCAGCCTTAATGCTGTTGTTGTTTTTTTTCTCTCTCAGCTCGTAATTGCTGTATTTGTTGCGGCTGAATATTATTTCAGTACCAGCTTGTTCTTACTCTTACTATGGTATGGGATAAAATACTTGAAAGTGCATTTGTTGAAGCCGGTGTCAGGCAGACACAGCGAGAACAAGGAAAACGTCGCGTCTTAAGTGGAATCTAATTGCATTCTCTTATTCTTAGATGCTTTTTGTGATGCACCTAAGACCACAAATTACACACTGAGGAGCCAGTCACAAAATAACCTTTCCCAGCCATTTGTGTAACTGAAACTGACGGACTCATTTGTTCCATCACTTTGACGGTCGCGTTTGATCACGCGTACTCTCCCCCGCCGCGCATCAGCTTTATTTCTCACCTCTTAGCATTTCAGAGGCGGCCAGGTTTTCGTCGGCGTTATTACAGGCCCGATCGCGTCAGCCGCCAGATGAGAAAAAGCGCGGGAGGGCTCCTCCGGCTTCCAGCTGTGCCCGCAACAAGCATCAGGGTTTCCGACTGAAACACCAGCGGCAGAGGGAGCAGGATCCTCCGGGTGGGGGGGCAGACACCCACAGACGCTCGTTATTAAGGCTCCAGCAAATCAACTTTTTAGGATATCAACCTTTATTGCTAATGGATATATCACACCTGTAGCGAGAAACGTGTCGCGTTAGTGTACACCCAGTTTATTTATTCAAAAAAAACCCCAAAAAACAGAAGAAGAGCGCACATTGTGCGTGCAGCTGCGTTTATTTCACAGGAGTCAGAAAGTCACAATCGCGTACGTGTTTGTGTGCGAGCTCCCAGCCGCGTTTCGATCCGCGACGTGAAAATGAAAATGCCATCCCGCGCGACGGCCTCGACCAAGCGTGTCGTGTTCGGTTTATGTCGGCGCTTCCCACACACGCAGCTAATTAACTCCCGCCGCTTTAAATTACAAACCGCTGACTCATCGAAATGGCCGCGCCGAAAGTATCAGCGCCACATTTGCTTTTCCCACAACATCACCCACCTCCTCCTCCTCCAGTTTTAAATCATCACATGTTTTGCAGGAGAAAGGAGCGGATTGCCAGACATTAAAAAGTACAAATAGTCGGGGTTCTTTTTCTTTCTTTATCTCCACTTGCAATTTCGTGCGCTGGGAGGACGACACGACAGCTGCGTCCTTCTTCCACAGGACAGACAATTTGTAAATGGTAATATTAATGCTATTGTCATCATAGCGAAGAAAATGAGTGAAGCAAACAAAAAGGAAGATGAACTGGGATGGAATCTTGTGGGACACCAAAAGTATAAAGTATGAGTTTAAAAAAAGCAGACAAACAAACAGGTAAATCAGACAAATGGCAACAAACTGGAGGTCATACCCTCCGCACTGTGACTGAGCAGTTAGCGACGGAGCAGTACATGGATTCTGGTTCTGGCGTACGGGAGTGCAGTCGGGCCGACGTCCGTCACCGCGGGTGTTGCTCATTACTTGGACTCTAACTGCAAAACAAACAAACGCGCCGATTCCGACTTAGCTGTTCTGTATGTGACGTCGTTGTCCTCACCACTTTACCTGTCATCAGTCACGCCGGGCTCCGGGTGGTTCCTTTACCAGATGAAATATGACTTCGGCGCACGGCTACGGTCGCTTATAAATCAAGGCGTGGGCAGAGCAACAGGGGTACGTAAAGGAAAGAGCCAGAAAGAGGGAGGGAGGGAGGAAAAGACTGCGACGGAATGAATAAAGGATGAGGAGGAAACATGGAGGACCGGACGGAGGTACGCGTGAGGGTAAGGCGGCATGTGCCGTACTGAGAGCTGGCACTGAGACAGACTGAGGAGTACGGCTGCTCTGAGACCACTCGGAGTTGTACGTAAATGTTGATGCCGGCTAATGGCACGTCTAATCGGGGAGAGGTTTGCGGCAAAACAGTGCGCGGCCCCGGGCGTAAACATCTCCGTTTACCGTGCGGATGCACGCGCACGCGTTGGCTGCCGGGCTCCCCCCCTCCCAGCTCGCGCTTTCGTGTTATTAAATTCCTTCTGTCAGCTCATTTCCTCCGCGGATGCCCACCTCTCCAGGAAATACCGGGTACCACCTTTAATCTGCACTTCCTGCCACTCACAGGAAGTTCATTTATCTGAAGGCGGGAGAGGAGGGCAACGAGCACGATAAGGCTCTGGCGGAGGGGGCCGGTGAAGAAGCGCTCAGGAGGGCGCGAGGGAAACCTCCGTCGCCATGGAGACAAAGCATTTTGGACGTGCTGAGTTACAGCCACTCCTCCCGAAGAGGCAGTGAAAACAAGGCCCACTTACTCAGCAGACACTCACCGTTAACGCCCAGCGGAGAAGAGGCAGCACCCGGCGCAGCACCGAGCCGACGGCGAGATGACAGCGGCAAAATAAAAACGTCGCCCCCCCCACTTCTCTCCAGAAATAATGTTGTAAACAGTCACTGGTCCAGAGAGACACCGGACTCACAACTCACACCTGAGCTCCGCCGAGCTCCCCAGCTCATCACCGCCTCGCTTCTGTATTCATCGTGTGCGAGTGCACGTCGAGTCTGGCCGAGCGTGGATTAACGGAGCGGAGGCCCAGGGGCGCACAGGAAATAGGTCCATGTTTTTAGAATGCCGCGCACACACAGAGCACCTGTGTCACGACCTCACGACACCCAAGACGCTTGGACCGGGTGGCACCGGTCGCATTTACACGTAACGCAGGCTGGATGTTTAACATATAGATGCAATACAACACTTGAGACGTCGCACTGTATGAGTAAGTGAAGGATCTGTCACATCACGATGGAGGATCTGACACGTTTCAGTAACTTCAGTAACCAGCCCCAATACATTTTACAGTAAATCATAGTACAGATAATCTATATTTTATATCAAAATATAAGACAAGTGGCTTAAAATGACATGACAGCTATGTTATTATCATTACAAATGAGAACAACAACTGCCTGACTGTACATTCTCACGCCAGTCGAGCTGAAACCCAGCGTCTAGTGATTAATATCTAATCAATAAATAAGTCGTCTCTGGAAAAGTTTTCAAATTGTGTAAACTCCCCGTCACAGCTGCGTTTCTGTCTGAGGCGCGGAGGAAGAGGGAACGTTAAAAACTCGCCGACTGTTTAAAGCCAGTAATCCTCAGAAGCGTTAATTTGCCTTCAATCTACTTTTCAATTAACTGACTGATCGTTTGGTCACAACAAAGTCCATTTTGTTTGATGGCGTGTTTTCCTTGGATCCGGTTCTCCGTTTCATCTTTTCCGCTTTCATCCAGCAACTCTCTGCAGTCACACACGAGAAGCAAATCCTCTGTCGCCGAGACCGGCTGCATTATTACAGTTGCGGTCGTGCTTTGTGTAATAATATATGCCGGCCTTTGAGCGAAAGCTACGCGTCCACGCGCGGAAGCCACAGCGGGAGAAGAAGGAAGTCAATCACTATAAAACCCCGTCCGTCGACTTCACGCTGCGGGCAGGCTGAGCGAAAGTGCCCGACAAATGCGCCGCGCCTCGAGGCGACGGCGACGGTCTTCGCCGGCGCCATTAATCTGCGCGGCTCCATCGATCTCCTGTCACTCAGCTGCTAGGGAAGGGGGATGACGGCGACCTCAGACAAACTCGAATCTGAGGAGCCTGCCGTCAGGATGTGCGCCCGCTGCCTGCACCCGACGGTGCCTTTTTTTGAGACGCAATGTCATTTCAGTCATTACAACCTTATTATTTCTACGAAACATTTTATGATTCGTTTACAATTCACACCCTCCTCTCCCAAACCCTAACAACACCTGAAGTTGTCCATGACGTTCCGCCTCATGTTTCATCGTTCAGCTTCTTCTGCGCCGCCAGTCGGTCGGTGGTCAGCAGCAGCGGGAAAGCCCCGAGGCGACGCAATGCATGACACCGACCTGATGTCCTGCGTTTCCAGCGGAGCGCACACGAGCACGCAACATGCAGACCGTCGACTCGGAGCGCCTTACGTAACCGGACCTGAATATTTCAGCGCGCTTGCTCGGTTTCCTCGCCGTGTCTGGGTGCAGTCGCTGTCGCCTTCCCAGCCGCCGAGCCTGTTTTCTAACCGCGGACCCGCTCCCGGTGCCCGACAGCCCCGCTGACTGTTTTTCATGCCCGGCGCTGTGAATGATTTAACATACGCCGCGTCATGTTCTGGAGCAGGGAAGAGCGAGAGAGGAGAATGCAAGTTTCATTACATTTGTGCCGGGCTGGGGGCAAGTAATTACACCCCGGCAACAGCGGGGTCCACCCTCTACTTTGGCCAGGTCGAACAGCAGTGGCTCGTCGCTTACTCAGCAAAAAAAAAAAGAATTACTGAGGAGGACCTGAGGTGCCACAACAGCCAAGTTCTTTGGAAGTATATTTCAGAGGCCTTTATTCAACACTAATCGCGAGCCAGCGCGGCGCGACGGCGGCCGAGGCAGTCGAACAGCGCCGCTGCCCGGGAGGAGATGGCGCGTCACGGTGAGCTCAAACCCGCATCCCTCAGAAAAGTACATCCGCATCGATCGCTCCCATGGGATGCGGCACCGACACGAGCTGAGAGGGTCGCGACCCGTCCGCACGAGCCGGGACAGCGGCCGCGTCCAGACGTGATGGAGAGATATGAAATCAAAAGAACGTCGCAGGAGTCCGTCAACATGAATCTAAGTACTGTATATCCGTGTCTCCCGCAGGCTCCCATGCAACAGTTTGCCAATCAATCACACATACTGTACATTTACATCAGGAAATTGTACCAACTGTACCAGTACCAAGCAGCAATTCTTCGAAAAACTACAAATTACCACAAAAAGTAAGCAGAAGTCTTGAATAATAATTCACCTTTTAATAATTCATAACTTTTTCCTCCTCCAGTATTAAGACCAGAGAAGGACCAGACTTGACACTACCAAAAAAACCCCAAAAAAAACGATAAATACATTTTCAAAAATAATTAAATGCCCGACATGGTGAGGAGCGTTTTCAACAGGCTCAGTGTAAACGCCTCGGGGCCAGCCCTCCTTACGCTTCTCCAGGGACAAACGTGGGCAGTGCATCAGAGTTAGCCACAGACTTTAGCCCCATTCAAAGGGGATTAGTGCTCCCCAGAGGGCCGGCTAATGAAATATTTGACGTGCTCCACAGTAACTAAACTCATCGCCCCTGACGGCGTTTCAGCCAGTGACAAATCACAGGAGGGAAGTCGGAAACCGGCCGGGGTATTGTAGGAGAAAATCATTTGGCCGCTCTCGGCGCCGGTCCTCAGATGTCAGGGATGAACTTTAAACCACGAGCTGTCCGCCTGGGCGAGACGCGGGCCGAGGACCCGCTGTGATAAGAAGCGCTAAGTATTTGGGGCTGCGACTTTTAATGGGCTGAGGGGAAGAAATCCTGCCACAATTTTGGCGAGGTTTCGAATCGCTGATCGGCGAACGCGATATTAAAATCATCCATCTTCCCCTGGAAGAGTCCTGTCAAATAGGAAATCTGATTATCTCATGCAAATGGACCAAACAACACTCGCGGAGGGGGGGGGGCTCTCAGGAGGTGCCTTTATAATAACACTAACTGTAATAAGCCGGTGTGACTGTCACTGTTTCTTTGTCGTTCATGTTCTGATTTCTGACTTTTTTGCAGAGAACAGACATGATGCGTGTCCTTTTGCACACGTTAAGATGAGTGATAGATTAATGAAGACAGTGCTCGGCATGCCGAAATTTAATATTATTATGATGACATAACATCCAATAATCTAACGAGGTCGGTGTGGGCAGACTTTAACGGCCCCTGCTGTAAATTGCTCACGTCGAAGGAAGAGCTGACTCATCAATCTGTGAGAAGGTGAAAGCGGAAGTCTGACTCGGCGAACTGGACTTGGTAACCCCCCTCTCCAAGGACGGGACCGGGTTCGGTCCAGCTGCCGTCTTCCAGGCGTCGGGGGAATGTTTGGGAAATTAGCGCAGCGCTGAGCGTCGTGTCGGGGGTTGAAAAGCGTCGGCATCTTGGCCGGCGGTCCGAGGAGGCAGTTCAGACAGTCTCATCTCATTTAGACGGGAGGAAAAAAAACCCAACAGATTCTGTTTGGGTTTGATTTCACAGAAAATGGGAGTTTAAACGGCCGCTCGCGCAGAAACTAATGAGGGACAGTGACTCAGAAACCAGTGATCCAGCTGTGTGACGAGGCGAGGCGAGAGTCGTAGGCCGGGACCGCAACGCCGGCGAAAGAACAACAGCTTTCAGGCCAGAAATATTTGAAAATCGCCCCCCCCCAAAAAAAGTAAAGAATAATATGCATATATATTACTTTTTTGATTAGCGAGCCCAGCTCTGACACAGAGTGAAAATGTGAAGCCGAGCACGAGAGCGAAGGCAAACATATTGGAGTTATGCAGATGTGCTGAGCAGAGGTCAGGCGGCTGCTCGGAGACTAATTACAGAGGAGTGATTTGGACTAATAGGATGTGAGCTCCCGCGCTGAGGTCAGCTCCTCTGAGGACACAGCGATCATCGGCTCAGAGACCAGACGATACGTCTCCCTGCAGGCAAAACCCCCCCAGCCCCCACCCCCGCCGCCTCTAATAATACCATTACGCAAATGCTTCTCATTTCGCATCCCTCAGTCATCCCTCACTTTCATCACTCCTCTTGTTCCCGAAGCCTCGTCACTTCTCTCTTTCGCCTCCCCCCCCTCCTCTTTGTGTTGCCTCTCACGCCAGCGGCTGTTGAATTATTGATGGGATGTGGAGCTGGTGAGATTTCTCCTGCTGCGGACTTGTTTGGCGGCCCGGGTTTGAGTTGCTTTTCTCTTTCCGCCGTCACGCTGCGCCCGCGTGCCGAACGCGCGCCTTGCGCAGACGTTAAGTACGCTTTTGTGTCGGGCTAATCAAATCTGCTTGCTGCATCACCGCAAGACTCCCCCCGCCCCCCAATCAGCGAGCGCTCGTTGAGAAGCGACCCTGCATTTTTGAGGAGCAGCGTCGTATGCAAAACATGCAGAGGGAACGGACGCTCTCCGAAGGAGCCCGCCCGCTCGCTCCTTTCGCGTGAAGTCGAGCGGCGGCGTGATTTATGGCACATGAATATAGAAGACTTTGTTCTCCTGTATCGGATCAGCGAGCGAGCGTGTAAAGTGCGCGCTGTGATCCCCCTCGAGACATTAAATTTCCCCTGTGCCCAGTTCCCCCTCCTAAAAATCAAGGCCACGCTCTTCTTTTTTAGCTTTCAGAAGCCGGAGCTGCATTTTTTTTTAGGAAGTCACCAAGGCTGTCGCTTGGCACATGGACCGGCCAAGACGGAACGGACGAATCTTGCAGGCGTCGTCACCTGAAGGATCGGTGGATCAATCGACTGATCGCTGCCGCTCTCAGCTGCTGTGGGAGGATCCATCGAGTTTACATGTGACATCCTCAGCTTGAAATGTCAAAGAGACGATCCGTTATTACTTTAAGTAGACAGCTCCACCACGGTCACTACTGTAGTTAGTTTAGATCAATATTAAAAGTCGACAAGCATCACATTTAGTTCTGAAGTCACTTCTCAGTTTAATAGATTTCCATGGAAGTCGCTGGGCGTACAGCTTTCACTGAGTTGTTTTTTCGTCGCTCTCACTTGAACGAAGCGGCGGCACCCTCCCTCCCAAGAAAAGTATTAAATTGCTGACTTGACCCCCTCCCCGGGGACTACTAATGCGCAGCGCTGCGTGAAAAGCCTCGCTCGGCCGGCGGAGTCTCCACGCGGCCGCGATTCGGCGTCCGCAGTCCCCAGGGAGCACTATATATAACCAGGCCCAGAAAATCAGCTCGGGTGGGCTTTCCACGGTGGCGCTGCGACGTGCTGCATCTGCCTCACCAGGAAAAAAACTCAAAATTCCCTCTGTGCATAAATAATGCGCCTCCCCGGGTAATTACAAACACCACACGCCGCAGAATGTAGCCACGTCATCCGCGCCATCAAAATCACTTTGAGGGTTTAATGAAGAGTTTATACTCAGAGCGCCCCGCACCAAAGCCAGCTAATGCATTCAGTTAGCCGAGCACGCTGGAGCGTTCCTCCTAGCGTCCCGTCTCACAGCCAATCACCACGTGCACCGTCGGGCTGATCCGCGACTCAATTGTTACTTGACATGAATATGCAAAAAGGACTGGCCCCGTGCTATTCCAACATCCTGTTTGTTTTTTTTGACGACACTAAAGGAAACTTCGGCTCCAAAGAGACTTTGAAACATGGCGAAGCTCCTGCGAGCCTTTTGGCCTTCAGCAGCCACAGACTGATTAATTACTCGACGCTCTCTCAATGAAGAGGGCAAAAGCAGAGACGACGGAAGCTATGAGATGACGGCCGTTATCTGCGGACGCTGAAAAGGCTCGCCGGCTACTTGAAGCCGCCTGCGCGCTGATCGGACGGGCCGACAAAGAGCGCCGCGCCTGCCGCTCCCCAGCCTTCGCCCATCAGCTTGAGTGAGACATGAAATTTTCAGCTTGTATCTCCGCTTCTTTTATCCCCGAGCAATGCAAGACACAATGCGTCACCCGGGTGTCAGCGACAGAGGTTTTATGCTTCTAATATGTTTCTGAAGGATGTCCTGTCATGCGCTTCGGCCACAAATCGCAGCCTGCAGCCTGCTTGGCGTGCACGGCGGCAGGGCGGCCGCTCTGTAATTGGAAAATACAGCCTTCCTACATTCGGCGGGTTCACCGTTGTGTTTTGTGTTATGTCTATGAAGCTAAGGCTAGGTTCACACTGCAAGGCTTAATGCTCAATTCAGATATTTTGGGAAATCTTTGTGATCTCCGGTGTGACCTTTAAACGCCCCAAAAGTGTCCCGAATGTGCATTGGAGGACACGACGACGTCACAGGCAGCGAGCGTGCTCAGTGTTTTATGGAGGTAGCCTAAAGCCTAAAGTCGCTAGTACTTGATGATGTTAAAGTTGCTGTTGTGCCGCAGCCAGAACACGCATAAAAATGTCGTGTTAAGGAGGAGATGGAGAAGGAGGAGGGGAAGGGTTTTGGCCCTGGCGTTTTGTGGGGCAGCGGCAGCAACGTCCCGGAAGGAACGTGTGGGTGCGGAGTCGCAGCCAAGAGCGGTGGGATTTCGACGTGCTCCGCCGCACTCAGTTCATTAAAAAAATGTTTGTGTTACGAGAAGAACCTTTGCATACATCTGTGAGCGGCTGCTTGTACCACTCTCGCGGGAGGGAACGAACGAGCAAACGTGTCGGCTTCGTTACCGCACAACAGGCAACCTCTTCGGCACAGCCAAGTCCACCGTCTGCTCCATTGTCCACGAGTTTTGCTGGGCAGGTCGACAGGTTCTTATGCCTGAGTACATAAAGCTGCCTCAGGGAGGTGAACTGCAAGAGGTGGTAGAAGGCTTCAACCAGAGATGCGAGCCATATCCGGCACTCAGGGTGTCGCTGATCATCGATTTTGGTAAACACTCATTTTTCATACTAGAGAATAATAATATTGATGTTTGTGGCTTGTTGATGACGTGTAGGTCGGATGAATGCGACCTGGCCGTTCAGACTGAAGTCATGTGTCAAAAGATCGGATATGTATTGGTTTCAGGACCACATATCCAAGTGACCTGGGTCGCATTTGAAAAAAAAAAACGGATCTGTGTCGGACATGATTGGATAGAGGCAAAAAATCGGATTTGGGTCACTTCAGGCTGCAGCGTGAACCCAACGAGAACTGCTGCGGTGCTGTTGTTGGACGGGGTATGATATTTTACGATATTACTAAATTACTATTGGCTGCTGTAATATATGTACACGCACGTCAGGTTTGGAACTCGCAAAATACTGACGTCAGCATCTGATCTCAAAAACGCAGCATTGCTCAGGCCCTTCGATTCCACTGTACACAGGACACCGGAGTTCAAATTCAGATTTCAGCTCACTGCAGCTCTCGTCGACTAATTGCTGCAGCTCGGCATCGTATCGCGTGTCTCGGACATTTCCAGATGCAGATCGGCTGCTAGTGACTCCATTTAACGCCTTGCATCATAAATCAAGTGAGCCAACCCGGTGCTACGGCAGCATCCGTCCCACCAGCAAACCGTCTTCTCGAGGCTGACTGCGGATCGTCAGGGCGTAGCTTGTCGTCAGACACCACCTGAGCACATGGTGGTAGCTGCGGTAAATGTCCTGCCCACCAGTGATGGAAGAGCGAGTCCCCTCTCTTTGCTCGGAGATTCCCATCGGTTCATTTCTGTAGGTGGCATTAAACCGTCATTAGCCACATTAGAGAAACTTGTACCATTAAGCTGATTATACGTGCGGCTTTCGGAGACACGTTTATTAATGCTAATAACGCCGTTTGGATTAGGAAGCAATCCAAATCACGGCCTTGGCTCCGCTCTGCTCGCTGCTCTGGGACGGAGACAGGCGGCCGGCAGACTCGTCAAAACTGTCTCCCAGTCGCGCGGCAGATCGGCAGACCGAGGTATTCCTCGCACGTCCGACTCCGTGCGCCGACTGCTCGCAACGGCGCTGCTCTTTTTGTAAACAGCAAGCAGAAAGAAAACACTTGACTCTGCTCTACATTCAGACTGGCTGGGTTACGCCACAAGCACTTCACCCGTCAGCTTTGTTTTTAAATAGGCGGGAAAGTACAATCGCGCGGTGCCCCGCTCGCCCTCCGGCACAACAGGAAGCGCTCAAAACCACGAACCACACGAGGAGCCTGAGAAATCACGATACAGTCGTCATCACGGACAGACTGTGTTTGACGGCTCCACGAGTCCAGGTTGTATGTATCACTGCACTGACATCTGCATTACTAACAGAACAAGCCCATCGACACCACTGATTTTGTATTTTTAATATCATCTGTCCTCCTATCATGACAAAGCAGATTCTGCAGTGCAAACGGCGACTTGAAATAAACCTGTGGTATGATTCACCTCAGAATCTGCAGAACTACAGCAGAAAACGCGCCTCAAAAATACGAAACAAAGTCAAAACACTACGAGGCGCGCTGATCAGGTGTCGCGCTATCTGCATAATCTACGTAAACACAACAATCAAACAAAAGCCTGGGGGCTTGTGTCGCACTAACACGTAACAACCGATTCAGCCGAGAAGAGGTTTTTCTGGGCTCAGGCACAGGAGGCGGAGGGAGGCCGTAAATCAGCCGGGCCGTGCGTGAGCAGAGCGTGGCCTCGCAGCGTGCGCTTAAAAAGGTGAGCTCTTCCGCCAACGCGTGGGAAAGACGGGGATAAGAAGGCTGCTAAGAGGCCGAGCGCCGCATTAGCGCCGGCACTTGAGAAAACAGAAGACCTGTTTTTCCAATTTCCTGTAAATATATTTCCAGCCACTCGTGTTGGATGCTGCCTCTGTGTCATTCTGCAGAAATATAACTCAGGAAATCTCCCCCCCAACCTCTCGCTTTTACGGTCGACACAGGCAGTGAATCACCAAACACCTGCAGGCATTGGTGTGTGCACACGCGTGCGCGCCCGCGCACAAAATAAAAATCAGCCCATCTTGTCTTCACGCACGGGTTGCCACGGTCACCGTTCGGGCTAACCAAACCCGGTCTGATACGCCGCCTCATTTTGGGAGAGCCAACTGTATTTGCCTGCTCTTTTATTGAGTTTACAGTTGGCTCCGCAGCCCGGGGGCTCGGCCCGGCCCGGCCTGGCTCGGCTCGGCTCGGCTTTCCGCGAACGGGCCGAGGACGTTTACTGCTACTCACGAACTGAAGCTCCAGACAAGGGGACATTTAAGGCCGAGCTGCAGCTCATTACACAAATACCGGACGCGCTTCAATTCACGCAACCCTGACATTAACACAATAACAAGTAACAAGTCTGTGCATAACATTAATGCAGCACGGATACATACATATTCAGTTTGAAAAAGGAAACAGCAACACCCGTCCTTGAGTGCCGCTTCATTTAACTCAAAATCATAACGAAGTGTTTTCTTTTTATCCCAGTCCTCATCGTTTGTTCTGGAAAGTGCGGAAGTAAACGTGAAAAATGCCCATTCGAGATTCACAGAGCCAAACTACAAACCGCCTCTGCTCAAGCGACGGGCCAACGGGATTTCATTTACAGTGAAATCAAACAAAAAGAGGGGGAAAAGAGGCAGCTACGCCCCGATGCAGTTAGTTTTTACCCATCTGAAATAGTTTTTTTTAAAAAAAACAACAACACACAAATGGAAAATCAATTTGTGGCGGTCAATGTTACAAATACACAAGTAAATAAATCAAACCACGGCGTTTCCAGGAGACGGCGCCAAATGGCGAAGCCAGCGTGTGAGCGCTCGGGAGTAGCAGCTCAGGAAGTCAATTACATCCCCAGCGTGGCTTTGACTTAGTTAGCCGCACGCTCGCTCTCTCTCTCAACAATGGTCGGGCGCCCGCCATCATTCAACTAAAAATTTTATTTTCCTTCTCACGCGCAGACAAAGCTCGAGAGCCGGCTGGTTTTTAGGCCACAACCCTGAGCTTCAGCGCCATTAGAGAACTGTACATTGTCCTTTCTATTAGTCACACACTGAAGGCGGCGTGTGGTCCGGCTGGAGACTGAATATGATTATACATCCGGAGAGACTTGCGGCTTTTGGGCTGTGGGTGACTGACAGCGACATCAGAGAGAGAGAGAGAGGCAATGTCATTTAAAACAGCTGGGGCTCAACCGCATATGGCTGCGGGGATTTCACAGCTTCTCACACCAGCTTTTTCCTCAGCAGAAAAACTGCAAAGAAACCTTTAAGAGGCCCGTCACATTTTCTTTCCATTCTTTTAATTGACTCATTTTGGGTAGCATCAAAAAAAAAAGTTTCCTACAGCCCAAGTTGACACCATCAAATGTCCCGATTCATCAAAAGAACACAAAAAATCCCACAACTTGCCGTTTACTGCGATGCAACGAGAAGAAAAAGCAGCAACCTCTCCACTTCCATATTTTACCTTGCAAAATAACTCAGTGCTAGAACTGTTAGTCGACAAACTAACCAACCCATCAACTGCAAAGCAATCTACAATTAGTTTAGTAATTTATTGATATGAACGTGTTCTGAAGTGTGGAGATTAGCTCACTTCTCTGTTTGACATCAGTGTAAAGTGAGTCTCTTTGTGTTCTGGGCTGTGGGACGCTTCTTATTTACTTTACCCGGGCCTGTAAACTTCCACATTTTAATCCCATCAGACCTTTCTGTTAGACACGGTTAACGTACGGATTCTTCAGTCATTCAGATGTTTAAATCAGTATGAGGAGTAAAGCGGTGACTGTGCAAATGAAGAAGATGGAAGGAAAAAAAGGCAAAAAATACATCAGTGAGTCATCAGAAGCAGACAAATTCAACAGCTGGGTGCACAAAAGCTAGGGGCGGACGGGAAAAGCAGAATTTGCGTTTTGAAGAAAAGCCCCTTGATGGCCGCAGAGTAAGTCGAGGACGCGCTGCAGGATGGAGACAGACGTGTTTCCTTGTCAACACTCAAAAGAAGACTTCACTACGAGAGGCAAACCGCCGGTAAACCTCCAAAACGCAAGAAAGGCAACCAGATCTGCGGCAAAGTTGTATGGATGCCTAAAATATAAATGAGCATCTATCAAACTGATGGAAAGAGCAAAGCATCGAGAGGAAACAAGAAACGCTCGTGACCCGAAGCCCGTGAGACGTGGCGGCCAGCCAAACCGAACTCAACTTGGACGGTTTCGCCGCTGGCGGAAGCAACGGGAAGAGCTGGCCGACGCTCGACCGCGCCGCGCCTGCGTTCAGCCGGACGACGAGCTTGTCGAGGTGAGGGGCGTCCACTTACTTTTGGCCGTGAAGTGCAGATCAACAGAATGAACCGGTCTGCACCCAGCACCCAGCACCCAGCACCCAGCGGGTCCTTTAGTCCACGCACGTCCCAGCAAAAACACTTTTTCGTCTTGTTTTTTCTTTCTTACTCTCAAACACACACACACACACACACACACACACACACACACACACACACACACACACACACACACACACACACGCACACGCCCTGTGGAAGCTGTCTGCTCGTCTCCTCCTGTCCTCATTAGTAGGCAAGGCCCCCGCTCTTGTTTGCACACTCCACTGTTCTGACTAAATGAGAAAATTAATGAGCTGGGGTGAGCTACAGGGAACACCACAACCTTCAGTGTACTCCCCCCACCCTCCCCTCCACCCTCGCAACCCTCCGCCCCCCTCCCCCCTCCCCGGCTCTCGGTCCGGCCCCGTTTTAATCCCTCGCCTCCCGTCTCCCACCTCCTTGTTTAATTTCACGCCGGCGCTGATACCTCTTAGTAAACAAAGGAGAAGGTGTAAGACTTGACCCCCTGCCTCTGCCGTCGTTACCGTCCCGCCGGCGGGAACGCGCCGCTCGATTAGGGCGGGGGAGCGGGAATACCGATCGGGCCGCGGAGCCGCTGTTCCATTCTAAACCCGCTCCGAACGAAAAGGGCGTGCGAGAGCAAAAATCCCAAAAAAAGTTCAAATCCTCGAATCCGGCTCGGCGGAAGAAAAGAATTTCGACAAGCGGTCCGACACGGAGGCGGGCGCACAGAAGCTGAGTCACCCCGCCACCTAGACATTGTTTACATATTTATGAATAAGACGGCTATAAATAAGTCGCCACCTGGCAGGGAGATAAGATTAATAATGGATCTGCCTTGTTTACGGGCGCTTTGAAAAGCGCGCCGGCACAAAACACACAGACGGCGCGACCGACGCTTGTAAGCGAGCTCGGGGGACGCGGGTGAGCGATCGAGTGAATAAAGTCCCGTTTGCTCCGTCTGCTGGCTCAGCTCAACCGGATGCTCCGTTGGTGAGCGACAAGAGGAAAAGCGTCTCTCTTCTCCCCGCGAAAAAAGAGCGCGCGGCCGCGGCGGAGGGCGGAGGGCCTGCCGGGCCGACCGATCGTCCGGTCCCCGCCGGTGCTCCGCACCGCGTTGAAACTGCGCATGTGCAGATTTATCGCTTCAAATTCTCAGCGACTTTTAAACAACGCGTCTCAGAGCGAGACGAATGCCAGCTCGATTAGCCGGCGGCCATCAACGCGTCTCATCAGCTTCTCGCCGGCGCGCCTCGTCGCATCACATTTTTATCTACCTGTTGTCGTTATTTACCCTTCTGTCCCCGTGCTGTTACTCATTACCGCTTCTTATTATTTTACTGCTGGTAGTATTTTAGTCTTTGCCTGATTGTTAGTTATTATTGACTCCTCATCGCCTTCGGTCGCTGCCTGTACTCAGTGAGCGAGCGGCCGCCTTCGTTTCCGATCCATCCGTCCACCCTTCGACCGTGTGAGTCAATAAGGCCGCTCTCAGGCTCTCGGGCCTCTGACGCACGTGTTTGACGGCTGATTGTTATGCTAATTCAGGACGGTGTGACGATCCACAGACGCTTGGCATAAAGCTAACAGGTGCCGGGCTGCAGAAAAGCCATCAGGCGATGAAATTTGTGGCGGGAATTACAGGACACGAGGCAAAAAGACGTTCGCTGTAAAAGGTTGGATTGATGTCACATTTGCATAAACTCTGACGCACACAGGCGCTGTTACGCTGAGGATCCACGTGTGCATAAACTTTACCGCAGCTCCCCCACCCCCTCGCCCTGAAAAGTAAAAACTGTTTGATGGTCTGTTTCTAGGTGCCCGACACCGAGCTGGGCTGAGCTGAACAGGCTGGCGAAAACGAAAAAAAAAAGAAAAGGAAGAGAAGGTGAAAAAGTGAACGAAGCGTCGGTTCTGCGCGCTGGGCAAGCAATTTGCATCCAAATGAACAGGGGAGGCGCGTCGGAGTCCAGTCTCAACGAAGCTCCAAATCCCTGCCGCCTCACTCCGGAGGAAACGCTCGTCCACTTCCTTCTCCCTCCGTCCTGCTGTGCTGCTTTGTTTTGGACTTTAAGGGCTCTGAACCCTCTGCTGCTCCTTTATTATCCACAAATGAAATTGTATACAGTAAACAGAGCAAAAGAGGAAAAAGCCAGAAGGAGCCGCATTAGAAAGCACTGGCACTGACGCCAGTGAGTTTTTAAAATCAGACTGTAAAATGCATAAAGCTCGGCCTTTCCATGCCGCACAACTGGCCTACAGGGATCAGATCCACTGATATATCAGCTGAGATAAGATCCTAATACATTTTAAATGTGGGGGGTCGACGTTACGGGGGGGGGGGTCGGGAGATACGGATCACCAAAGAGGACGGAAGAGGAAAACAAACAAACACGGACTGGAGGCGCCGCGGCAAACTGAGCTGAGGTACATCGCGTCCGACGAGCCTCTCCGCTCTGTGCCAGCCAGTCATGGAGAGCGGGAACCTGGACCCACAATGTGGTCGCGCCCCGCGGCCTCGGGGACGGAAACCGGAGGTCGCTCGGAGTCGCTAAATAATAGACGCCGTTTTGGGGGTTTGAGGCCGACACGCACAGAGAGCGGAGGTGTCGGGAGGTGAGAGGAAGAAAAATGAAAAGGTGGTTCGGTCAATCACACAGGGCTAAAGGAACTGAAAGAAAAAGCGTCTCATACTTGTTTACACAAAAGCCATAAAAGAGCGGCGAGCCAACCGCGTCGTCATCGTTTCATCATCTCATTTTGCCGTTAAGTCCGTCACACCTGCAGACTGCGCTGGGGTCTTCGCTCCGTCAGGAGGCCACCGGTTGATCACCCCGTCGTCTAAATGACCTCACTTCACCGAGACGCTAAGCGGGGCCTCGGGATGAAGTCGCGCGCGCTCGTATTTATTTGACCCGGCCCGAGCGTAGACGCGCTTCCGTGGCACAGAGTACTGAGAAACGTTAAGTGCCGAAGGCCGGCGGCGAGCGTCCGGTCAGATTCATCATCTCTCTCTGAATAATCATTTGCCAGCTCAATTTTCAGCTGATTTGCTTTTTTTTTTCGGAGGCTGCTCGTGCTCATTTAAGCAACACAGAGGATTCGTTTCCTTTGGTTAAATCAGCGTTTTCAAGCCTCTGTAATTCAGAAGCCCAACTATAATCTTCTCTGTTTAACTTTCACACCAGTTAAAAAAAACAACTGGATATGAGCATCTGTCTCCACCACTCCTCTTTTCTTCTTCTTTTTTTTTAACTTTGATTACACATTTTTAAAAGCTTGCTGAATGAGCAGCTCGGTCGCTGCCAGATGTCACTTTACGGGCACTTGTGTCCATAAAACGTTGTCATTCCTTATTGTAGCCGCTGCAGATTACAGAGTCCCTCATCGGGACTCTCATTAAAGGGGAGGGGAATCGGAAATTTTTGGGCACTTGAATGCAGCTGTTTGATGCCGCCATCTTTTTTTTCTTTTTTTTTTTTTAATCCGGCCGAACAAATCAAAGTGAGGGAGTAAATGTTTTAGGGCAGGTGCGGGGTGGGAAATCACGGCAGTGAGTGACAGGGTAATACCCAGGACGGGGGTTGAAGGATGCCCGGCTCTGAAGGCCCGGATCGATCCTGGAGCCCGAAGCAAAGGGGGGAGGAGAAGGAGATGGGGGAGACGTCCGACCGGATCCCTATATCCCTCAGTCTATCGATATCATTTGTCAGCCGCCGCGGCCTTGCCCCCGCCCGCACCCTGTCCTGTCCCGGGACCCGTTACTCACTCAGATGTTTCCGACCCGGCTGCCGCTGCATCTTCTTCTCGGGCCTGGAGACGGATCGCCTGAGCGAGCCCGACCGAGCCGAGCCCCGCGCCAATTAATCACAATCAGCGTTAACGTTGAGAGGCAGGGATTGAACAACAACAAAAAAAGACTCTCTCAGTATGTATCCACCCCGAAGCCCGAGAACACGCCTTCATTACTTCACCACCTCACCTCTGCACCACCTCTGTCTGATTAAAAGCTTTTTAATAAGAAAAAAGAAAAACCCTGGGCTCCGGGTGAAGGTGGCACACGCGCTCAGACAAGTGTAATCCCAGTCTGCGTTCGTCTCATTTAAGCAGAACGCATATTTAATGTTTGGGCGCACCGGTCGCATTCACGGAGCCGCGAGAGCGAGCGCAGGAAGTCAGACGGTTCTCAGACGGATCCGCGAGGCAGACGACGATGACAAATTGGGAGAGTAATAAAGCTGATAAGAGAGGAGGGGCTGTCGCACGGCCGAGGAAACAGAAGCCAGGGGAAGAAATCAAAAGATGGCGCCTCTGACGCTGCTGCCGTCCATGACTTGAGCTTGCTCAGGGGTCGGTCCTTTTCCAGATGAGGACCAAATCTACCTTTTGTTCTCCTGAACTCTGGAGGAAAGCTGCGCCGTAACACCAGGCTGACAGGCAGGCAGGAGTCTGAACAATGTTTATATTCACCTAAATGCTGCTTAAATAATGTATCCGCCATATTGAAATAACATCTGTAGGCACACATTACTCTTCCTCGCCCGCTCGGTCCAAATATCAAAGGTCTGGGTTAAAACTATGAAGTTGACAAGTTTAAATTATTGATAGGCTCTGAATTAAAGTTTAACCGGGAGAATGCGGCTCCTGAATGCGATGAAAAGGTGCGACACACACAGCCGCCTCAGACTCAGAAACAACCGCAGGCATCAGCCGTGTCAAAGTGGAAACGCGATGCGTGCGTCGCCGCTGAACACGGGAACATCCCGGAACACCGTGAGAGCGCCCGATCCAAAACGAGTCGTCGTCGCTCTCGGTCACAGAAATTCTGCGATTTGCAGACGAGATTGGGTCGTTTGGGGATCACGTGGGACACGTGAGGACATCAGCATCAACACAATGGTCTCAACGCCGTGCGAACGACGTCGGTTCGCTCTCCTACAGGAGGTTTTATCGTCCGTTCTCCCTTTCTAGGATTAATCGCCGGCTTGAATTGGCAAAACAGCGCGCTGTAACATTTATTAGTGTTTTTACAGTGTTTTTATGCAGTCAATAAACCAGATCTATCGCCCGAGAAAACTTCCTTTGACCTGTACTCCGCAGAAATCTACACCGAATTAGTTCAGGCGCCAAAAATAGCAGCTTGTTAGAAACAGAGAGCGGCGGCCAAAAATAAAAGTAACACAAATGTGACCGTGTTGTTACACCAGGCGAAGAGCCGACAGGGAGCTGCGCGGTCATTAACTGCTAATGTACTACAGCACTTACTCTCCCTTGACATTTTGTGGTAACTTTTTTTTTTATGTCTCCGTGCGTCTTAAATGTCACCCCATGTCCTTTTCTTTAGGAATTTATTTAATGGCTGGACGTATTTCACTTGAAACGCTCCCCACAAACGATATGAGGAACAGCTGTCCGGATTATTTCGCACGTCAGCGTGTAATTGCGGTCTTATGCTAAATTAACCAGATACTGCACTAATGGCCACGTCGACGTCGCGAGTTCCTTTTCCGGTCGCGACAAGCTCAAACGCGCCCTGCCGCCGAACCGCATCAATCAGCCGGGAGGCCGTCCCAGGCGCTGATTGCGCGGCGAGGCTGAATTAGAGCCTCGCTAAATTAGATGCTAATTTCGCACAGATTGCAGGAAACAAATGGACCGAGCGGCGCGGCGCACGTTTCCTCCACACTTTCAGGTTCATAAACCTGGCTCTGCGTGAAAATCTTCCACAGTATGGCGCGTAGGCGGAACGCGTCGCAGCTCTTTAATGAGCAAATAAGAGCTGTATCATAAAGGAAGTAGAAATAACCTCAGGACGGGCTAACTTTGACAGATTGTGCAAAATTTGGAGTCACGCTACTGCTCAGTTCTATCTTCTTTCCTCTAGTTTGAAAGGAAAAACGATGTGACCACACAGCTGACAACATATTGGTTTCCGGTGACGCTCCAAAACCCCCGACGGAACGGACGACTGGACGTGAACAGCCCACGCAACCCGCCGCAGCCAAGCGCGACCGAGTCGGACGTCGGCGCGGCTGCTTCTCGCAGCAAAAACCCAGAGAGGCACGACGCAGGGATAACACACACACACACACACACACAAAAAGGCACAGATATCCAGTGCAGTGAGCGGCGTTTATGGTGCCCGGCGTGACCTGTGCCGCAATCAGCGCGCGTTCATTCTGCGTTTTAGTCGCACATTGTCAAATATGCCTCAGTGAGCGACACACAACAGGTAATGTGATGGTACCTGTAATTCGCTAACTCGCTAAAGTGGATCAGGTAATGATGCTTTTGTGTTTGGTTTGTTCGTGGAGACTAAAAGCTCCCGCGCGGAAGTCCGGACGATCGCGGGCGATCTGCTACAGGCCAGGAGAGAGGAGCGACATGTTTTTAGTATTTCTTTTATTCAACGGGGACGAGGCACGTTAAACAAACATCGGCGCGAAATGCGAGACGCAAACACGGCAGGAGCATTGGTTTACATCGGCGGCGCGTCAGCCGCTGCGTTCCTATCACACATCTCCTGACAAACCTGCCCAACTTGTCTTGCGGCCAAACTGGAGAACAGAGATTAGATGGTGGTGGAGTATAGGAGGTCATAAAAATCAATATCATGGATGCAGGTGCTGGGAATACAGAAAAGGTAAACTGGGGGGGCTTCCATAGCGTTTTAAAGTTTTTCACCGCGGTGTCAGAAAATGAAAGATAAGTCAGTCGTTTCCATTCTGCGCTGGGCTGTTTTCATCGTTCCCATATCTTAACTGCCATTTTCCTTTCGTTTTCACGATAATGGCTCTGACAGCAGGGCACGCGAGGTTCTGCAAGACCCTGGCAACGTGTATACAAGCTTCTGGACCATATATCATCTCATCTGTCTCCTTTTAGTGTTTGTTTTACCGAGGTGTGAAAAAGAAAGCCCTTTGAGGAAATTAAACTCGCTTCCACCCGCAGCGGCGTGTCGGCGAATACGAGATTTTCTTTTCTGTAACTTATGTATTATGCATTATGCAATTTTCTATAGAAGTGAAGCCGTGCCTCTCTCAGACACGCATTGTTCCCCATCACTCCTACGGCAATAATTTAATGTAAATATCTGAACAGAGGCCGTTGTATTTCATACATTGTGCATACTTTTTTTTTGTCTCCACGTACTGATGCTCCAGAAGCAAAATTACCCTGCTGATCTACAAAACGGTGAACAAGATGCGCCGCGGTACACGCAGGCTTCTTCTTCTTCTTCTCGTTTGTACCTGACTGCATCCAGCGGTGGAAACATCCAGTCGGAGCTACGCGTAAACAGTCTCGCAACGCAAAGCTGCCAAAACATTGTTTCGACACGCCGCTTTCCACAAAAGAGACCTTTCGCTTTCAGACAGTTCGTCCTGGAAATGCAGTTTTAATTTGATTGAAGCATCAATAATTAACGCTCTGGAGTGTTCCCCCACCCCACCACCACCACCACCACCCCCAGCCTCGCTGTGGCACTAAAAACGAGATTCTGCCATTATGCTGCATCTTGAACCCAAACAGCCCGCCTTATGCGTGGCGCAGGAATATAATTACCAGAATGGGCATCGCTGATTAAAAGGCACGGGTGGATGCTCACGCGCTCCTCCAGGTCACCATTTCGTGGCGCGATTAATTCAGATTCCGACGAGCCGACTTTCGGAAGACTCGGCGCGGCGAGTAAACAGGGAGGCGCAGCCGGAGAGCGAGAGGTGAGGGGGGAAATGAGAAATAAAAAGAGAAGTAAAAGCAAATGGGACGTGGATATGGCTTATTGCTCAGTATAACACCCAGCTGGGACCCGAGAGCGCGGCCGTCGGCCAGGACTCTCCAGTCTGCTCATTATGATCCGGCTGCTGCCGCCTCGCAGTCTGCATCACTCATCGGCCCCGCCCGGGCCCGCCGCCGTCTCGGGCCCCAGGGGGGCGGGGCGCTGTGCCGCGGGCGCTAATTGGCGAGCGCTCTGATTGCAACCCCGCCCCTGATCCGCCCTCTCCGTTCGCGGGGCAGCTGGCGCTCGCTTTTCGTGGATGAGGCGGCGGCGGGACGAGGCGGGTTACGCGGGGAGAGGCTGCGCCGGCGCCACCGGACCGCGTCGCCGCCGAGCGACGGCAGGGATGATGGATCTTAACGTTGGGCGCATCGTTCCGCGCTCGTCCTTCTGTCCGCAAATCCCACGAAAAGACCGCCCGCTGGATTCTGGGCAACAATATAGACTTACTTTGAACACAATATAGAAAAAAAAAAGGCTTAAACAGCAAACCCAACACATAAGAAAAGTTAATCCACTATTATACTCCCTCGCGCTGATTCAGGTCAAGTCTCCAGAAAATTAGCAACGTTGTTGACTATGCTGCTCAGACCGGCACAGTCCGGCCGCTGCGCCTTCACCGCCGCTACCTGTGTGAGGCCGTGGCTAAACGTCTGGCGTCGGAGTTGAGCCGCGGGACAATGTGCGTAGCAACGGGTGAACAGCAGTGTCCGTGCGCGGGGTGACGAGGACCGCTTGGATCCCTGCTGCATTTTTAATCGTTTCTGTACGAAGGCGGAGCCCTACGGTACACGGAGCAAGAAATATCACACTCGCTGATGGTCTCGGTCTTTTTCCCCCCATTGGCTCAGTTGTGAGGAGAAACAAGAGAGAACGCTGCCATCTGCTCCGTTTGAAAGGAACATAACGGCGAGGGAGAATTACTGGTGGGCAGCAGTTTGTTGTCACAGTCGTTCTGCAAACAGTTCCACTCCCTAACTCGCTAACATCAAACATCATCCTTATCATTATCCTTATTTCACATTCAGCGCAGCACTGGGAATAAACATAACGGTATTAAAAAAAAAAAAACAACCTGCACACGTGCATAACTTTTAACAGACTGCAGAGAGTGAAATTCTGCCAACGTACTGAGATAAGTCTAATGAGCTGAACACATGCGCCTCAGCTCCAGGAAGCGACGGAGCAACAAGTCTGACTGGATCTCCAGGAGTTAGCAACACATTTCATAAACAACTAGTCATCATATATAACCAGCTGACTGGAGGCCGCTCACATCCTCTGTAACTGTGTGCTGTGATCAGCAGGGATATGACGCAGGACTAAGATGATGTGATCATCAACTTTGTGGGGGTTTGTTTTTGGGTTTGGGTTTTTTTGGGGCATTTTTCACGCAGATTTCCAAAAATAGGCCTGTGGTCTGCACTCAAAGATCTGGGCAGAGTCATTAATCTTTAAAAAGGGAAGACTGGAGGGACAGACTGCCTTTGGTAATAGGCCATCATCACTTGTCATGTAGTTTTCCCTGGAAGATTGCTGCAGGGAATCAAAGTTATTTCTGACATTACGCCGGTGACCTAGATAAACACCTCAGGATCCTTCGCTACGATGACGTACGGACATCTTTATTAACTTGTAATACAAAGATGAGGACTTGTAAGAGACAGGTTTACAACTAGCATTACTGCTAAACCTTTTCCCCGGACAGCAATTGTCCAATCAGGACGGAGCGGCGCTTTTGAGGCACGGCGGGCCTGTCAGTCTTTGGATTTCTCTGCACGTTGATGTGTTGTGCATGGGGACTGACACATACAAGATTTAAAGAGGCTGCTGACTTATTTTATTTTATTTTATTTATATATATATATATATATATTTACACAAACTAAACAAAATATCTCTAATCTAATATAAGATGCAATCATTAGCACGTCTGGCTAACTAGCACTAGCCACAAGTTCAGCAATGAGTCCTGACCTCAGTCCCATTTAAATTTTTGTGTTTTGTTTTTTTTTGGTACAGTGACCTTGGACCCCTACAACCTTACCCAACATATTGTAAAAGATTTGCCACACTCTTCCGTTGGTCCTGAACATAAAAACTATGCTAAGCAGACAAACAGGGTCATGTTAGCATACAGTCAGGGATAACTAGCTCTGCACTGCAACACAGGAACAATGCTATGTCTTTATTTCCACACTGTCCATGCATCATTGCCTGGTGAGGATGCTGATCTTACATATGCTATCGTGTACTGTATACAGCCAATTGGTGCATCTTTCAGACCGGTATTTCATAGCAAAATCCTCATCATCTTATCTGGATATAACAAGTGAGCTGGAAAACAGTGTTGTTAGGAGATTTCTGGATGGAACACACAGCGGTCCTAATTAGCGAGCCAGAAACAGTTGTCTTTTGAGCAATGCAGAGTCGCTGGCTAAACACGAAAATCTGCTTTTTTTTTTTTTTTTAAATCAAGGACCCGTTGTTGAAAAACTAGTGAGAATTTCAATAATACATCTTCCACCAATGATCCAGTGAGGGGAGCAGGGTCGCGTGTGCAGATATATCCACGCTCGTGAGATGGGCGGGCGTTCCCAACTGCTCTGACAGACACGTGGTCGACGTCCGAGGCTTTCTTCACGTCCGCAGACTTCTCGGGTTTCTCACCGGTAATCTCATACAGTATCTCGGGTCTTGAGGGATCCGACTCCGTCAGGAGCGTCGACTCGACTCATGCCCTACATGTGTAACGGAAGTTTAAAAAAGGTCAGCCGCTGCAGCATTTGCGGCGCTTGTTTTTCCATTTCAAACGTCAGTCGGGGTTTAGGACGGCGCCACGTCTTCGCGCGTCTCCATAAAATGTGAAATACAGTCTCGTACTGATATAATATCTCTGTGAAGGACAAGCTCTGCCATGGGAACACGAGAATAATTCATCACCTATTCTCTCTGCTGTCAGTGAAGACTAAGCAGTGATCCTTCATGTGCATTGATCTGTGTGAAAACACACACACACACACATTTCACCCACAGGCTAACAGTATGATGAGCCCCTGTTGTTTTTATCAAACACGCATCAAATCATTGCAGGGCTGCTATCATTTGGGATGTAATGACACCCCAGACTGAAACCCCACACTCAATTCACCTCTGTTATCTTCCTTTGTCTCCGCTCGATGTAGCACCGACACTTCAAATGAGATTGCTGAGCAGCTTCTCGACCTCCCGCTCATAAATTAGAAACGAAAAGCAAGCAGAATACAGATTCATTTTCAAATCTTTGTTAAAATTTTCACGTGGTTAGCGGGGGCGGGACGAGAGCGAGCGTCGCCTGTCGACAGCCTGTGAGAATAAAGCTGAAAAACAGCCGCGACTGGGGCTGCAAATTGTGAAGACCGTCGTTACTGGATTCTTCGCTTCATCACTTACCGTGTTATTTCTGATCCACGTTTTGACACGTGGCTTTTTCTATTTACCTTCTGCTCTGTGTCAAACTGTCAAACTGTATTTGACCAATAAACACAGGCCGCGATGATGATTATCAATCAGAAAAAGGTTGACATGCCATAATAAATAATAGTTGGACTGAAGGTAAAACTGAGCCAGAAGAAAACTGGATTTCCAGAAGTGTCGACTGAATGCGGGGCCGAACCAGACGCCTCCCTGCTGCTACTCCGTGAGCGATTAGATGCTAAACGTCCCCAGAACTCCATATCTGGGACCGAAGAGCCGCGTCAAGATGCTCGGAACAACAGGACCGGTTCAGGTAGCTCGAAAAACTGTGTTGGAGTGTGGCGAGGAGAGGCGGCGCCGCTTTAAAGCCAGAGCATGGAAGACATATATCTTTCTCGCATCATTTGCAACAGCGCAGAGCCGACGGAGCTAAATCCAGAACCGGCTTAATAAACCTCCTCAGCAAGGCGTTCCATTTATCAACAAAAACGTTCAGTTCGCAGCTGTTTCAAAAGACACCCATTAACTCCGCTCTCATTTCCCGGCGGTGAGCAAATGAAATTCTCCGCGGCTCGCCCTCCACCCTCAGCCCCGATTGGCTCAGCCACATCGGCTTTGTTGTCTTATGTAGTGCATGTGGACAGGCCGACACAAGTCCTAATCAAATGTTTGACGAACAAAGTGTCGCCCTGGTGTGTGTTTTGAATGAGACTACTGGGTGCCACTATATTGTACCTGCGCACGGGAGGAGTTCCCTTCCAGGCGCTCTGCCAGAAATCCTTTGCGCGCGGTTAAACGTAGCGAAAGGCCCGTTTCAACGCGAGCCGTGATCTTATTTGACATTTTGTTGCCTAGAGTTAACCAAACTGGAGCTGAAGTCTGAAGCCAGAAAGCCTTTCTGCCAGGAGGCGAACCGCCCGGAGGCAAAAGCTCTCCCAGCAGCGGGCTGTCACAGCTCAGCGTGTTTCTCCTCCGTTCCCTTCTGCCGAGGCTCGACGCGGTTTTGGTGCAGTAAAAAAATATATACTGTGATATCCACCCAACCGCTGCGTTTGACGCCGGCCGCCTTTTACGCCGCTGTATTCAGACCTGGTTTGCACCAATGGAGAACCTAGAATTGCAGCTGCAGGTAGTGCGAATGTGACGCGTGAAAACATCTGGCTGGGTTTTGGTTTCAGGTGCATTAAAAGCACTGTGCGTAACAAATTAGGGACCGTATTGTGATGGGATGACACCAGCGTGACTCGTGAACACTCGGCAGTCATCACTACATTATTTCATAAGTCACTTACTCGTGTGTCTGACCCGACCCATCGTCAATCTTGGCCTTCGTGTTGATCTCAACACCGCTGTGACTGCGTCTCACTCAGAACTGCCCGTTTCCCGCCATGTGTCACCAGGTGCACATTTTACCATGACGCACACACGCACACACAATACCGTCCCCGGTGTCGCAGCTGGTGATAAAAAAGCGCACTGCAGTCTTTACAGCTAAACGGCTGTCTGTAGATGGAAGTAAAAACAGGATCTTTATACGGTTCGACCTGCGTACGCGCACAACAGACAGAGGATAACAAAGCACTGCAGACATTTGAGCCCGTGCTCATCCCGCCAGCCGCTTAATTTGATTTAATAAAATTTCTGTTTTTCTCCCAGAGAGACCGGCAGTTAAAAGCATTCCCGTGTACTCGTCCCCGAGGCCAGCCCGCGCCGTCGCGCCTTTTAACTCTGGCTGCCATCTCCACGTTTCCGTTAGTCTTTCACCCGCGGCGCTGGCCTCAGCCTTCAGTTGTCCTGCAGGACGGCGCACAAATGCCGCCTCTGACACGGCTTCACTGCATACTGTACGCACGCTACACGCTCAGTACAATCCTTTCATTCCGCTCTGATGGCGACACAGCAGACGCAAATCGGAACAATCGACGTGACGGCATTTTCTCCTTCTGATAACGTGCCGAGAGATAAGCTCATCAGAAAGTCACAACATGCAACGCTGCTCAAAGTCACATCATAGGTCGTAATCTGTGGGTGTGTCCGGGGTCGGCCGCGTCTCCTCGGACGCCATTTAAAAAAAAACTGGTGGCACCCACGCCCCCACCAACACCTGTATCCAGATGGCAGGAAGTGTAAAACTTCCTGTTTGGTCCAATAAAGTAAGTGATGATTCAGTCTGAGGTATTATACTAACACCTATAAACTAATGCTACAATAATGTCACCTTTAACCAGCTGGCGCCTGTCCACGCACGGTGGACGCTGGACCGCGTCCAGAGAGGGAAACTCCAATCAGCATCAGCAGCACGGAGGCGCCCGGCCGAGGCCTCGGCCCTCCAGAAGGAGAGAGCAGCACGAGCTGTGATTGGCGTGCGTTCAAACACGTTTCTGAATCGACATGTGTGATTCTGAAGTATGACTTTGTTCTTGCCGCATTGTATTAAAGTAAAGAGGCAGCTAAAATAAAGAAAACGTTACACTTTAATCAAAGTCTATCAGTGCTCAGGACAGGAGCAGAACAAAGGCCCCATATTTCCTGAGTGAGGCAATTACTTCACTAAATTGACGAGTAGATGAAATGCATTAGGATTTCTCTGATTTAGCCCAGCAGCTGACTGATCACATTGTTGGTAATGTAATTATTAAAAGCAGAAAAAGAAAAGCTGTCTCTTTTTACAAAGTAGGGAAAAAAGGCCAAATAGCTCCTAATGCCAACGTGACTCTGAGCCCGAAACGACCGGCGACCGCGAGCGTCTCCCTCCACGGCTCGCACGCCGGCTCTGCGCTGTGAAGCTCGAAGCGCGAGCCGAGAAAATTCTGGTCGCCGAGGTCAAGTACCGACAAACCCTTTACCGCAGCTGTACTCTGTCAGGAAACACGTGATCAGTGGTTCTCCACAAAAAAACTCAAACATCAAATGAAGGCTCGCTTTGCGCCGAAGTAGCTCAAAGGGTAAACACGCTAAGCAGCCAGTGCTGAAATGTATCAGAAGTTCGGCCTGCGTCCGCTCGGTATTGCGCCCCAGGATTAGTTTTTTCTGCAGCATCTAAACATCTTGAAAACCAAAGCTGTCCTGCGAGTTAAACTGCTTATGAGAAGAAAAAAAAAAGTCCTCCTTCACACCCTGTTCTACCGAACGCTCTCGCTCCCCGAGCTCATAACCAGCTCCTCTGCTCTCTCGGCTCATAACCACCTATTGCGCGAATCCACGCAGCCTGCTCGGCTTTTTGATAAACGATGGCGCCCGTGGGCGACGCCCACATATATGCAAACAAAAGCAAGAGCGCGCACGCGGGCGTTTACGAGGCGTCCAAGAAAGTTAATTTGCATCCGCGCTGAAGCGATCCCAGACCTTTTCTGCGGCGCCTTTCCCGAATTTCTGAGGCTGCGTTTCTTGTTTTTCCGGCTCTTGTTTCTCGAGCAAAAATGAGTAATCTCGCTCGATCTTTGAGGCGCGAGCGAGCGGAGCGCGCTTGTGCGGCCTGATGCGATAATTACCTGTCATGGTTTTGCCTAAAGTGAGGCGCCCCGGTGCAGAGGGAGAGGTGGGAGGAGAGGGTTATCGCCACCGCTGGAGTCGCTCAGAACGGCCCCCCGAGCCACGGCGCAGAGGTCTGGCAGAGATTCCCCCCCCCACAACCACTCACATTGCTTTTGGTCAGCTGGATATTAGTTGGGATATCTCTCTGGTGCTCTACCCCCCCGTTGTCTGCCATTTATCACGCCTTCCCTCCATGCTGATGGCCTCTACCAGTTTCACTGCGAGCCCCGCTGTAATGATGTCTCTCCATCTTTCCTTCCACCTCCCCTCCGCACTCTCTGTCTCTGTAACGGCCCGGGTGTCAGAGTCACACTGTCATCCTTAATGATAATCTCTCATCTCCTTCTCTCGGCCAGATTTGACACCCTGGAGACATAAAGAGCAAGTGTGGTCCTAACAGACACAGTGGAAAGGCGTATTTTTTAATATCCGGGCTCTCTAATTGTCTCCGAACGTACGCGTCTTACATTTTATCTCTCTCTCGCTCTCTCTCGCCTGAAGCTGGGTGATTCTTTGACTTAGTGGAATCTATTTGGGGCGAGTGAGGGAAGGCACTTAGGGGATAATTATTAGCGCGATTTGCATGAGAATGCCAGAGCTCGCAGCATTCCCTACACATGCAGCTAAGATGAGATCAATTCTGGGTTCCTGTTCTATTGACTGCGTGTGATAATGGCGCACCGGCCCAACAAAGGGTATCAATCAGCCGCGCTCCCTGCTGTCGAGCGGTTCCGTCTAATTCGCCACAACATCAGGCAAAAAAGGCACAAATGGAGAGAAAGGCGAAAAAGTAGCCGCTAATTAAGATGTTTTTCCTCATCACAATACACAAACAACAGGCGGAACGATACGACCGCATGTCCCGTGAGGTGACGGAAAGTGGGGCCGTGTCAGGCTACTCAAGGTGATCTTCTCTCCTCCATCAGGAGGTCAATTCTGTGGAGTAAAAAAAACGTCCATCGGTAAACAAGCAGAGGTCAGACAAGACTGAAATACAGACAGCTGCACTGATGTCAGGACAAAGTGGAAGGCGCTGAGAGCACAGACGTCTGCCGGGGCTGAGCGATACTTAAAACTGAGTATCCACATCGGGATCACTTCGGTGGTATTTCCTTGTCCCCGACAATCCACCCGGCTGCTCATGTCGTGTGCGCGCTGGCTATCCCGTGATAGCCACTTATTTCAAATCTTTACACGTGAAATTTTGCCCTCATCTCGCACGGTGAGGAATCTTTTGAGAGTTCCCTGGATCCGGAACGCTCCTAAAAACGGAAGGATTCGGAGATCCACCTGTGGCGCAAATGTGGTGAAAACGGGTGCGTTACTTTGTGCTCCATCCTGCTAACAACAAACAAACGCAGCAAAAAACATAACCTTCTTAGCGGAGGTAATTAAAACCCCTTTATTCAGTAACAAGCAGAGGCACGGCCCTTATTGCCTGGTTGCTCATTAGACAGACAGCTCAGGCTTTTTATTATATGTATACTTACAGTATAAAGGAAGGTAATGCGGTTCCAATGAGGCTGAACAATACAAGCGTGCCCCGGGGCTCGACAGGCACGTTCGCAAACATTTACTCTTCTTGACTAACGCGCAACTGAAAATGACTAATTTGTTTCTCAGCCGGCCTGCAGCTCTGTATCTGTAGTGGTGTCAAATATTCATGCATCGTTACGCGCGATTCGGGGGCTCTCCAGGAGCGGTTCGGTTACGGTAAGAGCATCAACGGCTCAGAACGAGCGCGGCGCGGCCGAGGAGCGAAGAAGGGCCGGCGTGGCGGCGTCGCGTTGGCGGTGCAAAGGGCTAAAGTGCAGACAAAGGCCACTGCGGCTACGTTCGCGCCACATTCACGCTCTCAACCCCCGGAGCCGCAAAGATACGGGCACGTCTGCGGCGACCCCGCACCTCCACGGTTTGCGTAGGCCGCTACCCCGCCTGCGGGGCGCACAGGTGGAGCTTCGACGAGGAGCTCACGAGGGTGGAGGAAAGAAGAGGAAGTAAATTAAAGAGCAAAGCGGGACGAGGAGACGGAGGAGCAGAGAAACGGAGAGAGGCGAGCGCGGCGGAGGGAAGCGGTGATATATGACGCTATAAACTCGCAATGCTCGGGATATTTTTCCTGCAAAAAAAAGAAAAAAAAAAGAAAGACCCTGTGCACACAAAGAAACGCTAACATCGCGTGCTGCATGAACATCACACACAGCGATTTCTCTCTGAGTCTTTTTGGAAATATTTCGGGGAAAATTCTCATGTATTTTTTGCAATCGTCAACCATGGCGGCAACTAATAGTCTCATTATCTATTCCCCTATTCAGACACAACTCTTTCTCCTCGCATATTTGATATTTCATTCCGACCTTTTGCACAGAAAAGCAGCCGGCCTATTATTGCAGGTGTATGGAGACATAGCGCACTGTCAACAAATGAACTGGCTACTGTTCTATTCATAGAAAAATTAGTTTCCAGCAAGGCTGCCACACATTTCCCGCTCCCAGCCTCTGAAATGTGAGGATGTAGAAAATGTACTGTAGCACGAGCACTTAAGGTCTGTACTCTCGGCCGGACGGAGCAACTGCACATTTAATAAACAGAACAAATACGGGAGTGAATCATGAAATAGTCGACAAATTAGCTGACAATGAAAATAAGCATCAGCTGAAGCCCTAATGAATAAGTGAAACAGTAAAAAAAAAAAATATGGCTGTGGTTTTTCATTTCGACTAAACAACACAACGTGAAAGGATCATTTGATTTGCAATTAGTCCCAGTTAAAACACAGCAACAGGGAAGCGCTGGTCACCCGCGTGTTTCCAGTTCAAGTTTTCAACATTTCACGCAGTTCATCCGCTTTCCGACCGGCGTACATGCCTGGAATCCAGTGTCACTGTTTGTCACATTTACTCTGTGTGAAAAATCTTCCAGTCAAGGGGGTCGCGGCCCGTGTCTCCTCTTCCCCCGCTTTGATTCGCACCGTTAAGATGCAGAGCTGAATCGGAAAACCAGAGGATGCGCTTCATTTGGGCGAAGCGGACAATTCTTTCTCCGCTTTGCGTGGCGCGTCTTCTAGCAGCTTCTGCGGCGAGGAGCTCTCTCCCCACTTAGACAACAAATATTTTGTCCTAACAGTGAAGGATGTTAGTATACGAGTGGGTTTATCAAATGACAAGTGAGATACACGTAGTATTTAGAACACTGTGGGGACTGAGTTCAGCGCCTGCGCAGAGTCAGGTGACGTTACTGCGCGTTCAGTCGGCGACGTGGGTGAGGCAGACTGGAAAACGGAGCAGCTGAGCAGAGACCCTTCACCAAGTGACCTTGCGGAGGGACGTGAGGAGAGCTGAGCCAGCATCTCAAGCATTTATCACCTGCTACTCACGCAGGACGCCAACATACAGTTTACACAAGGGGCCCCTCGGTTAGTTGTTTTTTTTTTTATACGCCTGGTCGGCGAGAAGGGTCATAAACGGCAGGTCCTGTCATCATTTTAATTGAGTGAAAATACTGGGGGGGGGACTGGAAAACACACACTAAAGCTGAGAAAGAGGTGCACCTAGCTTAAAAATGACACACACACACACACACACAAACAAATTTCAATGCAAAATTTTAAATTAAAAGCAAAATGTTGATTGCGTTATTTCCCTGTAATTAAGTTGCAATCACCATCCATCATATTCCACAGCCACGTGTCATTTTGCAGAGGAGAGTGAAAAGCTCATTTTCAGCTGATTAACGCACTACTGCAGAAACAACTAAATATTAGACGGGGGACAGAAGGATGTATCTAAAACACAATGGGATATGCCGTGAGGGGGCAAAAAGCAGATAAATGAAAGTAGCAAAATGAGAGGGGTGACTAAAAAGGGAAATATTAATTATTACATGTCTGGATTTCTTCTGTTTCCAAAGAAACGTTGTTCGATTTCGCTGCGCTTATTTAACCTCCGCTGCGCTGCTTGCTGATTTCTCAGTGGGACATGAGCGATTTTGTTTTCGTCCCAGCAAAATCACGCGGGAACCGCCGTTTCCTTTTGTTTCTCGTCTTGATCAGAGAAATGTCCTCTCCTGCTGACGTGTTTCCGTTTGTGGATATTGTCAGGTTACTACAACAGACGTGGAACTCTCCCTCATAAACGCACACGGATCATCCACCAGTTGCTTCGGTCAAATCAGCATCAACGTATTCACGGCACAATTTTAAGCTTCTCGTCGGAACGAATCTTGAGAGTCGTAGTTGAATTGAGTTTTTATGGATGCACCTGACTTTTTTTAATCAAAGAAACAGATATTTTCCAACGGAGACGTGTAATAACTTGTGTGATGATTAAACTGGCAGGGTCCATCTGTCTATGAGACAAACAAAGTGGACGTTTACTGGTGGAACCGGTCGGATGGGGATGGCGAAACAAATCAGTGATGCACATTTCTGTGAGCGGGGCTTGCCACGTTTTCATGCTCTGGTTTTCCACTTTCCCTTCCTTACATCACCTCATCTGGCTGGAGTGTCCCCTTTCTGTATGAAAGGGATCCTGTCATTCTGTCTTTCAGACCAGATACTGTGCACCAGCACCACGACCTTCACCACGTTCTCAGAGAGTTAACTGAAATCTTTTTTAATCACCCAGACGCGACGCGCCCGCCTCGGCTGCGGACGGATCCCGCCCTCTCTCTCGTCTTCGCGGCGTTGCATTTAATGACTGTTTTTAAGTCGATGGAGTCTACTCGCCAAACTCTCTCTGTTACAAACCTCAATACAATTGATTTCCCCACACTGAAACGACGGAAGGAAATCCGAATGGTACGGTAGCGAGGCGGAAGAGAAACCAGCTCTTATTATTGTTTTATTTCCTGGTTGTTGCAGTGCTGGACGTAACTATGAGAATGATGGAGCTGGTGATTAATATCAGGCTCACAGGGAGATTCACGGTCTCCGAGGATTGCTTTCTTGGCAACTGTTTGAGCACTGATGAGTAAATGCTGAGACGTTTTGTTGGGACAGATTCTGAACGCGTCTTCAGGGTGACAGGGAAACACAGTCAGTGACATCTTGCCGAAGGTTTTGGCGGTGTGCAGAGTTCAGATGAATTCATCCCAATGAACTTAGTTAGCACTTACAGAGACAGACGGACCCGCTAAAATGATATCTCCGATGTGATCGAGATATTTGTCATAATCAAATCTCCCTGAAGCTGCGTTTACCAGCATCTTCTCCTCCCTGCACTTGGCAACCTCAAAGAAAATCAGAACTCCACGACGACGGGAAGCTGCTCCAAAACTGCTGGCGATTTTATGGCAATAACGCAGTAAGTGCACATACAAGGTTGTGTTGACAACAAGCAGACAGCTTCCTGAGAAGTTTACTCACTGTCTGACAGCTCTGGGCCGGACGAAACTGACTCGTTCAACACGCCGAAGAGTCAGAGGCGTACTGTTCAGACACGTGTCGGCTCCTCCCGAGACTCCGCCGGACCGGACAGATTCGCGCGTGAAACTGCCGCAGGTTGCCGGCGCCGGGTCGTCGTGCGGTTTAATTAGCGTTCCCTCTTGTTTTGGATTTACGGGGAAATGGCCCGCGACTCTACATCATGCGGTTTAATGAGTTTCAGCTACACGCGCACTCGGGGTCTTGTTTAGAGACGACGTCCGCGACCTTCTGCTAATGTAGCCTGGAGGTGTAATGGTTGTGCATTGTGCGCTGATATATATACACACTCCGGGTCATGTGTTGCGGCGAGCTGAAAGGAAAGGCCTGAGGGCTGCGTGCGGCTCCTGGGAAACAGACTAAGAATGTGGATTTCAGCGCACGTTCTGAGCGCCGGCGGGTGCACGAGAGCCGGACTCGTGGACCCGCCCGTGAAACCGCCGCTCCCTTCCTGCTGGAAGTAGCACTATTAGCAGGCTATTCCCCTGATATTCTAGAGATGGCATCAAATATTACCGTTAAAAATTCGTGAGCGTTGATTGAGTTGATAATCCGATGCAAATGACAAGAGCTTATTTAAAACCTGCGCACGCCGGCTCAGCGGAGGACGGACTGATCACGTCAGACGCGTTTCCCCAACACAAAATACTGGAGATATGACATTATTTGCTTCCTTTTTAAACGTTGCGCGCACTTGACTCCTCCGCAGCGGTTGGCGCACGAGACGGACGGAGACTCAGATTGTGATACGGTTTGCTAAACGTCATCAGCTGTTCAAATAAACAAGCTGCAGAGATTAGCTGAGGAAATTAAGTGACTAAATTTTCTTGATTCAAATAATAGGCTAACTGTGGTTTTGACTGTTGACCAGGTAAGAAATGTGAACATGTGAATTTTTTTTTTTTTACAAGTGTTTGACTTTTATTTAGACAGAAAATTCAATCAATTTGGAAAATCACAAGATTAACTGAGAATGAAAACAACCGCAGCCACAGTTGGATTTTTAAAAAAAGTGGGTTTGTTGTGGCAACAAGCCAAACAAGCTCCAATTTAAACTATACGAATATACTTTCAAGCGTACAGTACAGTTAATAATAGATGACCCAGATATCTCCTTGGTGCAGGCGATTGCATTAACACGTGTTTCAAAGTGAAAATCTTATTTTTGTCATCTGTGGCTGTGGGATAGTTTGGCACTGAAAGGAAAACAGCAGAAATTCAAAGTTCTTGCCGAGGGAAAAAAAAAAAAAAAATTCCATTACAATTGCATTAGTTACGCTCATCCAGCGTTCTCCCGTACAGAATACTGATTGTTTGAAATAATCTGACGCACGCATCTACAAGGATTTATATTCAAAAGCAGACTCACGATGGAAGACATGAAGAGGAAGGCGCTAATTCAGTCGAAAGACAACAGGCGGCTCTCTGGCCTTCCCTCGTCCTCCTCGCCGCACGCCACCTCAGCGGTGGGCTCTCGGATGGTTTGGCAGACAATTGGTGCAAATTAGTGTCTCAATAAACCTGATGGGCTTTACTGAGGCTTCGCTTATGACCCATGAAAGAGGAGGAGGACGCGGCCGACATCCGCCGCGCTAACAAAGGGACGCTTACGCCCGACAGCCGCGAGACGCCGTTAAAGGCGAGCGCATTTGTGCTGAAGTCATCTCGGGGAACGCGTGGGGATGTTTCTCTTTGAGGCATTCAGGGAGCGTAAATATTTCAAAAGCAGGTACGAGGAGCTGCGTGCCGCTGCTGACGCAGGGACTATTTATTCAGCAGGTAAGCCGCCTTCATCAGGGTGCAGAGGAGGGATCGCTATCGAACCGCAGCGTGTTTATGCTCCCAGCCAAAAGGTGTCGGGCACTAAAGTATCGAAAGTTGAGATCAAACGTCTGATCAGATTTGTAGTCTTGTTTATAAAATCTTTGAGCCGATCGTTCCTGGTTTAAAAAGCAAAAAACTGGGCTGATTTGCAGCCCGACCTTTGCGGCACATCATTAAATATGCATCACGGTGATTATATTGCCAACTCCGCTTCCGACTCTCACAGAAACAACCAGGCGAAGTTTCGCCCGCCCTCCGTCTTCTCCACTCATCCTCGCCGTGTGGTGGTCCCGGCTGGAGACGGCACCACGGGCTCCTCCCAGCCCTCTGTAACATTAACGCTCTCGTCGTCCATCTCCGCCCGCCCGCTCCCACGCTGAGCCGACGTCCGTGCAGATCTCAGATCAAACGCCGCCTCTGCTTCCCGCCCGCTGTCAGCACAAATTCATAACAAGCCCGACGCTACGGACGCCAGCCTAACGGGCCAGCGCCTCCGCCTCACGGGCACTCATGTCGCCCTGTGGCGCCGCGTGTGGTATCTCCGGACGGGGTTCGGATCCCAATCCGGGGGACGTCCAGGCTAACGCGCCCTGAGTTTGGTGAGCGTCAACGCTGAAGAGAGAGAGTGAAGAAGGGCCGACACAAACGTAGCAAGACCTTATTAGTAAAAAAAGAAACCACGTTACGGCTGAAGTGAAAGGTCAGAGAAGAATAAAGTGAGATAAGTGAGTTGAAGCTGATAGAATGTTAGTTCTCAGAGGATTCTCCAGGAGTCCACAGACGGACATGCTGGCCTCTCGCTGTATACGCGAGGTCATGAGTTCAGGTGGAGGCTCACGCGACCAGCGGGGCCCGTTGTTGGAGGCGACTGAGATGAACCAGGACGTTCGGTCCTGGTTCATCTCGGTCGATCAGTTCATCATCCCATCAGTCAGGCGACCGTTTTTTTCCTCTACGGGAGGAAATGGGGACGTTGTGTGTGCCGCCTGCGCGGTGTTGTTTATCTCTGGTGTCTCTATGGAAACAAGGTTTATGGAGCAGGTCTCTGTTGTTGGGGGTTTTTTTTTGGCAGACTCTTTACCTAGGGGGTAAGGCCCGGAAAGACTAATAGAATGAAGAAGGCCGAGGAGCCACGAGACAGAATGAAACAAAGTCCATTAATTCAGCTGTTTAATTACACCGGCAAACATTAAGCACGATAATGACGGGACAGCCTTTTGCTTTATTCGCTCCGCAGCGCGGCTACCAAACCTCTGACGGTGCCGACGACAGACGTGCCGCATGGTACATCAGCCGCTTGGCGTTTAAAGGACCATGTGCGAAGTCTTGATTGGAGAGCTATGATTTCACACTCCACTTACAGTAGGCCGTGTGTGGAAAATGGTGTAATCTATATTTGCTGGAGGATCTGCTGGTAATACTAATGAGCACGCCTCGTGGTCTGAGGCGGTTGAATATTGTGAAGTCAGCTGGCTGCAGAATAAAACTCCCCAAAATTCCTCGCGCCTGTCCAGCGTTGTCTGCGTCGACTTTTGAGGAGCGGAACCGCACTGGCTGTTCGCTTTTGGCTCACCGTCGCCCCAACTCGGGACTTGGATTTAACGGGACTCGATATCCAGCCTAAAAGACACGATTAGGTTCTTACCCCGAGAGGTCAGAGTCTGTCGCCCGGCCCCGTCGCTCAGCGAGGGATGAAGCCCAACGTCCGGAGGAAAGAAAAACACCGGTCAAACGGAGAAAATAGCTGAGACAGGGAATCAATCGACTTTGGCAAAGCGGGGCCAATGTCTGTGATTTCCAGTCACACTGTCCTGCACACAGGCATCATTTTGACAAAAAGAGCGCACATTGTCCTGACACTGATGTAAGATCCTTTCCATACCTGGAGACAGGAGGGCCGGCGCTGACAGGTTGAACTGTTGAACTGCATTTCAGCGGCAGGAGAAGTCACATTGCGACGTGGAAAAAGTGCATCTGCTCTCTGCATCTTTCCACCAAGAACGCATCACGGAAAAGTCAACGCAAAACCATTTCTTCACCGTTTTGTGGAAGGTAACATCTGACAGATGAACTGAGTGAATCATAAACTATAATAGTTTGCGAGCTTGACGTGCAGGGGAAGAAAATATCCAAGTTACTTTCCTGCACTCTGCAAAACCGTGAGCGCAGGAAAGTGCTTAGCGAATGTGACAAAAGACGACTCATCATATCAAGGTATCCATTTAGGAAGTGGTCACCTTCCATTAAAGCGGTCCAAATCTCTTTAGCCCAGCAAACAGACCCGCGGGGCCTCCAGCACACAGCTCTCAGGTGAGTCTGAACGGCGAGATCAAAAGAGCTCCTGGGCGGCTTACGGAGATTAAAGAAAGACAGACAGGCGAACAAAGAGGGAGTCTGAAAGAGTCTGTCAGCCTGTTTAAGGAGGGCATGTGATTTTTCCACCCCAGCCGGTCGGGCTGGAGCAGCCAACGCTCGGCTCAGACTCCGCGTGGTAAGTCGCGGGGGAGGGAAGGAGGCGGACGCGAAGGGCGACGGAAGCTGTGGACCACGTGGGGAACGGCACTGCGTTGATGAAATCGGAGCAGCCTTTCTGCCACAGAGGAATTGTCATCATCTGCATCGACTCGTGGAGTTTGTGGCTCCCCTTTGAAATACAGGGGCCGCAAACTGTTAGGTCTTCTGTCTGTAGCGGCGTCCGCGCCATTTGTACAACAGAGCGAGGTAGGGGTGTCACAGCGCACAGAAACCACGGCCACCGTTCAGTACCAGGGGAAAATCACAACAAGAAAACTCAGAGTACACACGGCTAGGTTTCTTTTCATTTATTCTGAACAGACTGCGGTGCATATTACAGTTTGGTCCACCTTGTGTCGTATAGCCCCCCTCCCAAGGTAGTTGGTACAGCCTGTAGTTTATTAAGCCGTAAAATGTAAAACGTAAACAGTGAACGTACGCTCTTGCAGCGCTCATGTTTTTATGTAGGACTGATAAAAGCGAGCAAAAGGCGACGGGTCCCAATCGGCTACAAAACCCCAAAAGCCAGGAGCATAAAAATGAGATAGCGGCAGCCTCCAGTTTTTCCACAGGCAGCCACCCACACGACGTTTTCCGTCTACAACCAAAACCTATTTCCTGGATGAATGTCTCACCAAAAACATCCAATCGCTGCAATTCCCTCAATTTTAATGAAGCGCAATTCTGCCTTTTCCTTCAGTGCGATTCAAAGCGCATCTCCTTCAAAATACGTGCTCTGTAAAAGCCAGTGTAGCTTCATAACAAGTTTATATATTATTATTATTATTACAGTTTGGAGGCAGATGTGGATCAAAAGGCTTTTCTTGTTAAAAACGCATCCATGCCTCAAACCATCAAGTTGAATGGCCTTAGAGCAACTTGCAGCAGTTTCACGTCCCAGGAGGCTGCGCTGGAACCAGAGTCGGTAAACAAAAACAGGATTTCCTACGCAGATCAATAAATCGCAACATTATCCACCATCACGCAAGCCACTATTTTTCTTGACGACTACCTACTGATGCGAACCGCTCGTAATTTTCACCGAGCGGCATTCCAAACAGACTCGTTAACGCCTCAACCGGCCGGTTGACCTTTGGTTTCGTAACCATCAGTCAATATCTGCTGAAAGCAAGCGGCTAATGCACGGAGGGGCCGCAACACGCGCATGCACGCGGAGGACGAACCCAGACCGGCCGCACGTGTCGGCACATGAAAATGCAAACGTGCCCCTCGGCACATTAAAACGCACATTCGCGGGGGAACACCCGCACACACACACACACACACACACACACACACACACAGTGGGTGAGATGAAGTAGGTCTCCAGACAGGCGGGAACGGCCAGCCAGCACCCAAACCGCGACTCCACGTCCCGACCCCTCGCCACAGACACTGACACGCTCCCCATCGCAAGTTGCTTAAACCTTCCCCTTTTCTGCCTTACCTCAAAGGCGGCCGGGTGATTATCGGCACCGGCGAATGAATCACTGATGTCCCGGGCCGACCTCAGCCGCGTTCATTTTCAATCTGCGGTTCGGCCGAACTGTTAAAACGCCGGGGCTGCGCGGTGGGGGAAGCGTGCAAAATAATTTAACACCTTTCAGCCAAAGAGTTGTTTTACATGTATTTCAGCATCGTTTCTCCAGTGAACCACACATTTAAACTGAAACTGCATTAAACTTGTTTATGCTCAGCTCATTCTAAGCATTAAAAAGCCCGTCGAAAGCTTTCTCTCTCTAAAAATACTGCAGGGCCGGGATCTCACATAACATAGTACAGTTGTCACGTATACAAACCGCTACAAGTTTAATGTCTGTACACTGCTTACACAAAAAAATTCAAACATACCTCAGCTCAGACTGACTAATAATAAAGAACAGATCCTAACGAAGGGGTGAGTACAAATCAGTCTTTGTTTCATGATGTATAAATTGATTAAAAACAAATCTAACTACTGTGATTTGGACAAAAAATGTCGGTAGAAGTGTCTACAAGCTGAGGTCAGGACAAAAGGAAACCTTTTAGCATTGTGTACACTGTCAGGCATCACAAAAAAAAAGTGCACCCTTTTCATGACTGAAGCTCTGAAAATAGAAGGAGAGATGTACGGTTACTATATCTCTGTTGAACACAAAACAAGCTGAATTACTCAATTAATCATTTAATCAATCACTGAACTGCTCACCGTCAGCGCGGCCCCGAATCATTACGGGTTGTTTGAGCACGAGGGGAAACCCTCCGGGGGAAAATTACTGCTGCTTTAAGCCTCGCCACAACGCGCGCTACATCATCCGCCCGCTGCAGACAGCTGCAGTGTCTGTCTGCGGCCGCGCTCCGGCTTTCCTGCGGTTTCCGCTGCCCCTCCGGCCTGTTTGAGAGTGGCGGGCTTATGGGTGGCGGCGGGGCTTTCCGTGCCCTTTAAGAAACTCAGCCATCGTGCCTGCGGGGAATGGGGAAATGCCATGGGTAATGCCACATTAGTGATTAATACAGTACAGCCGCTGAAGCCTAATGCGACGCATTTGGGCTTCCAAATGTGTGAGGAAGGAATGTGAAGACGATAAAAATGCAGATCGGAAAGAGCGCGATCCTCCACGACAGCGCTCTTGAGCAGCTGCGGTGGCGAGAGCGAGAGCGACGAGGCCACAGGTTGCGTGTAACGGCTAATTGCTGTCACCGTAAACAGCCCGCGCCGTTACGTTCGCCGACGAGGCGCTGGTAAGAGGAACGGAGGAGTGGTTAATTAGTATCTGTGCGATACTCAGGGTCTGGTTGCTATCAGCTTTCACATTAAGGCAGAGAGCGTGATGGCCTGCAGTACTTCAGAGGTCTTTATAGAGATACAAAAAAAATAGAAGTGAAGCACGCAGGCACGCTCAGATGATTCGCTCTGGCAGACGCTGACGTGGCTTGTCGGCGTGATCAATCGGCGTCTAATAGCGGGCCGTAATCTCGCACGGCCAAGCAAACGCAGGCGAGGGGAAGTCCGCGACGTTCCCGTACGGACGGCGCGCGATCTGCGCGTTAAAGGTGACATGAAAACCGTGGCATTTCACCGACGGGAAAATACTTAGCCGAGGTGATAAGGTACCCAGATCCTGACAAATCTCTTCTGCTGACATTTTAGAAAATGAATCAACTTTAATGTAATAAAACATTAACCTTCCAGAAAAAAAGAGCGCCAGATTGCATTTTTAACGACCGTGACTATGAGTTAGGTGGCCTTCTAATCACTAAATTGATCAGGAGCAACTATGAGGGAAAAATATACCAATGTAACATGATATTGTAAACTGTGGGCTGGGTATTTAATACTGACCAAACTGTATTTAACACTAAGTATTGAGAATTGTCAATTAGCAGCTGTTGAGATGCATCATCTTTTTGACATATTTAAGCTCTTAATGGCCGTGCCAAATATGGCCTATATTTTATTTTATATATTATATTTCAGGACTGTGACCATGCCATGAAGGGAGCCGGGTATTTTACAGCTGAAAAATAATGTCAGTGCTCCTCAGACAATGTAGGAACAGTGACGCCATGACATAAACTACCTCTAACGCATTGCTGACATTTATGCAATGCGATTTCTTGATCGTTTCCGACGGCAACAAATGCTGATTCAAATCCATCGTGTCATTATTTGAGTAAAAACGCTCCTACGTTTTTTTTGATTAACTTTAATATTTCACTTGTCTTGAGTGACGCGTGCGGCCGTAGGCTGATCCCAGACTGTATTTTTTTGATTCCTCCCTACAGCGCCACCATTTCTTTGCTGATCGGCAGTCGCGGACGGGGCCGTACTCCGGCCCGCCCAGCCTCCTCGCTGAGACGCCGGGGCAGAAAGGATCTGGGAGCAGGCTGGAAGCGCGTCGTAAGCGGCTCCGCTCCGACGGGGCGAAGGCTGAACGTGCGCTCCTTCTCTGGCATCCTTGAAAAAAAAAAAACAAGCGTGCCAAGATGCTTAGTGAGGAGGAATCATGTCGGGCGACCGCACGAGGATAAATTAAAGAGATGAGCCTCTGAGGAGACAGCGAGTACATGAGCACATAAAGGTGGCAATGCACACACTGATGCCATTTTCCCTTTTGTGCAGTGCACTGCTCCAGTTCCATCAGTCACATCACATTGACTCCCGCGTGCCCGCAATCGCCCTACGGTCATTCATCACAATGTCACTCAAACGCTGACTCGTGTCCCTGGAGTGTGGCGGTAATGTCGTCCCCGCGCGCGTGTATACTCTGTCGGACATGTTGGCGCGTCCACGTCTGCGTTTGTGTGTATGCATGTGTCTGAGTGCTATTTTTGGGAACCTGGTGGCTCTGGTTTTGTCATGTTGTTTTGTTTTTTTTTTCCTCCCTCTTTGCTCTCGCAAGGCGCCGGAGATATGAAGGTGTGTCGCTGCAGTGACAGAGAGAGAAGAGACAGAGAGGAGTGGGGAGCTCAGCAGCAGCAACAGGCAGAGGGCAAAGAGGATGACAGTGCCTTCTAGTAGGCTCTCTGTCAACACGATTATCTTTGAACCCGGCTCGAGGTCAAAGGCGTGTCAGGCAACATGCAAGACGGTTACTAAGGGGAGTCAAAGAGAGACTGCGCGGCAAGGCGGAGACGGAACCAAGCCGGCTTGGCATTAAGTCCCCGAAGATTCGGCAGAACGAAATGATGAAAATCACATGTTCTCCTGGCAGACGCGAGCAGGGGGGGGACCGCTCACTTGTTGCTCTGCTGCGACTCACTGCAATATGGATCAGAGCTCCGAGGGGAAGCGTCCGTCCGAGGGCGCGGACAGAAAAATCGCTACGGCCGGCGTGCAATCCACCGTCGTCGCTTTTCCAATTAGCGGCTGCGCGCCGAGCATCTCTCGGGGAGCGACATGAAAGCATCAATCCAGCGGCGGCGCACAAACCTAGGAGCTTTAATGTCGTAGATTACTCACAGCTGAGGCGCGTTAATGCCGTTGATGTGCTCCCCTAATGACAAGCGAGCGCGCCGTGTACAAAATGAAGCGCTCATCAAAGCACATCACATCTCAGAGGGGCTGTTTGGGTCGTGCGTGCATCGCCGGTCAGTTTTGAGGCCGGCGGACGAAAAAGGACACGTCGTCGATACGGATCCGCATCGGCCGCAATCTGTGCACACGCTCTGAAACACAGAGTCAGTCGGCCGCTCATTACATCGCCCTCTGCCACGAGACATGCCGTACATACAATAACTCCGCTCCTCAGACCGGTGGTACTGTAGGAAAAGTGAAAATGCGGCTGCGGCTGTGAGACATGGATTTATTTTTTGACTGTACCAGGAAGCCAGTGGTTTCCACTCATATCTGTGCAACATTAAAGTCAACTGGCACCATCATAAGGCATGCATGACTTGCACTGAGCACTTTTTCTTCTTGCGCTGCGGTCACATCAGACGTGAATATTTGAAGACCATCACCATCTCCCACAGACAAATGGTCAGAATAAATCAATAATGAGAATAATTGTAAATTGTAACCATATCTGACCGATACTGATAAATCTGTGATCTCAGTGCTCTCTTTTTAAATGGAAAGTCTAAATACCTTACAGCGTGAAATCCTTTTAATGTAGGCACAGGATTGGCAGCCAAATCAACAGCCTGCAACAGCAGTCTCCCCTCAATCAGTCTGCACTTACTGCATTGCTGGGCCACAACAATGCAACAGCAACAGATGGAATGACGACTTGGTGCTCAGTGGGACGGATTATATAATTCAAGCGTGTGCCCCTGAACATCCGAAACCCAAAAACGGAACAGCGTGGATTTAAAAACAGTCTGCATACGTTATGCTAACACTTCAGTGTGGCCCTTTAAAAAAATACCAGCAGCAAAATCCTTCACGACACTTTCTGAAGGCATCTCAGAAGATCTGAGATGTCCTCAGACGTCGAGGAAACGACAGACAGGATTATCATCCACAAACTGGGTCACGCTGCGAAGATTCGCCGTTCCCCTCCAATGACAGTGCTCACTCACAGCGTGTGGACTTCAGTCCGACAGCGTCCGAGTATCCAACAAGTGGCAGAGCTTCCTGGCTCTTTGATCTGCCCAAATGTAGAGCATTCATTGAAACTTAGGGGCCTTCAATGATCAGCATTTCAGCTTTATCGGTGCAGCAACAACAGAACCTGGCTCCGCTCTACGTCCTCAGCGCTTTCTGTGAAACAGAACAAACACAACAGGCTGCCACGCTCAACCGCAAGCCAAAATTACTTTTTAATTATTAGAAATAAACACAAGCAACCGTCCAAATAATGGTACATTTGTTTGGCTGTTGTTTTAGCAAAGCAGCAGGTTCACAAACCTCCTTTGACAGCTCTTATTTGTAGTGAAAAAGCAAGAAAAGTACTTGGCTGGAGGGATAAAGAAAACAGCAGAAAGATTTTGGGGGGGAATTTATTTTTCACTGCTGCCCAAGATTTTTTTTCCTTCATGCACTGAAATACTGGCCACCTGTTGCAGTACTGTATGTACCAGTAAGCACAATGCTATTATGGGAAGGCAGAGGAGGACAACGACAAGGAAACAGCAGAGAGCGTATTTGCAGAACAAAGCTCGAGCGTCAACCTGTGCAGCCGAACACAAAAGTCTCGAAGAGGAAACGCAGCGGGAGACTCCGAGCTTGGCAGCGTGGGCGGGAAAGAGCAGCTTTCAAAACACATCAACTCATTTGACTAGCACAAAGAAAAAATAGATTCGCATCTGCAAACTTGCAAGACTCAACAACACGCAACCCAAACACCTCAGTAGCAGAATCGTTTAAGGGCCGGGAAGGCAGCAAAGACGCTCTGACCCCGGCTAATCCCAGAACACAGCTGACATTTAAAAACAAGACGTCTGTGAACTCACGGTTTTGAAGTCGCTGTGGCTGCACTCCTGGCCTTGGTAGCGACAGTAGAGCATCATTTCTTGCAGGTCGTGGCCGACCCTCTCGATGAACTCCTTCATGCTGAACGGCGTGGGCTTATATTTGGTGAAGTTGGCTTTTTCCTCCAGGGAAGCCAGCACGTCGGGCTCGGCCAGGTGCGGCTGCGGGATTCTCAGGTGCACGTCCAGCAGGGCCATTAGCTCGCCCGCGTGGTACAGGTCGTTGCGCGTGAGGCGACTGAAGCGGTAAGCGTTGAGGTTACAAATGGTCACGGCAGGGAAGACCAGGCTGCTCGACACTACGGCGTCCACGCTGGTCACGTGAGGGTAGGACAGGAAATAGGCCAGGCGTTCGGCGCTCTCCAGGGCTAACAGTCCCAGGCAGGCCAGCAGAGCGGCGGCCCACAGCAAGCGACGCACGCTGGGCTGACCATAAGGGAAGACGAAGCGCAGGCCGTGGAGCGTGCTGGAGTGAGCGAAGGCCTGCCAGGAGGTGGGGCGCAGGCTGGAGCTCTCCTGGCTGCCCTGACTGCCACAGCTCTCCTTCAGATCCATCATCAGCCCTCCAGCTCCGCCGCCAGGGAGCCCCCGGTGCTCTCACACCTGCACACACAGATCGATAAGAGTCTTAGATTTACATCCAATAATCATGTCGAGCACACTGATGGCACGCAGGAAGAAAGAGAGAAGAAAGCAGAGCAAAGGACAAAGAGGAAAGTCAAAAACGGAAACCCAGACCTGTAGTAAACACACAGAAAGCAGAAAAAGCAAAGCAAATTTAAAGCCACGCAAACAAATGACAGAAAGGGAAGGAGACACAGCCCAAATAACTACAAGAGAAAGAAAGAGACAGTGGATAAAGATGCCCCCTCAGTGCATCCCTCTCCTCTCCACCTCCACTCTCAATCACTCCCTTGAGCTGAGAGTCACTGTGGCTGCCAGCGGCTCCTACTACATCCACCCCCCCCCAACACAATCACGCACATCCCCACACAACACACGCTCTGCCCAAATCCCAAACTGCCCACCCTCCACCCCGCCTCCGCTCCATCCTCTGCTGCCCTCTGTGACTGCTCAATTTCATTGACAAAAATCCCAGGAGGTAAGTCCTCTGTGACACCCCGAGCGAGAGGTGAGAGTCACTTAAGCCGCAAGCCAATCAAAGCCGCCTCTGTGTATTTAACGTCCCGACTCGTCTCCATTCAAAACACACACACGCGCTCGCGCTGTAATTCTTTCACGCGTGAGTGCACAGGAAGATTCACACACACACACACACACACACACACACACACACGCGCACGCGCACTCACATCCAGGTTTCTCAGGATCTCCCGTGCCCCCAACTAAAGACAAGCCTAAGCACCTCTCTTGTTCAGCCTAGCGAGAAGACATCTAGCCGGCGCGAGTGTGTGTGAGTCTGAGAGTATGTGTGTGTTTGTGCGTGCGTGTTTGTGTGTGTGTGTGCGTAAGAGAGAGGAAGGGAGCGACACAGAGAAAGAGGACGAGAGAGAGAGAGAGAGAGAGAGAGGAAGCTGTTGATGATCAGAGCCGCTGGTTAGTCTTGCATGCCGATCCAAACTCCTCCCGTTCTCCTTCCTCTGGCCAGATACATCCGCTTTCCCTCCTCTTCCCAGCTCATCTGTGGCGGCGGCAAACAACAGCGGAGCCGGGAGAGACAGGAGGCGCACACACCAACACACATGCTCGCACAGAGAGAGAGAGAGAGAGAGAGAGAGAGAGAGTAGAGGGGAGAGCGAGGGGAGGGGGGGAAAAGAGGAGGGAAGACGACGCTCTCCTCGCTTGCTCTCTCCACGGCCAAGTCTCTTACTGAATATGTTTCCTCATCCCTCGCTCCCTCCCTCCGCTACCGGCACCTTCACTCATTTGTCTTTCAGCCTTTCATACTTCCAGATCTTGTCACCGCAAAAAAAAGAGTGATGGATGGATGCAAAACAGGGGGCTGTCAGGGATACGGATAGGAGAGGGGGAAACAGTGGTGGCTGCTTGGTCGAGGGATGGGGGTGTATGTCATGGGAAGTGAAGCAGAAGTGGAGACGGAGGAGTAAAGGCAGGGAGATGTAGGTTGAGGGGAGGGATGAGGACAAAAATAAGATAGGAAAACTAAAAAAAAAAACTAAAAAAAAAAAACAGTAAGCCAGTGAGAGAGTGTGGTCGCACAGGCTGCACGGCGATGTCACACGCACAGATGGAAAGGGAATAAGAATACGAAGTGTGTGTGTCATGTGTACTGAAATGGTGACTTGGAGGCATTCATCTTTCTGAATAGTGCGTTGATCAATCGAGAGAGAGAAAACAGCTGGTACGTGAAGATATACGAGGACACGGGAAGAGGAGAGCAGCAAGAAGAAAATAAAAGAAGCCGCGAGAGTGTTTAAAAGGGGGTAAAAGAGAAAATCTATCAGCTCAGGGAGGATAGGAACTGAATGGAAATAGGCAGGTTGTCAACCCGATCTCTAACAATACATCAGAATGCCACCTCATCACTCTCAGCTGACAACACTTAAAGGTTTGCTGAATTAGATTAAGGCAGATATAGAAAGAAATGAAACAAAACAATAGTGGAGTCTTCTGCTTGATATCTTTGAACTTGGAAAAGAATCAGATATGAAGAAGAAGATGCATAAACCTCTTTGATGAGGATCTTTTAAATGAAAGAACATCAGAGATGTGTGTACAAGTACACATTCACATACATACATACATAAACACGACGCTAGCACATGTAGAAGTAACACTTGACATTGAATACTAAACAGCCATAGAAAATATAAAGATGAATATTAACAACACCAACAAAAGATATGCAGGATTCAGAGGTCAGCGTGTATTATAGGTGAGACTGAAATGGAACTTACAAAACTTTTAAAAAGCATGATTATTATAATAAATATTAAATGAATTGGTGTGCGGTGTGGGTGAACATCAAATTAACTTTTGATTACTTATATTAGCTTTCATCAGCATGAATAATTCATTTACTTTACTACAGGAAAGCTTTGTCTAACCATTATTCATGTCTACAAATTGAATTCCAATTTCAGATTTTAAAGTTTTAATTCCTGCACGATAACTCTTATGATACTTATGTGCCAACAAAGAGCCTGGGGCTGTATTTCTTTGATAAGGTCAACACAGGCCAAAGAGTGAGCTGAACACGCACTCAGCGTGTCAGGCGTGGCACCGACAGGGTGACGGGGTGATTTAAAAAGACAGCCAACCCGCTCACACAGACTGTTTCTGCTGCATGGTGTAGAGATGGCTGCGGTGATGTTCACACCTGCTACGAGGCAGCGACACTAACTCCAGAAATCCGTCAGTGCATCGTGTCATGTCATCGTGAGTCGTGTATCTGAACTTAATGCAATCACTAATAATTCACCTGTGAGAAACCCTCACAGTTAATGGGCAGTCCCACAGTTATTGTAAGAGAAAAACCTTCAGTAATGAACCAATCAAAAGTCGCTCAGTTGAGGCGCTGCACACTGTCTCAGGCTTAACTTCAAAATTCAAAATCACCTTTGGTAAAAATCCAAGCACGCCATCGGCTGAGAAGCTCATTTTCTAAAATTATTGGGCAATTACTGAATACCTCTAATTAAGTGATTAAAAAGTAATGTTCAGCCCAAGTCATAAAAATATGTCTTCATATGCCCCGAGGATATAATCCGTCATTATCTAACTCTATGGAGTGCTTGGTTTCGTAAAGTGACTCTAAATTGTACATCTACTTCGAGCTGCAAGATCAGTTGATTGATCAAGCCACAGAAGAATATCACCAATGAGTTTACTAACTGATCTATCGTAAAGGTTTTGAAATCAGATGCGCCAAAAAATGAATGCTCACAAGCATCCGCCTTTATTTACAATTAGTATAAATAGAATATACTGAGGGGTTTGGCTCTTAATCATATAATAGAAGATATTTGCAGCCCTGACCTTAAACTTTATTGAGCAACAAATGAATCAGTTAATTAAAGAAATAAGTGAAATTAATCCATAATATAAATAACTGTTAGCTACAGCCTGACATCTATTTCCACCCTGTAAATTGGAAATATATGAGCAGTGGCTTTTCAAGATCACTGGCCATGGAAGTGGGTTTTTCTTTTCAATCAGCAAATAATGATAATTAGTATATGCATATTGTCATATATTATTCTGTACTTTCTGCTTGCCTACCACTGTCAGCAGACAGCATGGTTGGTAAACTGTTAGCCAGCCCTGCACTGTGGTCGTGTTACTCAGTGGTAACACATCTCCTGGTTAATGAACACATCAGAAAAGGTAACAAAGTGTTCCTCTGTGACACCTCGCTGACTAACTAACTGACATGTTTGAACGACATGACCATAACGACCTAACTGACATGTTTGGCAAAAGACCAAATTATTAGCTAAATGTTAGCAATTATTAGTTTGTGACTGACTCCGTCACTGGACCTGTATTCTGACTAACGCTACTTACTAAGCTAATACTTTTGTTTGTGTGGTATTCTCATAAAGGCGTTGTATTCTCGTCATGTTAATGTGTCTTATCACAGTAAACGTTAACGGGTTTTGGTTTGCTCACCTCTGCCCGTTCATGACGTCATGGTTTGCCGGAGCTCCGTCTTTACTCTTCCTCCTTCTCATCTTCCTCTTCTGTCCTCGGCGGTCTTTTCCCGAGCTCGCAGTTTTTCCTCCTGCTCCTTAACTCCACAGCTACGTGGCTCAAACAAGTGGTGGGCGGATCGATCCAAATATCGATAGTATCGATACCAAGTGGGTATCGGTATCGGATCGATACCATCCTGGTGAGATCGATTCTCTACTTTAAGTTCTGTTCTTGTTTGCAACGCTGCGGTTTCGGCAAAGAGGAAACAGCCAGGTCGCCGGACTCGCCGCTCCTGTGTCAGCGCAGAGCAGGCATTTTCTATTTAATTATAAACTTTGTCCTAGTTCTGTCCTGAGTTTTAACGACTTAATAATAATAAAAAAGGAAACATTACAAAAAACACTTAAGGTCATGAAAATTAATTCAGATTTAGCAATTCAATGATGCATCCACCTTATTTATTGTGAGTATCGATATCGGTATCGGTATCAGAGATACTGGCCCGTATTTACTTGGTATCGGATTGATACCAAAATATGTCGTATCGCACACCACTAGCTCAAACTCAAAGATGGTGGTCCAAAGTGACGTAGTTATGTAATTGACGTTAGTCATTTTTAAAAATGAAATAAAACCATCATTTAATCCCACGGACATATTAAAGACGAAAGTCCAGTTATAAGTAACAGCGCAACCAACAAATATATAGGAAACATTTAAGACGCAGAACAATACACCAACAACTGTTTGTTTGTTCATTCATTTATTCATGCAGGAACAAGTCCTCTGAGTAACATGAGTATATTTGTTAACAAGTTATAAATAAATATAAATAAACCTCTCAAAAAATGAATCGTGGCAGTAATCAGTTAATGGACCAGCAACAGACATTTCCCAACGTTCCCAGTAAAATCACTTTTTTGTTGTTGTTTTGGAAGTCTGGGGCCACCAACACAGAAATTTCTCTTAAAGGTCAAACTGTACTCATGAGATAGCATTTATCCTTATTGCCTTCATACTGTGCGTACTGTACAGCACAATCTGCCATTGTTATGTGCGTCTAGGGGTCTCCACAAAGCAGTTTGCAATAACACACAAACACTAATTAAAGGTTAAGAATTAGCAAAGTCCAAACATACAATATTGTGTTTTTATGTTTCTGTCCAGCCCACACCCATTTGCACACACATACACACTGTCAGTCGATCACACGGTCCTTCTCTCAAATGAAATTTGCTGTGGTCTCAGACAGCTGCAGGGTTTGCTGGTTTCTTAACAACTTAATTAAGCAAATCACCCTTTTTCCCACTGAGGTAATGAGCGTAGTTTTACAGGGATTAAAGAGTCTCTGGGGTTGAAAATAAGGCTTTATGCTTAAGCAATCTTATCTGGCTTTATCCATTCCAGCCAACTTGCCTTTCACAAGATTATTAAAAGGCGTGAACCTTGTTAGCCTTACCTTATTCTCGTATATACACTTCTTTTTAATTTGCGAGGTATTGAGGCTGAAAAGCTTTGTGCAACATTATGAAATATGAGTTTATTCTTTGTGTCATTGTGTAAAGGCATAAATTGGCCTTCTTGACTTGGATTACATGCAGCTGATAATCATTCATTTACTGCTGAGAGGTGTCACAGCAAATGTTTGCATATAGATTAGGTAACAGGTTAAAGGAAACCCAACATAAGTGTTGCATTTTAATGCTTCCAAGAGCCTCCTTAAAGTTCACTGGAGGGATGAACACCACTCTCAAAGATGACATCCAATCATTTGGGGTTTTGCTGTGGTGACTGTGAAGGCACCAAGGAATAGCATGTATGGTTCACTTTGTTAGAGTTGTCTCTCATAACCTGTATAGAAGCATCTGCATCAACTTATTTACGCAGGTTTTACCTTTAATGTGTCACCCATCTGTATATATAAGTACGATGTAAATATGAGCGAAGCAGAGTATAATAAGGAAACTGTAAGTGCTTGTAAATGCTTCCAAACCCACTGGCACTATATATAAATTTTATTATTTTTTATGTTCATAATCAAGGAGTTGAAAAAATGAATATAAGATCCATGTACTACCTGTTGTGGTGCTTCCACTCATAACCCAGCTTTACAATGTTTTTTTTTTTCTTTCTTTTAATCATGCAGACATAATATCACTAATGTTGGCCACATAGATATGACTTGAATGTCCAGAAATGAATGTTTGTAATTTACAACTTTAATAGATTATTTGTTCTTGTAGTGCAGAGGGAAAAAAATGGAAATGTGACACAGCTCCAGAGAACCTACTGAATGGACCTGAAGTTGAGATTCTTTTGTCGACTGCTGTTTTAAAGCGCTGCAGTGAATGCTGAATCTGACCTTGTGCTTTGACCTTTAGTAGCTGTTCTCGGGCTTTTGATCATTCCACACAGTCACCTCATCACCAGAGTGTTGTTTGCCACGCTGAATTGCAAATTTTCAAATTTCCATTCACAGTTGTGTAAGGTACATTTTCACCCGTGGAGATATACATTACTTAACAAACATATCAAGTGACATGACCAAAAACTCCAGAACACCTACTAAATGATCAAGGTGAGGATTGTTCTCCAACTTATACCTCAACCTCAACCAATGTGGACAACAACACTTCAAAGGACACGCAAGGGGAAAAAATACTCTACAACGCTATACTCTACAATCATGTCATATGAGCAAAAGCTCCAGCAAAAATGCTAAAAAATAAATAAATAAATAAAATATTGAGAAGAGATTTTTTGGTCAACCATTGTTTCTTCTGCATTGCAACAAATCTTCTTTTATGAACCGATATGGGAAATTCTTCTCTTGTGGACATATTTCTCAGAATTTAAGGCTGAATTTAACTAAACTTGATCCAGGTATTAATAACATAGTCAATGTCGAATTTCTTGTTGACTAATGACATTTGTTGTGAACAGCTCACATCCCTCTTATTCACTAGCTTGGACAGTGGCAAACTTAGAGAATGTTTGGAGTCTTTAACTGTGAAGTTCGACTTCCATTTCTCCCAGTTTGCCAGCCATTGTGCAGTAAAAAAAAAAGAAACAAAGAAAACACCTATTGAATTATTTCAGTTCTTTCTACCAAAATCTCAGACTTAACTGTGCTTTACATCACAGATGAGAAAGTCCTGGGACTCTACATCAGAGTAAATCCTTTTTTGTTTTTTGTTTTTTTGGAGGGGGTCAACAGGCACTTCTTATACTATATGCATGATGGAACTGGAAGAGTAATTAGACTTTCCGACTATCTTAATGGATTATGAAAAATAGGCTCTTACCGAGATAATTAGGATGTGTAAGTACCAGAAAGTTGGCAAGAATGGGCACAGTTGATTATTACCTCTGGCGAGAGGCGATTGAAGTTGAAGGGCAAATTTTTCCGGACTGTGAGCAATAGCTGCAGACTTTCTGGAAGTGAGTACCCCCCATCCCACCCCTGCCTTTGTGAAGGTCTTAATTGGTTGATGTACAGATAGGGGAAAGAGCAATCCCTTCTGCACCCACACACACACACACATAGAGATAGACAGTTTCAAAGAGCCTTGTTCTGGTCAAATTAAGTTACCCTCCAATTAGGATTTTTATCATCATGACTCTTAACTGGGTGTGGATGTCTGTTCGCGCTCATAAACTCATGAACTTGACTAATGATGTCCACTCAGACCTGAACTACCACAGAGGATGTGAAATGCTACCCCCTGCTGGCGTTAGGACAGTGTACAGTACCATATACTGTATCTATGGCAGTGTTTCTATCTTTGACCCCTCATCACAGGTAATGGCCTGTGTGCTGTTAGCTTAAACAATTAAAAACAATATGTAAAACATTACATATTATGTAACAAGAGTAACCCATTATTTCCCCCATCATGATCTAATGCTGCAGTTCCCAATCTGAGCACCGGGACCACCCAACTGGTTGCAACAGGAATCTGACGCTCAGGAGATGTCCTGTGCTGCACTGCAGTGTATTGTGTTTGCATCAACAACTGGGTGAGCACCCTGCTCGGTTCACCCCGTGCAGATGTAAACTCCCTCACACTGAGCGGCTCAGTTCACTCAAATGGCAATATACCAGTGTTTGCTCACCTACCTCTTGTGATGTTTCAACAGAGAGGATCGTTTTGGTTTTCCTTGTCCAGGTGTTGAAGTTTCTGCTGCCAACCACACAACTGTATGCGTGAACTGAATTGAAATGTGTTTGTGCTGCTTCGAACACAAAACCCAGACAAGTAAAGTCAGCAGTACCTGACTGGAACCCTGGAGGGATGAGTGGGTTACTGAACCTTTAATGCTATTCAAATCCTGACCAGGTTGAAATTGGGGGTTGTTTCCCCCAGTTTCTGAAGCAGGAGGAGGATGAGTTTGATGCTGTTCACTCTATTTGGATGTGAATGCCCTCAATATCTAAGCTAAGTCAGCACTTTTCCCTCGTAGTCATTGTCTAATTTGAGATCAATTGTGCTGACGTTCTGAGCCAAAACAGCAACAAAAAAAAAAGTCTCACTGCACAAATAAGTACAGACTGTACGGTAAATCTATTTCATCCACACAGCTAAGAGGAGAAGTCATGAAGTATCTGGGTCGAACGCACATGCACCCTATTTCATCATCCCTATTCTCTCTCTTCTGAACATAAACCAGGAAATTTGAGCAGCTGCATCTCACACACACACACACACACACACACACACACACACACACACACAAATACAAAGGGGTTGGGGATTAACCTGAATCTGTTACAGTGTTTGTGAGGCAAGGGGTGGAGTGGAGCAGTCTGGATCTGGGGCTCAGATCCTGTTGGGAAAGCCTCCATAAGAGCCTGTTAGTCACAGCACAACTCCACCCCGATTAGGGCCGGACTGGGTAAACACTTTTTTTTTTTTGGTCAAGCAACCCGCGACTGGCTCCCTCGCAATCCCCCGCCCGAACCTCTGATACATCACCTAATGTGCAGTAACAAGCGGGGTCACAGTTCACCCACTCCGCTCTGAGACTCAGATAAATAACACAAAAAGGATGGGCAAGGACAAAAAAAAAAAAAAAAAAAAACTAACAGCAGACAAAGAAGCCTCACCTCACTTTCATTTTGCATAATATAGCAAATCAATGCTGGGCAGATTAGTATTCCATTTCAAGGTCAGCAATGCAAGTGCAACAATGGACAAGGAGGAAAGAAGAATGAGGGGACTGTATCCTTAACACACGCACGCACGCACACACACACGTGCACGCACACACACACACACACACACACACACACACACACACACACACACACACACACACACACACACACACACACACACACACACACACACACACACGGGCACGCATAATCTCAGAGTAATTACTGTCTTTATGAGACTGTGAGACGGGGGAACTGAAATCAAACAGGGCTGATTTCTGGAGCTTTGTAATTAATTAATGAGCATGTGTTGGCTTCAAGTGACTGCTTCTTATGACACATCAATCACCAGTGATGCAGAGCAACGAGACAGTCACAGCAAATTAACTCAGGACTGCGCTCTCTCAGAACACAGTCGACGTACTGTACACAAGTTCTTCAGCGATCAGACAATTACGATTTCAAGGAAGTGGTGTCGGAAAGAAAAGAAACGCTGCTGGGCCGTTGCGAAATAACGTAATCACGTCGGAGGAAGACAGTCTGTATGCTCGCTGGTGTGAAGTGACATCAGAGGCTGTAGGCGTCTTCAGGTAACTCACCCAGGAGTTGATCCAAGTCATCATCTGCAGACACAGACGGGGGAGAGCGTGAAACACTCGCGGAAGAAAGCTCCAAAACATCAAGGTGTCTGGGATTACTGTCAAAGTAAGATTGATTCATGACAGGCTCTTTATGGGAACATGTAATCACAAAAGTTTACTGAAGACGGGACCAGACGGGAAATGAGGGGGAGAGACAGCGCAGTGGCTGCTGCACGGTCAGCACCTTCGCCTGTTTGTTGAGTGTCATGTTGTTTCTGTGCACAGGCACTTCTCAGTGTGTTCAGCTGAACAAAGCTCAGTCACTTATATAATTAATCCCTTTCGTAAATCGCTGTGAAATCCAACAAAAGCCACTCAGCCAGCGCCGCTGTTGTAGGCCGCCGAGCTCAGCTCCACGTTCTCAGACTCCGGATTCATTTTCAGCAGAAAGTGCTGATTCTTAGCACGTTAGCGTCCCCTGTTAATGCTCGGCACGCTCGCTAGCCATGTGGTATTACTTTTCTTGCATTTTATTTCATTCAGAAAAAAGTGAATCTGTTCCTAAGCAAACCATTTCATTTAATTTGAAATAAAACTTCAGGCTCTGCTACTTTGTACCGTTAAATCATTATATTTTACTGACAGCAAAATTAAAAAGAAACCTAAATGAAAACACTTGTTAGCTGTAGCTCTTTGTTTTGCTACGGTTGGACTGGATTCAGGGCCAAAGAGTTAAGCAGCGCTTCTGCTTTATTCAAAAATAAGAATTCATCTGTGTCTCTCGCTCACCAGAAGTATTGTTACATACAGTGTGAGGGGCCCCACCTGCATCCCAGCCTGTGTCCTGCGGTGCCGGATTCCCAGCTGGCTCTTGGGGGCCTCTGCTGGAGCTGACCCTCGTGCCCGGTGGAGCTTGAGGGTCCTGGCTTCCCTCCGCGCACCTTTCACCCCCGTCACCTCCGTCGTCGTCCTCGTCAAACACCAGACGCATCCGAGATACGGGCTCCCGGAGGACGGTGGGAGGAGGAGCGGGCAATGGCAACATCGGCTCCTGGACAGAAACACAGACACGTAGCGAGGGGACGGCTGACAGGTTGACAGAGCGCTGCTGGATGACAGATTTAATATTTGTTGGACTGCAAATGTGCTATTCTTGTTTGGGGCTGACAGTGGTGACGCTCACCAGGACCAGCGGGGGGAGCGGCGTGGAGCACAGGCTGACTCCATCAGGGGCGTAGATCCTCAGCAGGTTGTTGGGTGTCACGTTGAGGTAGTGGTTACGATGGGAGGGGGAAAACACCCCAACCTGCCCACAGAGCCAGCGGAGGCAAAGGATTCAGAAAAACACCATAGAGTGAAAAAAACCCAGGTCATCGCGGGTGAAATTAAAGTTTTAAGTAGCTGCAGGGGCGAGTTGTACTTGTTTGAGCAGCAGCACGGCGCCGACTTTCAGCTCCTCCACTCTGTCCTCCAGGAGACGCCGGTGAACAGTTCCCTGAATCTCCCCTTCAGCCAGAAATATTAAAAACGACAGGACAATGACAATGAATAAATAATCAATGTTTTCATATCAACAATGAAAGATGCCATGTGAAAGGTGTGCCTGGAAGTGGCGAGACATCACTCGACTCTGCAGTCCCCCTCAGGACGTTTAAGAGTCCTTCAGCTGCTCCTCCTTCACTCTCACTTCTCGTGCTCACGAACGCAATCGAAAAACTGAGCTGAGCTACTCCTCTCAGCAGACTGACAGCAGCTCCTGACCTCGCAGCAGGTGGGAGGCGCGTTACGGACACCGCGGCCCCTCGTGGTGTCAGGAGCACTTAACACCCACCCACCGCTGATGCCAATCTACTGCAATTTAATCGCTAATAAGCACTACAGTCCAGTGTTGAGTACAACACCCGCTCCTGAGCGTTGATAATCGCTCCACCTCATGTGGCTGTTCTCTGGGGGCCATGGCAACCGGGCCGAGCTGAGGGGCGGATCAGACGAGGGTGAAGCCTCAAGATGGAGCGAGAGAGGAAAAGAGACGGGGGGAAGAAGAGGCTTGTTGCTGCAGAGGATAGATGTGAGCTGCACTGGATGTATACTGTGTGTGTACATGTACTGTAAATATATATATATGTGTGTGTGTGTGTGTGTGTGTGTAATCTAGCGTGTCACAGTGGCTAAACTCTGCTCTCGCACCATGTTGAGCTCAATCAGGCGAGTTCACTGTGAAAATGTCACATGTGAAGCCAACAGCTCACAGCTCCTCCACCTCCTCTCTCTCTCCACCATCACCCAGCACCAGCTTTTAAAATAGGTATGTGTGTGTGCGTGTGTCCGTTACCTGTTGGGTCTTTAAACACGGCCTTGGCATCGGCGTGGGTGTGGATGATGCTCTTCAGAAGCACAGCCATGTTGGGCACTTTGTTTTTTGCCAGCTGTTTCAGTGCAGCCTCCATTTATGAGAGAGATGGAACACACACACACACACACACACACACACACACACACACGCTTCCTTAATTAACCTGCAGTGATTGAAAAGTGACTGGCGGCCATTTTTTTCTCCTTAATTTGTAAAATAAAGAAATGTGAAGAAGTGCTTGTCATTAAAAAAAGCAATTTCAATACATTATAACGTGCAGTTATAAAAGTATTTCCTAAAATTTACTCAAGCTGCGTGCTCTGCCAGTAATAACAGACACTCACTATAACTCTGTCTTCAAATTCATCTCCCTATTAAAATAAGTTGTCATTTTTTCAAGTTTTTTAGGAAAACACAAAAAAACTGTACCAAAAGCATTATCAAGAGATAACAAAAAAAACTAATTTTCATCAAGAAATGAGTTCGGCCATTATTTTAATAGGGTGACGATGTGCTTTAATATATTTATTTAATTGTTTGTTTTAGCAACACCTTGTGGAACTATCAAGAAGGGCACACTGCTCCAATTTAATTTATGAAACTTGATTCAATAAAGAAAAGGAATTGAATGTTTGATCGCCACGGCCTTATATCTTTGCTCCCTCACTCTGGCTTTTAGCATCAGCACTAATGTGAGACTCACACAGGATCATCCTCTCTCTCTGCAGCAGAGGCGGGGGGGTGTGATAATTAGTTTTCTCACACAAACGTGGGTTTTTGGAAGCCGAGGTTCATGTAAACAGCGTTACCTGGGCGAGCTTGGCCGGAGTCGCTGCCCGAGCGTGTAAAGTGAGCCGGTGACAAGCAAGCGCGACACGAAGCCTGCGCGTGAAAGGCTCTCGTGACGACCGCCGCTCAAAAAGAAAAACGCTGGCGAGTTATTCCACGCAGGCCCGCAAAACAGAAACAACAGCAGAGACTCCATTAGAGTGATTGATGAGTGATTGCACTGCTTCTAATTACAATACACCTCCACTGCAGCGCCATCATTTGTCCTGATTAAACCAACAGACCTCCAGTAGCGACATGCAGTCTGTTATGATAAAGGATAAATATTAAAACAAACGGCTTGACCTAAATATCGGCGCACACGCTGCAGGGGGCTTGAGTGAAACAGTCTGAGTAAAACTTTCTCCCCCCAGTACTTCAGTTTTTTTTAAACGGCAACGGGCGATCACCTTTCGAAGCACCATGACCACGCTGTAGGAGCGCAGGAAGCACGACGGGTTCCTCTCGTCCAATCCCATCTCTGCCTTCATTGCCGCCCAGGCGCCGCCGCTGAACTCGTCCTCCTCGGTCTGTGAGCTGGAAACCTTTAAATCAAGACAAACGGGTGAATCGCTCCCAAACCTGGGCCTCTATGTTGATGTGACTCATGATTTTGTGGTCCTTCATGTTTAATGACCCCACTATGATGCTGTGTGCAACCCCCCGTAATAACTTGAAACATCAGTTCTGTTAAGGCAAATCTTACACGCTCCCTGGTCCCATTCGGCACTGCAGATCGCAAGCCTAAAAATAAATGTTTCTTTTGTTTCAGACTGAGCTCTGCTGAAGTAGCGTGTGTTCTCACCTCTGCCACAGGGAACATATTTAATTAGTTAATGGATTAGTAACTACACCAATAATTTCCTGGCTTCTCAGTGTGGATATTTGCAGCTTTTCTTAGGAAGTTAAACATTGGGATTTTGGGAATATGCCCACTTGGGCTTTGGGAAATTGTTCCACTCTGCTCCCCATTCACTGATTAATCAAGAAAGCAGTTGCCTGATTATTTGCTGACGATAATAATTGCAGATCTAGAGTTTTGGTTGATGCTTAATAAAAAAGCCTTATCAAAGCACAACAATCCGTGCAGGTCCCCCCATCTCTGTCAGCAGTTTTATTACCTGGCTTGGCAACCGGGCCGCAACACCGTGAGCAGGAGTGTGAGGAACAGAAACCACTACGTCGTCCAGGCTCTGACCCTGCGGCTGACAGAGAGGAATCAAATTATCATATGGCACGGCAGTGGAAAAACAACCACATAAACAACAGATGTCTTTGACAGACATTTCATCAGTGCTGAGGTGACAAATCTACAGAGCAGCGGCATAAATACTGACCACAGCAACTACACAGGTGGGATTTCAAAAAGAGCAACGTCAATACACTGCAACCAGGCAAACAGAGAGAGAGAGAGAGAGCAGCAGGACTGGGTGGCACCGACCTGCTGTGGCAGGAGTCCAGCGGGGCCGGGGAACCGCCGGGTCCTGGGTCGGTGAGGCTCAAATCGAGGCCTTTTAGTAGGGAGCTTATTGGAGGCGGATACCAGCTGGACCAGGCGGTTAGTGAGGACCGGCGTGCGCAGGGGATGAGGGCTCGGAGCGGTGCAGCTCCCCGAGGGGGAGGAGAAGGGTGCCGGGGAGACGGTCTCAAAGAGACCACGGGCCTGAGGGGAGGCTCCTGCAGTTGCACACGGCCTCTGTGGCTGCTGGGGCCTGATGAGTGTCCTGGAAATGGGGCTGGGGGCAGGAGAGGTCGCAGTGAAGCCAGGGAAAACACTAGGACTTTGTGGAGGGGGGGGTGGGAAAGTAGGGCGCGGAACTGGAGTTCGCACGGGAGCAGCAGAGAGGGCCCGAGGGGGTAGGTTATAATTAGATGATCCACACGGTTGGCGTACAGCGCTGAGATCCCTCAGGGGCCCTTCAGGTAGTGTCTGAATCCCTCCTCGGGTCGGGGGTCGAAGCATTTTGGCTGAAGATGCGGGCTCGACTGTGGGCGCAGGGGGAGCGGGAGGTCTAAGCGGCTGCCCCGTCTGGCCGTCACACTCGTCCAAGTCCGCCAGGTCAACATCCCAATCATCAAAATCATCCTGAGCTACACACGGCCTCAGCGACCCCTCGGTGTTGGCATGGCTCTGCGGTGATGCCAAATTAGGCTGTCTGTTATTTGATGTGGACGGACGGAGGGTGTGAGGGTGAGAGGAGGACGACAGCTGTCTCAAACCCGGAGCAACAGTTTGTCCAGCAGCAGCGTGCGCGCTGCCCCTCGGTGCTTTGTCATTACAAAGGGCTGCTGAACTCTGCGCAGCTTGCTGCAGGCGATTTGTCTCCGGCTCGGCAGAGAAGGCACGCAGCGGGCAGGATGACACGGCAGCTGCCACATCTACTGGTCCAGACCCTGAGCGGGCGGACCAGTCTGTCCCGAGCAGGTCCTGGGAAACAGCGTGTGAGAGAGAGAGAGAGAGAGAGGGCAGAGAGTCGTTCGCCTCCACTGACACATAATCAACAGCCGAAATCGGGTGTGTACGAGTCTGCTGGGCATCACCTCATCGTCGAAGTCCTCGCCAATGCTGAACAGGCCATTTAATTTACACGTCTGTAACGGAGGAAACGACACACCGATGAAACCAAACGCCCAGGTGCAGATGCTATTTAGCACAGAACGGTCTGATAAACTAAAACAACGTGTCATAAACTCAAAACTAATGTCATAATAGCACGCGGCATGTTAGCCTCGTTAGCTCCAGCTGGTTCTGGTTCGCCGGTTCTGCCCACTTACCATTGCAGTCATTAGATACAGCGATGGAATCTGTATGTGATCGGTGTGGAAGGGCTGAGTAAGACAATGAATGCCATTCAGTAACCCGCCTATGAATACAACGTGTTGTGTTTTTTTTCCCGATACACCTTTACTTTGACAAACAAACGCCAGCGAGCTAATCGAAAAGTTTTCTTTTTCCTTCTCGGCTGTTGCTCGTTAGCGCGCCGCCACGTTCAAACGCGACGTCATGACGTAGATGTGTTTTTACAAAGAGCGTCGAAGCAGGACGTGAGGGTTCACTCCTCAGCATATCCGTGACCCGCATTCAAGTTTTTGTTTCTGTTTGGGGTTTTTTTCCTGTGGTTTAAGTTAAACTACGATCGGGGTTATTCACTTGAATGCCACACAGCGGAAGTACTGACAACATATTAATATTTTAAATACATACTGTACATTCGCTGACATCGTTTTGATATATAGATCCCCTCCCCTCCAAAATCCCTCTCATATATATATATATATTTGCATGATTGCTCATTGCACTTGAACTTCAGATTTCAACAGGAAACACATTAAATTCGGAATGATTTCACAATGCTATGTCCTCATTATGTCTTCCTGGAAATCACATGAAAGCTGTTAACTGCTGAGGTTGTGTCGGGCATGACTGCCCCCATACGTCTGTAAAAAAAAAAGTTGCAAAACAAGCATTGTAATATTGTACAACACGCAACACATTCTAAGATGCTATGAATGGATCTTGACTTTTTTTCGTTTTGGTTTTCTGGACTGTTTCTGGGCGATAAATGCTGGATCACTGCTGCCATCTGGTGGTCACGCCGGATAAATCCAGTGTCAGCTTGCATTCTGGTCTATTAATAGCGCCTGCTGAAGTTGTATTTGAGTACCAAATCTTGTGACTGTGCTCACGGAGAAAGGGCATTTCACTTGGGAGGTTTTCTTGGCGTAGTAAAGGGAATCACAGCTGATTACAGTAATAAAAGTTTCGACTTGACCTCTGCTTGGACCCCTGTGAGTCACTGCAGTTCCAGCGAGGGGTGAGTAACACTGGTTTGCTGCCATTTCTGTGAACAGCATTTCCCAGAGTGTCTGAGGGAAGAGCCTGTTGCCTTCGGGAGTTTCATGTAAGCAGTTCCAGCTCAGAACATAAATAATCTGCCGTCTAACTTGTATTCTTTTAATAACCTCTAAAAAATAAATTTCTCTTGTAGTGACATTAAGGTATCATGTCAAAGGACACATTTCCGTTCACGTCTACTTCACTGCGCTCTCTAAGACTGGAGCGGGAGCTTCAGGAGTGGGAGGATGCTCGACGCGCGCTGGCTCAGAGGAGAGCCATGACCAGGCCCCCGCTGTCCCGAGCCCCCAGGCCTCCTCCCAGGCAGCAGCGGCTCCAGGAGGTCCGGGCCCCTCCGCCACAGGTCCGGTGCAGAGATCCGGCCGTCCACAATACCTTCATGTGTGGGGACATGAAAGGAGTGTATGCTGTACTGAAGGACCCAGCGATGGTGAACGCTCTGATGGAGACAGTGCATGAGGAGATGGTGTGGACTCCAGAGATGGGTAAGACTTTCACCATTCATTTGTTATTAATTAGCATTAATGCTTTTGATATTTGACAGGCCTTCTGATCCCCTGACAGGCATGTGGACTCTGAGCTCCAAAGTAAAACAAACCTCAGCGTTGCGTCTGGCTGCCAGCAGAGGACATGCGGGATGCGTGGAGGAGCTGCTGTTCCGTGAAGCCGAGGTGAACGCCGACCCTGGAGGCAACACCGCCCTCCACGATGCCTGCATGGGCGGCCATGCTGTCTGCGTCAGGTTGCTGCTTTCTCATGGTGCAGATCCTGAACTGCTGACTGCAGATGGCAGCGCTCCTCTTCACCTCTGCACCTCTGCTCAGTCTTTCCAGTGAGTGGAAAATGAACTGAAAATATGGGCCAAAAAAACTTACTGTAAAGTAATTTTAACACTGTTCTTTGTTATGCCCAAGTTCCCCTCAGGGGCCAGTCAAGTCAAGTTTCATTTCATCTTTATCTTTTTTAGGGTGCAGAAAAAAAATTGTTCAAGATATGACCAAAAACACCTGAAACAAAAGTACTTTGTAGGTACTGATGCTTATTCATAACGTGATCAGAACTTTGTTCCAGGTGTGCTGAGTTGCTGTTGGAAGAAGGTGCAGAGGTCAACGTGAGGATGAGGGAGTCGAGGGTCACGCCTCTGCATGTGGCGGCTCGGCGGGGCCTGGAGGAACACGTGGAGCTCTTCCTGCGCCACGATGCAGATGTGTTGGCCACAAATCAAGAGGGGGAGACGCCCTTGAACGCTGCATGCTCTGCAGCTGAGAGGCCATCTGAGTCCGGCCGCTACCTCCGGAGTGATTCAGATGCTGCTGGATGCGGGAGCCGACCCCAGAACTGCAGGCAGGAAGCAGCACACCCCCCTGCACAACGCATGTGCAAACTGCTGCTCCAGGATCGTGGACGTCCTCTTGCAGCACGGAGCAAAGGCTGATGTGGCAAACTGTGCAGGATACACGCCAATGGACTGCCTTTTGCAGGTAGCAGATAAGAGCGGGGTGAAAGAGCAAAGAAGTAAAGTTTAGCATTTTAAAAGACAGACATGTTTTGTTTACCCCTTAAGGTGGTGGAAGATTACCCGGACCAACAGCCAGAGGCGATAGCACGATCCCTTCTGAACTACGGAGCCAAGCCCGTTTCACCAGAGGTTCGGTACAACAATGGTGGTGGTCAATACAAAATAATACATTTTCATCAACAAGATAAGTTCAAATAGTGCATCCATAATTAATGGAATGTACACAACTACACTGTCGCAATATCACAATATAAGAAAAGAATATTCCACAAGTGAAAACTCAAGCAAAGAGTCATTTGACAAATATTTTAAAGCACTATTAATGAAGACAAATGTTAAAATGACGAAAACAATCAAGAAACCAAACATGACAAAAATGCAACATTGTAAGTATGTCCTTTCAATCAAGTTGGACAGACAAAGCGTAACCCCTGAAATCTGTCCTCTCTTCTAGTTTGACTCAACAGTGTCTGTTCAGCAGAATTAATTCACTGTTTTTCATGAAACTTCTTTAAATAAGCTGCATTAGACATTATTTTTCAACTTGTTCTGTCACCCCCACAGATGCTGAAGCAGTGTGTTCTCTCTCCTCCCACCCTGGAGGTGATGCTGAACGCATACACATCTGTCCCTCCCTGTGAATGGATGAACTCTCTGTCCGCTGAGCTGTACGAGGTGAGCTCACTGCAGTGTGAACTCACTTTTTCTCTCCTTGTTTTTTCACCCAGTCTTCCAGTGTTTCTGTTTGTCCCTGTGCGCCTCAGGAGCATCGGACTTTCTTGGACTTGGTGCGTCGGCGGAGCGGTCAGCCTCGCTCTCTGCAGCACCTCTGTCGATGCGCATTACGCCTTCACCTCGGAGCCCGGTGTCACTCAGCGGTCAGTACACTGGACATTCCCAGCTCCATGAAGGATTATCTGCTGCTGCTGCATGAAGACGGGACACTCCAGTGATGACATGATGGTGCTTTTTCATAAACATTTATCTGACATTTACTGGAAAATTTGCTTCTGTTAGTTTATCTATTTAACCAGACTTGTTTTGCCCACCCTTCAGTATTTATTCCATTGTTGGATAATGTATGACTGACTTTTGTCTGGATTTTCTGGAAGAAATGCAAATAAACAAGAGAACCACCTGATGGATTATTATTCATTGACATTCTCTTCCGTTTTCCCGTTTTATGCTACTTACATTTCTATTTAACCACAATTCTCAGGGTGACATACATTTTACTCCAAGCAGTCATTTTACAGGAGATTATGATTATATTAAAAATACAAATTATCATCTTATACTTGCGATTAATTATTTATCAGTTAAATTACCCAACAGTGAATAAAATTGTTAAATTGCATACAACAATGGTGCTGATTATTATGGTTCACTTTAATTGCAGTTTTCTTGCACTTGAAATCTAGTATTTTTAGATTGCAATTGTTCCTCTGTATCCCCTGGGACGAATAAACAGCAATGGAATGTGTGTGTGTGTGTGTGTGTGTGTGTGTGTGTGTGTGTGTGTGTGTGTGTGTGTGTGTGTGTGTGTGTGTGTGTGTGTGTGTGTGTGTGTGTCTGCAGTTCACCTGTTATTATTGTATGAGCAGGAGCAGGGAGAGGGATAACTGACCGTCTGAGGGGGAGTTGGTAGCTTCTACAACACCGGATGCTAAACAAGCGCTCCCTCCGCCCGGCGATGACGTCACGCGTTCTCTTCAGTGTTTGCTATGTGTGTGTCTGTTTTTTTTTTAAGGAGCAGCCGCTAACTAGCATCCAGCCCCCGTCTTCAAAGATGCTCTGATTTTGCAGTGGGCAGGTAAGACGGTGCGGCGGTTTCGGTACCGTGAAGACCTTCGCTGGTGTTGAAAACTGTCGCGACGAAACAATGAGACCGAGCGGTAGAGAGTCGCAAGCAGCCGAAGGTCGATTTTGTCAGCTAGCAGGGGAGGGGGGCTAGCTCCAAAGCTAACTTAGCTCGCTAAACAGCGAGGTGGGGACAGCAGGTAAGCTACAGCGTAACAGGTTAGCGGCACGGCGTGTAGATAACGGTTGCACGTCGAACACAAGGAAACAACTAACAGCACGACAAGACGAAACAAAGTTGACACCGCTCTGAATAACTGTGCGGATGAACGTAGCATCACAGCTAACAGCTGTTGCCGAGCTCCGGTAGCAACTGCCGATCTTCATGGCAACTGTTTTTCATCCTGAAAGGATTAATGTGTTCTTTTTCTTGCCAGTTGTTTGTATTAAAAACATCTGGGCATTAATGTCACTACTACACACAGTACAGCGTCTTTGTACTGTGCGTGTTTTTATGTGATGCAGAGAAAGCCGAGGATTGTATCATGGCTGTGTTGTGTAAAGTAGCTCCAGTCTCAATTTACTCAAAATACAACTTTTTAATTGCTGAAAAGTTTGTGTTTTCATTCTCTTGTTTTCTACTGTCATCATAGTTGGGAGGCCTGGATAAGAGCTTGTGCTGTTTATCTGTATCTTAATCTTTATGACAGTTAACGTCAACGAAAGATGAGCCATTTTTTTCTGTTTTATAACAATTTAGAGATTAATTGGAAAGATAAATGGCAGGTTGATGGCTAATTAAAATGTAGCATTATGTAAAGCCTTACAGGAATATCTTGATATTGCATATTTTGTGGAAAATCCAACAGGTAAACTGTTTGTGGATAATAATAATTTTAAAAGCCCACAGTCTTGCTGCTCACTGATTAACACAGTGACTCCAGACGAAGGGGAAAATAACAGTGTGATTCAAATTGATGACATGTTTTGACTGAGTTACAGTTATGTCATATCACCCCAAACTACCATATTGTTGGTGGAAGAAAAAAAATATTATTTAAAAAGAAAATAAGATCTTGGATCTGTTTTTCAATAGCTCGAATATGGTTTGTTGCCCATCTCATGTTCTTGTCTTCACCAGGTTTGGAGGACAGAGATGGCAGTGTGTGCACTGACCATGTTGGACGGGATGGAGGAGGAGGTGACGGCGGCAGGCGGTCTGCTGCTCCTGGTCCTGGCCCTCGTCCTGGCTTGGCTGTCCACCCACGTGGCCGATCGGGGGGACCACATTCTGGGCACCATTCTCACCGTGGGCGCTCACGCCTCCCTGATCGGACTGGGGGGCCACGACAGCTACGGTGGAGGGCCGCAGGGTGGCGACGCCCCTGAGCAGCAGGCTCCTCAGCCCTCGCAGGAGAACAAGCCGGACGACGGCGAGCCGGGTACGGAGATGGCGGAGGGGGAGGGAGCGGAGGGGGTTAGGACAGACCTGCTGCTGGACATTCAGAGCAAACAGCCGCAGGCTGGAGGACTACACGCTTCGGATGAGGAGGACGATGAAGCTGATGAGGAGGAGGAGGATGAGGAGGAGCTGGAAGAGGAAGATAAAAAGGTTGCGAAGTCTATCCCAGTCTTGACCACCACCATCTCCCCCACCACCACCACCACCACCACAGCAACTTCCTTTTCTGTCCGTCTTAAGTTTTTGAATGAAACGGAGGAGGTGGCTGTTGTAGAACCACAGGATACAGTAGAAGTACTGAAGAGGTTGGTGAAACTACCTCACACATCCACGCGCAATCTTCCAAAAGAAATCTTGAATGTGTCTTTTAATGGCTCTTCTGTCTCGCCTCTTTTCTTCTCCAGTAAATACTTCTCAGGTCGGGAGCACCAAATAAAGCTGATCTACCAAGGCCAGTTGCTGCAGGACCCCAAGAAGTCTTTGTTGTCCCTGAACATTACACACAACAGCGTGATCCACTGCCACATCTCCCAGGCGCTGCACGAGGCCGATCCCGAGGACGGGGCTCAGCCCGCCGGGGCGGGCGCGGGGGTCGGGTCCGGGCTCTCCGGAGGATTCCGAGCTGCGGGCGTGGCCATCAGCACCAGCAGCCTGGTGGTGCCCGTGTTCGTGGTGATACTGGCCGTGGTGTGGTACTTCCGCATCAACTACAGGCAGTTCTTCACGGCCCCCGCGACCATCTCCCTCGTGGGAGTCACTGTGTTTTTCAGCTTTCTGATATTTGGGATGCACAGCCGCTGAAAAAGGCAGAGAGAGGGCGCGCTCACCGCCGAGGGGAAATGAGAAATAACCACAGCAGGCGGGTGAGTCTGGAGAGATGAGACCAATCAAACGCAGGCCTTGGTGCAGACCCCACAGCTGATAGGAGTGTGAGTGAGCGTGTGTTGGTTTGTGCACGTCCCAAGATTTAAAAAAAAAGAGTGATTGTACAGTATATGTGGGTAGATAATAATCAGCAGTGATTGACAGTCTACTTAAACTGAACCATAATTTAGCTTTCTCTTCAAACCCGACTCAGTGGCTCACACCACGTCTGAACCATCTCGTCTGCTCTTTTACTGTCGTTAGTCCAGTTTCTGTGTTTTAGGAAAATTGGGGGAAAAAAATAGATGCAAGAATCTAAAATCTTGTTTGGAACCACTCACTCTTGTACTGTTTGACTCTCTACCATAATTTTGTGTCATGTGAATGATTCGAGCTCCGCACAAGCAAATAGAACCTGTACAGCTGCCCCAGTACTAGGCTGGAAGATATCCAATATTTTTGCCGCTCAGCAATGTTGCTACCTAGAAACGGACTGGTTGAAAAAAAAAATAGACATAAAAATACACACTTTTTGAGAGGATAGTGTAAATATGTTGTGTACTTTTTGTAAATAGTGATCAAACGAATCAGGTGAACCTGCATCTGGCACTTAAAAGATTTGGAGGGGGGTGAGGAACCCTCCTGATTACGCTGGACTGCTCTGGCTTCAGTGACGTCTCCAAATAAAAGCATTTTAAACCAAACTTGCTGTCGGCATCCGGGTTTTTTTTCGTCTTAAGAAGCGAGTCTCCGAGTACGGTTTGTTTGTTTATTTCCTGTACAAACATCGGTATGCGTGGCAGTGAAGAAAAACGACCTCGGCTGTCACATTACGTTCGGATACAACAGTCGCTCGCACGCTCAACGCGGAAAGCGCGTCGCAAACCCGCGGCGGCGCGCTCGCGCGGACGCACAGCGGAGCCACGGGGGAACGTCGGCGCGTTCACGTTAGGTGACGCGCCTGCCAACGCATCTCCACAACAGCTCGTCTATCTTCGGCGCACTTCACGACACTTTACTGCAAAAGATTCAACAGGCCACGGCCATACTGAATCACGTTCATGACATGTGAAACATACAACTCCACGCGCTTCACTTTAGGGACCGTACACAAACTACTGAGGCGGGGAGGGCTTTAATCTTACAGTAATGTAACATTTCGTCCAGAAAAAAAAACAAGTGGTACGAAAATGTGTTTTTTTGTCTGGATCAAAAAATAAAAATAAAAATTGAATGGATAATTGTGGAGCCCTGATACAGAGACATGACTGTACCCTGCATGTGGCCAAATGTTTATGACCTATGGTGCATGCAAAAGCCATGATTTACATGTCACTGTTTGGCCTTTTTGTCGTCCAGCAATGGACGTGGAATCAACTAAAATATAATTTGGGGTTGTTAAATAAGCCTCCAGTGGGCTCCCAAATCACTTCAAACCAAAGCCCCCTCATAAAAACCAATTTGAATGAAAACCCACACTTGTAATTTCTGCACAGTCCCTAAGTTCAACAGTTTTACTGTGGACGTTTGAGTCCACACAACAGTAACTGCAACAGCGACGTCTTTGGGTTTGGTAAGCCAATTTATAAGAAAAAAAACTCTAAGACATCAACTGTGAAAACTTGCAAATACAAGATTTTTTGGGGATTTTTTTTTTTTTTGCAGTAGTGCATCACACCTGGAAAGCATGTCAACACATCTTACAACTTCTACATCAGACATGATTGGTTATAGGTTTACAAGATGCAGACTTACCACTTGTGATCAAGCAGAGCTGCGGCACTGATCTACTCGTACGGAAACTGAGAGAAAAACACAAGCCGGCTTTGTGCTGAAGAAAGAAAGGAGTTAAATTGGATTCACGATTCAACGTCCGTCTCATGTCATACACAGATGTACTGTACAAGTCCGTTGGCTCATCAAATATCAAAAATCTGCATTTGCACACAAATAATACACATCACTTCATAGGCAGTGACGGATAACAACTTAAATATATAGTCGATGTAAACAGAAAAGTTAAATATTTTAAAATGGCACATACTTTCACAAAAATGTCACATTCTAGGATGCATAGTTTTGTGAAAATTTAAATGAATACACGCACTCACGCCGTCCGACCGCACACATACACGAAAAAGTGACGCTCACGCTGATTTGTCTGCATATGGAGGTGCGCACGCACGCACGCACACACACACACACACACACACACACGACTGTGCAATACGATGCTAGAATTAGAAAGCCACTGATGAGCACTCCAGTACACGTGTGTCAAGTGTCGAACTGAAAGAGGTTAGAAGTCTCCTCGCAACCGCGTTGAAGTGAACACAGCGGGCCAGAAAGAGGGGGGGGCAGGTCCGAGTACCTGAAGGGTTCACGGCGGCAAGGAGGAGACGCAGGGCCAAAAAAAGTCTCTCAAATGGGTCTTAAACATGTAAGTGGACAAATTTGAAGCTGCAGATTGGCCTGTTTCAGAGCAGGTATTTTGACCTGTCACGGCAGGACGAGCAGAGGAATAATTCATGGCTGTGCACCATTTAAGCGAATGTGTCGGCACTGTCTGAATTCGGCCGATCTAAAAAGGGAGCACATCTCTCATTAAAATCGGCAGCGGCACGGGCGGTTTTCCTGCTCGCGTCATGTCAGCATCGCAGCTGCGAACAAAGCCATTTCCCTGCGTCTTCCCCACCCCCCCTATAATGAAATCTATGTTTCTCGTTTTATTGTATTAAGGTGATCAGCAGAGACAGACTGTCATTTGTGGCAAATCCACGTGCTGCTTAAACCATATGGTCAAAACCCTGTGGACACCCCAGTCCCCGAACCGTCGTGCACACGTGACGTTCAGGTGTCCACAACCTTTTGGCCGTATAGTACAACAGTGCGGATTGGAGCTGAAATAGCTCAGGAGAACCCGCGGTTCATTGCTGATGCAATTTTAAAGGACCGGCTACAAAGAGCGTCACGCATCGTCCACCCCACCTCAGGGCGACGGCAGCTGTCTGCGTCGACCCAACTCGTCGGGGAAAAAAAAAAAAAGAATTAAAATGTAGTTTAAAGACTGCGTGTCCACGTTAGTGCCGACAGATACTCTGAGCAGACTCTTTTCAGAACACTGTGTTCGCACGACAGGAGAAATCTTCATTAAAAATGGAGACGCCTTACTTGTTAAGGCAGAATGATTAGAGAACTACTAAGTGAAGTTGAATCCCACCCTGTGTCAGACCTACTGTGTGAATGCAGGTTCTGAAAGGAGGGACTCGGAGTCAGAGGAGGCCGGAGCTGGCCTGACGACCTGCCCGTCGCTAGTTTAAGTCATCGTAGATACTTGAAAACGAAGGCGCTGAGAGCTTGGGCCTCTTTTTTTTGGTCGGCAAGCTGATATTACTCTGGGAGCTGCTGCTGCTGCTGCCACCTCCAGTCAGACTTCCTCCTCCTCCTCCTCCTCCTCCCCCTCCTCCACCGCTGCTCAAGCCAAGAGACGTCCTCTTCTTCTTCTTCGGCTTCCTAGAGTCTGAATGGTTGGTGCCTGTGCGAGGGAGAGAAAATAGTCCGTCCACCGTCTGTGAGCTCCATCAATAAGCTGACTTCTCGGCGCACACTGCGTGTTGCTTCCTTACTGGCTTTGGATGAGGCGGAGTCAGCGGGCGAGATGTCGGGGGAGTCCTCCCACTGCAGGCGGCTCATCAGGGTCTGTCCGTCTGGAATGTCGAAGCTGTCGCTCTCCGCCACCGCGTCCGCGTCGGGCAGCGGCGGCCTACGGCGAGAAACCCAGACAAAGTCATGCACCGTTAAGAAGATTTGCAGCTCACTGTACATACTGTGTATAGAGAGTAGATAGACCAGTGTTTAAACAGATCATTTAACCCACACCTGTTTTTCTAAAAGCTTCTCACTTCTAATCACCTTCTTATTGACGCCGCTATGTGCAGAACTTACTTTGGACTCATGATGGAGCTTGGAAAAAAAAAAAAAAAAATCAACTACAGCCTCTCAAGCTGAAGAATGAATGCTTTAGACCGGCAACTGTTGTGATAAATTTCCAAACCTCTCTGGTCCCAGTTTGCAAACGCTGCTTTGTGTGAGCCAGCGGTTTCAGGGGTTTGGAAAGTTGTTTGGGTTCAACGAGAAATCTGAGATTTTTTTTCCCCGTCGTCTGACGTCACAACTACTTCTCCCTACTGGGAAACTTGACTGTTCTCAAACACAAATGCGCTGGAGGTGTCATTTTGAAACAATCGAAACACACATTCTCTGGACAAGGACGACTTTGACTAACATTCGATATGTCATCGCTTGATTTTTTGTTCTTATCCGACCACCCGTTTCCCATTATGCGCTTTAACAGAATCAAACATGACTTCTCTTAAGTGCCCTTGTGGGTGTGAGGGGACGGGGTGGGTGAGGAAAGGGAGGGAGAGGAAAGGGACAGGGCGCACTCACGCCGACGGCCCCAGGAGGAACGCCCTGACGGCCCTCCTCTGTTCGTCCGTGTGCTGGGGACATCGCTGAGACCTGGTGGGACACAAGGTGGCATTACACATCCCTGACTGACTGCCGCTCCGCGAACCACCCTGCCCCCCGCCTGCGGCCACAGGGAGGGAGGCGGGACGGACTGCCATGGACACAGTCTGCGACTGATCTCACGGAGCAGAGCGACGACGGGACAGGAGGAGGGTCACCGACACGGTCCTCCGCGGTCATATCATAAATATCTGTGTCGAATTACGAGTGATTTCAAGTTCTTTGCAGGATTTGAGGTTTCATTTTGTGGAGAATGCAAGTCAATCGCTGGTCCAACGAGTTGCCACTTGCGTGCCTGAGTTAGTCCCAACACACATGATCACTTTTATTAAAAAACACAGATGAAACTGAGTACTGAACAAGTATTTCATGAAAAAGCTTCATAGACGGGCCAGACTGAGGGGCGTAAACGCCCTGACCTCGGAATTTGGATTAGATAACATGGCAACACCAACACAAAGTGAGGCGTTACCGCGCCTTGTCCCAGATATTCCTCTCATGGCCAAAAATATTGTCACTTCTAATGCACCACATCTCCCAGGAAAATGTGGCAATAACAAATGCTTTGGCGTTCACTTGTTTATTTCATTTTGTTTGTATTGGAACAACAACAACAACAAAAAAAAAAAGAGGACAAAAAAACCCTCAAACCTGATCCGTTTCCACGCAGCAGTTGATCGAGGTTAGCTAAAGGCCCACGGGTTGTGAACTTTTCGATGACGTCGCGCACAGTGGACACAAGAACACTAAGGTCTCTTGAGATGGAATCGGAGCCCTGAGTTTTTCCGTGTTTTTCCACAATTTTGGTTGTCAAATCCTCAGCCAACACAAAGGTTCAGTCAACTCTTCTCCATTTTAAATGGCTGCAAGTGTGATTTCTATTTCTATTTTGAGTTCCGTGTGGAAATGTATTAGGTTTGATTTGTTCTCTCTACTTTTATGTTGTTGTTCCAATCCAAACTGAAGAAATGAACGTGAATACCAAAGCAATTGTAATTGCAGCAATTTTCTGACCGAAGTGCAGGGGTGCTGATACTTTGGGCCATGACGGTGGCCACAAAAAAGCAGTTGGCCATTTGCTCAGAGCTGAAAACGTTTTACGTGGCAGCGGATGATGCAGTAATTACCTGGTGCACATCTTCTTGGTGTGCTCGGAGATCACCCCACATTGCTGCGGAAGCAAACACCACTTTAGTAATCAACATCTGCATAATGGAGAACAACAGAACAGGAGAAACTGCTTCAAAAGCACCGCATGCTACAGTGGATACTTACTGTTGTTAAAAGGGACCTGACTTCATCAGGGCCTAATGTTTCATAATTGATGCCAGTGTTGTAGTTGTACTGGAACACAAGGCGAGGACCATTATCAGTACTGTACACAACACAACACAGTACAACACACTTGGAGGCAACGTGATCAAAAGAAGTTTCTCGTCACCTTGTAGGGCTCTGAACTGATGCTGCTCCCGAGCTCACCTGGAAAAATAAATAAATAAATATAACACAGGACTCTAGAATCTGTCTGTCCATGTTTGGAATATCACTCTGCAAAACATTATTAAAATGTTCCATTCAGCCAATGTCATCTATCATAAATAACTTCTGGGGAAGATTAATTCAAATCACAAGCAACAAGTACTTAACAGAAAATTCAAAAAGTTAGATTTGGTAATTTTGGTCAGTAAAGCTGAAAGCTTTTGTCCTCGCTGTCATTGTAACCTTGCATCAGAGGCTAGCAGCTGTCAGCATATTCTACTTCCTGTGACTGAGGAAACGCGGACCAAAGCTCTTTGCTCGACTCAAGACTAAATAACCGACAGACTCACCATTTTTGTGTTTCAGAGATTTGGATCTTCTCGGGGAATTTTGATTCTGCACAAAGAAGAACACTCAGACTGTAATCACCTCATTGTACACATTACAACACGTACAGAAATTAAAGCAAAAATACCTTGTCTGACTTCCTCTTCTTGGCTGTGAAAAGCAAATAAGAAGTTGGGTTGTTATGCGAAGGCACCCTGGAGTTTTCTTTATTCTCTCTGCACTGCGTAGATTTTAGTTTGATTATTTTCCAGGCGCTCACCTTTTTTCTCCGCCCCATACGACCAGTCGTTATCATTGAGGTCATCATTGTCCTCCTGATCACTTTCTGATTTACTCATGTTGTTATTGCTAGCTAGCCTGTTAACAGCAGAAAGGAAACGTCAGACCTTCGCACACATTTTGGATCGTTACAGCTACAGTAACAATGTTTTCCTGACCGACCTGCGGTTGGCGATGCGACTGCTGTTGCGTCCCATGCCGAGGCATTTCTCCAGGTGTGGGGCGAAGCGGGAAGCTGCTATCAATCTTTTGCAGTTTGGACACTCGCACTCTTTGTTCTTCCACTGATTGTACACCTGCCCAAATATGTCCACTCCTGGTTGATCCACAATTTCTGTAACAGTAATAAAAGACACATACTGTGAGCGTACGTTCCAAAGACAAGTGACCAGACCAGAATTTAAACGCTTATAGACTTGGCACCTACCAAACTCCTTCATGCTCTCCTGGTCTGTCTCATCCAAGAAGAAATAGCCCTGTTTGACAGCACGATGTACTTCAAAACACAGGCCCAAACAGGCATCTTCCACCAGCTCAGAGTAGATGTCATGGACCAAGGCCTACAACATGAAACACACATTTTAATACCAATACAAACCTCTTGCTAGATAAAAAAAAAAAATCTGACAGGCACAATGTTTTCAAGACACAAGAATGAAAAAAATCCAATATGCAGTCTGTCACTGCCTCACCTCCAGCTTGGTGTTGTCTGGGCCTGAGAGGGGCATATCCTCCATTTTCATTTGAAAATCTGTATTTGAAATCTTGGCAGCAAGGCAATAAGACGCTCACCTGTGAATTTAGAACCCAGAAAAGAAAACTGCCGTCACAGCGCAATCTGCACTCGACAACTGGCAGATCTGTCATCGAGCATCCAGCTGACAGGTCAAAAATACTTACTTTTAAAATCAGTACTTGCAAGTCCGTCTTCATTCTGTTGTCCTGGGGAAAATGTGTGGCAGATATTGAGCGGTATGCTATTTTAATTCAGGGATGCAGCTTACAGTTATTTGCATTATCAACAAATATATCAATTTCTTTCTTAATTAATGGATAAATTAACTGCTCTTTAAAATGGATGCAGTTAACGTGACATATCCATAGCAGGTTCCTCAACAGTCATAGTCTATTATATAAACCAAATGTATTCATTTCACTATGACGTCAGAAAAGAACGTATTCCAGCTGGAATCAGATCATTTGTGGGTGCCATGACGCAAAATCCGCCTCAACGCAATTAATCGATTATCCCAATTAACGCAGGTTAGTTTCCTTTCTGTCACCTGATGATTAATCGAACAAACACTGCAGGAAAACGGCTACCCAACGAGAACTGGACTCTTAAATGGCGATTAATGGCACAGCTCAATGCGTCAGGTATGACAGACAATATGAAATGCGTCTTTATTTACACTGTAAACACGGAAAGAGAGGCTACACTTCTAAACATATAACTAGCCAATAGCAAACACACGCCTGGGCGCCGCTGTACATGGAAGTAATGTTAATGTCAGTTTGTTAGCCAACTCAACGCTCCTTGGCGTTACTTTTTAATTTTAGCATGTGCTAGCTCGTCCTGCTACTCTACTGCTTTGAGATGAAGATTGTTTTTAATAGCTTCTGGTGCGAAACACTCGGTTGCAACATAGTTAAGGTATTAATGTTTCAATTGTAATTTCACCCCTAAAAACTGTTTCCTCTTACCCCGTCATACCGAAAACTCAGCCTGAACCAGGCAGTTTCTCTGCAGGAGGCAACATCACCGCGTCGGTCCACATTCAAACGCGTCAACACGGAGCCCGGACATTCATGTTTACATCTCCGGTCAAACAATAAAAAAAAATCCGCTTTCAAACCGATTCCCCGTGCAGGTGTCGGTTAAATTAACGTTGGAAAACCCGCTTGACGCCGAGGAGGCCAACGGGGCAGAACCAAACACAGAAACACAACAACCGGCTTCCGTATTAAAATTTCGAAATAAAAGCCTTGGATCGTCCGTCGAGCGCGAAGTGATTTACCAATTAAATCGATTATTATCACTTTGGCATTAATGTGTTTATCTTTTGCAAATGGTTGAGGTAATTTTATCCATTATACATAGGGCTTCAACAAATTATGTTAATTATGTTCATTCAGCCATTCATCCCATCTCCGTACAACCGCACATCACCGCTACAGCACACGAGACTGTGGCGAGTATCTATCCAGCCGTGTCCCGTCTATATTTAGCGATTATTCTCCAACGAAACCTGTGGTTGCTAGGCGATTTGTGTGACGTAACTGTGGATATAATTTTATTTTGAAGACACAGTTGGCAGGTTTCCGCTATGACTGGCAGACCAGAGGCCGGCCGGAACGTTTACCATCAAACTCAGAGCTCAACAAATGAACGCAGGACATCCGCTCTGTACTTAGACTCGGTTTGTGGAGCCCGTTACTATTGTTGTACATTCTATGACCAAAAGTATGAGGACACAACAGTTCAGCATTCACACTGATCAACAGTCACATATGGGTCTTGGGTGGGTGGAGATATGCTGCTGTAAGAGCCTCCCAGCCTTTCCTTAGGAGCCCAGCTGCCGGGATTTGAACCCATGCATCAGTTCGACTCGGTACTGATGACGGGCTAACTGCTTTCCAGCTAATGCCAAAGGTGCTAAGGTGTTTTCAAGGTAAAGGTCAGCACTCTGTGGAGGTCAGTCAAAGTCTTGCACACCATTTGTACTTGGGTGGGACAGGGCATCATCATGGTGAAACAGGAAAGGGTCTTTCCCCAGAGTGTCAACAGGACTGACAATTCAGCAAGTGCCTTAAATGTGTTTGATCAACTTATGCAGAAAACCTGGACCCTTTGCTGTCAATGACAGACTGCACATAAGTCACACAATCATTAACAATAATCTTTTGCCTCTGGGCAGATTGCCCTGCACGCGGTTTTCTACAAGTTGGAAGTACAATGGGGCTGCAGTTATTTTCATATTCATTCCTATTTCATTTTTCCAAAATCATTTCTTGATTATAGACTCATCTCAATTATTATATGCTTGGTCTCCAAAATGTCACAAAATAATGAAAAAATTCCATTACAATGTTCCTATGGTGCATGTTGATCAATTCAAATCATTGAGCAATTAAGTTGTCTGTAATAGAAAACTGTGAGGAGCTGCACATTTTAACATTTTAGAGGCTGGAAGTATTCAAAAATAAAACACACCAAAGTTCTAAATGCTTGTAAGATGTGGAAATAGAACACACAGGTCTAACTGTTAAAGATCCTTTTTTTATTTGCCCAAATACTTGAACTACAAGGACATAAGAACACCCTCAGCTATAGAAAACATCAAATTTTGTCAAATGATCAGCAGTACAAACTTGTAAAGCTTTGCTGTCTTAGATATCTCTAGAAACCAACATAAGGGAGAGGAGAAACAACTAAAACAGGTGACTTGAACTAAAAGTTCTCCCCCGTGCGTGAAAGGCTCGCCGGCCTCAGGAGTCACAGATGAGGGTTTGCCAAACAAAAGTCCTAACAAAACAATAAGCACTCGATACAAAAACAGTATTTACAAAAAAATTACAAGTTTTTTTTTTTTCTTTAACCCCAATTCCACTGGCAACTCAGTTCCCCAAATCCCTTTTACAAACTCCCATCAATTAATATCAGCAATCGCTTTCCTTTGCCCACCCCAAGTTATTTAAATAGTCCACGCTGGTTTTTATTTCAGTCTGTGATGAGATTCATAAGGGTCAAAATAAGTTCTTACCAACAGATTATTAATAGTTGCCATCTACTCATCTGTCTGCAGACCCCAAAATGACAAACAGCAAAGTCTCATCACGAGTCCGTTTTCAGGTAACAAATGACGTGACAGCGGCGAGCAGAAGAATTACTAAAGACCTTTGGAGAGAAAACAAACAAACAAAAAAAAAATGAAAAAAAGATTTAACAATATCTACATTCATGGTGTTGGTATGATGTCCCCACACAGGCACATACATGCACGCTGCAGTCACATCATGGTATGCAACAAAACAAAAAAAAAAAAAAAAAAAAAAAAAAAAATCAACCAAAAAACAAAAACCAGCACACATTAAAGCGAAAGAACACAAATACACCCTCATATATACATAGTTCTGTGCATGCATGCACACAAACTCACACAGAGGGACAGATTTACATTAAGTGCACACTTTTTTTTTTTGGGAGGGGAGGGTAAGCATCAGAATAAAACCCAGACGGATCGCAGTCTATTCCATTAAAATTTCCAAAGAAAAATAGATGAGACCATACAGTTCAATATCCGCCAACAAGACGGTTCAGAACGCGACCGATCGCGGTTAAAACAAACCTATTAACAACTCAGATAAACCGTCGTAACGTAAAACGACGGTTGAGAGAGGACACATACGCCAGCTGTGTCGCACGCTCTTTAAAAACACAATGGGACTGAGCTCTAACTGATGGAAAACTAATGGCTATCCCTTCAATGACAAACTAGCAAACACTGAACACCCGGTTTGTCGCCGTCCGACCAGACCAAGCAGGATTGTTTCAGACCAAATGAATCTATGTCCTACAACACATGTCAATCAACTGCGACAAATGACAATGACACACACATGGCAATGGATCCCACAGCGCCTATAAAAAAAAAAACATTCCACCGCCGCTGGACCTTTTTGTTTTTGGTCTCTGAAGCACAGTGGATGCAAAAAAAAAATAAGCCTTTGACACGAATGAACTGACACTGACTTAAGTGTAACCACCATTACATAAGTATTGACTGGGTCTGCCAGTATGTTTTATGAGATCCAAAGTAAATGGAGAACACTTGTGTGTTTTCAAAGCGTGACCAGTAAACACACCTGAATGTGGAAGCTCCAACAGCTTGTTGGTTAATTTTCCCCAACAAACGCCACACCAAATAAACGCACTATAAGCTGCAGCTCAGGGAAAGGATGCACGGAAGGTTTCAAGGGACGGAACAGCCTGCAGACTGCAGTGAAACCAACTGTTTTAAAAAACTGTTAAGAATGTGGCACTGCTGCAAATCTGCTTGGAGTAGGCCAGGCTTAAATCCAGCAGAGAATGTGCGGCAGGACTTGGCGTTTACTCGCGGCCCCGACGCACTTCGATTGGGCAGTTTTGCGAAAAGAAATAGGGAAGCGGGGTAGCGGCCTCAACTTGTACAAAATCAAATCCACAACCCCTCCGAAAGGGGTTTGTGCCAAATACCCGAGAGCATGTTTCTCCTCTTTTTCTATTGGGGATTAATCTAGACACATCTTCAGAGAACAAAACAAGTGTCGGTTTCGGTTCTGTGGGTTCAAATGTTAGCGCAGCAAAGAATTTAATTTCCCAAAAATGTTGCAGTAATTTTTTTTCCCTTCTGTTGAGTGATGTCAAAAAGCCTCATTACATCCACGTTGGTTCAACACGGTAAAACAATAAAAACATGAAAAAGTCAAAGAGGAGGTGAACATTTTATAGGCACTGTGGCTTTTAAATGAGAACACAGGTAAGAAACAACTTCTGACATTTTCCAGCAACAAACAAAAAAAAAAAAAAAAAAGAAGACATTCATAATGGCTTGATTTTTTTTTCCTGAAAAAATACCACCTCTTTAAGAACCAAATGATAAAATCTACATCATAAACTGAGAGTAGAGAACAAAGCGACAACGTTCTGGAAAGCAAATATTAAAGGAAACATTCTGAAGAGTGCAATTTTTTCAGTGCCCTGCACCCCCACCCCCCACCCCCGACTAAAGTGATCCCCCATACTATGTTCTTTGGCTCCACGAAGCCTGTTCACAACTCGTTCCCTCCGTCTAAAACACTGAACTTGCAAAGTCGAGATTGAAACCAGCGGCAGAAATGTTCGCGACATCACCAAACCAGTGGGATGCTGTTTTTGGCTTAATGCCAGCGGCCCGTGCTGTGAGATGAGCGTCACAGCGGGGGAGGGAATGAAGCAGATTTTGGACAGTAAGGGCAGGGCCCCTCCGTCAGTGCAGATCACCGACGCGGCAACAGAAAGTGGGTGAGAGTGAAATGGGTGAGGCGATGCAGGGGCTCCCTCTGGTGGTGGGAGGAGAGCAGGGTTGGCACAGTGGCAGAGCTCCCTGGACTCTTGGCTCAGCTCAGCGCTGCACAGTTCGTCTCCGGACGACGGCGCTCCGGCCCGTTTCAGTCCGAATCCGAGTCCGACGACTCCGCCGAATTGGACTCGCTGCTGCTGTCCTCGGACTTGTTCTCCTTGTCCTCTGCCTCGTCGTCCTCGTCCTCATCGTCGTCCTCGTCCTTCTGTGAAATTGAACAAAAACAGCAATGAGTCAGTACTGAGTCAAAGCTCCTGCTCGCGACCCGCGAGAAATGTCACTCACATCATCATCTTCATCGTCATCGTCGTCCTCGTCGTCGTCGCTGGAGGACTCTGCGTCAGAGGAAGCTTTCTCCTGCTCGTCCTCATCCTCTTCTTCCTCGTCGTCGTCGTCGTCGTCCTCCTCCTCCTCGGTGTCCTGTGGGAAGAGGCGTTCATCAGGTATGGCTAACCACATGAAATTCACATACTGCTGATTCCGATGAGAGGAAACGGAGGAAGGAGAGAGGCGACGCTCACAGATTTCTTGAACTTGGCCTTGGGGCCTCCGGGCTTTGCCACTGTTCTCCTTTTCTGAAACGTCAGAGTGGAGAAACGTTCACTTAAATACGTCAAAGAAAGACACAGGAAGTGGGGAAATGTGCCCCAGGTATCCAGCTCTGTCACAGAAAAACAACCGACTTACTTGTGAATTATATTCCTTGTAAGTATTTCTCTCTTGTGAAGACAAGCTCTGTGGAAGGATGGAAGTGTATGTGAGATAAGGAATCTTCAGTAGATGATTCACGTCTTTTCCCCCCACCCCTTAAATAACCGCTCCTTACAGCAAGCCACTGCTCCAGCTGGACTTTATACTGCCTCTGCTTCTCCTCAGCGATCTTCTTGTAGCGGTCCTTGTCCTTCAGCGGCAACCTCTGCCAGCGGCTGCCGATCTCAGCCATCCGCTCTTTCATCGGGAGGTGATTCAGCTCTCCGTTGGACAGCATCTCCTGAGAGAACTTCTGATATCCGTTTCTAGAGTCAAAAGCGAGGATGAAATAAGCAAACGGGTGTCAATTTTAGGGGGCCAGCGCCGTACGAGCAACAGGCAGCGCGGGCGAGCTGGATGCGATCCACTCACGACGGCGGCTTCTTGGGTTCGCCCTCAAACTTCATCTTCTTCCCTGAGGCAATGGCGGCAGCAGGTGAGCGCATCTCACACAGTTCTCTCTGCGGAGGACAGAGAAGTCAGCGGCGGTGCCGTCTACAGATGTCAGGGAGTCTGACTGAACACCGACAGCGTTACCTCATATCTCTTCTGATCCTCTGCTGCCTTTTTGATCCACATTATCTTCTCCTTCTTCTCCATGGTGCTCCAGGTGGCCTCCATTGCTTTCTGCGCCTTCGGCCGGTCGTTCTGCAAAACAAGCGGCTCACATTAAAAGCACTGAGAGCGAGTATGCACACTGATACAGCTCTATGTGTTTTGCAGCACTTGACTGTTGTGTATTCTATTGTCAATATCATTAATCTATTCAAACATGACTAATTGTGTCACCACCTTTTATATCATGAAAATATACAATAGACATACATAGATTTTAGATTATAAACATAACTGTATAATGACACCTGATGGTAAAAGGTCAAACACATCACATTAATTTTTACATACCAGAGATCAGCTTCGACCTTTTCTTAGCTGACACATGTATTTGAGGTGACACATAAATGCTCAAAATACACACGTGAGCTTTTAATATCACATGTTGTACCAGCGTCAGAAGTGGTACAGGGCAAAACAAAGGCACCGGTGTCCAGCTTACCTTGAATCTGGCCAGGTAGTCTCCTATGACACTCTGCTGCCAGATGTCCTGAGCAGTCTTGGGTGGGTCCGGCAGACGGCTACGATCTTCCTTCTCCTTCTTCTCCGACTCTGCCTTCAGGACCGTTTCTAGGCGTTTGTACTTCTCCTAAACAAGTGAAAAAAGATCATTAAAAAAAAATTAAATAAGTGGACAATTTCATAATCACACACACAATAATAATAATTTGTGTATTCTGAATAATTTGGCTCCTTCCATCACTCTGTTGGCCTGACATCTCTTCTGCAGTATGACATTCTGATCTGCTGACCGGTTACCTTCTTCTTATCTGGCAGTTCGTTCCACATCCGTGCCAGCAGTCTCGTGAGCTCGCTGTCGGACAGGTCCGGTCGCTCCTGCTGCAGTTTGGGACGCTTCTCCTCAGAGAAGATGAACATGGCTGAAATGGGCCTCTTGGGTTTCTCTGGATTGGCCTACAGATACCAAGGCAAGAAACAATATCAGAAAAGGATAAAGTCAATATCTCCAGACCCAAATCACAAAAGATTTTTTTGTTCAAGATTAGAATCCACCCTGAAGAGAATAAGGTTTTTTTTTACACACAGTGCTACGCTCAGAACAGCCTTGCTTCTCTTGATAAACCATCTCCACAAACTGGACGTTGTGGTACACTCAGTCTTACCTTTGCTCTGGGGTTCTTCTTTTTGGAGGCAGGACTGCTGGCTCCACTGCCCTTCTTAAGACCTATCTTATCCTCGCCCAAGACCCTCTGCTGCTCCTCCACTGACAAACTCTACAGACGGCCGCAAAGCAGAGACAATGTAAATACCGAGCGATGGCGGCTGCGATGAGAAGTCTCGAGGCAGGGCAAAGACACGAGGCTCAAAATGAAAAAAATAAGACTTACACTGAGAAATCTGTTCATCTCAATTTCATACTCCTTCTTTCTCTGGAAAAAAAACCCCGAAAAGTTATTCAAACTCAGCTGAATGACTTGCTTTACTCGTATAATGCGACTTGATTCTAAGCTCACCTGTTCGCAGCGTTTCTGGTAGCCGTCCTTCTCACCCTGTTTGAGCAGCTTCCAGCGCTGGCTGCACATCACCATGCGCTCCGTGCTGGGGACGTCCTTCATGCTCGACATCAACTCCGCACAGAACATCGAGTAACCATTTCTGAAAGCACGGGTGAACAAACACAAGATGATTTTCTCTAAAAAAAAAAAAAAGCCCAACGCTCTCTCAAGGGAGCAGGATCCTCCCGGTGTGCCAGCAGCGTGTCTTTGATGAAAACTCACGGCGGTGGCTTGTCAGGTCGGCCGTCAGACTTGTCCTTCAGGTGCCGCTCGGCCTTTGTCAGGGTGGACTTCACGATATTCTCTTGGGTGATGTTTAACTCCGGGTGCTGCTGGATGTACTCGCGCATTGTCTCCTTGAGTATTTAAAGGACACAGCAGTTAAAATGGCATCTTGTCGTCACGGTAACACTGGGGCGTAACGCCTCATTTTCACTGCGGCCTCACCTCGTACTGTTTCTGCTGCTCCAGGGACTTGGAGATCCACTTGAGTCTCTTTTTGTCAGACAGCTGCGTCCACTGTTTGCCAAGACTGTCCTTGATGTCTTTGGTGGTCGCCTGGCGTCAAACGCAGAAAATTAACACCTGTACTACCACGCGATTGTAATTTAGGAAGCTGTGAAGGTGCATGCTCACATCTGGGTGTGATTTGAGGAAGGCCTTCTTCTCATGGTTGTACCACAGCTGTTGGGGGGTCTTGGGCTTCTCTGGCACATTGGACCCTTTCTTGGTCATGCTCTCCACGAGGTCTGGGTGTTCCTCCCTACATTCACATGTCATAAATCAGCGCTGACGCACAATTATCCTCCTTGAATATGCTGGAGGTGCAGCTCTTACATCCCCAGTGTCCATGCCACATAATGAGCAATCTCACCTGAACTTCATCATGCTGTGCACAAATGATTCTTTGTCTCTCAAGAAGTCATCAACATATTTTTTCTGTAAAATAGAAACAAATGTTTTATTACATTAAAAAGCCCTCTATCGATTAGTAGCACAGTCAACTTTAAGAGCTGCAGCTTCCTTTTTTTTTTTTTTTTTTTTTAAAAACAGACTGACCTTCTTTTTGTCAGGTAACTCGCGGTACTTCTTGGAGAGGATTTTAGTTAGATCTAGGTTGCTCATCTCAGGGTGCAACTTTGCATATTTGGCCCTCTTTTCCATGAAGAAGCGGAAGTATGGAGTCAAGGGCTTCTTGGGGAAATCTGGATGTTTCTGTGTGTCGTGAGGAGGAGGAGAAAGTCAGGGCTTTATTCATAAACGGCTATTTGCTCGTCTGTCAAGCAAAATGTGCTGCTTTAACTTACCTTTATTTTCTTGCCCTTGTAAGGGTTCTTGATGTAATCTTGAGCATCAAAGATCAGTTCTGTTAGAGTCCTGAATTTACGAATCTACGGGGAGAGCAGAACAAATGTTACCGTGCGCGAACCAGATGGAGAGCTGAACTGGACTCTGAGCAGATGTAACATATCAGTCAGTCAGTGTCACTTCAGCCGGCTCACCTCTTTGGACACCTCCAGCCACTTCTGCTTGCACATCTCGGCGGTGTAGGAATTGAAGGCCACCTTCTGCCAGTCGAGGTGGGACTCTGATGTTTTGTATTTAGTCAGGTCTTTCTGGGGCAGGGCCACTTTCATGGCCTCCAGCAATTTCAAGAGGTCATCCTGCGCCCAAACTGTCACCATGCAAAGACAACGGAAACGACACAGGATTTCAGTTATTTTAAAATGGTAAACACTGACTGCTCCGCTACAACACATACAGCAAACATGAAAACATCTACATTAATATTCAGTTTAGGACTGCAACAAATGATTATTCTGTCAAGTCTGTTGTGTCTATAAAATATAAGAATTGAAACATGATCACAGCATTTTCCTAAGAGGATCTATATAATTGGTATTTGCAGCACATACCTTAAATGTATTCAATAAATTTAGTTATCAATATTTTCCTAATAACAGACATTTGTACTATTGTTAGAACAACTTATTACATATAAAAGGGGAAAGTAAAAGCTCCCACCTTGGTCTTGGGTGGTTGCCTCCATTTCTCCATTCATTTGAGGTTGCGCTGTGTTCTATCTACAGAAAAAAAATCAACACAAATCAAGTTACTAAATATGATTTCTTACAGTAAAATGTCCCTTTAATACAATCTTGACAGACATCTTGTCAAGTTCACACTTAGCTTCGTAGCACGAATACCTGTTTTATAATTTATGCATTAAAAAAAAGATCCGTGTAATAATCGATTATTTGGCTTTGATTTCTCTGAATAAAAATATACATATGTGATATAAAAGTGAACCCGGTGTGCTGAAGCGGCGGAATTTAAATCCGCCTCGAGATAATGGTTTATGTTCATTACACCGCCCCTTAAACGTTTACGCTACATGGTGAGACATAGGCTATTCCTTGTGACGGCTTCAAATCTCAAATAACACTGCGGAGGGCTTCAACTAGCGCGACTAGCTACGACAACAGGAGTCTCCGTCGAGCAAATTTCGCCAGGCGGAATCTGGCGCATTAGCGCTGTCCTTATTCCACAAACAAAAGTACCGTGGACGCGCTACAGGAGCGACCATTTTACTCGCCCCGGTCCGCTCGGTAATGGAGGATTTTTCTGTCGGAGCGGGAGGTTGGGGAGGATCCACGGAAGGAGGAAGCGAATGGACGTGGACAGACAGGCAGCTGTAGGCGACCAGCTGACCACGGACGGGGGATATGCTTTCGGTCTCCGACGGAGGGGGAATGGTGGCTTGGAAGCACTGCAGCCAAATGCGCCACTCGGCAGAGGCGCCTCATCACCGTTGGACGCGGATCTAGCTCCGCCGCGCAAACCTATAATCTTCTCCTTCCAGACGTTCACCCCGACTGGAGCGAGGATTTTCAAACACAGCATTCGCTTACAGTTAACGAACGAGCTTAAATGACATTTACAGGCCGTTTTATTCTGATTTCTGACGTTTAATCGTGGGATTTTGGAGCAAAAAAACATAGTGCATTCTTCAGCGAGGCGTAGCCGAGCTGTGCTCCAATGATGGCGGCTGCTCGTTGTTCGTCGTGTCCTTGATGGCCCCAGCTCACTGTGGTGTGCACGATGCGACCTAGCTACGTCCAAACTATCGATAGCACCATTTATATAACTAAAGAACCGACACAACGTACACGAGGAACAGTTAGTACATCAAATGTGTTTAAAAAATACAATTATAATTACAACATATATGATTAAAACTGGGAAGGCGAGCATTACATAGCCAAGGGCAACCTGGCACGCCAAATGAGGCTTAAATTGGATATTTTCCTACATATTTATAGCCATAGCTTTTTTCCGTTAACAAATTCGTATTTCAAACTTTAAACCTGTTTTTTTATTTAAGTCGTCTGTTTTGTTGTGGCTAGACCCGGACCACCATAACGTTACAAATCATTTAAAAGACTTCTTAATGGTTAGGGTTTTTTTGTAGCGTGAAACGTGCTTACATTATTACACACTTGTTTTTTTGGAGCGGAAAGCGAGTTAACGTATCGTATAATGCCTGAGTTAAATTGCACGGTGGTGGGCTGGAAAGAGTTGCGGAGGCACAGGAAGAAAGAAGAAAATGGAAAAATATTTTTTTTACGGTAAAACCTTCGAGTCTCGACACAGGTTTATGGAATAATTTATATTTTGACGGTAGCTGCAAGCGGTTTCTGCTAAGCATTAAATGGTCATATATTGTACCGAAATTGTTAAGTCAAAGCTCAAAGGAAACATGTTAACATCCGAGGCTGAGTAGCTTCACTGGCGCGACAAACAAGCTCCAGGTCCGCCATGCTTCAGCTCTGCTCGACAAGGAAACCTACCGTGACAAGGTCCAATGGCGCACTGCAAACAGACAAAACGGAGCTCAAACCTAAAGAAGCCGGGGCGTTGCGGACTCCCTTACCTCGTTCCAAAAGCACATAAGCGAGGACGAGAAGGCGGGTTTCTCCGAGCTCGGTCGTCGGCGGTTCTGGGCTAGTCGGTGTGAGAGAGAGAGGGGGAGAGAGAGGGCGAGTCTCTGCACGGTGAGATATTAAACCGAGATCCCTGATGGCTAACCGAGAGAGGCGGCTGGCTGTTCCGCCAACAGCCGCATGGAGGTCTCGGCGCGGAAACCACCGTTAATTCCCCCCGCGCGAGTAGGCTGGTTACAGAACGTGTAGTCGAGTTTCGACGGAGGGAATTAGCATAACACGGTCGCTGGGTGTAATTTTCTTGAAAATATATCTCATTCACCTCCGGGTCTTGCCCTGCTTCTTCCCCGCAGTAGCGTACAAGAAATTCGGCTATGGCCGACCTCGTCTGTACCCTGCTTCGACGGTCGGTTTATTTCGCTAATACAAAGAGCCTACTTGCCGAGGCGGTTTGCGAGTAAACAAATAAACATTTAAAGGTGCATTTTCGGATTCAATAAGATTATTTTTGTTTATTTACGACGTGCTCTCGCCGTATCATGAAACCGAGCGGCTGGTTTGTTGGCTTACCTGTCTCTCGGCGTGAGCCTCGGTGTCGTTGTGGAGGAAGAAGGGGAGGGTTGAACGATAGCCAGCACTGCGCCGTCGGTCCTGGGCTCCAGTCCCCGCAGAGATGGTCCTTCCCCCCGCCTCCATCTCTCTCGCCGTCTCCCTCCACTCACCGCGCAGCAGCTCCACTCCATCCAACCATTTCGCTACGCCGAGACATCCACATTTTTTCTCCCCCCGACCTCGCACCGTTTGTTTCTGAACCCCACCGCGGGCGATTACCATGATTTTATTTCTTTACTCCCGGAGGCCGCCACTGCCTGAGCTCCAGCCGAAGTTTCCGGTATCTTATGAGGTAGCTGAAAGTTTCATGAAAGCCGAAGCAGTGTCGGTAGTTGTCTTATTTAATGAAGCCGGCTCATTTCACATACCCCCTTAACTTAATGTAGTTAACATAACAATCTATTTTTTTAATTTATAACTCTCCCGTATCAATATCATAATTCCACGTAACAGATCATTAGCGAATAAATCCGCAGGGTAGCCGCGGTGCCCTGTCACATTGCTCGATTCCTCTTTGAGCAAATTGTTGCGGTTGTTTGACAGCTTCATTTTGGCCAAGCATGTCTTTTTTCTTTTCAACTCCACCTTGTGTGTTTGTGGGCGGAACCCCCGGCTGTCCAATCCAGTCAGTCCGATTTAGGGAAAACAAATGACTTTCAGGCACTCGGCCTTGTTAAACTGTGCTGCGTTCCCTGGCTGTGGGAAAACTGATCGCACAGGAGGAGGCTGTTGCAGTTTTTTTTTAATGTGTGTATGTGTACAGTAGACCTGGATGTTCAGTATAAGACTTTGAAATAAATAATCTCGCAAATACATACATAATATGTAATTCTACCATATGATGTGTTAAACTCAGCTCATTATAACTATGTAGTAGTTTTAGCAGTTGTTAAATTCCAGTTTATTTTCATCATACCCCAGTTTATTGCAGGCTATTTGTTTCCAGCGGTTTTTAATATCAAAATTTCTCTTTATTGCAAAATGTGATACTTCCTAGTAACTGTTCACACATAATACACTGATCACATGACTACTTCTGCCCACTTTTGTCTTGACAGTTAAAGCCTTTTAAAGGATAAGTGGCATTAGTGATTAAAGGAATATATAATAGTGTTAAATGAAATTAATTGGCTGGAATTGAGAAAGAAACACCTGCAATAAAGTGCTACTGTGAAAGTAAACAAGGTAAAATAATGGCATTGACATGGTAAGTTTAAAAATGTGTCGGTTGTACTACATACAGTATTTGGTCTGTCATTAATATTTTTTGTTTTTTTTATAATTTCACTTTTAATGCCTAATTTTAAAATCACATCTGATTCCAATAAAGTAATTAAAAACGTACATACCTGAGCAAATTCTGTCAGTTGCATCTGGAAAAAGTTTAATGCTGTTTAACTTTAGCCGCTCGTTGTACAGTAAAATTTCTCATTTCAGACCAAGATGTGTCCATGACGTTTTCTTAATCGGTGTGCTGAGAGTTGGAGTTTACTTGACAACATTGAAGGCAGCATGCAGCTAAGTGACAGGCTTCATGGTCGAATTGAACAACCTCTTCCTGTTGCGTGCAGGATAAAATGATACAAGTGTGCTGTGAGGGATGTGTGAAAATATTGAGTTTTTCTATCGCATTCATTAAAAGAAGCACCTTAAAGGATGTCTTTCTATTTTTAATAAAATGTAAATCCAAAGCATGTACAGTGTTTGAAGCACACAAACACAGGTAAGGCATAATAAGACACATTTACAAATAGTTTTTTCCCCTGATTACATCCTTTATCCACCCATTGCTCCTATCCCATTTTGTAATCATGAAAGCAACTCCACACCCCACATCAAATTCAAGTGCATTATCCTTTACACATTCAAAACTGGTCAACTGAACAGGAAGGACCAAATTGTTCAGTAAACCATACACAATATTTGAATTGAGGCAAACTTGAGTAAAACTACTTAAAAACATTTTTGAGTATTCAGTGGAAAAGCTACTGCGTGGACCGAAGGTGATAGTGAGCAATAGTCCCACAAAAATGTGCGTGCATAGGGCTGAATAGATCACATTTAAGTTAAATAGTGAACATATGCTAATGTGAAATTATAACATTGGCAGATCTACATGTGGCAGCACTGGGTATCGCTTTAAAAACTCACATATGCTTTAGTTAGGCATTTAAAGAAAATGAAACAAACGACAATATTATAAATGGATTTACCTGACATCTTATAGGAAAATATCTCTCATTTCCAGAAGGTGTATCATAATTCCACTCAGTATTTAAGTGGACAATAAGCCCTTACTAATACCTTAAGTAAAAAATAAAAACAAAAAATAAACATATTAAAATATGAAAATAACATGGAAAATGAGAGAGCATAGACCAAGTAGTTATACATCTTCATGACAATATTGACTATATATTAGTTTTCTGTTGCTGTTACAAATAGAATTCCAGCTGCGAGAATGAAGTATTAATTCTATAAATGAGAGGTAAGTTCCAGTTAAATAACAGAACAGTTTGAAACTGCAAAGAGTTGTTCATAAATACACATTTTAAAAGACACCTGATATTCAGTTTTCAGATGATTACTGGCAATCAAGACCTGAGTTCACTTCAAAGTTTGTGAATTAATTATTAAGTGTACGGTGATATTTACGGCAGCGGGGACTCATTGTACACGTCCTCCCCAGGTTCCTCTTCAAATGTGACTTTGGCATCATCTGCATCCAGCTGCAACGCAAGCGTACCAGGTTACAACACAGACACCTACATATCAAATATCACGATGACGTGTGCTTGAGTTCAGGGTGAATGTAGCACATGCAGAGAGGTACTTACACATTTCATCTCCATGACAGAAAAGAGCCTGCCGGTCATGAACATGCGCAGAGGGACAGTGAGGATGAGAACAAATGGCAGGGCCAGAGAGAAGGGACTCATCTTCACCACCCACAGGATGGCCAGGCAGATGAGCTGGATCAGAGTGAAGAGATGCATTCGCAAGGTCTTAACCTGTACAAAACAGACAGAGGAGGTTGTTAGCACAGGAAAGCTAGGACTGGCACAAAAATGCACAAATTATTATTCATCTCATGATAATTGACAGGGATATTGTCTTTGGGAAATGCACACAGAAATATAACATTAGAAAATCTGAATTACTGAAGGGCCCACTGAGCACAGGCTAGTAAGGGTTCCCATGGACATGGTCCCTTTGTTTAAAGTGACGGTTACAGTAACATGTTTTTGGAAAGTTAGTTCAACAACTATAAAGAGATACAAAATGACCTCAGACAGGCACAGATGGACTGAGATACCACAAAAAGATGCAAAATCACTACAAAGAGACAAAAAACAGTGTCTGTTTGAGTCTAGGTGTCTTGTTCCTACAAAAGAAAGGGTTGGGGAACTTTTTATGTCTGTCCTTTAATATGACATGGTCCTGTAATGCCACAATCAAAATTTTAGAAGAACACGGAACAGTGCCACTGCAAACTACAGCCTTCAAAATGAACGTGTTGCTTCAAAAACCCATTACAGTAAGATTAATTAAGGAATGATTTTTTGGTAGGGCTGTTATATTATATTTAATTGTAGAGATAATCATTTTTTGGTATTTTGGTCTGTAACACAATGTAGTGCATGAATATTTGCTAAAAACTGAAACTGACATTGTATTTTCAGCATGCTATGATTTCCCGAGACATTATGTGCACAAAGTGAAAATATGTTAATGATAAGAGTGATCATTAAAATATTACACAAAGTGCACATGAGGATGTTGCATACCCTGGTGGCGTAGGCGTCAGAAGGATGATATTTCTTTGGTGTGATCAGCAGAAGCATCCTGTCCCACATCTGGATTCCACTCAGAGAAGTGATACCCATGTAGAGGAAGATGCCGAACAAGGCCGTCATTGGAATCATCTGGAGGACAGGTTTCATGAAAATAGAAACACCTAGAAATAACGGAAAGAGATGGGTGATGAGAGGACAATGTTTTTCTGCTTCGATCCTGTTGTGTTTGTGTTAATGTAGCGGGTGGCTGTTCTTACCAACCAGGATGGCTACGAGAATGCCGCTAATCCTCTGCTCAATCACTTTCTCAATCTCTGGTTTGGGGCCCTTGGACATGACAGTGAGAGCATTGGCGTGGGTGACAGAACGCACGGTGGCGGCGCTCAGCCAGGGTGACCCAAAAATAGAGGCGAAGCCTCCCATGGTGACCAGGAGGAGCAGATCAAAATGGAAACCAGATCCTTTCACCATCTTCCTCTCTGGTTTGCTCACAATCAACCTGGTGACAGAGACCATTGAAAGAAATAAACAAAAAAAACATCTTATCTCCATTTTATTCACAGTGTTAATTAGCTTCACATGAAGGCCTCATTCATAGCATCACTCACGTGGTGATCTGGGACTCGAGAAAGATTAGGATGAAGACAAGCAGTGCAGGTACACAGGAGGCAAACATCATCCAGATAGGAAAATCTTTATCCACTCCCATGGGGTTGATGATCCATCCTCTCTTTTCGGGGTTGGACACTGTAACACCATCAGGCACAACCAGTTTCTACAAGAAGACAGGATGATATTTGTTCAGAAAGACACAAATAGATACAGACCACCTTTAGTAAATACTTTGTTTAATTTTGTGCTAATTTGATGTGAATTGCATATAGGGAAAGGAAAATCAGACAGGAAAAAGAACATAAACTTAATACATCTTCCTTTTTACACAAGCCCATAGATCCCATTTACAGTCAGCATCTTAACTGACATGCAGAAAAAAATGCTGAAAAATTGTAATTACTTTTTGGTAATGCTGCGAACAACACTTTACCTGAGTGTAAGCATCCTCAATGCTGATATCCACAGCGATCATGATGAAAATAGCAATAGGGACACCAAAATCTCCAATCAAACGACGGAGCTAGAGAGACACAAAAAGATACAAAAAAGTAAAATCACAGGTGCCCACTTATTGGATTTCTAATACTTGTCAGGTCAAAACTGCACCTTCCCTAGGATTAGGAAGTTGGTCTTACCGGGCCTGGAAGGTAGTGACCATTCTTGAATTGACGGAGGAAGTATGCAATGAAAAAGCAGCCAAACATCAGGCACATAGACAGCAGGGCAGTGTTGGGGTAGGGCCTTTCAACCTGTAGAATGTGAACGCTTTTGTTGCCATGTGGATCGAACTCAGTGTGCTCAGTGTGCACTTGGTGGAAGGGGTCTTCCAGTGTGCTGTTGAGGTGTTCGTAGTTCAGAATCAGAGGGTGGCTTTTGAAGATCTGAGCAAGGGGAGAGGAGAAGTCAGAGGTAGGTAAAATACAGCGTAACAGCACATTAGGCATCAATGGCATGGAAACGTGATGTGAAATGGATGGAGGGATGAGGTGAGGAAACCTTAATGAGCTTATTGAAGGTCTCATAGATGAAGATGAGAGAGATGAGGATGGAGAAGATTTCCTGGGTGAAGCGGGAGATGAATCGGACCAGGAAGCTGCCTTCCACGGCCACGATGATGATCACGATCACTATCAGCCACATCCCCACCCAGACACGACCCACGATGTACTCAATGTCCTGGGACTTGCAGAACTAGTGCAGAATTAACAAAAAGGAAAATGGATGGGAATGAATAAAACGTGGCTTTCCAAAGATTGATTGCATGGGTTTCCGTATTTGACAGCTTGTACATACAGAGAAAAAAGCTTCCTCAAACACCAGCAGTGGTCCAGAGAAGCCGATGACAAGGACAGGCTGGGCGGCAATGAAACAGAAGATGACACCTTGGATGCTGGTGGCGATCATAAGCTCTGACACACCCATCATTTTTTCCGTTTTGTCAGCTATGGCCAGACAACAGACAGAATTACTAGAACTATCAAAGGTTAGTGAACTCCTGTAAAAGAACAGAGCCTGAGAAATCAGACTCATCTATTTGTTTGGGACCCTCTCTCACCCAGAAGACCTCCAAAAGTGATGGCTGGGGACAGGGCAGCGAAGTAGATGAAGATGACAGCTGCCAGGACCTGAGGGTTCAGACCATCAGTGTAGTCGCTGATGTAGTGGCGGTAACGGCGCTTTATGTCCTTCACCATCCCACCGAAAGGAATGCCAGTACGGGCCAGGGGGTCCTCCCTCGGCTCCTCTGGAGGTTTCTCAACTGGAAAATCAAACAAATCAAATATTGATAACACTAAATCTGCTTGAGAACAGTTTGTTTTTCTAATTTATCCAGCACAGGTCAGATTTATGTTTGTGCTTTTTTCCCAAAAGAACTTAATTTAATGGTGTTACATATGAGTGTTTGAGCTGAGCTTTTAAAAAATTAAGATCACATTTCCCATGAGTCCTCATTCCTCAGTTCTTTAAGAAAAGAGAAGTTGCTGACCGTCCCTCTCCAAACCCCGTCGTTCGATCAGTGTTTTTGTCTGTCATGTAACTGAGATGAATAAACAACTCATAGTAAAACAGCACCCTCTTCCTGTGTGGTGTCATTGAAGAAACAAAACAGCAATCACATAATATCTACGAAAGAATCCTTAAAACATTTATATTTGTGCATATGGCACAGGGGGAACTGAAAATGTGCAGCACAGTGTAAGCTTCATGAAAAGTGTAAAAAATAATTCATGAACAAATATTTTCAAAATGTATATTGGAAGAAGTATAACAGGGATACTGTAAAATTTTGTCCGTTACTTTTTGATGTAAATTATGTTGTTTAAAACACAAGTAGGTGCAAAAAACTGTAATTTTAGGCTACACCAATTCGGTCTACTGTTCTATTTGGTGAGAGTAATGTATTTTGTTGTTGTTAATTATTGTAGATTTAGTTGTTTCCTGTGTGTCTACGTAATTCCATGCAGACTGCAATAAATTACTGTAAAAATACAGTTCAGGAATACAGTCACAAGCCTCTCAAACAGAGGATGAAAATACACTGCTCGACTATGTAAGTACTTTGCAGGTTGCTGACCTTTGACCCTGTCACCGAATGCGAGGCGGGTGTCAACTGGGCGAACTCTGTCACGCAGCATCTTCTTCTGGAAATTGATGATAGGCTCCAACATGGCATTGTCTTGGATCTCAGTGGGAGGGATCACAATGCTGCAGTCCATGAAGTCAGCAATGGCATTAGTCAGATCTTTGTCAGTCTGGGCCAAGAAGGCTTCCAGACAGAACACCTGTCAGCACAGCAACAAAGAAAACGTTCATTCACATCGGGGTTATGTATTCTCAATGTTGAACAATATTGCCAGCATATTCTCCTTCTTCTTGTCTCCCTACTGTCTCCTCTCTCTCACCCAGTCAGCCATCAGAGCACCCATGGCACGCCCACTCTCGCTATAGTCTATTCCGCTCTGGCTGGGGCCCACCAGGACAAAGACAAAGCGGACGGGGACGGGGGACTCCAGAGCAGACTCCATCACCACAGAGTCAGTCAGTCGGACGAAAGCCACCACCGGTTTCTGCAGGAAGTCCAGGACACCTGTTGGAAACAGCAGCTTTTAGCCAAATCTCCTCCCTTACTACATCCAAAAAGAAATGGTTGCACATGATTGTATATATAATATGAGAATGACATGAACAAACCTGAGAGGACAACTGAGGCCTCCATGTTATCAGAGCTGTCTCTCTGTAAAAAAGTGATCCAGCAGTACAGCAAGTGTCAACTCCGAAATTTTAATATATGAATATAATGTTGACAATTATTAAAAGTAGATCAAACTGAAAAAATGACAGAATTATACCTTCTCGGTTACAGAAAATGTCTCCATCTGAATGTCTCCAGAGGCTGTGACCACAGGTCCCTCGGACTGACTGGAGGGAGTGAAATGTGAAATGGGCATGAAGTGCATGCTGCAAACATTGTTCGTCTCGTGGAGAGAAACTAGTGGGTTACCTGCGCCTCTTGAGTAGAGCCCTCAGCAGGTCCTCCCGCTCGCTGGCACGAATCTCATTCTTGTTCAGCAGCTCATCAACCACTTTCTCAGCCACAGCAGACAGACTGCTGGCATTCAGGTCAAAAATGATGGCCCCTAAGGTCATGGGAGATCATGTGTTACTGTGGCTTTGAACAGCTCATAAAACATAAACATAAACACAGATGTCAGTTTCATTTGAGGTTCAACAAAAACCTGTAGACATGGTCCTGCGGAGCTGGATCAGACTCTTAAAGGTGAGATAGGAGACATGAGAAGGACCCCATTTTCTTGTGGCAGAGTTGAAGTTCTCCTCATAGCCCACCCAGCGGCTAGTCTCCTGCCAGGTGTTGTCCCGGAGCTCATTCAGCTCCACGTAGGCCTGTGGTAATGCAACATGGTTAGTTAATGTTATTAGATGATGGCGATTTAAGTCGCTGAAATATTATCAGATAAAAATGTATAAACCAACTTGAGCATCCCCTCTTGTGTTGGCGTTGGTGTTCATGTTCAGATAAGCTGCAATACAGAGACAAATGAGTGATTTGTACACAGATTAAAAAAAAGGTCAAATCACCAACAGCAGCTGCATGGACTGTCAGCCAAAGTTACCCTCTGAATCGCTGGGGATGACGATGGCCTGCACAGGTGGCTCATTCTCAAACTCATCCTCCTCCTCCCTCCTTCTCCTCTCCAGGTCATACATGTCGCTCTGGCCCGGTGGAGTCCTGGTGGAGCAACAGAAATATGAATGAGGACAACATCATGGATGAGCAACCTGCCCTATATCTCATAAACAACATGCACCAGAGTTAGAGCGGTGCAACTCAGCTCTGATAGGGGGGAAACATTTGGGATTTTTTCAAAAATGCAATCCTGTGTGTGTAATTGTGTAATTGTATGTAAGTTTATTGGACTTTGAGCATGTATGTTGTAAGCAAATGGCTTAAAAATCCATCCAAGTACAGAAAGGGCTGGGGTTCTGAGTTAAGTTCTCCACTATTGTCAAACTCTGCTATTACTGCTATTCTGTTCTTGGCCACAAGAGGACAGTGTTGCCCAACCTATCTCTTATATGATTAGGATTATATCCTTGGGATGTTGTGCCCTCTTTACCACCATTATGCATAGGGATTTTCATTAGAATTTTTTTGTTTTACTTTATTAAATAAATCAGTAAATAAATCAGTTCCCTCCCAAAACGTTTGAACTACCAACAACTTGAACCTAATTATAACCACTTGATTGGAGGAACTTGTCTGGGGGTTGGTACATCCGAGGAGCTGTGCCTGACATCCTCAGTTTGTTCAGGGCAGAAAACTATGTCCCGTTAGCACAAGCTAACCACCACTTAACCAGAATTACTTCACAGAGGGAAAGAACTCACATTCTAACTGGAGAGGGGAAGTCATTGTCTTCATATGACATGTCACTGCCCTAGACATGAGGAAAGAAAGGATTAAGGAATGAACATTGGATGAAAATAGAATGATGAAGAGAAAGATTTACTGAACACTTAAAGCTCCACAGTATCCACCAGAGTCAGATTTTTTCTTTGAGACGATGCTTGGAGAATGCAACAAAGTTAAAAGTCTAAAGTAAAGAAAAGTTTTCTGGGTAAACTGCTGTGGAGCTCCGATACTACAGTAAATCCTGCAGCAAGTTTATGCTGCATGTAAGGAAAAGAAGACCAACCTCCTCAAAGCTGAAAGGGTTTTCCATTGAAGATTCTCAGGTGTTGAATGATCTGTTCGTAAACTCTCAGTGACTTTTGTTCATTCCCTGAGACAGATAATATATATATAAGTGAAATAAGTGAACAGAAAAAATATACTAATCATATCAGACATGTCAAACTTTTCCGCAACCACGTTGAAGTAACTGTTGACTCACTGAGGACCAATGACATAAAAATTTAAATCTGTTTTTCCTGGTAAGAGTAATGGGTTTTTAATACAAACTGTACAGTATCCCATGCACAGGTTTTGTGAAAGAATATACACCACAAATCAAACACTTAGCCTATCAGTTGCTCAAAAATAGTGTTATTCTGCAGTGAACCAATCAGAGTGTTTGTACTGTTGAAGAACAGGTAAAGGGCAGTAAAGCCTGCTTTGAGCCTCTTTGAGGCACCTTTGACGAAAATACCGCCATCTGCCATCACACAGCTGCTCTCAGTCTGTCTGCTGAACTGTGGCTCAGAACAGATAATCAATCAACCGTTGAGCTTCCACTGCGTTATAGTTTAAATAGAAGAAGCCTACAGAGCCTTATCTACAGGTTACGCCCTTCTCCAACCAGACACCTCTGTTCTCTTCAGTAACAGTACAGTGGAAAAAACTTTGAATATTATGAAGGAAATGCAACAAAATACAGTGAAACTATCACATTTTTGAAACACACATAATATTATTATTTTTACAAAAAGATCTGGTTGTTTTTGTGTATTACATATCAATTTCTGCTTTTCTGCTCCATGGCCTTCTTGGCCAAACTGATCAAGAAGGTCTGGATGCAGAAAACAAAAAGTCCCTCTGCATCTACACAAAAATTGATGCCTCAAACAAGCAAATTAAAGGTATGACCAGTGCACGTAAACAAACTATGCTAATGAATATTGAGAGGACATTGTAGTTTGATAGTAATGATTCTCCACCCTGTGAATATACAGATATTTTTAGCACAAATATATTATTTTGAAAAATGAAACGAATTGTAAAAAATCCTCAGTGTTTCTTGTTTTCCAAAGATGAGAATCCCACTTGATCCTGACCTCAAATGATTTTAAAAAAGCCATGAAATATATAACCAAAATACACAGCAAAAATTTTCTTTGAGAAGGTTAATTTTTCTTTCCAAAAATAATAACTTCAGTGCAAGAAATTTTTTTTTTTTACTAAACTCCCTCTCTTATCTTGTAAACGTGGCACACAACACATTGCAGGTTACAATATGACAGCAGGCATCGGACATCTATCGTGTTTGACCTCTAGTCTCTAGTCCAGTAATGCCATAAAAGGTATCTGACCCTTGTCCACAGAAGGTCACACCCCTACCTGCGTGCAGGTACTCCCACCTGGTCTCCAGCGTTGGAAACAGGACGATCTCTGTTCTGTCAGCCTGGCGATAAAGTAGCGAAGACAAGTGCAGAGAGAAAGAGAGAACGATAGAAGCGGGAACACCCACAGGAAACTACGTCAACCCAAAGATGCGCCGTACCCCACAACCCCTCTGGTTGACAGCAACCTTGTGGGGGGGTTTGGTGGAGATAAGGCCTCCATGACAGACTAATAGCCCTATCAGCCAGAGACACCTTGAAACAGGGATATCCCAGCCCTAGTTTGTCTGCTCCGCCCTCGCAGCATGAAACAGGTTCAGGCGTGGACAGCGACTTGAAGGAGAACCTGTGTGGACCAGCAGCCTGTCCCTCATCCTGTCTGAGGGGCACACAGGGGTAAAGAGGGTAGAGAAGGGTGCAATGTACAGTATCAGGGGGCAGCATCTTACTACGTCATCTTGTTTACGTACGGGGATTCCCTGAGGGGGGGGTTCCTCTCCACTTGATTATCTAGAGGAAAGTGATGACATAAACACATTAAAACTTTTTTTTTCATTTCAGCTCTGAAGCTTACTTGGTTTGTCTTTAGTACAAGTGGCATGGTAGCAGCAGGGTGACACATCTTCTCCAGGCGAGCGGTGCTAAGTGCTGGTGGCCCAACCCATTCTGACATGACAGATAAACACAGGGATGCAGGTCAGGCTGGTGAAAGAGTAAACCATGACAGGGTAATTGGAACAACACAACAATGGAATAACACAATTACAACAAACTTCCTGTTCAACACCATAAGTACACAGCAACAAAACACTGACTGAGAGGATACCAAAGAATCCAACATACTGTGGATGTCTTGTGCTCAGTTTATTGCTGATGTGCTCTTAAGTAACATGTGGAATATCTTGGCATACTCTTGCAGACCTCAGTGCAGCATGTCATACCTTAGACCAGTGGTTATCCACTTTTGTGGTTCAGGAGGTAGAGTTGGTCACCCCCTGTGTACATTGCAGGGGTTGGTGGTTCAGTCCGCCTGGCGGCACGTCGAAGTGTCCTTGGGCACGGCACCCAAGGTTGCTCCTGATGGACAGGTCAGTGCTTTGTCGCCATTGGCCACCATTAGTGTTAACTCAAGACTTGAAAGTATTAAGTATATTGATTCTTAGTATATATGACTCCTCAGATTTATCTTGGGAGCCCCGGCAGCTCCTGACACACTGGTTGGGCAGCACAGTTAGACCTGCAAAACTGGCACCAAACATGTGGGGTACTGTTAGCTGGTTAGTTGGCATTCAACGTAACATCAAGAGCCATCAGCATGCAAAGGATGATGTCTGATGGCTTCGATTTTTACGGGCAAATGCCTCCATTCTGTCCATGAAATCAGACCCACTCTCATTGTTAATCGATTTTAGTATTTCAAGAAGGCCATATACTCTAGACGTAACAAATTAGCTCGGATTCGCTGACACGGATGAAACACATGTAGTCAAATGGACTTAAAGGAAAACCGTTTCATGGAAATTTGGTGCACGTTATGTTGTGATATCATGCGGGGTCTGAACACGGGATCTGACTTCCTTTCAGACGTGATTTGAAGGTTAAGTGATGTAGAGAATGAGCCTGAGGCCTGAAACTAATAGGGAAATATGGAAGGGACAATTGTGTTAGGGCTGTTTGTTAGTAAGGTTTTCTCAAAGGCATTGATTCATGATTACAATTCATAATAATGAATTACACAGTGATTATCGGAAGGTATAGCCTGTATTGTCACTTAAAGCAATGCAGTTTCTGTGGTTTTTTATCAGTATACTACATCAGCTTAAGATTTCTTTAACGTCAAATTTATCAAACTGATATCACTTTAAGTCCCCTCATCCACTATTTATAAATAGTACATGAACATTTAATAAATGTTTTATAACATATTATAATGTAGCTATAGGCAGATGTAAGACCCTTTAGCAGTGACTGCTGTATAAAGTGATAATGAAAGACAGATATATCAAATATGTGTTCTTGGGAAAGGTTAGAAATGCTGAAAAAATACTGTACATTAACAAGCACAACTACATTTTAGTGTGTTATAAACCATTCATTAAATGTTTGTGTACTTCTGGTAAATAGGTGGAGCATGTAAAACCCGTGTTTGGTCATAAACCAAAGCATCAGGCAAAGAAAAAAAAGGAGAAATTCCCCTCGTGTCAGTCAACATTGTTAGAATTTATCTCAAAGTTGCCACGGATATCTGTACCTAAATTCCACAGTAAATCGAGACACTTAGATAAAACCTCAAAAACTCATGGTCCACACACACACTTAAACGCTGATGTCCCGCCACATTAACACCAAACACCAAACTCATACATACAGTGCACGGCACAGTGAGAGAAAGTGGGCCCCCGCTAAAAAAACCCTGTGGCACAGGACTGTTATCACCAGTTGTGGAAGCTATCTGCCGTGTCCATGTGTCTCAACATACAGCGTTCAGACACTCCCTGTCTCCATATGGCATCTTTATCATCTTTAGTTTTAACGCATTATTTAGGGTCATTTAAAAAAGGAGAACAAAACACGAGACAGCAGAGCGAGACGAAGAGACATTTCCAAATCGTAGAGATTTAGCATGTAATCAAATAGAGCGCCTCATAACAACCAAGTTTAGAAGGATGGGGTATAAAAGCGCTGATCTATGATTGTGGTAAGAAATTTCAAGAGGAAAAGTAAGAAAACTAATTGGCTGAGACACACCATGACATGTTAAGCACTGTTTGTAGTTGATAGTGCTGCGGAGTCATTTAAAATGTCAGCCGACCAATGACAAACCAGCCAGATCACATGGCTGCAGGGCCAAGAAAAACTATTCAGCCATTCACCATGTGCTTTCAAGTTTTATCGCCTTATAACATTGATTCTAGGGAGATTTAATGTGGCTTTTTTCCTACGTTGCTAATTTGAAAAAAGACCTGTTAATGTCAAAGTGATCTAAATTAATAACAAATATAAACACTCAATATTTGTTTGCCTCCCCCCTTACTAATAGGATATGCCTAAATCCAGACTGGTGCTGCCAGTTGGTCTCGGAATTCACAGAGTTTAGTTACATAGAGATCAGTTGTGTGTACTCTATTAATTTAAATATAAATACACCCAAGTCTGGAAGGTCAGGCCATAATACCTTTTGAAAGAACTGGGCATTTTCAAGCATCCTACTGGAGGACTAACTAAAAGGCAGAGCAGATGGGCTCTATCAGCATTACAACACGCAGGCTACGGCGAGTTATCACCGAGAGCCAGAGCCGGCACCCAAGACCCACCTAGTCTCAGTGCAGTATGCTCCACTACACAACATATCATCCAGTAACAAGTAGTATAATACTGCATGGCACACTGTAGGCAATTGTGACTTCATTGGAGCAAAATGGCAGAGCCAGTTTAACCAATAATAAATGCTCATTCTTCATAGACTGGCCGTGATCACATCCTATTTATAACGATCCTCCTTTTATAGTTCCACCTCCTAAATGTCACGTTTGTGCTCAAATTACCTAGAAACAAAGATATTTTCTTTCTGCGTGTTCTCAGTTGAGATGATGTCAAGTTTGTGTTAGCTAGAAATGATAAATCACATTAATGTTGAATGGTTACCAATTCTTGTGGCAGGCATTTGCAATCTCAATCACGACTGCATGCTAGAAATTGTAGTGGAGCAAAGTAAGTAAAGCCTTTGTAATGACCTGCATTTATGAAGACATTTGTCTTAAAATATGGCCAGATCCTCATTGAAGTTACAATTATAACCAAACACAATGTATTTTAACTAAAGTGCTAATGACATGACCAAAAACTAAGTGGAGTCAGGAGTCCACAAACCTGGAGTCAGTGAAACCAGGTTGCTGGTGTGGGTTACAGCTACTCTGACTTATTAATAAACATCTTCCTGATGTGAACCAGGCCTCGCAATGAAGAAACCTCAGAGGATTTAGGATCAAGAATTGTTGATCTGCTTCAAGCTGGAGAGGACTGCAAACTAATCTCAAAGAGTCTACATACATTCATTGGTCAATGATACTGCAATCAGGCACACAGTTTATACAGAGATTATTTAGTTGCTTGGCTAGAAGAGGGCCCCCAGCTACGATGACGCCAAAGGCAAACAGCGCAGAAGCCCAGAGTGACAGTTTCAGCAACGAAGGAGTCACTGGAGCTGGTGAACCTCTCTGTTCATGAGTCAACCATAAGCAAGTCATGGCTTCATGGAGTTTAGAATCCACAGCGGGACATTATTTATTTTTCTCTGGAAAAATAAGACAAAACAAACAAAAAAAAAAGCCATTGTTGCACCTGAAGTTTGCTGAAAACAGGCCGAGACTCCATTAAAGATGGTCACTGCAGACCAACACGAAAACATCGAGACAACAAACATGAAGTAGAGAAGTTTGACCGACTATAAAATGTTTTGACTGAAATTTCTGACTTTATTCCACTCGAGCTGGGTTCAAATACTAATCTGAATACTTTCTCTGTACTTGACTTTCGTGTGACACCAGAAGCCCACTGTGAAAGATGGGGGGGGGTTTGTTGGATTTGGCGCCCCTTAGTGTAAAAAATTAGGAAAAACATAGCATGACTCTGACTAAAAGGACTTCATCTTGATAAACTTTAACCCTCGTGTATTCTTTCTTTGTGATGCTGCAAAGTCATTCAATATGTGTCACATGCAGAACACAAGAGACATATTTTTTAAAAAAGAAAAGAAAATGTATTCAATAATTTATTGAAGAACGGGACTTTAAAGTTTGGCTTGAATACATGTGTGAAAAAGAACTGTCGCCTGTTCACTTCAGGCTACTGTTGGCCAGCAACAGCTTTAGTTTGCTGTGTTTACAGCCTGCATGACAACATTACCAAGAGACTCATCAGCAGAGACACACAGTAGACTGACCCACACCCAAAGGAGCAGCTCTGTGCTGCACAAACTCAACAAACCTGAGTGAAGCAGTAGGGGCGCTTTGTTAAACAGCTCTGAGATCTTAGATATACAACAGTGCACCTTTTGTTTCAGCATGCCACTGTGAAATAATCGTACACGTGGTCTAGACAAGCATGTGCTGTACACCGGAACATTGGGGGAAAAAAAGGGAGACAAACCACAACAATCAAAACAACCATTACCTTTATTTAACAAAGAGAAGTCATGCGTGGAAAATGAGCCAACATCGGGTAAGTGGGAGCCGACAGACCAGTGGGCGGTGGTCTTCAGAAGCACTCGTGATGATCGCTCTCCTACCTGGCCAGTTCTAATGACAGAGGAGCTTTAACATAAAATACACAGACAGCAGAACACGGCAAGATGGCAGCGTTATAATCAGTCCTTTCAAGGCTTGAGACATATTCCAATTCCACATGTATTAAAGACAGCAGATAGCTTATGTTGCGAATCAACTACAAACAACTTGCATGACATTGCTTCGCTTTCCACAACTTGTACAGTACAGTAAACAGTGAAAAAAAAATCATCAGCTCCCATTAAAAAAGCTTGAATAGCAGATCTTTCAGCACAGGGTGGTGCAGAGGCAGAAACCAAGTGTCTCCCTTTATGTTTAAAAATTATGTGCAACTATGTTGTACTGTCCTTGCATTTACTGCAAATGGTTAATTGCAAGTGAGATCACTAAAGAAAAAGACATTACAAAAACAATTAGGCAGTAAGGAAATACTAGGCAAGGGGGGCTATAGGAAAAGAAAATTGAGCTCCCTCCAACTCCAGACCCCCCTGTGACATATTTTCCCCATCTCTGTGTCAATGAGGAAGGAATTCCAGGAATGGATTCATCATACCGCAACCCTTAGCATTTTAGGACACAGTAATCATTAACAGCCTGGAGCACCAGTGTGAGAACAGAGAGAGAGAGAAAAGCCACAAAGAAGAGCAGGGTTCAGCGATCTGCATCATCGCTGGTGTGAAAAGTGCATCTCCGCTGGGCTTGCACCAAGCGCGGTTCTGATCCCAGTCTGGTTTTTAGGGCAGGCTGGGGTAAGAACCAGGAGGTGGCACGTGGCAGTTAACAGTTGCACTGGCCTGTCCCAATGATGCTGATGCTGGAGCAGGACGGAGAGGGAGGTTTACATGATGATGCACGGTGCGCGGCTTTTGGTGATCTTCTGCACAGGTTTCCCATCATGGGCATCCTGCACTGCACCAATGACCTGTGACAGAAAACAAAACAATGTACAAATCAGTATGACAGTTACTGCTGTGATTTGTGTTTCTCGGGCTGCTTGTGTAGGTGCATTTTACTCACATCATCCTCATTTGGGAAGCCACCGAGCTCAAGCTTGGAGAAGATCAGCTGCCCGTTGATTTCAATCTCAAAGGAGCCTATGATGCGTGATTCAAAAATGAAATAAGAGTTCCCATCGTGCTTTTCCCGGGTTGATCTTTGCGCAGGTACTAACGTGCCGACACACGAAGGTCAGAGCAAACCCGCTGATCTCGGATCTGATCGAAATCCTAGACACTCACCTCTTCTTCCCACGAAGCCCGACACATCCGCACCAGGAAACTCACCCTTCACGACGAGGGCGAGTTCCTGATAGCGGGGTTCGTATCCTCATGCACCACTAGAGAGAAAGGAGAAAAAAAACACCCACATACGTTTTCACAACAACAATTAGCGGAGTGACTGTGTTTGAGACTTCGCTTAGCTTAGCTTAGCTTAGCTTAGCTTGGAGCTAATGATGATAATGCGGTTTTGACCGGCTTTAAAATGGGACTTGTGAGGCGAACGCTGTAAAAAAGTTAGCTGGAAGCAAACATACGATGAAAACGAGTATATAAAAATAAGTAATGATAAATACTAGTACCAGTATTCGACTCTAATTGTCACCCCCATCGCTGCACTTGTTTCTTCCTACAGCGTCACCAGTGGACGTGTTCGGAGGAGTGCGTTAGCTGCTTTTGTAACACTGAGCCGGGGAGCGGGGCGGGGTTTAAAGGGCAAGACAGCTGACCGAAGTCACACCGAAATTAAAGGGCACCAAAAAACATTACACATGCTTTGCAGCAAATCGATTTGCTCTCCTGGTCTTGACGATATACACTGGAGAAAAGACTGACTGTAGCTATCTTAACACAGATAGAAGCAATAGAGGGTTAATTGTGCTCGAACAAGGAACCCAGGCACACTCCATCACAAGTTTTTATAGTCATCCTTGTCAACACCAGACTTTTTATTTTGAGAATAAAGACGTAGTCATACTTGGTATTGGGCGCTTAGAGTCTGGAAGAGAGTCTGCTGTCCCTAAGTAACCTATGTGAATCACAAAAAATGAGAGGGATCTGTCTGCGGACTGCGAGACAGGGGTGCAACTTGTAGCAGAGCTTTTCTAAATATAACCCGGCCCTTACTCCTGTCCAATCTGGCCTCTGCCACCTGAAATCTTTTCACAATTTCTTTGCAGTTTTGGGACCTAAAATCCTAAATATTGATAGTTTGTGACTTACATCTGGTGGCATCATCCCTGATATATTTAAAAGTACTCGAGACCCCACAACTTCACTCAGGGTCTTTTCTTAAAAAAAGCGTTACAAAGAATCATGTCTCAGCAGCTCTCAGCTCACATAGCAAATAGTAATGGTAACTCATCTTTTTGAATCTTTTCAGGGTGCTTTCTGGGCCTGTCGCTCCACTGAAAGTACACGTTAGTGGTAAAGGAGCTTCTGCTTTCTATGGATCCAGATTTGACTTTGTGCTTTTCTTACATGAGCTCAATGCAGCTTTCACAGTAGATCACTGCATACTAGACAAATGAAAAATGAAAAATGAAAAATCATTTGGGCGTCACTGGTCTGGTCATCATGTGGTTAAAGCCCTACTTTGCTTTCTACAATATAACTACATCAATGTTTTTGGATGAGTAATACAGAGTACACTGGAGCACTGTTCTTCTGCATTTCTTTATATTTATTTTCCTGGTGAAATTATACACAGTCATGGAAATAATTTCCATGGATGACACTCAGTATCTCCCTGTAAAAGCTGATGACCCTGCCTACCTGTCTGCTATGAAACTCTGGATGTCAAAAAAAAATCTTACTCATCAAATCTGACTCAGATACTAGTCAATGACCTGTCCTGACACAGATCAGTTTGGACAGGTTAGATAGATAGATAGATCATTAAAGGTTTGTGTTACCTAGCCTAGATTATTGAAATGTCTTTGTTTTGTCATGCTTGTTATAGAAAAAAAAGATTGCCGCTTTCAGCTTCAATTCCTTGGCTCCTTATTGATGTTGGATCAGACTTCCACTGACATAAAAAAATCAGAAATTGGTGTTCCTGGGATTGCTGCAAAAGTTCACTGCATCTCACAAACTCTCTGTCTGTTTAGTCCCTCAAGGATATGAGCATCAAGGCTGCAAGCCTCTCTCTCACTGCTCTGGGACCTTCATCCTCCATTAGTCCCAGCCTCTTCCTTGTCCCGTGTTTGCGTTGGGGATTTTTGTTTCCTTCACCCAAACTTTTGAATGATGTTCTTGACTTTTGCCTCTTGTCTTGTCCTCTCTCCAGGTCTTCATGGTGGAGACGAGGTTGCGTTACCTGTTGGCAGTACCTGGAAGATCCTCTCAGATCATATTCTTTATTCATGTTTAGAATCTGTAATGTCTTCATCATGATTGTCAATACTGTAAATTTCTTATTTTGTGTATATTATTATTATCTGTCTGTGCTTGAACTGTTCAATTCAAGCACTGCAAAAACAATGCATGTACTGTATAAGTGTAACATCAGAATAATCATTACCAGTGGGTATAAAATAGTAAAGAAAAGCACATTATTTTCCCTTGTGAAGACATATTTCTTTCCAAATTGTGTGCCATAGTCATTAATTCACTTTTAAATTTTAATTTGAAATGGGCAATTAAAGCCCAGTGGTTCTCTGTTTTCTATTTTTACAAAATGAACTCTCTCCCATCGGTCTGTGTGTAGTAAATGATAAACGCCAAACACACACAAACATAGACACACACACACTCACACACACACCCTCTTCATGCCTCTTTCTTAGTGGACTGTCGACCTGCTGTTGAGAGGTGTGGTACCTCACTGTCCACTGTGTGTGTGTCTGATTACTCATTACAGACAACCTTCAGACCCATAAACACATAAAACAACTTCTTCTGCTATCACTTCTTCCTGAAAGAACAAGGAAACACACAAGTGACATGAACGCATAATGTTGAATTTAAAATCTTCCTACCGAGATGGCAACCAGCAAGCAGTCAGCATGTAAGTTCTAGTTCATGATTTTCACTTTCAAAAAGTATTGTTATTGGTATTGTTGATTTGGTGATAGTGTTTTGTCTTTTAATTATCAGAAGATAGTAAAAATGGCCATTGGAATTCATCAAAGCTGACATATTACAGCCCAAAATGCAAAGATTCACAGTATACTTCCACAGGACACCTGCAAATATTCACATATCAAAATTGGAACCAGTTAATTTAAATAATGAATCAATTAGCAAATTTGTTTGTAAAAGATATTAAAATTCAAAGATTCACTTGACAATAGTAAAAGACAAAGAGCAAATATTTAATTTAGGAAGCTGAATCCAGTCAAGTTTTGGTATTTTGGCTTGAAAAAGAGCAAAAAAAAGACATGAAGATGAATAATCAACACTATTGCCAATAGGATTTACTAATGGATTAATATACAATTGTTTAAGGTTTACATTTTGTCCTCCTCATTCTTGTTTCCTCTTTTATTCCTTGTTTACTTATGTCTTCTTCTTTTTCAGGGGATGGCTGGTGCACATCGCAGTTAAAGATTGTTCTTCTCGGTGGCAGAAACTCTGGAAAGAACTCTGTAGGAAACTTGCTCCTTGGAAAGAGGAGTTTGTCACCAAAGAGCGGACCTCCTGCTCTCGCAGGCTGGGCGTGATGGCCGGGCAGTGGCTCACAGTGGTGGACGCTCCCGGCTGGTGGTGTGACTTCCCAGCTCAGGACACATGTGAGCTGGTGAAGAGGGAGATAGTGAGCAGTGTCTCTTTATGCTCGCCGGGCCCCCACGTGTTCCTGATCACTGTCAAGGCGAGCTCGGCCTTCTCGGAGAAGCGGCGGCGGGCCGTGGAGGAGCATGTTGGCCTGCTGGGTGAGAGGGTGTGGGGTCACTGCATGGTCGTCTTCACCTACTCTGCCAGGTCCAAACACGCGGAGGAGCACGTACAAACCGGGGGGAAGGCTCTCCGCTGGCTCAGTGAGAAGTGCAGTCACAGGTGTCACAGTGTTATGCTGAGCGATGGCACTGAAGTCACAGAGCTGCTTGGGAAAATACAAAAACTTGTCACAGAAAATGAAAATAGAGTCTTTGAGATGCAGGAAAACATTTTACAGGCGACTGCAGAGGAGAAGAGAAGAGTAGAGGAGAGAGCTCAGCAGAGGTTCATGAGAATGAAAAAACACCGATCTCTCATGCAAGGTAAGTTAATTAGAATATTAGGATAATGTTTTTTGGCTATTAAAGACAAAACCGTCTAATATTCTGACACTTCTATATATACTATATAGAAGTTCTATAATGTCTTTTCATGTTCAGTAAATGCTTTTCTCTTTCTACAGCCATAGTTTGTTTTGCTGTTAATGCAAATTCCGCTAGTTACATTCATTCCAAAGTCTGGTGCTGTAGACATATAAAGCACTGACCCTGGTGTCTAAGACTTTATCATATCAAAGTAAAAACTGATTTGCTGCAGGTGAAAAATGTAGTTTAAAAGATGAGGCTGGCAATATTTTGCTTTGTTTTTAAAATCATATGGTCAACAAATATCATGAAAAGACTATTTCTTCTTAAAATCCTCCCTCTGATCTCTATTTTCTCTTTTATTCTTTCAGAGAGGGTGCAGCCTGTTACTAATATCAGGATTTTGTTATTGGGAGCAAAGGGTTCTGGGAAGACCTCAACGCTGAATACAATCCTGGGCAGCGACAGCACCCACAGTATAACGAGAACAGCTCAGTGTGTGGTCAGAGAAGGAGTGGTGTTTGGGAGACACATGACTGTGGTGGACACTCCAGGCTGGTGGATGAATTACTTTTGTGACGAGAGCACCGTCTTTGACCGGAGGGAGATGGCGCTCGGTTTGTCTCTCTGTCCTCCTGGGGCCTCATGTCTTCCTGCTGGTGATCCGTGTGGACAGAGCCTTCACCGAGACCCACAGGAGGGCGGTGCAGGAGCACCTCCAGCTGATCAGTGAGCACATCTGGAGCCATGTCATCGTGCTGTTTGGTTTCGGGGACTGGCTGGGAGCCACCACGACCGAGCATTACATCGAAAGTGAGGGAGTGCCCCTGCGGTGGCTCGTTGACAGGTGTGGCAACAGGTATCATGTTCTGAACAATAAAACTAAAGGAGATGGGTTTCAAGTCAGGGAACTGATTCGAAAGATTGAAGAAATGCTGGCCCAGGGAAACAGTGACCAATATTATGAAATAGAGAGGAATGTAATGGAACAGCTGGAGGTGAGGATGAGCGAAGAGAAGCAGAGAGCCAAGGAGAGACTGATGAAGAAGGACAGACAAAGACAGATGGCGAGGTCTCAGCTGGGTGAGTTAACTACATTTAAAGTGATAAACAGTATTAGCATAATGTTGTTTTAGTTATTTAATAAACAATATTTAATTTAGCTGTTGACATGTTTCGGAGTATTGGACTCAACAGGAGGGAATTTGTCCTCCATGTTTCTAAAGGATCTGTAAAACTTCTTTCCAACAGAAAAGCTCGGCCCTCTGCCAGAAATGAGGCTAGTGCTGGTGGGTGGCAGGAAAACAGGAAAAAGCTCCTGTGGAAACACCATTCTGAACAGAGAGTGCTTCGACACAGACAACCAAACCACTTCCTGCGTTGAAGAACGAAGCAAAATTAGCGGCAAGGTGGTGACAGTACTCGACACGCCAGGATGCCTCTCTGTGACCTCTGACCTCTTCACGGCTCCCTCAACTTGTGCTATCCTGCTGGTTGTTAACGTGAGCTCCTCGTTCAAAGACGCCCACAGGGAAGATTTGGAGAAACAGCTGGAGGGCGGCGGAGGCCTGGTGTGGAGCCGAGCCGCGGTCCTGTTCAGCCATGGTGACTGGCTGGGCAACACAAGCATCGAGCAGCGCGTCGAGAGTGAAGGAGAGCCACTGCAGAAGCTGATCGAGAAGTGCGGGAACAGGTATCACGTGCTGGACAACAAACACCTGGGGGACGGCGCTCAGGTCAAAGAGCTGGTTGAACTGATGGAGGAGATGCTGGTCGAGGAGAGGCTGGTCGCTCTTAACAGAGGTGATCACATGTGGAAATGCATTCCAGCAGCACAAGAGCCGGAGCGGGACACACTGACACTGTGTCAAAATGATTTGAAGGTGTCCTGTGACTGTGAGTAATCATTTACTAACATTGGTCATGGCATGCTTCTTTTACAGCAGGAGTTCCACGGCTGGGATCCCTTAAGGTCACAAGGCTGAGAGGTCATGAGACAATTCAGACACTGGAAACAAAAAAACATTTGTTTTATGTAGCTTACATTTATTCTCCTCGTATTTGCTGGAGTATTTGCTTTTCCCAGTTGAGAATTACTGCGGCATGTTACTTTTTCAGGCCCCTACCAGTTATTCAAACAATCACTTCTCAAATGACTTGCAGAAGACTCACAAGAGGACACTTAATGCTAAGTGCTAATGCTAAGAGGTCACAACATAGAAAGGTTGGGCAACGGTTTTAGAGTATCTGCCGCCCTACTTTTACATGATATCTGATGCACCGTTCCTAGTTCTTAAGCTTTAAGCTTCAGAAACACCAAAACAAAAAAAACCCCAAAGAAACAAAACTAAACTAAACCACCCCCCATTGTTTTACTGACATATTGAGAGAAAAATGCTAATAATATATTGGCACTGCTATACGATACACTACACTTAATCTACAGTCTTGTTAAAGCATCTATTAATTGAGGCCAGATATTCCAGGGTTTAAAAGAATAATGTTAGTGTTATATCAAAAGGTTACACTCACAGTAAATATGACATATCACAATATGACAGACGGAAACCAATTTGTTTTATGGTGAATGAAGAGATAGCCCTCTGTAAAAGAGAGATAAGCTGATTTATATCTGAGGAAAGGTTGTTAAGGGATTGGCTGGAATTTTTATGGCTCTTGTGAAGTCACATCAGTGCTATTATTTCTTTTGCAGTGACTGAATCAGCCACGATCCATACGTCATCAAGCTGCTCAGGTAGAGCAGATGCCGGTTGGCAGATGGTGGCAGTGCCATCGGGAAGAGCAGGAGGACGGACTGGACGCATCATCCTGGACAGAGACAGCTTCACGTTCATCTTAGCCGGCATGCTCTCAGGCAGAAAGGGACAGTGGTGGACGGCTGCAGGCCAACAGAGATTAACAGCAAATATGCCCATCTGGTTCCCCGCTGATGGGCCTCACAGCAGCCTGAGAGTGAACGGCGAGAGCCAAGTGTGTCCATTCTCATCTACCGATCCAACAGCGCTTTTCATTTTACCTCAGACACAGAACATGTTGCTCACAGAGGAAAATGTCATTGATGTGCATTCCCTTTGCCACCCTGCCCTGAGAGAACGAACCCTCAGGAGGCTCACTGAGTCTGGAGGCCTGCAGCAGCTGATCGATCAGTGGGGTGACAGCAGCCTGCAGGAGCTGGAGGCCTTCATAGACACGTACTTCGAGATGGTGTGGGAACAAACCATGGGGTCGCCTCAGCAGAATGTACTCAACTCTCCTTTCCCCGAGCAGGATGCTGTGGTCGCGGAGGCTGTGGGAGAGGAGGGGGTGCTCTCATCCATAGACAAGAAACTGTCAAAGCTGGAGCTCCTGGAGGAGATCAGGAGTGATCTGGCTAAGCTGAGGGAGAGTCTGGAGCGCAGCTGGAAGGCCATACAGGAACTCAGAGAGAAAAGTAAACAAAATGCAAATAACACATGTTGATACAGGGGAGATCGAGAATCAAAGATGGAAGAAGTCAGATAGAATGAATTGTTATTGTTATTCAATTTATATTAAGTACTTGTACTCAACTTGAATATTTCCATTTTTATCTTGCAGATTCACACTAACAATGCAAATTATGATATATTACATTGATAAAACTTTATTGAACCCTGGTGGAAAATTCACAAGCTACCCAGCAGTATATTAAAAATAAGCCCCAGTTTTACCAGCTGAAACATTAAAGTGATATACACATTATTACACCAATAAATATAATCCAGTTCTGAAATGGGCTGTTCTGCATAATGAGTACTTACTTTTGGTGCTTTAACCATAGTTTGATGTTAATACTGTTGCCGTTTTTGGATGCAGGCCTTTTACTTGTAATTCTACACTGGTTTTGCAACTTGTACTTAAGTGAAATACCTCAGAGCTTCTTCCACTTTTGCAGTTTTGTTATGACATTTCTCCACAAGGGGGAGCTCTTGTATAATAGTGGGTTATACATATTATAATCTAATCCATTGATTTGATGGACTATGTTTGTTTTGCTTGAAATCTTTGAATAGATTAAATATAGTTGAAGTTGGTGGTTAGTTGCCCGATGGCACTACAGTGAAGAATGGAAACTGACTTTGCAATTACATTTTCTCCAAATTGCCATTTGTATATACCTGCATGAGCATGACCCATATGTTTAATATCTTTAGTATCTTTGCTGAGGTTTCATTGGTCCTCTAATTCTCAGGCAAAATTTGAGCATTTATTTTGTGGCAGTCTTGCGTTTGATTAAACAATGCTTCTCTTCTTATTATCTTATTATGTAAGGAGTACATGGAACATTAAACCATACATGATTGTTAAATGTGTAATTCCAAAAACTGTGGCCATTAATCTGTTGCTTAAACAACCTTGACTCTTGTTGAAAGGTTTTCTACAAGATTTTAAAACCTGGCTGCAGTATTCTTCAAAATATTGTTAAGTGCCTGCCATAAGTGATAAATCAGCAATATTTGGAGTTGCAGGTCCCAGAAACAGCCAGAGATTTTTAACAGATTTAGCTGGTACAACATTTCAAGTGAAAAAGCCTCAAGATGTTATGAAAATGGAGACTTTTTGAGAATCAGTACATGAATTTGGCAACACAGCATCTGTAAAAGGAACTTAGGATGAGGAATTTAAAAATGTGCCGAGAGGTTATGCTCTTAGGAAGTCGTCATGTACAACCCATGTTTGACCTCAAGCTGTGGGTGTCCAATACCATAAGAAGGATGACTAAAGATGAAAATAAATATTTAAATACTAAATAATAATAAATAAGGATGAACATTTTTATTAAATCAGACTACAACTGCTGCAGAAAGGCTTAAAATCACTTGTTTAAGTGTGTTTCGGATAGTTCACTTAACTTTTCCACCGAATGATTCCCTGCAGCTTGGCATCTCCTTGCACAAGCAATAAAGCCTCGAAAGGTTGAAATTAACTGTATTCATCTGTGCAGAGGGAGTCCACATATGTGCTTCTTTCTGTTTATGGCCAAACGCTCTCACCTTCAGGAATCTGACAGTGGTTGAAAACAGGAAGTCGTTTTAGCCTACCATCTTCTTTAGAGAAAATATAGAATCTCTGCTGCTACCAGTCAAAGCCCTTTTTTCCTCCAGGATTTATCAAGGGCTTTCAAGTGAGTCACACACTGGCACTGCAGAATTCAGAGGCTAATAGGGCTCTGGCAGAGTAAACACTATGAAAGTCCACTGCTGTCAAGGCCGATTTTAAAATCCCCAAAAATAAAAATGTATGGTAATGTCAGGAGGCAGGTGGCAATTTTTCTAATATAAGCTGTTTTATCTAATTTCCTGTTCAACGAATCAGTCAAATATGAAAATGGGAAAGCTTTAATTTTCTATTTTTAGCTTTGTGTGTGTGTGCGCTGGTCTGATGTGTTCATTCCTCACTGGCAGCATCATCTTGCTTCCATCCTTTGTAATAAAACTGCACCGGTGCAACTCTGCACGTCGGTGACTCCACATGGCATGGAGAGATAACTGCGTGAAAAATTTCAAACCCCAACAACCACATATCATGCGCAGGTGATGTCACTGAATTGAACATGACCTGTCTGCATTGCAATGCTTTGGACTTTTGACTGACTGCAAGAGTTTCTGAGAAGGATTTGGGCATTTGAGTGTTATTTGGCCTCTCCCTGAGAGCAGGGAGGAGAGAAAAGAAATAAATTGATTGTAAACCTGACTGACTTGATCCCCCTCCCCCCAAAAAACAAAAAATACTGAGGATCTGACAGTCTTATTGGCTCTTACCATCCACAGTATTGATTTACACCTGATAGACAGCCCGAGTGTTTCACACAGTCGCTCCCCAAATGTTGTGATAATTGTGGCAGAAAAATTTCAAACGTGAGGTGCACGAAAGGGATGGAGACACTGTGAGATTGAACTCTGTGGAAGAATAATAGCAAAAGGAGTGATTTGTGGGCAATCATGGTTGATTTATCTCTGTCAGTCCTCACTAGAGGCCTTCCTCACTTGCATTATACCTCTTTGACTATCATTAGTCCCTCAATCCCCTCTTCCCGCTTTCCTATCGTCTATCTTTCTCTGTTCACAACATGTCATTCCTCCACTCTGTTCTCCTGCTGCTCATTTTCTTTGTGCCCATTCTCTTTTTCTTTTCTCCCCATGTCTTTTCTTTCTGCTTTCCCATTCTTTCTGCTGTTCCTCAACCCGTGGTATCCCCTCCTCGTCTCAAATCAAGCCGTGAGTGCTCATCCCTCCCACCTTATTACTGGAGTTCTGCAGGGAAGCGCAGGAGAAATGGATCCCCCTCTCTCTTTCACTCTGTTGTGGAGGCTGTTCAGGAGACAATTCTGAGCCCACATCCATCTCCATTAGCGGGACAGAGCAGCGACCAGCACGACCCCCCACCCGCCGCCTTGTATCACGTTTCACTGCCTGCTATTTCTCCAGGTGGAAAAGAAAGCCAGGCAGGAAGATGGGCAGAGGCTGGGAACAGGGATGGAGTACAAGGAAGAGAGGGATGATTTACACCTGGGGTAAAGGAATCATCCATCCTCCACTTCCCTTCATGCTCTCCTACTATGACCTCCCCAGGGGGCGATATCTGGGACACGCTACAGTGTTGACCAGTGTACCTCAGTGGGAGGACTGAACTTGTCTACCCTTTTCCAGCCCACAAAGAAAGTCTACTGCACATCATGACCTCACAGAAATACAGATTTCAAAAACAGATTTTTGTGTAAAATTGGGGATACAGCAAAGAAACAGTTGTATCTGATGATCAGGCCAGGTCACAGTTGTGTGGTACAAGTTCTTATTAAGTTCAGTTCTCACAACTCAAATTTTGGTCAAGAACGGAGAGAGATTTTGGTGATGTCACTGGAAATATGAGCCCTGAGGTTATTACAGAGACTATATTTCTGAAAAGATGCAATTCAAGGTTCCAGTAAGATCTCAAGCTATTTGAAACAAATCAAGTCAACTCTCACAAGACAACTCTTAAATAGATGTTGGCACCATATCTTGTTTTTTAATCTTACAGATTCTACTTCCTCAAAAAACTCTTACGTCTCCAGCTGTAGCTAGAGAATGTACAAAGGCAGAAAGGTAGCACAGAAAGGGAGAAGGGAGGGACAGATAGATATAAATCAAGACAAGTCTTCATTTGTTAGGGCTCAAGTAACTAGCTGCCAAGTCAGCTCTGATTCCAAACTATTATCAATCAGGGAAGCACAGGGCATCAATGTGGGAGCTTCTGACCTCATGGAGACACCACTGCAACATTACGTTTAACCTGTGGGAACAATTTCACTGGAATCGTTCGAGAATAGCCTGTATATGTCCAGGCTTCAAGTGTGGAGCTGATGGAGGAGTGTGTGTCAGAATTAAATGAGGTACATTTGGTTTTACTGCCACCTGGTCGAGACCAGAACCCCACCAAAGAAACACACACACTCACCCAGGGTCTCCCCTCTTCCATCTTCCCAAAATTCACGTCCATCATTGTGCCCCATCAGGATATGCCGGGTCAGGGAAAACCTCAAGGGCAAAGTTCAGGAAACAATTAAGGGAAATAACTGCACACTAGTGGACTGAATTCCAGCCCCGTTTTGAATATGTGTCTGTTTCTCAGAAGGTCCCACTCGTTAAATCATTAACCCCACGACTGGAGACCACAAAAGAGGAAAAGCAACACAGTTGTATGTGAAAAATTTAGACGACATCTGCTTCGCAAGTGGCTATTACGAGAGCTATTACAGGGAGGGAAAAGAGGAGAGCCCCCTGTAAATCAATGGAGTCTTACTGGGTTTGTGGTTTGACCCTCAAGTCGACTTCACCTTCAAATGTTTAGCTCCCAATGAAGGCTGACGAGGCAGAATGCTTTCACAGCATTTTATCACTGCAATATGTCAGATGCACTTAAATAAGGTATATATCATAGATAGTCTGAACACCTCTGCTCTTACAGCATAACCACTTAGGACTGCACAACATCTACACATCAAAATATGGTTCAGACTGAACACATATGAAAACTTTTAATTGAATTTTTTTTAAAAAGTAAAAAATACATTTTCAGTGCATTAAGAGAGGGATTTCCCAAACTGGAGACCTCAGTCAAGAGCTCTTAAGATGAATTGAGATCATTTAAAAGAATTTTTAGATGAGCTTTAGCAGCGCAGCTCCAAGGACGGCAGTGTTGGCCAGTTCAGCACTTTCATTCATATCTCAGCAGCCTGACAGTGCTGCTAAAATGGCTGTAGAGTCTTCATCTTGTTTCAACTTTCAGCTTTTAAAGGAGTGTTTCCCAGTCTGGTTGCCCCATTCAAGAAGTTGATGGATTTGATTCAGATCAGATTGGTCTCTAACCTGTTTTGTCTTTTCATGCACCTAAAACAACCTCATGAGAGAAAATCGCTTTTCAGTTGAACTGCATTATTGCTTCATTTTAAGGTGCTTCAAGGCAAAAAATAAAAAAATTAAAAAATAAGGGGCTATATGTTAGTGCATATGTCTACTGATTGTACTACATTAACATACCAACAGAAGTTCTTTCATACATGGCAGGATCCATGAATTTAAATTTTAATCTTTAACATTGCATTTGGGTGACTGATTTTAATTGTCTGTGGCTATATTATACTACAGCCATGGGTCTTTTTTTCCCTGAGAAAGAAAATGAGTGGAGGAGCCTGAGCTCTGTGGCTTGAATGACAACAACATAAAAGGGATGTAAAGAGGTTATTGGGATGCAAGTTGTGTTACAGGAGATATAGGATGGTGCTTGCTGGAAAATGAGATAATGGAGAAAAGAAGAACGAGAAAGAAAACCAGACGAATGAATACAGATTTAGTGTTTAGAGCCAAAAATGATAGTGCATAGTCTCATATATAAGCACACACACACACACACACACACAAACACACAAACACACAACCACGCACACAAATACACACGCATGCAAATACAGGCACACACACACTGCAATGGTTTATTTAGTGTCTGTGTTTAGGATTTCCAGGACATTAGCAGCCAGCCATGTACGCTGGTTGAGTGAGCATGGCTGGCCACCATAAGGTTATGGTCTTTGATCACTGCCAGTGAGATGGAGAGCATGATGGTTTGGAAACGCAACATGATTACACACCTAACAAACACACATGCAGAAACACACATGCATTTATAGAGGTAACATGTTATGGCATGCAGCAAAAAAGAAATTAAAGATGTGGAAATACTGAAATGCAATGATACTGCTGATTTCATGTACTCATGTGCAAGTATATAGTAAGAAGTATTTTAGCTTCCATTACTCAGTATTATTTAATAGTATTGAGCGGTTTGTGGAAATCCAGAGTTCGGAAAGATCACATTCTGGAAGTAAAGGATGCTTGGAGGAAGGCAGAGGAAGAGGATCAGGTTAACTAAGATTGCTATTCAATACCATCCAACCAGCTAATCGTATTACTCCCCTCTCTGTGCCCGGCTGTCAATACTCATCCTCGGGTTGCTCTCAGTCAACAGCTCAACTTTTACTACCATGTACTGTCTCCTCTTCTTAGATCTTAACACATCTCTTTGTTTGCACCATTTCCCCCCTGGCCCAGCTTGCAACCCTCTCTTGTCCACACTGCATTTGCCTCCTTCCATGGGCTCAAGGAGTCAGACATCCGTGCCCTGTATGACCCCGTGGTGGCCATGACCAAAGCAAGATGGACGAAAGCCCCTCTGATCCCAGGACGTTATGCCTGCATTAAACAAAACGTGTGCAAAGCAACTGAATTCATCTCCGGCTGCAGGGTTATTATGCAGATGTTCTGTCGCTTCTATTTATGCAAACAGCCAGGATATAATTGCAGTTCTCAAATCTGAATATATTTGAATCACAATTTTGTGCATCGTAACAATAGCTTTTCTGATTCATGCCGAGGGAACAGCATTATTTATGTGCCGTGGGGCTTGGTGCACTCTCGAAGAGCAGGGGATAGTGTCTCGACAGACATCAAGATTTTAAATCACGCAACGCCATCAATACTCCATTGCCGTCACCTTAAGTGAAGCAGCTCATCCATTTGGCTGATTATAGTGGTTAGCCAAAGCGTTACCATGAAGAGGATGGAGAAAAGCAGGTAAGAAAGCAAATAAGAAGTGCGTCACTCGATTACATTGGCTCATGAATGGTTTTCTCTGAGGCAGTGCTTCAATTCACTGCAGGGGAGAGACAAACTGTGTTATTACTTAATAGAATGCTCTCAAGACCATTTATGAACATGTTTTTATTGTGATTTTGAGGAAGAACAAAAATGATTAAGGCAATAACTTTGACTATTACACAAAAAAATATCACAGCGAAACTTGAAGTGTTCCCGAGAGATGAATGAAATAAGTCAGCTGTTTCCCTATGTTTCCCTATTAAAGTACAGTCAAAGCACCATTCAGTTCTGTCTACAGTACCCGATACACTACAGTAAGTTTACTGCTTCCCTGCTTTATGTCTCCCAAAAACTGTAAAAAAAAAAAAAAGAAGTTGCTAAAATAGCCCTTTCGGCAACTGTAAAATTTCACTGCTTCCTGCTCAGAACCGTTTAAAATATTTTTCTTATGTCACCTAACCCTAACCCTCAGCAGTCACTGTCTTTTGATCTATAGTCCTATAAAACATAGCATTAACTTCCTCCTACTTAAACATACTTAAACAAGGCACTACATTAAATTATTAGTGGACAGCACATGCTCTGTATTTCAGTCAGGCGCTTTTGTCAAGGAAGTTATGAGGAAACTCGCAAAAAATAAGAACAGTGATGATGCATTATTGGAGAACAAATCCTCCCAAGTATAAATGCCAATTAAATCAACAAAACAAAAAAAAACAGCATGAAGAAGGTTAGAGCTGAGACTAATGTAAGGCTTCAGTAGTTTGAGCCTTTTGAATCAAGTAGGTATTTGTTTCTGAGTCAAAATTTCACAACAGAAAGATCCACTTCATTTGACAAACTGTGACTGATGGAACTGAGTTTTTGTCCCGAACAAAGGCGGTAGGAATTTTGTCCCACATCAAAAAGTGAATGAAATATTGTTTGTGGTGCTTAAAGCATACAGAATTGAAATGTGAAAAACTCAGCAGGAGATTGGCAGAAGATTCTGAGTAACCCAAAGACCCTGCTGTCTTCTGTTTTCTGCTCTTTTGGAAACAATTTTTTGCTTCCATTCCCTGATCTGAGAAAATTACTGTAAATCCATGGACAGTCACCTGAATCAAGCAGAATTTTTCCGACTGGTTGAATGATCTGTTTATTTCTTTGTGACAAATACCTAGACATGTGTTTCTTAAGCTGCAGTGGAAACATCTCACCTTTTCACGAATGATCGCTGAACTAAACAATGACATGAAATGAGTTGTATAGATGGACATTTTTTGCAGCGTGTGTGTCGGCTAAATCACTTGTGTACTTTCCTGAGCATCACCTGTTTAAATACAATGCTGTCTGCATCTTTCAACTTCGGGTTCCCAGGTACACTGGGGTCAACTGCTCTGATGGGGTCAAATGTTTTACAACCTGCAGCTTTCATGCTGCTGCCTCCCCATACGGTGACAGCAGGGGATCCAGGGGTGAATATTGAGGTGAACACGATCTGGCCTCCAGCCATGCAGAGAAAGAAACAAGGAGAGCACTGAGGGCTTCGTTTTTTTATTTTTTATTTTTTATGACTGTCCAGGAATGTAACGGCGCACCTGCCCAACAATACCATCCCCTGTATGGATTTCTCAGGTATGAAAGGAACAGTGTTTAGTGCCTGTGTGTGCTGGGTCACTGTAAACACACTGAACCATCTCAGGAGCAATACAACACTGGCTCTGATGCTTTACTGCACCTCTGCTGCATCCTGTGGCTGTTTGGGAATCCACGCACTCTGTCAGGCTGTCTGACTTGACATGGTCTTTTTGTACTTTAACCAACTATTCATGAACATTTAATCAAAATGGCTATAGTTTAATGGTCTGATTCTGCAAACTGCCTTTTTAAATTTCAACACGTGGATCAGGCTCATAAGCACAGCTCAGATGGGGCTGCTTGTGTAGGACCCGCAATTCAAATTTTAGCCGGTAACGTTTTACTTTAAGAGCCCACTACAAATGATCAGTTGTAACAGTTACTATGGTGGCCAGGTACTTGCCAAATGTACTTACTCATTTGCTCTCATTTGGTCAAACTACCTGAAAAACAGCTGTGCATATATAATGGCAGTTATTTAAGGTTTATCATAGTCTAAATGACTGCTTTAGAGGTTGTTATCTCATTGCACACCAGTCCTCTGGAATTCATTTTATATTTCTGCAGGAGATAAGAGAGTTTTTCTTCACATTTCACAGCGAGAAAGTCAGATGCAAAATAAATTGCTCACTCTCAAACACCCCTATCTCAGGTGGCAAAGAAATCTCTGGTGATCAGGGGCCATATTAACAAAGGAGGATACTCTCAGAAAGCTCCAATTTAGTGAGAAGATGTGGACCCCATTGCTCTGTATGGGGTCAGCTCAGCTTTCATTAATACATGTGATTGCTGGCCAGTCTATGTAAGCAATGGTGTTGGTTTGTAAATAAATCTACCATACACCAGCAAACATGAGAACAGCAATGAAAGTGAGTAAAAGAACCAGAAAACTGCAATTTGACCAGTGTTTACTATTTGCTTAGTTAGCTGACAAGCATAAAACCATTTTCTCCTCTGCTTGAGAAACTCCACCTTACTTCTGTGCTCTCTTAAGTCCGAGGAACCTTTGTGAATAACTCTTATCTTACTTTTAATATAATAGTAATAGTGTTAACTGCAAGGGGAAATCCCTCAAAAGCATCATAATTCTTGGATTTTCTTAGATGTCGTTCCTCGGAGCAACGCTTTGTACTCTTTTGGAATATGGCCTCTGGCATGCAATTGTGTGGGAGAAAATGAACTTTTCGCTCTGGTCTAAATTATTGTTGCGATAACTTCCAATTAATCATTAAAGAGAAAATTAATTAACGAAAAGACAGATATATATCACCAGATTTTTAATGAGCCGTGGAGCTGGAAAATAAGCAATACTTTTAATATGGTCATGCATGCCATGGGCCTGGAAGGGCTTTTATGCTTGTTACTGGTAATGCATGACACAAAATCACAAGTCACTGCCGTGACTTGTGAGCTTAATGTTAACATCAGCATGCTAACTCACTCATTAATAAAATAGGCTGATGTTTAGCAGATATAGGTTTTGCCATGTTCTGTCAGGGCACTGTAAGCGGACAGGACTCAAATACACAACTGAGACAAAAACAGAAGCCCAAACTGTTCATCTTTACTGACAGTTAAAGTTTGTGGTCAAGGCTTTGGGTGGGAAACAGGCAGACTGGAATTACAGGTTAACAGAACAGGGGACAAGCAAAAAAGTCTAAAACAAAAAGGCAGTCTGGCTGGAGAGCTGTAGCAGAAAAAGTACAACTGACAAACTGGCAGGGGATGAATGAAACTGGGCATGGTATAAATACTGAGGGAGTTAATGAGGGAATGAGAAGGGGAAGGAGAAACCTCTGGAGTCCATGAGTGTCGGACTCAAAATTTCATGTATCCTGTAGTTGTCACATAGTAGTGATTATATATTTGTAAAAGTACACACGGACTAATGATTACATCATGTAAAGTATATATTTTGTAGTCAGTTCCCAGGCAACTTTACATTTTCTCATGCAGTATACAAGGCTTAATTCAGACTGAATCAGGAGCAGCTTAGTGCTTTTTGTTAATTAGCATTTCTTTCCTGATTTATTCTTTGTTTGCTCCTCAGAAACTCCTGAGGAATTTGGTGTAATGCATTACACTCTTGCGCTGTTAACGCTATACGTCAGCTCTGATGTCTGCCTCCAACTTGGCATCCCACATGAGCTTTTGGCTGCAGGTCATCCCTGCTGCTCCTTTCACTACAGACTGCATGTTGAAAGCTGAAAACAATGCTTTGAACATCCAAGCACAGCAGATGAGAGGGGAGCTGCATGATGAAAATTCCTCAGATTTGGATTCTTTGCTTTGATTTCTGCGTGGAGCCGTGTTTCCAATAAATTGCTCTTGAACTTGGACAGAGAAATCTGGCTTTGTAAAAGCTGCATAGTAAAGATGAGTCACTGAAGCACATTACCCAGGGGGGATTGTTTCTCTCCCAAACACAGAAACACACCCTCCTTATGGAAGCAACAGAAGGAGAAATTAGGCTCCATCCTGTTCGGTGCAGCAGTGGAAGTTCATTAATTACTCACCTACTTTAATTAACAGAGGAGTGAATTTTTGCTCCACTAATTCATTCACCGCTCCGAGTAAAAAGAGACGGTGAAAAAAAAAATGCCAGCCATTCATCTTGGTACATGTTACACAGCCTGAGAAATTGTGCACAAGCTGGCAGACTTCATTTGGCTAAAAATATTAGCAGGAAATGTCGCTCATTGTGGGGAAGCCACAGGAAGGAGAAACCACTACCACCATGTTATTGGCCAAAAAATTCAAAACCATTGATTACAGCTTGGGACAGCCTCAGGTCAAAAAGAAACCAGGAATTTTAAGTTTAAAATGCACAGCTGGTATTTAGAGTATCTGTTTTACCTAAATATGTGAAGTATGGGGATATTCTTGTAAGAAAGCACTCTGGTTCCTGTAATAATGCTATAACATGGTCAGTTAAACAGCTCTGATGGGATCATCTGCTTAAAAATCCATTTTTACTCTCCTCTTTGAAGCCATGATATTTGAGCTTAACGTTCAGGACGGGGGCAATCTTTCAGAGTTAAAAGTTAACCAAGGAGAGAAAACCCTGGCCATGAATATGACAGCGTAAAGACAGCCTGCCAGGGGAAAAGTGTACGCTCTCCTTCCAGCTCTGGCTCAGCTCCAACTCGCAGTGTGTACTTTGTGTAGCTTATATTTGCAAACGATTTGTGAGGGGTGAATGCAGATCCTCCTCCCTACTATAATTCTTTTTTCCCTTCAGATGTGTAACCAGTCGCAGGTGATGTCCTGTGCTGTACTTGGCAAGTCTGTATCAAACATGTGGTTTCCACCCTTTTCGACTCAGTAGTGGTACTCAATGCATGCTGGGCCGTAACTTCATTCTGTGGCTATCCAAACTCTTGTATCAGCCTCGATCTGACACCTCCGCTGCACAAAGATAAGTAGTGCAATAAGAAATCCCAGTTTTTTTTGTAACAGCACACCAGGGTCACACATGGTCTTTAAACTGCAGCAGGAGACACTGCTTGTCTTGACCAGACTCATCTGTGTCTAAACAGCACAACATCTGTATTTTATAAGATATGGATTAAAGAGAGGAAATGCTGTGCATTTGTTACTGGGAATGCATGACACAACCTTTGGCTCTCAAGCTGCATTTTGAAAAAAAGTGGTGTTAACTTTATTTTTCTTACTCCTGCAATCAGGATGTGAACCACAGCCAAGGAGTGGCTGATGATGTGAATCCCTTCACATCTTTACCTGCACAGCCCAAACAAAAGAAAAAAAAAATATTACATCACCTTTATTATCTGACCAGAGTCAAAGTCTAATTTTTATTTTTATGATAGAGACCAAAAATGACAAATCACATACAGTACCAGCTGTCCTTGGGTGAAATTAAACATCTGAAGGTTTTCGTAGGACACATTAGAAGTCCACTGCAGTTCATGAATATGTAGAGAGTCACCCGTCTTCACTGGCTCTGTGCACCAGAACATATTGGAACGAAAATTAAACTATGACTGTGATTAAATGCCTGACCTTTAACTTTCATTTGAGGCTGTTTCAATCTAAATATGAGGAGCAATCCATGAATTGTAGTCAAGAACTGAAACTATGTAAAGTACATAGTTTCTACAGTGTTCATCCAGTACGGCTGTAAACACCTTCAAAGACCTCTGCAGCTGAAAGCATTTACTTTAACCCCAGTCTTTGCTTTTAATTTGAAATCTGTTGTGCTGTAATACTGTGAATCTCAGTCCAAATAACTCACAGACAGTACGGATGGCAAACATGCAGCCTCTTCAACAACCAACAAAACAATTCATATTTGTTCGCTAAAATACATTTGGATAACAATCAGAAAAACCTGAATGTCCATCACGAAGAGATGAAAATTGGTATTTGATGTGGCTCCCAAAGTAAACACAGTACCCACAGAATAAAGAACTACTAGACAGAACAAAAATAAATATGTGAAATAAGAATGAAAGGAAGTACTGTTTTGTTCCTGTATAGGGCTGGGGAGAAAATAAATCAAACAACAACACTCTTCACCAGGTGTGTGTACTACAGGTAAATAGTACAGGGCAGAGCATTCAGTGGTGGTGACTGTCAGTGAGAAAAAGATGAGGTGCACAGCTGTATTTACAACAACGAAGTACAATGCATTAAACTGTGGGATTGTTAGCACAAAGATGTGCACTTGCTGTGGACAACGTGTCCAAAGTTGCACCCTATCTATGCAGTATATCCTATGTAGTTATAATGGAGTGCCCTAATTCCTCATGTGTATATGTATCCATGATGCAGAGCCAAATATTACACACTACTTCTTCACTATAAATTGCACAAATTGTACACCCAGACCATTTGAATAAAATGTCAAAGAAACACATAAAGCTCACAAAGGTGAGAGTAAAAGACGTGAAGCGTGACAGTCAACCTGCAGGTATAGGTAATTACATTTACATCTAATTGACATTTATGGTGCACATTGATTGAATTAAATCGTATCTATAGTTATCAGCTGCATTGGAAATTTATTCACTTTGTGTTTTAAACTGATACAATGATGAAAGATGATGTTTAAGACATTCCATGCTATACATTTTCACCGACCCAGCAGTATGCTATACAAATGCATTTCTTCTCAATGTGCACAGTCCAGATGTGTAAAAGAAAGCAACTTATTGATGCACATTTTCTATCCCATTAACAGGTCAAAATTCTGATTTGGTTTTGATAGGAAACACTGATGGATATCTATTTTCCACTTACAGCAGAAAATAAGCCATGGGACCCAGTGCAATAAAGTGTTTTCAACAGCCAAAACCCACTACTGCAACGATGAAACAGCTTTAAAATGTAAAATCATCAGACAATTATTTCATACTGCCAAGTTAAGTAGCAGCGGCAGTAATAAAGGACATTTATGTGCAATAAATAAAGCTGTGGGATGAACCTGCCGCCCACCCTGCGCTTGCTGGATAAGGGATCTAATGTAGTTTCTGCAGTTAGACGAAGTTAGGTTCACGCTGAGAGGATCTTCTGATATGTTTCATAACCCGGTAGCCATTTATCACCCATGTTGAGAATTGCAACTGGGATGCGACACTTTTATGATGGTGTATAGGTATGAATATTGCTGAAATGTGCTGCAAAACTGGCAATATATCTGTCACAAGCAGTCGCTCATGGTACAAATTGTGATGTGAGCATAATGTGATGACATATGACCATTCCTTTTCTCCTTCTTTCTTATTTTTCAATAATTTCTAAAATCATTAATGCTGTATTCTAATAATATCTTCATTCTCTTTTCATGACAAAGTGTGTCCCTGGGTGGGAGGGTGAAAGGTGCTTTTTAAGTGAGAGAAAGGAATGTCATGTTTTGCCACCCTTGTGCTGCTGCCCACAGCAGTCATCCTCATCAAGATTGTGTTTTATTAGTGACCTTGGAGACTGACATGACATTTCCTCTCGCTGACTAATCACATGGCTGGAAACGTGATATGCACAGAGAAAAAAAAAATACACGTATCCCACCAAAGGCCCTGTCAGCACAAATCGTTATATCCATAACACTACTAATATAGAGCTCACTTTCAGAGGACATTTTTCTATTTCTGGCTGCTGAATGGATACATTTCATCTGAGAGTTGTAGTACATCTCTGTGTTACACTGTTATTAGGATCTGACAATAAAAACAGCTTGACAGTGTGAATATTAATATTAATTCTCAATTTTTGATAGACAAATCGTTCTTTAAAACCCACGTCGACCGCTTTCACCCCTGGGGTGATTGAGTGGCTTTACTCAGACTGTACTGACCACAGACAGTAAATACTGGATTTAAAGGACTCAGCGTGTGAATACAGCATGAAAGGAGGATGTATTTATGGAGAAGAGTGCTGTCAGAGTCGTCAGAATGGGGGTTAGTCAGAGGTGCTGCAGGGGTGGTCTCAAAGGAGGATGTAGGAAGTGGGAAAATTGATGTGTCCCAGGATCAATACAGGAGAGCATTCGGATCTCAACAGCGTAACTAAATCACCCAGTGGCTTCTGCTGCTGCTGCTTCTTCAGGGGCATTGGCCTCTCTGCATCTCCTGAGCTGATGATCTGTGTGGAGAAGGTGGAAGTGGCGGGGTCACGAGGATCACAGACGACGAGCTTAGGAAAGGAGGGCTGTAGAAGAGTTCAGGAAAGGTTTAAAGATAAAGAGGTCCTTTTTTTGTGACTACAACTGCTTCATCGCACACATTGTCTTGGATCAATACCCATTGACACTGGTTTTCCTTAAGTGTAAAAGCTAAGTACCTCATTGAGCAGCAAACAGAGTTATAATGCATAGATGTGCATTAGTGGTTTTGAAGTTGTCTCACCAAATTTATTATTATCTTAAAAACAACAACAAAAAATGATCTGTGATGCAGCAAGCAGGGCCTAATGGATTCATGTGATTCAGACCTCAACAAATGTCGATTCAGCTGGTTTCCAAAATGTGACTCAAACTGCAGTCCACACCTAGCTCTCCAACATTTGTGCAATACTGTACAAACAGTACAGTGTGTCATGAAAAATACAAGAAAAAAGTCTTCTAATGATAAAATGAAAGATAACTCTGTCTAAACTCATGCACCAGAGACACATTTACAGTGGGACAGATATGCAAAAATCTAAATCATGCTGTAAAGTAAATACATTCAGTATTTGCTTAAAGCTGCAGTTTAACACAGTAACGTTCGAAACGTGAGATCAGTGAAAATGAAGCCGGTGAGGCGACTTCTTTTTTTAGGGAGAACAATCTCATCCCTCACTGTTAAGCTCAAGATCAGCACACAGATCCAAGTGAGAGCAGCCGCTGATCTGGGCTCAGTGGAGTCGCCCTCTTGTGGCAAATGATGATCATGAGCCTTGAACTGTTAAGTGACTGACGTTACCAGGTTCCAGGTACCAGGATTTGGATGATGCCAACAAAACAACAGCAAAAGCATAATTTAACAAAGTTAATTTAAATACATTAAATTTTGAGCAGGTATGGAGAGTAAAAAAGTATATCGGTGAAAGAAAAAATATGTACAGTATAATGACTGATCTGAAAAATAGAAACACCTGTTATACTCCTTCAGTCCATGGGATTTTTGTTTAGTTTTTTGTGTGTTGACCCAGTTCTTAGAATAATTCTTGAGGCTGTGAGTCTCTGTGGTAATAATTTGGTTTTGGACTGTATTATATGGAAAGTGTTTCTAATATTCTGACTGCCTCATTTACATAATGTGGTGGAGCCACAAAAAAAAAAAAAAAAAAAGAATTAGAAACACACGCTTCAGTTTAACGCAATCCAGCACAACGGTGCCGCAAACTACTGGCACAGTGTCGACTGCAATTATAATTCGATCATTTGAATAAGAGGCATAGTCAATGTGGCCAAAAGTGTGTGGACATCATCTGTAAGCGGTTGTTGGACATTTCTGTGCAAGACCATGGGCGCTAATCTGCTGCTGTAACAGCCTCCACGGTTCTAATTTCAGACTTTTTGAAACTTTGCTGCAGGAATATGTTTCCATTCAGCCACAAGAAAATTAGTGCAATAAGGACGTGGATGGGGATGAGGTTTTGGTTCCTGTTCAGGCCAGTCAAGATCTTAAACGCCAGACTGGGGCAGATTCTGACAGAGGGGAGAGGGTATTCCCAAGCTATCGTCAGAAAATATTATTTTACGGTATGATTTAGCAATACGTTCCCAGCTTAACTGTGTCTTATGGGACCAGCCCATTAAAAACGAGCCAAGAGCAACCTACAGGGGTGTTCAACTACTATGAGCCACATGTTATACAATAAGCACAGAGAGGGGGTGCGGCCGGGGTGTAGTGATATTGCTGAGTGTGTCACACATCATTGTTGCTCCCATAAAATAAATGTAAATCATGTTTGATGTCACTTTTGTGATCAAGACCTCACGTGAGATCAGAGCGAGAGTGAGAGTCAGAGAGAGGAGAGGGGGAGAGGGAGAGAGAGAGAGGAGCAGGTTGTATACTGCAGGAGTAACGGTGGTAATAAACTGTAGGGTGGACATGCCCCCTCTCCTCTCCTCTCCCCTCTTCTCTCCTCTTACTCCTCCTCCGCAGTGCACTTGCAGCTGAGCAGCACTCCGGACAGGACGGTCTCCTCCTCCTCCTCCTCCTCTTCTCCTCCTCTCTGTGTGTTATTGAGGTGGTGTGTGTGTGTGTGTGTGTGTGTGTGGCGGCGGTGGTGGTGTTGAGGGAGTAGGTGCACCGGCACGCGCATCTGACTCCAGTCAGTCCAGAGGTCCCGGGCGCGACGCGTGATGGTGCGGACTCATTGAGAAAAATCTGTGCTGCCGGGATTAAAATGAGCTCTCCTGCTGAGCGGCTCTCCTCCTCCTCCTCCTCCTCTTCCTCCTCCTCCTTCTCCTCGTCCACATAGCCTGCTCTGCACATGATCTGTTTTGTGTCACTCCAGCAGGCGACGCAGGATGACTACTACCTTATCGCTGGTGTTTTTGTGCGCTTTGGTAAGTAGTCTGTACTGTAATTACTGTAATCTCCCTTTCATACTTCAGAAATTGTCTATCAGGACTGATAATGAGTTTTAAAGACCTTATCCACTTTCTGCTATTATTTTTAAAATTTTCTTTTCACTGAGGTGTCTCCATCTTGTTCCTATGATATTTTACTTATGATATTGTGTAAGGATTTATAAAAAACCTTAATATTCCTAAAATAATCCTACAGGGACTTTTGAAGTGAGTTTTTTTCCCCCTGAGCTCAGAATTCTTCATGGCATTTTCTCTCTGATGGCTGTAATGTTTCTGTTTCTGTCTGTGATATACTGTACATGATTACATTGTCACTGTATTATTGCTGTAGTGTTTCCCTTCATAATAACCTATCATTGAGCAACTTGCTGCCCACACTCCCCCTAAACAAGCAGGTGCTGTATTGTTAAACACCAGCAAATTTGAATGTGATATATGCTGGGTTATATTATATTCCCTCCAGCTCTGCACACACACACACACACACACACACACACACACACACCTCATGCCTCCCTCTTGGTTTTCATCTTGGGAGGAAAAGTTAGACAGTGCTGCTAGGATTACTTTATGGAAAACTGAGATTTCTGCTTCACATTGGGCTGCATCTAGACATGCAGGACCAGTGTGTTGACAGGCACCTCTAATCCACTTTTAGTTTTTAGCTCAATTTTATGAAAAAAAATTAGAAGAGATAAAGATGCTTCAGCTTGTGGAAAAGTTAAACCAACTCATTTAATCTTTATCCGACACGAGGTGCAAGTTGGTGATTTTGACACAAAGCATGAGGGCTCTTATGACAAGGTGAAAAAGTTGATTATGGAGGACGGTGGTGATAAAGCGCAGAGCTGAGGGCACATCCTCCCGGCGTTCCTGGCATGTCCACAGCAGCTGGTCTAATTGGGCTGTGCAGCTCAGTCATCATGTGAACAGCCCTGCATATGAGGGGTGGGGGGGGACACGCTGTTATGACAGCTGGTTTTCAGGGGTGGTGACAGTTGGGTGCACTTTGGTAGAATTAAATTTAGAAATAAACTCTCAAATTGACCATGAAATTGGGGAGAGGACAAACCAAGCATATCACAGCTGGGTCACTGTCCGTTTTAGTTTTTTGTTGTTGTTGTTGCGCATGTGCCTGCTGATGGCGAGTAAATTTCCCTCTGAATTTGCCATTAATCTGTGCTTGAGTTGAGTGATAATCCAGGGACATGTCACAGGAAAGGGAGTTGACGCAGCGGAGAGAGGACATAAATCTCTCTGTAGATACAAGAGGGAACTCTGAGGTTTTGGGCTGCATCCAGATTTTTTTTTTTGCAGGCAAAAATGTGACTGTTGCCCTGAAAATATGCTCAAGTAAAATCAGAGGTTGGTGCAGAAATGTTGAGATAAGGTTGCAGAGGAGAGAGATGACGAGGGAGAGATACACACCCTGAGAGTGAAAAGTGGAATGGAGGGGGTTGGTATTGAGCAAGAGGAGCAAGAGAGTGAGAGAGAGAGAGAGAGAGAGAGAGAGAGAGAGAGAGAGAGAGAGCAAGAGAGAGAGCGATCTAACGGCTGCCCCGTACATCTGTTTCTGAATGAAAGCAGGGACGGCAGAGAGGGGAGCGAGAGGAGGGACGAATGAGAGAGAGAGAGAGAGAGAGAGAGAGAAAGGAATGACAGAAAAGATGGAACTGATGTCTCAGCAAATGTGAATCAAGTGGAAATGAGCTTTTGCTCATTATGTAATAAAAGCCACAGGGCATGAGGGTGATTCAGTATAATTCTTTGTTCTAAAACATTGTGGATATTAATTCCTTTTATTTAACATGGCCGGCAAAACAAGCCGCAGTTCTTCTGCCAGTGAAAGTGCGTGGCATTTAATAGTAGAGAGTATGGCGGCAAAATGCAACAAGGTGAAGGAAGAGAGAGGGGAGGTGATCCCTGGAGATTGGACAGATTAGTCATCATCATCATCATCAGGGAGAAGACACTTATGCATCATGAAGAATAACAAATATTACAGCAAATGCATGCATTTAAAGTCCAATTGCTGCACTGTGCTGCAGGTATCTAAGGTGACATTGACACACACAAATTAGGCCAGTGCTGGAGAAAAACTTAAAGAATCTTAATGGAGACTCAATTTTATCACCTCAGTTTTTAATCTATCATATCCCTTAGGGACCAAAATCTGTTGACACAGTGACATTGAGGCGACTAGTCCTCCATTTGGGCACAAAAACAAGTACTCATTAAATTAAACCATTAATGTGCAATATCATATTATATATTTTATATTATGTAATATATTTTGGTTAAAGTGAGGAGGACACTGCACTGACTTACCCCTAAGTGAGAAAAACTGCCTCTGTCTTTGTGAGGACCAGTTTGAGTTTTAGACCCAAATGCCATTCTTAGAAGGTGGGGACATTTCAGTAGGGCAGAGTTGGAGGATTAAGTTTTTTTCTTTTTGAACTTAGGGTTTATCTAAGTTAAGACTTAGATTTAAGGGTAAGGGGCTGGATTTAAGCATGGTTAGGAGACAGCTGCTTGGGAATGCATGATTACAATGAACATTCCCCACAAGTGTCACGGTAACAATGTATGTGTGTGTTTTCAGGGGTGATCGGAAGCAGAGGTTTCACAGCCACTCTCACCTTTACACAGTAATTAGAATGGTCATGTGTATAATGTTGTGCACACATGATCTTATGGTTACTGCCTTGGCTGGGGCATGTTGTAAGTTTACTATTAGAGCTGATGTGCCTTCAGGGCGGCTATTATGGCAATTTATATGACTGACTTGCTCAAAGTGCGTCTAATAGGCTATAGGTGGAGACATGATTTATGATGAATCCTGATGGCAGTTGGATCTGAGGAACAGGTTAGACATATGGAAATGATTTTCATCAATTTGTTTTGCCGTGTATGCTCAAGTCACAAGGGCCCGCGCTGCGTGTGTTTGGATATGTGTGAAAGTTTGGGTCTGCTCTTGGTGAGTGTGTGTATCGCATGTGCCGCCGCTCTAACGTAGCCTACTGTGCTTCTGTCCTGGTGTGCCAGGTGGCGTTAGCGCTGACGTCTAAGACGGAGCGGGCGGTGCCGCTCCCCTGCGACTCGGGCCAGTACACAAACGATGGAGAGTGCTGCAGGGAGTGTCCACCTGGCGAGGGAGTGGCGAAGGAATGCGGTGCTACCCAGACCGTCTGCACCCAGTGTCTGGACAGTGAGTGGAGATTTATGCATGTGCACTGTGCTGATCAAACTTGTTTTATTGATAAATTCATTGCGTCACTGCTGTAAATTCTGGTCATATCAAAGAAAGGACAACAACAACAACCAAGTCCATTTGAATATTTTCTAATGTACAACCAGATATCAGGTTTATGTTATGGAGGTATTTAGAGATCTGAAGTCTGTGCTCCCATCCACATTTTGGTCTTCAAAGCATTGTAAAATTACATTAAAGACACTCACCAGCAAAATCTTTCCACAAACAATGTCCAGAGTCCTCACAGGCGACTGGTTTCATCTTTGCTACAATGTGGTTCCAGTGCAATCTGCTCAAAGTAATATGTTATTTATTCCTCTGATTTAGGTGAACTGACCCTCTTATAGATCTGAAAGCTAACCTTTCACACCAAAATGCTCAAACTTGACTTGCCAGAGACTCTACTTCTAGAAATGTGTCAAGAGTAAAAGGATTAAACTCGGTCTGGAAGCAATCAAAAAAAAAATATGCACAAATATGTATACACATGTAAACTGTTGCACAGCTGCAAAACTGTATGTCCTCACCACCACCTTACACACTTACACCCGATTAATGCAGAGTTTCTGCACTTTACATCATCTGTATTTACACATCCACACTCACTTTTCTTTTTCATTATGGCAGTTCGGGCCCTGAACTCCAAACAAAAAGATCGTCAGAGCCAAAACAAACTGCTATTGTCCAGTTTGTATCATTTGTGCGAAGCGTCTGCTTTTCCTTTATAGAGTCCCAAAAAAATAAGGCTGGAATTCATATGTTTGACGCTTGTAAGTAGGTCCAAATGTGTTCGCCTACAGATCTGCTCAGCCTGTGAACCATTAGCACTCACTTTATAGAGAGCAGAGCTGGGAGACGTGCCAACACCGCAACATGATGGTGGAGAAGAAGAAGAGCAAATGCTGCAAACAAACGTGTTCTTCTCAATTCTGGGGTCTTTCTGCATCCCACCCCTGCAGCTCTCTTTGCCCTTTAAAATGCTGGTCTGTAACTTTGTCAGAGCACAAAGTAAACGTCAAAGTATAGGTCACAGGCATCACCGCATAGTTCAGGAGGAGCTGAAGAACTAGGGTGAGACAAATGTATCACACCTGCCGGCTTAAGTCAGTTTGAGACTTTGTGGGCACTGACACAGAGCAGAAATCCAAAATTAGGCACTTTCAAACACATAGTGTAGAGTGCACTCTCTGCTCGGCATCGATTAGTTGCATTAATCCCTGCTGACAACATGTGTAAACACTGGTGCCTGTAAACAAGAACTGCTGTGTAAAAGTCTTAAAACACCAAAACCCTCTCTCATGCAAGGCAAAGCACAAAATATCAACTGAACGTCGTTATGAGGGACATTATTATAATTCTGAAGGAATGTCTGCAAACTGATAAGACTGCTTTTTGTCCAAAGAAAATTCATTCTCTGATTATCCTTGAACTCATGAACTTCTTTGCACAACAGATGCTTATCTCGGCATTTGCAACGTTATTAAGAATCTCAAGTCTGGCTGATTTCAGCCCTTTGAAGTTTTTATCCTGTATCCATTATCCTATATAGCCTGGAAGAACTGAAGAAGAGCTGCAGCAATAGGTAGAGGGGCAGGGAGCCAATTCTCTACATGTACAGTTAAAACAGTGTCAATGGGTAAAGAAAAGGCACTGCAAGTTAATTTCACATAAACCCACTCTGTCAAACAATGTTAGAAGAGGTAGAGGCAAGAAATTGACCAAAAATGCATGTCAGTGCTAAAACAACAGAAATACAGTGGGCAAACATTGTTAAAAATCCAGTCACACCAGCAGAAGCAGGGCGAGCAGAGTAATTAATAGCCATCGTCAAACAATGCATACAGTATGATAGACTGGAGCAGGAAATTGGTCGAGTAGAGGTGCCTGGAGTCTGGAGAGAAACATGAGCGTCTGGACTTTATCTTTGCTTTGACGTCACAAGGAATTTGTCATTTTCCTTCTCATGATCCTGCTGTAAATGGTGGCAGACGATATGTCAACGGTAAACCGGTCCCATATTCCTGTAATGTGGGCTGGCCCTTTAGGACTGTAATTGTGATGAGGATTTCCTTTTGTTCCTTCCTTCATTCCCCACCCCTCCGCACCAGTGAATCCCACCAACCCCTTGTCGTGTCTCCTCTTTTCTCCATCCTGTACTCGCTTTTCTCAGCCCGCAACCCCCCTCCCCTCCCCTCCTCCTCCCCCTCCTCCTCCCTGATGCTATGACTCATCGTCTGTATTAGCGGATAAAATGGTATTAGAGCGCAGAGGTACCAAAGGGCACGATCTGCTCATTCATCATGCATACTGTTACATCAGTGAATCTTTACTCATTTGATGCAGCTAATTAAAGCATACTGGAAATATTGAAAAGCCTATTGTGCTTCAAACTGTGAGCAACTACAGATGGGTGAAAAGAATTAAAAAATTAACATCAAATGTCTCAGTCAGGTGTTGGGCCACTGCATGCTGTCAGAACAGCTTCAGTGCGCTGGGGCTTTGATTCCACAAATCTCTGAGACTCCACCGGAGGGGTAGAACATCACTCTTCCCTCATTTGGTGTTTTGATGATGGTATGGATCCAGGATCTCCCACTGAGTGGAGATGTGACGACTGCAAAGGCCTCAGCATATTATTCACATCATCTTCATACTCAGCAAACCATTTAGTGACCCCCTCGTGCCCACTTGTGCTGGGGCATCGTCATCCTCAACTCCCACTCCCACCAGGACAGAAATGTTTCATCACATGAAAAGAGTGATCACCTTTAGAACAACTTTGCATTGATTTGCAGTGACCCCTCCATCTTAGGGGGACATGTGGACCAGAACCATGTCGGCAGAATGTCAGCACAACAGAGCCACTGGATCCCCTCACAGTAGGGGTCAAGCAGTCAGGTCTGCACCTGTCTCTAAGTGTATTCCACACATGTGCCCGGCTACTCGGGGAGAATATTGTGAAGGATGATTCATCTGACCATATCGCTTTTTTCCACCTTTGTGATCACATCCTGTGCTTGTGCTGACATTCTCAGTCACCTGAGGAAGAATTGCTCCTCTGATTATCCTTCGATTTTGCTCAGCTTGGTCATCTAGTTTCTCATTGTATATCCTGATGTCTTTCCCATAGATCTAAAAGTCTTTGTCTTTGTCACAAGTCTTTGTGATGGAAGCTCCTGCCATCCATGACCCAGCAATTAGCCCTCTTTCAAAGACAATCAGATCTTTTCTTCTTGTCATCTTGATACAAAATCAGAATCAACTCTGCTTCTTGCTCTACAGTACAGGAACAGTACTCACAGCTGATAAATAATGAACAATTAAGCTCAAATACCCCTGAGGATTGTGGTGTTGGTATTTTTTCCGGTCTCTGCATTGTTTTTGTTTTAGCAGATAAAACCTTAATTTACCCCACCAACAATTCAATAAGGCAGAGTGGGATTTTTATGGAGGTTAAAACATTGACCTCACCTGAAAAGCTAAAACATTGAATACATTTTCTAAAGTGCCGAAATGAATAATTAAATAGTAAAATTCAACACATCCATTTCCTGTTTCATGGTAAATATGGGTGAATCTTTACTTACCACCAACCCCCACTTAATTCCCCACTTCCTGCCAGTGGAACTCCCCATCCCCCAGTCTTCTCCATGTTATCCCAATCCTAGCTTGGGATGAGCAACAGCGTCAGCAGTGCTGAAATATTTATCAGTCTCTTCCACTTTTCTGTGCTGTCATGGGAGACAAGACAACCGGTCCCGTCTCACTTAGTGAACCATTCAGAGAAAACCTGCCCGGCAAACTGTCTGAAGATCTGAGAGAAAAAAAAAAGCCCCGCAGAGTCAACGTAGCGTTTAAGATGAGCCCTGCTGGCCGACTGGAACAGGGCTCACTGGGGATTTAAAGGAGGAAGGAAAGTAGAATCACAGCCTTGTCTGGTCAGGGCAGAAACAGAGCATCGAGAATCTCTTCCAACTTTGCACCATGAGGGATGAAGAAAGAGGAAATGGAAATTTTCCTCTGGCAGATCCTCTGTGGTCGTGGCACAACCTGTCACAACAAGTGCTCTAACTTATTCCTACCATTAAATACAACCTACAAGATCAGATACCAAACCTTTATTGTCATGGTAACAATAGGTGGTTAAGGTTGTGGAACGGTTTCATATGGGATACAAAACAGATGTCTACTGTATGAAAGTTCTGTTTTATGGACCTGTCCATCCACCCCAACCTCCTCCTACTACATCTATTAGAGGTCACCTGACAATAAATGTAACAATAGGTCATAGTAACCCGATTAAACAGACAACTTCTTGGCTAGATTCTTAGGACAGTCTCTACCCCAACAAGGCCAAAAAAAGCTTAGCAGAACAGGATGCAAAAGTGAATGTTGATTGTTAAATTACCACTCGCCTCCTTTGACCTCCTAATAATAACTCGCAATATTCTAAAACACCTGTTTCACATCTGGAGGGAAGTTAAGTGGGCCAATGAAGCAGGAAGATAATTAAACACAGAAATGTTTCATGTTTTAAGAGACAAATAAAGTTGCCACGCAGCCTGCCAAATGCTGATAATTCATCCACTGTCAGCAAATAGACAGTGGTTCAGGTGGGAAGAAACTGGTGTCTCTGCTGAAATGTGGCCCCTGACACGCTGCGGAGTGGGAGAAATGTCTGGCCTGGCTAAAAGCTTACGCCTAAAGTGCTGATTGTGAAGATCATCGGGCAGTTTCAAGGCCATCCAAAGCTACATTATTGATGACACTAATGGGGCCGAAACACATCAGTGTTTGAAGGTGGGGTGGGGGGTCTGAAGTGACACATTTTAAGTGCATCATCCCCTCTGTACACAGCCACATCTCCCTTAACCAACGACCCATTTTACTGCTGAGCATGAAAACTCTAAACGCTGAGCTGCGCTGGTCTTCGCTCATTTGGGGACAATTAGAAAGAAGATCATATTTTATTAAAGAAGACACTCTCTACCTGATTCTTGATGGCCTTTTTCTTTCTAATCGTGGCCCCTAGATGAAAGCAGTGATACATAAATTAGACACACTCACATGCACGCAAACCACACACACTTTTATCCTGTGCCTGCCTGTTGAACATGCGGTGCATATGGTCACGTTTAGACATGTTTACACACAGGGCCAAGAGGCTCATGCAACGCAAGTTAAAATTAGCAAGGAAGCCTGCGCGCTGTGGGATAATTGAAATGAATGAGGAGGAGAGCTGTAGTGGTCGAGCCTGACTGCAAAGAAAACAAAGGCCTCAGGCTCACAAATTCAAATAAACATTTACCTCGGAGGGTCTGTTGTGTGTCTGGGTCTGCATCGTTCAGCTGGTGTCACTCTCCTCTATCACTTCTGCCTCCAGACAGTAATAAGAGCAAAAGGGGTGATGAAAGAAAGAGAAAAGAAAAAAAAACCCGGATCTGATGGTTTGTGTGTGTCCACCTGAGGGGGAAACTGAACTCACTTACATCCCCTACTGCCATGTTTTTCCCTGACCCTTCCCCTTTGTTAGAGCACCAGACCACCCACAAAGTTGATTTCTGATTGCATTGTGTCAAATAGTTTTGAGATCCATTTGAAAAAAATCAAGCAGGCCACTCCCCTACCTGTGTCTATAACATTACCTCAGTCTGCTCCGCTGTATAATATGACAGCCTTTGTCGGCAGCTTCTGAGCTGCTCCGCTGTTTACAAGGTGTTTAGAGCTCCAGTCTGTGCCAGTGTTTGCTTGCCAGTGCTGCTAACAACACAAGAGCGAGTGCTGGGACATTGCTGCGGGGCTTTTCACACTGACACACGATGTTGCTCAACATGCAACCTGCCGAGCAGTTCTCATGGAAAGCGCACGTTCCCCGAGATGTCAATAAGCACTATGCAAAAAGTCACACACATTTTGAGTAACGGCCAGTCCCAGCTATTTATTGCACTGCAAGACAATGAACCACAGTTGATATTTCAACCAGTGTTAACTTGCTACATACTTGTGTGAAATGAAGAGGGAAACAGACCATCTCTGGTGTCAATTAAGCATTTTACAAAGCTGGTTTGACAAGCAGTCTTGTCTCATAATCATATGTGATGAAACTTAAATGCTGGAACGAAGGGTTTTCTGTGTGCAGCTGGGATGAAAACGTCACACAATGTGCCATTTCTTTCTGAACAGCTGCTTTTGCAAGGTGACAGTTCTCATGTTTAGCATGCCAAACAAAAAGTCAAATGGGACTTGAAGAGCAGTGAAGCCTCCTCTCTTGTGAATCTGAGCTGTAGTTTAGGGTTTTTTTCCCCATCAGACTCCACTCTTCTCATTCTCATCTCATTCAACCACTGAAGCACACGTTGCACCCACAACTCTCGCTGTATGCATAAATCAGCAGGCATCCAATTATATCTGAAAATAATTCTATATGGACATGCAGTGTTAGATTACTTTGAGCTCCCAGGAAATATCAGTGTAAGAATAAGCTAATTTGAGGTCATCACTTCTTCGGCGATGAACTCTCCTGAGTCCTCCTGATGCAAATGCTCCTGAAGAGCAAATCTGAAGTGTTTGAAGTAATTGAAAAGCAGCAGGCATTAACCAGCATGGTTCTTTACCTCTATTACAACCCTGGCTCAGGGGAGGCAACATGGAGTAGTCAAAGAAGGTCTGTGTTTCACAAAAAAAGTTTATTTCCAACTGAAGTAACAAAGGAATGCAGGGGTTTTAAGACTTGTCACCAGGTGCCAGAGATCAGGTAATAAGGGGGGAGAAGTTACAGGTCAGGTTCTCCACAACTCAGCTGTGGTCTTCTATTGCCTGTGCACATAAACTAAACTAAAAATCAATATAATGTAACAGAGTTATCCCTTAAAATGGATCACATGGGACACAAATCCAGGAAGGGTCACTACCTTGGATATAGACATGATTCCCAGCTAAAAGTGTGGCCCTGTCTGTTTCTTGAAAATTCTCCATGAAATTATCAGCTTCAAACACATAGCTGATAAGTTTTAATCAAACTCCTTAGTTAAATTAAACAAAGATTTGAGGTCTCTCTTGCCTTCTATAGCAAAGAAAACTTGTTCTGAACATTAACCAATCAGATGCAGGAACTGAGTGAGGTTTTTACTGGTCATAAATATTCCATATGGCTAACAATGATTGGTGTGCAGGTATAACAACAGTAGATTTAGGGACAAAATATACAGAATCAGTTTCATACTTAGCAATGCACAAATCATAATAAATGACATAATGACAAATCCAGAACTATAGCTACATGTTTAGAGGAAGCAACATGGATGAAGTATTGGCAAATGTTTAGCCAAACTGAATTAAAGTGAGCCACAAATGCCACAGTTCAGACAAAATGGCCCAGAATCATCTGTAACACTGTCTAAAGCACCTAATTGCAACTAAGTCATCACTTGACACCTTTTAAAGACTGGACTTCTGTGCACCTCTGTAAGCATGTGAATGCACCCGCACTTCGCTCTGCGCACATGATTGAGATTAAAAAGAGTTTACTCAGCACATCACAGACACACTGAGATCGATACAGTAATGAGCACAGCAGGCTTTTGACTCGTTCCCCCAACAAGAGCACCTTTCTTGTCCTGGAGCACAAATCGCTAAGAGCCCAGTGGATCAATGTGTCCTCCCTGCCAATGCATGTGCAGTAAACATGATTAATGTCATTCGACTCACTGTTTATCTCATATTTCCTGCTCTCTGTCTTCTATCCTCCTTTACTCTTCGACCCCCCTCTTCCATTTCCCCCTTCTTACTTTTCTGTCTTGTCCCCTTCGACCTGTCCTCTCATCTTCAGGTGAGACCTTCTCAGAGAACTACAGTCACACAGAGCAGTGCAGGTCATGCACGCAATGTACCGGCCTGATGCGGCTGGATACACCCTGCACCGACTCCAACGACGCCACCTGCGTCTGCAACTACAACTTCTTCTTCAATAGAATGTCTGGCCGCTGCGAGCCCTGCACAGTGTGCCCGGTAGGACAAGGCGTCTTTTCACACTGCGACCACGATCACGACACAGTGTGTGAGGAGTGCCTGGACGACACCTTCTCTGACCGGGAGAGCTCCCTCGAACCCTGCCTGCCCTGCGCCATCTGCGATGAGGAGACTGAGATTCAGCTGGCTTTGTGCACGCCGACCCACGACTCTGTCTGTTATAGTAAGTCTTCTCCATGCTGTTTGTATTGTCCACATCAGAGTTAAAATTACACGTTCTGCCAGTTCCTTAATGACCAGAGCCAAACATGCAAACTCACCCGAGTTTGTTAGAACCACACCACATGTACTTTTCTCCAGAACAAGAGTAGCTACAGACTTCAAACTGCCCCTAACATCAGAGCTGTGTTGGAGGCATCTAGCATGTCTTAGCTATATTTGAACCAGATACCGGGGGTGTGTCTCACACGTGTGTGTGTGGGAACAGGCAAGGTCACAGGTCGGCTCTGGTCAGATTTTCAAAACCGCTGCAAGTTGAAAGCTTTATTCTTAAAAAGGTCAAAGATGACTGCAGTGTCAACATGAAAACAATGAATAATCAGCTCCCCCACACAGCAGAGGGCCGGTGCAGAGGAGCAAAGTCAAGCTATTTGTGTCTATGAGGAAGCGCGCTCCAAGGAAGTTGTAAATTGTCTTGTGTCGGATGAGGCGTGAAATCGACCTCATCAGGGGTTTCAAGGCTCAAATCTGGCAGGGTTATAATGTCTTAGGTGTTACTGCCTTCAGTTTCCTTGCTAGAAATCTGCTGCCTGTCCTTAAAACAATATCAGACAAGTCAGATCTTTAGGACCCCCATAAAAATGACCTCTCCTCCAACAATGGACCCTAATAGCAGTCGAAATTTGCAGTTCTGGTTTGTTCCGAGCAGATGATGATCTTCTCCTGGATTCATAAACGTGTGCAATCCTTGACCGAAGAGGCACTTTATCTGTGGAGTGATTAAATGCTTTTAAGAAAGCTCTCAATAGCTGGAGCATTCAATAATGCAAGCCCTCTTATTGATCTCCTGTGTGCATTATCTTTTTTAATCGAACGATTTAATGACAGTGTTTAATATAAATGTTTGTTGGAGGAGTGACTTAGTTGAGATTTCACGGATTTCAAGGCCTCAGACACTAGCAGGCAAGTTTGAAGTCTGAAATATGTCAACATCATGTTGTCAATATCTCCTTAGGGCTTTAATAGCACCAACAGGCAGTGGAGAAATGAACTGAGAAAAGATAAGAGCAGGAGAGGTAGATGAGGTGGAAGATAGGCTAATAACATCCGCAATGACTTTCTACCTTTTCGTCCATGGGTACCAAACACCAAAAGGTGCTATGATTAGTTTTCTTTTATTATCATTAAATCAAACCAATCAAAATTTGGCCTCTGTCAACTCTGTACTGCATTTTAGATTGTGTACCATCAGGTCAAATGGAGCAAGAGATCTCCCAAACTGATTTACAGCAGGGAGATCATATTGTGGCATTAAAAAACAAAGTTGATACTTTTCAAGCAGGAATGGAAATAAGGTCTCTGCAATTTTTAGCCATGCTAGTGGTTTGGCTGATGGCAATTTCAGTCTGTTGGTACAAAATTCACAGGCATCCATGCCAGACACTTGCAGTGTTGAAATGTCTTGAACAATAGTTTGAAGTTATAATGCAGGCCTGATAGAAGATTTCAGTGTGCATACCAAGTTCACATGGTGAGGGGGAGGAATGACTCTCTCCCTGTTCCTCACAAACTTTGCCCAATTTCTTTTTTTTCCTGTCAGGCCCCATATTCCACCTATATCCATACAAGAGTTAGTGTACAGTAATGTGGTCCACTCAAGACTTTTGCTGTTTCCCAGCAAGTCTGAACGAAGGCTAACGTGACAGGACTGACAGTCATCAAAACAAACAGCACCATGCAGCCCCATAAACACCCACAATATGTATTCTAGAAATATCTGATGTACAGCAGGGCACAATACAGCCTTTGGGTGCCCATGTAGCGCCCACCCATGCTGCAGCTCTCACCTTTGACCTGTCTTGTCCTGAGCCATGGTACTGTTAGCAGCAGCGATGGTGGCAACTGGAGATGGCACGATAAGTGACCCTTGTGGGATGCCTGTCTTGAAAGAGGAGCCCTGTCATGTAGCCCCAGTGGGTCTGTGGGTGATGGCTACAGTCACATGTGGCCATGATGATGTTTCCAGGCTTTCCGTGTTGGTCTGTGATGAGTGTGCATACAGATATGTTTTCTCCAGCACACAGGAAACTGCAGCTGCAATATTTTTTAATTCCTATCCTGTCCTCCTCCCTTCCACATGTGGACATTAGATACGATTGAGGTATTTTTGAAATTTCCAAATCCCCAGTTCACATCCAGCTGTCACCAAGTGTCACTTACATGATACAATGACAGAGGCAAAAAAGAGAGAGCAAGAAATAGAGATAAAAAAACAGACAGAGAGAGCCGCAGCATATGTGCTGTGCTGGTATTCTATGCTGAAGGGGTCGATACGAGTCCTGGGATTTCTTCTGCTCGTGCTCAGGTTTCGCTGAGTGACCTCTATGAGCACCCACCCTCGACTACAAGACACACACACACACTTACAAGCTTAGTGCTCTCCCGCTTCAGAGACACAAACACTTTTTATGAACATCCACAATCAATACATCTGATAGCAGGTTAACATGGCACGTGCACACACTCCCTCACCCCGCACCAAGTGCACTTTAACTTCTACATTTTTCATTAAACTCTGGACACCGCACATGTGCGAACCTCTTTGATCTGAAATTGAAAACACCTCTTGCATCTTTATTGAATCCCTCTGTCTGCGTTGGCCTCGGCAGAGCTGAGAGGAGGTGCCGTTCAGTCTTCAGCTGAATAAGATTTGCTTTGAATGTGACGAGCCGAGCGTCCATTTGAGTGTTTCTCCTTGAGAACGAGAGATAGAAAATAAAACAGATAAAGGCAGACTTCTTTTCTCTTTATTACCCCCTCTCATCAACCCCCGCATCACTTCCCACAGTGGCCCTCGAGTGGCTGGGCTACCGGAGCGGTGGAAGGTGGCCAGTGTGCATTCAGCGCCTTCACCCCTGCAGTATAATTACTCCTGCTAATCAGAGCACTTTACAGCAGCTCCTCTGTTCATCTGCACCCCCCACACACACTTTCTCCTAACACTCTGCCTCTCTGTCTGCCCTCCCCTCCGCTCTCCCTATTAACCCTCCCCAGCAGAAGACAGAACGCTCACTTGAATCATTTGCAGCATGTGTGTGTGTGATGGATGTGTGCACGTCAGGCGACCAAACACTGAGGAAGATTGAGATAGAGGCCGAGCTGAGACAGAGGGAGAGTGTTTTGGGGCTGATAAAGAGGTCATTGTGCATGTGCCGAGCCTGATAGTTACTCATCTCCACCCTGATCTGGCAGCGGCCAAAGCATCAACCTCCGCACAAGACCCTTGGGTTAACTTTACCGTAAAGACCTCAATGACTCATAAAAATTAAATATCTCTTCTTTTTTTCTGACACTCTCGTCCACACCCTACTAATAAACACATCTCCCTGTGCACACAGCCCCACGCTTGTAAAACCCTGGGCTAGTTTTATTCTTTTTCATGAGTGTTTTAAAACCCACTGAAGCCAAAATGAAATTGTTAAAGCTGCCTTTTAGCTCCCCATTCGGCTCCGGCTGAGGCATGCAGCCTCTGGAGCCCCGTCTTTTTGTCGATGGCCAGCCGTGTTTTCTACATCAGCCCAGAGAAATAAAGGAAAAGAGGAGGAGTTTCAATAAAGATGTAGCCTACTGTTTTTTAGCTCTAGGTGTTCTCCTGTTTCAAGTCACTGCTATTAAGCAGATTCCCAGGAGAGCTGTCATCTTGGCTCAGAATGAGAGACACAAATTGCAGCGAGTCCTGAGGTGCGATTGATGCATGTATACATCTGCACCAAGGCAAGGCACTTACATAGGGTGACTGAGGATGGCTGCAAGGATTGTTGCTTCTTTGAGGAACCATACACAAGACCGGCCCCTCTGCACACTTTCACCCACTTTTACACCTTCCATTTGAAGTTTATTCCATTTGTGAGCTCGTGTTGCATAGCTAACACTATTACCAAACCCCTTCATCAGGCAGGATGATGTATGGCAGAGCTGAGGAAACCTGACTACGTCCAAGGAAAGGTCAAGAAATGCATGTAATACAGACGCCCATATTCCATGCGTCTAAACTCCCTCCTTAGACAGAGCTGAATCAATAGCGCCGCTTTAAATAGGCCTCTGCATTATTTCTGCATTTCTAAGTATGGCGCACATGTGCTGTACTTGTTTCTGTCCGTGAAAAGATGTTTTCTACTGATTCAGTAAACCTATCTCCCCCGTGGGAGGCGGGAATGCCCCGTCATCTTCGTGCAGACAGGCAGACCAATGTGAGCTCTTAACGACCAACAGAGGTTTTTTAAATACGTCCACATAAGATGCCCATCGACTTCCCATCGGACTATCAAAAGGAGTAGCCTTGTGTAAATTATGCAACAAATCAATGTGGAGAAACTTGACTATCTGCCATGTCAGTGAAAAGAGAATATGTGTGTCAACAGCCTTTGGCTGTGATGGTCAAGTGAATGCCTGTTTTTTCTTTTCCAGTTAATCAAATTTTCTTGCCCAAATTCGTCAATTAAAAAACTTTTGGGGAATTCCAGTTGGTCAATGAACCCCTTGAAAAATGATGGGACACTTAGTGCATCTCAGCTATATAATTTGTCTTGTATATAATAAAGGTATAGAAGAATAGAAGGGGTGAATGAGATATATACGGGATTAATTAATTTATTTATGTCATTTGGGTGAGTTGACCCTTTTAAAAAAAAGGTAGTTTGAGCCATTCTCAGTTCTCTCATTTCAGTGTAAATACTGAACTGAGAGCAGTTGTCTAATACTAATATGGACTTGTTTGAGTTTTGATGTATGAACTGCATGAGTCAGCAACTGATAGTGAAAGCTGCATTAACTTGACATGACAACCAGTCAGAAATTTGACTGACTCTGTGTAATTACTTTGTCGGGTTTATCCATCACACTTTGGATTCATACCCCTAAAAACAGAACTGTAAAGTAGGACAGGCCCTAAAATGTTGGGATGGAACGTCCCAGTCTTTGGCCTTGAAAGAAGCCTCAGGGGTCTCCACGGGGTTAATCCTGTGAGCGCCTGTACGGAGCTAATGAGGAGCAGCCTGAGGTCCTGCAGGGAATTACAGGCTCAGATCTGCACAGGGCTGCGCCTTCTCCATCCCCACCAGGCTGCCGAGCTCGGAGGGGTTTCGGTTTTGGCCTGGACGGGCCCTCTCCTCGGCTCGCCGTACTGTACCCCGAGGGAGGGAATAATCTGCAGACTACGCTGTGAGCCTTCCCCCATCTGACAGAATCACTGCAGTGTTGCGTAAAGCGCTTTTCAAAACAGAAGCATAATATGACAGGAGTGCAAGAGAGATGAGATGGATGAAATGTGTTTTCACAAGTCGTGCCATCAGAATGGGCATGGCACTGCTGCGACATGGGAAATTACACTGAATCATTAATGGAACTAGGAAGAAAGAGGAAATAGGACAATTTATGAAAATGACTAGTCTTTCCAGGCTCAGCTGTGATAGAAACCAGACCCACCCAGTAGCAAAGAGCCTTCCTGCATCTCCGGCCTCAGCAAAGGCTACACTCAATGTGATGACCTCCACAAGTCCCCAGACTTTGTTCTACATGATCCCTTATGACCTTAATGTCATGCAATGGGCAGAAATCAAATAGATGGGGATGTGGTAGGAAGAGAGCGGCTGTGCAGAGCCCATGCAGTGTGTGGGGTGGGCTGCTGCTCGTTTGAACGATATTTGCCTCCCTCATAGAAGAACATTCCTTTGCTTTTTTTTGCATGCAGCAGAAACAGCTGCTGTATGTGTGCATGTGTATCAGACATCTGGTTGGGGCTTTGGTGACTACACCCCTGCAAACAAGCTCTCAGAGAAGATATGGAAGTGTGTCATCATGGGAGGATTTCTTTTTAGCCTGGCTCTAGGGACAGCAGTGCCTGTCCGTTGTTCCAGATGGAAATATCTCAACAACTATTGCATGGATTGAAATTTGGTAAAGGTGGCCAGAGGATGAATCCTAATGACTCTGTTGACTTATTTTTGACACAATCATGACAATTGCATCCACAGTTGAGTCTAAACCAGTAAATGTAAGCAAGCAAATTCAAGCTAATACAGTAAATGTTAATGTTGGTAAACTTTATATCTACCTAAGTATAGCATGGTTGCAGACTCAGTTTTATTTCTTTCTCATAAATGGCGCCTCTCTCTCATTTTCTTCCATGCAGATCCTAACCAACCTACAGATATAATTCCCACTACTGATATGGGTTCGTCTCCACCCTCCTTCACCAATTACTTCCTCCCGGATGGCTCCAACAGCCCCCTGCCAAGTGGAGAGACCACCACATCGAGCGCCGGCTCTCCTCGCTTCCTCGGCCACGGCCTCAACGAAAACCTCATCCCTATCTACTGCTCCATCCTGGCTGCTGTGGTGGTGGGCCTGGTGGCTTACATTGTTTTTAAGAGGTCAGTTGGATGGAAAGACTGAGATGAGGAGCAGCTCTGTGGCTGAGGGCATTAGCACAACTGGGTTTTGCACCTTAACCACAATGTAATCTAGGACAGAGAGGGTGAACAGTGATAGTGATGGTGGTCTGTTGGGTGGTGTTAGAGTGACAGATGTTGCCCCAGGGTACAAAATGGTAGGAGGGTGTCTGGTGAAATATCCAGGCCTGCAGTGGTCAAAGAGGTTTTGACCCTTTTTTTTTTTTAGAAACTCCCTCAAACGCATCACAACAACAAAAGAAACAAAGAAAAAAAAGGTCATAACTCTTAAAGCCTATAGAGGTCACAGAAACACATTAGTGAGGACATGCAACCACACATGCAGGCACTCAGACAGACAGATACAAGCCTGGGCTAAAACACATTTGAAGTGAGTAAACAAGCTCATTAAAGGCATTGATTGTTTGAAAAGTGCCAACCAGCAGAAATCTGAGTGCCAGATTTATCAACAGAGTCACGCACACATCTAGCTGGTACTCCCTTGTCGTCATGCATAAACACACTGCAAATTATGTGAATATCTTCAACACCCAGTATTTTACAAGTACACTTAGAGGTGTTAACTGCACTGTGCCACTTGATGCCTCATGAATATTTTAATCTTCGATTCATGAGCCATTCATCTTTTGAGGAAAAGCAACAGGAGGGAGTTGCTGAGCTTTCCCATCCTTTATGAACCTTTTCCAAATGTCTAATTATAGTTTTCTATTTTGTTCTCATGCTGAAATGTCTGAGCATTACCATGGCAAATATGCGGTTTACAGGATGATAATGATGATAAAGATCTACCATTGAAATTCATTGTAATTTCTGAAATGATTTGGAGACAGACAACAGCAGCTTATTTATCAGTAACAGGCAAATGTTGATTTTGTCAGCTTAAACTGTAAAAAAGGGTTTCAGATCTGTTCTTGTTTACTAAATGCATCAAGTAGAATGGTGCTAAAGCCACACTGCACAAGTGAAAAATAGAAGACATAGGAATTTCAGCAGTATGTTTTCACTTTTAATGTCAAGAAAATGTTTTAGGATGAGATGGGTGTAAACTATCCATATCCAGTAGAAAAAGGGACAGAGCTGCTACTGTTAGCCTAAACTCTAGGATGGGTCTCCACGTGATCACAGAAATACTGCATTGTGTCTAGTCATGAACGTAGGATTTTATTTCCCATAACCCAGCAAACTAATGTAGTTAGCTGAAGATTTGCTCTGCTGGAATTAACAACAAAATGCAGTTATCACTTAACTGTTATTGGTTTTTAGCTCATAACTGCTGAGAAATAGGAAATATCTGAAAGAAAAAAAAACAATCAGACAGGATCAGATAACTGTATCACATCCTGTCACATGCCACTTCTCCCCAGGTGGAATAGCTGCAAGCAGAACAAGCAGGCAGCTAATAACCGTGCAGCTACAAACAACCAGATGGTGACGCCGGAGGGAGAGAAGCTGCACAGCGACAGCGGCATCTCGGTGGACAGTCAGAGTCTGCAGGAGCAGCAGCAGCAGCAGCAGCAGCAGCAGCAGGCCCAGGCTGAAGTCCAGACTCAGCCCTTACATTCAAACACACAGGAACAGATAGGTGAGTCTGAAACTCTTTTATTTTCATTGAGTCATTGTGGATTACTGTATGTAGATTGATGGGTGGAAATGGTAATTTTATCCACTTAAAATTAAGCCTAGAACACGATAAAGTGTGAAAAACCTGAAGGGGTCTGAATACTCTTTCAAAACCACTGTTAATCTGTCATGGAAGATCTAATTTCACATGAGGCATACAGCCAAGATGGACTCCATTCCTCCTTCACACCGTGGAATTCTTGCTGCCAACAAAAGTCCTCATCAATTACATCAAGGTACTCTGGTGAGATTTTTTATGAAGGTGTGTAGTGGTTTGTCATCAATGTGCAAGCATTTTCCCCAAAGCAAAGATGAATTTGTTGGGATTGAGATCAGAACCAATACATCACATACAGCTGCAGGACTCACACCCAGCTGCCAAGAGCAGATAGGTGAGGCCAAATCGTGCATGCATGCATGATGTATTAGTCCCCAGCAATGTGGAGATTTTGAATATGAGGCACTGCAGTAACATGAATATCAGGCATCTACTGAACATGAAACATTATATTATCAATACATGGGTGAGAAATTCAGTGTTGACAGAAGTTTGACACGGTTTCTGCCTTAGTCAGTACATATCACAAGTGAGATCTATAAGGAGGAACTCCATATGTTTGATCTATATACGCCTTTACTACTCTTGCCACTCCTCCACATCTATTATTAGTCTTGGGAAGCCTGTGAAGTATTTCTGGGTGTAGGTCTGCGGGATAGATTTTACCTCAAAGTATTGCAGGCCCGACATAATCTAAAAGGGTTTGGAAGATGAACTCAATAGATCATGTCTGGCTCAGAGGGATAAAAACCAACATTATGCACTTCACTGATCTATTATAAAGCAATTTACCATGTGCTTAATTTACTTCTTGCATTGCAGTGCATTGATTTCCGTAACTTCTCAAAAAAAATGACCGGGGCAGTGCAGTTTTCAGCAAACATTACTCAAACAGGAGTAAATAGTGCATTTCTTGGGGACTTTTTTCAGCTGGTGGATTAAATCACGTTTTGTGCACTAGTGAGTATTTATTGCGGCAGTATGGCATATGTGGTATTGACTCAAAAAGAAAAAAAAATAATTGTTTTTGGACAACAGTGCAGGTCTATAACACTAATCAATAAGCCATATTAGGGTTTTGGCAATGTCAGTTCACTGTTGATTACAGATACAACAAATAAAAAGGCTGCATCGTGGGGAAACTGCACTGAGTGGCTGCAAAGTGCCAGATAACCTTTAAACAGCTGACTGGAGAATGCAAGCAAATGCTACAGGGGTGAGCTTTGACTGTGTGACAAAGAGCCGTCTACCTTCCTTCAAGACTCAAATAGCACTAACAGTGAAGACAGACACAAGAATAAAGACATGAAAGCAGTATTCACAGCTACTCGCACAAAGGCTTTTTAGCTGAAGACGGAGTCTCAAGTTCAGTCGCAATGTTATTCATTCATTCATTCATTCATTCATTCATTCATGTGTTTCTCCCTGATGCGCTCATTCTCACTATTTATTTTTTTCCTTTTCCAAGGCTTTTTTTGTGTCAAGTCTAAGAAATGGATAATATAATATACAGGGATAATAATGCGCTAACAAGCCACACAGCTGACAAATCCTCCCTCCAACAATCCATGGCACCGTGTCTTGTCTAGGATACCCATTACATTCTAATGAGGCTTGGGAAAAGCTTATTTTGTTTTTGGGTTTTGCTTGAGTCCCTCTTTCCATTCTCCCACTCAACAAATGCAAAGTCCACTGAGGGCTGAAGAAAAGAAGGAATTTCTTTTGGAGGAACAGCTCGGGATTGGTTCATTGAGAGGATGACTGCCCCGTTAACCCTGTTGCCTCTCTAACCGATTGGCTCATTAGCAGGTGTTATGAGACGGGATCCAGGCCTGGTCTCACTGCTTCTCAAAATCTGATCCAACATCAGCCTTTAGCATGTGTTAATTGTCATTAGCGCTGTCTGCGGGTGTGGAGGCCATTAAAAAAGCAGCAAATGCTTTTGTGTAGGGAGATACTGTTTTTCCACAACCAACTGGGATCTGTTAAGAAAGAAGGGCTGAGAATATGCACAATAAATGCATGTTAATTGTAGGGGGCTTCCTGTTTCCAATGAACCATAATTTACAGATGGCTAAAGTAACGGGAACACTGCCAGTCAAAACAAGTCAAATAAGCTTTTAAAAAGAAACTGAGCAATGAAAAAGTCCCATGTTTCCCTGCTGGAGTCACTGGTTGAGGGGCGAGGGGCGCAAGCTCCTACACGAGGGGTGCTCAGCCTCGTTTCTGTATACTCATCTCCATGAAAAAGAAGAATCTGCCTGTGCAGCACCCTTCCCTTCCCCCACACAACCTCTTTTGCTTCCCTGTCTGAATCGTGCATACTGAGTGCCTTTAAAAATTTAAAACAGGACTCCAACCTCTCACTCACTTTGCCTAAATGCACATCCATGCCCCGTGTTTGACCTCACAGTCTGCACATTCTGACTGTCGGTCAAAGACCGTTTAAAGGAGGGTCAGGGATAGCTCAAATCTAGATTTGACAAGGAAGGGGAGCAAAGATAGATTTAGAGATCAAAACCGAAACCCTACAGCAGTAAGAATGAGGTCCAGAAAACTAGTAAGACAAAAGAAAGGCTAAAACAGTCTTCAGTTGAATGCCACAGGGAAATAAGGATAAAAAATAAGCCTGACTGAAAACTCTGGGGTTGGGGGCTTAACTGCAGCACTTCAATCAACCGTCATCAAGGGGATGAAGCATAGTTTCAGTAAACCTTTGTGACTCTGGGCAAAAGCCATGAGGAGCTAAACAGTACAATCCTCAGTGTGTAACATTATACAGCTGTGAGTTACAGTAATGATGAGCTGAATCATGTGACAAATTACTAATGCAGTCTCAGTAACAGAGGAAGAGGGGTGCCTCATGGCTGGCCATCATCCCCCCATGCCAGGAAGTTTTAATACACTTCTCAGAGTGGAAGTTCCACCACTGCTATGATTTCACCAAGAGGATGGGCAGCAAACAACATACATAAACATTGTTTCCCTTGCTCTGTTACAGATGACGGAACCCAGATATTTATCTTTTATTTTAACATAGATGAAGGAACAAGGTTTACATGCAATGAAATGATTATGAACATTTAAAAATTTGAGTTTTATTTAGGTTTTATCAGCATTCCTCATTCCACAGCGTCAGTCAAAAGTGGGCATGTCTTGATCCTTATCTGTCAGAACCAGGGTTGGGTTCTGATGACCGGTTCCATTTTGGAAGAAAAAATACCTGGGTGCATTAGACTGAGCTGCTAACACATCTCTTGTCAAACTCTTTACCTCTCCTTATTACCTTTTGAAGGCACATTTCCCTGACGATTGCTTGGTTAATGTTGCAACAAGGGCATTTGTGGAGTAGAAACAAGATATCTGTCAATATTCACTTGATCTTCAGTGGTTGCTATCGTGACAGAAAGTTCACCTGAAATGCAAATGTGAGCCAACACCACAACATAGTTAACATTAACTCACAAAATACTGAACTTGTCTGTGCCAAGGGGCCCACCAGCTCATAATCCATCCATGAATTTGGGGTTTTTAATTGAAAGGCAATAAAATAAGCAGCGCAACGAACCATTGCCCCCAGAGAGTGATAAGAAGCTAAATGAGAAACAAGTAATATATAGTTTTTAATTAGTAAAACCATTGCAATGTCTCTTGACTTTTCCCAGGGACTTTTTTGTGATTACTGTGAAAGTATCTCGATTTCAATCTCACTCAGTGAATTTCAAAGCTCCTAGTCCAATCAGGATTGTCTGAATGTGCTGATTAAAAAAAGGAAAGAAGGAAGAAATTGGTAACAAAGCTTTGCTGCGATTGGTAGTTCATATTTCAGACCAGACCTGATTGAACTGGTTCAGTGAAAGGCAGCTTGTATTGATCCCTGGAATGATGTTGGACTCCATGAAACACTGGACAGCCATATGGCTATTATTATCACTGCTGCCTTCGAATGAGGTGCAAAGCTAACTCAGAAACAGTTGCGCTGAGGTAGGAGTACAGGTGCAAGCCACTGTGCGTACGCCTGACCTTGCGTGCTTAACGGATGGCTGTGTGCTGGCTAGCGTCAGTGTCTCTCTGCTCTGTGTCACCGATGATGTCTGTGGAGTGCCTGTTTAAACAGGAAGGAAGAGAGGAGTGCTGTGGACTGTGGCCATCATTAGACAGAATAAATGTGGATGAATGCAGTGAGCAGAGAGGCCGGGTATGGCTGTCTCAGTGTATTGTAGAAGAGTAAAATGTGTGAAAAAAAGGTGGGTTTTTAGGAAGGGAAAAGAGAATGTAAACAGAGGAAGCCTGTGACGTTCTACAAAAGATACCCCCTCTTCTGAAACTTTAAAGTAAACCCTCTTGTACTGCACAAGGGCGCATTGACAAAGATGTGAATATACTGACCAGCCTCTGGGGTCCTCTCAGAAGCGCCTCTGCATTCCCGAGGTGTTTCCATGGCTTCCCTCAATTGACAACAGGTTAAGACATTTGTGGGAAGAGAGAGGATTTGTCTCCCATTGTCATCTGGTTAATGACTCCAATTTAACAGGTTTGGATGAGTGAGTGACACCACATGGCCCCCTGCAGGGACAAGTATGATTATCAGCCGGTCTCTCTGTGAAGAAAGACTTAACAGTATACAGGTATTTTGGTGGATAGGAAGTTATTATCTGTGATTTGCCCATGAATCATGAAGTAATCTAAGCACCCTTAATCACTTCCCAATTACTAAAGCAGAGCTGCTCAGTGCGAAACACAAGAAAACTGTGTTGGTGCAAGTGAGAATATGCATAATTGTCTGAATGAGAAAAAAGGTTCTTGTTTGGAAAAAAAACCAAAACATTGCTGATTTAAATATCATCGTAAATCCCCCGGGTCTTTTACAAGAGCTTGACATATTTCTTTTTTACTTTCTCCCCACAGTGGTGAGGGTGGATGGTGGCCCCCAGCCTGACTCGCCTCCCCCTGAAGTCTGAGGAGGTAGAGGTGGAGGAGGAGGAAGAGGAAGCATCAGAGCTGAAGACAGTGGGAGGAAAGTGGGGACATGAACCGTGGACCAAAAAATAAAAATGAAAGAAGTGGGGAGGAGGGGCCACATAGAGAATGTAGAACTGACTCCGATTCATATTTGAAGTGGCCACAGAGCAAAGACTTGACTTGCATGGACCTCCCACCACCATTGGGCCACAGTGTGACTCTTCATCCCTGCATTTAGAGTCCAACTCTATCTGTCAGTGTGCCTGGACACAACCTCTACGGCAATATCAGTCACTATCTGTAACAATGTCTCTGCAGATACATTATCGTAGATACGCCAGTCCTATTAACTGAATACTCCAGTATCTAATGTTGACATATGACATAATTCTCAACTGCCAGCTTATCCTCCGCTCCTTCCTCTGCTCTCCATTTTCCCTTTGGTTTCACATTTACGCACCATGAAATGTACTGTATGTGTGGCTAAAAAGGTAAACAGGCAGAAAGGTACTCCATTATCTCTTATCTTTCCTTTCAGCCTTTTTTCCTCACATCTTCTTCTGTGGCATCCAACTCTCAGATAATCCCCTCTCCGTGGGATTCACTCTATTAGACCCCCGCTGTCATTTGCGATACAAAAAAGCAGTGGGGGAGCAGTGAGTCACTCCTGAATTCTTCTGAAGTTTCTTTAAAAAAAAAAATCATTTAACCACAGATACGTTTCATGGCATGCTGTCTTGTAAAATGTTTGCGTCATTGTTTGAGATTGCGCCGACTGATGCAAGGGACTCATATTTGGGAAGAAAGGTTGTCTACCGTGAAGACCACTCAGTAATCAACCATTATTTTCCGAAGCGAGATGCTTCTCCCCATGCTCCACAACCTTTATCCCCTCTGTGACATAGACTCCATCGCAGCATGCTCCAGGGTTAGTATTTCAGCAATTTCATGCTTATCATGTAACACACACACACAATCATTTGTCTCCTGTTTGTGGTGCATATACTTTTCATTTTGTGGCTTGAGTTACATGGCTGATTCAGCAGGGTGCCTCCAGAGCCAGAAAAACATCTCTGGACTGTGGAGCTCTGCAGGCTTGCTGCAATGAGTTGACAGATTTGAGTGGGGGACTAAGCTGTCTGATGAGCAAAGATAGGAGCTGTGGCGTCATCAATGACTCAGCAGTCAGTGAACTGCTCATTATACTGATGACTGAAAAAATGTGCGAAAGGGAATTCCATCTATCACGTTTACATTTACTGAGTGGAAAATGGGGACTCCCCTCGGAAGCTAGCTCTCTTTTTAAATCCCCACCACCTCCATCTCCAAATCCTCGCTCTCAACCTCGCGTGCAGCTTTGCCTGCATTACAGAACCTGGTAAACAGTGCTGAGCTTCTAATGCATCGTTGCTGGCGCTCTCATCAACACAGGGCCCATTAGAGAGAGACTTCCTGACAGGCAGGTAGTAATTACCTCAGGGTTTCAGCTTCATTTAGCCTCTGCTCCACTCAGCTCAGCCACCTCTCTTCTGGATTAATGCTGTGGACAACGGAGGGGGGTGACGCGGCCCCCTTTGAAGCCTTGACATTACAGATCCCTTATCCAAGTCCAAGACCTCTGACATTTACTATATTGCCGTGGTGATATAAAAGCACTTAGTCCAGGCTCACTCTGCTGGGTAGCACCTTTTTTCCACACAGGACCACTTTTATGTCACCCCCACCTGCTGCTTGCAGTAACTGTAAAAGCAGTCAACATAGATCTGTTGTAAAAAAGTATACTGTAGCCGATCTTAACTGCGCTGCTGTATTCATTCCTACAGGGGCACGAACCTTCTCAGGGTCCCTCTCATTGTTGTATGACAAAAAGTTGTTGAGACCCTTAGAGGACTTCTGTAAACAACCTGTAGATGATTCTGTAGATGTACGATAAAGTAGGTAGGTAGGTAGGTGGTAGGTAGACAGGTATAAAGAAATTCTTAGGTTCAACAAACAAGAGTGTAGAAAGATACTGGTTGATATACATAAAAGCAAATTCCAACAGGATTCAGAAACAGATGAAATTAAATAGTTTAACATACAATGTTTTGACTGGTTTTACTTGTTTGCTCTCCAGCTGGGAATTAGAGGTGTTGACTGATACTCTATCTCTTGCATGTTTGATACAACACACTGTGGTTTCCATGGGCGTGGGGGGGGGGGGGGGGCTATATGCTAACCCTAACCCCCCTGGGCAAGTTGTATCAAATGTGTCATTCACTCTCTGTAAAGAAGCAAATCAGTACAAATCAATACAATCATTGAAAGGCTTAGTAAGATGCATTTCCTTGTTGGCAGAGCTTGTAGTGTTTTGACAGATAAGAAATGTCGGATGGTGGAAGACAAAGTCATGAGTCATTGCATCCTGTGTGATATAGCATGGGTCGGTCACATACACTTTAAGACAATTCAACTGTCCCATCTGTTGACGTGTGATTCATTCTGTATCGATGCAGCGATATGAGTGGAAACAAATAACTCTGCTGGACTTTGCTCACTGAGCTACTGAGCATGTGGTGTGGACATGTGAACACACACACACACGACAGTGGATGATTCACTCCTCTGGTGAGAAAGCTGGTATGATTCATCCTGATCCTTGCAGTGGCAGTGACATTAAGGCTGACGCTGTTACAGTATGAGTGACCGCAGTTGTTAATTTACAGAAGAAGAAAAAAAACCAAACCCTGTCATACTCAGCTCCCTCTGGCCCTGAGGCCCAATCTGCCCTCCAGCAGCGTAATCATCTACCCTGAACCAACCTATTCTCTTTCTCTAGCAACTTCTGAAGTGACACACACACACACACACTGTAAGAATGTACAACCTGAATATAAACAGAAAATATGCAAGACACATTCAAAAGATAAGGTTTAAATTTGCCCTCATTCTGTTGCTGTAAATTGTTTCTCTCTTTACATTTTCCAGTTGGTTCATATTATGAATAGTATTACACTTTTGGAATCAGTATTTTTTCTAAATGATATGTTATTTTGTAGCACTTATTAGATGTAATATGAATGCACTCAAAGAGTGTACCACAGTTCAAGTGCCTGTGTACAGTTTCGGGTCTTTAAGTTTCCCTTTATTTTTGGCATTTTCCCCTCACCTGTGTATTTTATGATTTTATGTGTATTTCTCTGGTATTTTTGAGAGCTAATGAAGGTGTTTAGTAAACAGACATCAAAGCTATAGATGAACCTTTGAGACGCAAACAAACTGTATAATCCTGGCACCAATATAAGAGAGACTTACAGTACAAATAGGTTGCCAATACCCATACTGTATGCTAACATGCTATAATACTGACATCTAAAGGGGTCATGTAGCATTATGAAAAACTATACATGTCACCTTGGACTTCTACTCTAAAACACCCATATGCTATTAGTCAATAGAAATCAAATCTACTGTGCAGAAGGTTAGCATGTACAGTAAGTTTCATCATGTACCTCCATTTCAGAGGCAACAGGACGTATAATCTGCAGCAGCACATGAAATCTATGGGGGGGTTCACTGTGATTCTCTGTGATATTATTACTCCAGACTCCATACAGGTAGATCAGGACCTGCTCCCGAAGAAGCTGAATGTCACCTGTACTTACCTACTAATGTAAAATGCATTGTGTAAATGTAAATTTCTTAGCATTGGTACAAGATCCATAAATACACTATAAAATGTACAAAAAACAAAAATGTGTGCAAATGAAATTACCATCTGTATTACAATAAACAGAGATGGCATTGCATTACGTGTCCTCTTTGAATCCATAGGTTGTTCTATTGTTTATGCAATATTGGGTTTACTGAAAGAGAAGCTTGACTGCATTTGATAATAATAAGCAGTAAAATTTTAGATCATTCAAATTATTCCCAAAAATGACTTCGTAGACCTTTAAATATTTTGAGGAAATTTTTACAATATGTTATGCAGACCTCATGCTAGGCTTTAGAAATGCAGCTTCAGTATTTTTTCCCCCTCCTTGTCACAAAACACATTTGTGAAAATGACCTCAAGCAAATGAAAATAAAATGCTGAAACCAGAAAGTATGGAGTGGCAGACCAGCAGCAAAACCACAGTCAAAAGCAGGACCATATGTGAAGGTCCACTGGACCCCAGATTGTGGATTGTCGGCAGTCCTATCACCACTTAAACATTCTGGGCTCCAGCGGGTGGGTGGGGGGGGGGTCCTTCTGCTATGTGTCAGAGATGAATCCTTGCTGATGAATCCTCCACAAAAACCGACATGACATGAGAGGAGGAAAGCCACCAAACACAGTAATGTCTATAGGAAACACAGCACAGTCTGAACAACAGAAGTTTAATTTTTACTTGACTGATTTTGTAGACAAGTGCATCCAGAAAAGTAAAACAAAAAAAGAGCAATGTGAAATGTTTCTGTGCAGCTTATTTCCCTCCTTTGCTGGTGCCTGAATGCAGCAAAGCAGACAGAGATGGCGGTGACAGATATAATTTCATCAGCAGGGAGCACTTATATGGCGACACTAATCAAACTACGTTTTTCACTCTGTCAAGATTAATCAGGACCGCAAGTCAGCTGAAATGGCAGAAGAAAGAAGTCTTAAATAGATAAAAGGAGAAAGGCATGCTCATTGTAGAAAAAGCAAAGCCATATTAAAATATGCTTGAGGCGATAAAACTCAAACAAGGCTACGTCACTGACTCATAAAGAAGCATGCAGTCACCTTCAGCTATAAGCAAATGAATGTCTGTGCTGCTATTCTGGTGTTCCTTTGTTTATAGATGTTCTATAAAAGTATAAGTTATCATAAGTCATTCAAAATCAGCAAAGTACACTGCCAGTCTGAGACATCAGTGAAATTACAGTGTATAAACTAACCAAACTATTGCCTGGGGGGGATGTCAGACTCCATCAGCACCTGCTGCAATGAAAGTTACATTATGCACCAACATGTCTGACTGCTTTATGGTCAAAAAGAAAAACAGGAAGCTAATTATGAAGGAAAAAAAATATCTTTTTGTTGTCAAATACTCAGCTTCCACAGGCTTGAATGAAGGTTTGAAGACAGCAGCTGTATTCAGCTTAGATCAAAGCAGCAAAAGAGAAAAACTGCGGCATCGGTCTCTTGTTCAGAAGGCTTAAAATCATTATGTCTGTTTTATTTTAGCTCCTTTCTGCTCGTACAAAGACAGAGTAATAGAGTGATGTTCTTAAGACTGCCCAACCTTTTAGGAGTGGATGGACAGGTTCATGATGTGACTCTGAGGCAGGAGATGTGTCTCATCTCACAATTAATGTGTTTGAGGCCATCTCCAGTTTTCCTTTATGTAGAGTCAAGTCATCTATGATGTTACCTACAGTATAGATCACCACAGATACCTAGCAAACAAGACAGCTTTATCAGCAGCCTTCCCTCTGTCTCTTTAAAAAAAAAAATAGCAACAACAAAAAAAAAACCTCTTCCTAAACAGAGCTATGAAAAAAGCTTGAGCAGTTGCTATGAGTGGATTTGGCCTTGCAAGAGCAGATTTTATTAATTGCCAAACTAAATTTCCTCCAAAATGCATTTGCTGTTCAAATAAATAGTACGCCTATCTGCACATGAGGAGGAGTCAAGGTTGCTATATTGGTCTCTTTTGCAAAGCAGGCTTTTTTATTTTAAAAAGTGTTGCTACACTGTAATATTTCCTTTAAATGTTAGTAACTGAGTCATAGTTATATTTTCAGTTACATATTGAATAATGTTGGCTCAACAGGGCTCACACTTGTTTTTAACCATAGATGATACGATTTATTACTTTCTCCCCTATTTACCATGTAACAACATATTCTACTACATTGAAAAAAATCTTGGCAAAAAGTGGAGGGTACATATATATATTACAGCAATGCTCCCGCTTTCACTTTTTCCTTCTAAAAGACTGAAACAAGAAAATAAAAAAAAAATGTAACCCTGCCCCAAAGTAATCCATCTCTGTCCTGATGCGAGGTGACAGTCAAGTTATGGATGTGGGCAAACTGAATCCCTCTGAGTCCCGCTAACGTTTCATTAGTCAACTGCATTGTCCACACTACTTTTTTAGCAGAGCAGGAAATAAGCAAACCAGAGCTGTGCATGAAAATTCATAGAGCTGCAGTGTACTGGACGGAGGCATATTTGAGTTTTTTTGTGTGCGGAATCTAAAGAGAGAGTTTAAGCAGGAGAAACAATTCAAATCTGCAGGCCAGAAAAGAGAGGTTTATTTAAGTAGAATTAATCTGGCTGATTACATGTCATCTGGAGGGCATAGCTTTATACAGTGAAGCTGACTACAAGTTTATCTTCTCCTTACAAAAAGGTGTAAATAGTTGTAAGGCACCGTATACATGTGGGGTTGATTTATGAATTTGTATGTGGTACTGTGTGACACCTCAAGGGTCATATTTCCAGACAGAGACAAAACGCTCTCTTTCTTTCCAGTTGACGTTCCTCAAGAGTCCTACAGCAACAAGTGCAATGTGATAAATTATCATAAGTGTCTCACTGATGAGGGCTTGTGGTGGGTTGTGATTGACTTGGTGGGCTGGTTATCCACCTGAGTGAGGTGTTAAAGCACCTTCGAGCTCCCACAGCTGGCCACCATCACTCTTAAGTCTCTTTCCTCCTTTTTCCAGCTCCAGTTCTGTCTTCTTTTGACTCTAGTTCCTTAAATCTTCTGTCTTCATACATTAAACTGTGAGCTGGGACATGGTGGTCCCCTTATTTCTACATGGGATACAGGCAGATGGGGTGGATCAGTTTGATTTAACTGCCATTGCGCAGGATAGTTTCCTCATGTGCGCCACACATTTCTCACCCTGCAGGGATCTGTATGAAAACACAGATAATGCGGAAACACAAACACTGCAGCACGATAGAGATCTCAGTAGAAAACAGCGCATGTTTCCAGTTTGTTCTGCAGCCATGTGTGTATGCGTGCATTGTTTTGCTCTTCTGTGTCTTGTATATTTACTTGCCAGGTGTTTTGAAATCACGACGAGGAGTTGGACCATTTGGAGCCCGCCGAAAGACTTTCACAGACTCACTCCTTCCTCCTCAGTGTGGAAAGACGCCACTCTCCAAAAATATCCTCCCTTGGGAAGTCAGCTCACATTGAGTGCAGATGTAAGATCGACTTAAGCCACAGTCCAACATGTCTCTGTTCACATGTGTCACGGCTTCAGTATTTTGCTTCGTTGTTCTGAGCAACTCCGAGTCAGAGGTGCAACGTGTAGTTTTTTATGTTTTTAAAATGAGAGCCACATTTCCCATAAATCCCAGGGCTTCCTGTATCAGGGGATGCAGCAATTTCTCCATCCTATTATATTATAGGATGTCATTAAAGAAAAGTAAAGGATAAGAACTAATAATAGCTGATATTTCTTCAGATAAACTGAACATCATCATCCTCATAGAATAAGAAGTTAAAATATGCAGTTAAAATACTGGAAATGTAGGATGTTCAAGGAATACTACAATTCAAATCTATGTTTTGATACAAAATAGTGACTGTGTTTGAAAGGTCGTTCTGAATAATAGCAGCTCAAGCCAGCCTTTATTTACACAGCATGCACAATGGATTCCAAAAAGGTAACCCAAAGTAGAAAATAATGAAGCATTAGCAGCACATATGGCAACAGCCATAAAAAACATTTGAAATCCATCATGGAGCTTCCAAAACACATATGACAATGACAAAAATTATTCATGGCTCTGAACACAGAGGTTAAAGTCTGGTTGCTTATTGCTGTTGTGTTTAACACAAGACACAAAAAGTTCACAATATCTTAAAGCATGAGACGTGATGATGTATAAACTGCTAGCATTGACATCTTACCACCAAAACCATCCTCTTTTCCTTATTATAAAGTAATTACGTGCTTTTCTTTGTAGTCACAGCCCTATATACTTTGTATCCAGCCTGATCACCTCCACATGACTAACGTCAAATTGAAAAATGTCATTCAGATGAATGCGAAACTACAGCAGCATAGGACCCTCCATGCTGGGGACTAAAACTGAGACCTGAAGCAGACTGGTTCTGTCAAATATGAGAACCAAACCCAACCCAAGACCTGCAGCTATATTTTGTCTTTTCCTTCATTGTCAGCTGTTATCATGTGGGTTAATGTAACATGAGTTACACTCTCTTTACCTCATCCCATGGGCCACTGTGAATCTGGTTGCAGCATGACATACTGTGCAGGGACACACAGCATGAACAAAAAGTAAGGGGGATTTTCTTATCAACTCTTTAAAATAGTAACCAAACCTGTGTCCCAAGCTTTATGCAATAAAACAATCTGGACAGACAGAACACCAGCAGCTTATGTGGTGTGAAGCACTGTTATTCAGACCATTTCAGAATGATTATGATTTAATACATAAATATCTTATTAATAATCCTATTGTTTGATTAAAATGTGATTCATAATTAACTGTTGCAACATTCACCTCATTTTCCCCCTCTTTCCTCAGACAGTTGGGGCTGGAACCACTGCTACTGTGGGCTTGTAAATCTCATTGGAGACATAATACGTGATAGTGAGCAATACAAATAAACTTGACTCGACTAACAGTACATACCCAACAGAAGATACAACCACCCTATAAACTCTCTCTGTTATGGAGCAGAATTCACCCAAACCACAATAACAACACTATTCCTTATGTTTATCTTTGACAGCCACAGGTGGCGTTCACTAAATGTAACACACTGTAAAACCAATAGCTTTGCAAAAGTCTACAAACCAGTTATTGCCAAAGACAAAGTTTTCACATAATGAGGATCTTGTGCCACACTAAGACACTTGGTGTTAACTTACTTATTCAACAGAAAGCAGACACAAACACAGAGACTGTGTCAATGTGTGCCACGCACACACCTTCTCCTCTGTTTGATTACGAGACAAGGCATGATTTCTTTCCTCTAATCATCTTGGCTTTTTATCCTGGTGGGACTTTTGTGTATGACAAACGGATAAACAGCTCACACACACATGCACATGCAAACATATATTTAACCATTGTGCATGGACAAATCAAGCCTTTTCCCCCTGTATACAGACGGCTGTATCAACCACACTTGGCAGCATAGCTGATGAGTAAATGACCTCGGGGGTACTGAGGCTGATCAGAGGCATCACGCCAGTGGTTTTTTTTTTACTTTCTTCATGATACTGCATAAACAGGGCAAGGTAAAGTGATCTTACATCGTCCCACTGAACTTGACTTCACAGGACCCTGTTGATATCAGTTACATGACGTCGAACGCGGAACGCAGTCTGCCTCCTGCTTTCAAATCTCCCTAAACAAAACGAACAGTGACTGGGGGACAAACAGAATCTGACTTTCAAGCGAAGCAACGATCGTGTTTCCCTCATTACTCTGCCATTCGCACCTTGCAAATGGACTCTGTTTCTGTCAACAACGATACATTCAGCAGTAGTTTGTTCTTCCCTGATCCTGCCTGCGAGCGCAGCTGCAGTGTCCCAAATGCTTTCAGCTCTATGCCACATGAATACTGAGCATCCAGTGCATGCATACGAAAAGAAAATGTGGGACCCCCTCGTGTGTTGACTCAGAAGATGTGTGAAGAACGTGTGTCTCTGATCAATAAAGGAGTTGTAAATATGCAGGGGTGCCAAATAAGAAAGAGGAAGGGATGTTCCTGGAGATTGAAAGGTAGATGTTGGTCGATGAGACTGCTGTGGAGGAGTCTCCTGACGACCGGAGACACTGGGTACTCTCGGCACGTCTCGCTGCTTCTGCGCCGAGCAGTATATGTGCAGGTGACAACGAGCAGACAGCTCGCTCTGCTCCACAGCACACCTCAGTGCAGCGAATGGACCTGGAAATCAGTTTTACGATAAGGCATTATCTCCTGCATGTGTTAGGGCCGAGACTATTAAACTGAGACAATAAAGTACGGCCGCCTCGCCGTGCAGGGAATTATTTTCATTTCTCTCCGCTCTTCTCTGAATAAACTCTATTTGGGGGAAGTCATCGTTCATAAAAGGCAGAGAATAGGAGATGGCCTGCAGCGAGCCACCTCACTCAATCGTTTTTTAAAACCTGAACAGCCAAGCACACAGAAAAGACAGCGGTTTTGCTTTTTGAAATTGACAAAAACAAACAATGAAAAATCTATGGATTTTCAAAGGCCAGCTTTTTGGATAATTAAAGGCTTAATATAATTTCAGGTCGGGAACAAAGAAAATGCCTCAGTCATTCAGGTCAATTTCCTGTATCCACTGGTAATTAAGGTGGCCAAAATCTTTTGTCTTATATTTGTCTCTGTTCTAAACATCCCTTAACACTAACTCTTCCATTCTTCTGTCTCTCAGTAAAGGAACCACAGATAGGGAGACAAAGCCATGAAATGGCTGGTCTATGACATGACCCACAGGCTTTTGCTTTCATTTTCAATGGTGGATTGATTCTGGATTTATCCTCCTCAGCCCTCAGTAATCTTTCCAAAACTGTCTGTTCACTTTTGTCCAGATTGTAACACCTCAACAACAACAACAATAACAACAACAACAACAACAACAAGTTGGATGGCAGTGAAATTTTGTGCAAACATTTGAAATGTTTCCTTCTGACTTTGGTGAGCAGCTGCCTTAATTTTGCACAACCATGAAGTTGGCACGTGAGATAAATATCTCAACAACAATTGGATAGATTGCAGTGAAACATGGTTTACAAGTTCCCCCTCTTTGCTGATCTCTGCCATCATCAGGTCAAAGTTTTAATTAGTCCGACTTCAGTTAATGCTAAATACTTGCAAAGCTAATGACATTCCCATTGGCTTTAACGACATAGATTCATTATTCAGCTATACTGGGCTAAAGCACTAGCATTGCAATGAACACTTTGTCTCTTTACTTCCATCCCACCTGTGCAGGGTTGTGAGAGGCAGCTGAGCCTATCCCGGCATGCATTGGCCATGAGGTGCTGTGTATGCAGCTTAAACATACAGGTGAACGTTTTCACACTCAAATGCATACCTACAGGCCATTTAGATTTTCCAATCTGTATTTTTTTGGCCAATGGGAAGAAAGCCATGCGGACATGGGGACATAACAGAACAGAAGGCAGCTCAGTGGCCTTTACATTATTCACAGAAATCCCATTTTCGACATGTCACTTCACCTGTTAACACATCTGTCTGACGGACGCAGGTTGTGCTGTGTGGTCTGACAGTAACAGAGCATGGTCCCAGCAGGTATATATATCACTGACATGGAGGAGAATGAAAGAAGAGTCTATAGGGAAATGGAATCACATTGATTAAAAAGGGACTTGTGGAAGAGAACAGTCAAGAGCCGTATGACAGGCAAGAGTGACTGAAGAGTGGACAGGTTAAATGAAATATAGCAAGTCTCATTAAATCCTGTCATGTCACCCCTTTTTATGGTCTCGTCTTCTTTTTTGTTTCCCTAACAGTGCAAAAAACGGCTTATCCTCTAATTTTTAATTAACATTTGAGAATTATATATTCTTGTGGACAGCAAGACAATTAACACGCCAATACACATGCTTTAAACTGTCATAACAAGAGTAAGTAACAGTTTTGAGCAACTCCTATAAAACTTTTAAATTCCAAGTAGTTGCATGCTGGAGGCATGCTTCCTAGGTCTGTGCACCATCCTAATTATACACCCGCAGTGCATTTATTTAGAATAGCTGTAAAATCTGTAATTCTTTAGCCAATGAACAGCAAGTGGACAGAGCTAAAAATAGTGCATGCTACCAGTATTTATGGCTTTGTTTATTAACTGGTCGAGGCCAATCCCTCCTGCTGCCATTCAGCTAAAAAAAAAAAAAAAAAAAAAAGTTTTTTAATTTATTTAAAAGAGATCAACCTACATATTCCTAATAAAAAGTGAGAAACTTATGCGTTATACATACTCAGTATATTATAGTAATGACTTGGAGGAGTCAGGGATGTTGAAGATACAGTTTATGGATATTGACTTTTTATCATCAGTGTAGTCACATATGAAAGCTCATTACCTGTCATTAGGAACAGACTTTCAGGAGAAGCAAAAATCCCAGGCATGCATTTAGGTAACCATTCAGAGTACATCTAATAGATCTGATACATCTAATGGATAATTGCCTCTCCTGTGAAAAAAACCACATGCCAACCACAGTTGCTTTTACTGTTCCGAAAAGCCATGCTGAAACAATGCTGGATTTCACAACACTCTTGGCACGTCAACATTTTGCCATAAAAAAAAGAAAAGAAAAGCATAATTTCCCCACAAAACCCTCTGCTGACCAAACCTCGATTGCTGACTCGACTTAATGAGAGATAAAGTGGTGATTAAAACAGAGAGTGTGCAGGATCCATTACAAGGAGAAAGTAGAAAGTATGTAAAGATGAGATTAAAAACGGTCTCAGTACCAGGGAATTTCTTGCATTAAAGGAAAACACCTCCACACTTGTCACCCTTGTGTCTTTACAGGAAATGAGGTTTCACTCAGAGGACACCCACATGCTGTGGCTGAACCCCAGAGCACCGGGGTAAACGTACAGTCATCAATCAGAGCTCTGCAGCTTCATCACCCCGGTTAGGATGTGGGTGTGTAGAGAAGCAGCAGGAGTACACAGCCCCAGCCTCTCCCTCCCTGAACTCTACTGAGTCAAACACAGGACCTTTTGGTTAATAGAGCCATGCATCTGACAGCGCTTATAACCTGTTACCCAGCCAAAAAGATTAAGTCTGTTCACCACATGTTGGGAAGCAGAGGGTTGAGGTTTTGAAAGATCAGGTGACAATAAGTGGCATTTGGCCGCAAAGTTATGAAGAGTTCAAGGTATTGAGTGAAGAGGACAATACAGATAGCGAATGCAGCCGTCTTAACACCTGACACAGAGTGTGTCATGTTAAATCCCAGATGAGGTCATCAATCAGCGCAGTGGTGGAAGGGTCTGACAGAGAACATAACTGAGCTGCAACTAAACCCAGCAGAGTATTTTTTAAAATCTCCTTCAGTTTCTTTTATTTGTGTTTTATTTTTTTCTTCTTTCGCCTCTTGCCTCTCATGGATTCACAACTCAAGCCTTTCCTTTTGAGGACTTATCAACACATCTGTCTGGAGAAGTTAGCGTTCCCATCCATTCTTACACCGTGTTTTGCTAAAGCGTCACTGGATCCCCGAACAGCTCAGCTAGTCCTCTGCTTCCCCTCTGGGCCTCTCGCAGTAAAATCCAGAGTGTGAAACTAAAGACCCCCGACTGACCACCACCTCATATTAACCTGCCGAGACTCCCCGAACCCCCTGGTCTGATCAGAAAAAGCCTGTGTTGTTATAACGCGGGAAGTAATGAATAAAAGGGACATGGGGCTGTAAAATCCACTGTTGCATACAGGCTTTGTGTGAACAGGTTGATCTATAAATGGAGTCAATGAACATCTGTTAAGTCGCAATACCCCGTTCAAGTTTGCCACTCGTGAACACAAACTGTCTTTAACAGACGAATCACTGATGGTTTCCAAATGGCATGTTATCTCATAATTTCTTTTTTGGAAACTGCAGTGGTACACTGTAAATTATTGGTGAACTTGTCACTTAAGTCCTATTTTATTTATAACACATTCATTGTGCTGAGGTCTGATATCACAAAAGCTGTTTCCCATCTCGAAACTGCTCCTCTGACACTACACTGGGTGAATATATTACTTCCCTATTGACATGTTGATGCCAAACTTCTACTATGAACTGACCCAGTGTTTCGCTCCCCTGCAAGAAAAACAGAAAATTTGCAAGCTAAGAAGGCACAACCAGCAAACCTGAACCTACAGAGCACCGACTGACAGCTATACAATCCTTTTTCTACAGAGTTGAACGTTTGTGCAAATTTTGCAGATGCAGCTGCGCTTGTCGTTAGTCAGCCCACGTGATTTCACTCACCATCTTTATGGAAGTGCTCCAACTAAACTGCATTATATTAGACCCCTCCCTTCCTCTCTGGTATCACACTCCTTCTCCCTGAACAGTACTTGGCTGAATGCGAACAGCCAGAGCAGAGCAACCGTTTCTTTGACTTGCCTTTCAGGACACACTTTTTGCTACTTCTGCTCTTTGATGGCGGGACGGGGAGCGAGCTCCTGGACAATCCCAGTGTCTGTATCTAATTACTGGCTGTGAGAGGGTTGGATGAAATAGCTGCTCTCCTCTGTAACAGTAAATATGCTGAAATACCCAGAGGTCCTGTTCAGAGCACAACACATATACAGTTAAGTTGTGCTTAGAGAGAGTCATTAAAACTGCATTATTGCACTAAGTGCTGTGAGGAGAGTAACTAAATGAGCACTTGTTAGCTATATTACGCTGGTGGTATTGACACATTAGTATAGGTTTCATGGGCCACAGAAATTTATTTCAAACAAGGTTGGCGAGGTCAGATGGAAGTGAGACAAAGAAAAAAATCAGTAGCTAATCCTATTCAAAACTGGCTTCACGGGTAAAAACATTCTGAAGATCTCTGGAGGCAAAAATCATAACAGTAGATGTGTCTTGGAAAAAGCTGAGCAAAGGCATTTGGACACCCAGTTGAAAGGCTTGGAAACAGCACAAAATATCACTGCTTTCAACAAAGGAGGGATTTCTGGCACAACTTCACCAACTTCCAAGGAGCACAACAGTCAAAACTCCACCTGTGGTGGAAGGGAAAAAATGTTACTGTGAGACTTGTGGCATTTACCATGTGGGATTTTGGGCTGTCCCACATAAAAGTTGTCATTCGTGAGAGTAATGGGTGTAATAAGTAATAAGTGGTCCTGGTTCACCAGGACCTTGAGACCGGCCTGATTTAGATCTTTAGAGCAGAACGATAGCCTGCATCAAAGTTTTTATGTGTAAGAAACTTAGGACCCAATTGTCATACATCATACGTCATACGACTAATGTCTAGAAATAGTACAGGATGATATGAATCTGGCTAAATTGAATGCACTTGTTAAACACTAAACATGCCAAACAATTGAGGCAAAACGAATAGAAGTTTGCCAGGGGGAAGGAAGAAAACACTGTAAAGCCTAAGCTTTAATATTAATTTTGTTGCATTTTCACAACACACGTTTTCCTCATCTTTAAATCAGCACTGTGACTCAGCTCACAATCTCAGCCTCAAAACTGATAACATACGGCCTGACACAGATTGCAAGTTAGATTTAATCAGACCCATCTTGCATCGTGTGATATGCTCCGAGTGTGGAGGGACCTTTAAACACGGAGGGGGAAGTGATTTTCCAGCAGCTTAAAATAAATAAATAAATACATAAATAAATCATCAGAAAATCATTCAAACTTAATTTGTATTCAGCGCAAACTATAATAACATTACCTGCTAAGGGCAACATAATGTACCTCTAATGCACAACATCATGATAACAGTGATATGTTACTGTCTGGCTTTAAACGTGTCTGCATCGAGATGCGTTGGCTTAATGTACTAAAGAGTCACATTGCGCAAGCGAGGACTGCAGGGCCGGCTTTCACAATGAGGCTCATAGAGCCGGTCCTCCACGTGAAAAATGAAGTGACTCATAAATGAGTGCTTCTGCTGAAAGGAGTTAATGCATCAGACAGCCGGGGGAAGATCAAAAACAAAGACCTGAGGTCCCTCCCTGCAAGGCCATCCAGGAGAGTGGTCGGATTCATTATAAATGCCACCCTCAAGATATCACTCAAGCACATCGCATCTTCAGAGAGCTCACCACCATCTCTATAGTGAACTCGGACGTATGAATGCAAACAGTGCATTAATGGGCTTGGATGAAAGCATCTGTGCAGCATAGAGCTCTCTATTCCTGTCTATAATGAGCTCAGTGATAGCAAAGTTAAGAACATTAGTTATGTAAACTGCACTTTCTGTTCGGCGTCACTCAGCTGTTTGTATACTGCGGGTCTATAATTAGGATGGTGCAGACATTTGATTTGAAAAGAAGAAAAGGTCCTAGAGGATTTAGAGTAATAAACTTGAAATGTCCAAAGCCAAAGTCAAAACAAAGGCTGGAATACGCACACAAAATCCGGCAATGAAATGTGTTCTGGGCTCATCTGTGTTGTTTAAATTCTGGCAGACTCACTGATGTTATTCTTTCTAATGTCATCCAACCTTCAGCAAGTAGAATTTGCTGCAGGCCTGCACCATACTCTGTGGTTCAAAGGTTCCTGCATCCTCTGCTGTCATCATGTCTGATGTATTCTGCAGTTTACAGACAGCAGATGCTCTACTCTGCATGCTGTCTGGTATGGAGCTATAAGGCTCATCTTCTCCCTTCACCTCCTTCCCCTGACACTCCCATCGACTCTCGTCAACCTGTGAACCAAGCATTACCCAGGTCCAGAAGGAACTGCAATATTTCATGCAGAACCGCTGGCTTCAAGTAAGAGTGGTGATGATTTGAAAGACCATTGACAAATGGTTTAAAGCTGCAATAAGCAAATAAAAATAAAATTTTAAGCTATTATCAGGCTCAGTCAGGAATAAACCTGGAAAAGAGGTGTAACTGAGTCCTCAGAACTGAGGTGTTTTGGATGCAGTTCAGGGGAAATTCTGGTATCGGTTATAAAACGTTCTCCACCCCACTTTACGAAATCTGCTCTTGATTACATTTTTACGCAAATTCAGTGTTTCAACACTAATGACCACAATCTTTCGGGTGAAATTTCTTACATGTGCAAACAAACTATTACAAAAAGGTCATTCCCAACCAGAGAAAACTAGATTCTCCAAAAGGTGTCAAAACCTCCTTGGAAACTTTAAGTAGGCTGTGAGAAAGGTACACTACTGTAAGTAATGTAATGTCACATTGGGGGATTCCATGATTTTGGAGCATGCAAACCTTGCAAAGTGGTTACTTATTGCTGCAACTACCTGCACTAATTTATTTACAGAGTACAGGAGTTGCACTGAACACACTCATTCACTTGATTGATTGGCATAAGAGTTTGTATATACATTAGAAGTTTTTGTATGATAAACACCACTTTCATGATGGCCTGACTTTTCATCCAACGCCACCACGAGGGTCTCATTCATTCACGATGCCCTCAGGATATTGTCATCACACTGGTGAGCCCCTTACTTGGGATTTGACTTGATCAAGCACCAACATCATCTTACGATTTAGAATAAAACCAAAACTAATGGCATTCTCATCAGCTACAGCTGTATTTTGCGTTCAGTGCTCATTAGCAAAGGTCGGCAGGCTTACACGCTAAACTAAGACGTGAACGTTCTGTTCTTCTATTCTATTGCATTTTTATTGTCCAAACACAGCATTCAGTTCACAGCACCACTGTGGTCTCAAGCCTCATCATCTTGTTGGAATTTTGGTCTCACATCCAACCCTTCCCGACATTCAAAACAGTCGTACTGGTTCGGATCCTTTATATAGCCCTCACCCTTGACGAGCTAATCAGTGGCACCTGATCATCTCCTGCAGGCAGGAGGAAAGACGGAGGATTCATTAGTTGATGAGGAATGAGGAACAGGTGTGGCGGAGAAAAAGGCAAGAGGCCAACAAGTGAAAAGAGTGGATTAATGGAGAAAAGAGAGAAAAAAGACAACGAAACAGAGACTTCTGCACAAATTGCCATTGGTCCAAGTAAAAATGGAAGAATTCACCATGTATATCTGGTAAAATAAAGATAACTTCTGAACATCCTGTGTGTCTGTTCTGCCACTTAGGCTCTTAAGGTAAATACTTATGTTTGCGGGATCACACACATTGTTCCTTGATCTGCAGTAAAAGAGAAAACTACCTCCAAACCAGTTGAAAGGCCTGTGGTTAGCCGATAGGTTTGATTGCACCTGATGCAAATCTAATCCTGCAAATGTTTTCGACTGGAGTTTGAGTTTTACGATTTGGAAACTATTTCCTTGAAATTGCATCCAGGCAGGTTTCAAGTTGTGTACCTTTGAAGAGAAGAGTCTGGGATTTTATTGTGCTTAACATGGTGTTAAACTACAGCAGTAATGAAACCACTGCTGATGACAAGCAGCCTATTTTCACATTTTAAAGGTAATATTGCTGGCAACAGTGGCTGGATTAAAGATATTTGCGGGTGTGTGTAATCAGAACGGTATTGACCTTTAACAATGCAATTATTTGCACACTGCAGGTGATGTATGTTTTGGTGCAGGGAAAGTTTCCCTGTTGCATTTTAGGCTAGCTTTTTCCTTTTTCCAACACAGTCTATGAAGCCTCCATGAGTGAGACCCTGTTACTCTAACATACAGCAAATTACTGACAATCACAGCTCCATTTTCCCAAATGCTGGTAGGTGAAATGTGATTTTGCTCAGCCAGATTGCCATTTGTACCTCGACCAGGACTTTGCCTGCTCATTTGCATTTTCTCTTTGCTAACGCAGTAACCCACTGTCTAACCGAGCCCAGTGTTTACATTTTCAAGAAAAAGCAAAGCACCATTCTCGACTTCTTTCACCCTAAAATAACACTGGTACACACAAGCACGAAGTACCACATTAGGTAAACATACCAGCATACAGATGTCTCACACATACATACACAGGCAAAAGGTCACGCCCTTATGGAACTCACTTGACATGAAATTACCAGACAGGGCCTGAGTCTCGCCTGTGTTGTGACAGTTGAAACAGCAGTGGGTGTCTGGATGGGCTGATGTGAGAAGAAATCTCTACAAATTCCCAGCAGGTGTTTCAACTCCAGTTGTGTTTGTGTGTGTGTGTGTGTGTGTCACGTGGGTGGATGGGGGGACCAAACCACATAAGGTGTCGGGCTCAGACTTTTATCCCCAGTGGGGCAAATTCCTCCTCTACCTAACTGTGAGGTCCCTACCACATCCCGCTCTCGCTGCTGTTATTTTGCAGCTGTCCAAATTGATTAGTTGAATAGTTATAAGTTGACCCCAACTGTCAGGAGAAATAAGAACGTAATCAAACTTTTTTTTTTTTTTTTTTTTAAAAGGCAGCTGGTAGTCATGTGAATCCTTTTTTTAAATTTGGAAGAGTTTAGAGAACCTTTTCATTCCTTTTTCTCTTCACTTTCAATCTCTGCTTCTCACTTATTCTGTTTTTATCAACCAGTTTCCCACTATTTCTGGTGGGCTTTTTATCCATTTTAGAGTTTTATTTCAGTTAACCAGGAAAGAAAGTACATATGACTATATGACTGTCCTTTCCTTTCCTTTACCTCATTGGACCTGTGGTGCAGAGACTCATGAATGTTGTCGGTGGGGTTTGTTATCGGCCTGCATGGAGGCTGGGGGTTATTTTCTCAGCGCAGACATGCTCTCGGGCCTGTGGAGGGGGAAATGCAGTGGTGTGGAATAGAGAGCTTTTTAAAAGCCAGTGAATAAAAGCATTGACATCCTCTCTGCCCTGCGTCCCTGCGGCTGTTTCCATCTTCTGTTTCCTTCAGCAGCCCTCGCGCCACCATTCCTACCAGAGCATGTTGAGATGCAGCGAACACAATTAAGCCTGATGTAATGAAATCACACTGTGCTCTGGTTAATGGTGAGTGCGGGGTCAGCGAGTGGACCGTGTGTGTGTGTGTGTGGAGTTGAGGCAGCTGTCAGGCCTTTCTTTTACATTTTCAAATGGACCACCAGTGTTAACCTTTCTTAATAAAACAAGGTCTATAGTTTATAAAATCCTATAAAAATCTTCCACTTAGATCTAAAGTTATCTCTTTACTATAAAGTATTTATTTGACAGAGATATTACAGTGAATTAAAGTGTCTCCATACCACATCTTCTTGATTAACCTTATAAAAGTGTTTAGTCTGGCTGATGGACAAAAAGAAGTGATTATATCTCAACCTTTTATGTGCTGCCAAGAAAAACAGCCAAAAAATGACTATGAGTAACAGTTATTGCACAAGTTCTTAATAAAGATAAAATTATTTTTCCACACCACCTTGAATAATAAATGTAGTTAGAACTACTACTGCCAAGTTGCCCAGCGTAAGAACAGCCCACTAAAAAAAAAAAACACATTATACTGAGCATAACACTTCATTACACACCATGCGACCTTATCCAGCAACACCTCGGCGCAGAATCCGATAGATTAAATCCTCATTGACATTTAATTCCTGGATCGCATCACAGTGACCTGGAGACCTGCGATCGGTGAGTCAAAATGCTGTCTCATTATACTCCCTACTGTAGATGTCAAGCGCTCAAGCATGCACGGGTCCGAGCAACGCTCTGAATCGGGAATCAAAGGATATTCAAGTGGCTCGTGAACACAGTGATGCTGAGCAGCAAATCAGCCAGATAATGAAAAAGGTCCATTCAAGCAGCAGCAGAGGCAGAGGACTGGATTAATGGAGCTAATGAGGTGGATATGTAGCACAGCAGCACTGGGCGTGTGGCTGTTTGGGGTATTAAGGACATAAGGTCATTCAATTCTCTGTGAAAACTGACACCTACTCCTGTATCACATCCATCTTGCTGAAAATTGTGAAAACATGATATATAGCACCAAACTTCAAGATGGAGGTTTTGTTTTGTTCTGTCTTGAGGACAGAAGATGTCTATGGATTAATTAAATGGATAGATATATGGGTTCTGTTGGATGGGATTGCCATTCAGTGTCAATGTTTTAAACCAATAAGTGACAAGGAGTTGGATTCTAAGCACTTTCTGGTGACTTCTGTGGCCATGAGAAACCTGGGCGTCATGTTTGACGACAAGCGATCCTTCTCTGACCGTACTGCGTCTGTCTACAGGCTGTGCCACTTTGCACTAAACAGCAAAGGAAAAATCAGGACTTCAAATCAAATCAAATACTTGCTCACCCATCTCTCGATACAGACCACAGTCAGCTCTTGCCTTGACTACTGCAAAACCCGTCATATGGTTCTTTTTTGCGTTTCCTCGATGGTTGGTCCCTTCTGCCATCTGAGCAGTGGCACCCTAACCTGCCTGATAAAGACTCCTACATCAGGATACTTTTTCTGGACTACAGCTCGGCATTCAAACTCTCCCACAAAGTCACCCACAAACTGCTCACACTTGGCCTGTACCCCAACCTCTTTGTCTGGCTCCCCACTTTCTGACTGGCAGGCCCCAGTCTGTCAGGATTGGTAATAGGACTTTAGCCAGCATCATCACAAACACTGACACCCCTCAGGGAGGTGTTCTCAGCACCATCCATCCATCCTCAACACCCTGTTCACCCATGACTATGTCGCCTCCCACAAGGACATCATCATCCTGAAGATCGCGGATGACACTGCAGTGATTGGTTGCATCACTGGGGGTCATGTAGCGGCCTACAGGAGGGAGGTGGCTGGTCCAGTGACATGGTGTGAGGACAACAACCTCACCCTCAACACAAACAAGGAGAACAAACAAATAAAGGAGATGATAGTGGACAGGAGGAAGGAGAGGAGACCTCATCAACCACTGCCTATCTGGGAACTTGAAGTGGAGAGGGTGAACAGTTTCAAATATGTGGGTGTCCACATCAGTGAGGACCACACCTGGACACTGAACACCTCACAGCTGGTTAAGAAGTCCCAACAACAGCTGTATTTCCTGAGGAGGCTGAGCAAGTTCGGCATGTCACCCAGGATCCTCTGCAACTTCTACAGCTGCGTGGTTGAGAGCACCATAACCAGCTGCATCACAGTGTGGTACAGCAACACTACTGATTCAAACCGCAGTCGCCTGCAGAGAGTGGTTGACTGCCGAGAGGATCACCAGGACACCACTGCCCTCTCTGCAGAGCATCTATCCCCACGAGTCCACAGGAGAGCTGCCTCCATGCTCAAAGACCCCGCCCATCCACAACACAGACTGTTCACACTTCTACCCTCAGGGCAGAGGTACAGAAATTTGAAATGCAGGACAAGATTCAAAAACCCTTTCATCCCCTCTTCTATCAGACTCCTGAACGGCTGACAGGAGTCACAACCATGTACCACCTCGTCACTTTACACTTGTACTTCTGTTTACAACTGCGCTCTTGCACAATTGTGCTGCACTTTATAAATACCAGATAGTTTTTGCTATTGCATTATCTTATTGTACTGTATTGTTGTGTTTTTACTTATTGCATTTCTCTGTTTTTTTTTTAAAATTCTATTTTGTACTTATATACGTCAGCACCAGGGTGGTCAGCAAAGAAAGAATTTCATTGCCCAGAGAAACTTGCTTTTTTTGTTGGATATGACAATAAACATTTTGAATCGATCACTCACCATGCACTTCTTAACCTCTCCTTGCACAACACAGATAAATGATAATGGAAATGATTTATTAGGGCTGCTGTTAAAAACTCAGTAGGAAAGCACTGTGCTGTCCAGTGTAATCTCTCCATATCTAACATCAGTTGCTTTGTTTGAGGCAGTTACAAATTATACATGCTGCTGTTTCAATTTTTTAGCTTTGTCTAAAGTGTCTTAAACTGGTGGTGAGAGGTTTATGGTTGAGAGGAGGAGTGCACACAGACTGCTTAGGTACATTTCTTTGCTGCTTTGCCTCTGCAGTTTACTGAGCTGATGCTATTTGTGCTCTCACAAGTGTGAGGCGCAAACCCAGCAGTCCCAACAGCGTTTTGAACCAGTTACCATTCGAGAGGCAGTTCATATGAACACAATACACACACACACACACACACACACACACACACATGTGTGTGTGTGTGTCCTGGATGGAGGTGATTTATTGTAGCACACCGTTCAGGTCTCTATCCACCCCTCTTTCCTCATCCTCTCAGACAGCAGTGAAGCAGTAGGTTACTGGGTCCTCTGGGGTATTAATCAGCTAACTGGCTTCCATGGAGGTGGGTGAGGCTCCTTACACTGATGCACAGGCTTTTTAATCAAAACTTCCTGCACAAATTGCCGTGTGTTTGAAAGACTGATTAAATTACCTTGTTGATACCTTGAAGGCAATTTAGCCCTTCTTGCCGGGTTCCACTCGTGTGTGTGTGTGTGTGTGTGTGTGTGAGTGTGTAAACAAACACACATAAAAGGGGATACATGTGAAAAATGCACAATCATGCATGTTGACTCACACTAAGAGCTGTACAAGGCTGCTAATAAACAGTTAAAATTTATGACTCGGGAGTATTAGCACATGCATACAGATCAGCTTTCCTCCACCGTTCACTACAGTCCACAGGGATCGTTCTCCCAAGGGTTCACAAGCTACACTGATATCACTGTTAGACATAATGCAGCATTTTCATCTGCATACAGAAACTTACTCAGTGAGGTGCATAATGTAGACATCTATCTATCGAACTGCTCTGATACTGGCCCCAGACCACTATTATTATTACCACCTCTACATTTAAAGCCTCACATATGGCTTCGCCCAGGAATGATTTGTGCGTCCGGCGTTTGACACTTCAGAGCTCTGAACACTCAAGCGGAATAATTTCAGGGGATTTGCCAAAAAAAAGGCTCACCTGGGGGATTGAACCCAGGGCTCCATGATCACATGTGACACCCGAGAACCTGCAGGACTGATGGAGGAGAGGGTAATCATGAGATATGTGATAGGAGCAAGAAACATGGCATTCAGTGTTCAGTTGCTGCATTTGTTGCCGACAGCTGCTTTTTGTGCAGCTCAGTAATTTAAAGCATTTTTTTGCATTTATTTAAAAACCATTCTGTTGAGAAGACAGGGGGAACACCAGATAGTGTGACACAACTTGACAATAACAGGGGAAAAAAAATTGACTCGTTTTTTTTTGTTTTTTTAGTTGGCAAGCTTCACACATAGTTGGCACCCATGCAGCCTCCTACAGACCACAAAATGCGTTTGCAAATTCAGTGTCACCCAGGTCTTGCGTGTAATGTTGAAACTCATCTGAAATCCATTAAATGGTCCATTCAGCAGGAGTACTTTAGTTTCATGGACAGGTTTTCTGTCGAGCCTTGTTTGTTGTAAACTGACTATTCACCTTTAAGAATTATACAGATTTTACCAAACATAGTTCAGACATCAATAACACAGACGGTGGCCACACTTCCAACTGGCAAATGACGCAGATAAAGAGGATCAAAACCAAATTAGGGGTGAATTCAATCTTGCCTTTAGAAGCACTTTGTACTGCAGGAATCCAGGAAGCACAACACTTAAACAGAGGGAAGAGGGGGGATGAAAGAGTGGCTGATGGAGAGGTAACATAAGAGGAGGGAGAGTAGAAGGTATGAAAAACAGTCTGGAGAAAATGGCATACGGAGGAGAGAAGACGCTCCTTTTCTACGTGGAGGACTGCCTGAATGAATCATCGGGTGGACGAAAACGCTGTCCCGTTTAAACTAATGGGGAGGGAATTTATGGTAACACTTAAAGAATGAGATCAATAGAGGCAGCGCTTCCAGCGGGGAGGAGGAGGAGAGCGCCAGTCCAACAGAGGGTCAATATCAGCCAAACAGGATCAGTTACAGTTCCGTTATGACTGGGCAGCAGCCGAAGAGGAAGAAAACAAAATGGTCAATACTAGTTACCTGAGGCCTTGTGACAGGCTTGATCAATCTCGCAAAGTAATTGCCCAAACACTCTTTTAACAATATTCTGCCACTTTACCTAAAGTGGGTTTGCTGAAAGGCTGTCCATGCAGAGTCTTTTCTTTTCTTTAAGACTGTAACTTCACTTGACTTTGGATTAGTTCAAAAGGGAATATTTAAATTTGGGTCAAACATTAAAACTGAGCACGTCCTGTTTTGTGCTGGCAGTCGCTGTGGACTTTCAATATTAAACTGAGACAATGATCGCTCCATAATCCCAAGTGCTGCAATTGCTGTAAGATAAAGCATGAAAAACTTCAAAGCTTCAGTGACTACAGGAGAATATTGTTTTGCAAGAGTGGATATTGTAGGACAGTGAATTCATTGTGTTGTCAGTGAACATTTTACAGACATATTCAGTATAAACATTTTGAGACTTGGCAGTGATGATTTCATTTTTCATAATGGCAATTTAGAAAAACACAATGTAAGCAAAATTAGGTTTCTTGAAAAACAGGGCCAGTTCCTCCAGGACCTCAGAGATTGTTTTTCATTATTATTGTGACCAAAAACCACTGATCAGCAGCAGCTTTTTATTAATAGAGACTGATATTTTATTTGACTATGGCTCATAAAAGTGTCTCTGTCAGATGCAGAAGCTGAAGCAACTAATGAAAATATGTGGGGTTTAAAAAAAAATCAACTGTGAAGATTTGTGGAATTTGCATGAATATAAGAAATTGCAAATTCCATAAAAAGGAATACAATATTATCCCACAATGTTGACATAAGATAATTCAAAACTGCAGAATTCTGGTGCCAACATTTTAAATTGCTTTCTTTCTTGAATAAACGTGAATGACAACTCTGGAGTGGTTATGGGGAAAAATACACAAAAATCATATGCGGCACAGTTGTTTGAGATGAGCTTGATTCTTACTGGGCTGAAGAATTGACAAATGATGAATATACTGTGAATGTATGCATTAAATGATGAATGCTTCAGGGCTGGTACATGAATATGAATAAAATGTCAAGACTGTCTGTGTCTGTCTATGTTCAAAAACAAGTTATAGATCAAAAGGCTTATAAATGCTCATAAACTAGCACAGTATATATTGAGTAAAATGGTATCAAATGTTGTATAAAATCAGAAATGATTACCACCACTGCAGCATGGATTCCATAACAGAAGCAACATTTGCAGCATTTGAACACTTTATGACACCCACAGAAATTTCCAGACACCCAACACAGGGCAGAAACAAAGTTAAAACCCTGCTCTGTTTTCTCTTTTTAAATGCTAAGTTTACATAATTGCCTTATAAAAGTGGCAGACAGGCCAACATGCAGCCAGTGGTTACAACTGTGTTAAACCTCAGTGAAAAGCAACCTTCCTAACCCCCCCCCAAAACACAGACACACACAGAGGAGACCCTTTCTCTCTGAATCTGATTTTCTCATGACCCTGAAAGGTATTAAAACGGTGATACAAGACGCTCACTGGTCTTCGGACTCAGTTCTGGGGCTGGGGGTTGAGGGTAAATTCTGTAGGGCTTAACCTCCATTAAAACAGTTGCACAGGATGGAGTCCTTGCCTGGCTCAACAGCGAAATATTTATCTGCTTTTTAACTATAAATATCCATATAGTTTCTTTTGATACCCCCAGTAAAATGCCTTTTCCTTTACGCTTGGCTAGAGCTAATATTGCATTTACTCTGGCAGCAACTGGATATTTTTTGGAGACATCAGACCGTGACATTTAAAGACTGGAGTAAAAGTCTTGGATGTGACTGAGCAGTCCTGGTTTTTATTTTCTTCTCCACTCTCTCCCACATTAGTGTTTTTTAATATTTTCTCCCCTTTTTTCTTTGACTTCACTTTTTGAACGAAAATACTGAACTTATTGACACGGTGGCTCAAATCCCAATCGAACACATTGCACTCATCACAAGGTAGGACTGGCATCCAAAATAAACTGCGCTTTCACTTTTTTCACCATTCTGGCATTAGAAGTTATGACACAATCTTCATCCAAGTCCTGTGTCTCAATCTTTTGACTCAGCTCCCATGTCTGTTCAGTTAGCCAGTGTCAACCTTTGTGAACGTGACTATTTTCTAGATTTTATTGTGGGAAAATTAAAGGTCCAGGATAAGATCCAAAAAAAACAGCCCAGAATCCAAAAGGGCCAAGTGTCTGTAAGGATATGAGGTGAAAGGGGCTGACATCTGTCAGACATTTTATATTATGATTTCAAATGGACCACCACCAGTCAGAGTGGTGCCCCCCCCCCAAAAAAAAAAATTACCCTTGCTTTTAACTAAAAAAATCTGCCTGGAATTTTTGTGGGTGATCTCCAGCTGTGAGCACCAAGACCTTACTTACCAAAGCCACCAGCCTGTGTGTGTGTGCATGCTGCATTTAGGTTTAGCTTGCACCAATAAAGAAAAGAAAAATGGCCATTTAAAGCCAATTTTAGATGATTAGATAGAAGTGTATTCAATGCTTCCATTTGTACTGTAATTTTGGAATTTTACAGGAGAAATTTAAGCATCAGAGATTTCCTTTTGATTTCATTTAAAATGAATGAAAGCCATTTCCTCTGCAGCGCCTTTGATATGATTAAATCTCTTTGAATTGAGGGAGTGTGATATACTTGTGGAAAATGTCAATGGCATGAGGTAAAAGGTGTGAAGTACTGGAGAAAATATAGCTGCTTATTTCCTCAGGTTTCAGGACCGGCCTCAAGTATTTCCACTCAGTGGGTCACATGAAAGGAACAGACCAAAAGCCATTATTGTGGTACAGCATGATTGGTTCAATGCATTGTGATTTAGTCTCTAACTGATATTAATAAGTCAAGGCCTTTGAGTCTGCCTGTGATCTTAAGGGGGACACTTTAATTTATGAGCTAGTTTGATAAGAGGTCAATGATTTCCATACATAGGAAAAGTCTGATGAAGTCCAAATGACTTTGTCCTGTTTAGGCCGGGTAGGCAGGCAGGGAAGCTGTAGGTGGAGGTTCGAAACGGGACGACACGTGCTGCGTATCAGTGAGGAGTTACCTGTCTGTCTCTCCACAGTCTGGCATGTGTTTGGCTTCAGTTGGGGAAGGCTGGGACCTGCTGTCGGCATGATGGAGTGCGTCGAGCTCTGGGGGAGGAGAGGATGATGACAGTGTTTAATCCCTCTCCGTGGCACAGACCTGCTGTCCTCCTCACCACCCCTGTGGTTTTTGAAAAAAAAAAAGAGGAAAGAGGGTGAATCAGATCAAACTCTTAACCCTGCAACTGAGCATGAAGATGACCAGGCCTGGGACAAGAGAACCTGAGAAGAGGGGAGTGAAGTCCATTATTGTGGGGGGTGAAAGCACTCGACTGACACCAAGGTTAGGTTCTCATGAGCCGTACCTTGAGAAAAATCCTATTACTCCCCCTGCAAGTACATTCAGTCTTACTGTACTCCATTATATGCTCACTAAATGCAGTTTGGACCCCTGGTTTCTCTCTGCTGTACTGTACAACATCATGCCCAGCTGCAGGCAACTGTTTCACTTTAAGGATTCAAGTCTCTTATTACAAGGGGTCGGGACAGCCAGCGGCTGTTCTGGGAATGCCATTAGGAGGTGTGTGTGAGCCGAGCCAGCCTTGGTGCGGTTACAGTAGTGCAGGGCTCTGTCTAATGACTGGATTGGCCTGTCTCTGCAATGTAATGAAGGCAGGAGCTACTTAATCTTCAGCCTGACTTTATAAGGTGTTCTTTCAACCCCACTGGAGCAGGGATAAGTGTAACACTTCAGAGACAAGGCCTTATAAAGATTTGTAGCTTCACTGACCACACCGAGCACGAGCCGGCAGCCCACAGACGTACAACACTCGACTCAGCTTGTAAGGTCAGACCGCTTGCGCCTCCATTATGAAAACTGCTTGTTTTATTGTTGCATGAGATGTAGGCATTCCATGGCAACAGTGATTGGGCCATAAATCCACCGGTGATGGGAGGAATGGCGACGCACAGAGGGCGGGAGAAGGGCAGTGGGTAGAGGTTTCAATTAGAAGAATGAAAGACCACCAGGGCGGCTGCTGCCCAAGCTATCAGCTGCCACGTATTTAAAGTATTCTGAAAAAAAAGAATAGCAGCATGCTGACATCAGTGACAGTGAGTGTGAGAGTGAGAGAGGCAGATTGCAGCGTGAGCCATCGAAACATTTTTTGGATGGCAGGGATGCTCTGGAGACAGAATGATCTTATTGTTTTTTTGCACCTCAGTGAGGAGGCACGGTGACTTTATGGAGAGTGTATGAGCGATTGCAAACATTCTGTGGTCATCACATGCAGGACAATGTGCAATTCAGGAAGAACAGTTTTAATGTAAACTGTACTTTGTGCAGCAGTTTACTGTTTGTAAAAGCCTCTGAAAGGAACCAAGTGTTAATTTTAGCCTCTTAGTTTTTGGGAATTACTTGATTAAAAACCAACACTCATCCCACAGGTTTTTCATTGTTCACTTTAAATTCATAAATTAGTTTGATATTTTTGATTGCATTGTGACTGAAACATGGATACTCCCAAGTTGTAGCAACAAGGTGTGATCTGATCCCAAGCAAAACATTGCTTGCAGAGGCAGGATATAAAAGCATTAAAATATCCCCAAATTTCTCACTGAGCATGTGAAACAAAAGTTTCACGGATCAAATGAGATTCAAATTAAAAGACAACAGGCAGAGTCATCCTTTTTCCTCTTGAACTTCTGTGGAATGATACAGTCTCCCTTCATTAGCCATAGAGCAGACAGACAGACGGTAAGTCCCTGCATCAAAAACTGGAAACCACGAATGAGGAGTGAGGGTGAATGGTACTCTCGCTGATTGAAAGAGACACTTGCGCCTGAGAATCATGCGGCAGCCGTGGCCATTAAAAACTGTAGAAGGATGGAGCATTTTCTCTTTTTCATTTTCTGCATTGCAGCATGGCCTTTTAATAATGCTTGTACTGCTTATTCAACTAATTAGAGTGTTTATTTATGGAAACACCATATCTTCAGTTGGGATTCTTAAAATCTCCTCACTAGCTGCTGACCTTTTTTGTGTGTTGGTGGGAGTGGGGGTGGGGGCACAGAAAGAGCAGAGAGCAGAAATCTAAAACGATTAATATGTTTACTTAAACCAAGGAGTGCTGATTGATACGTTGATTGATTGAGTCAGGGGCCAATTACATGAATCACAAGATCAGTGCTTTCCAAACAGTGTAAACAAGCCATTAAAGCTGAGCCTTTCCTTCCTCGGAAAGATCAAGTACAAATACAGGTAGAGCGCCTGCTCACATTTGCAATCCATATCCTGTTGGTCCAAAGTGTGCCTCTGCTCCACAGGCAGCCCTAGTAATGACCTGAGGTGACCTTTCTAATGGACGCAGCCACCGGTTCTCCATCACGGCAGAAGGCAGAGAAAATAAAGAGGAAGGAAGTGACAACTTGGAGAGAGCGCTGATGCTTCCCATATGTCAGCGTTACTGGGTCATGGGTCTGAGTCTTACCAGGTAAGACAAACCTAAGATAAAAAAAATACTAGTTTTATAACCATGATGGCAATTGATACACAAAAGATAAATGATAAAAGAGATGGTGGATAGATGAGGGATCTCACCCTGAGGTAAGAGATCTGAGGCATCATGCTTTCAAACTTTAGCTCCCAGTTAATAGGAGGCAAAGAAATACACAAAGGCCTCATGCAAAAAAAACCCAAAACAAAACAAAAACACTCACGTGAACAGATAGAGAGAGAAGTGGAGGGAAGTCCACATGTAGAAGGAAAAATGCTTTGACTTATTTCCTACAGTTAACTATAAATTTGGAGTTGAAATATTTTCATTAACTCCTGTGTAGTTGTAGCTCCACTGGAATCTATTAAACCAATCTTCCTTCATTTTTGTGTGGCTTTGACAACTATAGTAATGGATTTCTTTTGCCCACTATTATCATTACTGTCATGGCCAAAACTATTATGTGTCCTGCGGCAAGACTTCAAGAGTGGGTACACATTTCTACTTTTTACCCTTTGTGCAGCATTTTCGTGACTTAAACTTTCCCACAAGCAGCACAGCTGATTTCGGCGCACAACTGAGCAAATAGTCACATCTCATGAAAAGGTGGCATCCATCAAGTTAAAATGAGCAATGCACAACGGTTAGTTCAGTTAACTGCTCTCAGCCATCAGGTGTGACGCTGTTCTTAATTTTAATACAACAATATTCACATTTCATACTGCGTCACCCAGTTGGAGTATGTGGATGAGGATGAGTGCAAATTCCCTACACTGTGTGTGCGTGTGGTCTTCAAAGTCACAACATAGCGTGGCGGAACGTCACCGCAGTAACACACCAAATTAGAGAGAGAGGCGGCCAACACACCCAGGAGCAGCGCTCTGAGTGACGACGGTTAACCATGCATGCAAATATTATCGCAGGAGGAATGCAACATCACCATTAGCCTCTTCTGGTTTCCTCCTTTGTCTCTCATGTCAGAGAAAGCAGTCGCGGCGAGCGTGTTTCCACAGAACCAATTCCCTCCCCAGTGAGCCAGAACAAGAAAGAAAATTTGGTTTAATAAGGAACCACTTGTAGGACATAAGTGAGCTGATAAATACAATTCATAACCAATCTGGAAATACCAACATCGCTGACACAAGGATTCAATAGAAATGGACCACATCAGTGTTGTAACATTGCTGCAGGGCATCATTGACCATATGGTGCGAGTGGGAGATGTTGTCTTTTTTCCGCTCTCTCAACATGTTGATAGAACACGTAGCCATTGCAAATCAATTACAAGTGATATAAGGCTGAACACATGTTGTGTGGATTCAACAGTGCCCTCATCTCTCTCGCTGTACAACAGGATATCAGTCAAAAAACTCACAGTTCATTGCAATGAGATGGGACACAGGCTCTCAAACCAGGCACCTGCAGAGTTAATGTCCGCTTGGCTGCTTTTCCGCTCACTCAGTGGGTTATAACAGTGTTTGCTGGGACCCAGGGGCCATCAAACCTCACCTGCCTGCCGGCTGCGTCACAGAATCCTTTCAGACTGGACCTCAGGCTGTCAGCGTGGATTATACAGCCAGTGCATCTGATAGGCATCGGACAGGCCCCCACCCACCTCCTAAAGCCCGGTTAATGGTTTCTCAATCAGCGTTCGGACTCTGACTCCTCTCCTGCCAGCCAGAGAATATCCGCACTGATCCAGTGGAGCTTCTTATCTGTGCATATCTGCCAAAAAACAACAACACTGCCATTAATAATACATTTCATTTAAATCACAATCAATGGTACACTAACTTTCTGAAAATCAACATTCACACCCACTTCAAGATGTGATTGGTCAGCTCTACAGAGGACGAGAAGCGAGCCAAGCATTGACCTTCTTTTTAATCCCATATTTAATCAAAATCATGCCTCTCACATTCTCAGTGATGGCGAGGCTTTCACCCTGCCCCAGAGTCTAGCTGTTTACAACTATACACAGGCTGGCTTTCAATATGTTGGCACAACACAAGGATAACCCAGCACAGTCCTTGCTGCAATTGTGGTTCTTTCCAGAGCAAAACCTTTTTCCATAAAATCGAACTGCACAACCATTTGCTATGAATGATCAATTCCTTGATTTACTGAAGAGACAGGTCCTTCTATCCTACAGCAAAAGTGTTGGCAGAGCACAGGAGAAGTCCAAACCTGGACCTGGGGAGTAAAGTACAGTTTAAGCATCGGGAGAGCAAGCAAGCTGCCAGCACGAAATGAAAATGTCATCACTGGCACGAGTACATACCCCAACACCTGAGAGATTCTCATTTAATAGCAGAATAAGAGCTATAAATAAGTAGAGTGTGGCTTCTAGTGAGTTATAGCGGTGAGCTGAGCTGAGGTGATCTTGGCGGCTTCATCTTGGGATCATACACGCTCAGGGGAGCCCAGCGAACTGCCCTTTCAACAGGGCTGGAGTTTTAATGGCAGAAGAGGGAGAGGTGGGCCTCACACCTGGACCCCGTCCAGGATGACATCCCTCTCTGCTCTCCAGCTGACCGTAAAGAATGACTGTGTGTGGAACCAAAGCTGCATGTGTGCTCATGATGTCACTGTATGTGTGTGTGCGTTGTTTTGATGCTTCACCTTCGTGACATCTGTGAGAGCGAACCTCCACTCTGGCCCCCTCCTGGCATCGATGGCAGTGAAGCATCGCATCAACAACTGTCAAATGTGTTTGTGTGTGTGTTTGTTGTTGAGACCAGAGGTGATGGTTAGTGTGTAGGATGTTTATTCCATCGACGCTGTGGGTATCCCACTGCAGAGCACACGCTTGTGGACTTTAGACAGAGGTAGTGCTGATAGCACAGACTGAGTAAATCACACGACGTCCTAATGTACACACAGACACGTACAGATGCACACTGTGCATACAGATTTGGGAATAATGGACACACGTATGCTGCACTGCTGTTTCTGTTCCTCATTAGTACTCCCTATCTGTTGCAGTTGTTACATTCCTGTTAAATGGGAACACAGCAAAGCTGAAAGGAACACACTTGGCCTGGGAAAATGTAATCAATGTTTGTAAATGTGGACAAATCTCTCCCAGAGCTCAGCGCTGTCATGATTTAGAGCCTGTAAAAGCTCCACTGACAATAAACTTGCAGATCCAGTCCGCTGACTCGTGACACGTTATTCGACTTCTTCCACCTAAACGGTTCTTAACCGAGCAATAGAGCCAATGATTACAAACCACACAAGGTACCCACATACCCAACAATCACTCTATACCTGCATGTGATTATTGGAACATTATTGATCTCCATAGGGTGATTCACTTACTTCACGGGGAGGTCAAAGGTCAGGGTCAACTAAAAAACAGCAGCCATGGAATTGGGGTTAGGGTCACTCAATTTAATTGAATGGATGGATATATCATTGTAAACTGTAGATTCACTTAGAGGTTAGTTTGAGGAGATTCATTTCAAGAGAAAGAAATAGGGCATCATGGATAGTTAGGATGCTGCATGAAATCCGGGCACTCAAGTGGATGACTAATCCTTAAATAAATGTGGGCTAATAATTAGAAATCAAAGTACTGGTTGTGTTAATACACATACTGTGTTTGTCCATAATAGAAAATGAAGATAAAGTTGTATGTGGTGTCTTGTGATGGGTCAAGACTGACTTGATTGATTGAATATTTCAACTTGAATTGACTCCTGTAAACTTGAGTTAACCTCAAGTTTGGAGACAAATGAGTGCAAATATGTACTCATTTCTGTTCCAGCATTAGAAATATGCACATAACCAGCTGCTATTCTCTGACCAAAGGCTGTCTGCTGTCTGTCCTGGGACTTGGGAGAGCTTTATTTAAAGTTCTTGGGATGGATGCATGTGCACATGCAGTCCATTAACACTTCTGCACACCCCTGCCCATCATCCATTAGCTTTTCTAAACCATAACTCTCATTTAACAGCCAGCTTTGACACACAGTCACTATGGAAACTTACCTGACAATGTTGTCTCCTAAAATCCTCTCCATCAGTCAGCATGTTCTGAAAAACTCACTTAAAGCACAGACAGATCTTTAATAGGCTGTCACATGGAAGACTGAGGTCCTCTAAACTGTGTCACATATATTAGTCCCAGATGATCAAGAGGATGGATGGATAATTCATCCTACAGGCTCTCTCAATGTGAAGTACAAAAGCTCTCCAAGTCTTACAATTCTGTGAAAAATCTTTCAAGAATAAAGTTTCATATCTGACTCAGGATATTCAGCTTGCTAATTCAAAATTTATGAAGTTAAACTGTGAAATATTATTGAAGTTATACCTTTAGTTTCCTCCTAACACTGTAATGTCATTACTGAGAATGGGCTCATTTGTATTTTTGAATTATGATGTTATACATTATGAAGCAACATTTCCTAAAGCATTTATGATTCATTGGTTACAGAATCTTGGCCATGTGCTGAATTGTGAAATGGTCCAGATAGATACATTTATTTAACAATTAATAAAAAGCAGATGCCACATGGCTCAAAACATACAAACACAATTGTAAAATATGCAATAAAAGTAAATGCTTATTTTGGAAGAGGGAACCCTCCTCTACTTATTTTTTTCTCCAAATTGTTTTTGAAGAGGTTTTTTTTCAAAGGCTCTTTTGATCAGCAGCAGAGAACGGTTCAACAGAGAGGGTGGAACTGGTTCGCTGGGTCTGGCTGACACCATAGTTGACAATAATGAGGGAAACATGGTAAAAACTTGGGCAGTTTGTGGCTTTGGTGGCTAAAGGCAACAGTGTTTGAAATTTAAGGCAAAGTGTCAGTGTTGCACAGTCTGAAGCTAAACTTAAGGCAGGTAAAAAGTGGACAGTCAAGAAGGACCTGGGCAGCTGCCATCTCACTCATGTTGTTGTGGCTGTGCATTTCAAAGACAAACAAGGTTAACACTGAAAATGATTTGAACTTTGATTGTTCAGCAGTGCAGCATAAAATTCAACTGTGTCTCATTTTAATCACTAAATCAAAATGGATTAATACAACTTTGCTGTGGATGACGTGTATAAAATAAAATATAGGGTGTAAAGATTGTAAACTGCTCTGAGAGAGAAACTTATTGCACTATTCAGTGCTCTTTATGCATCCATTATGGGCCTCTCTGGATAGGTGACAAATTTTTGTCAGGTCAGGTGAAAGGGGATTAAAAAATGCATTAATAAAAAAGACGTCCCATAAAGATTTTATTGCTAAAATGCTATTAAACATGCCATCACTGGATGGATGAGGGAAATTTTCAATTAAATTTACATTAGCAAAGGTAAAAATACTGAGCAAAGTACAGTATTCACATCACTGTATACATAACAGAAAGAATGTCATTCTCTTAAAATACAGGCTTTTTCCTGAGCACTATTTCCACAACAGGATTCACAGGCGTCTTATTGTTAGTCTGTGTGGGGAGCTTCTATCTTTGAACATGTTATTTTTCAAGGGGCTCTGTCTGTGTTGCAGTAACTGCTGTCATTAAGACAGAGAGGCTGCTTCTCTGTGTATCCTTGAGTTTAATAAGAAACAGAGGATGGATCTCCAGGACTACTGTTCTGTAGTTGGGATTCATCATGCAATAAAAAAAAAAACCCACACACACACACACACACACACACACACACGCATTGAAAATACACAGCAGCCCTGTGACAGAGCGGTTCTCCTGGTTTGGAGCAACTATATAGTTGAGTGTTACCACCCAGACATTTCGGCTGGTGGAGGAAAGAAGAGACGCGGGGCGGGGGGTGGGGGTGTTGAAGAAGGGAACACATTCATCTGCTCCTCAAATGGAGATGTTATAAAAAAAAAAAAAACAAGAGAGCAGCACATTCACCCCAGGGAATTCAGGCATTTGGACAGAGAAAAATGAAATGTACACATAAAAAAAGCGTACTCTTTACTGTGAGCAGCTCTGAGCCTTTTTCTTCCTGCCTGTGCTGCACATATGTGAGCTCATCACACTGTCACAGCTTTTGGATACCTCTGCTGAAAACATGCTGCCTAGGAGATGGAGCAAAACATAATTGGATGTGACTACGTATGAGAGAAATTGAGATGGATCGGGACACGGATCAATATCAGTAAGTGACCTGCTGTGCTGTGCCGCTCCGATGGACCCGCGCTCTCTTTCTCCTCTCCTCTCTGCGTCCAGCTCTAACTTTAACCACAACATCATAAATCCACTACTTGGTGTCTATATAGGCTCATTAGTGGCTAGGAGGGTGGGGGCTAATAGGAGCAGGAGGGGGGCAGAAGACATTACAGGAACCACCTGCCTTCTGCCCATCACATCATTCTGCCCCCTGCTCTCACCCATCATACACACTCCATACCAACCTCAGTATCATCCACTTAAAAGCTCTCTCACTCTCTACATTGGAGATCCACTTTTATAAGATTAAAGTAAGGGAGGCGGAGCAGAAAACAGCATAGAAGAGATAGATGATGGGGGTGAGGTGGAGGATGTGGTGCTCCGGGTGGTTGGGTTCAGAGGAAGGGGAGGAGGGGGGAGTTGAAGCCCCAACCACTTTTTAGCAAAAACTGAGAGTGGTGAGTAACACAGTGGCCTTGGGTACAGGCAGCCCTGTCATCTACAATGAGGGTGTTGGCAGTGGCAGAGGAGAGGAATGATGGAGAAAACAAGCGAGACAGAGCGGTGATTCAGCAGCCTTAAATGAAATCTTTATGAGGGCTGCGATGTGCCGTGGAGGCTCCTAAAGACAAGATGCCCTTCCGTAACTTTACAGGGACAAAATTGCCCGAGGGTTCCTTGGCTCAAAAGGGAGATGTGAGGGCCGATGAGTGGACTGGTAAAAAAAAAAAAATGTTAGAGTTAAGAACTGAATGTTGGAAGAAGCATATGGTGCACACATTTTTCAGCCGACCGTGACGTGTCATTAAACAAGAAAATGAGCACCCAAGTAAACAATAGACATATAGGCTCTTATATGGACATATGATGCTTCAGTAGCATGATCGAAAACAAGTCCAGCCCTGTTCCAATTAGCACAGCAGACTCCAACAAATGCTCACGATTGCAAAATGATGCATTATTCATATCTTATAAAAATTGACAAAATTAACCGTGACAGCTTCATCAAAGACAACGAAAAGCCATATACATCACATGATTGCCATGTGATCTGAATAAGCAAAATAGCCAATGCCAGGAAGGTGAAGTTAAATTAAATGTTTCTTTGGCTGAAAACCTCAATCTGAAATTACTGTGACAGCTCCAACTTTTTTCCCCTCTCTGTGAACCTTGTCGGTCAGCGCAGTATCCCACAGTCCACTTCAGGAGAGAGAGAGAAAAAAAAAATGGAAAAATTTAAATTTTCCAACCGTTCCTCATGGGAGAAGATTGATGCCATCTCGGTATTGTTCTTAATCCCCGACAAGAACACTTTTCAGATGAAAACACAGATGTGGTTTTGCTAACTAATGAGTAGCACACACAGGCTAACCCACAGTACACTGAGATGCACAGAAAATGGACAATGATCCTTTAGTATCTCATTCCTCAAATCTGTCTGTTCCTCACAATCTGACAGCCAGTGGGTTTAACATGTTGGGAGAAGTGATTTAGAACAGCTGCAACTGTTTCAAAGGCCTCTTTAGACACAAGAGGAATCCTCTGTGGTTAAATAATGGATGCTTTTCAGGAGCAGTAAGCTATGGACATATACTCTATGGCATGTTTTGCAGATTCTTATTTATTTTCAGTCTTTTTGTGGCATAACACAACTCATACGCTGAACCTTTTCCATATATTCAACGTGTGTTCTGTCCTATAGTAGTTATATTACACGTCTATGCTGCATTTGCTGACTTCCATTAATTTCCATGCATTCCCTTTTAACTGTACTGTTACAATATACTCAATTTGTGCTGGTATCATGAATGGCACGTGTTACATTTAATCACTGCAATTCTTGTATGCAGCATCTTGTTGTTTTCCCTCTTTTCTAATTTTTGTTACATGCTGTGGCAATTATCCAATAGGAGAAGATTAAAAGGGCACAAGACAAAATTTCACTTCTGAAAAAAAAGATGTGAAATAACCTTAATGTGTAATTATTATATGCATGCAAGTATGTACCCGAACATGCTGAGAAAGACCTTTCTTCTTTTTGGGTGGTAGGGATGCAGCTGGTCACAGCAGGTCAACCATTATGAGTGAGTTTCAAATGGTTCAGTGCTATTATGGAAACCAGCCTTGCACTGTAAAATGTGCACAACAGGGTCCACAAGATTTTGTAAATGACTGGGTGAAAATAGCAAATGTAGGGGGCTGGAAGGATTGCATGGAAGATGATTAGCTATTTTCTGTTGTAGACCAAGTAATTGATGAGCTGAATTCGGTGTAAAAGAATGCATCCTCTCAAGGTGCACAAAGTGCAGCCACAACTGCCAGTGTCCTGATATTAAACACTCAGCTGTCCAGGGTCTTGTGCTTGTGTCCTTTAAGCCTCAACCACAGGGCCACAGGCGCAGCAGCTGAGAGGCAACAATAACACAAGAGCCCAGAGATAAAGCAGCCTAATTTTCACCCCTGCCCAGGTTGGCTGTGATGGACAGTGCCAAGGTGCAGGCAGTGCCAGCGCCGCACTGTGATGAATGGGTCCTGCGGTGCATCGTGACTCACTCTGCCTCAGGCAGGCACTGTGCCCACACCCACTCCTCCACTCATGGGTGCTTTTCCTACGGTTCCACCTCTCCTGCAGCAGATGAGTCAGAGAGGCGGTTACAGTAGGAGATGGCTGAGCAAGGAGGGTGAATTAATATAGGAAAAAAAGAATGAGAAGTCTGGCATTAGGGACTCTCCCTAGCATACACTGATGGCATACTTGATTTAATTTAGGGTTTTTAATCTAAGAAGGGCTATGCTTTTATATCTCTGTTTCTCTTCTTGGCAGCTGTTTTTGAGCTTTCCAGGGAGTTCTAATTGTTTTAAGCGCTTCCTGGGCAGGTGTCAGCCGTGATGGCCTCGCTCTGGAGGAGACAGGAAGGGTAGTGGGCACAAGCTTGTCTTGTGTGCTTAGGAGAATGAGTTGAATGTGTGTCACAAAGTGTTATAAACCATGTGAAATGTGAAACATGGCTGGGCTGGGAACTGTAATGTCTAACACCTGACAGCTATTCAAAACAGAGCAGCATCAGCCAAGTTGTCTGCTATAATAGCCACACACATGTCCACTTGGCTCTCACACACAAATCAAAGAGTGTTACCAGGTCATGGTTTACTTTGTGACCTTGGTCTTTTTGTCTGTTGTTACTGAACAAGTGTTAGATGGCAGGCTTTGGAGACTGCTGGAGTCGCAATGAAGAATTTCCAATTTTGCTGGTGTTGACTGAATGACAGAGTTGTCCTCTCTCTGACACAGTGAGAAGAAAGGTAAGGCACTTCCACTGATCCTAATAACATCCAGTGTTCTTACTGCCGATAACTGTCATGGATACTAATGGAACTTACAGGTGAATATCGTCATTTCCACCAGTCATCATAAAGTATAAAAGACTAAATCACAACCACAAACACTACAACCAGGGTGGGTCATTGTAGGTTGCATGCCAATCAGTGGTTTCTTGAAACCTCATAGGTGCAACAATTCATCAGTTTATTGAGTACAGCTGTACAGTTTTATGCAATCCAGCACCACATTGAGAGATGGTTCTAATGTCCCCCCCCAACTTTAATCCGAAGCGGGGACGACTAAGTTTTACTGCAGGGTTGTCCTGTTGGATTGCATTACATTGTAAAGGTAAAAAGCCCCTCATACATCAGGGTATTTTATATTGTATGTTGTCATGTCCCGGTTGGTTTGTTCAGACTGTGGCTGCTGGTTTTATCTGCTGTCATAACTCTCAAGTTCTCCTTTATATATTAAATAATTGTGGAGCAATTTGCAGGAATTCTTTTCACAGCTGACATGCATCCAGCAGGAGTATGTATTTCTTATGTCTGGTATCTCATCTCTCAATTATTATCTCCCATATCACCTCCATGTGTCATCTCATCTGACATCATATCTCACTTCAGATCTCATCTAATCTTACACATCTCATATCTTCTCCCTTGTGTCTCATCCCTTATATTTATATTTTATTTATCATGTCTCTTGTCATGTTTCATTTCGCACCTGTGTGTAATTACATTTTATTTCAAATCTCTAATATCTCATTTAATATCTCATCACACATATAATCTCTAACATATCTCTAACATCTCATGTCATATCTCATTTCTCCTCCCTACTGTCTAATCATGTTTTGTCCAAAAGTCTGATGTTTTTGCCTTTAATTCTTATTTTATGCCCAACCTCATATGAATTCTCAAGTCTTCTCATCACATCTCTTATACTTTTATTGCTAATGTATTTTGTTAATGTCTTTCATCTCAAATGACTAATCTCATGTCTTGTGTCATCTTGTATCTGACACATCTTATGGTAAATCTCTCTTCAAAATGTTTTATCTCACATACTTCATGTCTCATATAAGATCTAGTGTCACAGCACATCATCAATCATCTCACATTGTCAAAACGGTGGAATTAGTGTCATTGATTAACATCTCACTCATGACTTTTTTTCTGAATAAACTCTTCATTCATGAAAACTCAATAGCTTTAACAGCCATGTAATACCCTCGATTAGAGACTGTAGCTCAGACAGCCACCGTGAGAACAGTGGAAAGTCTTACCGAAGCTGACAGCCAGACACGGATAAAGTTAGCTTTCTCCTTTTAAAAGAATCCAGGCAAGACTCACTAAAGTTGCAGTAATGAGCAATCCATTACCTTTGGTCAGCTCATTAGAGTAGAGCTAACTCTGACGTGAACCTGAGCTTTCATCTGGCTGTTTGTTTAGAGTATAGTCAGTGTCAGGGGAGCTGAAGTGTTACTGCATGGTGAGCAGTGGTGGTAAATGAGTGTGTGTGCGTGTGTGCGTGTGTTCTTGCTCACATGTGCACAACTGATGGAACAAATTATTCTTGGTGCAATAAAGAGAATGACGAAGTGTGCGTCTCAGTGAGAGTGTGTTTATTTTCTGCGATGCTTGATCCATCATGTTCAATCGAGACCTGCCACACCAGCACCCCTGCCATCCTCCAACGCATAGAAAAATAAACCATGAAAAACAAGAAAAAAAGATCCTTCCACTTCCTCCAGGCCTACACATTCTTCATTGACCCATGTCAGAGAGGACTAGGCTGGATTCGCACCTCTTCCTCCCCTCACAGCGGCAACAGATCCACCCTAAATCACAACCCATGCCCTTGACAGCGTGCGATGGTGCTGAAAACATCTTTCCCAGCTTGTGATTGTGACAGATTAGCCAGTACATAAATCATACGAAAAAAGAGTGTAAAAAGTGTATGGCCGAAAAGTGGGTGTGCACTTTAATGGCTGAAGCAAAGCTCCTAATGAAATGAGCCTGTTTTTCAATTTCAGAAGAAATCACAGACATGATATAAATTATGGCCAAAAGGTTCAGGCCAATTTTTTTAAGTGGGCACCTACCCAGCTGGCTAATTACTGATGCTCACAATGATCATAAAAAATGAGATACACATTGAGAGCAAGGGTCAGCCTTACATCAGAGTCATGCAGGGATTCATTGGCTTTTTGGCCCTTTTCCATAAACACCCTCAGGACCACTGAAAGACCTACAGGGTTGCATCCTGGGCTGAAGACTGACAGCAGCTTTTCATTTGACTCTCAAGAGAGAAGTTGCAAAGTTACTGAAACCTAGTAAATAAGAATAATAGGTTGGAAATCATCCTACTTGTGTGGGAGACTGTTCCAAACCGACCAGTCTTCCAAATGGTGGGACTGCTCCTCTTATTGCTATGGAAATGCATGAGTTGCATGTGGGAGATGGAGAGATAAAAGGATAGATTGTGTTGGTGTGTGTGTGAGTGCGCTTGCAAACATTCCTGGAGATATTACTGAAACTCTAGTGAGACCATCATAAGAGTGAGTGGGAGCGGCAAAGGTGCTTATTGGCTAAACCGATGCCGAGAACTGAAGCAGGCTGTTTCTTTAGGGATCAATTCATTCCCTCCTAGTCCCTGACCGGGCACGAAAACACATGGAACCGATTAAAAACCCTGGGAGTCAGGGTACTGCAGAACAAAATATATGGACGACATGCAGAAAAGGAGACACAGAAAAGACAGATCACGGGGGAGGGAAAGACATCCATTATGGTACTTTTAAAATGCTAGGATTGTCTTTCATTGATATCCCTCAGCAACAACTGGGTCTATTCACCATATCTACCAAGGGAGATAAGATGAAGGAGTTAGCGTGGGGTCAGTGAACACATGGCAGCTTCCATATGGACGACCAGTAATGTCTCACCTTTTACACAGAATCAGCCAATGTAATGGTAACTCTTAAGAGGGCTGAATTTATGAGACTAAAAAAAAAAAAAAAATCGAAGTAGCTGATTAAAGGGTGCCACAATAACCTAAAGCACAATGCACTCCATGCATTATATAGGCTTCTGCTTCCAAAACAGGCAACTCATAAAAATTATGCAGGGGAATTCAGCATATTACTTCACAGAAACGCTGCCGTGCGTTTTCTGTTTCGCATGTCAACCTTACAACCGTGGTAGAACATATAAATATAAAAGCCTTTCATTGCTCCATGTGGCAAACAGTTCAACTAAAGTCTGTTAGTCTGATCAGGCCGATTGTATAGTTAATCTTGCCCTGCTTAGACAGCGCTTGCTTCTGTCACAAATAGTGTCCGAATGCTGTGAAGGCAAGAGCAGGGAGACATTAAGTTTATGTTACAGTCTGTACCACCCATCTGACAGAACAGAGGCATCCATCAAATCCACCTCCCACACTCATTTTCAATAGTGCACTCCACTTTTTCTGGAGTCACATTGAAATGTGGAGAGGGCAGAAGGTGTGAATGGGAGCAGAGCTAAAGAGCTTTCTCCATGACTGATGTGAACCCACTCCCTGGCGTGGAGGGAGCTACTGGTCCCGGCTGACAGCTGGTAGTTAACACAAGTATCATCTCTCAGACACCGAGCTCACATCAAACGCAGGGGAGGTGAATGGGGAGCTCCTCCCTGTCATGAAACTGTATAATACAGTCGACAAAAGCACACACACACACTTTACAATAGCCTGAGAGTCTGAGAGAACCCAATCATCATTTTCACAATGAATAGTTGATAAAAAAAAGACTTCCTTTCTTTGTCTTACCATAACAACAACATCCTGGTTACTCAGGATTATTCACAGATGTCACTCTCAGTAGGTTTCAAAGAGACTACTCTCCAGTACACAGTATTTTCACAGTACATTTTCACTTTAATACCACTGTGGGCACCGGAAATTAAATTCCATTCACTCTCACTGCATTGAGTTGGTGGCTGAAGTTTCTGAGATGAATATCTTAACAACTGGGCCAAAACAAAGTGAACTGTCTGCATGGATTTTCATGAGTATTTCAGTAAGGGTAAGCAGAAAAATATGTGTTATTGAACATGGATGAAGTGATTCTTTACATAATGTTTTATACCCATCTAAAATACTGTTTAAAACTATTTTAACTTTTAAAATATTTTTTAGAATGAGATTATATCATATTATTGAATGTTTGAGTCTTCTGAATGACACAGACGTGACATGCCCATAGGCCTCTCAATGAAGACGTTTGAAAGATCAGGGAAGGCTCGTGTATTTTGAGACCCGCGCTTGGGATTCAAACTTGCCGGACGAATGCATGTGACAGAGAAAAAGTGAGAGCGAAGGCACGGCGAGCTTACTGGGACAATTTCATGAGTATTTCGAAAATGGAGAGCAGCGACGGAGTCTGGATGATGAGTTGGTACGTGCTTTAATCCATTGCCCAGCTGCAGGTTGGCTGCTACTGCAGGAGCAGATCTCAATCGATGGCAGCACTCGGGATTAAATTACAAATTGAGTTTAGCGGGGCTGCTTTTCCCCTCTTTATTTCAGCAGTGTCCCCCAGCGAGGCTCTACTGCAGGCTATTTACGGTGCCCTCTTCCTGGGTAAGTTAATAATGTGAGCCCAGCCTGGATACAGCTCCGACACACGGGCCCGCACTGAGTCATTTGGGCTGGAATTGCTCCGACACACCCAATCAATCATGAAGTGGGAAGGGGTCATCCCTAGAGCAGACCCACCCCTGCACCTCACGGCCTCTCACACCGGTCAATACCAGGCATTATTCTGATCATAATTGTGTTAGATTTTTCACAGCCAACAGCAAAACACCATCCCCTTGGACCCACTTACTGGCATGAGCTTTAAGACGCTATTGTTGATTCATGTATTTGGCTAAATTGCCTTATTGACCATGCTCATCGACTTTTTATTAATGGATTCAGTCTGTTGCACTTATGGTGAAGCACACAGACTCTCCACAATCAAAACATCTAGTGATTATGAAAATGAGGGATGGAGTGAACCTGAGGGGCCTTTGAACAAAGCCGGAGCTCAATAAGGCTAACCGACTAAGCCTGCAAGTGAACCAGCATGAGCTGCTCCGGGATGTGGAGTAAACAAACTGTACATCAACGTCACCACTTCAACACACACACTCACAGCTGTTTTGGTGGTGCATCTCCATTGTTTTCTGGTGTTGGTGTTTTGAAGGTGATTGGACGCGTGTGCACGAGCACAGATTTCCAGACATATTCTGGTGTAACTTGCTGTAGATGCGAGTGAGCTGAGCCACAGACGGCGGTAATGTTGAAGGTGGATGTGAAAGAAAGAATCTTACTGTTGTGCCAGGATTGTTGGGTGTAATAATGAAAGCATGGTTCATAGCCCAATCTGAATCTGATGTGAAAGCAGTTTTTTTTTTTTTTTTTTGCAAGCCTGTGCTCATAACTGGATGGTAGTTAGGTTTGGCTAATAGCTATGTGATGTGCATTTAGGTTATGTGTGGGTGAGGTCCACTGTGCTGCTCACTGGGGGCTACATGCTGCAGCTGTTTATAGGCTCCACCGCAGGAGTCTAATGAGGGAGATAAAGTCAGTGTAATTACACTAAAGGTCGTGTTTCCCCACCATCAGAGTAAAAGGTATAGAGGGGGAGCGGCGGGTCAGGAGCGAGTTGCCGGTGTTTGGCAAAAAAGTGTGAAAAAGCCAGTCAGAGCCGCCAATTTAACAACCTCTCTTCACAGTGTCTACGCCACAGCCGACCCACGGGCTGCATGACTTAACCCTGGTGCGGCCTTTTTGTTCCTTTCCTGCGCCAACGCCCACGCTGCCTCCAGACAGACAGGGCCTGGAAATCACATGACAAAAGAGATCCCTCACTCCCTGAGAGGATGTCTGGGGGCTGAAACCACATCGGCCCACCACAGAGCGGTGGTGAGGGCCACTCTGATCACAGAGTGATGAAGAGGCAGTATAAAAACGTAAGGCCGCAAGAGAGATACAGCATGAAGAGATCGGTTTGTCCGAGAAATGTGGACTGCGGCTTCTCTGGTGTGTTCAAGGCAGAAGGGGATTTTTCACTGTGACAAACAAGCGCAGCGTGGACTCCATGAAGGGGTTGTGGTTATATTCTGTAGATTACAGGGCTGTACACACGTTATTGTATGACAGATGCGGAAACATCTTGAGGTCATGCACTTTGTCATGTCAATCTTTTTTTCTTTGCCATGGAAGTCATAAAAAGATACTTTCAGATCAGCACTCTCAAGTGAAATCTTCCAGATCTATCTATCACAGACATCTTGAGTCAACTGTGATCTTCCTTGTTTCCACGTTCATTACTAACATTTCAGGTGAAGCTACTTTTGTGTTCACCTCTAGATCTGTCATCAGTTACTTTTGTAAGTGTAATGTTAACATTACTGACTAAACAAAACCCAAGTTGGGATAAACAGGTTTTAATTGTGAACCACAGAGGGGTGTTCAATGAAAAGTTCAATGTAATCTGCTGAGTTACAGTTCAACATAAATAAGGCTGTACTTTCACCTGATTAAGACATTTGAAGCCATGTCTGTACTTCATTATGCAGGACTGAATCAGTCAAATAATAAAGGAGCTGTGCTGTGAACATGGAACGATAAATCTTTCAACCTGAGCTGAGAGTTTTCAAACATCTGTCAAGATCTCATGCTCATGGGAAGAAAAAACACGTTACGTGTCATCGCCATCAGTGTGCGCTGGGACTGTGTTTCATGTCAGTGAAGTCTGAGGTAGCTGGGAGACTGTGAACTGAGTGGGTGGAGGGACAGCAGGATGGTGGTGGTGGTGGTGGGGGGAACCCATACTCTCCTCAGTTCAACCACAGTCACAGCCGCAGTCTGCTGTGTTGTCAAAGAATATAAAGACGGGGCCAAAGGTCAAATGTGGACACATTATGAGAGCAGCTCTGAGATCGCTTAAATCAATAAGCCATTCTCGTATCAAATACTTTGATGTTTATCTTAGAAAGTCACCATGGCAACCAATAACACACAGCTCTGCATAATTGCGCGAGAAAACTCAGGGAAAGTCTGCTGATGGCAGATTACTGAGTACTGGGTGGGGGTAGAGTAGACTGAAGGTGATAGGGGAGGCAGACAAATTGAGCAGCAATTACAATCAATTGCAATCATAATTTGAGATTTTTGTTTTTTATTGTACCAACGATGACAAAACCTTGCTCGAATACCGGCTGGGACCTGAAGAAATGGACATGTTTGTGAGCACGCCAGTGGGAAAAAGAAGAAGACATAACAACGTCCACTTTTCTATCTTTGGAGTGACTCAGAAAGTTAACATTCTGCACAATGAGACCATGATCACACCTGATCCACAGCTATAATCGTCTCGCAAGTGGAGATCATGGGAGAAACGGGGATGAGTCACTCCCTGCAATCACAGACAAAGCGCAACTGAAGAGAAAGATGGCTGCAGACAGAAGCCTGGGCTCCCACCTTTTGTATTTTTATGCAAATAATGGCACAGTGAATAGGAAGAGCGAACTAGAAATAGCATTTTGCAAACAAAGAAATGCAAAAGAAATGATGAGTGAAGACCTGTCGTATGGTGAAGGTTGAGCATGCAGCACAGCAAATAATTTTGTCAATAGAAATCAGTTCAAAATTGGCTTTGGACCAAGAGCAATTGACATGCATCTGTAAAATATCAGCTCACGGTGACCTGGAGAGATAATTGACATTCTGTCCTTTTCACGTACCTAAAATGATCCTGACCATCAGATCACAGTGACTACACAACGCCTTGAATCATACCCATTGCGTCATTCTTGCGATTACACCTGATGCCAGAAACAAACGAGTGCTTTCTAGTTAAGTCTGTGCTGATATGAACACCTATATGACCTATAATCTTTTTTTTGTCATTTAAGCTGATACTGCCCCAAGGCACTCTAGATATCAGCAATGCAGATCAATGCCCTTGTTCTGTGCATACGTACAGATACATGGTTGACGTAGTCCAATTTAGCAAAAATAAGGGGGATTTATTAATGTTACACTGTTTTTAGTAATTAATTAATTCCCTCTCAGCTGCAATGGACAGATAGTCACACAAAGAGGGAAATTTGTACCAAAAAGACTGAAGATGAAAGATATAAACTTGATTTGAGCAATCCAGTATGAATAAGGCTCCGCATTTAGCTTTGCTTGAACCTTTGAAGACAGACAGGATGACCCATCGCTTACACCAGAACCACATTAGAAAGGTATCTATTAGTGGCCAATATCAACTGGAGGAAGAATTACAGCAAGCAAATTAAAAAGAAAAAAAACTTTTTCAGCATTCATGTGGCCACCTGACTATACAGTGTTAAAACAGACTTAAAAAACTGTGGACCTACACTTTCAATAAACAGATTAAGGGTGATAGCAGCCCACACAGCCTTTAAAGTTAACAGTATTTATTTTCTTGAGGTCGAGCTCGGTGCACCAAACATCGCCTCTCACATTAGCGCCTGCAATGATCTAATTGGACCTCAAATGTTACATTAAACACATGAGCGCTGGCACACACCTTAACAAGGTCACGCGCCAGCGAAATCTCCCCCTTACAATCCTCCCCTTGCTACTGCACATACACAAAAAAAGCTCGCCCACGCATCCACACGAGGATAAACTTGTACTGCAGAACACATGCACATGAGGAGTTCTAGTAGGAATCAATAGAGTGTAATATTACAGTAAAACATTATTGTGATATGTTAATAGCATATGATGGATTATGCAGTTATGCTGACATTTCCTTGAGTAATAGAAGTTGACCTAACAGCTGCATGATGTAGGAGACTGAGAGAGCACTGCAGGGTCTGAAAGGATTTTAAATTGCATCAAGTAATCAAATCACAGCTTTAAGTATCTTTTAGATTAACATTATACTGTCTCAGATGTAATTTTTGGAGAATGTTAAATCATGAAATATGAGAGCATCAAATAAAATGAATATGTCATTTATAAAAAGGGAAAAAATCTGCCAAATTGTGAACTGAAATCTAAGTGTACAGGACGTCATTTGCATGCATGCTGCATCGGCACCAGCGACACAAACATGAATGTCATTTAATACGATCACTAAATGAATTTAGGAGCAGCCTTACAGGTAACATGCCACCCTACACCACATACTGTACATCTGTGTTTTCTGTAATGTGATTATAAGGCCGCTGTAACATCCAGCACTCAGTAAACAGAGCACTTCATGCATGAACATGTGTATGGCACACTCCACTGGTTTGCTGGAGCTCAGATGGGTCCTTCTAATTACCAGTGATTAACGCACACACACGCACACACACACACACACACACACACACACAGTTGAAATGCCAACTGCACCTCAGGAGACCACCACCCAACACTGTGGAGAACTGGTAGCTCCAGTGTAGTGAGTTTGCAGGCCGGGGTGTAATGTTTCGGCCTCGGGCAGCAATGGTCTGAACTGCGGTCGTACCCCCCTCAAAACGCTGGTGACAACCGTTTACATACCAACCACATTGGCCTCCGTATCAAACGCACATGTTCGAACTGGACGGCCTGCTTGTTGTGACAGCCAGCAGATGTATTGTATAAGAAAATGGCTGTGGGTAACGATGCAAGACTTTGGATTTAAGTTGAAATAGAAGGCAGGTTTGACTCCTGCAAACTGGCTCTGTGTCTCTGAGCTTAATCTTTTTTACTTCACTCGTGCAGGGTAGGGTTAAGTCAGCCAACGGCAGCCTGATTCACATTCAAAAGGTTGATGCTTCTCAATGCAGTCACAGACTTCATTTGATCATTTAGCAGCATTTAGCATTGCAGCAGTTTAGAGGTGATTTCACACTCGAGCGTCTTAGCTTGGTTTCAACCTGAAATCACTTCAGAGGTGTTTTTCCACCTTTTCTTGATTGCTTCCATGCACAAGAACAAACCGCACTGTCTTTTTGTGGATCACTTCATGTCAACAATCACTCTTTCCGTAATTTCAACTTTCAAACATAGAGGAAAGCACAAAAACATTCTTGTTTTATATTTTTGCCACAGTTGATTTTGTGGTGAGGATCACTTGTATTGAGGTGGATTTAAAAACCACTGTAACTGCACCCAGATGCACTCAGAGACAATATCTCTTTGACCAGTGTTGGACCTCATTACATGACACACATGGAAGTTAGAAAAAAACTCAGCATTTCCATCCATTTGCTTTACCACTTATCCTTTCAGGGTCACAAGGGGACTGGAGCCAGTCCCAGCTGACACTGGGCAAAGGCAGAGTAGAGCCTGGACCGGCCACCTGTCTATCACAGAGCTGACACACAAACACAAACGATACTTGACGTTGACGACAACCCTATCCAGACCCACCGGTCAACCTAACTTGCATGTCTTTAGCAGAATGGGAGGAAGCTGGAGTACCTGGAGAAAACCCACACAGACCCAGGGAGAACATGCAAAACCCACATGTTGTTACATAATGTTATGTAATAATAGGAGAACATTTACACTCACATCACTATCCACTTCTCTGTACTGTAACAAAGTTCAAAAACAGTGTAAAACTGTTTTCTCAAGGGTAACAGAAGGACCATTGGCAACGAATGGGAGGTATACTACTCATTCATTTTCCCCTACCTATCTTTGTCCAGAGATTCAGACCCAAACCATCTGGTTACAAGCAACAATTAAAATAAGTCAAGTTCTGTAATGCATAATGCAGCAAAGCACTCACTTGATTAGTATTACACTTCAGTAAGACCAGCTCACTATGCATTAAAACAGTCCCTTTTGCATAATTAATGAGGCACTCGGTTCCAAGTACCAATTACGAGGGGTACAATGGCACAGTCCAATTGAACACTGCAGCCATCTGCTCCAGAGCTCGGCTGCCTAACCAAGAGAGAGGCATAAATAAAGCTGCAGCAGCCAGCCCAAATGCAGACCCGGACCAGCTGTGTCTTTGTCAGGCTGGAGCTATGAACAGGATGTTTCTGACTCAGAAACAGAGACAGGATGGAAGAGGAAGAAGGAGAAAACGTGTTGGGACAAAGAGAGGGAGAGAGTGCAGAGGACAAAAAGAGAATGAGTTACAGTGAGGCCACAAAGATGTGAAGGAGGAAATTATTGAGAAAATGGCCTCAATTAGCAAAGATTTTGAAAATGCCACACAACACTGTTGTTTGAAGCACAATTTCTACAAGTACTGCCACAATCAAATCATTTTTGTAAGATTGCTGTCCGCAGGAAAAAAAACAACAAAGCCATATTTCAACCACAAATCAAAATCGAAAATGATGTGAGATGCATAGTTTCACAACTTCAAACCAAGTCAGAACAAACAAAAGGAGGGGGGGGAAGCACCAGTGTACAATCAGCCAAAAGCGTGGGGACAAACACACAATGGAATAACAAGCAGTTCTCCACAGAGACGTCACATGGTAGAGAGCTGATCACAGATGCCCTGATGAAGAGATGAGCCTGAAAAAAAAAAACTGAGGTTGAAACCATGATGTTCCAAGATGTCAGAAGAAGAAAGCAGGCGAGAAAATGGGAAAACTAAAAGCGTATGGGTCAGTTGGGGTAGATCAGTGTTTGTAGTTGAGGCTGGCTGTTGGAATGTGTTTGACAGTAAATCACTTCCTGTGAGGAAAAATGTAAGCATAAGGGGGTCGGAGGAGACAGCTGGGAGGGGAGGAGGGTGCTGAGCAAATCAGAACCATCCTTTCATTAGTTCATTTGATGAACGTCAAGTATGATGTAAAGGAAGAAAAACAGCAGCCTGAATATACACAGATGATGCTGCAGCGCATGACTCCATGGGATGATGCAGTAATTTAAATTGAGATAAACAGCTGTAATCAGCGTTCAGCAGCAATCCTCTTTGTAAGCACGTCCATCAAGCAGCTACCTGAATCATAACATCCAGCTAACATTGCATCCTGTTAATCCATCCACAGATCCGACAGGAGCGTATTCCAATCAGTCAGAAGACCCAGAAATTCAAGAATGCAACACAAAAGGCATGATATCTATCATTTTGTTGGAAAACTTGGTCTGGCTTCAAGCCAAGATTCATGCTGAGGGCAACCACAGTAAACAGACCAGCAGACAATTGCACCCACCTCAAGCAGAACTCCGCTATTGTGCAGCATCAGGTATTTAGACCCAAAGTGAGCTTATTATATGGATTACAGAGAAAGAGCTATGCTGAGATGAGTTTTCAGAAAGACAATACAATAGATGGTGCTGCCAGCTCAGGGTTTTGTTTTCCCTCTTCCTTTTTTTCTCTGCTCTGTTGAGTCTTGGATGGCCGCCTAACTCAGCTTAACCAGAAACAGCGGACAGTAATGGAAACTGGCTGCTTTCTCCTAAACAAAAGGCATGAAATGAAAATAGTCTAATGTTGTTTTTTTTCCCACTCTGTTGTTTTTTTTTTAATCATTTGTGATCAAATGCTGACAGAAACATTTTTCACACTCCGCGTGTGAATTTTTGCCTGTGCATGTCTTTTTCAGGGTGGATGATGGTGTTTGGCATATGATGTGTGTGTGTCTGTGTGTGTGGAAGATGGAGCGGACGATTAGGTGCTCTAATGCAGGTCCTAAACCTATTGTCTCGGCCTGATCATCTTTCACTCTGATAGCCCTCCACAGCAGAACCTCGTGAGCCTTTAAAAACAGATTAATAAAAATAAGTTTTTCCTCTGTCTGACAGGAGCCTGGAAGACATTACAGCAGGCAGACGCCGGACGATCTCCAGGAGCTGGATTAGCAGCATTAACCAGACAAATTAGAGGCTCTGCGCCTTCACAACGCCAAGAGAGAAACTCTCTTGCCTGACATTCATAAACAAATCTCAAGTTGTTAACCTAACTGGCATCCCACTTTTGGGCCACCCATGATCAGCGTGGCCCTTACCCCCTCCTCAAATAGCTGCCCGGCTCGGCACAGTGGAGTCAAGGTCATGCTCACCTATTTCAAGTGATGGAAAAACAAATAGGTGAGCATAAGGGTACTGAGAGAAAACGGGTGTGAAAATAAACAACAACAATAGATATCACACGCCTCGGCAGAACAGTGCTTCATTTTGGGGCCAAGCTGTGCTCTCCCAGCCTTGTTTGCTTTATCAGTCAAAGTTTAAAAAAACTCTGCAAGCTTTCACAGATGTGACATTGATAGATTTCGAGCTCAGGGCCATTCTCATTTACATGCGCTATAATATGTCAGCGTGAGTAACGGGAGGTTGTGTTACACCATGTATCAAAGAACGCGGCTAATGCCACATCTCCGAGCCCCCGCCGCGCTGGTTTTTCTGGCGCCGGAGGAAGCAGCAGGTTTGTTTCAGAAAAGGTTGCGTTACTGTGGCTCGCATGCCGCGGAACCTCTGCACTATCCATCATGGGGCAGGGCACCGATGCTGCCAGAGTGGGGCAGAGGCCTCGACCCAAATCACATCAGATAAGGAAGTATAGGAAGTGATGGATCACCTTGATGAAAATGTTCCCCTCCACCTCGAGGAGTTACACAGACTTGGTGCTGCTCTCTCATCTGTAAATAAAACTGTCCACTTCTCTATCAAATACAGTGACTCTATATGTTAATACACAGACTAAATTTCAGGGATCGATATATCTAGATATCTATGGCTTTTTTTTCATACTGCACAGTTTAGTTTTTGTGGCCAATGCCTATTAACAGTACAAACTTCCAACAGTGTTTCATGTGCAACTTGTATCTGATTGTGTGAGTTAAGTACAGAGAGCACATTTCAAAACAAGTAGTGAGGCTTTTCCTACTAAAGGAAAATGCTGGTCCCAAGACTCGTGCACAAACGAAGGGGGGCTGGCCTGGATGATCCCAGAGTCAGCAAAAAGAACAGTGGCCGTGACACAAATGTATTATATTTCAGCATGTTATGGTAAATGTTATTCTGCTACCACAAAATTGACATTTTGCCTCATATAACAATAAAGTAATTCCCATTTGTTTGAATTCAGCCAAGCTCCTTCAAAAATTCTACTTTAAAATTCAGTTGGGTATCAGAAGAGAGAAGCAGGTTTGCAAAAGCAAAACTGATGATGCAAATTCCAGTTTGAGCACTGATGTACAATCAGCAGCCTTCATGCCTTGGAGCTTGATCCCATTGAGTCCAGGTGAGAGGTGAAAATCATCATCACTTCAAATTAATCACTTCTACTATTTAGAAATCATAAGGTCTGTGTCACCTCATCATGAGTTCAGCTCTGGTACTTAAAAAAAAATCTGTAAACTATATCAGCTGACTGCATAACACAACACAAAACTTTATGCAAATATACTATCACAGGTGACTTCAGCTAAAACTGACTAAATCACATTGTTAGTATAAGTTGATACTGAACACTCTTCCCTATTAAATAGAAATAATTAAGGATGTAATTATAGTTTAAAATCCCCTATAAAATACAACCATGCAACAAGAGTAAATGTTGAACCTTAATGTTCTAAGTTGTTATTTTAAATGTATTTTACAGACAAACAGAATAACCACTAATCAACTCAAGCATGGATGCAGGAGACATAAGCTGCTATGGGGTAAGATATGAACTGCAGACTGACTGACAGAATCAAACATGAATGGAGGGTAAAGCAGGCGAGATGATGAGGATTTGACAAGGTCATTGCAGAGACTGCTGCACTGTGGTCCACATGATGCATCACCTGCTAAAGCCAAAGAATTATGTTGAGATAAGGCTAGCCTGCAGCAGTAAACTGCCCCTGTGCCCTGAATTCAAATCAAACAACAACTCCGAAGCCACTTCATATTTTTTAAACATAGCCAGACTTGGGCTGACTTTCACTGTGAGAGATCATCGATCATACTTGTGAGTCACCATCGGTTTCATAAACACCTAATGACTCTGGGGTGACAGAGTGCCTTGCAACTACTTCACCTTCCATCAGGCAACTAGTCAGTACAACTCTTTCATTAGTCACCACGCAGAACTGATTTAATCAACAGCGTCATGAGCCTGCATTTAAATGCAAGTGCACATACGCTAAAACAAGCAATCATTTCAAGAGGTGCAGGCCTCTGCTTTTTCTCTTGGTCAGGTTCACCTCCATCAGCACTGCTCATGAGGGGCAGACAAATCTCTATTACTGGAACGACATGCATGATGCAAGAGTGAACCATTTCATATCCTGCCATCGAGAGGAGAATTTCTGCAGGATTTGGACGCAGTCATCATGCTTGACTTCATCCTTTGAGTCACTTTAATGCCCGTCACAACGTGGAATGTAGAGCAGCCCGTCGTTCCCACCATCAGAGGCACGGTCTGTTCTTCTGACCGAAGAAAGTGCTATAAATAGTGTGAATTATGATTATAAAAAGCTCATAATATTGGAGATTATATACGCCCTTTGCAGTATTGATTCCATATCCTCTGTAGCTGCGTGAGCGCTGGGTTAGCCGTGTTTACCCAGGAAGGGTCTGAGTATAGTTCAAGGGCAAAGGTTTGGAGTTTAAAATAGCTGCCAGATACAATATACACATGGTCAACATTAGCACTCTGCGAGAGAGGTCTGTGTGTGTGTGTGTGTGTGTGTGTGTGTGTGTGTGTGTGTGTGTGTGCGCGTGCTTCGACAGAGTCAAATAAAGGAGAAAAGATGTTGAGAATGAAAAAGGGAGATAACGATGATGGCAGCAATGACAGGAAAGGGCAAGAGTTCTTCAAACTTTTTCTCTCGTCATCTTATATTTTTTAACTATTAATCTTTGTATTTCTATGGTTGGGTGTGGTGGGAACATACAGAATCTGGGCATAACACACACATCTATATATATATATATATATATGATACTGTACACATACACACATAATGATTGACAGCAAAATCAACAAAATGATACATAAAACTACACTGGGCAACTTCTCATGTCAGCAGCTGTATGTGGCAGTGACATGTCACTTTCTTAAAAGCAGCTGCTGATAGACTGATATGGTTCACATTATGGCCTGTGTGCTTTGGATTAAAGTGTTCACAGAAGAAAAAATATGTAACACTGAGTGACTTGCTTGACTCACTTGCTGATGTTCCACTGATTCTTTACTTCTTCTTCCAATAATACCAAGACCATAACTTCATTTTGGCCTGGCTACCTAGCTTATATACAGAAGTGATGCTAACGTAAGCAAAGGTGTTGGAACCACAACGCAGACAAACACCAAAGCAGGTACAGTAGGCGCAGCGAAACACATTTTAGTAAGGCGGGCAGGCTGATGCAGAACAGGTAATCCAAGCTTAAAAGACCCAGGAGAACTGAACAGAAGCACAAGGAAACACACGGGGAACAAAAGAGATGAGTGGAGAAGGTAACGAGACACAGGTGCAACACATTAGTGCAGAGCAGGTAATCACAGAGGTGGGAAACACACTGGGACAGGATGTTAAATCAGCCAGCTAGCGAAAATGCTTCTCAAACAAACAGGATGTTAATACAGACTCCACACAGTCACTCAGAGGGACAGCTAATGACACAAGCAGCATTTCAAACTACAGTACTTTGTATTGTAACATTGTGTAATGCTGAAGATGTTTTTTTCAAATACTAACATTAAAGCATGAATCTAATCTATGCGTATGTCCAAATGAGTTATGTTAGAATTAAATCATCTTTCCATATCATACTCATTATACAAGGACTAACTCTGCACAACTCTGCAAAGCAATAGGAGAACAACACTTTTTTTTCTGCCTGGTCCAAGTGGTAAGGATGTCAACTGGCTCGTGCAGCTTTGGCCTCAGGCAGAGGCACAGGAGCTCACTAGCTGCAGCAAAAATAGACAGAAAAAGACATGAGAAGGTTGCTTTTGCCTGCTTTTGTCTTTAGTGGAAGATCTAGTGTTGAAAAATTGTTTAAGATTTCACGTTGCAAATCGTGAATTGAATACGTGTCATGTGTGAATGGAAAGCTGAATGCAAGGGGTGCAATCACACAGAGGTGAAAAGACCAGAATTATAATTGTTTTTTGCACAAAGGCCTTCGCTGGTGCAGCTTTCTATGGAACCCTAAGTAAAAACATTTATGTCACCTTTGGTTAGCTGCCAGCATCGTGTTGTGGTGCGGGAAGTCGCACAGGCAGATGGAGGACGTGTCCTCTCTACCACCCACAATGCCACAGGACTCAGTTCACGGCATGCTGGGACAAAGTTCAAACTTTTGAAAAACTCAGAAAGTTGCCTCTTTCTCTCTGTCTGTGTATTTTCTAACTTTGTAATTTCCAGCTCCTCTCCCCAGCCTTGTTCTATTTGCCTGCTTTGCCTGCAGAATAAATAAATACACTTCAGTGCTATCGGTTTTCCATGCTGCACAGCTCCCTCGGTCGACAGAAACATGTCAGACCGCGCAAATAAATAGCTCCCCTGTAACCCAAATAGTGTAATTGCTCAGATCCTGCGCCCCTGCCTGCTCTCTTCCTGAACATGAGAACTAGCCTCCCGCTGCCCCCACCTGGGCCTAAGGACAGGAGACTCTGTCTGTCCTAACCACTTTAACACCTCCACCCACTCAGCCACCCATTTCCCATTTCTGGGGCATGACTGGGGGATCTAGTTCCCCCCGTACGCCCCACCAACTACATGTCAAACAGTGTGCAACATCAGTTCAAATGAAAATTTAACGATCCCCACTGGGAATTAGGGGCGTTCCAGCAGCAGACAGTAGAACACAGCAAGGAATTTATAAAGCAGAGCAATAAGTTTATTAAACACAGACACAACCAGTGATTTGGACAGGGAAACTAATTACACTGAATAAAGGCAACACAGGCCACACAAATTAAATATCATAAAATATGATGTGCTAATTGGCAACGTGTAATGCTGAATGACAGCAGCAGCACAGGGATTGAAAGAAATTGAATTAAATTGGAAATATAAATTTGAAACACATTAAAAACACAAGAATATTATGCATCAAAAATATCACTCCATATCAACTCTACAGTTAGTCCCAGAATGTGCAGATTTGCATTGAGGGTATATTCATGAGGTTGTCAGTTTCACATTGACATAAATAAAATGTGAGTAAAGACAGCCTGAGGAGATTTGGAAAACACTCCTGCATGCAGACCTCTAACCTCCACTTCTCTTTAACTCTGGCCTGCATCTGAACCCAAAACTCACACCTTCTCCCCTGGGTTGCTGGTCTCACCTCTGGATGCGGCGGTAAACAGAGGGGTATTTTCCCCACTTCAGTGATATTCAATAGGTTCAGTGGAGATAAACTGTGAGACACAGTAGTTGTGCACGCCAGGCTCAGAGCTGTTTAACTCTTTGACCTCCTCAATATGACCCCAGAGGCCACAGCCAGGCAGGTCTGTTCAAAAGGACTTCTCTAAGAGACTGGGATGGCTATACTTAGGGAGGAGTGTGCAATTGTGTGACTGTCCGACAGTGGACTTCTCCATCTTTACACCAACACTGGACTGGTGAGCAAACAGGGGTCCCAACAGAGCCCTGGATTGCCAGTGCAGGTCGTTATCTCCACGTTGCAGTGAAATGTTAGCCAGTCATGTTTTTTCATGATACAACCTCCTGCTTTTCTCTCTCTGGAGGCCATCGCAGCATCTGGGTTGGTTTTGATGCTCCAGATATAGACATCGATGAGGATTTGAACCAGACACTGCGCCTTACCATTGCAAAAAAATACGCTGCATCACCAGGTTCTCTTCACATTGGAGGCTTGCCTCTAAGTGCTTTATAAGTCTTCACTTCAGGTGCTGGACTTTGCAGAGGCTTGTAAGGATTGAACTCCCAACCCCAGGTCTTCCAAGCATTTGTCTAACACCATAATCTACTTCATCAGACAACTGAACCTCATTCCTTCGAGGCTTTGAATGTTTACTTTGTGTGTTGGACATCAGAATTTAGTGCACCACACAGGTATCAAATCCACAAGCTACCAAAGATTCCTCTAACTCCATGTGCTATCTCACCAGCCAATCTTACTTTTATCTAATTGCTTTTGAGTCTTTCTTTGGGGGGTTGGACTTCTGAACAGTCCTGTCTCTCCAGTAACTTTCCCAAAGGTGGTCCGTTCTTTTTCTCTCAATAGCACTCAGTCTCAGTGAATTTTAAAATCTTTAAAACACCAAAAGTGAAGAAAAAGGCTTTAAGAAATATAATAAATAATATTTTATAAAATTGGAAAGCAGTTTGGCCTTCACATTATGAAAGTAAAATAAGATAAAAGAAATTGTATTTCTTTTTTATCAAACAAGAGTGGACTGCTATTTCTACAGCAGGAATTAGTGATCCACACTTGATCCGCACTGTTACTAGTGGCGTAGTGGTCCATTGTACATTGTACATTGTGGGAACAGTATGTTTGTGTGTGTGTGTGTGTGTGTGTGTGTGTGTCGTGTGTCAGGGAGGGAGAGAAAGAGAGAGAGCACTCTCCGGTTCAAGTCAAGGAAATGAAAAGTGTTTTTGAATGTTTTCACAAGTATTGGGGGGTGAAAGTTGGGGGTGAGAACCTTACTAATCACAACCATACTTCTACAAACTTATTTTGACACACTCCCACAAAGCTAGCACACAGACACCTACACAATGGGCTTCAGTACAGTCTGTATTATATATACTAGTACAAGCTTTATAAATTTAGTTTACCAATGCAAAACTATCACATTCACAAAAATAGTCATAAGCAGGTGAATTGAATTTCCTGAGGTGGAGCAAGTTTGTGAACTCTTGTTCGGTCTCCTGACCAGCAGCGTAATGCAAACATGCATTTCATCGCCCGTGACTCAAACAACTCTGAATCCCATTTATACCTGCATCTAGTCTGGCCTCTCCCCTGGCTCCTATGAATATTTATGCTTCCCAGTGTGTTTAGATCCGAGTCGTACACCATTATCACTGGGGGCACGTCCGAGTCATGTGATTGCTTCCATCCACGATTGTGGCATTCATGTTACAGAGCTTTGCCAGCGAAATAAATGTTTTCTAGACATGTAAACATGGCTGCTAATGGCAACCAGGATGGTTGAGCAGCAGCATAATTACATGCCACTGATATATGGTGGAATGATAATTAGGACAATTAGTAGAGTCAAAAATGTTGACTTAATTGAGCACACTACAATAGTGGACGCCACGATGACCTCTTGGTAATGTCTTTTATGGGAATAGTCAATAGATTTGCTGAGGTCAGAGTCTGTGCTGCAGACAGCCCAAGGCATGTCCTTGTTCCTCTTTACGTCAGCATGAGTTTCCTGACTCCCTGCGGGCACTTCACTCTACACAAACCATCATGGCAGCAAAAGTTCAGGTCATGTATGCAGATATCTGCTGATATTTTTACTGTTACACTGAACAATGTATATACGGAATTTAATTTCACTCCAAACTGTTAAAGATTAAACAAGGCGTTCAAAAACATTTTTGATCATAGACCTGCATAAATAAAGAATCTTAATACTACTGCATTTCCATAGCAAGCAACTTATGAGTAAGTCTGAAATTAAGGTAATCACATTTTCTGGCATTTTTACAATTTGCCCATGCAAAATGAGTCTGTTTCTCTTTTTTTTTGGCAGGCGATTGTCCTGCCCTGATCACTCTGCTGCTCCGACCAGCCCAACTCCACCCCCACCTTGCCCCCCTTTAGTGGCACACCCTCCTCTAAAAGCTTTTTTAATTATGGCAGCCATTAAAAGCAGGGCTGGCTCTGTGCTCTGAGTGATGGTAGTGTATGCACTGCTGCGCCTCTGAGCCAGCCACATGCTTACATGCACTTATATGACCACACACACATACATGTACAGTACATACAAATGTACGCACATAAGAGGTGAGCACATGCATACAAATGCACTCGCAGACGTGAAATGCTCTGACCAGACAACCCACACTGGCTCCAGTGGCATTAAATCTATCTAATCATCTTTTTAAAAAAAAAGTCTGCTCAGTGATGGTGGCGCGCCCTCATCTACTCAAGAGAGAGGGAAAGGACAGCAAGAGAGAGCAAGATAACGAGAAAGGCAGGGGGAAGACGGAGGAGGGAAAAGGGGCAGCAGGGAGAAAAGCTATAAAACACGGTTTCCATGTGTCTCCTTAAAGTGTGGATGTGTGACTGCAGCTGGATTGTTAAAAAAAACTGTGCTAAAACATAAATGCAGTGCTAAAGATAGAAAGGGCAGCGCGGCAGGCCAGGTGACTCATACACTGGAAACAGATAAGTACACTTTCAATTACCAATCTCCCATCATAAAACAAAAATGAAAATGGTGACATCATGCGCTTGATGAGCTGCACTGCTGCAGCCACATTGTAACAGGGTACACCCGAAGCTAACAACGAGCCAGGAACCTGAGTGATGATGTATTTGCCTGTGGATGTTAAAGTGCTCCCAGGTTCCACTTTTGTGCCTGTGTTTATGAGATCCCAAGATCATCTGGACCACATAAGACACTAATTCAATTGTCACTGTTCTAAGAGACATGTAAGACCTCAGGGCTTCATGGAGTCACACTCGCTTCCTGTTCGGACCAATGGGGAGCCTCTATCAGTGGTCTGACATGCTGCTACAGACGCTCTCGGGTTACAACGCCCGGCTATGGGAGCCCCACTGGTCCCAGGGGTGGTTTTCCAAGGTGTCCATATGTGATGTGTAGGGAGCAGGGTGGGGTTCTGGGAGGGTCACGCGGCCACAGAGTTGCAACCCTACCCACTTCAAAGGGTCGCTGTCCTTCGTATCCCTGAGGGCGCCCTGCTGTTTTCCTCCATGGCACCCCCGCAACCGGCTGGCCCACCTCACAATGGCTGATGACGCAAAGGCCTTGAAGTCGGACACCTTCCCAGTGGCCCCGCACGGTGACCTTCCCCGTGCCTCCGATGCTCAGAGCATCCCAGCCGATAGTGGCTTCACTTTGATCTACCCCCAAAAAAGTGTAACTTGAGGACTCCGCATCAGGACCACAGGACTCCCTGTGATAGAACCGTATAGACCATATGGAAGGACCTGCTGCGGCCGCACTATCTTTAAAAGGAACCTCTTCCGTTACATATACATTGAAATATATTACGGGCGTCTCTGTTATCGGGGCAAAGGACAAAAGAGATGAGTGTACCATGACCCCAACAAAGCCTCACCTGTTCTCTGGGATGATATTATGCATCTGTCGAGTGATGAATCTTTAAAAGGTGAGATGAAAGATTTCCATTGTGTGATGACTTAAAATAATAATAATGGATTTTTTGTGTTTCTAAGTGTATATGTACCCACCCCCTACCCCCCAGAGAACAAGATAGTCCATCACAGTACATTAGCCTTCATTTTATTACCTAAAAATTTGTTTTATTGCTTTTTTTACTTTAGCCAGTGAAAGTATTGCAGCCTGACTGAGAGAAATGCATAGGAACTAAGAAGTTAATGGGCCTTAACTCTAAATTCCACTTCCACTACTCTCCTTTAATCTCACCCCTTTTTCAGGTGATGGATACAGGCCACGCCACCAAAAGGCACCTTCATTGGGGAGCACTAGAGCGTGACCCTGTGACACACCTTCTATTTTTCCTCTGTCGTTTAACCAGTAGTGATGGCCATCACTCATGCTGAGTAAGTAAAGCCCGGTGGTAATAGATTTCCTATGGAAGAGCTTCTGACAAAAAGTACAAATGTATTCAGGCTGAGCCCTGAGGCACTGCACTGTGATACTTGGCTCCAGTAAGGGTCCAGGAAATGTTTATGAGCAGACCAAGGGCTTGTTTGAGGTCAGAGGTTATGTAAAAAGTCAGGTTGGTTTAACCATGTCATTCGATAGACACCAGAAAGAGTCTGAACAAACCTCACTATGCTTCTCAGTGGGAAACCCTTAACTGGCTCTCTGGGCTCCCTGAGATGTTTGTTTTTAGTATTAGAGGGAGGTTAAACAGTATAGGCACAGGGAAAGGTGCCACAGCTAAAATCCACTCGTGTTAAGACTGAGTCACTCTTGGCCCCCCCATCGCATCGAAACCCAAACAAACAGCAGCGCAGCACTGAGTCACTAACGCCTCCAGCCACGCCTGGACCCAAACACAAGCTGCACGGATGGGTCAGCAGGCAAAGACTCACAACCGATCAGACGCACATGAGCAGATTGATCCTGGATGGAACTGTGAAAACAGTTCACACATCACTACACAGATCAGGTGTCATCCAGTGCAAGCGCAGGCCGACTACACTGCATGGTTTTAGTCTTGATGATCAAGCATTTTTGACATTTCTAAGGGGTTTTCAAGGAGTTTTATGAGCCAGCAAGGTTTCAGGAGTTTTCTTAGCCCACAGAGAAACATGAAACTCTGTTAACACTTTCTATAATGCCACTATCTCCTTTCCAAGAAAAAGACAACTACAATTTATCCTCACTATCTGGAAATGGTGCTGACAGCAAAGACAAATAAATATGTATTTGGAGAAATAAATTCATCAACTCTGACAGTAAATATACTGTAAAGCAAACCAGACTAAAGCTGTGCTGCTCTTTACACACAAGAAAATAAAATAATTCATCTTTGTATGAATTTATGCCACTTCTCCCTGCTCTTTCCCATGCTGTCAAATTCCCTTGCAGTAACAAAATCTGACATCACCACATCTGACCAGCGATCTCTCTCTTTCTGGAGGAAACAGGTCCTTGGATGCTGCTATTTAACAGCGCAGTCCTGTCACTCTTTCTTCCAGACCTTACTATTTCACAGCCCACCAGCTCCCAACACCCTGCTCCATGACCTCCAGGTTGTTCTAGAGAGATTTAAGTGTCCACCTGCTGCCTTTACTCCACCAGCAGTGTCTGCAGAATGAATCCAGTCTCCTTTCTTCCTGGGCATGTGCTTAATGAGGATGCTTAACATTTGTATCTTTAATCTCCTAAATCTATACGACTCATTCTGTCTTTTAGATCTCTATTTGTTTGCATAGTTAAAACATAATGATAATAGACATGCGATAAACGATATGTAAATGGGACGAAGGAAGCTCAGGAGCTTATACAGATTCCTTCCCGCGATAAAACAATCCAATCAAATGTAATCACAGGCATTATATGGCTGATTTGTCTTTACTGGATCATAAGTCTGAGCTGAACTTTGTCAGCACCAGCTATACTTAGACTCAGCCTCAAGTTGAATGCTAAACTTATTATGTCAATACATTAAAGTGTGCCCTAGTAAACTGAACTATTGGATGAGAGGCAATGTTGACCTGCTTGTGTCGCTAGATGAAAACTAGACGGGGGGAGTATTCCTCCGGGGATCATGAATGTTTGTACCAAATGTCATAACAACCCACCGCTACTTGTCAAGATATCTGACTGCGGACCAAAGTGTTGGCCCATCACAGCGACCAACTTCCCTGCAGCCACACCACAAGCGTGGCAAAAAAGATTTGGAGGAGCATTTGGATGGAACCAGCCTCTATGCCTGAGTCTCCTTGTCAAGGTCTGGAAGTAATCCACTCCTCTTCAATAAGGAAAAAAAAAAAAGAAGGAAAATTATAAAGCTGACAAGTCCCAAATGTGTATCCCTTCCCTCCTGCAATTCAATTAACCCTCTGTGGTACATTTAAAGTTCACATCACATCTGAAGGCAAAGCTGCACTTAGAATACTAAGCTTGTGGCAGTGTTTTTACTGGAAACAAGAGAGAGGAAACATATGCAGCCGTTGAAATACAGAAGCCATATTCAAAACATAGTGATTAAACAGCTGATTTAAAGAAGTGCAATCGCTAAATTTTCTTTACTTTCTTCTTCTTTGAGAAGAAGGAGGAAATGAAACATAAAGAAACGGGGGATTTGTGCAGGATTAATGGATCCTGAGTGTGTGAACCTCCCCTGAGCTGGAGATTTGATTCTGCTCTGTCCATCCAGACCTCGTCATCCCTAAAATCCACATTTAAAACTCCCTTTGTCCCTTGACTCCCTATATTTCTCGTGCCAGTATCTGTCATCACTCCTCCTCCGCCCCAACCTTTTCTCTTATTGTGCTGCCATTCCCTTTTCAAGAAAGACATTGATTAGCAGAGGGACGATGACTGACTGCCCTGTCACAGAGGAGCTCAAGGAGATTCAATCAGTCCATTGTTAACTTGAACTGCCTCATTTATTTATATCTTTGGAGATTAGAGGTTAAGACTGAGGAGGGGAAAGGTGCAGGGAAAAAAATCCCTCTGACATTTATTTACAGTAAGTTTCCCTCTCCTACTGTTACTGGAGTGTTCTGTTCTTTCACCACACATCAGACTGCCAGACCTGAAGCTTGATACTATCTGCATGTACTAAATCAGAAACAGCAGGCAGAGGAACTGTCCTCTCAGCTAATGTGCTTCTCACAAAAGAGGAAACTGTTGCAGTGAACAAAACACCCTGTTCATGATGTCAGACATCGGTCTGCCGTGCTTGATGGATGGCTATCAATATCCATGCAGCAGGAGCCTGAATAGGGCCAGAGATGTCTGTTGACTCAAAGGGGGTTTCTTTGATCACAGCGCCCCCTTGTGATCGTTGCCATTTAGAATCACAGCTCACCCCTGAGCTGCATCTGGGTACATTCAGCAAGCACATCTGCATCACATATGAGTTGGCACTGTGAGACTGATTTGCAGACATAAATATAAACAAAAAATCCAAACAAAAAGAAAAATTTCATTGGATTCATGCCACATAAGTATTATTCCATGAACCATGCTAATTTGGGATATCTAAGGGCCAGTTCACCAAAATTAGAAAGAAAGACTTTCTCACGGTTGTAGTATCTACTTTTTTTGGTTTTATCTCAGATACTAGTCCCTGCCACCACAACATAATGAAGGTAAATGAAACCCCATGTTCCAGCCTCCCTAAGCAACAACAGGCTCTGGAGACCACGACACACATGGGTCAGTGAGGAAACAACACTTTTATTGATTAAATCAACACACTGCATAAATTAATGCCGCTTACACAAATAAACCAAAAAAGTGCTAGATGTCTTGGTCGAAAGGATCAAAAGATGGGGAAACCACTGGGTCAGCCATGTACCTGGCTTCTCCCCTGTAACCCAGCACAAAAATATCTAACCTAAATCAAACAAAGAGGCGGAAACTGGACAGCTGAGGATCTCCAGCCCAAAGAAAACCTGGCATCCTCGATGAAGAAAAACATGCTTGAAGAAAAATGTGGGGGGAAGAAGGGAAAAATGTTTTCACAAAAAAAGGGCCAAATAGAAAATAAGCACGGCCCAAAACCCAAATGAAACAAACCACAACTCGGCAACAAAAAAACTGCTGCAAAACAACGCCACATGTGCTTCCCAGGGGCCTGCATTTATCTCCTCTCCTCATCCAGTCCCCACCCTCTCTCCACTCAATCATGCCATTCAGGTGTGACTGAGAGAGGAAGACATGGAAGGACAGACAGAGACAAAAAGAGGGATGCTGATGTTTCATTTGATTAGTTCAGTGCTGTTACATCATTGAGGGAAGTCTCCGAGACTGGTATTTTGGCAAACAGTACCAAAAACATTTGCATGCTGCTGCATTTAAGGGAGAAAAAAAAATTTTAAAAAGGGAAAAAAAATGATATTTGGGTGAATTGCCCCTTTAAATATGATCCAACACCACTTAGTGCTGCAGCCACTCAAGTTTAGCCTTCATCCTGGGGGTGCAAAAGTGACTGAAGACACTAGAGGGCAGCCAATACTCATTGATAAGCCCCGAAGTCGGGGTCTGTGACATCGCACCAGGCTGTCTGTTGCCTGCAGCTCCTCATTCAAACCAAATTATACTGTGAAATAGGATTACGTGTCAAGCAATGCAATGATTGAGCACAATTGTTGGAGTTTGGCAGGATAGGGGAATAAAAAGGAAATACACAAACACGCTTTCCTATTTGTCATGCCGATGTGAGTCGCCTGTGAAACAACATTAAGATAAGTCGATCTTGGGTGTCAAATGATGGGTATCTTAGCATCCACAATGCTTCCCTCTTTCTTTTTTTTTCCAAGTGAGTAAAAAATAGAAGCCGCTTGCCTGGCTGCTCCCCAGAGAATATACAGACTGAGTTATGGCCCTATAATTATGTGCAAGAGTGAAAGTGTGTGTATGAATGAACGTGCTCCGTTTTAAAAGGCGTTTTATTATGGTTGCTGTTTCCTCAGATTGTGGGCCGGGGAACGGATCTCCCTTTATAGGTTGCTGTTTCCTCTCCCAGAGAGGCTCCTGATACCCTGGGCAACTGAAGAGGCTGGCTCGAATTATACAGAGACACGTTTAGCGTCTGAAATAATCCAATAAAAAGAAACAGGGAGAGAGAGAGAAAGATCAAGCAACCTCCTAAGTTGATGAGCTCATTCCCCATCTTTCATCAGCATCCCCTGCATCATAATGAGCAGGGAATCTGTGTGTGCACACAGTCAGATGGGCTGAACAGTTGTCTCAAAGACTTTCCTCCAGTCAGACGCTTTGATGTTTCAGTCATACTGGACTGACAAGCCCCCTGTCTCCTCTGGTGACCCCTCAGCTCTGACCTTGCGCTCCCAGGGGTACAGGGTCCCTCTGTATTAGGCCTCTCATGCCAATTAACCCCTGAACGGGGATCAATTAATCCTTTTACAGCAGCACAAGCAGGTAACACCACATGCATTATTAGCAGGTGCGGAAAAAACACCAGATCAAAAGGTTTTAAATATGTTGATCCAGGACAAAATAACACTGACAGAAAAGGTACTGACCTGGTGACATAGATATAGACTAGGTCTCTTTGTGTTGTCCGTCAGGAAGGTGGGGGCTAGAGTGGAAGAGGAAGGACTAGAACAACTGAGAGTGAGATGGACAGAATGAGTGAGGCTCATCTATGAGTCCAATTAAGCAGAAATGGAGCTGTTGTGAGCCAGGGGACCTGCGTAGTGATATCTTGCATTTCAGTCCATTAACCTGCTCCTAATGAACTGTGTGTTATTGGGGAAAGTCTTTATTAATCACACCCCACTGAGGTGACGGTCACTGGTTCATCGGTGCTCACCGCATGCGCCCATATAGGCTACTCTTCAGCGGGGCTCCAGATCACTGCCTGTCCTGTAGGGAGGACAAACAATTTAATTGCAACATGCCTGGTGTGATGGCATGCATGAGGATGAGGCTTTGTGACAAATTCCTGCAGCTGCAGACCTCAGGTTACCATATGACTCATGGGGTCGGTTTTTGTTGTGACAAGCATGGCGTGAAAACACACCAAGTCCTTTCCAATCAATGTTTTTTTTTTCCCCTCACCCACAGTGTTGATTATATTCAATGACAGGCCTGGTGATGAGAAATGCCCACAAAGTTATCAGTGAATTACTGAGACAGGCTGTTGTGGGCCAAGAAACTGATGTCAGAAATATTGGTAAGGGATTCGAGAGGAGTGACAGAGGCACTGGTACAAGTGGAACAGATGTTTATTGTTGTTTCGCTACTGGTTATTTATTTTTAATTGGTTTCTTATTTGATTGTATGCAGGGTGAATTTAGTGGATGGGATTAGAGAAAGGAAAAAAGGGATGGGAAAAAGGAAGATGCTGGATAGGTGGAGGGAGATAGAGATAAGGGAGGGGGAGAGAGAGAGAGAGAGAGAGAGAAGAGAGATTCGTGGTGAGAGAAAAGGGGGAGAGGCACACATAGAGAGGGAGAGAGAGTAGAAACTGTTAAAACGTGTGTTCACTCTCGCCAGCCTCAGCATCGCTCAGTTTCTGCGGGAGGCAGCGGCTCCATCCCTCCAGGATCTCCACTGGCACCGATGGCCAGGCATGATCTACCCACTTCCCACATCACCCTCTTAACTCTGATCCGGGATCTCCTTATTTGTTTGCATGGATGATAATAGCCTTACGCACAATAATGGATTTCTCACACACCAGCTAATTTGACTCAAACCCGGGATTGGTGGGGGACAAAAACAAAAAATAGAAAAGACGAAAAAAGAGGGGGGACTCCAAGTGATTTTTGCAGCGGTTTATAGGTTTGTGGAAGCAGCACTTTCAGCCTGCCTTGGACATGGGACCGTGCGTCAGCCGAGAGGGATCCGGTGCCGGAGGAAGAGCATCTTCCTGAAGGGGGGGAGAGGAGTTTTTTTTTGTTTTTGTTTTTTTGAATTATTATTGTTTCTTTAGTTTTTTTCCTCTCAGGGAGGGGGAGCTGTGGGTTTTACGCGCCGGAATGATGCGTCCCAACCGCGGCTTCATCCTGCTCCTCCTCAACGGAACCGCTTGTTTGGTAAGGAAAGAGTGGGAGTCGGGGAAAAGTCACTCTTCGTGCACCTTGCTCCACATTACCTTAGAATAGCCGTGTAACGCTTTGTATCTGCGTCCTGAGGCGTCTGTACCCCGTTTGCCCGCCAAACTCCCAAACTCGCTGGTGTAAGTAGAAGATTGAGTCACTTGTCTTGCACAGATGCAGAGATAAGCATGCCTGCTGTGCTCAATGCACGTCGCTTCCAGGCGCAGTCCCGCCGTTGTTTAATATCCCACACCTTCACTTTATAATTATGAAGACAACATCATTCACTTCGACTCCACTCGGCTCAGGTACGGCGGGTGCACCGTCGCCTTCCAAAGCGGACACTCGTGCTGGCTGCTTGTGGAAGCGCACTGTGCCGCCGGTGTCCATTACCACGATGTTTTACTATGTGCGTATTTTGTAGCCACGGTAGTCTGTGTAACCACTCATTTTACATTACTGGATGCCTTGGAAGCATGTAACTGTACATGGAAGCAATAATTATCACCTGCGTAATTACATGAAAACAGCACGTGTCAAACTGTAGACAGTTAGAATCCTGCACTTTTTGCCAAAGGCCCACGTACAGGCACAAAACATTGCAAAATGCAGGTTAGAAAATTATTTAAGACCATTCACCAGCTGAATATGAATGCAATAGTTATACATTACAAAGCCTTTTTATAGCCTACTAAACAAAACTGTATGTACACTAAAGAGAGTGTGTTTACTTAGAATAAATAAAATAATAATAAAAACCAAGGTCTTATCAGACATAACATATTTGATCCGTTCTGGCTTTGTTATGATATTCATTTTGCTATAAACAGCTGCACCCTATGGTTGTACGGTAATGGCCATGTGGTTATACTCTGTGGAGACCAACAGCAGAATCCGTGAGACAGAGGTGGGAATGTTTTTTTCATGTCAGAAAGAAGAGATTCCTGAGGAATTGCTTCAATTTTATTTCTATATTGCCAAATTACAACAGAAGTTACTTTTCACGTGATCCGATCTCTTTAGTTGCCGGTATGGTTGGGAGATCATTTTGAAGTGAGAGAAACCTCTCATAACCATTCTTTGTTCTCTATATGCACTAACTAATCAAGCAATGCTGAAAATCTCAGTGTATATTTTACCTGTCTAAATCATGATACCTTTTCTGAGGATCCCCAGTGACCTCGACCACCAGATGTGCATACAGGAACTGTTTCAGTCCAACAGCATCACAATCAAATTTGGATCACCCACTCTTCTTTCATGTACGCCGCTGCAGATTTATTAAAAAGCAGCCTTTAATGAGAAATCAGCTCTTGATCCACATGAGGAAACTTGAAAACATCCTTCTACTCGGAAACCCCTGGGCTGAGCGCGGCTCGCTCATCACAGGGCCCAGGAAATGAGCAAGCTCAAAAAAAAAAGAAAAGAAAAAGAAAAAAAAAAGACAAGTGCAGTGAAAATACTCAAGTGAGGTTGAGTGGCTGTTTGATGTGTTGGCGTCTCCTCGAGGATGACCTTGTGGTTTTCATATTAAGGTATTATTCAGGTGCTCAGAGCAAGGTAATGGCCCTTTTGGCGATTTGAGGTCTAACAGCGGTTGTAAATGACTGAACACACAAACACACACACACACACACACACACACAGATTTGTTTAGCTGAGACCGAACTGCTTCAACAGATCTGAGAGAGAGGAGACCACACGCTGGCTGAAAATATGGGGGATGAGCGCCTTTTCAGCCGTTGTATAACGAGATACAAGAGTGTGGGATAATAGGCTTAGCACTCACTTCTGTGTTGTCTTGGTTCTGGGAGCATCGCGTGAGCTGTGGGGCTACAGGCCTATTGTAACCCAGAAGGTCTGTGGCTAATGATAATGAAATTAATTGGCGCTTCTTTTGCCCCCCTCTCCAGACCATGTATCCATGAAAAACGCATATGACATCTCTCAGCAGGAGATCTTAGGTAATTCATTAGCCCCGTGACATTGATAAATTATGGAGCAATTAATAAATTAAGTAACTTTTTTATTATGCATCAGAGCCATGATTAATAATCGTATAAGCCTACTATGTATTAAAAATTTGATTTGGGTGACTTTCTGTTGTAATAGCTCCGCAATTCTCAGACACGGCTTATTCTCCAGGGACCTAATATAGACGACTACCAACACAAGGTGCTGCTCCGATTTGTTGTTTATGTGATGAATGATGTGTTGCACATGTTAATTATTCTTTGTATTTGAATGGAAGGTTATGAATAATATAAACCATCTCAGCTGTATAATTGACTGCTTGAGAAATTATGTTTATTTTTGGCTGCGGTTGGAGTTATTTTTCATCTGACTCTCAAGCAGGCGGACTGGAATTGTTTCAGTCAACAAAACGGCTAATGTGCACACATCAGGAGAACAATCTGTGGGATCTTCAGCAGCATGTTTAGTGTCCTTTCGCTGTCCTTGTCATTAGCAGTCATGGCAGTCAGTTGTTGCTTAAGCAGAGCCGAGGTGTGGAACAGGGCTGCAACTAATGACTGTTTCATCAATGATTAATCTGCTTCATATTTTCTCAGGTAATTGTGCTGTCTTTAAAATCTCAGAAAAACAGTGAAAAATTGCCCATCAGCATTTCCTCTGGCCGTAGGTGATGTATTCAAATTGCCTGTATTTTATGTCTGACCAACAGTCCAATGTCCAAAGGAAGATTGAAGCAGTGAGGTGTCACATTTAAGAAGCTGCACCCATCAAATGTTTGGCATCTGTGCTTGAAAAATGATTAATCAATGATCAAAATATACAGCTGCTGATAATTTGTTTCTACCAATTGACTAATTCATTAACTAACTGCTTTGTAAGTCTATGTAAGGACATTATTCAACACTGAACAGATGCAGCAGATCCAAGGTGAAATGAGCTCACACTGCGAGCAGAGGAGAGACAGGTGCCTATAGAAGATAAGTCAACGCACTGGAAATAGACAGAGCTGGTGCACAGTGGTGTAAAGATAAAGGAAATGAGAGGAAGTGAGAGGAGGTGTGGATAAAGTGTCAAAAAAGGGGGGTGGGGGGGTAAGTTAAACATCTGCCTTTGAGGTTTATACACTTCATTTACAGTCATCACAGTCTCCTTCTTCCTTTTGAGGCAAAACATCCAAGAAAATGCATGTTAATCCATATATAATTGCAACTGCAGCGACTGTGCCTAAACCATGCACAGCACAAGGATGACAATCTGGACCCCCCCCCCCCACCCCCCCACCCCCCACCCCTGCACCAAATCTGGGAAGGGTGAGGTGAACAACAAGTGCTCCGTCCTCCTTCAATAATCTGAATAACCACTATGAGAAGAATGGGCACTGAATACACACTGTGTCCCACCCCTGCAGTTATTGCAAAATCACCCCAGATTTTTTGTAGAAGATTTTACTTGAAAAAAAATCAACACGGCGATTATATTGCACTTAAATACACAAACACACAAACCAAAAAAAAGCTTCTTTATTAAGGAAGTCTGACCTTGTGCAATAACCTTCACGTGGTGACGATCACCGGGGACGCGGGAGCTCGGCTCTTTAAACATGCTCACATTGAGTGCATGGGTGCTCTTTTACAGAAGATTTTTTTTTTTCTGGAAGGGACGAGCCTCAGGTAGCCTCTCTGTGGCAATGAGAGACAGGGCCACATTATACTCCCTCTGATTGCTTTCAGTGCAGGCGCAGGCACCGGCCATCACGCCCGATAACTGAATTTCACCTCTGTGGCTGAGCACAAAATGTCACTTTTAGCAGACTGAATTAGAGTGAAGACATTCGCACACAGTCCAAGGTTTACATGTTGTGGCCTTTTCTGTGCTGTGGGTAATTTCAAAATATAAAAAGAACTTGACACTCGCTCGAATCCACATACACAAATTAGGATCCGGTGCTGCTACGGTTTTCATTTCTAAACTTTTAACGACAACCTCCATTTGACTTTGCCATCAGCGAGGAAACACTTACTTATTTAACATGGCACATCAATTAAAAACAAATTATGTTCTTACACTGAAAGCTTCACAAAGCCCAAATCCCTTAATAACAAAGAAGGGATTGCGATTAGGCTGGAAACCACAGAGTGCACACTTGAATCATAACATGGCAGCACAACAACTGAGACAACAAAAGGCATTATATTGAAGCAAAACTGCCCCGTGGTTTGTCTGGAAAGCCACAAGACAGCATGGTGCAATGCTGCATAAACAAACCTAAAGATTCCTGTGTAAGGTTAAAAAGTACAGAGTGTCTAACACTAATTCTAACCACATCTGACTTCTCTCTGCATTTTGGACTGTCATGAGATCTTAGATTCATGTTTATTAGATACCTGTTCTCCTTGCAGGGTCGCTGACCTTGTCCACCCAGATACGGTCCGGCTAAGCAGAAATACCACCTTAATCCTGAGAAAAGAAAAAAAAGAAAAATCACTGTCTGATACAGAATATATGTCGAAACAAATGTGAGACAGCAGCAGCAGGGTGAATACATTTTTTTTCTCGCTCTCTTGAGTCTGCCTCTTTGTAATCTGCATGTCAGAGCTCGAAAGCTTACACCCTCCTGCTCATATCCCATACAGGCGCTGGAAACATAAAGCTCATTCATAATTGTCAAATATTCTATCATAAGGGAGGGTTTGGCCACAAAACCGCAGTGGAAGCCGGCCAGAACGGTTTATTGTGCCGATGACATCTGTCGCGTACTTTCCCCCTGTGAGTGCGCAAAGGATCATAAAGGGGTGATGTGAGAGGGACGATTATCAGGTCATGGCATTTTCATCAGCAGCGGCACATCATTATGCAGTTCCCTTGCTGGTCATTTATCCAGAGGGACGAGCGGTTTTCTGTTGCGGCCCGGCATCCCACTGTCACTAGTTTCCTGTATTCAGTTTGTACATCATTACTTCAGAAACACTGAGCTTCAGGCTGCACATTCACCAACTTTAAATACCAAATTTAAAGTCTGGAATTCTATCATCTCTAGATTTGTCAGCTTTTCAGAGGGCATTCATACATAATTTCCCTTAAGGGATGAATAAAGTAATCTATCTATCCATCTATCAAACAAACAAAATGTTAAATGATCCCTATTCCAACTATTTTTTTATTATGAATGACTTGATTTGCATTGCACAGATAATTTTGTGATTGTTGTTCATCATCCTCAAATGTGATGTGTGCTTATAAAAGCCACATATGTTTTTCAGGTTCCGCCAGCACCTCTGCTGTAATGTATGATTCTTTCCTCCCGACTTTTACAATTTGTTTTTTCTACTTTCGTATTGTTCGAATCCATAGCCAAAAATGAGCAATCACAAAAGCGATATATAAACATGAAGAAGAGGTGGACGAGCAGAGCTGCAGGTGTTCTGCTGGGTAACCTCTGCAGCTTCCTGCCTGTTGTGTAAAACAGCTTGAGTTATGCACAACCACTGCGTGAATGACCCTAGCGGTGCACCTCTTTCCCCAGCCCCGACCGCCCACTGGGGACCCCAGCTCCCCCCACCCCCACCCCCTGTCAGATCCTTTTAGCCCCACGGCACAGACAGGCAGAAAGAGAGACAGACAGAGAGAGAGAGAGAGAGAAAGAGAGAGCGCTCCCTGACACACTGACAGCCCTTCATAGTGAAGCGCTGAGCTGTCCAGAGACAGGATATGTTGTCTGCTCAAAACCAGCACAATTTATTGTGCCATTGCTCTCTGGGAGACTGCAGGGGAGACAGAGAAGACCCTGGAAGAATATCTGTCGGTTTTGTCTGCCGGTTTGGATATCGGAGGGTGGATTACAGTACACAGCTTCAAGAAAAATTACTCCTAGCCTTTGGTAGAATGAGGTGGTAGGTGTAACTCCCAGGGGATAGAGATAAAGATGCATTTGACTTGCACACGGAGGAATACCTAAGGATGAGAAAAATCCATAAGATGTTTTAATTTCGGAGAGCTTCTGCTGATTAAAGCTGATTTACTGCATTTTGAAAATGCAAATGGTTACGGAAAGCGCCGATACAGAATAAAACATTTAATCGTTTCGAGATCTGTTGTTATCCCAACAACATCAGAACAGGCACTGTGGGACCAGGGGCGTGGGTTTACGTATCTGAAGGGGGAACACCAGGATGTCAGCGTAGTTTAACACTGAAGGAAACCGGAGCTCTTCTGACGCAGCAGGCTCAGAGGTTCACCTGGACTTCATCACGGTGTGACTGGATCCACTGGATGCTGCGCCAGAATGAGACCACGGAGCGAAAGGCCCATTTATATTCTCAATTCTCTCGCAATCTGTAAACAGTCTGTTCTGTGTGAATGCACATCCAGCGTGCAGCTCACCAGCATGCTGCCCAGTGACGGTACAGTGATTTTCAGGGTCAGAGACAGACACTGCCCGCTGAGGGTCTTTACAGAGGGGTTCCAATTAAAGGCAGCACAGCCACTAGGATCAGGGAATTTGGCTGATCTTGAAAGTATAGCACTTGAAGTACAATGAATGGATAATGGGGACATTTTGCAGAGCAAAATGATTTCTGAATTGAATGTATTGCTGTAGAAAATAGAGCAGCAATGTTTCTAACTGGTATTTCTCCAGGAAAAGTTCATTTGAGCAGTGATGCACTTAACCATGCCCTGCTTCACAATGACCTTTTCTTCTCTGGCAAAGGTTCACTGATGTAAAGCACAAAATAGATTGTTAGTGCATTAGCAAGTGACATATGAAAGATTGCATCCGTGATTAATAAAGACCAATATTGGCTGTTAGATGTATGGGCACACTTATTTCTCTTATTTCTTATTTTTCGTATTTCTCTGGTGACATTTCCACGTTGCGTCTCATCCAGCTGAGATGGACTGCAGTTCACACTTGTTGTCAGGACGCGTATCAAATGTCTCACAAGTAAGCACTTGCGATCAGATTTCACTTGCCCACTCACATTTGGTTTTATCTGTTTATCTGAAAAAAAAGTTCCACTTCAGAGAGTCAAGCAGTTTGGTACTTCACTGAGCTCTGTGGCACATGCAAGCGCAGGCAACCGGCAAAGATAGAAAGAGTTTCAGAACACCCAGTGCATTCTGGGTGCCACCACAGCTGCATTTATAGCTGTTCACTAATGATAAGATCCCGGAGTAATTGACTTTTAGTGCTATATGTCTGAATTGAGTGCACGCACACAGTGTCATTGCTACACCACAGTCTGAGTTGGCCACATAGTATCTTCACAGAAGTGATTTCAGTGCCTTGCTTAAAGGCATATGAATGAACAAGAAAGTCTTATTCCCTTGTTGTTTTTTTTGCTGGGGATTCAAACTTCTGCTTTTAAGCTCCTGGGCAGGTGTTCAGAATCAAACAAATAGATCGGCGCAGTAAGTCAGACAACAGCCCTTGAGAAATTGGCATTAAGCTGAAGCTTTTTATACCTGAGCCCTCCATGAGATGATTGTAGAGTCCGTCCAGCATTTACAAGACATGTGTGAATACTGTAGCAGCAGCTTTAATCAGCTCCGTCCCGTCAGCCCCTGCTTTGCTCTCAACTCCCTCGGGAGAAACCGTCCCCTGCTACCCCTCTCCACCGCCCTCACACCGCCAACTTGTCGATATCTTATAATGTAAAAATTTGATAGCCAATTCAGAGCTCGGCTGCTCTCCCAGCATACAAAATGAGCCCAAATCCACTGAGGCCACGCAACTGAACCTGTCCAAAATAAGCTGGGAAAGCAGGTGGAGGATGCAGAAAGAAAGAAAAGACCAGAAAAAAAGAGTGTAGAATAAAACGATTGAGCCTGGTGAGTTCGTTCACCCACTGCAGATCTGAGCTCCAGTGACCCCCCAGAAGCCCGAGTAAATTATTCATTAAGAGTCAAATGGCTTGTTTCTTGTGAAATTACCTTTCTCTCCCTCACCTCTTCTTGGATCTACACTAGTCAGAAGAATAATTAGTTATAAGGGCACATCCATTTTCAGACTTTAATCATGTAACAGAGAAGTCTCCAGCAGTGAACATATTAGATCTAGAGGTGGGGAGAGGAGACCGAGAGAAAAAAAGGAAGAAAAAAAAAGAATAAAGCATTGACGATCACTTAAGAAATCTGAGCTGTCCACAAATGTAATTAAAAATTGATGACATATTAGAGATGAAGATTTCAGCTCAACAGCCAAGAGGAAAATGGAGTGTTTATTGAACTTGTCAGCTCCTCAGGACAAGCACATGCTTTCAGCCCTGCTGGGTAGCTCAACAGGCAGATTCTCTGCGTCAATTAATCAATCGATCAATCTTTTTGTCTTATTCCAGATCAGGTATCGGTAAACAGACATTATACAGTACATGCCAATACATAGGACTTTGGACAGCGATACAGCAATATAAAAAAACAAGAAAAAATCGAAACCTAATAAATTTATGACCCTTTAAGTTGAAATATGAGCGATTTGCTCATCCAGCCAGAGCAACATGATCCTTCATTTTGAGTCATTTTTCTGCCACTTGATGAGCGGAAATCCAATGCTACCTCTTCTTTTATTTCTCTTTCGCTCTGTGACGGAAAACAAACTGGCTTTTAAAACTGCCCAATGCTCCGGCTATAGTCACTGACTTTGTGCATCTGCTGTTTGGTGCTGAGCAGGAAGTGCTCGGGGGGGGGGGTGTTTGGAGCTGATTTTCTGAAAACAGCTGCCTGCCTGCATCCTCAAACTGCACAATGAGGCTGGTGAGAAGCAATTGAAACAGCAAAGTCACAGTAAATCAAACCAAAACAATGAGCTGAAAGATTCTAAAATGCTCCTTATTCATTATAGTAACTTATATATCAGGGAAAACACAATTTTCTAAAGCCCAGTGTGGCGATTCCACTGCTTAATTGTTTTATCCAACCAATTGCCCAAAACCCAAAGATATTCTATTTAAACTGACACAAAATGGACAAAAACTCCCCCCACTGGAGAAGATGTGACCTCCGTTAACAGTCCGCTGCTTCTGTGAGGGTTAAGGCATATATTTCACTCACTCCCTGTCCTCTGTGCTGTATTATGGCAACAGTGTGCTTTCGTCACTGGTGGAAGGGGGTTAAAACGGTGTACCTGTCACTATAACAGGCTGATTATTGCCTGTGGAGCTGGTAGGCTTGTGAGGATTGCCCCCCCTCCCCAAAACCCCTGCTGGGAGAGAGTCCTGGGGCCTGTGCTCGCTGAGGCTGAATGACTCACAATTACCAGAGCGACTGAGCCTGCAGCCACCTCCCATCCTCTCCAGCCGTTTCACTGACTCACTTAGCGCACATGACAAATGACAAAATCACCCCGAACCTCCACCCCCTCGCTGAGACCTGATTGCCCATCGCCCACACTTTGCCTACAGTACTTAAAGCTGGGATACATCTTGCCAAGCTTCTTGAAACAGAATAAACATAGTCTTAGAGAAACTTGTTCTGGTCTTTGAGTTTCACGATATAGATGGTTTAATATGCATGACCTCCAGAACAGTAAACCTTTGAGATCACAGCTGCAGCCGTGGAAACACTTATGTCATGTCATGACACTGACCCCAGAAAAAAAACATAGGTAGTGTTTGCAGTGAATGATCAAAGGATGACTTCTGTGACTGTACTTCAAATATATAAAAGGAAGTGAGTGATGAAAACACCCAAAGCCGACAACATCAGTGGTTAAGTGTCAACAAAACAATGCCAGGGTATGCATGCTAAAAACGTGAAAGCAATGCATTCATCTTTTGGCAGCATGAAAACAACAGTGAACTCCGAGGTCCTTTTACAACGTTTCAACTTGCTTACATTGCATAAGTCAAGTTGGAAGTGTGCTGATAGTTAAATCTTACACCTCATATACTCTCCTAGTTAAATGCAATGGTGAGAGAGTTGTAGCAGTATGCATTTTTTGCTTGTTAAAACATTTAATGATTAAAAATGTGCTATATGCTGCCATATACTACGTGACCTCAGTGACCTTAGATATGCATCATTGGCTTGCCCATGCCATAGGCCAAGTATGAGAACATTTACCTGCAGAAATGAAATCACAAATGTATTTTGACAGCATTATGGTGGTTTGGACCCCTCCACAGGATGTGTTCTCTTACTGCAGTAATCATTAGTGCTCTGGCTCTTTTTTTTTTACTTTCTTTCTTTTTTTGGACCCATATTAAGCTCATTCGAACATTTGTCTTTGACTACAATGCTGCACACTGAATCTGACACCTCCAGCAGTGCCAGACACTTAAATCTTCTGCTCAACAATAGCACAATGCTCACTTCATCTCTCCTCCTGCAGTCTGGCCTCTCAGGCTCTTTAATGAAGACTGTGCAGGAGGAGGAGGGGTGGGGGGGGGCTTGCTCAATATGTAAGCTACAACAAAGCATCCTGCAATATGTTTTTGCTCAGATATGACTGTTGGCGCCATCTGAGAGTCACTCCAGAAAAATGGCGGGGCTCGCAGGATTATCAGGATCTTAAAAGCAAGGGGCAGTTTCAGAGAAATAAAGACTGACATATTTTTCAAGAACCTTAAAGGGCATTTTAGTAGAACACTGCAGGGGTTTTAAGTGCTATCTGGTGAGGTAGACAGAGTACTACCCTCTATGCCCAGCAGCCACCAGCTCACTGGAGAAAAGAAATCAAACACAAACTAGTCCTTCTGTAGGAGCCATGGGGAATGGCGTATTTGTCATCAAAGTCATCCTGCCTGGCCCCAGCTTGCCCCTCTGAAAAACAAAGATACACTTGAAAAGATTAAAATCAATACATCTTCAGCTCCTCCAAATTTTTGTTCATTATTAATGAGTTTGGGATTCTCAAAGAAGCTATCAGAAAGATCTGAATCAAGAGGAAGGAGGCCTTGTCGGGGCTGTTATCGGCCCCCGTGGGGAGGCCGAAGGATCTGAGCGGCAGTGTAGCGTAGCAGCAGACAGGTAACTAGAGGAGATGGTGTCTGGCCTCTAACATCCCCACGGGAGTTAGGCCAGATTAAGGGGAGAGGGTTGTCCTCTCATCTGAGTCCAAACACCAGACCGCAACCGCATCAACGGGAATCCTCGCAAGGCGGTTGAAATGCGATCCACGTTGTTATGAAAGGAAATACGCGTTTTCAGAGAGACAGAAAATCAATATCGCTGACTGACTGCAGTGCAAGCGAACAAATCTGAGCGATCTTGAAAAACCTGCATAAAACGGAATAAAAATGAGTCAGACTTAATAATCCCGACTAAGCCGGTATAAAGAAGCCCTGGCAGTCAAGACAGTAGATGGATCAGAGCGCAGACAGGGATGCATGCATTATGCATCATTGTAAAATCTCTGCGGGTGGAGCACACGCGCGCACACACAAAAACTTACCCCGCTGCTCGCATTTGCATCACTTATTGTTCGCGTTTACCACAAGTCAAAATTCACAAACAACCTGTGCGCGCGTTCTCCACTGCCAAAACCAAAGGGCATAATAATGCTGGATACTTGCATGGCACATTAGATAAACGCAACCTGTTAAAAGATCATTACTGTTGAATCATCACCCATAACTTTGCTCTCCCATTCACACAGTCAGAAAGCCACTGCTGAGCACAGCAGCACCGTCTTATCTCCCTCACTCCTCTTCCCCTCCCCTCAGATGATGTTAACATTTGACAGCTCTGCGTGTGTGCCGATACAGATTTTTCTTTTTCTGTAATTAAAACACTGGAAGTCTTAATTGGACATTACACTTTATTCTCCGGCCTTCCCCGCCGCTTACCCACCTTCCTTTCCTCAAACACTTTGATCCTTCGACCAAATCTTTCACGGCAATAATGGTTTCCCCCTGCACTCGCGCTTGCTCCGCAGCGCTTAAGAAGCAAAAGGCTCACTTTAAAAACAGAAAACACAGCTAAGTCTGTGTTCCACTTAGAGTTTGCTGCTTTTAAGGTTTTCTATAGCAGCCACTTCTCTCCAGTTACACAGAAGATCTTCAAATGTCCTTTTTTCTAACTTAGCTCCAGTGAAAATGAGATTGCTTGAAAGGGAAACATAAAAGTAGTTCCTCGGATGAAGTTTTGGTGAAGTGAGCATTTTGTATCTGCACGTGTGAATCCTGCTCCATTCAGTGCGTCCAGACACTTTATAAGTGCATAAATCAACCTCCAAGCCCTGTTGTCAGAGAAACAAGAGAGAGAACTCTGGAAAGCATTTCGTAATGACAGAGCTTTATTGTTTTACAGGATTACAGCCTTTGTTGAAAATTGTCCACTCTCGCAAATATTGATTAAACTGCCCAAAAACCTCAGGAGTAACGCACTTTGGGTGAATTCAGTTTTGGGGTGGATTTTCTGTTTGAATGTGTTCTGTGATCTCTCTGGCCTCACCTGTAGCCCAGAAGAGGCGTACGAGCCCATTACAAGTGAGCTTAGGGAATTACGTTGGCTCTGTGAAAACTAGGCATAAAGCAGTATTTTCTGTCCTGCAGCCGGAGTAAACAAAAGAATGTAATAATGGCAGTACCTGCAAAATTTCAAGCATTTATTTATATATATAACATTGATAGAATGTCATGGTTCCTACCTCAAGAGGTATGAACTGTAAATTAAGTATCGATTAAACCTTTAATTTGTTTTCTGTCCACGTTTCTTTCTACCTGGCTGATAACTGTCTACTCTCTTTCTCTATTTTCCTCTTCAATCCCCACCTGAATCCTCCCTCTTTACAGGTGGCCCTGGGTCAGGAAGATGACTCCGCCAGCCCCAAGAGCTCCTCACACGACTCCTCCAAGACGGTGGGCCTCCTGAGTGGACAGGCCCCCCTCTCGCCCCTGAGCCGCTGGATGCTTCACAGTAAGAGCAGAGCAGCCAACGACACCTCTCTGGAGCTGCCCTACCACTCCCCGGTCCCGTTCTCCAAGCAGGAATTTTCTAAACAGGAGTTCTGGGAGATGTTGGGCAGCGACCTGCTCAAGCCCGACGCCTCCAGCTCCAGGGTCAAGCGCCGGCCCATTGTTAAGACCGGCAAGTTCAAGAAGATGTTTGGCTGGGGAGACTTCTATTCCAATATCAAGACGGTGAGGCTTAACCTGCTGATCACCGGCAAGATTGTGGATCATGGCAACGGCACATTCAGCGTCTACTTTCGTCACAACTCCACGGGCCAGGGCAACATCTCGGTCAGCCTGGTGCCACCCGTCAAGGCCGTGGAGTTTGACCTGGAGCGCCAGAGCGTGGTCTACCCCAAGGACTCCAAGATCTTCAACTGCCGCGTGGACTATGAGAAGGTGGATCGCAGCAAGCGCACCTCGCTGTGCAACTACGACCCGTCCAAGACCTGCTTCCAGGAGCAGATTCAGAGCCACGTGTCTTGGATTTGCTCCAAGCCTTTCAAGGTCATCTGCATCTACATATCCTTCTACAGTACGGACTACCGCCTGGTGCAGAAGGTTTGCCCGGACTACAACTACCATAACGAGATGCCCTATCTGCCTTCAGGCTAGAGGACTCGTAGGGGGGAGGAGAGGTGGAAGGGGAGAGGATAAAGGGGGGTAAGTAGGCGTTACTGTGACGCGCGAGGAGGGAACCAGGGCTGTGAACCATCCTTAATGCCACTGTGGCAGCAAGACATCTTAAAAAAAAAAAACCTCTCTGTAGCCTGAATTTTTCAAGATGTAAAAACATATATGCAAAACAAAAACGACAGTATGCAGGTAATGAGGCGCTGGGAATGCTTAACTGCAGCGTTTGTTAACAGGACTGGTAGTGAAAATCGAGTACAGCCGACACGCACATTCTTACCTCAATCCCGTCTCTTAAATGCCAACTTCTCGCCAGCTATTTCTATTTTCCATTAAGTCATTTGTGAACGTTGTCTGAATGTCCTTTTGATCACCCTTTACAATACTGCTCTTCTGCAGAGTCGCACGGTGTTTTCAGTCAAAGTACGCATTTAAATGCAACGATACGATCTCACTGGAGAGCTGCATAGGAACTCAGACTTTATCACGCAGCGTTAAACATCACTCACTGTAAAATGATTATGATTTCAAATTTACCAGCGGGAGCACAAAGCATTGCTTTTCTCTCAAAGAACAGATGAATGTAAAGTGTAACCATCCACAGGATCATTCAGGTCTTTTTTTTTTGTGACCTGAAGTCCGTCCCAGAGCAATGTCATTAGTCCCTCTTCTTACTCAGTTTCTTACACCTCATCCTCACGCAAGTATCACCACGGCACTGTCATCGCATTTACCTACATACATTCTTCGGTAATGTCACATCCATTTCAGTGAAAGGCAGGGATGAGAGACAGGGAGAGAAAAAAAAGATTTTCAAGGAAAAGCAATTGCTCAACAAAGATTCAGGACCAGGGCTTAAGACAAGTTCAGGTCGAGAGAAATAACTAGATTCTGCATAGAGACAGGCTTGGCCCTCCACACTTAAGAGAGAGAGAGAGAGAGAGACGGAGAGAGGTGGGCGAGTGAGAGAGGGAGAGATTCAGTGAGCTCTTTTAATTAAAGTGGAGAAGGAGATGTAGGGTATGCAGCTCTGTCTATTGTCCCCTCTGTATGAAAAAGATTACATTTTGTTGCCGTCAGGATTCCTGATTTCACGCCTTGATAACTTTGACTGTGTGAGGGAGATTGCTCTCTCTCGACAAAATACTATGTTCACTAAAGTCGGCCCGTTATCTTGAATAAATGAAAATATTATCATAATAATTACATATAATTTAATCTCCTTTAGAACTAATTAAGGTTTCAACGAGAGAGCGAAATGCATTCCTAAAAATCAAGTCAGCGGGTAGGAGGATAAGAGGACGCTCATGCAGGGATTGTTGTGGTTTTTTAGCGTGGTGCCGGCAGCCAAAGCTCAGCTCAGAGTTAACTGCTCTCATTAAGATAAATGGCCACTGGCTGGCCCATCTCATGTTGCTCCAGCAAACAATATCAGAGGAGAGCAGCGCACAATGGAGCTATGAATTAGGCAACGTGACATTTGGTGTGCTGAAAGGTTACCGTTATCCTGCTTATAAGGACACGGCGACTTCTCGGTTCATTAAGGATGAAGAGTCACACGACGAGCGCGAGGAGCCATTAAGCACTGATATCTCAGATAACCCGCTTCACGCTGATGTACGGCGATATCAGGGATACAGCCGAGGTCTGTGCATGGGCACGCTCGGCTTAGACAGTGCAGAGATGTCCCAGGTGGATTCGGTGTGCAGCAGTGAATGGCGTCCGTGAAGGCCGTGCTCCTGTGGGGGGGGGGCATTAGGCCAGACATAAATGCATCACCTTGGTTGCTCTGTGTGAGCTGGGGGAGCAGGTGTAGGAGGAAAAACACAGTCGCAAGGACTAAAGATAGTAACAAAGACCTGTAAATCTGCACATCAAAGCTCTGAGTTTTAATTTACCCTGGGGGGGGGTAGCAGCTCTTCTCCATATGCAACTAAATCGACTTGCGGCCCACAGCAAATGGCGGCGGTGGCGCACAAGCAAGCCTGCAGGGGAAAGGCAGCGCTGCACCACCCGCATTCGCCATGAAGGCTGTTCATCAGGCTGGGGCCGCCCTCTGTCTCCTCCTGCATGCGACTGTCTCATCACAGCAGATATTTCATATACATGCGCCAGCTTGTCTGCGTCGCTCGCTGACAACACGCCTTCCTCTTACAACGCTTAGTGTTTCGCAACCAGGAATCCTCACCAGGAGGATGTTCCTAAAGAGTCTACCATCAATCACCGCGGGCCAACTATGAGAGGGAACGTAGAGACAGATTTTGATTTCTGTCACATCACAGTAATAGTTTATGCAGTATTTATTTGAAAGCACGCAGTCCCTGTGGAACATAAAATATAGATGTTGGTTTGGCAGAGTAAACGCCTGACACTTGCCTGAAGATCCTTTTCCTGCACTGCTAGAAGAAACACAAAGCTTCATGCGCGTAAAATGTGTCATCCAGCATGAATGAAGCCTCTCGCTCTGTTCATCCATCTCCTCATCCTCCAGCTCTCTCTTCCCCTTTTCACTCCAGCCACGTGCCCCGCTGTCTTCACGCTGTCTCCCTCTCCTCACCTGACTGGCCTCGGCATCCGTACCCTTTCTTACCTCCCTTACCCTGGCGTTGAACCCTGCAGCGGGTAGCTCTTCTTCGCCGCCCCGCCCGCCTGCCCTCCTGTGCACAGCACTGATCTGATCTGGCTAATCTCTGTGAGCTTAACGCCGGAGCGAGCCGCACATCAGCAGCGAGGAATCCCCTCCCTCCTTCCCTATCTATCTATTTCTCTCTATATCTACATCCCATCAAACAAATGCGTGCGCAGACACAGTCTTAAGATGTGCTGGTTTAGGTATTTCCCTCTCTCCTGTTCAAAGCATTTTACGTAAGCCCTTGGATTGTGAGGACGTGAAATCTCCTCGAGAGCACGCCAACGGAGTGGCCCGACACAGATACGCCCCAGTAACCTCGATACTCCTCTCCCCCTCCCGCAGTGCGTCCGGAGAGAAGTTGGATACTCACACGTGTTGGAATCAAAGCTGGGCAACCCGAGCACACGGCAACGGACTCATGTGGAAAAATAAAAACAAAAATAAGGACGCATGTTGGGCTACCTGTGTAGAGGAAGCCCCTTACTCTGCTCCTTACCGATCCTCTCTGATTTACAGCAATACTCTCACCGACACTCCACCCTCTCCGCCTCTCCAGTGCCAGTTAAAGAAAGGCTGCTGGACTAAGTTCGAGAGACAGTCACTTGCTGTGGGATGGACGGTGTTGTTGCGGCAGCAGCCTTACAGTTGACTCATCTAGTGCCAACAGACATGTGGATATTTGGCCTTAGAGACTGCAAGACAACACTGGTCAACTCAGCAAAAAGATTAGTAACAAAACGCAACTGTCAAAAACATAAATATACATATATACAGTATATAAAAGCTAAGAGTCCTCAGATCTGAATAAAGTTGTATTTAAATGTGGGTCATGCAGTGGAGGTCGTCTGTTTTATCTTTTTGTTCATCATGGTTTTGTTTCTCTGTGTCAAGTGGATGATATACTGTATGGATGATATGATGGCATTTACTGTGGTTTTCAACATTCTAAAGATCAATAAAGTACACAGAAGTACTTAAGCCACTTCAATTGTAGAGAAACAGGCTCCAGTCTTATATCTGCTTTTGCGTCGTGTGTAGGAAGAGTGTGTCAACAATGCTGAAATCTCTATTTTCTCATATTTGCATACCCGTACTGTGAGCCAGCGGCAAAGAAAAAAGATGTGAGAATTCTTTATTTTTTTTTTTTTTTTTTTGCTGTGGGCTCTTGCAGATATACATGCAGAGGATGAAAAAAGGAGCAGGGAGGAAAATGGGGCTGAGACAGAGGGAAAGGAAATGTTTCAGCTGGAATGATGCATGAACACAATGCCATCCCCTAATTAGCCTCCTCTTTCCTTTTCTCCCTCCCTCACTCTCGCTTTCTTTGTCATGCATCCTCGTACTCCCTGTTCATTTTAAAATGTAATTGACATTAAATTCATTCTACTTCTTAATTAAATCCCAGACAACTGTTAACGAGGGGATGGGTTCAAACATTCAGCTCACAACATCCCTTTAAACAAGATCGATTAAGGCATGGCTGGCGGCAAAGCCAGGGCCTCCGCCACCCGCCTCCCCTCTCCACACCCTCTTGTTCCCATAAAAGTGTTGCCTGCCTCAGGATAACCTTGCCGGGGATGATGAAAAGGAAGCAAATAAGTCAACACGCAGACAGAAGAATAGGAATCTAATTTGGAGGCAAGCAGGATTGAGGTTGATGTGGAATCTGTGGGAACAGGATTCTGGGTCAAAACACGTACATGGACATATACGCGCACACACACACACACACACACACACACTGCAACACGTGCACAGAGGGCGGAAACTGCAGACAACCATCACCGATAATGCGTGTAAGGGTTTACGACATGAACAGAGCCTTTCGGTTGTCCAAAGGCGAGAGAACAATTCAAAAGTATGAGCTCCTCGGAACGGAAAGGGCATTTCAGCATGAGTAATGGGAAGCCGGCCGATAGTCAATTGAGTAAATAACTAGTCACGGCACAAGGAGGCGTGAGAAGGCGTGGAAAGCTTAAAATGATAAATAGACATTCCTAAAAAATAACCTTGAGATATGAAAACGTGTGTCTGGACAAAGTAGACAAAATGTGTAAGGAGGCGAGGAGTCTTACTCCCTGTTAGCACTTTGTTTTGAGTAACAAGGCTATCAGGTTTGCAATTTAATCATGCAGAGTAATAATTATGAGTCCCTTTTCCTTCATATGACATATTACACCGCAGAGTGTAGTTTTGCCCTGCTGGTAGATATTGCACCCTGCAACATCATCCCCTCGCTAACAGTGTTGACAAAGTCGAAGCACAACCACAGCGCTCTCCTTTCTTCACACTTTGAAATCATGGACGAGGATTAGACTTGTATACCAGCTTAATGATATACACAACTGGAGTGATACTGATGCTTTATTAAAAAAGTGAGATTTCATCAGTCGACTGTTATTAATATAATACAGGTTTCTTCTTGACAACAGTCGCATTAAACTAGAATGTGAATTTGGCAATGAGGATAATCTTCCAGGCATAATTTTGTTTTTTTTTTAAATCTACTTTTGTGATTTTTTTTTCTTCATTTCAGGACTAATTTATCCCCAAACTTGTCCTATTATTGAATGGGGGTGTTGGATCAGCACACGAACCTATTTGAAAATTTTATTAGTCTGGGGTTTTAGAGATTTTGGTGTCTCATTATAGTGTAAATGCAGTTTCACCCTGAGAAGAATGAAATTCAAAAGAAAAGCTGAACACCAGGTGAAACTGAAAGCACACTGACATGAGTTACACACAAACACAACTTAGGTTTTTTTCATACAACAAACCTTGTCAATTCCCAGCGTCTACGCAATCTGTCTGCATGTCATTTCGGATGCAGGACTGCGGATGTAGATTGAAACTGTTTAAGGGTTTCGTTACCTGGATACCAACTCCATTCAGATGCAGTTTATTATTGCACCTTATCTTGCTGCATTCGCTGAATTCAAATTCACTTGATGTTCTTTGATATTCTGGATTGTGTGTCGGGGTGGTCATGGTCACGCTCTCACCACGGGCACAAATGTGTTAATGCAAATGTATACATGCGCTCGCTGCACATACACACACACACAAGCACGCATAATGCCTTAAGTAGTTTCATGCTCCAGCATCGTAATAGTCTCTCTGCCCCCGCCATGCCAATCACGGAGCCTGGAGCAGAGCAGACGAGCAGGTGGGCCACAGAGCATCACGGGGGTCGGGTTATATCAGACGGGGACAAATGTAGGCTCGGCCTCCCAGCACCCCCTCCACTGTCTTTCTACACAGACGGGACACACGACGCAGGGCTCACAAGCTCCACAGGGCACATGGAGGTCCAAAGCAAGACAGCGCAGATGGCCAAGGGCTACAACATGGTGGTAAGAGAAGAGGGGAAAAAAATGAAGATACCAATGAAGAATACAAATGCAGAAATTCAAACGAAACTTCATCAAGTACCTCCGCTTGAAAAACGTCACATCCACAAATCACTCACACTATTAATGTCGGAGGTGAGTTGTTTCACACCTCTCGGCATCTTGTAACACAATCACACAAAAAGCGGAGTTTGGATTGCAGTAGGCGACAGCGCATAGCTTCGACCCCAGTGCGGAAATTCACGCTTCAGCGTCCGTGTCATGCAATGTGGCCGTGTTAGCAGGGGGCCGCGATGAAGCCATTAGGGCCCGTGATCTCTGCATTAGCCCTGAAAAGAGGACATTTACCACTTAACTAAAGGAAGCGGCGGAGAGGAGGGGGTGATTTAGATTCAGTGACAGGGCTTTAAATACCAGCCAGGGATCACAGTTGTGCCCTTTGGCAAAGTAATTATTCACTCCCTTAGAAGACGACCAGGTGAGGATGTGCGATCGCATGCGCGCAGCGTGTCGGCATATGTGTGTGCGTACGCATGTTGGGGTGAAGCGGGAGAGAAAGAGGGAGGTGTGAAATGTTACAGTTTTTCCTCTTTTCATGTAACCGCGAAGTGTTTATGCCAAACTCTTCAGAGGAGAGAGAGAGAAGGTGTTTCAGCGAAGGGCTCATATCAGGTGATAAACGTGAGAGGGAAGAGAAAGGGAGACATAAAACAAGCGCCGGTAAAGGTTAGCTCTCCGCCTCTCCATCACTGCCTCTCGCCAGCTTGTTCTCTCCTCACGTCCATTTTTTCCCTCCCTTCATAACCTTCAGCCAGAAGCGGCGTGATCTCAGGGGGGGGAGGAGCTCTCTCTCCCGCTGAGGCCAGACAGAGACCCAGCTCAGGGGTTGATGGATGCTACTCTCATTGGGGAAGTGTCCTTCAAAAACTGCAGCCTGATGGATTTTTTTGGCCTTAGTGTTGCTTCTATCTTTCCCAACACATCCTTAGTGCTTTCCTCCGGGCAACGCCCCATCTCCATCGAGCGCCCTCTATTGCCCCAGAGTTATCAAGTCGTCCCAACAAATACACACACACCCATACACACGCATTTCTGCAGGCTTGTTTCTGCTGACAATCTCAGTCCTCATACTGCGGGGCGGTTGCTTGATAAGTCAAAGACATTGTTGGGGGGCCCGATGCCTCTTGTTATCTTTGAGGCTCTCTATAAACACACACACACACACACACACACACACACACTCCCCAGGGTTGTCGCGGGAAGCGTGTTGGGCTCCCATCGTTATCGGCGCTGCAGCATGAGTTCATCACTAAGCCCGGCGATCTGCAGACTCAGCTGCAGACAACACACAACACCTCAATCAGTCTTCATTTGCCTCCTCTTCCCTGTCATAGCTTACCACTTTCTGTCTTGTTTGAGAGAGTGGAAACAGGGAGCGCTCAAGTGAGAATTTATTTTTTGCTCCTTCTCTTCTCTTTGTCAAAAGATTCTTTCTTCTTTTTTTTTTTTTGAACACTTGAATTCTCACAAAAGGCTGATTGCAAAACATGTCCGAGGTCCCTGTCCTGCTGGGCCTGGAGGCTTTGCTAAAACCAGGACTGAGCTGCAGGCAGCGCACAAACAGTCGCCTAACAGCAGCGTATCTCCCTGCAGGCACTCACTGCAAATGGCACATGCATGGATGCTATCAAAGTAAGGCCAAAACACTAAAATGCAGTTGACAAACAGTTGGTTCACCTCAGGAGCTTTCCTCTACAGACTTATCAGACTTTCTTTATATGAGATGGAAAAGTTTGGCTATGTTCCATCTGTAAAATGTCTGGATAAACGTCTCGCTGCAGAGAGCTCCTTTTACTGCCTCAAATGAAGTGAAATTGGTGGCCAGGCTCTCCCGTTTACAACTCCGTAAAAAAGGAGAAAGCTGCGATGGAGCGCAGGATCATTGCGGGAAGGTAATTGGAAGACTAGACTTTAATGTGACCTCTCACTGACAAAGGATGGTCATGCTGTAAGCTGCAGCCTTGACATTTTAGCAAATTATGAAAAGGCTCCATTGCCGGACGTTGATTAATTGTTTCACATATAGCGTTGGAATGTCTAAAAAGGTGGCCAGAGGAGGATCAAAACTCAGCGGCACATGCCCAGCTCCTCCAAAGTAAATGATGTGAGAAAAAAATATTCAGATCCTTTAACTTAATTAAAAAATGTGGACATTTACCAGAGGACAAAGTAGGATGGGAAGATGCTACTGGCTATACTGAAAAAAACTTGCTCTTAAGCAGTTGCTGAAAGTCAACCACAGTGAACCAACCAAAAACATAGTTCCACCTGTCATACTCAATAACTCAACATACACATCACACACACCCCAAACACTGACTATTTTATTATTTTAAGCATGTACAGCTGGGGGTAGTTTTAGCACTGTCCCTGTGTGAGTGTTCTCTCTATAATGTGCTGACATTCTTTTCATTTAAGTGACAGATATCTCAATTCAGCAAATATTTTCCTGCTCATTACCTGCAGAATAACGCCAGCTCCTGTAGCTTCTGTTTAAAAGAGACTAACAGCACAAACTGTAATAAGCATACGCAAGTCCTGAGGTCTTCTGAGCGGGTCACGATTTTCAAAAAGTACCAAACTTCATCATGATATTATTCAGTGTTTTGGCCTGACCTCCGCACATGACCTCAGCAACAGCTCACCTCACAAGTCTTGATGTTAGCTCTAAAATTACTGCTGCGGGGGAACGGCCACACACCAGGGAGCCGACGCCGTTTGCCTGACATGCCGTAATGTGCTGACCTTCACCTTAAGGATTATAACACAGAACTTCTATTTTGGCTTTTAAATAATTGGATTATTGAGGTTGCATGGGCCAGGGGATTCTAATTCATCGCTGCATGCCTCCTGCATTATGATGATTAATGGCTGGATCTGCAGAGCCTTCTTATTGGCTTCAGGTTGTCTTTTCAGCCACATGCATATGCCTCAAATATTTTTCCGCTGTGAAATTTTCATTTCAGAGACCGTTTCTGGAGATCTAAATCCTGGTCGAGTCCTTCGTCCACACACACACACACACAATGGAGCTGCTGGGGTAAGGCAATTCCTTTCACACTGAGGGATTTCTTTCTGCATCAAACAAGTCAGGCAATTGGAATTATGACCAGGGTCAGTGCTCCAGATGAAACAGGCAAGCCTCCTCTCCCCTGCTAAATTCACTTTCCACCCGCCCCCCCTGTCTCGCCACTGTCCTTGACTCCTCTTGACCCTTTCCAACCTTGGGGGGAATTGAGTTATTCTGTGGTACAGCTATCACCCTGCAGCCATAACTTTAAAAGCTGACCTTACTGCCTCTCGCAAACACGGTAGCCAGAGCGCCAGCTTATTGATGGAGGCTCTTTAACATGGTTCCTTTGTCTCTGCCCGCGGCGTGAGGAAATAAATCAACTTTACCAACGTCTTCTTAATCCCCTTCCTACATCGCGACATCCCAGTAAGAGCTGACGGTTACCTGGGGTCAGGGGTAAAGGGCCCCCACAGTCGGTGTATATACACAGAGTGACATGTCATTCTTGGAAACTGCCAAACAATCTGATATACAGCACACGCATATGTCTGACTGGGGTGGAAGGTGGTCTCCTCTGGTGCAAATCCATCCGTCACCGTTGTCACACTGCAGAAGTGATGCAGCGGGTCACGTTTTTTAGGGAACATAAATATGATCGCATGTACACGTTCAAATACAAATACATCTCTAAAGAGTCCTAAGTCACAAACAGAAATACTTGCAGGCAACTGATAAGGTGGCGGCCGTGTGTGGGTGGAGATTTAGGGAAGGAAGGAGGGGGATTGTGGGAGGGAGGCATGTGGGTGATGTGGGAGAGAAGCGGGGGGCAGCACAGGACGAGGGCGGGGAAGTGGATGTTTTATGAGGCCCTTAACATTTACTTCCCCAGCGTTTCAATCCACCGTGTCTATTAAGGACGGCTGCTCCTCCTACGTGTTCCCCATCCATCAAAGGCCGAGAGACACGAGGCCCCACACTGACAGACAGCTCGATATGATGGAGGGAGAGAAAGTGAAAATGCAGAGGAGGAAGAGAATGAGGGAAAAACGGGTCAGGAATGGAACTTGGCTGAAAATACAGTTGCAGGCAGAGAATGGCAATGGAAAAAAAAACACTTTTTCGGGGCACAAACAAAATGGTTGACTGCGAGTTCCGCGCAGAGCGCTGAAGCAGCATTTCATCCCGGAACGCGCTTTGTTCAAGGTGGGCTGCTGTCCCCTCGCAGGCACGGTCTGAAATGCGACAGAATTTTGGGACTCTGCACAATGAACCAAGTGCACGCTGTCTGCGGAACGCCGTTTTGCGAGGGAGCAGTGAAGTCAAACAAGCCATAAATAAAAAGAGGCCCCGAGAAAATAGATGAGGTCTCCATTCCCTGTGACAGAGTGTGCGGGGTGTGTGCGGGTCAGGGAGGTGTCCAGCACTGTTCAGGCTTTAGTAATACGTGCAGCCCCTGCAGGTCACTGCTATTAATTACAAACTTAGCCAGCTACCCTTCCATTTATCTAAATTTAGAGTCTAGACCGAGCTCCTGCTTGATGCCGCCGTTACAAAGCACTGTGCCAACCAACCAATCACATAATAGATTTTCTGCCCTCTGGCCGACCGAAGACAAGGTCCACTATCTGCAAACTAATCATAGCCACAGTCTGACACTCTCAACCTGCTGGTAGCCAAGGTCAGCAGACCATTGACCATCACAACACAGACTTGAGGCGAAAATTGCTGCAAATGGCAACGGGGGAGAGACCGTGCAAGGCTGCACGTTCTGACCAGCTGAAACACATGAAACCAGGCTTGTTAATGACTACATGGAGATAATGATCATTGTGGGGATGAACAGCTGCTTTTTCGTTGCTGTTCGTCTGCCTTCGGCCTTTTATCTTCATCAACGGTACGCATATGTGCAGCGGTGTTCCCGCTCAGAGGCCGGGGCACCCGGCTGGTGCTCGCCAGCAAACATGCGTAGGTCACAAAAGGAACCATGGGGAATTGGCTTTGCAACAGATCAACAAGGAGAGAGGGGAGAATGAGAGGGTAAATGAGACATAGATGAAGAGAGGGGAAAAGAGGAAGAGAATGAGTTGCTGAAGGAGACAGAGAGAGAAAGGGAGAGAGGGAAGGGAGAGAGGGAAGGGAAGAAGGGGAGGGGGGGGGGGGGTATACCATCCTGTAACCTTGTGTTCCCCCGGCCATACTGCCCCTGGGCTGCTGTACCCCCCTCCAGCAATTAATCATCAGATACTGAGCTTACTCAACCGACAACAGGCTCCCCCACATCCTAATTAAGCCAGGAGAGGCGAGGAGAGGAGAGGAGAGGAGAGGAGAGGAGAGGAAAGGAGAGGAGAGGACGAAAAGACAATGGATAAAGAAAAAGAATGGTCACTGGCAATGCAGATAAAGAACAGGTAGAGTACTGTAGTTTAAACTGAACACCAGTAACAAACAAGAAAGAAGGAAAAGGGAAGAAATCCAGAATGCAAGTCAGTTTTCTATGGACTGGTAGTGAACATAATGAAAAGCCTGTGCCAGCCTGCATCGAGGACCATCTATCTACCAGACTGGCGAAGCAGGCACCATGCTGGCGCCAAGGTTATTCTACGAAGCTCAAAGACTGCGCGTGTGTGTGTGTGTGTGTGAGTATGAGTTCATGCATGAGTTTGACAAAATAAAACAGACAGCAGGAAAGTGTGTGCATGCACGTACTCTGTGCATTTATTTATTTATTTAGTTCAGGCTTGTGTGTATTGTGAGCAAATGCCGCAAGACGTGTGAGTATACGCACTTGTGCGTGCACGTGTGAATGTGTGTTACAGTCTGTGTGTTGCTGGGTGTGGGGAGTGTGTGTATTGGTATGTGCCAGTGCATGACTTGGTTTCATTCTGCGGAAGCCTTTTCATCTTTGTGTCCAGCATACCGGGAGACTCAATGTCACACGCTCTTCTCCTTCCTGGCTGAGACACACTTGCGTTCGTTCCCGGCCACCTGCCAGCCAATTAGCTGAGCGGGCACAAGCAGCTGCCCAGTAGCAGGTGGACGTCCATCCCAACATCCCTACCACCTGCTAATGCTAATGGCTCTGATCTCAGGGACCACTGGACTGGGCCGCCAGGGGGAAGCAGGTCAACTGTGGATAGAAACCACTAAGGCTGAGCTGAGCCAAAGTCTCACGGAGACATGGTCCAACCTTCGAGTGGGCATGTTAGGTGACCTACTGTAAACTGAGAGCAACTGCCTAGTATAGACTGGCAGTAGACTTTGGCTAGGTTCACACTGCAGGGCTTAATGCTCAATTTGGATTTTTTTGTGAAATCTTTGTGATCTTTGGTGTGAACTTTAAACACCCCAAAAGTGTCCCGCATGCGCATTGGAGGACACGATGACGTCACACGCAGCGAGCGTGCTCAGTGTTTACAGAGGTAGCCTAAAGCCTAAAGTAGCTAGCGTGGAGTACCTGGCTATGTTAAAGTTGTTGTTGTGCCGCAGCCAGAACATGTGCCAGAACATTCAACGTGCTTCGCTGTTTTACCAGCACTCAGTTCATAAAAAATGTTTGTGTTACGAGAAGAACCTTTGTGTACATCTGTGCCATTCTTCTTCCAATTCAACTTCCTGCTTCAGTGCAGAATACTGATGCTTGTGGCTTGTTGATGACGTGTAGGTCGGATGAATGCAACCTGGCCGTTCAGACTGAAGTTGCGTGTCAAAAAATTGGATATCTATTGGTTTCAGGACCACATATCCAAGTGGCCTGGGTCGCATTTGAAAAAATCGTATCTGTGTCGTTCAGACGGTCATTAAAAGATCTGATACAGGTCGCATAGGGGCGAAAAATCAGATTTGGGTCACTTCAGGCTGCAGCGTGAACCTAGCCTTTGTGCTCTTGAATGGAACACCTTGGTAAAGTTATGATGTTATGAGGCCAGCTAGCATCACCGCAAAATACAGTATATACGCTCAACCTGACTGTTGAGGACCATCTGCTGTCAGACTCATTCACAAGGGTTTCAACAAACATCTCCTTTGGGGTTCCAGCAAACACGAATTGGAAGCAAAGTGGAGTGAGCACAGGTGATACCAATATCATGCACTCTCATAAATAAGAACTTTGAATGTAGAAAGAACAAGTTTACCCTAATTTGTTGCGTTTAAACTCAAAAGATGGGGCGATTCATCTGTTTATATCTCTAACAAACCCTGTCAAAATGTAAATATCTTAAAAAAGAAAAGAAAAGAAAAGAAACTCCATACTTCTGTTTTCAGAAAAAGTTCAGGACTTTGCAGAAATAGCTGGGGACTACATTTTAAAAAACACTCCACAAACTGTAGTAAACTGTATTTACTGGAGCCTATTTCAGGTTTCAGTATGTGGGATCAAAGATGAACAGCTGCGCCCACATCACCCAGTGCAACATGGTATTTGTAAAACAATGGCACTGAGGAAATAACACTTTGAAAAGTTTGAAAAATTGGACTTTTTATACGTAGACAAAATTTGTTTATATCAATCCATTGTTGGTTTCAGGGCCTGTCACTGGGATTTGTTGCCAGTGTGAGACATGTACATTACTACAGCCTGATTCTCTTACATTAGATGGCAGACAGAAACTGTCTATGCTTGTACTTGTTGTTAACATTTGACATTTACTTAATTAAAAACCTTCTGCACACTTGAAGGCAGTAGTTTAACTTTAATATTTACAAAGGATAGACATCTGGAAATTAAATTTCTCTTTTACTTGAATCTCCAAAGTTAACGGTGATCTTCTGAAAAGTAAATCACTTTACACACTTGTTTAATTCCTTTGTCTTCCGATGAAAGCTGTATGGATCCATACATACACTTTTTTTGTGGTATTCTTTGTGTCATTTTTTGAGGTAACATTTTTCTTAATTTTCTTTATTTCTATTGATGCTTTCCTAAATGTGCCAGAAAGGAAAATTGCATCACTTTCTGCAAAGCAAAGGATGAGGCTATTCATATCAAATCTAAAAACTTTTGATGAACTGGGGATAAGTTGTTATATCAGTCAGGGACAGCGGCAAAATGAAAAATTCTTCATGAAAAAAGTCAATTATTACTTCCTCTATCTTCTGCAGGCATGCAAATATTTCATGGAAATTTTATGACCATTTTCCCTCCACATTATCCAGGCACTGAAACAGATTTTTTTTTTTTAATCGCATGGTCCCTTAGTCTGACTCTCCACAGCTCAACCTTGCACCCTCCATTGATCCCTCTTTACTCTCCATCACTCTGCACAGTGAATAATTAGCTCGGTCCACAGGTGGGGGCAGTGATGCAGTGGCTTTTAGTGATCAGCCCTGAAATAGGCCTGCTCCTCTCCCCCTCGTAAAACGCCTCGACCCTTTTTCACTTTTATAGACGGAGGAGTAATATATGGCTTTATTTACGAGGACAGGCCCTGACAGATTTAATATTTTAATTCGGTTTTATGACTTGAACATAGGGCCGCGCAGGACTCTTTATTAGCCACCGGCATGAGCGGACGCAGTGGTGGGGACCACCGGGCGCAGATGGGAGGGCAGGAAGTGACAGATACAGCCATTGCTCATGTATCCCTGCCTAAATACCAAGCATATCTCTGCCTGCTCTAACCTCTGCCCACACCGATCCTCCCCTGCATGTCTCTATCATCAGCCCCCCTCCCCATCTCCCCTCGACCCATAACTCCAATGAGAAGACATGGCCATGGAGCAGACAGTGCAAGTCTAATAGAGGGGAGATTGATGGTTCAAACGATTCAGGGCTAGTGCTGAGGGGAGATTCATGCCCTAGACGACTCCGAGCTATTGGTTTAGAGATTGATGAATCAGAAGATACAGCCCTAAACTTTTCAGGCTTTTCATGGCTTCGGCGATACCCTGCCAATACGCTCAGAGTTCAGGGTTCAGACTATTAACAGCTGATACTGGAGCGAGGCCGGGGAGAGCTGATTGATGAACGCAATGATTCAAACTCTTCTGTGTGGATTGGTGGTCATTTTAAAAGCAGAAGTCAAATAGTTTTTCACAATCAAGAAAAAAAATTCCCACACCAATCTAGTACCATGAAAAGTTTGATTACTTTTAATGGAAATCAATAGGGTTTCAGCACTCGCTCACCAAGAGAATTTTTAATAAAGAGAAATTCATTATGTTACCGTACCGCACACACCGCTACAATCTTTCTTAAGAAGAACCAATAATAACCAAGATAACCCTCTAACTTGAGCACCAATCTTTTTGTTCCAGTTTCACTACCAATTGGAGCGTTTATCGTTTGACACAAAATTAACTGTCCTCAAAGGTTGATGGAGTAAAACTTCCAAAGCAGAAACTTTGGGAGAAAATTGAGGAGGCCTTCAAAGCGCCATATCCGGTGGGACTCAGTTCCCATGGGAACTGGTGAATGAGCGCCTACCCAGCCTCACCCCTCCAGCGCCGGGAGAACACAGCGATTATCGATCTGTCTGAGGGGCAAACAGCTCAACCAATCAATGGCTCTTTGAGTCCCCCAAGGATTGTGGGATAGAGGAGGCACAGTGTGTGCATCTGTGTGTGCAGAGAGGGGGGCTGCTGAAGTGGCAGTGCCACAGTGATTTCTGTCCAACAAAAATTACCGGCTTAATTGACGCCCTTAAAATTGGTTTAAAAGGCCTGGTGCCCCTGCCTTCCACCTCCCAGGATGGTATCAAGAGGGAGCGCTGTTTACAGGTATTTGAGTCATTATCCCCCTGGGGACGGAGGTGAAGAGCCGGTCAGGGGGCTGAGCAGACTGGGACGGCAGCTATCAAAACACTTTGCAGCCTGGTGCGGTACAGTTCAAACGATTTGACCGCACTGGCTTCCGTCTGACTATCGCTGTTCTGTATGCAAGTGTTGTTGAGGACATTACTCAAATGACCAGAAGATAGAAATGTTTGTTTTTTAAAAATATTAACACTGCACAGTGTGAACAGCAAGTCCTGACATTTTAGACTTAATATTTGTGCTGAAATAAATAATAAATTTATCAACAAACAGGGTAAGAAGCACAGGTTGGCAGGCAATCAAGCAGGCCTTAAAGCAAAAATAATCAATATATTTTTATATATATAATTTATCAAACAACGATGTGAAAGTTCATCCAAATCTGCAGCTCCCCTCAGGTTAATGGAGCTTTATATCCAGTTCAAGCTCAATACACAGCTGTCTGACCCACTACTTTACTATTTTGGTTCACCAGTCTCATAGCAATGCTTTCTGTTTTAAGCAAAGGGGAAAAACTAGTAAACACGACCTGCTCTGCACCATGCAGCAGACAGCCTCAGGAGTTGATAGAGACTAACAGAGCTAAACAAGAGTGGACTAAATGTAACAATATACTACAATATATATTGTTTATATATCTTATATATCTGAACTGTATATAATACAATGCATAAAATATATAGGAAGAGCATATACTGTAGGAGAAAAAACTATGTATCTGGGTACAAATATTTTGTGACTTGCCACTTATATTCATTATTGATTATGCAGATAAAAACATAAATCAGGTGCTATTATATGTTTTTTTTCTAAAATGTGTTTACTTTGGTACATTATTTTTGTACTTTCACTCATTTCTATCTGTAATTATTGCCATCATACTCTCCAAATTAACTGCAGCAATCTGGGAAATCAATCACTTAACTGGCTGGAGATTTAAAAGTCAGACCGTAGATACCGTTTTCTAGCTGTTATTCTAAAGAAGGTTATATGGAAGAAAAAAATAATGGCACATGTTAAAATATCTTGGTTCATATTTGACCTGCCACTTACTCAACTCACGTCATTCCTAGATCTGAGCACTTACTTTAGACGAGTGAGCGATGTTAGCATAAGGAAGAGAAATGATGGCCAAAATTTGCCTCAAATCATTATCTGAAAGAAGAACTAAGCAGTAACACAGTCAGACAGTCAGACAGTCATAAGCTCGACAATAAATGACAGCCCTCTCACGGTGTGTGTTCTCGCTCTGTGGAGAGTACAGGCCCGGGGAGAAACTGATGTTTGACTGTGGGCTTCCTTCTAACACTCAACAAGTCACACACTGATCAAACTGAAGGCCAAGGAAGGGCTTGCCCCCTCCAGAGTGGACTAAATTATTAACAGGCCTTTAATTACACCTATAAGTGAGCAAATGACCCCGGGCCCGTTGAGAGCTATGGGGGGTGGCACGAGAGGAATGTGTAGGGAGGGTAGAGATATGTGTGTTGGAGATACAAGAATGTAGCAACAAACAACAAGGAGAAAGTGGCCTGATGAGCACATACGGTGGCACAGCCTGGCCAGCTCATTTACTTTGACATTTGAGCAGAGCCATCGCCGCAGGAAGTGACTGTAAGGAGGCAGATACGGACGCAGCTGACTCACAGGACTGACTGACACCCTGAAGTCCATCCATCTGAGTCCAGGTGAATGAGAGGAAGGGAGGGTGGGGGGGTTGATCAATAGGGCAATGGTTTGATAGAGTGTTTGTGAGTGGCTGCATTTCCCGGTATTGAGCTTTCCGTGTTTCTAATAAGGGGAAAGATTTATAACGGCAGCTAACTAATGACTGAGCCCTCGAATGGTGAACTGACACTCAGAACCAGAGCGTGACAACCCGTGGAGTGAAACCTTTAAAGGTAATCTGAGTATAAACCAAAGCATCAAACACTAGGTATAAATGCTATCTTAGGTTTTGTTAAAGGTTATTTTGTTAAAGGTCTTTTTAAGGTTTATCTGCTTACAGCAAGAAGCCATTTATTAAATGTTTACATACTGCTCATAGGAATGCAAAGAAGGGTGAATTAAAGTGAAGTGTTGCCATTTTTGAACGTTTTATCTTGAATTTCACATTAATAATAATGGAATTCAAGCAGTCATATTCTTCTAATGGCTGACTGTGAAGGACTTGCAGATTTGCTTGTCATTTGAAATAAACCGCACGAGGAAACCCTGCTATATTGTCCAATTAGTTCTCCATTTCCAACGTATCCAATTAGGTTCCCTGTAATGTCAGACTTCTCTGCGCCAACTCCACAAAATATTACAGGAGGCAGGGTGGAAGATCTAAAAAAAATAAAAATAAAAAAATAAAGAAGTAAAAAGCCATCATTTTCATCTGCCTAATACTGCAGAAATAGGAGTAAGATCATCTTTCTCATTGTTACAGTGGCAGCACTCTCATTTAATCAAATTAAATATCAAGAAGTGTGTCACACCACACACCCCCAACATACACACACACATGGGTTTCAATCTTCCCACATGCCTGCACACTCATAGCTTCTTTCTTTTGTTTCCCAGTGGCACAAGCACTCAGAGATCCAATCAATCACACCTTTTCCCAGACACACACACACACACACACATATACACGCGGGGCAAAAGGCTCTTAGGCAGACTTGCTCTAAGTTCACTACCTGACCAGTGATATCCATTGTCTTACCCATCAACCCCTGTGGGTGAGAGTGTGGTCTGCCGCAGAACAAATCCTTCTCTTTCTTCTCCATTAAAGCGACTGCCGACCCAGACATGTGCACCTCTTTTTAAATGGTGGTAAAGAGGAAATTAATCTCTCCCCGGGCTGCTGTGGCAGGATATTAATCTAGCAGCTTCACTCATCTCCTCATCTCTTCTCTCTTTGCCTGATAATCCCCTCATCAGCAGCATATGCAAACCACAGGTGGACCAAGAGAGTAATTGATTAGGAGGTGAAACTCCCCTCGCACCTCTTCGCTCCTCGTCTTTTTTCTTCCCAGTCGATCCCTTTGCCTGCCATTGAAGTTGTATAATCTTCCTGTCAACCCTTCATCAGTTATAACAAGATATTAATGTGATTTTTTTTTATTTTTGAGGAGGAGTCAGGTTGACTATGGCCAAGTTTCAACCTCCAGTTTAGCATCAGTTGTTCAAACAGCTCTGTGATTATTGCCTGAAATTGGACAGAATGACATTCATAATTAATAACTTTGAGCAAACTGCTTTCATTACCCCACTCCACTCGCTATGGTGATCGCCATGGACATCTAAAACAGCTATGAGACCAAGACAAGCATGTTCGCTAAGAACGAGCGTGTCTCCCTCTGGGCCAGTCAGAAACAAATACATCACCTTGTTGTGATCTGTAATTGTGGGTCCCCTCCTAGGACAATCAATAGCATTTACAAAGATGGTTCTGCATGGCAGTGGGAATATCACAAAATCTAAAATTCTATAAATAAATAAAAGCAAATGGTTAAATGTGTAGTGTGTGAGAATGTTGAGGTATTTCACTGAGATACAGCTTTTTTTCAGTAAAAATTCCACATGAGTCGTATCATGTGTAACAAACAAATGGGTGTAATAGTGAGGGGAAACTTTTTCCACTCAATGAATAGTGTTCCTGTCATCCCTAAGTGCATCATCACACGGTATCTGCCCCTAAGGTATATTAACAGCTGTTTTTTTCCAGAGTAGCTCTCAGCTGAGGAGCCCCCAGTGAGAGCTGATAACGCAACATGATTCTTATCTGTGCATTAACCCCTGAACTGCTCCAAGAGTTTACACCCGCCTGACGTAGCCGGGCGAGGCTGCTCTGTGGACCCTTGGGGAGACAAATGGGGCTGATAAAGTTAAGTTTATTATCTGCTACTGACACAACGGTCAGGGGTTAGGCCTAATCTGAGCGCAGAGGAGCCCGGCCACTTGGCCACGGCGTGACCTGGCTCTGTTACAGAGCTTAATCAGATCCAAGGTTAATGCCTCCTCATGACAAAAGCAGCGCAAGGGGGAAGAAAGCATCTCCTTGCCTCACAGGGAGAGAAATAAGCACCCTCTCGCCCTCCCCAGAGATCCGACACTTAGCCCACACGACTGAGCCGTGACTCAGAAGAAAAAGAGCACGCCGCAAAATAAATATCATTAACCCACAATTAAAATCGTGTTCTCTGTCCTGACATCCTTTATTGTTCTCATATCTCTGTCCAATTACAACATGCTGGAGTAATTACGGCTGCATTAAAAAGTAATGAAGTTATATGAGCAGGGTTGTTTCCACAGGGCAATCCGACAGAAGGTAGAGAGGGGAAGGGAATGACTGGAGCTGGTGGAGGACCTGCTCATCCCTGCCCATGAGGTGAAATGTCAATGAGATGACTCTGCAGGGCCCAGGAACATCCACAATTCAGCTGATTCTCCCTCGTGGCGAGCCGAGATCAATCACTTTGCCTCCCGGGGAGACATTATTTTTTAGCTTTTTAACTGGTCAACGTGATCTCGTAGCCATGGAGACGGGGTCTTGCCCAGAAGGCGCGGGATATAAATGGCTGCCTGCTCTTAGTAATGTGTGTTAACAGATTTGAGTAAGTAGCACGATCGCGCTCTGGTCAAGGTTACAGCAGCGGGATGAACAGTACGCCCGTTTTGTTAAGTCTACGATTGTGAGCATTTAATACTCCTTTCTGTGCGTGTGTTTACATGTTTGCATGCGTCCCCGTGTAAACACACTTGTTTTTGTGTGTGAGAATGGGCATGAATTGCCTGAGTGAGGCTGTTAAGCGGGGGTCAGAGATGAGAGCAAGGCAATTTGAGGTTGGAAATGAGCGATGTCCTTTCTCATTTGAGCGCCACAGAGGCCTTGGCCTCGCGGATGCCCCCCCAACCCCCCCTTATATGTCAACATGCCCATTTCGCTTCAGCTTCCCTCTGTTTTGTTTGTCTCCCCGTACACTGAAACTGAGAGCAAGAAGAGACAAGAGTGGCAAAACAAACGCTGCTGCGCTACTGTGATGTGGCAATGAAATATCAACCCCAGCCTGTGAAGAGAGGGGGTAATCTCCCTTTAAAGTGTAAGACCTGTGATAAAAATGGCAGTTTGCTGGGGGAGACGGAGAAAAAGAGCCGGGAGAAAAAGAGAGTGTACTGGGATGCTGGCATAGACTGAGCTTGTGTCTGAGCTGCTCTACACATGAATGAAGGTCTGACACTGACACAGCGCTGGTCCTGCTGGTCTGAGATCTGCAGCAGACACCAGTGGCTCTAATGGCTCTAAGGGAAACCCTTATATCCCGGAAGGAGGATAGATGGCCAGATGGAGGGATGACCGATTCCTCAAGAGGAGGAAAAAAACGAAACGCCGGTGGAATGTGAAGGATAAATCAATTAGTAACCAAACAGACAGATGGGGAAAAGAAGAAATCCTTTCTGCATGAGTACAAAGTATATACAAAGATTTGTGTAGTACACAAAGCAGAGCAGAGAATGACAAAGGTCATGGCTCAGCCAGCTGATTTCTACAAGTTCTCCAAATTAAATGATAAATTGGCTCATTTGTAATTGCACTCCAGAATGGCACATGGGAACATTTCAATCTGATGGCTCTATCAATGGGACAATGTGATTTATCTTTGCCTTCCAAAACTCTCCATCTAACCTGACCTCCTCCCGACTCCCTGTCTCAACAACAGCTTCAAATGTTTTCCTTCTTTGCTACCAACGGACAAGAGTCACTCGAAGCCTTTGTAACTTGAATGGCATTTGCTAAACAAACAATGCTCAGATGATGATTTCATTTTACATTTGTGTGTCCACATCATTGCTATTGGCTTCCACTTATGTGTAATTCATTGAATTTCATTATACCCCCCCACATTATCTCAGTAGTTGGTCAACAGTGGCTGCTCTGGATGAACTTATATCCAGTGGGGGTTTTTGTACTTGGATCAGAGCAAACAGGGTTAGTATCCCAACATTATCCTAAACGTGCAGTTGCCTTTGCATGATGATTCATTTTATTTCCCCCTCTATGTCAATTCTTGTAACACATCCACACTGAACTTTCTGCCTAAGACAATCTGACTGCTGTGTCCTCGAATTGCTCCTAGTGCATTTCATATTTTTCTGCCATGAGGAGCTTGGACTTTTTTTCTAAAGTTATGGTCCTCAAAATCTGTGCAAGTTCAAACACAGTTACACAATCTGTTTTGATTCTGATGCAGTTTTCTACCCATTCTTTCTGTGCATCTGTAGTGCTGTTGGTTGCAGGGTCCATCAAGGAGGGTTTGAAACTACATTACTGAGGTGTGAATGAGGGAATGTCAGGGAGGCCTGTCATGGTTGTCTGGCACACCTGGTACCATCTTTTATTATTGAGCATTGTTTGGGATGGAGCAGAAACAACAGCTGGCTAACAACACACCAACACAATACAGTGAGAGACTTGCAATAACGGTGGCACAGATGATGACTGGGATTGGCAACACAGGTCAACAACAATGGATTCTTTGATAAGCATCAATCAAGCTGTCGGCCCTCTTGGGGCTTTGATCGAGTGGTTGTGTGTTGTTGTTGAGAGGCTGGCTGGGGATGGAGGTTGGGGGGAACCTGATAATGGGCTTCAGTGAATCACAAGAGATGAGCCCCCGCTGAGAGATGGAAGACAGCAAGGTAAAGAGGATGGAGGAGAGAGCAGCCGGGCAAATCAGGGAGAGAAAGAAAAGGATGGAGTGGGCTGGATGAGCAGGGAGACTCGACCAGGCCCCGCCCGCCTCCTCCGCCGCCCATTTCCACCCAGTCCCCTGCTGGATGACCAGCACACAGACAGCCAGGCACCATGACGGACACTCTCCTCCTCTAATGAGTCCCAGTCACAGCTGAACACACCGCTGTGCTTTACAGCACCAACAGAAGGGTCTGCCACCATGAAAAACTGACTGCCTGCTACAATCACAAACACCACAACAAATACAGAGAGTCAAATGAGGTCCCACCGCAGTAAATCTCCAATACAATCATGTTTGTTTGTGTCTTTGATGGTATGTAAGGACTGTTTTTTAAGCCTGGTGCCGTTGTAGGCGACCAAGCGGACTCCTGCGGCGCACTCACAGCAGGCACTCGCTCTGCCTTCCCTTTGCCTCTTTGCCACCTGTTCTGTGTTCTTCCCGAGTCAGCCAGCCAAGTGCCTACGCCTGATAACAGCATATCACATCGGCAGGCGCCTTTGGCTCTGGGGAGGGGGGAGAAAAAAAAAAACTTGTATCGCAGAGCGTTCACTCACATTTCACATTCACTAAATCCATTCAGTAATCTCCTTATGCGTGTGACATGACGGTATTAGAGAAGGTTGTTGAGGTAACTGTCAGGGAATTTGATGCGAGTTCCCTTGTCACAGTCACTTTGGCTCACTCTCTTCACTCGGCCTGCCGTGCCCTGAGGGGCCACCGACAAGAGCGGTGTCGGCAGGCAGAGGAATGGCGGCGAGGATGTGCTGGAGGGCACTTATTCCAGATACAGGAGTCCGGACGCAAACCTGCCAGCTCACATTGAAAAGCCGCTCGTGCTCGGGCATGTGGAAACAGTCTTTGATCAAATAAGAAGCCCTGATTTGGTGGAGCCCGGCTCTTTGTTGCCGTATGTATATTGATTTTGTCCATCTTTGACGTGTCAGGCAGGGGGTGAGCGGTAATGTGAAAAATGACCTCCCTCCCTGCAAGAGAGCCAATGAGGCAAGGCCAAAACGCAGCAGGGGGGGTTCTGCCATTAAAGCGGTGCTCTCTGCCAAGCCACATTAAAGTCTATTATTTTTAAACTGGGGTCTCTTGATGCAATTGGCACTTACAAAGAAAAAGGATGCAGCCACTGCAGCTCCCATCTTTCTAGACACCCTTTATAGCTCAGGCCCAAAACACACAAACGCATGCACGCGCACCATCTGAATGTATGAGTGTAATCTAGTCCTCACCCCGAGTCTCCTGTGGGTGTCTGTGGTTTGCTGTGCCAGTGAAATGAAAGCAGGCCTCTCTAATAACAGCGAATTTAATACCAGCACTAGTCCCTTAATGAGAGTGCCCTGTGTGCGCTCTAGGCTCATATCCGCAGCACCAGTGGGAGAGGAGGCGAGGAAGGGAGGAAGGAGGGAAATGTAGTTAAAATCTCCCATTAGCATCACCTCCAGGGCACGCACACACGCTCCCCAGGCGGTGGCGGAGGCGGCGGTCTGCGTGGCGAGGGTGTGGCGGTCGCCTCTGCACAGCTGGAGACCCACGCATGGTTTGTGTGCCACCGTTAATATCACAGGGAAATTACTGTGGCGCTTATTAGAAAATAGCACAACGCTGGAGATCGGATGAGAAACAATCTACTGCTCTAGAGAAAGGGAGCGCCTCAGAACAGAAGGGAATGATGAATGATGTAAAACAGGGAAATAGAAGATAAATTCAATGTTCCACCTTATCTTCTGATAGAGGGTGAGGACCTAAGTACGAGGGATCAAAATGCAAGAGTGCAGGAGTGTGAAATCATTTTCAGAGCGGACTTGGTGTGCGCATGCAATATTACATTACATGCAAAGAAAAGAGAGGAAAAAGCACAAGAGGAAAAGAAGGAAAAACCTGCATAAGAAGGCGTAACATCCAGTCAGGTGACTTCCACAATGGTCAACCAATTAACTAGCGATCCTTTAGCAATTAGCATGTCGGCCATATCAAGGAACAAAACTAAACAAAAACAAACCATTGCAATCATCTCTGCTTTAATAGTCTTGGTGAGGTCCCCTGAGTGTTTACTAAACAGAGTGATTGCGGTGGAGATTTGAATATTTAATAACAGGAAGAGATTGGAGAGGAGCGGCGTCTGGGGAGAACAACAATCCGTTTGGACTCGCTGGGCAAATGAGGGGAAACTAGGCTGAGCTCATTGAGTTTGTCCCTGTGGTATTAATGAATTTTAAATGAATTTTAGGGAATAGCCATAAATACACTTTGAGAACAGTGAGTGGGGAGCGTTTCTCTGCTTCATGTGGAGAAGGAAGATCTGTCTCTTTACAGTGAAGGTGCCCTGAAACCATAGCTTCGGGTATAAGGCAGCAGACAGACAGATGTAAGACTTATCAGGATTGGAAAACTCTCCGAGCTAGATTTGATAGAGACATTTATTCTCCACCAGCTGCAGCGGAAACATTCCTCTCCTCCGGGACCCGTGTATTTTGAACTCAATATATTTCTCAATCCAACACATCCATCATATTGTACACTTACAGGGATCAAAACCACCTACACATGTAGATTGAGTTTGTCTCAAATAAACACCCCAAAACAAAATGTGTAGTCGCGGCGTTTTCAAGTTCTTTTCAGCTTTTAAAACATCAAATCGCTGACCCGTGTTAGACCGCAGGCATCAGAGGAGCACTGTGAATCTTCAACCTCAATCCAGGGATGCTCATGTTACCATAGAAATGCTTTTGATATTTTTTTAATTACATGCAATCACGATCCGACATGCACATGAATCAGCAAAAGAAAAGGCCAAATGCCATCGTTTTAAATTCTCAAATTAAAAATCAGCTTTTAATTCTTTATGGCACTTAACATAAAAAAGACATCAGTGTTTCGGCTACAAGTGAAAATAATTAAAACATACTGTATTGCTGTATTTCTTGTCAGCAATCTCTCAGACTAACCACTTCCCAACTTCTTTTTTTGATTTACAAGCTAAGCTTGATGTTTATTTTCTGTCTGTTTTTTTCTATGATCCTTTGTGTAGATTTATCATCACTTTATTATCACATCACAATACTTAAGTACCAACAGTAAAGGTACTCATTGTGCAGAATAGCCTATTTCCAAATAATGCATGTTACTCAATAATTATTGCTCCATTAATGTGTAAGCATTACATCTATGTTGTGACTGGTGACAATGGAAAATTGAAATACTCAGGTTAAGCACAAGTACCTCAGAACTGTACTGAAGTACAGTACCTGAGTAAATTATTAAGTTACATCCCACCACTGTTTCTAGGGTACAAGTGTCACTGGCTGGGATTTACTCGTTTTAGATCCACAAAGTCTGCTGGCCTTTCCAGGGTCCAGGGAAACCCCACAGCCAACTACACACACTGAGCCTTAAATAACATGCGTTCCAGTAACACAGTTAATTAAAATGGCCAAAACACAGCAATGGTGGACACATGAAAAAAACACACATTACTATATGCACACACAGGGAGTGTGACTATTTCTTGCAAGCCCAGTCCAGGTCTATTAGGCAGGCATCAGGCATCCGCTGTGGGCCAGGTCTGGCTGGGCTCCCAGGTTAGAGGACGTCTCCTCCTGGCCCCCTCTTACCATCTGCTCCGGCCAGAAGGCCTGCACCACTGGGGGGGAGGAGGGAGGGGCTGGCCCACCAGATACAGCCCAGAGGAAAGGAGGTGTGGGAGGGGAAGGGAGGGGGAGGACAGCACTGAAGAGGCGGGAGCAGTTGGAAGTTGGTGTGCTGGGGCTGATGGAGGAGGGCTAGGGGTGTTCAAAGGCCCAGGTGAAGATGGTGGAGGAGGTTAGTGGTGGGACAGGAGGGGCGGGGCAGAGCTCAGGTGCCCCAGGGGGAGGTAGAGGGTCGTCTGTTACCTGTCCACCTCTGACCAAAGCCATCTGCTGTGGGGAGAGGGAGAGGAGGCGGGGGAGCAAGGAGCAGACGCTTGGAGAAAAAAAAAACAACTGGTGGAAAGTTGGAAAAAAGGTGCTGATGTGAGATCCAAATTTGTGTTCCGCATTTAGGTTTTCATTAGTGTTTCATATTGTACTCAGGCATGTCCGTTTTTCTAACGAGGCAGGGTAATTGAGAAAGAGAAACGTAATTGAGAAAGGGAGGAAATAATATTAATGATGGATTGAGTGGGTGAAGGAGTGAGGATGAGAAAGGGGAAGAAAATTATTCCTTTCTGCACAGATATGCGGGTTTAATTGGACACCGTGCTTTCGACTGGGCAGATGCAGGGGCTGGTGCTGATGCAGGGAGTTTGGGAAAAATTGGGTTTGAAACAAGAGGGAAATTTCCCCCCGCTGAAATGAGAGATGGAGCGATATGGAAGAGCTAACGCAGGACAAAGAAACAGGTCAGGCACTTCATCTGAACATTACTTTCTCCCCTCTTCCAAATCCCGTTCCAAATGAAATACGCCACAGAACTGACAACAGCGATGTATCACAGCGTTGCACGCGCGGGGGCCTCTGATCTCTCATCCACCGGCATTATAATTGACATGACAGGAAAATGCAACAAGGATGCCCAAGGATATAGAGAATGTATATCCCTGCTTGTCTGTCACAGCTACGTCCTCCCTCTGTCCCGCTCAGATTTGGCTCCCTCCGAGCCAAACACAAGGCTGAAAGGACTGCGGTGAAGGTGAGGGTAAGAGCTTCAGCTGGCGAGGCGGTGCTGGGACTTAAGGATGGACAGAGCTTAACAGTGGATTTACACAGAGGGCAACTCGCTCATCAAACACCGAATGAGTCGAAATTTAGAAAAGCTTTAGCTGCTGTCCCAGGACACCGAGATCACTATTTCTTTTCCCACTCTTAGCACTTTTCTTTCAGGATTTTCATTTTACAAAGAGCTTAACAAAGAATTGGGGAAAAAAACCCTTATGCTGCAAATCAAAGTCAAAGACTTCAAAAAAATAAATCAACCAGCGAAACGTAAAATATCTCTGGTGACATCTACAATCTCAACAGCGAGAACAGCGTGAGTGACGGAGGAAACGCTTAATAACTCCATAACTACTGAGGTGGTCTGAATTACTTTCATCTCCACCAGCAAAATCCAGATGCAAACACAGAATTGTTGTATACAATTCATCACATCACGGCAGCAGGCCTCATCAAAATGTATTGCTGGGGAGCCGGAAGCTGTCGGAGGCACCAGCCCTGACGGAATGGAGACCGACAGGACTTTCACTCACCACACATGTCAGCATGGGCACTGTTTCCTCCAATTTCTCAAAAAAAGAACAGATACTGATGATGTTCTTTGAAATAAGCCTCAGGAGTGATCGATGACATCATCCTTCATCATATTAGGAAAAAGACAATTGTGGACAAAGATAGCCACTTCGTAAAAATTTAATTTGCTCTTCTAAACACTCAGTGTCTTGAATTTGTTTCCTGGAAATACTGACACCCTATTTATGCTGGCAGCAGCACCAGTGGCTTGTTGAAATACACAAGAAACTCTTGGATCACTGCTTTAAGTGGCCGTGGACTAAGTTTAATTTGACTTGCTTGTCAGAAAATTGCTTCAAAAGTTGCATCTCTTCAAAGACCCACAGAGACTCAAATAGAGCTCAAATTACTGCACTTTCAGGTGTTCAGTATGAGAACACTGAGGAGTCCCCTTTTTCTTATAAAAAAATCTGCATTATTGGATTTTCACATGATGGCATTTATTATTTCTTCATGGGACAGACAGACTTTATTTTTTAATATTGTTGTTTGTCAGTTACGTATGATGAGGGTGGGAGCTGTGACCAATGATGTATCAGAGGTGATTTACCAGTGTTTTCCTGCTGGAAGAGAGATCAATAAAGATCATAAATCACTTAAAGCCTCACTGAAAAAACAGTGTTTGGTTAATATTGTACAGATGAATCTTGTCACTGCATTTGTAATTAGTCCTTAAATGCAATGTAGTACTTGTCCCCGTTAAGTTGGGGAGGTTGAGGTAGAAACTGTCAAAATCAAAAGCAGCGCAGGCTAAGATGCCAAGACTTTAAGATCCTAGCGCGGCACCAAGTTCCAAAACTGCTGGATACTACAGTTCCCCATAATGCAACTCTCTGTGTGTGTCTTCATCAGAGCCTCCCTTGCCTCCTATATGCCCCCATTCCCACCCAAAATGAAGCAACACTGATGACATCACCATGACATCATCAGGTGTTTTTAAAAATTATTATTTAAAATAGCTCCCACCAGAGTCACAGACAAAAAGACATCATTCAAAGGTTTCCACAGGCTGTGCTGTACTCCAGGCAGATGCCATCAAGTGTCAAATCCCCAGTAAGTCTATTTTCATGGTCCAAACCTCTCAAACAACAATACTTACGAGGAAGTAGAAGAAGAATTTCACCGGCCAAAATCATGGTGAAAGAGGCTTTTCAGAACGCTTCCCCAAACACACAGAGCTTGAGACGACGTCCTGATAAATGCAGCTGACAGATCAGGGGCCGCACGCCTCCCAGCCAGCGGGCAGTGGCGTTGCCAGGCATGGCTGGTGATATCTGGTTTTTAGCATCTCTCCCCCGCTGTGCCACAATTAGCAGTCATTAGCGGCTCTGGGGAACAGACGCGGGGCTGGGGTTGGGGAGGGCTGAGATAGGGGACAGACTCCAGCAGCATGGCAAGCGCTTACAGTGCTAATCAGGGCTGCTTCTCCATCCCTCGACACAGGCGTTTTGATGCATGTGTGCGTGTGGTCGCGGTCGTGCACAGTGAAGTGTGAGGCAAGGCCTTGCTGCTGCAGAACGGCCAGGGACATGCACATACAGTCTGTCATGTAAAGATTGAAGCCGATGAGATTGAGTACTTAAAACAGTCTCGAAATCCCAGAGGATCAATACTTAGCCAGAGTTATTACTCAGTGTATAACATTTATATTGGCACCGCAGCTCTGAAAAGCCACCCAAGATGAACCACATGAAATTGATGTCAAAGGTGACTCGGCACGAAAGGAGCATAAAAGATAATGTGGAAGCAAAACCAAATAAGAGAGGAATCCAGACATCACGAGCACAGTGGAGCAAACCTAGACGGCCGCTCTCACAGATAAAGACCAGCTGAACGGCCGAGCAAAGGAAAGTGAGACTGTGAAAATGACATTGATACATGGAGGGAAGCCGCAGAAGAGGAGTGACTCCTCTTTTTTTTCCCCTTCCAGCGGAAGGAGAGTGGCAGCTCGTCCTCTGCCGCGGCCCTCGCCGGCTCTGAGCGGCGGGACGGCACCATCTCATCTCTCCTGCTGTGATTTGTGCATCCTATCACAGAGGCGGCCACTTTTACAGCCGCTATAGAACTAAGCGGGACGTGACATGTGGAGCCACAGCTGTGTGTGTTTCTGTGCGTGCACGTGTGTATGTGAAACTATCTATGAAAGGAAGACATTAATTTGCTGTATCATTTCATGCTGGGACAGTCAACCCCCTCCCCTCCACACTCACGCTTTTTTTTTCTGCTCTGAAGCTATAGCTCTATAGCTGGCCTGCCTGCCATAATAAACAGCTCGTGCTGGAGATCTGAATTTAAACCAGGGCCATATCACATATTTCTGTACATGAGAGGAGGGGGGCTCGGAGAAAAACACATCAATAAAGATGACACCGTTTAAGAGGCAAACAACCTTTACAAAAGAGCGCCGGGTTTAATGGGCTGGCCGCGCGGCTCATAAACCACAACCGCATCTGACTGCAGCGGGGACCGAGAGCCGGCCTTACTCCAGGCTGTCGCAGAGAAATGTTTCAACTCTGAATGCAACGGCAGCGCATTTTTTGCATGAGTCAGTAACAACTCCAAGAAATCGCACAATCTAGATCCAACGCATGCAGAGCAATCAGTCGGGCCAAAGAAGCGCGTGCCGCTGCGTTAAACTAACTACTGTAGCACACTTCGTCTGAGGGTTATCATCACATGGAAGCCATTTTTTGTGTTCCATTACTTCTTTCGCTCGCTCCGCCTTTTAGCCACAAGTATGTAGCATGATTGTGAGCAATTGAAAGGAAATCAAGTCAGGCACTGCACTCAAACACAGTTTTGTATGACTTGGTCTTTACGTGAACATTTCTACGGTACACTACAAAACATTTAGCATAAACTATGAAAATATGAGCCCTCTCTGTAAATTACACTATCTGACAGCAGATAGAGTTTAAATTAGAAAGCTTTGGGCTTCTTTGCATAGCTTTGCTCAAGGTTTTCTGGAAGGGGTCAGGAAACATGACCCCCCCCCAATTAGAGTTTCAAATACACTGTGAGAGCTTGAATAAAGTGTGGCTGGGTAAAGCATACAGGATGTCTATTAAAATCATATGGAAACTAACAACAGGCCTGGTTAACAGTTTTAATTACTCTTTCTGTACATATATATATAATTTTTTTCATGTGGTTAGCATCAAAGATATTAAGGCAATTTATAAATGGCAATTTGATTCTACTCTACCTTGTCCATTATTTTTTAAAGCACTATCACGACACTATCGCTTAACCCCAAGCATCAGCGTTTTATACTTTTAAAGAAGCCACTCTCCTGGTTATAAATTTTACCACTAATCCCTCTTTTTTAAGAGAATTAGACAAAGGTGTTATATTTCTAATGGAGTATATTTCCCTTAAGAAACTGCTACTTAACGATCTCTCCGTTGTTATCTGGATGCCCTTTTCACGGCGAAAATAACAAACCTTGAGATGAAGTCGTCTCATTGTTCGTATCGCTGTTTTTAGAAAAATGTGTCCAGGCATGAACAATCCGTCTTCTTGTCTTTTCATATTAGCCCATATGCAAGACACTCTGAAGAAGGTGGAGACCTTGCTGCAAAGGTACATACCAATTCCAAGAAAATTACTACTAATGAATCCATCAGCTAAAAAGGCTATTATTATAGTTTATTAGAAACCACAGGATCACATAAGTGGTTGTAACTTACAACAGTAACACCAGCTTCATTTATCATTTATAATCATGAATTCAAGGTTAATTACTGTAACCAAATGAGAAGGGAGATTGTTGACTTCCTACGTTACCTTGGCTAGGGTCATTAGCCTTAATGAAATAACACACTGGGCTTCTGTCACTCAATGAATGATCTGTAATAAATGTATAAACTGTAATAATTGAACTACAAACAGTGGCAGTGAAAGAGACACAGAGCCACTGACATATCTACAAGGATATGACACCATTTGGATGTAAATCTATGCAAATCCATGCAAAACCAGACACTGACCTCAACTCGCCAGACACGAGAGCAGTAAATATCCACATTTCCAAGTTTTAACCATCTTCTGCTTTGCCACCTGCCAAAAACACTCAACATTTTTTCTCATTAATATGCAAATGTGAGGAATCAGATTTGTGTGTTGGATTGAATTAATCCCTGCCACCCCTTCTGCCTGTGCTGTAATCACAAATTACAGACAGGCGTCTGACGGTAGGCTAAAGCCTTGAATCCTGTCAGAGGGCCTTTTACCTCGGGGGAGAAATCCCAATCAGCACAACTGGTCAGGCACGCAGATACGGTCGCAGCATAGTAATTTGCCACATCCGCTGTCAGTTTCAAAGGGATATTAATTTTCTTTTCTCTTTTTCCTTATCTCTGTGTTCTTGTAGCGTCACTGTGGAGCAGCTACAGTCTGCCCACACTGCGGCCAGTTTCCTGACATGTTAATCAGCAGGCAATTTGTTCACATTTAACAAGGGGGGGGGTGTTTGAGAAGATAAAATGTCTCCATCCTCTCAGCGCGTTTCCTTAAGATTTAATGAGAGGGTTGCAGAGATCAGAGGGATGCCACTGCTTCTCATCCTGCTTCAAAAAGGCCCTATAACACGATGATATGACTGAGTATGACAATGAAATGTCTAGGTGCAGCAGGTAGTGTCATCCAACCAATAGGAACATGTTACATACAAGCAGAATTTACACAAAACACAACAGACTGGTTTGTATGGCCATGCACAAAACTCAAGAGATTTAGCTCTCATTTTTTTCCATTTTTGTTTTTTTAAACATCTTTATGTATATGTAAGGCCTTTCAGAGTGCACTCCTCAATTATTATTGTGCATCCTGTAAAAATGTCCCTTTTTGTTTTGATAGCTGTAATGCTACACCATAATCACTGCGCGTTTGTCTCTTATGGATGCAAACATCCAGCGGCAAACCTGTTTGCATGTGCAATATTGAATCTTGTGTACATCCTAATTTAACTGAACATGTATATTGTGTCTCGTCGGCAGCCTCTCCCAAACACAGATGGTGACATGATACAATAATAAGATGACATCAACATCCACCTGTAAGAGGAGGACTGCTGAGATATTAATAAGCGGAGTCGCGCTCAAGAGCGCAAAGTGTGACGCTCCCCCGTGAGCAGCATCAGTAGTTACATCTGCGCGAGAGGAGAGGCAACATGAGGGGGAAACAGAATGGGCCTCATTCAGATGACAAAGGGGGACAGACAATGGGCGTAGCGGCATTATTTCAACTCCCTTCTGACAATGCTCTAATTTAATGAGGCACACTGCGAGCGCTCGGGCGAGCCTCTGTCTCACTTTGTCTTGAGCAAGGTCAATCTGCAAACACAAGGGCATGCAGAGGAAACAACAACAAACCCAGACCTTGCAAAGAAAAAAAAAAAATGAAAAAGTCGGATTACAAACCACCAACGGTGCAAACAAGAAAGGCCACGCTGGCAGCCCAGAATGCCCTAGTAATTAAACCTTAGTAGCAAACACGTCGTAAACAATGTTTGCTGTGCGGAGAGCAGTAACAGCATTTTACTGAGGAGAGGACACGGTCAGGTTAAACAACGGTGTCGCTCACCTCCCCTGATGTGTTAAGTGCGACACTGAAAACACTGTCATCGCGGACGACGGAAAAGCAACATCAACAACAACGATCTCTTCCAGACAAACACGCGCATACGCAGAGAGACGGCAATTCCAGCATCTTGGCTTCACCACGTCCTTCCTCCCTCCATCTGTCTGTCACCACAGACATGCACGCCATTCCAGGCAGCAGTCGCCTGGCAACATGGCTCAGCCTCTGAACATATTTCCCAGTTCGGGTAAAATATACACTTCAGCCACACTGTTATTTCATTAGAACGGCGCATGTGGGTTTGTGTTTCTGCATCTCTGTCTCCAGCCACCTGCTTTTATTGGAGCCTGCCCCCGGAGTGTTTGCTGGGGGAATATTAAAAAGACGACGGCCGTTGAACGGGATATTATAACATAATTAGCAGGAGTTCCGGGCTGGCAAGCCACACAAAAACAGATGGCCTGGTAATTCTATTAGCAGTGCAAAAATGACCACATAGCTTTTAGCACAGGGAGAGGGCTGTGACCTTCAATTCCCTGGAGGTGGCCTGGTGCAAAGACCCCCATACCATTTTAAGATACTGACTCCCGGACACTTCCCATTATATTTTTATACAAATTGGCAGAACCTGCGCGGGGAAAACCTGGAGAGCACAGTTCACTAAAGGTCCCATAAGGGAGGCTGTCTTTAATTATGTTTCATAAAAAGCATAATTAAGCAGAAAGGGCATTTCTTGAAGTCAAAACACCTGTTGGCAAAACCGTTACACAAATGGATCCTGATTGGCAACAACATGAGCTGGTTGTGGTCACATAAGGTACCGGAGAGAGGCTTTTCAGTCGACCTGTCTCACAATGGACATTCCAAATCCTCATTACCAGCAACATACAGGTGTGAATGATGACATTAAGTATGGATTTATGTGTAGTGATGAACAGGTGTGCAAAGCGATCAATAAAAAATGCCATGAAGGTATGTGCACTGGAAATAATTTCAAAGAGAAATGGAGAACAAAAGTTGAAAAAGGCATGAAAAAAGCAAAATAAAATCATATTAAAAATGAAAACTTCAAAAAATCCTCAATGAGAAATTATCAGATAATATTTTTTTAAAAACTGATTAAGTCTAGTTTAGTCCATGGCAAAATGGACAGAGGGAACCCGTTGGAGCTGATTTTTATTGGTAAGAGCAGAGTTATGTGATTTTTCCCCAGTTCTCATATTCTCTGAAAGGTCACCGTCAACATGCATAAGTCTCTCTCAACAATTCGCCTTCACAGGAGAACGTACGGAGTGAAGTTGAAGTTTATTTTGGCCTCTGTGGAGATTTTGTCGCTCATTTATGGGAAACCTGCAGGTAAAACTTACCACTCAAAGATACGATAGTGAAGATTTCATAATAGAGCCTTTTTAAATTCATATAATAGGTATGGTATGATATAACCCAATGGTTTAATCTAATTACCATCAAAATTGACAGTACAATTGAACATATTGTTCTTTTTAATATATAAAATATAAATAAAATATAATTTCAACTTCTCTATATCCAGTTTAACACATCCATTTTGGCCACAGAAACACAGCAGCTCGGAAATGTTATAAGAGCATGAACCATTACTGATATTACATTCTGAAATATTAAAAATATCTTATGTTTCACATTCAAGACCACATTGATGTTTATGAATTTTCATAAGGACAGCGTATACTGCTGATCGAGCCGAGTCTGGCCGAAGCAGCTGGGTTTTGTGCATTTTTCCACGACCTGAACCGGCTCCAGCGTTTGACTGGCCACATCCAAACCCCTGCTCTGCCCCGAATACTGAGCGGAGTATCATCCTCCGACTGTCATTTCCCACACCCACTCACTTTTCATCTCCACCTCAGCCCCGACGTTCTCTCTCCCAGGTTTCAATATGCCGTCCTTCAACCTTCATTTCTCAGAAGATTCCATTTACCTTCTGTATATATTTCACTGACACATTTTTCAGCCCTTTTCACTCTTTCTTTCAGCCCTTCCCCTCCTCCCATCCCTTTGCTGTCCCTCTCCCTCTAAAGCAATCATCCTTCTTCCTTTCTCTCTTTATTTACATGACACCAAGGTTCTCTCCTCGGCAGACGCGGATGGCAAAAGGCAGGCTTTTACAAAACGGTTCAGGTTTAATATCTTCCTCTTGCTTTTCATCACAACCCAAGAGCTCCATAGCAGAACTAACAGTCCTCTCGTAATCACATTGTCCTTCTGTAAATATCACGGCCCCAGTCTCATCTTTATTTTATTACCACCTCTATCACTAAAGACCCCCGGTGTGGACCAATATCGTTTAGGCTTGAGGGCCGGCCGAGCGTTGGTCTCATATCATCCACCCATGCCCTGCACAAAATACATCTTGTGAAACACACACGACTTCTACAGTTTGGCCCTGAATCCAAAGCAGTGGCTTGGTCTATTATTACATGCCTAATCACAACAATACATTAATCAAAATAAAGGCATGTTATTATTTTCTTTTTTTAAAAACTTACATAAAAATATATATTATGAAGCAGCAATAGTATTAACAAGTTGTTGATATGCATTTACAACTTGGTATAAACTTTTCTGGTTCATGTCTAAATAAATATGCATAAGGGAAAATTCATACAAGGGACCCTGCTGCGACAGCCGTGCAGGAATACTCCCCTGATATTCCTGGCATCCAGATACTAGTTATGGTGAAAGAGTGGAGAAAAAGCTTTGCAGAAGATACAGAGGGATTTGATCTGGAAACAAGATTGAGCAGATGGCTGGAGGGGAAAAAAAAACTGTGTATGAGTCAGCTGACTGAATTGGGAGAGGGAAAGAAAAAAAAATGTAAATAAGCAGCGAGAGAAGGGGGTGAAAGATCATCTTCCTGACTGTATTCCTGCTAGGTTTTATTAATTAAAGTGATACTAGCAAATGCCATCTTGGATAAAAAGCCTTTTAAGCCTCAGTCCAATGCTGGTTTCATCGACGCTGATAGTGTCTCATCTGAGTTATCATCCGTCACGTTAGTGGAAAGCAAAGCGACGTGCTTCATGCAGCTGGCTGTGGCTGCCACACAGTTTATGTGATCCAGCTTTCAAACTCAGTCAGTGTAGTCCAACTGCAGAGCCGGTCGTAACAATGCAGGGACGTTGACATGTACTGCGGACTTTGCGCCTCACAATAAGTAATCCAACAATAACCGACTCACACGCATCAAAAGCAGGACATGCAACACAGACAAGTGCTACTTCACACTCCTCCTAAACTTCCTCAGAGGCTGAACAGATGTTTTGTCCAACAGCGATCTGAGTTGCATTTTTTCCCTCAACACAGGGGGGTAGCTGGAACAAAAAAATGAATTCCCATCAGATTCCATGTCAGCTGCTCTAAACCGTCCGTCAAAATACCAGCCCTCCGAACACTGCTATCTGTCTACAACATTGTGGACAAACATCTTTACTTCTGAAAAGCGCAGCACGGGCACGTGTCACACATTTGCCGGTGTACTGCCGTGACAGCTCTGAAGTTTTTGTGGAGTCCTTCATTACAGGCGGGCAGCACAGTCGCTTCCCACTGTTTCCGGTTTACAGTGTGTATCACGTCCTTAGCTGTTTATTAATGGAGTCCCACCGGAGCTGCACATGCGACTCACAATTCACTGATTGCTGCAGCACAGGAGCGATTCAACCTACTTACTGCGCGGCCAGTTTGTGAAAGCTTTCAAGCTGCTGTTCAGTATTTTCTGGGGGAACATCCCAATGTGCACAGGCATTTGTGTCTGTTGTGTGTGGGATAAACAGAAGAAGAAACGTGAGTTTTCATAGCTCAGTTGGCGAAAATAAAAGGGCTGCACCCCAATAAGCTTCAGCAATAACAGAGAAATGTAAAAGTCGTGAGAAGTTATGGTTTACAGCTTTATACCATGATGAAAAACCTCAGACAGGCTGCAAGTACGTACTCCGAATGTGGAGCAACGAAGCATTGTACAAGGCATCATGGTCATTAGCTCAAGCGACAGAACAACCATGATTATTATACCCATCATTGCACACACACCTTTGTGCATGCTGTGGTAATAAATTCATTTATTTATTCACTTTGGATCTCATGATGATGTGGCTCATTAAAGCAACACACATCAACCTGAGTGACTTTTGCAAAAGCAAATCTTGCAGCACTTCTGACCATGGATGTGTCATAAATGAAGAGGAATTTTTTTTCATCAACACACACCTTCACGGCAGAAAAAGTCTTAAATCAAATGAGGAAGAGAGAGAGAAAATACTGTTTTGCTGTCATATTCTGCTGCATCAACTGTAATGATTTTGCACCCTGTTTATAGTGTTTCTCATATGAAGGCTATTATAAGAGTATTTATATGTCTATGCCTTGTCCAGAAAAAGAAAGACACATGCAGGTATCCAATTTCTTTTCAACAGAAACCACCCACGCCGTGCCACTCTGAGTGATGTGGCATCACTGGATATGCATATATATATATATATATATATATATATATATATATATATATGTATTTATTTTTCTCTTAATCATGAACCCAGGGTGAAGAATGAATTATCAACTGTGAGATCAGGCCTTCATGGAGCTGTCCAGCATAAGGAGAAGTAAAAGGCTGACTGCTCCAGTGCCGAGACGTAAAATGCAAAGTTGGCACAAAGAGTCAGGGTGAGTAACCGGCGCGGCGCGGCACAGCAGAGATATCTGTATCTCCACTCGCTGAGAAATAGCCGCGCCCCGGGAGCCCCCGCGAGACAGGAGAGGATGAGTAAGAAACAGAGAAAGACAAACTTGCAAAGCCTTACAAGTCAAGATAATTCTCAAGTGCAGTGGAGGGAAATTGGCAGCTTCAGGAAGAATGAGAGCGAGAAGCAAAGAATCCTTTGCATTTTAATGAAAACTCTGAATTGAACGTAAATAAAGGACGGAACACGGCGGTACATAAACAAAAAAGCAAGCAAAACAGGTTTTGATGGAATTTTTTAACTGGACAGAAGTTTGTGTGTGTGTGTGTGTGTGTGTCTGTTACACACTCCCCATGAGGAGGACTGGCACACAAACTCACCTCGCTCAGGTGTGAGGAGAATGTGGGATGGATTCGACTTGGATCCACAAGCACAACAGAACGATTGGGGTCTCCTCCGGTGGGGTGGGGTGGTGTGTGTGTGTGTGTGTGTGTGTGGGTGTGGGTGGGTGGGGGGGGTGTTTGAAGAATTCATGATGTCCTGACAGAAATGTCTCTCACTGTTTCACAGAGTCAGCTGGACAGAGATATTTCACAACTAATGAAGGGTAATGGCCAAAGTGACGGACCCACACTCCTCGCAGTGACCTTTCAGGTATGCACGGGATTGTCCGTGTGCGCGGAGGAGACAGCGCGCCTGATCAAAGCGGACAGAGCAAAGCTTCTTGAAGGACGACTGACCTCATACATCATGCTGGCACTCCTCTGCACGGCGGTGAAATGAGAGATTTTCTGTCCCGCTCCCTTCTGCCCTCACATCCTTGAGCACACAAACGCACACAGACGCACATGTGTTTGTATTTCTATACTTATGAGGTTCATCGCTGACATCCTAATGCATGAGAATGCATGCGATGAGTTAGTGGCACAGAGGCTGCTGAGTGCGTACGCCTGAACAAAAGAATATAAAAGGAGTGTAGTTCATGGATACATTATGAATCTAATGAATTTTACAGTGTAGAAACTTTTAGTGCCATCTGATGTACATATTTTAAAATAGAGATGAATCAAGTATTTCTTAAATTATAAAACTGTATATATTCATGTGCACATTTAAAATCAGGTCTGGTCTTAAATATTTACCAAATGAAATCATACGCATGCACGTGTGCTGTGTATTTATTAATGAACTCATACAGTTGTTGAAGTTTTAGCTTTTAGGAATAAAACAGGATGCGAGAGGAAAGTGTGCCTCTCAACACGCATCTAACTGTTCACGTGTTGGATTTATGCCTCAGATTCACAGCGGGTTCAAGTAGTGGAGATGATCGAGGACTGACGCAGCATGTTTGGACACACAAAAATAAAATACTCAAAGTCTTGGTAATTGGGTTTGTCTGGATGTCCTTTGACGGAAAGTTTGTCTACGCTTCCTAAAGCTCCATTATTTGATCACTCCTCTCTCCAAATTACATCTCCCTCACATTTCTGTCCACTCAGAAATACAACACAACATATCCGTAACCTTAACACAGCTTCACGAGCAAGCGCAGACTGGCCAAGGTGTCCACACCTCCCCAAAAATACCCTCATCCTCATGGTCTGAAGCTCAAACTGAATGTCACAGAGACAGAGGTACAAAGACACGCACACGCTCATGCATTCAGGCAGACACACAGACCCTAAACCCTCAGAAGGTCAAGTTACTCGTGGGTTTCTGCCTGTTTCCATGACACTGGCAACCCAGAGTCTGCACTCACCCTGACTGTCAATCAGACCAGACGCAGGATCAAGCTGCTGTACAGGTAAGTGGACGTGGACACACACACACACACACACACACACACACACACACCCGTTGAAAACACAGAGAGAGACAAATCCGTTTCTCCCCGTTGAAGCTCTGTGTAATATTAACGTGTCGTGCAGCTATCTGTCGGTAATCTGGAGCTGCAGCAGGAAGCTCAGCAGTAATTCATCTCAGCAAAAAAAAAAAAAAAAAAAAAATTGCTGATTAGTGCTGGAATTATCCTATTAACAGAAATGATTTCACAGGCTTCAGCATACAAATGAGTCACTTACAAAAGCTTCATCTGATACTACTGCGAAACTTATTAAATCATTTAATTGTGAGATTAAAAAGTGGGCTAATTTGACAAACCAGCACTAATCACAAATGACAATAGGACAGTCTGGAGGCCTGAGTCGTCACAGCAGACTGGTTTATTTATACATTCTCAACGAAGGCGGCCGACGGAAAGGAGAAAAAACAAATAGCTGAAACTTTGACAGGGAAGAGAAAAGGGACACGACGTATAATGCAATGTCTGTGAGGCATAAAGAAAGGAGAGGGGAGTAAGCGCCCGCCTTTGGCTGGCCGCGGCAGGTCGGAGCGACGCACCGAGACGATCGGAATTAAAGGCGCGATTGCTGCGCGGTGAAGCGGACACGCATGCTCAAAACAACGTGAGACCGAGCGATAGCGCTGGAAAAGCGGACTGTGATTAATCAGTGACAGCTAACCACTAATTACAACCCCCCATCAATTACCTCAACGCTCATTATCTAGTCAACACACCACCTGGAGAGCACTAATGTGCTTTACTTGCTGCGGGCAGTATCGGCATATACAGTAAACTCGTCTCCTGAAAGCAGCGACTTTGTCCAAGAAGGAAATGTGACTGCTGTGTCGTTTGTGTATGCGATTCTGTGTGTTTTGAGGTGGGGGGTGCATGCATGAGCGAGGCAGCGAGAGAATAATCCCCAATACGTATTAATGTCTTTGTAAGGGAAGGTGAATACGCAAACATGCATGTGCGGTAAGGGGGAAAATCTCTGCAGCGGCGAGAAGCCTCCGGCCTTTGCTTTACATTTCGAGCGAGACTAAAGATTAAAGCTCCTCTCTCCCAGCAGCTCTCTAACAGAGCACAACCCAATTACACCTCGCCGAACCTGCACCGCGAACCGAGGGGGCGAAGAAAGACAGACACGGAGGAAAGACAAAGAGAGAGAGTGAAGATGAGGGAGGCAGGAGGGAGGGATGGCAGTGTTGCAGGAAAAGAAAAAAAGGTAGCAGACTACTTAGGGGGAAAGGACACCAGAGGAGAGATTGGCCTGAAGGAAGGGTAAGAGCAGAGATGGGTTGGAGGGATGAGAGCAATGCAAAGGGAGGTGTTAAGAACAGAAAGTGGTGGTGGTGGTGGTGGTGGGGGTTGGACTGAAAATATCAGAGGCGAGAGGAAAGCAATGTCAGACATCACCTCAGGGGATCAAATACTGTGTTTGGTTAAAAGGTGCAACTCCAAATGGCAGAAAGAGTTAACTGAAACTTAAGGAGCCCCCACAAACACACATTCACACACACACACACACACACACACACACACACACACACACACACTCTCACACACGTTGTGATTTCAGGAAGCAGACAGTTTGCTCGTTTCACAACCTACCTGGCCTGTGGGTCAAAGAAAGAAGAAAGCAGTGTCCGTGTACAATTGTTTTTTTTTATTTCAACAACTACACGATAACAACACTAGCCTCACCTGCAGGTCCAAATTTGACCGCGAATGACAAAGCGAACGAGGCCGACAAACATGCTAAACAAGAAGCTAGCATCAAGCTCAAAGCACACGAGGCCCATTAGGGGGATTATTAAATCGGGATAAGCTGTGCACTCGCACTTTTTAAATATCGTCGTTACCATTTTAGCAGAATAAGAGAACGCAAATTAAGAGACGCAATTTGAAGTGACGTTACCGCAACACCGGTGCCTGCTGCTTCTTTTTTCCTGACCGGTAATGGCTCACAGCAGGTCCAGTTTACCAAAAGTCAAAGGCGTTCCATTTTCAGTTAAAACCAACCCGGCAGCACTCCTTGAAACAGCCAAACATTATTGTTTATTCAGCTGCACTTTAGGCAAATCAAATGTGGCAAGACGTCTTTAGTCTCCGTAAATACCCCACTATGTTGAGAAATTGAAAACAAAGCTAAACTTTGCACCCCTGACATTAATATGCAACTTTGTAAATATTCCCCTTTAGTTTTGGGAGACATTCCAATCCAAACCAAAAATGTGCTGCTTTGTATTTGTGGGATCATTTTGTTCTTTAATTGCGTATTTTTCCTATTACGGCAGATGTCTGGTCAAAAGTAGACCGCTAATTATTTCCTCCAGTTCAGCCAGAGGACATAATTTATGTGAGGAAGTCAAGCCCGGGTTTAACATGAATGGAAATATCTGGCGCTCTCGTGGCGATATCTCCGCTGCTGCTCCTGCTCGCGGCTACAGCCACCCGGCTGAATAAAACAAGTTCATCCCGTTCTCTCTGGTTGTCAAAGAACATTCCGGAAAACGGAGAAACTCGCTAATTGAATAAGAGGTACAGAAGGCGGGCTAAAGGAAGGCAATTTAAGCGCTAGGAAAAACACGCCATCACAAAATAGGTCAGGTTGTAGATGCGTTAGTATTGATATTTGATCTCACAAGCTCCAGCGCCAGAGTTTTATGTGGGGCAGTGTGCCAGTTTATCCCTGCAGCATGTTTCAGACACAGCAGACAAGTGTGAGTTTACAAAGAAGAGTTTAAAGTGCACCCTCCCCGGCAACACAAACACACGTCTATCTGCCAACCCTTAGCAACATATGACTGAAACCTCCTCTTCACTATTTTTTTTCCCCCTCTAAGAGCCGCCCAAATGTTCAGAGTAATTATACACTGCGCGTGTGTACCTATCAAAGAGTTTGACGCAACAAACCCAAACAGGCAGAGACGGAGACGGAGGGGGAGAGATGAAACAGGGAAGAGATTAACGGCGTACGTCTGCTGTCTCGCTTGGTTTCGCTCGCTTCAGCTAGCAGACGCCCCTTTGCACGGTGAGCCCGGTTCATCGGGTCTGCTGCGGGTGACTGATGAGGTTGGTTTTTGGACGCCGGCACCGATTCATCCCAAAAGTTGCAAGCTTGCTTCCTTGTGAATTTTGTTCTTGGCAGGATGGAACATCATCTGGACGAACATTTAGATCCTGGGACTCGGAGGACACGTTTTTTTGTTTTCTTTTTGTTGTGTGTGTTTTGGTTTTTTTTTTACACTGGCTCCACATACTCCAGTCTCTACTCTGCTTTTTGTTCAGTTTTCACACACAAGAATCCTCCACCACAACACCATACATCACCTCCATCATATTGGGTGAGCACGCTCGTTCACATTAGCCAATTAACGATTTTCTGTCATTATTTTTGTTCATACTGTTCCCGTACAATGCAAAAAATAAGGCAGATTTCTCATTTGATAAAGTTTATGACACTACAGGCTTTTCACCAGATCTGGATCCTTCACATTACACATTTGAATAATCTGATACACTGTCAATAAAACTGGAGACTCAAGTCTGTCACATACATAAAGCAAAGTATTGGATAATTCTGACCTGATGATGGTGAGAGACGAAAAGTTTTTAAGACATTTCACTCAAAACCCTTGGGTCAACAGGGGTGCATTGGTAGAATTACCAAAGTCAGCAGAATTCGTCCCGTGGCGAACACGAAACTTACACTTGCCAAATTTTGTGCCACTCCAACGAGAAGGTCCAGCAATATTTTATGAGAGAAAACTTTGACCCGCTGGTTGTACTGGAGGAAAAGTCAGGGGATTCCAAAATCATTAGGATTCATCCCCTGAGCACCATGAGAGTATGCACAAAATTTTAAGTTCATCCAGGAGTTGCTGACGAACCAACTGACCCGCATCTGTTATTGGCACCAGTGGTGTTTTGATATTTTCTTCACGCCTGATCTAAAGTGAGACATTTTGTGGTGAACCCAGGTCTGATAACAGCTTTCACCAGATGTAATGGCCTCATGTCTGGAAAAACTCTCCAAACGGCCCATGCGTTAAAAACGCCCTCACAGTCTCTGCGCTGAAAGTATTCTATTCCCCGAACGAATTTGCATCTGCGGACTCAAATCCAATTTTAACAGTAGGTTGAAAGGTTTTCACCAGACAACTGGTTGAGTATCGATCATTGAGGAGCAGCAGGATGGGGGCTCGTATCGTTAGGTGTCTCTGCCCGTTCACCGCCTGCCTGTGAGCGCGAGCTCGGATGAAGATCTCTCCCCTCCCTCCGTCCCAGCGGCAGCCGAGGTAAAAGGCCAAATAAATAAGGCATGGCTGTGAGGGTCGCTGAGCCGTGACCTTTCGGCCCATTTGCTTTTGGAGCAGAGGAGTGCAGCCTCAGCTAGCCGCGCCCCCGCACTCCGGAGGGCGAATTTTAATCAGCGCCGCGTCTGCACGGCTGACGCAGTGCATCATGCTTAACGAGGCTAACAGAGGGCTTTCATTTAGCCGCGCGCAGGTAACAAATGGACCACGGGCCCGTTTCCCCCTTTCCTGTGATGTCCTTCATCGTGTCTCTCCTCTTTCTCTCTCCTACCCCACACCCTCCCCACCCTGCCTCGCACAGCATCATTGTTTAAAGGTTTATACACTGTTTTTTCTTTTTCCTTTATGTCTTGCCACTTGAACGCTTGCAGTTTTTACTCTTTTGTGCACAAGACATTTCAGACTCTGTCACAGCTGACGTTTATCTGTACAAAGGCTTGATTCCTTCCCTGTATATTTGACACTTGTTTTTGAGTTCATTCGGCAGTCAATCCGTTACAGTCTAATGGAATCCACTACAACAGCACTGTAAAAATAAAAAAATCCCACTTATTATGTCTAACTTTTTTTTGACTCCTTTTGTCTAGCATCACCAGCAGGTCTGCCTAAACAACGCCTCATGGAGCTGAAGACTCTTAGTCTCGTATTTATTGTGTTGTTTTGTCTACATCACCGTTCATTTGACTACTGTAAACCAAACTGTGCCTGGGGGTGATAAAAGCTCTACTCTGCTGCACTCGTCCCTCCCTTCCTCCAGCCTAATGCCTGGTGGAATAGGCTCAGGCCCCCCATTTATTTTTTATTCATCTCTCCTTCCATTATACTGTATATCTTCAGTCCTATTTGGACAGGATTAATACTCCAGAGGGAGACGGGTAGTAAAATATTTCCCCGGCTACTTAGTAACTGAGCTAATAATTCCAGATGGAATTACAGCCATTGCTGAAGTACGGGGGGTTGCTTTGAGAAGAGGGTGTTTTGCAAGAAAATGATGTCAACTGATTTAAAGTGGGCGACCAGAAATAGATCCAAGGAAATGAATGGACAATAGTAACGTTTTGACAAAAAAATTGGGCAAATGATGAATGCTACTTATTTGCTCATGCTTATTGTGGCCTTTTCACACCGTCCAACATCCCCCCTGTAATTTTTACATTTCCCTGCTACATCGCTCTCTCTCTCTCTCTCTCTCTCTCTCTCTCTGTCACGACGAGCATTGTCCCGATGAGTTCAGCTCCATCACTCCGCGGGCTCCACAGGTCTCATTACAGCCAGGCCGGCGGGGAGAGTTCTAATAAACAGATGAAGATGACACTCTTACAGCCTGTGCATACACACACGCGCGCACGGAAACACACCCAACCTTGAGAGAGATTACACAAGGGACAAGTACAAAATAAAAACCTTTCACTTGATTATTTCAGTCAAAATAAATCACTGCCCTCAGACACGCTCCAACCCCAGAGCGAGAAAAAAAAAATACTGGTACAACAAAATCCGCCGCGAGAACGCAAGAAAACACGCAGCGGCAGATAACAGCGCTCCTTGTTGAGGGGAAAAAAAAATGGACACACGTACGCACACGCATTCAAACGCACATTGGAATAATGAAACAAATACTCCCATGCACCTTCCTCTGTTGCGCTGTGCACAATAAGTCTTGCTTCATTAAAGCCAAATCTCATCCGCTATCAGTTTACAACCACAGAAGTCGTTTGAACCGCCTGGGAAATACAATTCCATTCCGTTTTGGGGTTATCTTAATATATGAGCTTGTCTCCGCCACATTGGTCTGCAGTTATGAGCCGGGCAAACACCCACAGCCCCGCAATATTGCACCGGCACATTCACAGGACAGATTGGTGCACACAAAGCAATTAGCAGCTCATACATATGTGCGTAATTGTGTCTGTGGATGTGTGTGTGTGTGTGTGCGGCATGACTCAGCTCCCACGTCTGATTCCCTTTCTCCTCTAATTTCTACATCCGGTGTGATTAGCAAACAGCTACTTGTGGATGGCGGTTTGTTTGCGCGCGTCCCCTAATCCTTCAAACCGTCCTCTCAGAATGGAGGATTCTCCCTGAAACCCAAGCGGGTACACTTCCACAGCGAACACCCAGCTCCACCGCCGCTGCATTGTCAGAGTAAATACTTTTATGAGATTTGAACTCACTCGGACACAGTGGAGAAGGAGAAACGAGACAAATGGAGTACAAAGAAGACAAATCTCTCAACGTTGTCAGTGTCTGAGGTGCTCCGGCCATCCATCCTCCATCGCTCCCTTCATTCACCATCTGTCTGGCCCTATCCCACCTGTATGACACCCGATCACTCTTCATCCCTCCATCCATCCATTACCCCTGTCACTTCATCCTTCCATTCCTCTGCCCCAAGGCCTGAGCTCCCCTCACCTGTCACAGATGATACCGTCTGAGTGGATTACTCGGGATATCATGGGAGGATATATGGTGGAATATCTCCTCACCAAGGTTACAATATGCTGATGCTGCGTTGGTGGCTTCGCACGATGACTGGCTGAGCATCTCTCTGTGACACCTCGCTAACAACACAATTGTTTCTATACTTCACCTGATGACCGTACATGTCATCATTAACTGACATATTTGGCAAAAGACCACGTTATTAGCTAAATGTTAGCAATTATTAGCTAAATTATTATCAACTCCAGTTGTCTCGTCAGTGTAGCTGGAACTTCCTGTCCCTTTTCCCCTCATACTCCCTGTCTCTCTCCCTCAACTTGTCTGGTGACTTTTTCTTTTCTTTCTGTGTGTTTTTGTTTTAATAACATTTTAACATCCACTCCAGAAAAGAAGAAAATTAGTGGTATTATGACGCAGCAGGCGCAACATGCGCCTTTCAACTATAAAGCACAAGCACTTGTGAAATGTTGGTGTCAGTGGTAAATAGCGGAGATGGCCACACAAACATCACAGGAAGATAATGTGATGTTCTGCTCGAGTTTGTGAACCAGCTTTAGCTAACTGACCTGTACTGAACACCGAGCTCCGTCACTGGACCTGTATTCTGACTAACGCTACTTACTAAGCTAATACTTTTGTTTGTGTGGTATTTTCATAAAGGCGTTGTATTCTCGTCATGTTAATGTGTCTTATCACAGTAAACGTTAACGGGTTTTGGTTTGCTCACCTCTGCCCGTTCATGACGTCATGGTTTGCCGGAGCTCCGTCTTTACTCTTCATCCTTCTCATCTTCCTCTTCTGTCCTAATGAAAATGAATTCTTCAGTTGTGTAACGTTCCCTTTTTTGATATTGTATTTTCTTAAAGCATTTTTTTCTTGCACAAAACTCATTCACCTCAACATCACATAAAAATAATGAAATGAATGAATGAAATTCAGTTCTAGTTTGTTTTTATTTTCTGGTACTACTTTAACTGGTGCAATCAACTGGCCTAGAGTTCTTAAATGGTGCATCAGTGATTGGCCAGTGGGCCAATTATAATGTTGAACGCTGACGACTATTAGCATGATGTCAATTAAGAGAGTGCTTTGCAGCTTCTTTTTTTTTTGAGCAGATAAGATATTTCACAACCTGGCAACCCAAAAGTTGCCCTTATTAGTGTCTTACTAATGATCTATAAATCATTAATAGAGAAAGATAATTGCAGATGTAAAGATTTTGGTAACCAGGAATATCACACATCTATCAGCGTGTTTACATGCACTTAACTAATGAGATTACAATCTGCTTTTCCGGTAACCTGATCATTTAAATGTCATGTAATCTAAATACCCGGTTACTGAAACTGGAGAAGGAGAATTGACAAAGCAAATTTCCCCAGCCTGATTTCTGTAACAGCCGCAAACCTAGCTGGTTTGCTATGATTTGCACAAAAAGACGGCAAAAAGATCGAAACAAAATTAAATATTGAAGTTTTCAGGGAGTAAAGCATATTGGATTCCAAGCTAATGGTCACAGTGTTGGTGAGTTTCCTTAGGACACAACAGTCAAATGTTTGAGACATTACTACCATATTCATATTCATAGAGATGCTTCAGTTGGTGGGTTGCTGACATCAAAATAGTTGAGGTTTAAATTTCATGTCCCTGAACTCAAAACCCCAAGAAAATCTGCACCCCCACCGCATTCACTCGACTTCACTCTGTCCTCAGTGTCGTCCTCTCTCCTTCTCCTGCTTCCAGGCAGTGCAGCGCAGCGGGCATCAATCTCTGGCTGGCTCTTCCTCCTCTTTAGTGATGGCGGGCTGACACAGACGCAGAGCTTGTCACAGGCTCTCGCAGCATTGACCTGCCACACCTCGCTCTCCCTGCTCCCATAAAAGGAGGAGTGAGTGATGGGGAGGACGAGCGAGGAAGAGGGAGGGAGTGACAGACTCGTACTGCATGCATAACAACCGAGTACGCCTCTCCACATGCATCGCTCCATCTATCTCCCCCTGACTGTCTCATCTGAGGCCAGCGGAGACGCACAAACACAAACACAAACACACACACATATTTTTACAAAGATACAGACGGCTGACTGCAAGCTGCTACATAAGCTGACTATCAAAGCTAAAGGAAAAAAAAAAGAGTCATACCCTGATCCCTGAAATTCCAGCTCATATGAAGAGGGTCATGCTGGCCGGCCCGACTCTGGTTAACAAAGCCTCTTCCCATCTCAGGGACGTTCCTAAAAAAGCACATTGTGCTGACACGCGTGCCCTCTCAGGGAGCACCATATGCCTACCGTGCTCACACATTCATCCAGTCAGGCACACACACACACCTTGACCTTCACGGGAAAACTCTCAAACTTAGAAATATTGGCTGGAAGGCTCACTCTTATCACGTGTTAGAAAGAGCGAGCTATGAAAACCTGCTCTTTGTCTGGCTTCAGCTCCATTTTCTACTTTTATACATACATAGCGCAGTGGGATATCACTTTACATGCTCCTGTTGTCCAAATTAATGTTGTCCATGCAAATCAATTTTATCATTTCATTTCACAGTGTGAGGTGACGATATCCACAAATATACCCGTTAATATACAGCATGGGTTAGGGTTAGTCATTTTTTCAGTCATGTCGCCCAGCAAGATAACGCAATAAAGTTTTAGGGAGCACTAAAGAATACAACTTTACTGTCCAACAGGACAGATAATGGTTTTTAGCCCATCTGGTAGTTCATTAAAAACACACACGCATACACACACTACATACCAATACACTGACACCATGGACAAAACATTATACACAGATTCCAACAAGTTGCTAAGAACTGAGCAAATCAGCTTGATTATAAAGTCAAATGATTTTTTTTCTTTTCTTTTGCTCTCCAAGTGCTTTTTAGATGCATATGCTGGTTTTGTGGGTTTGGTTTCACATGTAGTTACGTTAAAATAAACTGCAAAATACAAAAAAACAAACAAAGGTAACCCTCATATCAGTGTCCCTACAAAGATTGTTCAAATACACAGAATTCTTCTTCCTCTCTGATGTTGTGCAATAAAGATGTCTGCTAATACGTAGGGCTCGACTGATAGGAATCACAGTAACAATATTATTTTTCTACACTAATAAACAGTATGTCACAATTTTCAGTGAATATCAAGGATGTCGATGTCCCATTTTCAGGTCTGGCTGGGTAACTCTCTTCATTTCCTGCTGCTCTCATCTGTGGACTCTAATAAAAGCATAAAATGCACACAAATATATATTTGTTAAAAAAAACCCTGTCTGAACTGTCAAGAACACCTCTACCACCGTGTCTGCAAAACACGATGCCGCTCAGCAAATATGACTGCAATACTGTACGTGCTCCATTATGAAGCTACAGTATACACTCTGCATCACGAATAATGGCCTTCCCCCAGTTTGATGAGCGCCGGGACGGTGTCAGAACATCCCCAATGATCCGTGGTCAGGGCTGAATGTTTGATGAGGGGCGATTTGTCGGGCTCAGGAATGAGCTTCCCTAAAGCCTGCCGGGCCTCAACTTTGGTCAACACACAGACGTCCCCGTTAAAATGCAGTCCCAGGGAAAAGGGCCGACTCTCTCAGAAGTGATTACAGCCTATGCGTTCCCTTAGCAAGCCCGCGGTTACAAAGTCAAACAAGCCTGCCACTGTGAGCGACACAGGAGTCTGCGCACCACGCGGCTGGATGTGAGCCCTTGTGATCGGACAAGGGGAGCGGCACGTGCACCGGGGATTGAACTTTGATCATGACATGATTAAGCTCCAAAGTGAAATGTGTTATTCACACACACACACACACACACACACACACACACACACACACTGATCTGCCAGCAAGTTGAAAGAGGCTGTGCATTAATGAGTCAGTTACTGACCAAACTGCATAATGAGAAATAATGGAGATATCAAGGATGAAAAGGACACTGTCATGCCAGAGAAATTCAAAGCATCTGTATTTTACAGGTTCACAGGCCAAAACATTGTTTCAGTCATGAGGGAGAATGTACTGTGATAGACAGGTAAGTAAAAAGTTGCTTTCTTATGATGATTGGTTTCTTTACTATATTCCTTTAAGCTGGGCAGACACCGTGCATTTTTATCAATCCTCTTCATTGTGTTTTTTGCTGGTCCTTTTGCTTGGCCGGGAACCGCAACTCTTAGACTCTCCCTGCGCAGATCAAATGACTGGCCGTGACGTGGAGCTCACATAAACGTAAGCAGGCAATCCACTTTTGATGCATGATGCATGCAGCAAAAGTCTCCTGACAATGTCGTCAACAAAAAAGAGAGAAAGCCAGCGTTAGTTTATGCATTGCCAGAAGGAACAGAATGTAAGAGGGCAGGAAGATGCGGACGAAAGGGTCAGTCCATTCTGCAGCGAAGTTCGATTCTGTATCACGGCACAGTCTCAACATAGACTGCAGTTTCAGCCACAACATGTCAAATAGCCCTCCACCGCAGTTCAGAACAGCTCTGTTGACAGCATTTGATTTTAGACGGACAACTGATCTTTCAGCTTGTTACTCAGACATCACGCCCTCAAAACGCATGTCAAACCACAGCTGATCCTGCAGAGAGTCGGCCAGATTCTGAAACTGGTCCGAGGACGACAACTCAGGCTTGACTCATACAGTGTCTGCCCATTTGAAGACATAGGCTACACTGTGGACATTAAAATGTGTTCAGATTTGTCTTCTTCCAATCCAACTGAGAATTGTTTGCGTGGTAGAAAAACAAGCACTTTGTACCGGCGCAACGGTCTTCCACTTTCTGGTTGGTCGATCCTCTTCACTTGTCTCTTTACAGGCACAGTTCGGGCTTTAACACTCGAGTTGTGAACAGTACAACATGCCACAAAATTATATTTACAGGGACTCAGCATTGACTTTTCTACTTCAAGCAAGAAGATCATTTCTTTACGTGACTCACAGATTAAGGCTCTGGCTCACCAGCATCGCAGACGAAGGATATATGGAATACGTGAGGCTTTGAGCTTGACATCCATAAATATCCAGGTGCCGATCTTATTGAATTCACCCCCATCCCCACCCACAGAGATGTGTAGGACTTCCTCTGTGGCATCGGTCTCTGTTCTGCCCAGATGAGTAGCTCCCCGAGCAGTATCTAGCCAAATCCTGGGTATCAGTCTCGGGCGTCTCTGGATGCCGTGGGAGCGTGTGGAGGACTGGGAGGGAGGAGCAGTGAGGTCGCTGGTACGGGAGGACACAGCAGGGTTCGGACTTAAGAGTTTCGCTGCGGACCACTAGGACTGTTTGAGGCGTTTCCTCGGGGGACCGAGGAAGGGGCACTGGGCTGAGGCCAGGGAGTGATAGGCCTCTGCGACCAGGTGCGGGCGAGAGATCACCATGGACTTCCAGCCCTGCGTCTCCATCACATCAGCAGCGTGACTGCGAGAGAAGGAGGGGAGAGAGAGGACAGCGAGAGGAGAGACAAAGTTGGAGAAAGTGAGAAAATGTTCAAAGAAAACAAACTGAACGGACAAGCCAATAAAGTGCGTGCACAAATACACCAGTTTCTCAAGAGTCTGGGATTACATGGCTCCATCTGTGTGGAGTGCAGCTCTGAGACATTAAGGGTTTGTCATACCAGCTGGCAGAGCTGGTATTTACTTTTTATTTTTAGATATTTAACCCCCGAAAGGTCATGTTTGAGAGAAAAAAACATCACACAAGTAAAAAGGCAACATTTAAAGATCATAAATATGTGGGCGTGTGATGAAAAAGTCCACTGAGTCACAGTGGTGTCATATTATATCATCTTTAGAGCACCGGTTCCCAGCCTTGCTAGCTTGTGACCCTTTGCAAACGGTGCCTACATGCACCACAACTGCAGCTTTTGACACGATTTGAGAAAAAAAGTGCGAGAAAAGACAAAACAAAACAGTTTTGCGACACATATTTCTTTCATCTCTCTTACATTTGTTAATTACTTCACAACCCCTCATATTTTGTTTGCGAAGACCTTGGGGGCTTCTGACTCCCAGGTTGGATGCCATGTTTTAGTAAAGAGTAAACACAGAGAATTTATTCATAGTGATTGCTTTAAGGATCTAGAGCCTTTTTTTCAGTTTACCACATACTAACTTAAGTGGCCATGATATGGCCAATGGTGGAAAGTGATTAAGGACTTGTACTCTAGTATATTTGAGTATTTCCATTTGATGATACTTTATAGTTCTAATCCAACATTTCTGAGGAAAATATATTCAATTTTTCATTCCACTACTTTGACCTGGCAGCTATAGTTACTGATTACTTTGCTGATTAAAATGATTAAAAACACATAAAATATGAAACTCTGGCAAGATTAATCTGACTAACAACATTCGGAAACACTTTTGGCCAAGAGCGTGCAGGCCATGCTCCTTTAGTTCATTAAAATTTGGAATGCAAGGTTTTATGTGGAAACGAGTTGCGATGTGAATACTTCAATCGGAACAGCAGGTCCTGGTGTCAGGTTGTATGCAGTATGTGAGGTGATGTGACAGAAAGCTGACATACACACCACTAATTACTGGTTCCTAATTTATCTTTCTCATCATTCTTTTTGTTCACCTGTTCCCAATTGTTTGCTCTCCCTTTGGTTGTGGGAATGAAGAGCTTTAGGGATTATGAACTCTTGAAAGCCAACCAGACAGACACCAGACAAGAGAAAGAAAGTTGGAGGAACCTGTAATGAATTGCTGATGAGTTACTCGTGGTCATCACCTCCCACAGATGTGCGTTTCCACCAGCAGACCCTGTGGCTGTCCTGACCCTCCTGACGCCCTCAGGGTGCTCGGCTGCACTATCACGCACACCACTGTGTGGCCTTTAATGACATTTTTCACGTCGCATTGTGTGTAAATAAACAACAGCGTGTGTCTGTTCACACGTGTTTATGTCCTCGGCACGCCAACTCTTGGCTCCCGCGTTTGTGTGTTCATCTGCTGTCCATGCAGCAGCCCCAGACCTCCAGCTGACCCCTGACCTCTGTTCTCTGTGGAACAGGTTGAACCCCTGCTCTCAGTAATGGCCAGTGTGCTGAGGCTGGGGCAACAGGTCGGCGAAAGGGCACGTGGCGAGCAGCCACAGCAGGAAGGGAAGGAGGAGGGGTGGAGACAAGACGGCGGCGGTGACAGACAAATAAATAAATAAACAGAGGTGAAGGAGAGTAATGAAAGTGTGGAGGGAGGGACAGGAGGGGACCGAGGGAGGGTGAGGAGCAGTGATGTGAAGGTAAATTTTAAAAAAAGAGGCCAAACTCTGACCTCCAGTCAGCAGTAATAATGAGGAAAACCACCACTATTATCAACCAGTTCAGAAAAGCCCTGCTTTTTTTTCCTCCTTCGCCTCAATTACTCATGTAGCGTTTGAACTACTTAACCATGATTTATGCGATGAATTTACTTGAGCCTAAAGATTCAGGTTGGGCTATTAAAAACAGTGTGTAAACTCATTTCTATAAACAAAGTGGATAAAGAGAGTTTGGGTGGCTTAACTTTCTGCTACGCCCCTGGAGAGGATGAATAAATGAGCGGGAGGTAGGATAAAGAGGACTCCTATTGTCTCGGCGGTAAGCTGCTTGTAAAGACTGGTCTGGAAAGAGGTTGAGGTGCTACTGGGGGGAGGATTATTGGTTCCTCCGTGTCATCTGTTTTCTGTATTCGTCCACTAAATTGATTTTTGGTTTGCTGCTCTTGTTGCTGTCGATTGTGTCCGCAGGAGGAGGGCTGATAACGCTTTGCTGGCCAGGAGTCCCCCATGGCCAATTTTCACACCACCACAACAACACTGTCGCAAATTAAACTGTCATAACACCCATAACCACAATTAATGACAGGGATTAGGGGCAGAAATCTGCATTACTGAACACCTTTAGGCACACATGAGCTCTTATGCACGGAAAAGGAGAGGGAGAAAAGAGAGGAGAGGGAGGAAAAGGAATGAGGATTGGAGTGAAAAGCGGGAGGGCGGGAGGGAGGGAGCCCATTCAGGAACAAGGCCAGGGGATGGAGTAAAGCTGCAAAGGGAGGACATAGGAATGAACAAAGGGATGCACAATGTGTCTGGCTGTGAAACAGAAAATTCACAAAACAGAGGGGAAGGTGATGAGCAATTTAGGGAGCGAGCGCGAAACTGCTTTTTGTTTCAAATGGGCATTGGAATCGCGGATCAATCACCTCTCCGAGGACATAAATAGCAGTCGATGCTAAGAGGCCCCCATCTTACCTAAACAGGCTGCCTGCAACGTGATTAACATCAGCAGTTGAGGTTTATTGCTAAATGGCTCAATATGATACAGCAGCAAAATGGTCTGATCTGGGGATTAAATTAAATTTCCTCGGCAGACAAAAATTGCTCCCAGTGAAATGAATGACTTCCTCTGACGAGCAGCTAAGTGTAAGAGTGTCGGAAACAGAGAAGTAAAAGCGGCTCTGCGGAGGAACGACTCACTAGTTGATGAAGTCGACAGCCTGCGTCTTGAGCTGGTCGGCGCTGTGCAGGTCGGCGAGGATGAGGATCTCTGCAGCGTTCTCCACGGACAGGCTCGTGCACAGAGCGTCCTCGCACATCACCTTCAGCCTCTCCAGAGCATACTGCCAAAGGCCGAGAAAACAGGAGAGTGGGGGGTGGGGGGTGGACAACAGGTAAATTACTTAAACAAAGCTGCCACCAGCAACTCTTGTCGCACTGTGTAATGATACGGAAACACAGAATTACTCTACTGCAGCGGCAGCGAGGCCTAAATTGAATAAGAAAATATATGGCTGAGAGGAGGAAAAGTGACAGTTATGCAGACTGAGGGGGAGTGATGATGGAACGGAGAAGGGGGGGGGGGTCACTTGAGAGGTAAAAAAAAACAACCCAGTTTGATTACAAAATTGCAAGGAACAATAATCTCCCTTCACACGCATACAGGAAGAGTCGCAGGGGATCGGCAGGGGCGACGGGGGAATTTGCGTCACCACAACTTTTCAATTTATCATTGTGTATTACCAACACTGGTGATGCAAAGCAGCTGATATGAATGAACTCAGAATAAATAGCACTTGTGCTGGGCTGTTTAAGGCACGCCTTGCATTCCTGCCACTGAACATTGGTTAGAGAAAAGGTGCTAATTTGGAACTGCATTGAAGATTTTTCTGCAGTCAAGAAGGAAGGATATGAGGAATATTTATAAAAGAAGTAGTAGCCTCGGATCTTCAGGCTGGCAACGCTAAAGGCACGTTTTACAAATTTTACACACAATATTTATTTCGCTTGGTTGTATGACATCTTTTGTAGCTGGTTATATTGGGGCAACACCAAATCCCAGGCCTTTAAAATCAGACTGTGCAAGAAAAAAAATAAAGGCCTCGGGAAATTTGACATGAGCTGCTCGGTTGTTTTAGATGTTAAATCTTTTCATGCTTACAAAGACAGGCTAAATGTGTGAATGAATGGCTGCTTAAGTCAAAACTTACTGGCTGGACCTGCTGTGAGCAATTAAAAGTTGGAAGAATACCAAAGGAATGGCACCATGCTATTAATAATAAGGCAGTAAGCAAAAGAAATACTGGGTGAGAGGAAAACCAGCAGGATCAGAAGGAGTAAAATGTGGGTTTACACAGGAAACAGGGTCCAAACCATGATAAACATTTACATTCACTGTAAACGTGCGCATGTTTACGCCTCCGACTGTGGGTAGGTTTTGAAGTTTCACACTTCAAAAGTATGTTTGGATGAGACTGCACAAAAAGGTATGTACTCAGGTTTCCCAGGTGTATTTTCGGGGACATTGTTAAGCACACTGTCTTGTGTGTAAATGTACACACAAGGTAACAGGTGCGCGCGCGCTCGGTCTCTCTGTACCTTGTCAGCTGCAGCCAGCAGGTCATCAGCCATCTTGTCCAGGTTGGGGGCCTTGCCTGTGTAGATGAAGCACATCATCTCTTTGAAGACATCTGGCTCCACGTCATTTATCTCCACGCGGTTCTGAACGGGAGGAGGGGGGACGGGACGGAATACACAAAGGGTTTAATGAAAAAGAAAAGACGGGAGAAGGAAAAAGACAGACGCTTTGACGATCCTTCAAAAAAAAAAAAACCATGCACGGCGGCGGCCCAGCAGTTTTTATTTCATGTGTTATATTCCCGAAACCAACCTGAATTAATCTCACCCACCTTGTTTAGCACACACACAGGGACATTCATCCATGCAGTGACACAAAACAAGTTCCAAAGTGCCAAGTAAGAAAAAAAGAAATACTTGAAGGATCCTCTGAATAGTCTAAACACGTTCCCGCCAAACTACATTCTAGTACACTTATTTAATTCTTTTCAGCCGATTCCTGAAAATTAATCCTGAGCATTCATTCCTTGACAGCGCCTGCAGCCAGAAAAAGCAGGCTTTATCGCTCGCCGGCACAGTGACGGTAACCTGAACCTTTCCCTCTGCACTGAAGAGGCAGAACAAAGCAGTAAACCAATTATAACCGCGCTTTATCGTCACCGCGGTGACCAGCGGCGCTTTAGCGGGGTCACGTTGGGTGTACCGACAGCTTAGCGCGTTGGAGTCAACTCTGACCACTTCAACAGCAACATAAACACGCTGGGAAGGAATGGAGGGAGAGGTCTGAGAGCGGCTGGGCCGGCGCCCTGGCCGACGTCACGCTGCCCCTTCTGCGGGAACAGAGATAACACGCGAAGAATCTGATGCTGTTTCTAAATTAACCTCAGATTTGTGCCTGAAAAACAATATCCTTCTTCGCAGCTTGTGTGTGTTTTTTTTTACTTTTGCAATTTGCGCACAATACAGGACGATGAAAACCTGACTATTCTGCTAAATTCTGACAGCAACGTGCAGTAGAGTGTTAATGAAATCAAAAAAGGGAAAACCACACATTTAGAAGTCACATGAGAAAAACTAACAAGACTTCTTTCACTGTAGCGAAGGCTTTCAACAGTATCCCAAAAATAGACAAGACTCCTGTAGTTAGTGTGTGAGGCTCCCCTCTCTTCACAGAGCCATCCTCTATTAGAGTGTTTCCTTAGGAGCTCATTTGTCTCTCCTCTATAGAGCGCTGCAGAGGAGCGTTAACCCATCTATCTGCTCTCAGAATCGTATGGGGACGTGGCCCGCCCCCTCTCTCCCGCTTTCTGATGAAGACGCCCACTTAAGCAGCAATTAAGATGCATTTCCTGGCTCTGAGCTTTATAATTTCCCCATTCGCGCCGCGCAGGCATCAATATTCCGCTGACGTGACGGCTAAATCACTGAGGTTCAATCTCCCCACCTCCTATCGCGCGAGCGCGAACGCGAACCAACTGTGGCACGGGGGCCCTTCTGCATCGCACACGTGCACACACACGCACAAAAAACACACAAACATCACAGAGGACACGAAGAAAAGCAATGATGCCGACAATGCATGCAGCGGTTAAATACAAAGATGCATTTCAGCCAAAAGGACACGACTCTCCTGTCATTTTCGCAGGGCGAGCTATCTGCCGAGCTATGCGCTAACAGGCTAACCAGCTTCTCGCCTGCTCGTGCTAGCCAGTCACAATTCTCTCCATTTGCCATTTTCCTATTTACTGGGCTGTTTCCTGCCTTGTGGCATTTAATCTGAGGCCTGTACATTCTATGAAGGCACTGAAGGGGCAAAAAGTGAGCCGGCGAGCTCACTACTTAACACAATTCGTTCAAAAGACTCATACTAGGACGAGAAGAATTGGCGCCATCAACTGTTGACTCGCAACCGTCTGCAAACCATTCCTCTTTTTATGGAGCAGTTTACACACCAAGAGAGAAGGGTTCAACAGAAGTGGAAGGTAATACGCTACAACTGTGTCCTCCGTTTTGTACTTTCTGTCTTCTTTCCCTTTGAAGGTCAGGACTGTAAAGTCAACGCAAAGTTCCATATCAAAGTTACCGTGGAACTCAATTTACGTGGATTCCCACAAGCAAGTAGAGGGGTGGCTCTGATCCCATATGAAAGAACTGATTTCATCCCAGAAATTCAGTTTTAAGGTGTGACACAGCTTTGATGAGAAATACAGCACTCGATTGCTGGATATGTGTTAAAAATGTCCCTAAACACTTAAATTTCAACTGTTCAACATCCTGCTCAGCACATAATGTGGTGTCAACATTTATTCATCCTTATTAATATTTAAATGCTTATCATCAAAATATTATGTAATATATAATTTGATTTGTTTAAACTCAGAAACATTGATTTTGCTATCAGATTCAATATCCACTATCAGACAACTTTGGCACACCCAGGAGATAGCTTACCCCCACCCCACCCCACTATGGCAGAAAGCCAAGTCCTCCCATGACAATTACATCCTAGAAACAGTGAGATGACTGAGCCAAAAGCAACACAGACCAAATTCATTTCCAGTGGTATCTTTTCATTTCGTCAAACACCACCTCATGCCTTCAGAATAATTTCCCAGTCCCAGTAATCACATAAGTGAGTGTTGTGAGAGTTGCAGTCAACAAGATATGAAGGAACAGGCGCAGACACTTTGAGAGGTGAGCGCCTCCTGACGCAACAGGGAGAAAGATTCAAATTTAGACATTCAGCTCCCGCTACTGAGGGAACAGGAAACGACAGAGTCAAGCGCTGCAACTCACCTTCTTACTCTCCTCCATCTCGTGCTCGAACATGGCACTGAACACCGGTGAGCGAGCTGACACAGAGAGAGAAATAAAAAGACAGACAGAGAGAGGGGTTTGTTACTATGTGTAATGCTGATACGTGGCGAGGTCTCTGATATGCGCTAACAGCCTGCCACAGGGGCCAGAGCAGAGCGAGGGGGATGACTGACAGCAGCGACAGCAGCAGAAGCATCATGTGGAAAATAACAAAAAAAAAAGAAGGAGTTAACTGCGGCTCCTTCCTGCTGACAGACTCGTGACGAACTCTCCGGTGTGTTTAGGCAGTATGTGATGCTGACAGGCCGACGTAACCGGAGTTCATTTGATACATTATGCTTTCGTTATGTCTTCCTTTTTTGAGAACACGGTCACCCGCTGCCACTCAACATAGACTATTCTGACATGGTAGCGCCGAGGACTGATGAGGCTCATTTCCATCAATAAATGCAGTTTTTAAAATGAGCAGAGCCAGATGTTTGAAGTGATTTTCACTCAGCTTTTATGTGCCCGCATATCCAAAACTGTTCACCCCGGTTTACAAATCCTCTGGAGGCAAGGACAATTCAGACTAGTAGATGCTTCCATTTACAAGAAAATGAAAAAAAGTGGAAATAAAATGCAGAAGAGCTGCTGATTGTGCACAAAAGTCCCTCCGAGTAAGACAAAATGCTTAAATTGAATGTTTGCCATGCAAATGGTGTATTTTTAATCCAGATTTGACATTGTCAATTTTGTAAGCAGATTTTTTAACAATTTTTGAAAAAAATATTCAAAGTAAATACAGATAAATGCACAGTTTTTTAAAAAAAATAAATCAGAAACACTGACCCCAAGGTTCTGGAGCCACTTGTAAACAAAAACACATGGATGATTGCATGCTTAAAATAATCACCACATCTGTAGGTCTAGGCAACGTGGGTCATCGTGGAGCAGAACACAGGCAACCCATTTAAGTTTTGGGGGGTTTTGCTTCACATATTGAGCGAATGAACAGGAAGCTTGATATGGTTATATCTGAGCAACAAACAAACACAATAATTTCAATATAAATAGCTCATACGCTATCTCACAAAGGGATGAGGGGGAAGGCCACACACTAAATGAGCAGCAGACAAAATGAGGAGTTTGGCATGTGGAAGAATTCGACACAACATGGTAGGATTCAAATAAATTCCATTTACATTCTAATAACTATAAGCACTGGCCACATAAACACAACAATCAGTCTGTACTATCCAGGCAAAGTGACCCAACCAGGCTGAACCTCACAGATGGATCATAAGTATGTGTCTCTGTAAAGGTTACCACTTGGCCTTTCACTGAGACTCACATATGTGCCGTCGTCTCTTGATATGGTCCACATTGTCTGATGACATGCTCGCAGGGTAACGCTTTCACATTATTGTTCCCTAATAAATGCCTAATTAACTTGTGATTAAAATTTAAGAAATGTTTAACACGTTATTAAGTATGTGTCAAAGTCAGTGATATGCTAATTCATTTAAGTACTTAATAATGAGTTATTAACTGCGGAGCTGGCTACTCTTTTAATTATTCATTTGGAAACATGGTGTCATCCATCAACTCAGCACAAGCCACAAATAAGTATTATAGTGATGATAAAAGCAAAATGTGGGCTGAGTCATTTAGTATGTGAGTAAGTTAATAATAGACTACAGTGGATGAAATGTCAGCAGCAACAAAACAGGCACTAACATCCAGTCCAACATCATTCAGACATCACACATGTTTGTAAGATACGCCGTGGCCCAGGGTACGGTAATTGAGGAAATATTTCACATCATATCCGCATAAATGCATGAAGCTTTGAACTAAGAAAAATTGGGGGACACCATCTCAAGGCTCTCCAGAAAATATAGACAAAAAAATATTAATATAAATAAAGTTTATAATTTTTTAAGTGTATACTGTATATAGGAGATTTTGTAATGATCAGTTGAGAAACATAAATGATAAGAAACATTTTGGGTCCAATTTTAATTTGGGGAAAATGTTCAGCCTTGTTTGGCAGGTCTGCGCTCTCTGAGTGCTTTGTAGTAGCTACAATTATATAACATGCCAAACAAGTGCAAGACAGAGTCATGTTTAGAAACAGGGATATGATGTGAGTACCTGTCCTTTCTTCACATATCAGCAAAGTCCGGCTGTTACTCATTAATGTTTTAATCCTGAAGTTAGAGACACCCAAATATTTGCACTGAAACCAAACTTAGACCTGAATGTCCAGGTAGGACTGTGGGGACAGATCTGCAATAAATCTCTCTGGTGCAGACCTGTACTGGTGAGCTCATACTGCAGCAACAAAGGTAAAGGGCCAACGTGGAATGTTGCGGGACTGACGGTGACGCTGCTGTGTTACACATCACGCCTCTGACTCCGGGACGCTGGCATGCTCACTAAAATAACACACGGGGATGGCCTTATGCCGGCGTTGTTTGGTTCAGTGTAAATAAGTAAAGGCGGCATAATGAGGGGTCTGCTTAACGGCACTGGAGCAGGATGGCAGTTTTAAAGAGGCTACAGAGAGATGGAGAGGTGGAGAGGAGAGAGAAAGTCAGAGGACTAGCGCAGCAGACAGATCCTAATTCTTTTTATTTTATGATTGTGAACCAGATTATAGATTCAACAGCCGGTGTCAGGAGGATAGGCCAGGCAGTGAGAAGATTAAAGTCATGGAAAGCTCAAAAGTTGAACTGATGCTTAACTAACTATTCAACTGTCAGGCATGTTTAGGGGTTTCAATGAAATTAGCATAAAAGTATCTCTTCTTCTTTTGCTCTCTCTCAAGTGCTAAGCTATCTTGTGTTACAGGGGAGGGGAGGTAAGAGGGCCAGACAACTTTGGGTTTTGGACAGCTGATTTGTGAAAATGGGTCAACAGTGATGAAGACCGGTGTCAGAAAATAGAAATCCACCTAACAGAGGAGTCAGACGAGAGGCTTGGTTGTCTTTGAATGAGGCAGCTCTCCGGATTAAAGGATACTGAGAAGTCAAAGACAGCCAGACTTGCTGTAGGTTCTTGGTTAATTTCCATTAGCTACAATAATATAGCATGTCAAACAACTGCAGACAGAGTCATGTAGATATGGAGACAGTCAGTGGATGATGGGAAGTAAAAGAGATAAAGAGGTTAAGACTGATGGGAAGTCAAACAAATGAGGGGAGTGTGAAGAAAACTCACGACGGGAGGCAGGACAAGGAGAACGGTGAAAAGAGAAGGAAGCAGGGAAGAGAGGGGGACATGAAGGGGAAAGGAGGGAGGAAAAGACAGAAGAGGTAGAGAAGCGGGAATAAAGAGAAGGTAAGAGAGCGACCGGGTGGCATAAAGATCACATGGCCAATGTGGAGCCAATTTGAGTTGCTCTTCCTCCTGCGTTTGATCCCTCCCCGTCCGTCTCCACGGCGATTAACGGCCGGGGAGAGTTGTCACGGGAACGGACCGGGGGGATAACGAGGAGGAGGCACGTCATCTGGACCAAGCGGAGCAGGGAGATGGAGAGAGAGGGAGAGAGAGAGAGAGAGAGAGGGGAAGACCCCAAACCACAGCAGCACATAATTAAAATGGCTCCTCACACACACATTTCAACAAATCCAATAATGAACAGCCTCTCCTTGCCTCCACGGGGACACACAGTTCACCAGTTTCCTCAAACTTTTCACCATCTGATGCTGGCTGGCGCACAGGCGCCAGTACCTGCAACAAGTTGCTCAAGACGCAACGCGTGTACGTGCGCGTGGCGCGTAACCGCGTTCGACCGGCACTGCATCCTGGAGGCCGCAGCAGACGCATGGGCGCTGGAGGTGTCGATAGGTGACTCCTGTATGGATACTGAATGTATTCAAATGTAACCATCCCTGTGGCAGGCAAGCTTATTCATTAAAATTAAAAATTTGATGAAGTATTTCCCCTGGAATTTGAGTCTTGTCACAGTGGAAAGGCTTCTGAAACAGCATTCAGACGGAAACTAAAACTCTGAAATGAAACCCCGCCATGATAATGACAAACTCCACCATGAATAATAACAAACTCCACCACGTATATTAGTTTGGAAGGGATCGAGTGCTAAAACTCTTAGCACTATTACCACTGTGACATACATATATACATTTACATTTTTATATATTAAAATATTGCACAGCCTTCCTACATTCTTGGCCAGTATACATAGATTTTAATACTAATAATATTATTATCATTTACTATGTATATATCATTACTAATAGCAGTAGTAGTAGTAGTTTCTCCCACAGCAGCAGCTCAAAATTCATGAAAAACATAAAACTTGGCCCAGTTACCAGAAATGATGTGCAAGCGCTTCCCAAGAAACCTGAACCCAGCTGGCAGGAAGGTGGTGCTGCAGCTAATGCCCAAATATGTAATCTTGGAAATGCCACGCCCCTCACACGAAAGTCCAATTTAATGGAAATTTGACGCACAAGCCTCAGCGTGCTCTACAAAGCAGCCTCTCGGACCATCAAAAATGACACAATGTTTTTGTACTGCATACTACTATGGACAGTTTGTTGAATTTTTATTTCAGCCTTTTAGCGCAGCTTTATGGCAATGGTATAAATTTAGATTACTCAATAAATAGATCATCTGGAAGTAAATCATCATCACCAAACACCTCTAACACCAATCAACATGAATTACAGTAATTTATCCAGGAAGATGTTGCGACGGCAGCGTTTGGTAGTGTCACTTATTATGTATGTAGTACATTATCGAGCATGGCTGTGAAGACACTGATTGGAGCCCTGATGACCCTTTGGCAGTTGCCATAGCAACCAAGGTCGTAGCACCGACTCTGAAAGATATGATGAACGGAGCCGCTGGCGCTGGAAGTAAACAGTTGTAACACTTAATGCCCCTCAGGGTCATGAGTTACACAAGTCTTCTCTAAGAAGGACTGCACAGAACACACAGTGTACACAACATGACATGTAAACATTTTACTGTTTAATATGAGCAGAAACTTCACACATGTGTCGGTGACTGACAGAAGTCAAGAAGACAGTTCTTACCTTGACTTGTATAAGGGTTATGTGAGTTGGTATGAAATGCCAGGTGCCATTACACAGTGTTTCTCCTCTCCCTGATTGATCAAGTGTCAATAAATGCTTCTCAGTCTCCTGAAAATTCTGTCAGCGGCTCACAAGATTTCCATCAAATACCGGCGTCACGAACAGGACCCCGAGAGAGCTGCAGCTGGTGAGTGCAAAAGTTTACTTTACTTTTTGCCTCGTCGGGCCTGTGTTTGATGGGCTCGCAAAGAAACTGTGTTTATTCTCTGCAGCTTGGCTGCGAACATCTGAGGCTCGAATGAGGTCAGGGTTTGGTGTCTGACCATTTTGGGGTGCGTACCTGTGTGCCGTGCAAACCTCCCAGTGGATGGTCAGTAAGTTTGAAGTGAGCAGAAAAGAGAAAGAAGTCAAGTGAGCAAGTCAAGAGTGGTTTTGGGCTGTTGAAGATGTCATTCTGAGCTCTGGGAGATTGGAATGCACAGTTTTCACCATATTCTGACATTTTTCAAAATAGAAAAAATAACCATTAGTAGCAGCCCAAAGGTAAACTTTGCACAATGGCAGTACTGTAGTAAACATCTCTACGTACATGTACTGTTCCATTAATGATGCTATGTGCATGGATATCTGTCAGCAGAACATGACAGTAACCAGCTAAATCCTGCAAGTGTTCATGTTTAAATTCCTTTGAATTTACCAAGACATGACAAGCAAAGTTCCCTATGTCTGTTACTTGCTCCGGAACAGTGGGGTTTTTTTTACACTTCACAAACAAAATCAGAACATTAAGAATATTACTGTGTCCTACCAAGACCATATCAAGAATTGTGACAACTCAGTGACTTGAATAATGTAAAAACTTAATGTTTTCTTCATTTATTCCTTTAGTTGTAACAATATTCTATTTTCACAAACAGCAGAAAACAGGAACCCAACTGCCTACTACCAAGTTTACAAGTGTTGTTTTAGGACCTGAATGTGACGTATTTTGTGAGATGTGAAAATGATGAAATGACATGCTCACCTGCCAAGATGGCTTTGTGTGCCTGGAATTTCTGGCCAGCGACGCACAGGGAGCAGTCGGTGAATCTCGAGTTTTCCCACAAATCCCCGAGCTCCTCGGCCAGCCTGCAGTCGGGAACCTTCACCATGTTCATCGTGTTCTGTCCCGAGATGTTGACAGAGTCCTGCACCACGCTCACCTGGAAACACAGCACACCAGTCAATCATCAAGTCATCTGTGTTATTAGCTGGTCTGCACGTTGGAGTTGAACTGTCCCTTTAACACACTCACTGGTTCACACCGCACGCAATGCTCATGAAAAGACAATAAATCAGTCAATCAAACATGCTATGAATGATAAATGTGAGTTCTCTGCCTCTGTAATCAATACATCAGCCACTCAATATGGGGGCTGTTCAGAGACAACCTATTCTTCCTTCTTTATCCAGTCAGACTGGCAACAGTCTCAAACAAGCCAGAAAATCAGCACTGAAGTCAAATTGGGTGTGTGATTGTGTGTGTGTGTGTGTGTGTGTGTGTATTAGAGTTGTCTGTATGTCCTCCCTGCTGACTTCACCACCTGTTCCAGACAATGTCAACCAGACTCATTTATCTCTCAACAGGACTCACCGCAAAAACACACACGCGATCGGGCTCGTGAGCACAAACACACACTCGCATAGTCAGACACACTAATTACTAAGTCATTTCCGACTGCCTGGATTGACTGACTTGCAGTTTTTTACCTTCTTGCTGCGCCACCTCATTAAATGATAAATAAGTTAGCTGTAGCCTGGTTGAGAACATAGTTAGCTGGTTCATTAGCAGATTAGCTGCAATTTGGATGAAAAAAAAATCTAGCCTGGTCCCTAAGTGATCAAGGATCCTGAAGGAAAGGTTCTATTAATGTTTGCATTAAAAAATGTTTAATGGTGGCCTGATGACAATTTCCTAGATGGACATGAATGTCTCTCAAACACTACGCATCTGTGCTGATAAGTTTCTGGTTCAGTGAAAAGAGCACGGTGTCGCGCTGTGAACTGCGACTTTGGAACAGAGGACAACTACAGGAGAGCACTGCAGTGAGAAACATTAGCTACACAGATACTGATGCTGCTAAACCAATTCAGCAGCTTCAGCATCGGAGTCCAGTTGTGGTGTGCTGTAAAAAAGTGATTTATAGTATAATTTGGCATCAATAAGAATTTAAAGTTGCACCAGCTCTTATGAAGTCAGTATCATTAACGTTATAACTGAAAAATGTGAAGTAATTTGTCTAAATGTCAAATGTGTTAGGGAGCCTACAATACTATTCTCTTTCCAAACGATGAAATACGAAATGACACTGAGACTGCAATGACGCTGTCATAAAAAATGATGATAATCTAACTTTTAATAAGGTACAACCTTTGTAATTTATGACACTGTAAAGATGTCAACAAAAAAATTAAACAAACGCCACACTTTTATAGATTCTTATTTAGAATGTTTCTCAGTCATTTGAAAGTGCTTTTTTTAACTTTAGCCCGATTCTACAAATGTGCTCTACAGAGGATTTTGACAAGACAAAATTAAAGTAAATACATTTTTACTTTGTAGCACATTATTACAAGAAACTCGATTAAATTATCACACAATTTACTCTGTTGTTAATCACGTTCTAAGCACATGCGACTTCGTTGGGTGAGCGATAACAAAAGTGTATAACCAGTTTTCACTGCTGACACCTCCTAAACCCATTCAGTTTACTATTGTCAAGAAAAGGGCAGAAAATCCCAGCAAAGTGACCTTGCTGTTCAAGCTTTAGCCAGGGAGGCTGACACCCAAACCAACCCCCTAAAAAGAAGAAATGGCTCCTCCTCATCCACCCCATCCATCCTTCTGCCCGCCCACTCGTCCAACGCCACATCCATCCACCTATTCAGCTCGCACAAAAAGAGTCCTAGAAAAGGAGGAGAAGCGCATACAATGGAGAAGTGCGTGGCAAGCAGGAAATTGAATGTCAAGGAGCCTTGTTTGCTCCTGATGGAGGTTTGAGGGTTCGCCTGAAGGGGACAGAAAGAGAGAGAAAGGGAAAGATAATAAAACAGAAGAGGAGAGGGAGAGAAGGGAGGAGAGGGGAAGATATAGGGATAATAAAAGGCAGGTAGAATACAGATGCAGAGATACCAAGCCACGAATGGACAGAATGGGGGGGGGGGGTGTCGCACAAAAAGAGGGATGGAGGTGAGAGACAGCTATTGGCAGGGAGGCGCGGTGGCCTCTCATAAGCAGCAGCTCGTTTCTGGAACACAAATTACAGGCACACCGCGAGACACGGATGTGACTTTTCTGGAGGGAGGGAGCGTTCATAGTATTCATCTGTGTGTGTGTGCGCCTATGTGTGTGTCAGTCTGCTTTCCACTCTGTTAATCAGACTCCAGGAGGATGCAGGTCTGACTGACTGACATACGTCCATCTCCACACATTCACACGAGGAATGCCCACACGCACACATTCGCACCAGGAGGACACTGGCATTCATAAAACACTGATTAGCAGTACAGAAAGGCTGGGGGAAAGGCAGCTGCTGTGTGGAAGGGGGGAGGGAGTGAAGAGAACAGAGAGAGGGAAAACAGAGGAGAGAGAGAGACAGACAGACAAACAGACGGACAGACAAAGAGGCAGAGGGCAGAGGACAGAAGTTCAGTGAGCTCAAGTTGGAATGAAAAATGGCTTTAGTAGGAGGAGGAGGAGGAGGGAGGCGAGTCCAGCCCTGTGTCCTGAGCACACACTGAAAAAAATAAACAAGTGTGAATTGGAAAGGAAGCCAGCGAGCCTGGTCAATGTGTCTCGGTATAAATAGCCCAATTAGCATGGCAGAGCCGTCGCGGGGCTCTCAGATGCGGCGCAGCAGAGTCGGTCTAATTACTGCCTAACTTGACCAATTATTCCACTGTTTAACCAGGCAGAAACTAAATCGCAGCACCTGGTTATTTAGACACACTGGCTGCCCTGACAGTCTTCACGCCATTAGCTGTCATCTTCAGTCACTGTCAACCTCGTCCCCTTCCTCCCTCCAAACACTGCTTCTCCTACTGGACAGGGATGTAGCCCATTAATATAACCTTATAACTGGCAAACATAACCCGCATCACCACAGTGAGATGAATAGCTTATATCAGAGCTGCAAAGTGTGTGCTCGTTTGGAAAGGACTGATGGTTAGTTTCTTTCTGGAGATCACCGAGTAGAGTTTCACCCACCTATTTATCTATTATTATATATCTGATGACAAAAAATGTAAGAGAGACAACCCCCCCAAAGAAAAAAAAACAAAAAAAAAAACTTTTAACAACCATCACTATTGTTCCCATACGTGAAATATTTACTATTATAACAATAATAATGAACATAGAGGAAGTAGATATTTTAACCCAAAACACAATCTTTCCCCTCAAACTAACCAAGTTCTTTTTGTGCATGAACTGAAACATATATTAAGTATAGCATCATCAGGCCAATAAAAGGATTTCTTTCTCCAGCAGTGAGCCGTGAAGGTTTTGCATGCACAGACAAATGATGATGTCCTATTACGGCAAAAGATCCCAATGTGGCTGGATGGACACATGGTAGATTTCCTCTGACATTGAAAAATAGCTTCAAGGACCAAGAAAGACTAATTACTGAGGATATTGTGAAACTTTGGTTTTAAAATGATACGTATTCATTTTGATAAGTAGTTGTCGCTTGATTTTCTCTTTGTTCTGCTATGAAAACGGTCGTATCAATCGAACAACTGACGCAAGAATTGGGTATCCACCGTGACCCTGAACCTAACCACGACGTCCGATATGAGGAGCCCGGTGTCTCGCTAGCGTTGGCTTCTCCACGTTTGGTCTCGAGTTGACGCAAGCGCCATGTTTGATGATCCCGCGGAATATAAAAGAAAGACAGCAACATGCAGGCTGCAAAAGGTGTACCAAGGAACGAGCTCCACTCTGTCCACGTTGTCAGGTTGTGGACATACCGAGGATGCCTTGCTCCCAGAAAAGTGTTTGACTGACTGACGAACCGTCTGAGAGACTGACTTACTGCCTTTTATTTAATCCCCAGCACTGTTAATGGCGACGATCCCGACGGAAGCGCGCTCTGTATACAACCCCAGGTAAGGAATAACAGTAATGAAGAATCATTGCCACTGAATCGCCACAATCATCATTTGTTTTGGTAATTAAGTTCCCAAGATAAGTACCTACTAACGCGCTCGCTTCCCAGTTAGTTCCCCGCACATCAAGATGGATCTGTCATAAGCTCCCTCTCAGCCCTCCAGGCAACGCAGAGTTAATATTGAGTTTCGGTACCCAGATGATTTATTCATAATGCATCAATCTTTTTCTGCCTGTTTATGTGTTTGTTTATGGATTTACAGTGTTTTGCCATGCGCGAAATAGTTAGAAAAAAAAAATAAAAATAAAAATCTAATCAAATCAAATTCATTAAGTTATGGAACACTTGTTCTTTTACCTCCCTAGTCTCATTTTTCAGTCAGTCCTCAGACACATAAACATGACCAGAGGTCAGGGACACAAAAACACATGCACACACTCACCTCATCAATCTGCACACACACACACACACACACACACACACACACACACGACACCCCACCACTCGCCCCAGCAAACACAAACCTAACCAGTTCCTTTTTAGGCTAATTTCCTTCTTGCTGTTAAATTAGCAATAGATCATTTGCATGAACATTATTGGAATTTGCACACTGCATAGTTTTACTGACCTGATTTGGGACAGGGCTCCCTTCCAATCTGAACTACTGCTGTGCCACTGCTGACATTATGCGCAACTAGATGGCAATCAGAATGAGTGCACATCTCTTCCAGAGCCATAAAATTGTCAAGATTTGTCAGTCCCATGTGGAAGTTTCTTCCAGCCCCCCTTACCACGCATTTTCCTGACTGTCAACGCATGGTATTCAAATAAGAGCAACTTCAAAGCGTTCAAACTTTGAAAAAAATGGAAACAAGCACTGGTTTGATGGGGGAAATAATGGATAGTCTCCATCTTTGCCTGCCGACAGGAATACCGTGTTTGTTTTTGTCACAGATGAACGAACATGCCACAGACTTGTATGTCAATTGATTCGGGTTTTTTAGATATAAGGCAAAATAAATGATTGAAGTAACAGAATGGGGCAAAAAAACATGAACCCTATCCAACACTGCTAACAAGATTTTGACAGGAAGTTTCACAAACGGCTGCCAGGTTGATTTTCTCGGTGACACACTCAGGCAAACACAAACAAACTACACAAGCTACACGACACCATCACAACTTAGCCTTCTTATTACTCAAAGTATCAGTTATAGCTGAAGTATCAATTATTCGAAGTATCAGTCACTACTTTAATTTGTTTTTCAAACCACCATCTGCTGTATGTATTCGCACGACGCTGCTCACAGTGTTCTGGTGAAATTACTGCTCATCTTGTCTTTCATTCAGTTTTGGCAGTCGTACCATAAGGTCTCCTGTCATGTGGCCTACACTTGTTGACAGGTTATCACGAGGCTCTTTTACTCCACACTTTACTTTCACAATTTTTGTATCCGACAGAGCAAATCGAATCAAATCCACACCAAACTAACTGGTTCGCAGGCGGCATACGGTGCAGTGATCCAAAACCTGGTTGCCCGGAGCGATGAAAAAACAAAACAAAAATAAACTACTGTTGTGCTTCTGTTGAGGTTTCTATTGCGAAATTAACAAACTAAAACAGACTGGCACAATGCAAATGAAGCAAACGTCTATCTTTTACAGCATAATGTATCTGCACTGTGTTCATGCAGCTTGTGCTGCGTCGCTGCATGAAACAAATAAATGCATTAAAAGGTAAAGGGAAAAACATGAATGTATCATGGCTGTATCATGAACTTCACCATCTGATATTTATAAATTTGATGATTATTTGATGGCAATTGAACCTGAAACATTACATATTTATACAGCATGCATTAAGACATCCCACGGTGGATTTATTTCAGCGAAGAAAAGAGACAAATGTGACCAGAACTCCAGTGTTTTCATTAAAACCACATAAGTACGCACAAGATGCGCTCAAACGCTTTTTCATTTACAACGGCTTAATAGATGTGTGATCTTTAAACTTGTTGTCTGGAGCCCCAAGCACAGAACTCTTTATAATGCACGACTCGCCCTCTGCTCAACAGGCCTGATGTCACAGACGCACTCCGCCGCTCTCCTTCTCCCTCTACCCTTTCTTACCCACTGCCCACGAAAATCAAAAAGGCGTTCGGAGCGGCGGCGGCGGGATATTTTAGCTGGGAGACGGGGTTAGCGGCCCCTCTGGCAGCCGCAACAGGCCTGATTAAAACCGGGAACAATAACAGAATCTGATTTAGTCCTGACACCATTAAACAAACACAGCCCCAAATCCCAAAGCTATTAAACAAAAGTCAGGAATAATTCATAGGGAGACAATAGCTAGATCCTCACCTTCTTTAATTACAGGTTATTCATTGCATTCAAGTTAATAATAGCTGTTTTTTCAAGCTCCTAATTCAACCCTTAAAGAGTTAACGGGCTCTTGGTTTGGCTGCCCTGACAACACGGCGCTTCTCAGTCTTTGCTTTGGTGCATAGGAGGTAATTAGGTTTATATTCCTGGTTTGTTTGGAAAAAGAAAAAACTAAGCAAAGACGGTCAGTCTACAACACACCTGAAGGGACAAACTGCGCCACACAACGAATCAAGCACCGCCGAGTGGCCAGCCAAATAAAAGTGAAGGTGTAACCAGGCAGACGACAGACGGAGTGAAACTCATTCACCATTAATGATGCAAACGTGTAATTCAGCACTGCTGATTGACATCAGCCTCACCGTTTACTGTTCCTTCTCTTCCCACCGGGTCAGAGCCGTTCTGAATCGGTGCTAACGCAAACCGAGCGCATCCTGCTGCTGCTTCACATTAAAAGCATTCAGCTGGCAAAAAATAACAATAAAAAAAGGACAGGGGTGGGCTTTTACTGTGAAGAAATCACAGGAAATCTCGCTCCTGGCGTTTGAGGAATGCAGATCATATTCAAATGTCGCAGGTAGTGATGGAAAGAAAAAGAAGAGAGCTGCCACAGTGAGCTGCTCTATGACAAGCCGCACGCCTTCAAGTCCTCAAGAAGGTAGGCGACCTCGCCGTGCCCTGCCGCTGCGTGGAAACCGGCTCGTGCCACGTGCAGCGTGAAATTAGGTTGCGGCTGCTCACTGCACGGTGGAACAACGGTCACCGGGATTGCATCATGTTCTCCATGACAAGAGAACATGTGCACACAATAACAAGTAGGTTTGTCTTCCAGAAAGCGGAAAGAAGTTAAAAAAAGAACAATTTTAACCCATTAATATGCAAATTTATTTTACAAAAATCTAATCAGAGGATCTGGCCTACTCAATATGGGGTGCTTGTGGTGTAAATATGAAGAATACAAAATGGTCTTGAGTTATGTTCACAAAAGAAAATCAGTTTCCTCCAAAACGAAGGTGATGAGCGACCTGGCGTTAATTTGAGCTTGTTTGCTTAAAGTGCTGAGGAGCTACAGCAGTTCATGGGAAATCAATGGGCCCTCATTAATATGCAAATATTCAAAATGTAATCAGATCATCTACTCCATATTAAGTACCGATGGTGTAAGTAGGCACCATGGTGGCATGCCATAAAAGGGCTGGTTATTTACTGGCTTATTTGTTTATGTTTGGTGTCCCCTAATCAACCAGCACTAAAATCTGAGGGACTGGAACTTTGATCAAGGCTTCTACTAGACCTAAATTTAATCTCCTCCCTCTTAAGTCGATCACGCCACTGTACGCGTCCGCTCGGGCGCTGCGGCGGTCACTTCGTTTGCCGCGGAGGCGCCGGGCTGTTTGCATTTCGGCGGCTCGGCGCACGGACAGGCGGCCAGGTCGTTTTGCTGTTGACACGCGGGGATTTGGGGGAATCTGCACAGACAGAGGCATATTTCATGCATGATTTGAAGTCAAGCTGCTGAACAAGCGCCGTGGCCTGCGCCCCCGACTCCCAGCCAAGTGCGTCGTGCCCGGCCAACCTTGTTCTTACACACATGCACACGTGGGCTTTCCATACACACACACACATTCAGTATTAGCACTGGCAGTGTGCACGAGCTTCTGCACGCCGTCCGTGAGCAGCGCCCATTTGGGTCTCTTTTAAAGCAGTTCTGTTTTCTTTACTGGATGATCACAGACACTGAAGTGATAGCTTTGAGACTCAGCGGCCCGATCTAAAGCGCTTGAAGGAAATGTCCGGACAAACAAAAATAAATAAACAAGCGGGAAAAGTTGCCTGTTTGTTCGGTTTCTGGTGTCTTCACTCTGGGAGAAGCAGAGGGCTTTGATGGGATATGAAAGACCTGTTGATGTGGAGCTGGTGCAAAAAGGGTCACAAAGGCAGGATGGCTCTAAAGTGGGTGCCAACAAGCAATCTTAGTGAAAATCCCCCTGCAGGAGGAGGATCAAGCTCACACTCTGTTTGCTCATCCCCCTTCCTGAATCACGCCCTCAATCAGCATTTTTATTTCCATCTGTTTGATTAGATCCCCACTCCCTCTCTTTAAAGGATCCAACTGTTTTTTTTTTCTCCTTTTTCCACTTCTGCTCCTTTTCCTCACTCAGGCAGAAACGGAATTATTTCAATACATTTCACCTCACTTGCCACAAATAAGGGATTGTTTTATGTCTTATCCTTTTGCCTACTGAAACCTCATCCTTCCTCCCCGTGTCTCTTCCCACCTCTGCCTCTTTATCCAGTTCTGAGAGCTGTGTGTGTGTGTGCGTGTGTGTGCGTTCGCGCGTGCGCGCGGGGAGGGAGCAGCTGGAGCATCTGCAGTCGTCTCCTCTGACAGCAGCACAGCATATGGCGGGGCCCTGTGAAGGATGGGTGCTGTCACCCGGCAAAGTGCTTACCCACCGACAGGAGAGGCGAGCCGCACTACCACCGCGAGGAAGAGGGGGAAACAGCTGAACATCAGCACCCCACTCATTTATTCTCCCGCCGTCACCTCGCTCCGGGAGGGACACGGCGGAGGAGCCATAAAGGAAGAGACCTCCGACCGGCCGCCGGCGGCCAGCACACCGGTAACGGAGCGTTAGAGGAAACCGCGTCATAAAAAAATCAGGAGACCAAAAAAAAAAACCAACAAAACACTGGCTCATCTTCCAATTTGCACATTCAGGCACTGATCCTCACACTCGCACTCATCACCCTTTTGTGTCTCACGCGGAGGTGCAGAAGCATGCATGACTGGTTACCATACAGTACTGATAAAAGCTAAACATACGCACACAGCTTTTTGCCTCTTATTCTGCCACACACATTACTATTACCGCTGCTTCTGTAGCTAAACGTTTCTTTTTTGGTCTTAGTTGTATTTTTTTATCTTAAAGACACAGTAAAATGAAAAGTTTTCAAGTTCTGATTATTGGTTTCAGCGATGACTTTTACTTATTTCAGCTTTGATTCGATGGGAGGGAATTCAAAATGCTTCCTTGTTGCAGGTGTTAATTAAACATGGCACCATAGGTAGTGAATTATATCAGCATTTAAAAATGAACTGATTTATGCTACAGTTTGTGGTTTCACTTTTGTGAATGCTGTAAATTCTGGCTCGCACCCATTTAGCAGCAACCTTGGGAGCCTCTGTCAAGCTCCGCCTCGAACATTTCAACTTTCTTAACAAAGATACTTTGTAATGTAGTTGTGAATTGAACTGGGGGAGTTTCATGCCGATCCAAGCCTTAGACGTGCTCCAACCACAAGTCACGCAACAGAAAATTTTGTTAATAGATTTTTACTGCTGGAACCAGAAGTGCCCATCCGAGCTCCTCGTATTTCAGAAATCTCTTCAGTTTTGGTTGGAAATATGTCACATGACTGAAAATAAAGACTTTCCCAATAAATCCATGCAGTTTTAACGAGGAGATACTGTATGCGCGGAAGGGAAACTGTTCTTTCTTCTATAGCACCTCGCAGCGACAAAAAAAAAAAACATAACAGGTGAAAACCGTCTTCTTCATCTCCACCCATTTCTCACTTTCTGTGTAGATCAGACGGCCGCCAAATGTGCAGCAGTTCTCAATTTCACAAGTGCTCACAACTTGAATGGGAGGACAATCGAATCAATGCCAATCCAGTCATCATCAGATGTACTCTGCAATACACACACACTACACTGGAGCGAGTCGTGCTGGTTGTTGTGGGGAAGGAACATTCGGCCTGATTGTAGATGAGAGAGGAAGAAAATCAATGGCTTCCAGTTTGGCTCTTACACTTGAATGCTGCTTTTCAAGCAGCAATTTAGATCATTCCTTCTATTCCTAAATTAGACAATTTTTTTCCCTTTCAAGGTGAGATGCGTTGTTTCAGGATCTGATGGGTTTAATGCACTTGGACGCAATTTAGCAAATACAAATATTTTATCATATAGCGATATCAAAACCTATGCGTGTGTTTCAAAGGGGCAGGAGACTTCTCTTCTAACCAGTCGTCAAGTGTGATACCCAACTGGTGAGAGCGGTCCCCTTCTATCGTCAATCACCCTTTGTCTGCACTTTTTAATACAAGGCCAGACTAATATATGGGCAAGCACAGCTTGAATCTTTCAGCGATGTGAAGCAAAGAAGGTGCATGATGCACAGGTGTCAAAAAGCCAAGGCGCTGATCTTTTGGGATGTCAGTCCCATTTTTGGTGGACATCATATATTAGTATGTCCCCTTGCTGAGATGACCACAGATAAAGTGCAGCCTATCAGTGGCTAGAGAGGAGCAATAACCTATACCATATGTTGTATCTGCATGACGGACACAGATTATCAGAGCATGTCCGGCGTGTTGCTCCTGCAGCCACAGCAGAGCGGCGAGGGAGCGATAGCAGCCGCCGCCGCCGCCTCGGCGAAAGAAAACCAGATGTGGTTGGCAGCGGCAGCTCTCCGACTCCACTTCTGGCCGACGAAAGGTGGACCGCTGTGCTCCTCTGCTTTTCAGCAGCCAATTTAACATGACTGACAGATAAGTTTCACCCTAAACTTCTCCCTTCCGAAACAGCCCCTTCCCTCCCCTTCAGTCAAAACAGACAGACCAGAGCAGTAGCTCCTAACAGCGTCAGCCGAGGAGACTCCGTCTGCAGGCAAATCACGACGGCACCGAGTTTGCCAGGAGCTGCGGGAGCCCACGCTTGCGTCTGGCGTGGAGAACTTTTTTTCGGAGGCGCTGCATTATCTATAGCTTCAACGGCTAGACTGCGACGGTCCGACCTCAGAGCGAGCGGTGCCGACAGCGAAGGAGAGCGAGAATTTAACCTCCTTTACCTCTGTGCCTCATTAGAGGAGAAATGAGAGAAGAACGGGGGGAAAAAAACACATCTCATCCACATGAAAGCATCCTTCCTTTATTACATTAGATCCAAACTATCTTGCCCTTTTGTTTTTCATCCTGTATCAGTGCTATTTTTCTCTCCCCCCCTTAATGCCACCCAGCCGGCCCACTTTTCCTGATAAGGGCCTTTCCTTCAATTCCTCCTCACTGTGCCTCCTGCCCCTCCTCCTTTATCTCGCGCTGTCCCTCATGCTCTCGCTTTTGACAGCCAGCGGAGCACCTTTAATGGGAGCTATCTCCTCATTAAATACCTGCAGGAGTCTACAGCGCTTTGGCAGCGACCGAGAGAGAGAAAGCGAGAGGGAGACAAAGAGAGAGAGACAGAGAGAGTGGCAGCTGGTGTTGTTCAGGCCCTCTCCGACATGACATATAGCCAGATTCCCTGTGCTAAATTTGAATTACTAATGTTTCCAGAGGCAACTGCACCGAGCACGGGGACCACAGGTCAGGAGGAGAGGTTGATCCAGCGATCCCCCCTCCCTCACTGATCTGACTTCTCCTCATCGCCTTTTTGCCTCTTTGACACTCGACTACACAGAGGGGAAAAAAGCCGGGTGACGGAGGAGGGCAAAGAGGGTAGGAGCAAAAGCAGAGGGGCTGAGCAGAAGGAGGAGACGAGCGACATGGGAGAGAGGTGAGGGTGGAGTGAGTTGGGGGGGGGTGAGAAAGTGTGATGCTCAAAGTGGGAGGAAGCGAGGGGATGAAAAGAAAAAGAGGAAAAGAGGAGGGGGGTGGGTCTGAATGAGAGATAAGATGGAGGGGAAAAAGAGGAAGCGGTGGAGATGAGAGAGGAGAGAAGAGGGAGCGAGCTGGGCTCTGGGGCGGTGGGGTTCTCTCAGATGCGGGACGGGACCATCTGGACGAAAGCGGCGCCAGGTCTCTGACGGTAAACACTGGGCTTCACTTTCGCATGGAAAAAAAAAACAAAAAACAGGAAGAGCGATCCGAGCACGCGCTCCACGCTTTGTAACCGCAACATCCGCCCCGCCGTACCCCTCTCCGACTCTGCCGACCGTTCTGTCCACGTGTTTGCAGAAAACGCTTCCAGACATCACAATTGGCAATCTCATTACTTTCTGCACAAACATCCCACTTCCAGACGGCCTTTCTGCTGGAACACACTGCCTTCCGGTATGTTTTAGGATTGATTTTGAAACACCGCCGCCTGTCTATAGATCACATCTTTGACTGGCTTCAACAATGGTGGACCTCTCGGGTCACCTGGTGGCGTTCCACTGCACGTTTCCTCAGTTAAAAAAAAAAATCAGATATGGTGAAGCTTAGTTATCATGCCACACGCGCAGGACCATGGGACCTGAGAGTACTTTTAAATCTTAGAAAATGTTCTCTGCCTTTTTTATTTATGTACTTTCTCGTTGCCTTTAATGTTTTTTTTTCTGTTGTACACAGTTTTTATATTATGCACATTGATTTTTGCTTGTGTATGAAATGTGCTGTATAAATCAGGTTTGCCTCACCTGGCTTGTTCATCAGCAGAGTTGGCTAGTTACCACAGAGCAGCGGATATTTGTATTTATGGGGTGGGGTGAGCGGCCACAGAGGAGTTGAACCAGCAACCTCCAAGTCGACTAATCCTGCCCTCTTCCAGCAACCGGTCTCATCCTCTCATCCAAATGATGTCCCAACGAGACACGCACGATACATGCATAAGATACTCCTGCACAAATACCCCCCCATCCTGCCTGGCTCTGGAAAAGCAGCGCTGCCCCTCCCACCCCTCTGTCAATAAGCCCAGTTTGGAAACACTTTAAACAGACTTGCACTGTGCTCGGCTACAAAAAGGGAAAACTTGAAGACACGCTCTCCTCCATACCCGCAGGGTTAATTAGAATTGTTTTAAACAGCCACTGCCATGCTTTCTGAAACATTTATGGGGTGCATGCATTACAACTAAGGCATTAACATATCCGGAAAGTTTAACCTCTTCTCTGCTCCCTGGCTCCACGAGGGGGAGCGGGGATGGGTGCAGGGGGGTGTGGAGGGCGAGAGACAGAGGACAGTTGACCTCTGCTGCCCCCTGTGTTGCAGCCGAGAAACAACAAGAGAATTTTTGATGAGGACAGGCAGCCAGCTTTGGATCAGAGGGATCGGAGCCAAGCCGCCACGCCGGCTGAATGACAATCAGCTTGTATGTTAGTGACGAGAGAGAGAGAGAGCGAGAGATCTAAACCCAGAGGCTATGTAGTACCAATAAAAACATACATTATTCACTAACAGGGACATACAGTGAGTGGTAGTGATGAATAAAAAGATGAGTGAAACAGGAATTACAGTTGTGATCACTCCGAGGCAAAAATCACAAGTACAAACAAGAAATTTGGATATTTCAACAGCCTTCATTATTTTCAGATTTTAGTGAAATTCTACACTCTGGGGTATCTAAAAAGTTCTATTTTTATGTATGTGTTGGGGGGGGGGGGACCTTTCTGCATTTATAGATAGTGATACAGCCAAGACAGGGCACAAGGACTCAGCCTTCACACATGTTAACCCCCCCCAAAAGAAAGAATTCTATTAATTTAAACACGATCCAGTGTCAGTATGAGCCGAGATCACAATTTCACAGATGCCCATATTTATCTGCCATGTTGAAATATCTCTGTGTCTGATGAATATTAATTTTGATCTGGCAATATAATCAGGATTATCATATTCGGCTGCGAAGCCTGTGCTATGAATTTCTACTGGAAAGATTTTGAGCTTAAAAGAAAGAAAAAAAAGCAATCTCCATTTTACAAACAAGGTGAGCTCAGGTGAACCGCCTCGACCCCTACCTCGCAGAAAAGTGTCAGTTTGTCGTCGGGCAGCAGGCCGTTGGCCTCGTCCAGCAGGAAGTCCCTCCTGATGAACTTTTTGAAGCCCCAGTCCTTCCCCTGGACAAACCGGTAAGCCCTCTGGCTCTCTGCAGAGAAAGCACACGCACAAACAAGGTGAAACCAGATCATTTGGAGCCTTTCGCAACGTGATTAAGCTCCGCATGTGTGAATGTGTGTGTGCAAAAGAGAAAGTTTGGTTATGAGTCACGGCCATAAGCAGCGGAGGAACAATGGCGAAAGAGGCTGGGTGCAGGAAGTATTGCCTGCAGGGAGCTTTTAACACTTCAGAGGAAAGCAGAATCTCTCTCTTTCTCTCCCTCTTTCGCTCTCTCCATCCTTTCGCTGCCACATAAAGACTGGTGGTAAACATTAGAAGGAACTGCTGCGCCTCTTTGGCCAAGAAGTGAGAAATTGCAGGGATCAAAGCAGCCCAATTATCATGTGTTTATGGAGTGCCAATTATCTCTGACAGTGGCAGGAAGGATTCTGTAACACTCAGTTGCACCACAAAGACAGGGGAAAGGTGCAGGAGTTCTTGTGTGCACGACAGTCGCGCTGTGGGGGCGGTCGCGGCAATCTACAGTCACCTAACAGTCGCAAACGCTCACGTACAGGGTCAAAAGATAATGGCCGCGGACACTGACTGCCGTAGAGATCACAGCAAATTAATGCTAATTGCCGACAGAAAGGAAACAGGGCACCAACACATAAATTTGCCACGTAACTGGAGCTCTGTTGGAGGGATGTAGCGCCATTCTTTGGAGAAATTACATCATTCGCCATTTTGTTACAGAGAAGAAAACGCTCCCTGGGATTTCTGAGCGTGCTGTTTTTGATCCCCTCTGTGTATGGAGACATAGTCCACCCCCTACCTTAACGTACGATGACGGTTTTAGGTTTTCATGCTCCTTTTCCTGCAGAGGGCTGAACGGCCGTACGGGAAAATGAAACCCATGCAAACAAACCGCGAGACACCGCTTCATTTCTCAGGTCTTTTCATTCGCAAGTCATCAAGACCCTGCCAAGGATGCACCGATAAAAAAGATCTTAACACGCATTTGTACGACTGGGCTATGTAGACAGCTTGCTTAAATTCACACATAACAATCACCACAATCACAACAGCTGGACCGACGCTCGTTTAACCGCACTGACAAAGTGTAAAAGCGTCTCCAGTCTACATACAGTGCATCAGATCCACGGATGTAAATGAGCATTTATGCGCGGATCCAAACAGAAAAGCATATCTGCAAACCTAACAGGCAGCTCTGCAGAGAGGGGCGTTAGTAATAGGAAGGGTAGGGATGCGCCTTGCAAGGCATCCAATTCCACATGAGGATTATTTTAATATACATGTTATCGTATTCCTAGAGGCATGAAATACTATGAGGTGAAATGTGCAATTATTCAAGACTTTTAAAATGGAAAATCAGGCCTGTAATGTGACGAGAAGAAGCATGAAAATGAAAACAAGTGTACAGAACATGTGCGTGCATGGGCGGCCCCCGTTTAACGGACTCGCCTCAGCCCTTTTTAATGCTCCCAGTTCATCATTCATGACATTTAAGACTTCTGCGGGACACGCAGGCAACCGACAGTATATCCATCCACGTCTTCGATTCATATGTTAATGCCAGGCAATAAAACTGTACTGTAGTCTACTGTAAACCTGGCTAAAAAGGGCACAAAATAGTAAAAGATTCCTGTTAAAGGCTTGACAGAGCTAGCTATGAGCTACACAGTCGCCACACGCCGAGAAGTCGTCACCTCTCACGCTCGCACATCGGCGGCGTGAGCACACTACATGTGTTCGGCCCCGGCGGTTCAAACAGATTTCTCTCCAGGCCGCTCTTGCGCAGAGATCCCTCCAGGAGATCTGCTGACAGATCACAGTGGGAAGTACTAAGATGAAGTGTCAATGCGGCTGCTAGATCCTGTGTCAAATCCTCTGTTTGGATCTGAGGGAGCAGGCAGCCAGAGAGGGGATTGGAGGAGTGCAGTGCATATGCAGTTAGTCCCACTACTGCTCATGCAGGGGGTCCTCCACTGTAATCCCCTGCTTCTACACCCTGTGTACGCAAAGACGCTGGGAGGAATCACCATGCAAACACACACACACACACACACACACGCAGGCGTGCCTGCAAACCGGTGCACGGAAATTAAAAATCTATGCGCTCTGCTTTTGACAGTATTCATTGTTCTGCCACCATGTGAAAGTGAGGGGGAGTGTGAATGTTTCCAAATAAGAGGCTGAGCCAAAGTCGAGTCGGTTTGAAGAGCCAAACTTCAGTGGCCTTGGTACACTGTACTGTTTGCAGGCACGCAGCATTAAAGCTGGTACGTGGATTTCTCTCAGAGGTCTGAAATAACTTTCTCTGCTGATCGTCACTCACTCTTTCATGGCTGTTAAAGTCGTCTGATTAGGCCTCGCCTGTGTGCGCATTTGGGTTTTAAAAAAGACCAGCAGTTAGGAGTGCCCACCCCCACCAGCAGCAGGATCTGGAGCAAATTTCAGGTGTGAGGAGAGGTGAGTGAGATTGGCAGGACAGACAGGGGGGGGGGGTGAGGGAATGTTGAAAGAATCACCAGAAGACTAGGGGACAAAAAAGGGACAGGGAGAGAAGGTGTGACTTCTTCAGTGCTCACCCATGACGGTGAGGTGCCTCTGTGTGCGTGTGCACACGCATACAGGCACCAATGATGAGAGTGTGTGTGTGTGTGTGTGTGTGTGCTAAGCTAACGGCACGCCGCCGTCTCCGGTCGGGCATCAGAAACCTGCCGTGGCCGGCAGTCAACTACAGGTCAGTTCGCTGGCGCTCGCTCTCTCAGCTGAATGCCGAAAAAGAGCTGGACAGCGGAAAAGAGTGGCACGAAGGACAGATTGTCAGCCGCAGGTAGGAGACTGTGTCAAGTGTCACACCTGCGGTGACATATGGGAAAGGTAAGGTGGCGTTCACGTGAAAAATCACAGCTGCAATGAAGACATGTAGGGGCCCAGTCTATAAAGAGCAAGTTTTTATTCTTTAATAGTCTCCCGCCATTGACGAGTGAAGATTCTCACCCTCTCGGAAGAAAAGGTGGCGAGGAAGGTGGGAAAAATGAGAAGAGGAAAAGCAGGCGGAGACGCCAGGGGGCGTTTGAGGAGGCAGGGCGTCCACACGGCTGGTGCGCAGGACGAGAAGGTCGCCAGAAGACGAGGTGGCGTGCGGAGGGAATGACGGCCGACACAGCGGCCGCGGGCGCCACATCTCTCATCGCTGTGCCGCTTACGCGCATGACCACCAGCTGACCGTTCTCACACCCACATCCCCACCTCTAAGAACCCGCCCGGTGACGTGAAAGGGCACACGCGTTAGCACGGCCATCATCTGACAGCACCTCATTCTACCCAGGCGCACGCTTCGTTTTCGGACCAAAGCTCACTTCGAACTTTATTCCCATTTCACATGGGCTGGCGTGAAGCAGACAAATGTACGTATAAACATGACACGCAATCTTTCAGAGAAGAAAATCTAATCCCTATTGAAGACTGAGCTCTATAAACCAGTGTCAGCACAAACATGTCTATTGACATTCTTTCTACCAGTGTCAATACCATCTGATTATGTAAAGACTGACCAATAGCTTCTACTCTATTAGCCGTGCTCCACTTACCCACACAGAATGCCTGATCACCTCCATCAGTTACCGAGGGCAACGGACTCTGACAAGCTCACACCCAGAGCTTCAATTAACTGAAGCAAAAAAAAACACAAAAACCCAATGAATCTCCTGCTACAAAACGCAGAGGCAGCCCACACAAAAAACCTGCTGTAACTCGACTCTCCGACCAACTCATACACACATAAGCTCCCTTCGCCTTTGGCTACAGCACAACAAAAACCATTGTCTGTAGGGGAGACTTAACAAGGAGACTATTTGAATACAAAACAGCTTGCGGCACCGGATGAGAACTTTCCATCTCTTCTCACCGAGCTGTCAGAGCAGGAGTCTGCAGGGGGGCAGCTGTTTTCTCTGGCAAAGAGAAGGAGGAAGGAGGGGACGTCAGGAGACAAGTTACAACCCACCCCAACAGCCTCGGAGGAGAGAACCAGCACATTAAGCCGGGGAGAGAAATGATGCGGCCAAGCCGGGAGTACGGCGCGGGGAGGGAGGGGGGGCTGCCTGAATCTATCTCCATTAGCGAGTGCGAGCCATCAGAGGATCCAGGCGCAGTCGCACACTCTCTGGTGGGGGGGCTCAAGGGCTGACTGATGGGGTGTTTCACCAGATAATGTCAAGCTTTCCAGTCAAAACCTGCCATCGCAGTGCAGCCCCGTGTATTTACGGCCTCCTCTTTAAGTGCTGCGGGGACGCTTTAATTCTCACCGTGCGCACGTCGGCCCGCGCCTTGCCACAAATCAAAATTGAGACTTCCTGCGAGTGGGTAAAAGTTTAACGGCCAGTGTGTGTCCAGTGCTTTTCCATTAGCGACAGAGACTGGCTTGTGAGTGAGAGCGCGCCTCCTCCAAAAGCAACAATAGAGTTCAGGCAGAAAACTCAAAACAGCAACTTCAGCCCCTCAGCTGTTCGGCTAAGTACTGAGGATTTCCAGCGGTTACAGTTTGACGTGTGCCTTTGACAGCAATGGTACTCTGCTACTACAGCTACATTTCAGCAGTGAGCTCACAGCTTCAGAGCATCTCTGCCTGTCTTCGCTCACTCGCTCTTCTACCAAACTATGCTGGTTTACAGAACTCTGACTTAATATGCATTGTATTAAAAACTGTCACCACAGGGACAGAGCATATGAGCAGGCCAAGCGCTGACCTGCCACATAAACAGTCCACAGCCAACCAGCTTTCTTAATTAAGGCACTTTGTTTTTATTTGGCTTTTTTTTTTTCCTCGAGGCCTGGATTAAATTGGATTCTAAATGATCCAGAACCAATAGAGCAATCTTTACTGCCATATTCTTAGACGGAGTGCTCACTAAAGTGTCACAAATATGCTAGCAGTTGGGTAATTTTCTCTTGTGACAGGGCGAGCAAAGTGGAGGGCCCAGGTCTCCCCGGGGGAATTGTGGGAAGATTGGAGGAGGGCATATGGCAAGAATGGGATGGGGTGTGCGCCATGGAGCACACCATTTATAGCCGAAAGCCCCTTGAGACACAAAAAGAGAGGGGGAGAGGAAAATGAGAGCCTCTTCACTTCAGCCCTGCTCACGAAATGGCCAAGCAGTGAAGTCGTACACCTCAAAGGTCTATTTATTGCTCATACCACAGGAAAATCCTCTCCACAACGCCACACCTCACCAGAATGAAGTATAATAGCCAGGAGAGAAAGCTTTAAGGACCACAACTGCAGTGAGGTTCCGTTTTCTTAAACCTGCTGCTGAGAATTAAGAGGTGGTTTTCCAACATTACCGGACAGAAGTGGAATAAAAAAAGGACGGGATAGAGGCGCAAAGGAGGCGACATGGATGCGAGAGCAGGGAGAGAGAGAGGCCTGAATGAGCAAATGAGGGACCGAAGGCGTGCCGCAGAGGGATGGGGGGGGGGTTGTCGAGTTCACACGGGGGAATGTTTCTTAGCAGGAAAAATGATTTCCCTTTCTACACAACCTGCACCGCAGGGGGCTGCGCCGGGTTTCGCCGCATACGCCTCCTCCGACTCGAACACACTTCCGTCTCCCTCCCACCCGCCCCGTCCTCCCCCGTCCTCCCCCGTCCTCCCTCCTCCAACGCTTCCTGTACAGTACGCTGCAGGGCACTGGGAGAGAGGAGGCAGCCAGAGAGGCTGATAACCAGGAAGCGGTCACATCTGGCCCTCACTAATTCAATTCCACACAAGTTTGCTTTTCCTCCCCATAACATAACCTAATTTAAGAAAAAAAAAAGCAGGAATTGGAGGCGCACTCATTTCCAATTCATCAATGGGGAGAGAGGCCGAGGAAGACTTCTGAAAAGGTTGGGTCTTTTTTAATTAAAATCAAAATTGCCTCACGCTACTCTGAATTATATATTTACTCGAAATGAATCCAACCGGCAGTGATTACACAAGCCCATATGGCTATCAATACTTCACGTTATTAGCCACACTCGGCGTATTAGACACACTCCCCACCTCCTACATGTACAAATTTCAGTGCCCCAAAGACACAGGTGTGACTTTTTAATTTGGAAACTCTACAAACCTTGAGCTATCTAAGGTTTTCTGCTGACTTCTCTGCAGCTCGGCCTTTAATAGTTTTCAAATGCCCGCATATTTCCAACGACAAGTTAAGAAGAAAATATTGAAACGGCAGACAGAAAATGAAAATGCGGACGCGTTTCAGAGTGCCAGTCTGGATCAGCGTGGGATTGGTCAGGGTCCGGGGCTCCGACTTACCCATGGCTTTGGTCTCCTCTCCCTTGGCATTGAGGATGGAGAACTTGAACTTGGCGCGCACCTCGCTCTTCGGGCAGCTGACTAAGAGCAAGTACAGTGACAGATAGTCTTTGCTCTCCTCATCCAGGCCTTTAGGATTCACACGCAAACACCTACGGGGGAAGGAAGGGAGGAAACGGGACGAGTGAGACTGATAAAGCTGAAACGTAACGTGCCGCTTCGATCCCTGGAAGCAGTTCTCTTTATTACTGTGTGAATAATAACGTTATTCCAGTAATGATATTATTAAAATGCTTCTTTTTATTTTTTGTTACAAAGCTGGAGTCACAACCGTACTCATCATATTCAACCCATAATGATAAGCTTTCACTTTCAGAGTGTCACAGACAGCTGAGATGTAACACCGTGGGCCAAACACAGACCTGACAACATAAACACATGCCAGTGTTTCATTGTCAAACAGCAATACACCGGCATAAAGCCGAACTGCCAACAGCGTTTTGCATTTTTAGGCTGATGCATTCGCACAAAGGGAAGGAAACGCAGATGCTTCGGTGATGCGACAGAGCGCACCTCGATACCGGTGCTGACGTATCAGTGTGGTATTGTTACCAAGACTGTGACACATCGATTGTGTGACCCGCCTCGACGAAGGATGCAACTTTCCTCCTAACCGTCCCGAATTTAAAATGAAAGGAGAGATTCCGAAATGTGCCACCTTTTTTTTTTTTTCCCCCCAGAACACAAACGCAGCGCAGGAACAATACATTTTATCCGAGGTATTCGACTAAGATGTGCTGTGTTCAGTGCATCAGCGCTGCAGCTGAGTCACAGTCTTTTTATGTTTGCAGAGAGCAGGCCCACCAAAAGAATCACAGCATTGCACAATGTATTTGTAACATATGGGCCGTTTGTTGCACGCGCTGCCGTGTATTTTTAGAACAGTTAAAATGAAACGCAAGCCCATATGGACAATTACCCAGCGTGTGAAATATGTGCAAGCTGGGCTCCTGCTAAATGTTTTGTTTGAGGCACTCATCATCATCAATCTGTCCCTGTACAGGTCACAGTGGCAGTCGGCTAAGAAAGGGAGAAGCCCCCCCCCCCTACACACACACACACACGCACACACACTTTCTCCAGCTCCTCCAGGTTGTCCTGGCATCCACGAAGCAATCAGGATGAACCGATCCAGCTCCATCACCTTTTTTTTTTTTTTTTTTTTTTTTTTTTAAATGGGAACCATTCCCATCTGCTGCAGTCCAGAGGCAGTGTCTCAGATCTCAGAAGACACGTGTCACCCAGGACAGTGAACTCCAGCCTTCATTTATCCATCCAGTTTCTGCTTTCTCGTCTTGGTCTGCAACCGGGTTGTACCTTCTACCAAGTCAGGAGGTCTGTCTCTTCCTGGGAAAATCCCAAGGCGTTTCAAGACCAGGAGGCGCTGGGTCAGACTCACTTCAACTCTAAGAAGCACAAGCGCTCTGAAAGGAACAAATTTGCTTTTCCAACTCCAGGGCAAATCTCCTCCACCTCTGGCGCCTTGCCACCGCACGCCGCCGTGGCTGCCTCAGTGACCGCTGCTCGAGCAATGCTCAAGGTTTCCCCAAAGATTTCTGACTCTGCCTCTGCCAACAGAGATGTCTTTCGCCAAGGACATGTGGAACGCAGTTAACTGACTTTACATGACATTTAAAAATGTCCCCCCCCGTCTCCGCACCGCTCGCAATTATGTCGAACACATTCATTCTCGCGTTTATCGTGCTTTTATTTTTCACTCTGAGCGCGACGGGAGAAAAAGAGGACGCAGCCAGATTTGTCTCAAATTCAAGCGTGACAAACAGCCCAAGAAATTATTATTCCGGACACAGGTGGAAGTAAACATCAGTGACAGACGAGATGAAGGCACGCGAGATAAAGTAAAGCACCTGCACGCGGACGGCTTTAATCTCCAGAAAACAATCTTCCGCCTCTCACGTGCAACAAGTGGGCCAGCCTTGAGGGAGCTGTTTGAGAACATTTTCTCAGAGATTTCAATATCTGACCACTCGCACGACGCACCTCTTACTAACCATTTGAGTTTGTCGTTGGCTCCGGAGGAGAACGTGGAACTTTTGATGACCTCCCCCATCTCCTCGCGACAGAAGCTGAAGTTGTTGATGGTCCACATGTAGGAGAACTTCACCACTTTGATCTGCGCAGAGGGGACACAGGGAAAGGCTGAGGCCACCATCTTTTTTTTTATTTATTTATATATTTATCCATTCTATATGGGTAAGTGGTGTTCGGTCAGCCTGGACTTCAAAACCGCACATCAAAACTGCCTTTCATCTTCGTAAACACTGACAACAAACGAAGGGACAGAAGAGAGGATAGCGTAAAAAAAAAAAAAAAGAACAATTTTGCAAGGACAGAGGAAAAGATGAAAAAACAGACGCCATCAATGACATGCTTTATCTGCCTTAGTTCTTAACAGGGGGAGTGATAACTGAACCGTCACGGCCTGAGCTGCAATGACTGAAACAAACACAATTTCACCGTATACATAACCTTTGAAACAAAGAAAACACCTAAAATGACACCAATTTGTTTGCGAGAGACAAATTATGCCCGCCATGCCCGAATCCGTGGGAGAAACAGCAGACATGGTCCCCGCCCGTTGGGCCTGTCGCCAGCTGGAGAAAACTAAGTCGCATGAAATACGAAGATTTCCTGATTGATCACATTCGTCTGCGGTGGCTCTTTTCCCCTATTTCTAGATGCAACGCCCGTGTCAGGGAGCCAGTGCACTTTATTTTCACTCAAGAAAAAATACGCATGTATATGCATGAAACTGATTACACCACAAAAAAAACCATTTTTCCACCACTTCAGAGGGACCAGCGTAGAAACCTGGAATTAAAGAGCTACCACAGTGTAGTGTTGTGTTGTGCGGTCACACATCCTTTCTCACCTGAGTGTAACACCAGCTCTCAGCCACGGGGCCGCTGGACATTTCCGCCGGGGGAGAGGGGCTCGGGACTCTGGACATCGCCAGCCTTGATGCGGACCTGAATGGGGCCGGAGGACCAGCCAGGTGTCGGGGAGAGGCGGCGCGGGGGAGGGAGGGCCGATAATAAGTCAATCTGGCAGCCTCTTAAACAACACCTGCCGCACGGAGAGCTGCAGAGAGAGGAGTGCGATGCAGCAGGACGTCCGGGCTCCAAAATAGCTGCGGGCGCCCTGTAGGGACAAAGAAATACGGTCATTAAAATAACTTTAGACGAGCGAAACGCATTACTATCAAACCTGCGACCTCGCGCGCGCAAGCAAAACAACACGCGCACGTCCCCGGCCCAACGGTCTAATTGAGCGATATTTCCTGGAGAAGTAGGACATAAGGGCCCTGAATTCATTTGTTTAAATAAAAAGAGGCTTTGGGATACAAAGCACGGCGGCGGCACGCGCTGCCCGCTTCAGTCGGCGGAAGCTGTTTTTTATCTTCGCGTGGTTCCGTCTTTGTTTCTTTGTTTGAGGGGAGCGGAGCGCTGTGACAGCCATCTGATTCCAGCCAGGCTACGCCCGGGACACCCCTGCTCCATGTGAAAGGGCAAGGTTTCAGACTTTCATTTCAAGCTGCCGGTGTGCACTCGTACGAACACACACAAGGTCACACGGTACTCTCAGGAGGCAGCAATGGCTGAGAAAGGTTCATTCTGAAAAGCAGCGATTGAGATACAATTAAATTACAATACAATTGAGATTCACACAGCAATGGTCTCACAGATTCTGTGGCGAAGGGAAACTTCCTCATTATATCCGTCTCATTTTTGTTCCTTTGCCACACAAGCGGCCTCATGGGAGAATCTTGTCGGGGGGGGAAGAAAAAACAAAAAGAAAAGAAAATAGAAAAGGCACACGCGACGGTTTGGTTTCAAAGCTTCGTTTCTCTGCTGCCTAAATCTCTCATTTCCGCTGGTATCATAACCCCCCCCCCCGCTCCTCTCAAGTTCCTCCCCACACATGTCATACCGAAGTCATCGCAAGGTCTCAGGATCTGGCTTCTCCCAGTCAACCTGCACATGCTGCCCCCCCATCTCCTGCCAAAAGAAACCCCTTCCACTCCGCTGCTTAATTAGTGGCTGATTGAAAGAGAAGTTCAGGACCTGAGAAAACTTGGCAGAAACTGGGTACCAGACCGAGAGAGACAGAGCGAGAAATGAAGGAAAAAAAAAAAAAAAAAAAAAAAAGGCGAGTGAAGAGAGACCTCTGTCTTCACGATTGGATTCGAGACACCCGGACCACGACAGCTCCAGACCGAGACACGGCTTAATTAATGTTTAGAGACAACGCCTGCATCTGATCTTCCACAATTTGGTGCCCCCCCTTTTTTCTACTTTTGTGCCATTTGTATCTGATGAAAAACACTGGTGGCATTTTCGCTCAGTAAAACAATAAAATATTAATCACGAAAGTTGGGAGAACAAGGCTGCCCTGATTTGCAATTTAAATTACCTGAGACTTCCTGGCAATTAATTATAGTCCATATGAGTGAGTGAGGGAGCGTGCGCATGTGTGTGTGGGTGTGTGTGTGTGTGTGTGTGCGTGTCAACGTTCGTGCTTTGTTTCGCAGCACATCCGATGCACAATTTACCAAGTGCTTTCCTTGTATCCTGTCCCTTAAAGAGCGCCACAAATGCCAAGTAATCACAGGGAATCAATTTCAGAAAACATGACAACACTGGAAGCCCTGCTAACAGCCTCACAGCTTTCTAAATAGACCCAGATGACACTTAACCAGAATAAAGCAAAAGAGGGGTTTTTTTTGTTTTGTTTTTTTCCCCCCTCATCCTTTTCATGACAAACATCAAGAGCACAGCGGCAGAAGGAAGGAGGCAATAACAACTCTGGGAGATTGAGGAGATGTGCGCTAATCATCGGACTCCCTCCGCAGAAATGTCTTCAGACAGTTCATTTGTCACGGGAAATCAGATGATGACAGCGTGAATGGGAAGAATGACTAATAGGTGATAATGCACAAGGCACAGAGAAAAATAAATATTGTCACATTACAGGGCACGCCTGGCAGAGATTTGCAAAGGACCACACACGCACACACACAAAGGCAATTAAAAGACATGAGCGAGGTGGTAATGTAGGCACTCCGCTTCAGATAAGGGTTGAAGTGTTCGGCGCAGCTACTTGGGCTCCATCGGCAACTCGGAGCTTGGGTATAGAAAAAAAAGTAGCGGCGTTAGAGAGCATTTAGAGACAGCGATACAGGAAGAGAGGAAACAAGTTAACGCAGCATACGACTCAATGTCCTCCCCACCAAACGGGCGGAAACTAAAGGACCGGGCGACGGCTTACCGTGCCGCACACATGCGCACACAGGCCCTGCAGTGGATACAGCCTCCCTTCTTCCTGGGATTCAACTGTGCAATTTGCGAGGGCTGCTGTTGTATTGAATGACACTACAGCAGAGGGTGGATATTTCCCTCAAGTCCAAACGGCAATTGATCATCACACGAAGATGCGTTCAGGACTGAGTCCACTTTTGTACTAAGAAAAACTGATGCAATATTGTGATTTTTTTTTTTAATGATTAATGTGTAGAGATATATTTTTTGATATTTTACATGCTTATTCTGTAAAATGCCAGATTCCAAACTTTAATAAGACCATCACAATGTTTTTTTGTTTTTTGGTCCAAACTGTTCAAAACAAAAGTATATTTATTTTACTATTTATTATTTTATTTATTTGATATTATTTATATTATATTTATATTTGTTTAGTTTATTTTATTTTTGATGATATTAAACAGAAACAGAAATCTTCACACTTCAAAAGCTGACACCAAAAAATTATTATTTATGGGTTTTTTTTTTTTCATTTTTGCATTTTTGCTTGATCAGCGACTTCAAAGATGAAATCGATTATCAAAATTGCCTTAATTTCCTGTCAGGCGGATAACTGATTATGTCACAGCAACAGTGTGATATAGGTGCAAAATGTTTTGTCACTTTATCCCCACAAACGAAAATTCGTCACTGATGACGAGCGCGGGTGTTCTTCTGTCATGTGACACCAAACATGATTTGCACGACCCATTTCCAGCAAAACGGAGCAGATTGAGCCACAGTTTCCTGGCTTCGCACATTTAGAAAATAAAAAAAAACAAAAACGTAACACACTCGATTTAACCACAAGTAACTTTAACTAGATGAAGTTTCACAGCTGTTTTGGCTGACCTTGAAAACCACAGAGTCGTCACTGCAGAACAAACAAAAATCTGTACGTTGGTGTGTTTTCTGTGCGCAAAACGCAGCGAGTGTAAGAGGGAGGGGGAGGAGGAGGGGCCACCTCCATCCCACGTCCTTACAGTAGGTCCAACGCCTGCTTTCCATGGTCGGTAGGTGGGTGGGGGGGGGTGGGGGGTGGGGGGGTGAGAGAGACTTGGAGCCCATTTATATTCATTACAGAGAGACAGTCTGCTCTCACTCTGCCAGTTCTGCCTCCGTCTCTGTCACACACCTCAGCCTGCCGGGGAGGAGAGTCTGACAAACCTACAGACAGACAGATTCCACTTCCTCTCTATAAACAAAAGCTAAGCGAGGTGATGGCGCATCTGTCCCCCCCCACCCCCCACCCGTCAGTATGTGAGCCGGCGGCTGGCAGCTGCCCAGATACTGACCGTACGGCCACGCCACGTACAGTAACCACGCCACTGAGTCAATGCATCAGTGTAATAACACCTGCGCTGCGGCATTAACTCCATCTGCACGTTCTGCGGGGTGATAGCATGGACCCCTCCACATATGTCGCCTCCATCTGCAAATTCGGTAACGTGAACAGCTTACGATGCATATTTATACGGGAGGACACCTTTCTGTTCCTTTGTTTTCCCGTCTGCGCTCGCGACGGTCTGACTCGCTGGCAATGCACGTGTCGCCTGCATGGCCACGCCCACCTGAGGACAGTCCATATTTGTTTTCAGCAGGTTTCAGGATGTTATCTTTAGTACATCTCTTAAGGGGGAAATATTACTGGGCCTGATGGAGACCTTTCTCAGTGGTTACATCTACTGTAATCTAATTATTGCACAGTCTCAACAGAAATATAATCTGACAGGATTACACAGCTTCTGCCTAAGACTTTGCTATTTTCAGATCTATACCGCAGATGAGGCAATAACGCGTGGACTGATGATGGCACCGAAGAAGACACGCTCAGAATTGCTACTCTATGTTGTGTGAACTGTAAAGCCCTTGTTTCCGGGACTCGACCTGTCTCTCCCTGTTAACTGAATCAGCGGGTTTTATCCTCTGTTCAGCTGTTTCGCAGTCATCTCGTCGGGCCCAGATCCCTACTGTCAGACGAGGATCGAACGTCATCTCCGTACTTAACCTCGGCCGCGCTTTAAGCTGCGAGCAAATTTGCTCACATTATGATCTAACAAACTAAACCTGAGCACAGCAATGCGCACGTGGAGCAGTAAGCTCACACAGCAACACTCACATCTCTCTATTGGCTGGCTAACAGTGAACAGGGCTGATGGTGACCTTAGTGTAGTAAGTGCTGAAGATGCAGCAGCATCGTGGACTTTGTTGACCTGCGGTCTGCCCACATGTCTTTTTGCAGAGAACTGTTCTGCAAAAAGCTAGCTCCAGAGTGTTTTCTATTTGGAACGGCCACACGACCTGAATATTCAACTGGCCGGCCGTGGGGCCGCTGCTTGAGCTGGCCACTGATGTCAACTCCAGGCGAGCCCCAAACAAGCTGCTGTGCATGCGCACATATTTATGTTAGAGAGTGTCATAGCCATCAGACATCAATAAAGATTTATAATAATGTGTAAGTTCTCAGGCGTCCAGCCTGTGGTTAGGGCGAACAGCCACCTCCTCCCCACATCAGGTCCAGACAGGGACCTGATGTGTTACACGTCATACCCCCCTCTCCCTCCCAATGTCTTGTGTCTGATCTCCACTGCTACTAATGGTAACGGCAAAGTAAAACAAAAGATGTATCATAACATGCTAAAAATAAATTGTAACTGTCAAAACAGTTCTTTCTCTCTTGGTCTTCAAAGCAGGCATTGCTTTGCACTGCTACACTGGATAAGATTCAGTTTATATAATTACTAATACAATTAAAATGTAGGTAGAGGCGCTATGAAGATGCACGCACGCGTTAGTTGCTGGAGACAATGACGAGCCCGAGTATCAGTGGGTTTGGATGAAATAATCAAGTTTACCCCCAAAGAAAATCCTTGAGTGAGGCCATATGGCAGGGACGTCAGGCGACCAGGCCTGCTGTGAAGTAGGAGGTGAAGTCTGACAGAAGAGAGAGAGACGGAAAGCCTTCTGGAATTCATTACAGCGAGTGCTCAGACTGTCAGAAACAGAAAATAAATTCATTATAAAGGAGAAAAAACACAAAACAAAAACATACCCTACATACGAGCAGGCAGGCTCGCTCGCACACACACACACACACACACGAGCAATGTGTCTGTCTAAATTCCCTTTAACTTGAAAAATGAAAAGGAAACATCAAATACACAGAGCCACCCTCTGGCCTCTCCCTCAGGGCCCGGCTTTCTGCTGGGGGGGGAGAAGAAAAGCGGCGGCGCGGTGCTGAGACACCACCACAGCGGTGGATGGCGGGGGGCTTGTGGGGGGGGGGGGGGGCACGAGATCCAGCTACTGCGGGAGAGGGCTGCGATCACAGGCGGTGAACCCGGAGCGTTTGGAGGGTCACCTTGCGCGACAACAGGCAGCGAGCGAGTTGGAGAGGCGAGGACGGGGTGCGGAGTTTAGAGGGACAGACTACAAAGACTGAAGAGATGCCAAAAACGCTGGGCGAAGTAACAGGGCGCTGCAGCTGAGCGCAGGCATGATGCATTTCTTTGAACGCAAATCTCACTTTTCCACAGCTTAGAGTCAAACGCTGTGCTCATCTAATAGCACCCACACACACACCCGCACACACACACACCTCCACCCTCTTCCCTTCAGCTCTGGTGAGAAATCTGACAGAGGGTTAATGAAGCCTGTTCATTAGAAGGTCAGATTCCATTAAAAGGAGACAGCAGCTCCGATGAAAGTTACAGGGAGCATGTGCAGACGCATCTGGGGGATCAGCAAGACCGATCAAGTGAAGGAGCTGACCCCCATTTCTAAAAAAAAAATCCTGCACAGCTGGCTGGAGGTGCACTCGTTTCCTGTCAAGCAAGCGCACGCACACACATATGAAGGAAGCGTTTCCAATTCTCTGTTATGAGGGATTCAAGAGGTTTGGCAGCAGACGAGCAGACGGCCGTGCCGAGATGTCTCTGAAATTACAGGCAGGAAAAATCCAAACTGCATGAGAAGCTGCTGCGGGTGAGACTGGCAGGCAAAACAGGCAGAGGGGAGGAGAAGTGTCTCTCAGGTGCGAGGCGAAGACGCACACACGTGCGGACAGGGCCGGACATGTATGACAGTGTGGCCGAGATGCCGCCGAAAGCCCCGACGCTTGCCGAGATGACGGAGGGCCGAGCGCAAACTCGGCGGCGGGTCGTGGGGGAGACGCTGGAGTGTGTCGGATCCAGGGCCGCGGGAGGTGTGATGGATTAAGAGGCGCCATCACAGACAGAGGCCCTTCCCTGAACCGTGCGGCTCACCCCGGTGAAACAACATCACCACCCCTCTCCCTCTCACTGATGACGTCCTCCCTCGCCATGTCTCTCTTTTCTCCATCTCCTTATTTCTTCCCTACACATCTTCTCTGCCCTTCTTTTAATCCACACAAGACTGCTATAAGACCAGGCAGACCGTGACAGCGCCACGCGTCTTCCTCACCACTCTTGTCTTGATCACATTTCCTGCTTTGGAAGAGAGAAAATTGCACGAGAAATATCTTAAATTTGCGCGGCTTAGATTACAAAAATACCGTATTAAGTCTCACAGTGAGATATCTTCGCCCCTATTAATAATGGTAATATAGCTTCACTTCACAGTGAAGTAAGTGGTAACATCAATTAACTTCATTTGGGCTTGTGGTGCTGCTTTCGCAGATAGACTGACGTATGAACTGAATAATGACTGTTACAAATAGCCATGTCCATAACACACAGGGGCGGCCGATATTAACACTGCGATCACTCTGTGATCAAGTATTTACTCAGACCTGGATGCCAAACAGGGGGCAGTACGATAGTCAAGGTGACGTGAGCAAAAGATCACATCACAACGATCAAAACAATGACCTACAGTGGCTTGAAGCTGTTTTAGCCTGATGTAATGCCGAGGTCAAACAAAAAACGGGCAGAAAAGAACATTTTATCAGCCATTTGGCCTCTGCCGTCCTCCTCTCTGATCTTTCCCAAATCTCCGCTTTGCTCCCTGTGTGGCAGAGCTGCTGTGCGGCTCAGTGTCCTCGCTATGAAAAGGCCCAAACCTGAACCCAAACACACAGAGAAGACCTTGCTGGATGCAACACACACCTACCTGCCTCATTCATCTTTACAAGCCTTTGACTTCTCTCCAAAGTTCCCATATGTTACCACGAAGCCGCAATTTGTGAATGGCTGTCTGATAAATACGTGCTCTCCTGTACTTCATTACACAGGCACACACTTGACTTTCGGTCTCGCTAAATCACATTACACATGCAAATCAATCTATTTGCATACTCCTCTTCTAATATTTTGCACACTCAGCTAGAAACATCAGATATTTCTTATTCAATAAGACCTGGCCTGCGAGAAAAGAGAAGAAAAAAAGCTGGCTGCTGCTACGCTCATTTGGCAGTGGCAACAGTTTTGCATGTGGTTTACATACACCACTCTTAATAATTAATAAGGCCCAGTGTGTGTGCATATGTGTACATGAATGTTGCCCCGTCGTGTGAGGAAACCGCACTGGAGCCGCCGAACGCCGCTCAGCCTGCCCTCTTGCCCTCTGCTCCAATGTGATCGATTAACCATCTGACAAAAAGCTACACTTCTGCACAAACACACACAGCAGAGCGAGCCAAATCCACTTGGAAAAAAAAAAAAAAAAGGAAATACTAAAAATTATACACTCTGAGGCAGACATCAATCCACAGCGAGCCCGTGCAGCCAAGATAACAGCAAAGATGGGGCTTTCTAAAATGCAAAATGATAGTGGCTGCAGCGAGCCCGCGGCTCCCTCCCACACTGCGACTCCTTCTCCAGCACAGAAATCCACTAAAACACAGCAGAATCAAAAATCCATCTTTGACAACACGTCTCTTCCCTTCACTCAACTGAGATGACGGAGAACGCTACTCGTGCAACGGTGTTTGCATACTGGCGCTGAAGTGGGGGCTGTATTGGATGTGCTCTTGCGTGTTAGCCTCCTGGTTTATTTTCCGCCCCACAGAGGCTCTCCGCACCAAGTTTCACTCTCGCGAAATGAGCCGAGCTCGGAGGAAAAAAGGGAGGAGTGAATGGAGGGGAGAGGGATTTGTTTTGTTAACGCGCTCGGTGCAATGATGCAATTTATAATTAAAATGCAAATAGAATGACAGGGAGTCTCTCTCTTCACCTTGTTCCCACTTCACGCCGACGTTCTCAGGGGAGGCCCATCTCTGCCCAGGATCTATGTATCCAAGCCGAAAATCAATTTTCATGCAGAGCGCTGAAATCAATTTGAGATTTTAGGCCGTACAAAAAAATATTAAGTGCGTGCAACTGCTCGGCTTGAGAGGAAACCCCCGACGCGCTGGACGGAGACAAGCAGCTCGCGGCTACAGAACATTTTTCTACTTTGCCGTGATGATGTGTGAGGCATTTTTTTTTCAAAGAAGCCCAAATCCCTAAACTGAAGTCTAAAAGCAATTATTTCTGCAGCAGGGAAAAACACAGGCCTGTCTGACACATACGCCAATGGCCTGTCTCTGTTTTGACTATAGCTTATCACAATAGGTGGCTCGAACATCCCCTAAGCTTCAATCTCAACAAACAACGAAGACAAACGCTGCGGAATGAATCATTTGTGGTGGGGGGGGCTTTTTAGTGGTTGTCCTTCAGCGTGACTTTGTCATGTAACACATTTCCAGCTCAATTATCTGCATCCAGTGGATTTCAAACACATTTAGCGAGGACCAGAGAGCTTGGTAATTAGCAGGAGCCCCGGCTCACTGGGGGGACCGAAAACAAAGCCTGTCTTTAGCTCTATCTTTATCCCCCATCCGCTTGTCTAATCTCCTCTGATCCTTCTCTTGTCACAGAGGGTGTTGGACATCATATATGTGCTCAGTCGATACCTTTGTATGCCGACAGGTTTCCGCTTTTAAAGACCAAGGCGTGATGCAAAACGGGATACCTGATCCCCAGGAGCAGGCTTAGAAAACAACCAAATCCGCCTGTGGGTTATTAATAATGGCACTGTGTGGCACAGAAAACACATTTAATTCATATCAGTAATTTGTGACTTACTGAGTAAAAGAAAAGTCAAGATAGGATTGTTTCCCACATTCCAAATGAATGTAAATACACAGAAATACAGTACGTCTTCTCAAAGAATGTCGTCCATCACAGCGAGGAATAAAGGGCACTGTGATCGTATCGATGAAAGGATGAAGAGAGGGATACCAAATTTCATCAACCTCCCGATTCTGTGATGTGCGAACCACTAGGAGTAATGACGCTTAAACGAGAAAGACAAGCCTGATGAACTATCAGTGGCTACAGTGCAGGCCGGTCCAATAAGAAATCAAAACCTGACATTTAACACAGAAACACAGCCTTTCGCAAAAGGAAATCGATTCGACGTTCAAAGTACGTCATGACATTATTAGAATTCCACATATGAAAGGTTAAGACCATGTTAGACTTTGATCACAGAACCTCCTCCTCGTGTTGTTTTCCATTTTAATTACAGTCTGAAATCATGTCGGCTTGCTCTGGCACAGAAATGTAGCCTCAGGTAGAACGGCTTTCTGTCCATCCCCAGATACCAATAAAGACTCATTTCAGCGAGGGACAATTTCAACTTCCCCCCTCACTCTCCCCACCTCCACTACGCTCCTTTGTCCAGAATCGCTCCCTTTTCGTTACCATGGGTACAATACTTATATTCAGCCATTTTATTTGAGAGCCCGATTCCTATTTTTAACATTTACGTACTATAAAGCCATTTAAAAACATCCTTCAGTGGAACAACAAGCACCAAAACAATTCAATGGCTCGCTGCTGCTTTTTGGACGATGATGGCACAAAATAATGCTCCTTTAAAAAGTGTACGTAATCTCATAACAGAGGAAACAACTGGCCTTTGAATATGTTTAATATGTAAGAGAGCGGAGGATGAGTAAATAAGGGAGCGATTTCAGATGCGCTGAGTTTTGCCTCTCTTATTTTCTGCATTTTCTCCTCACCATATCCTCCCTTCGCTCCAACAATTATAATGAAGAGCGGCGCCGGCAGCAGTACAAGTCACTGAATTTGTGAGATGTCATCTTAAACAGAGCTGGAGTGAGTTATGTGGGCAAGAGGGAAAATAAGAGAGAGTTTTCAGATGAAAAAAAAAAAAGAGAGAATAACCCAAAAAATTGGAAATGTATCCTCGAATACGAGGGGAAAGTGATTGACAGCGAGGTTTACCAGACCGTCCCTTTAGCCGTTTGGTGTCCTCTCACATACCCAGTGTGCATCTGCCTCCAGAGCCAGAGGAGCACAATATCACTGGACCAAGTATCAATGAAAGGAAAACATCTCTTTGTGGAGTAGATGTGTCCCTAATAATGGTCCCTCCGTTAGCATAAAGTACTTCAAACCCAAGTAGACCCCCCCCCACACACACACACACACACACAGTAAAGAGGAGCCAATTAAGATAAACTGTTCACTTAACTTGTCATACTGTCACATCACTGTGCTGAAATATGGGGATCAAGGGCAATCTGATGCCAGGGGGGGGGTCAGCGCTGGTATTCTTCCAAGCAGACGACCCGTCCTCACCTCAGGGAACAATATTCCTGCCTCTCACAAGATGTCACGTTTAATCTTCCTCTCCCAGGAGAGGCTTACACCGGGGACCATTCAGCGGTAACCGCTGAGGCGGGTGAGCCGGCGCGCAGGGTCATCGGCGGCAGCGGACCTGTGCCATCCTCTCGAGGAAAACAACAGAATCTTTTTTTTAAACGTATTACAAAACGATATAAGTTTAAGTCACAAAGCCCTCTATCCGACTGTGGGATCCTGACTGCTGTCCGTCAGGAGCAAAAGGAGCGAATCAGGTGATGTTTGTGAAGGAAATGTCACACAGACACAGTTGTCATCACGGAGTATGACTGCAGCTTGACGTTCACATGATTTATCGAGAGAAGAGGATAGGAGGCAGGGTCAGTGTGGGCTGTGCTGTCCACTTGCTAAGATAGGACAGCTGCATACTCAAGGACATGCAACTCGTTAGTTCTGCAAAAGCACCTGCATTGTCCGAAGGCAGGCAACTCCTTAGTCCTTATCGGACCTTTCCCATGAGACAAAGAGCTGTTCATGCAGACTGGATCTGCAATATGCCATACAAGTAAAATAAAGTACTATTTTTCTACCACATGTTTAAGAAGGGCCAGCGAAACATCAGACAGTCAACGTGGCCATTCCCAAACCTAAACCAAACGGTCACTAATGTAACCAAACCATGAACTTTCCTTAACATAACTAAGTTACTTATCCTTATCCCTTAACTTGACCAGGTCATTTTAATGCCAAAACCTCAATCAAACCACAGCACGGTCACGTCACAAAACTGTTTCATTTTTCAAAAGCGACTTGTAATGGTTGTAGAGGGTCCGGGCCAAAGGGGCGTGAGATCAGAAAAGCACTTTAAAGTAAGAAGACTCAAAAGTCAAATCCATTCTGTACTGCTGCATGAAACGCTGCAGCATGTAAAATGCACTTAGGTGCGTTTCCGCTTGCTCCACTTAGCTGAATAAATTGGCTTTCTGAACGCAGCCGCTCAGTGTTACACATCAACAAGAGAAGTGTGAAGTCATCAGAAACTCATAAACACAAAGGCGAGATTGTTATTCTCCTTCGGTGTCTGCTGATGTGAGGCCACGTTCCGCAACGCCCGAAGACGGAGAAAAAAAAAATACCAAAGACCTGCACTCCGTGATAACGTAACGCGCTACCTAATGGTCACGAAAGAGCTGCCGTTCTGGATTCAATTTAATGAGCGAGCGCGTCTATCTCGCTGTTTATGGCACAATTTGTCAACCAAGAAATACATTTTATCAGAGTTTTTTTTTTTAAATTTTCATTCCCATTTAGCTTCTCACCTTCACCACAGATAGAGGATCCACATAAATACAGTGTGTGGAGTCTGGCAGAGAGCTGTGGAGATTTGGAGATGGGGGAGGGGGCAGGTGCACACGGTGCACTCTCTGTCTCATTGCTTTGCTGTTGCTCTTTTCAGTGAAAGGGAGGGAGGGGAAAGGTAGCTGCGCTAATAAGTTCAGCTCTATCCATCGGTTGCACTTGGTACGACAAGGGTTGCTCCTTTGTGTGCCCCGACGTCACTCCGCCTCCCAATTACCACGCTTAACGCACACGCGCGCACGCGCTCCCGTTCATTTATATTCAGGGAGGAATTTTAAATGCTCTCCATTAAATTCATAAGAGACTGATCGAAGCTTAAAAACCAAAAGCGATCTCCTCACCTTTCATACATTGTTATCTATACATTAAAGAGCGCGTGCATTATGCAGCGAGGGCCGAAAATGAGCCGTCGCGCTCTGAATAGTGTCAAAGAGGAAATGCCAGGAAGACTGTGCACGGGCAAATACTGCTGGTCAGAGGAGACTGCATGTGACAAACAAAATACGGTCATCAGCAAAACTCAAGCAACATGTCTCAAATCTGTCTTGCGCTCTTTGCTCACAGTGTTTTCAGCTAAGTATATTCCAATTGTGAGCCGTATGGTATGTTAAAGAGGTTTCAATGACACTACTGTACTACTGTTTTTACATTAACTCTGGTGTTTCCCATACATCCGCTTACGGACACGCCACAATGCCAACCGCCACGTACTGAGACTTTTTGGATCCTGTGTACAACACAGGAAAATACCCACGTCTCCACATGGGGCTTACAGTGCAACCAGCAATTCACTTCTCCACAGGTCTAACAGACTTGATTTGATTATTATTAGGAGATTGACGTGGCAGCCCGATGAAACCAGTTTGGAGAGTGGCCTGTTGGAACACAAATGGGTGCTGACCTTAGCACTCCACACCGCTGCCATGTTCTGTCCCCTCCTGCTCCCTGTGTCAGTTTTTACGCCGCAGGTCTGGGGCCTTCAGCTCCTCAATGAACTTGTTACATCCAGTTTGATCAGACAACCGCCCTCTTTTTAACTAATTAGCATTAATGCACCACCCGGTTTGTCGCCACCCTGTGGTCAGGTGACTCTTCCTGTCTCTTGAAGAAGGAGAACATTGTTGACATTTTACTTTGCAGTTTTAACACTTCCTCTCTTACCAATTGTTCTGAGCGCCCCGCAGATTTTGGCCTTTTTTCCTGTGCATGTAGCGGCCTAATTACCCAGCATGCTTTGCACTCTCCTGGCTTTTTTAAAGGTAGCCTTAAAGAAGGATATATTAGATAATATATATTATTATTGTTCAAGGGATCTACGGAGACAGGTAGCATAACACAGGTGGTCTGTGGGATACAGTGAAATCTGTATTTAATTTTCTTTTTAGGAGATACATATATGGCATTAAATATGCTAAAATGTCGACAGTTCCAATATTTACATCTAATTTCCAGGTGACATTTTCAATATTCATTCCCAGAAGAAGCCCAGATGAGATAATGGTGGGCGTCGAGTGCCTGCAGTCGTACATCTCTGTTTGGCTGCTGGCACCTAAATGCCATCCTCCCCCCTCGCAGAACTGAAGTGGAAAAGACTGCAAAGTTGCAGCCACAGACCCGACAACTTGGAACACGTCATATCATCTGTATTAATCAGCCAGCGGGCCTGATGCGGGATCAGTTCATTACCTGCACACAGGGGCTCGCGGAGAAGCCAGCGCGGAGGCACTCCCACGGCACTATTAAGATAACACCCACGGAGTAACTGCTGGTGTTAGTGGAGGTGACGGAACCCTGCCTGTCATCCTCCAAACGCGAGGCCTCCTAATTCATGTTAAGGTTACGTGCGCTCCCCTCAATATTCTCCGCAGTGCAGAGCCTTTGGAAGGGTCATCAGATGGTGCCTGGTGCCGCGGTCGGTTGTGAAAGCAGGAAATGCCAGACAGATAAAGCTGCTAGACTACCACAAACACACACACACTGACATTTTGGTTCGCAACAGTAAATCTGGACCGTAACCAACAGTTACGCTTCGAATCCAAGCCTTCCTAATTCACATCCCGCTCCTCCTCTATCTCCTTGCCACCGACGAACCTTCAGCTCCGAGAATCCTCGTCTGCGCCTGTTCTGCCGTTTGAAAGCGCTGGCGTTAACTATGCCACGCGGTTCGTCTTCTGTCTAAGTGGCTCTGACAAATCAGTCACATGAGGCTGCCTTTCGGTGGAGACCCCCTCCGAGATTATCACTCACTAACCAAGTCATTTGAGGCAGGAAAGGCAGGCGCGTTCCAATCACCGAACGGCCAATCAAAAGCACGGAAACGCTTTTTCTGCGCTCTGGCAGACACCAAGATGGTAACAACAACGGGCAGTGATGGACGGTGTGGACAGAGTCAGGAAAACAGACAAAGGCAGGAGACGAGAGCAAATACGCAACAGCAGGGAGCCAGACAGCATTTATCTTAGACAGTGTTGAAAACATAGATATACAGTGTCAAGATAAGAAAAAATACTTGGTAATGGGCGGGAAGAAGAGTAAAAAAGGAGAAGGGCCAACCTTCTTCCTCACACCGATGTACTCAAAAACAAACAACAACAGGTTTCTGTTCACAGAATAATATGAGCAATGGAAAAATACAAACAGAAACTTACCTGGCAGGCAGAAAGTGAAACAAAACCAATGCAAAAAAGGAAGACAGTTGTCAAAACACATCAAATTCCAGTGGCTATAACTCAGAAAACAGGCCAGACTTGTTATGAGGAAGTGACTGAAGTGAAGGGATGAGTTGCTAATTACACAATTCTCTAATGCAAATGCTGCTGTGTGGTTTTGACTGCCAGGCGCCGCGTCATCCACGTGGTCGTGCCCATAAGGCTCTGTGCTTCGGAGTCACTTCCTGTTGTCGATGCGTAGTTGTACCATGTACAGAATAGCAGGATATGCGTTTACGCCGGACAATGATGAGAGAAGTACAGACTTTAATTTCCACGGGCATGCATTTCTTAGGGCCGGACAAGGTTTCCCTGCTTTGATGTTCACAGTAACACGTTTTCGCTCGCGACAGCAGGTCAGCGCCGAACAGAAAAGCTTTCAGGGACCCACCTGCTGGGAAAACAACAACAACAAAAAAAAGAACAAAATTTGGTTAAAATTTAATCTCCCGTATTTGAGTTGAGGTCATTTGTCCTCATCTGCTTTTAGTGAAAACAGACACTGAAACAATTTGGTGCTTTAGGACTAAAACTGTGTCAAGCATCATGGTTATAGTATAAAAAGGAAACTCATTTGGTGCAAAGGAAGTATATGGTATTGCAATGAAAGGAAGAATACCATCTGAAATCTAATATCAAAACAGAGAAGTTACTGGGTCTTTGAAGATCACGCAAACCTAGAGGCGAGCCACAAATGTTCTCAGATGAAACAAGAGTTGGGCTGAACTGCATTTAAACTTGATCTGCATAAAAGCAAACAATCAGACAAGGCACACTGAGCAAACTAATTTGCATCCATGTAAACCACTGGATTAGCAGCGACGGTTCACCTAGCGTCCTTGAATGACCACAATTTACTGCACGACTGACTGACTGGCTAACAGTGGCAGTCTGCAGTGTCGGCGGCGGCGGCGGAACGAGACAGGGAGGGAGAATAAGGGAAAGGGGCGAGTCGGGATGAAGAAAGGCAAACAAGTGAGTGAGACAGGAAGAAAAAGGAAGATGCAGTTGGGAAGAAAGGCAGACTTAGTCCAGAGTCAAGACGTGTGCGTGGACCATCACAGGGAACCCTACCGGAGGAAGAAAATAAATAAAACACCATCATTAACCAGCTCTGCCGCACTTAACAAGGAGCTGGGAGGCGGGGAGGAGGCAGGGGGAAGGGGGTGGGGGGCTGGGTTGCCGCGGCAACTGAAATTAGAACCTGGGATAACAAGAGAAATGAGAATGTGTGGGACGACCCAGGTGAGGCAGGCGGAGAAAGAAGCCGGCAGAAGAAAAAGAGAGAAGAAACAGAGCTGCCTCATGAAACGTGGCGACAAATAAAATGCGTGTTTTCTTTGAAAACCGTAAAACGGCTCCGTCGACATAAAACACGAGGAAGCTGTGCTCTCCCGCGGTGTGACGTCATTCGCATGAAATGTGGAGCTGTGTGAAAATTCGATATTTAATCATACGGCGTTCGGAAGAACACAACTTCCACTTCCAGTTATTAATTAAGTCAATTTTATTTGTATAGCCTCTAATCACAGCCGGCCTCAAAGGGGTTTCTCGACGCTCCCACAGTAAAAATTTAATGAAAACGACGTCTTCCAACCGCAGCCCCTCGCTGAAAAACTCCCATAAAAACTTCATTAAGGAAAAAACAGAAGGAACCTTTTACAGAGCTACTTATCGGTAAACAACAGACATGATATACAGACAATGATTTTTACAACGCTGTTGTAAATTCGAAAGAGCCCATTTCGCCGCAGCTGACAGACACAAATTTAGCTGTAAGCAGTCATCAAGCACCTTTTCTGGTCTCTCCGCGCAGAGGTTGCCAAGAGACGGATAATGCCAACTGGAGGCTGGCAGTTTATAAGGTCCCGGTGTCAGGACCTAAAATGTCAATATTGGTCCTGAGGGAGGGAATAATTAAGGCGTAAAGATCTAAAAGGCTTGTCGCATATGGCCGGCCAGCTGTCACATCTGTCCGCTCAAATTCACGCCGGTAACGGCCCGAGCCTCTACTAAAGCAGCGGCGGAGTGTGTAATGGCTCGAGCATTAAATGTCAGCTGACGGAGCTGCAACCGCCGGCCCGCGCAACACGGAGCGGCCTGGCATTTTCGAACGCCGCGCGAGCTGCGCTCCTCCTCGCTTTGGAGGTTTCGCTCCTCCCAAGTGGGTTGTCTCAAAAAAAAAAAAAAAAAAAAAAACTATTCCCCGTGGTTCTACTTCACACATTCCCGGTGTCATGGGACGGAGCGCTGCAGAAACAAGGGGAGAGAACAGTATTTAAGAGTAAACAGGGCGTTGCACTGACAACCACAGTACAGGTGTAAACCATCAGCAAAAGGCTTCCTTGCTGAAGTGCCACTGAGCAAGAAATGGAGTTATTTCTAGAACAACTGTCTCCAGGCCCTAACATAACAGTGTTGGTTTGTTCCTGTTCCTAAAACTACAGATGCACGAGTTCACATTTACACCATGTAAACAAAGTCTGTCCACCCTGCCAGCGGCAGAGCATGTGCCACTTGGTTTCTTTTAAACGTCCACAATCCTCTCCCGATGTGCAAATCATAAACCCCCCAACCCTTAATTAGTTTAGGGACGGTCCTATAGGACGCTGTGGAAACTACTGATGATTGATGATGAATCTGTTTCATCGAAGCAATTGCTGGTAACGCATCTGACCGCGCACTGCGGCCACAGGAAGAGAACATTTCTCTGCAGCGATAACGAAGCTATCGCTTTCACGGCCTTTGCAAGCCTTAGTCAGCTTGTTTCGGTCCAAATCAGGGGACAAGTTTTTTCTTTGTTGCCTTTATGCATCGGTTGCTTTTTGCGATAACCGTGGACAATTTGCAGTTCGGCCTTAATTTATCAACAAAAGCCATGTGGGAGGCAAATTAGACCACACAAATCCAATTGCAGCCCGTGTCACTTGAGCGGAGCGTTGTGGACTTGCAGTCTCGGGCTCTTTGTCTGCACCGAGCTTTGGAGATTACAAATGTGCCGTGCACCGAAAAGGCCGTTTGACTGCGTTTTGAGTATAAGTTCGCCCATGGTTCATTTGTTATGCGTTGTAAGTGCGACAGCGATCAGATGACAACATCCGTCCCCTTCTGGCCATGAAAGCGTAGTGCGCGCTTGCGGACGAAGGTTCTGCGCAGTCCACTTGAGGTCAGCACCTTCAGGGGTCTCAGTTCTTATTGGATGAGTTTAACTTCACTCACCTGTCTGAACGGAAATAAACTGAAAGCGTTCGAACACGCTTCTTCAAAACGGAAGAAGCGCCTTGGCTTAAAACGGCAGCTGGAAGGCGTCTAGCGAGATGAGGGTGGGGGTCGGGATGGGTGGGATCGCTGCCGCGGCCCCTGCGGGGACGACGCTCGCGGGCGGCGTTGACTGACAGGTCAGGTGAGCGGTGTGGTCCGTTCATGCGAGCAGATCCAGCACCTCTGACTGATCTGAAATGGCTTCAATTACCTGGAGCAGCCGAGTGTGAGGGAGGGGACTGGGGGGGGTGGGGGGTCGGGGGCAGAACACTCCTGACAGATTTCGGAGGGGTAAGATGAGCGGGGGCCCTCTGACAGGTCTCTCCGATGCCCCGCCAACTCCGACCTTTCTCCGTCTCGTCTTAGCTAATTACTGGGTATCCATACAGAGACGCTTGTCACTGTGATCACAGCAAATTGGCTGTAACTGCAGGGTCAGCGAGGGCTGTCGTTCACTCGCGCACACGGGAATCAACACACCCGGTCGCGCGCAAAAACAAAACTCGCCGCGGCTTTCGGCATTTCCCATGCCGAAATTATTTTTAAGTCTCCGCAGGAGAGCAGAAATTAAGAAAAATCCAACATCCCAGACACGGCCTCATCCGCGCTGATTCCGCGTGACGCTCTGTCTGCGTGATAACACAGAGAGGAGCTGGTTTACACATGCCGGCGCTTCTCCGGAAATCCTACGCACAGATTTCATTTTCACGCACACGTGCAGCAACACTGACGTTAGAGGACGGGCGCCAGAGTGAAATGCGAGTTCCCCTTTGAATATCACGGTCGCAAACGTGCGGGAACACATCTCAACCGCGTCGGCACGCACCGGCCTGCTTTCAAGTCGATTACGTCCCGTCAATGATGCGTCTATCGTGTGCTCTTTCCTGGCCTCAACATACACACACACACACACACACACACAACAACTACACCCTCTCACCAAAAAGAGTGTGCTGTTTATACAGTGTTTTCTTTTTTTTTTTCCCCCATCCAGATTTTGTTCTTGCTTTCTTGCTGCTCTTGCAAGTTTTAATTAACGTGGAAAAGTTGGGGGGCGAGACATGAAACACACAGGCCTCCATAATTTCCCCTAAAGGATGCATTTTGCTTTTTGCTTTTTGGCCTCTCATGTCAGCACATACTCCACACCCTCATTTCCCCTTTTAAAAACCCGCTCCCCTTCCTCCATCCTCGCTTTTTAAGCTTTTATTGTAACTGTGTGCAATTTCCCCTCTTAAATGACGGCGGGACACGACCTGTAACTTCTTCCTCGGCTGTCATTTATATGATCCCGCGTCCTCTGCTCCCGCGCTACTTGGTATTCCTCAGCCGGTAGCCTTTAGATCTTCTGTCACCTTCACTCTTTTTGAAGGTTCGTATTTGCTATTCAAAAACCATCTCCCTCATTTCTCATTCTGGACCATCCAGTCCCTCTAACCCACTATTTGGTTCAGTGCCGGCCGGCCGAGAAAATTGTAGGTGTCGCTTTCCCAAAAAAGCCAAACAAACAATAGTCTTCTTGACTAAAACTATAACCTACTGACTCGCTTTTTGGTTGTTGTTTTTTTTTACCCCTGACTTCATGTCTTCCAGAACAAACAGTGTCGACAACGTATCAAGGAGGCAACTAACGGCATGTGGGAATCAAACGACTGCAGCGTTTTCAACAGAAATAAACACATCTATCAAATTAACCGTGGAACTTGTGGAAAGCAATATTGGCCTAAATTGGCAAATCAGTGCAGACCACACGGCGCACGAAGCCGCCAACATTTATGAAAATAAAGTAGTTACAGGTTAGTTTAAGAAACTTTTCCACAGCCCACAGACACTCTATTCTCATATGTTTTAATATTCGTTGGTTAAATTCAAGTAAGGCACCGTGAGTGAAAACTGCTTCTAACGCCCCCCCCCAAACCTTCCACAGTATACTTGCCATTTCCCAATATTGGTACAGACCGGTGCCCCCCCTTCCCGCCCCCAAAGATCCTCACCCTATTTGGCACTCACCTAGATCAAAGTCCCCGGCGCATCTGTTCCGCTCGCTGCTGCCATGACTAGCCAGCTGGACCCTGTCCGTCAGGTCTCCCTCCCTGTCTGTAGGTGTAGGTGTGTCGGCCCCGCGCGCGCGCGTCCAAAGCCCGGGCTCCTTGGCAAGCTGCGAACGCAAACAGCGGAAAGAATCAGCAAGGCTGCAGTTGTGAGAGCGAGCGTGGGCGTGAGCCAGCGCCTTATCATATTCTTGCAAGAGGCTCCCTGTCAAGTTGACTGTTTGTGCGCGCATCTGTTATGTAGCAGACTCGCATGCCGAATAGCTTGGCGATAGGGCGCGCGGGTGCGTGCGCTCGGGGGACAAGATGTTGCAGGGGCGCTTGTTGTTGGCTTTTTTTTTTTTTTGCGATGGGGTCCTCCTTACATAATTAGGCCCGGCATTAAAACACTAATCCAAACACAAACTGTATCCAAACAGAGGAGTAAGTCACAGGTGTAAACAGAGCCGCGAAGACGAGCAATCTCATTTCCACAAATCAAACGGCGGGGGAAAGCAGGCTTAATGCTTCCTTAATATTTCTTGGGGTCTGCACTCTGACCCGTGAATATGGAGGAAGGAAAAGTCTTTGTGGATATCGTTCTGATGTATGCATCGCATGTTAAATGTGATGTATAAAGGCCCCGCAGAGACGCCAATAACAGCGCAGCCGTCTGACAGATCAGACCCACGGTGGCACTCAACTCCAGCGTAGAAGGCAGTCTCATTAAAATCCTCCACGTCTAATTCCCTCTCAAATACCACCTCCGTCTAAATAAACATGACCAAAGACGCCTCCTCGTGCTCCACGTGCCCGCCAACCCGCGGACGGACACGCGGAGCCGCCTGGTTTGCGTTGGGCTGGCCGTTATTCCAGAAGGGTTTGTGGATTGTAATAAAATGTCTACATCCAAACAGCCACAGCAATGCTCTCGGGGCTCATAATACAGCCAATCCATAAAGATGCCTGACATTTAAAAGATATTTAAACTAGAAAAAGCAGCCTGATTTGAGTCAATTTTCTTTTATACCCAGCTTATAAAGTACAAAGCTTTATGAGTTTTAAAACAGGCGCGAACGACCTGAAATTATGGCGACGGCCACAGGAATGCGCGCCGCAACTCGCCTCGGAAGTGAAATAAATCCCGACTCCAGCTAAAACGCTAAACGCCCACTTCCGTGGCACGGCCCAGATGTGCTGTTGCAGAGAACAGGCCGCTTTTCACGCCGGGCGCTCTGTATTCACGACCAGCGCCCGGGCTGCCTGTGGGCTTTCACCTCGGAGAGAGAAGCGATGATCTACATGAATGAGCGAAATATCTCAAGATCGGCATGTTTACACACACAGACCCAGGAAATGTCAATCAGATGCAAAATGCCGGGGTTGAGCCCGAGAAAGAAATGTCAAAAAGCCGGCCCCCAGCGCTGTGATGTGCGCGCCGACACCCGCGGCGTCTGATCAATAGCTCACCTGAAATGAATATGTGATCACTCGACCCCCACCCCCCCGCCCGGCGACTCAAAGCGAGACACGAACCCCAAACTTGACAACAAAATAGACACGGCCCAGATCAATAGGCCTCATTTCAAAATCTATTTAATACTGACCTAGTTTGATGAAACATTTTCAACAGGCAGAGTTGGGGGGGGGGGCTGACGCCTCTTCAGCCAGGCAAATTAGAATTCTTGTTGCTTTCAGGTTGTGTAACACAGCAGTCAAAGTGGAGAGCGACCCCCTCTTCCTCCTGGTCGTTCATATCCACTCCAGTCTCCGGCATCACAGTTCACAGAGAGCGGCTCTTTGTGCCATGGTGACAGACGACGCTGGTTATTTTCAGAAGGCTTCACAGCTTTGACAAGTCATCATCACCGCTCCGCCGTCTAACTTCCACCACGCCCGGCCTATTAATTGATTTGTCAAGTGATGCAAAATTAATTGCAAACTGCTTCGACAATTCCTGAATTATTTGATTGATGAAGCGAGAGACTGAAATTGAGATTGAAACCTTCTAAAAGTGAGTATTCACTGTTTTTTCCCCCTCCTTCATATTATTGTTTATCTAATATCTCTGGGTTTTGAACTGTTGTTCAAAAAAGATTTTTTTTTTAAAGAGCAGGAACAACACTGATTACTTGTTTTTTCACGTTCCCTCTCTTTCACATTTTATAAACTAAAAGATGAATTGATCCATAAAAAAACCCAACAACATTATAATAAATAATAAAAATAATAATTAACTGCAGCTCTCGTCTGAGCTACGTGGTTGCCAGGAATCCGATCTTTTGGAACAGGAACTTGGAACAAGTTCGAAAAAGTTTGGAACTGTTTTGGTTCACTCTCGCAGTTTCGGGGCCAGCTGTTTTCAAGCTGTTTTCTTCAACAACAACAGCAACAACAAAAAAAAAAGTACACGACGTCATCAGCCAGACAAAGTTAGCTACCAGCTGGTGAACATGGAGGAGCATTTAGAGCCGGCTTACTTCCCCTCAGATGTTGGTGGAGACCTAAACTGGGCTAAAAGGAAAGTGACTTGCAACCACAAGGAGGACAGACGGTGTCTGCTGGGTGTGGAAATAGGCAACTACTTGCTAACAAGTTGCTTAACTACTTAACTGTCTAAAAGATGATGCCGAGCCCATGTTGTGTTCACTGCTTGTTTCCACTGCCTCCATGTGGCCAAGCATCTGTTATTGCACAATGGCGTTCTGAGGTATCACTTTCTTCCTGCTGTATCGTTTTCTTTCTGGGTCCTGTTGGTCCCGCTGGTCAGAGGTGTGACACTTTGTTGTGGCCGCAGGAAATGAGGCATGACCCGGAGCTCGTAGCGACCCCATCGACAGTCTGGATTAGCGGGACGGGACCTGTGCCCCTCCCGTCTCCTCCGTCCTGCATCGCTTTCCCCTCCTCTGACTCCGGCAGGCTCAAGCGGTCAGCTAGGACGGGGACAGATGACGGCAGACAATCCAACCCACCGAGGCCCGACTGGTTTAACCCAGCAACTGGCTGAGCACCATGAGACAGCAGTTGTCTGTCTGGAGAAGGGGCGGGGGGGGGGTAGAAAAAGGTGTCTGGAGCTCCCAGATAGGGAGTTGGGAAACAAAAATACAAGAACAGGGAAAACAGAAAGCAGAAAAATGAAGCGCCGACAAGACACGGGGAGGGGAGAGGCAGGATGAAGGATAGGTCGATGTACAACAGGCTGATGAAATAGAGCGAGAAAGACAGAGAGAGAGAAAAAGGAGTGAAGCTCAAACAACAGGCAAGAAACACAAATGGAAGAGAAATTCAGCAGAGGGCAGAGAGGAACACAATGAGAAGGGGGTAGCCCAAAACCGAAAAAAAAAAATAAAAATGTCAGCCTCGATTCTTCTCTCCTCTCCCTCTCACTCCTCCCAAAACCTGCACAGACTTGAAAGGACCAGTGGGTAGAGAGGAACAAAACGCCAGGGGGTTGCATCAAGCGCTCGACGGCGTTCGGAAAGAGCCACAGAGGGAGAATAAGTGACACAATTAAGAGCATAACTGTCATCACAGCCAATCAAAGCCAGCTCTGCCCACACGCGGCCGCTGAGCAATAGACCCAATGGGGGGGTGACTGCTAACAGTGAACAGCAGATACCATAAAAGGCTTAGAGGCTACAGCGGCCTAATGCAACAGAAGCCGCAGACACGTGTACAACATCACTCCATCGCGGCACCTTCCCGCCTCATTTGCATCCGGAGAGAAAAGCTGACATTTAAATATAATCCCGCCGGCGTGCAAACGAAGCGCGGCCGGCTCGCGCAAACCCTCGCGCCCTCGCGTCGGGAGAAAAAAAAAAAAACAGAGCGAGGGGTGAATCTGAAACCAGGTGAGCGCCGACCCACGCGCAGGAAAGCCCAAGCCAAATTTAATGAGCTCTCGAGCTCCTCCGCCGAGACGTTTCTCCATCTTTTGCAGCTAACGTTCGCCGTAACTCCACCCCCCCTCCATCCTTTTTTTTCTCTCTCCATCCAAAACAACAGCCACTCCAGAAAGAGGGCCATCAATCTTCTTCAGAGAGACCGGAGTGCGAGACAGTGCCAAGGCTACAGCAGATTACTATCTCCCCTTACCTGCACTCAACGCTGGATAACGTACGGAGAGGGAGAGGATGGGCAGATGGGGGGGGGGGCAGCGTGGGTCGAGAGCGAGTCAGCCTTAGATAGCAGGTGGACGCATTACATCCTAAAAGCCTCAAACATCCACCCCTGTCAACAGCGGAGGCCTGTCAAGTACAGAAAAACAGCGGCTGGATTTGAAAACCCCTGATGCTCACTGGCATCTTCCAACCTGACCCTTGATTTATCTGACGTCTGCAGATAGAAAGACATCGACAGAACAGCAACGTCACCGCGTCATTTCACGCCCGTGGACCCAAAAGACAGAGCCGGGGTTCGACCGCGTTTTTATCAAATTTCCCCTCGGCAGGATCCGCTCCCACCTGATTCCCATCCTTCGGGGTCCCTCGTCAGATTAAATTTGGGTTTCGCTCCCGGACATTTTCAAGTGGCCAAAGTTATGAAGAAGAAAGATCTGTAATCAGCTGCTGCTGGCCGAGATGTCTTTTAGTGGCGGCTCAATTAACCTTCATAACCCGGAGCAGCAACTTGAAAATGAGACGACCAGCCGGAAATCTGAGACGGTAAAGCAACAGGAGCAGCCCCTCGAACTTCGCACCTTTGTTTTCCTCAGCTACGTGCTGCAAACGCTGGAGTTCCCAGTTCAATGTTTGAACAGAGACTCCTCCGAAAACTTCCATGATGCAATCATACGGCGAGGGAGCGTCAGAACTGGCTGGGTCTATACTGAAACAAGAGAGAGGACTGGATGGTTTTGTAGCTACTGCAAAATTAACTGGGAAACGTGACATCCGTCAGTTTCAGTTTCAGCAATTGCACATTTTCCCACTTTAACTTCCATTCGTATTATATCAGTAATCTAAGACGGTAAAAGTAACACTTTACAACCAGAACCAACGATACTTTGAACGAGAAGCGGGTGAGAAATAAGGTCTGCCGGCTTTGCCCGTTATTTGAACGTAACAGACAGACTCTGTGATGGAGGTCAGGCCCAAAAAGTAAAACCCGATCAGGACGGGCCGAGTCAAAGAAGTAATGTTGAATATAGCTCCAGCTGATCGAACGTCAACAATCCGGTCGCTGTCAGCACGCGGCTAAAAACGAGACCGACGTGAGCGTCAGAGCTCGGCGAACCTGGGTGTCAAACCTGCTCCTAAATGGCAGCCAGCCACACCGACTGTTTCAGCACGAGCGTGCATGTGAGTAAATACGAGGGCGGAGGGCGGGGGGGGCAGCCAAACACTCGCTGGCGTGCTCGCAGAATGCGTGCAAAAGTGTTAGAACCTAAATTTACAGCTTCACAACATTCAAAAACGTGTGCGAACACGTGTGTGTGTGTGTGTGTGTGCGCGCATGACGGAGCACCGACACTCACAAAAAGGTGGAGAGAGCCGGAGCTGTGACCTTGCAGCCCGAGAGGGGTTTTTAACGAGCCGCCTCGCTGCCCCGTGTGCCACGCTGGCAATAATCCACCCGCACGCCAGCGAATCCCCACCGAGCGCGCAGCGCCGAGGAGCGCTCGTGTGGGGAGAGCGAGGGGGTGACGTGGGCACGCGCGCAGCAGAGACTTTGCATAGACAATCCTCCCATTAGCGTCGAGCGCGCGCGCGGGGGGGGGCGGCACACGAGCAACGTGCGTCGTGTTTAACCCACGGACACGACAGGACCACCGAGAGCGGCTCTGACAGCTACATCCGCGGCTCGGCGCGACGGCGCTCATCTGGATGCAGCCTCCTTCGCCGAGGAGAACCGACGTGGGGGGAGTCTCGTCGGGCTTAATAAACCCTCCTCGCGCTGTCACGCCGCTGTCGAGGAGGAAGGTTAAACTTGGAGCTGTCTATAAAGCCGTCCCTCCGCAGCAGCGGCGCGGCTGCGGCTGGGCCTATGGGCGACGGCGTGACAAAGAGGGGGAGGAGGAGGCGGCGAGTAAGAAGGGGGGGCTCAGCCTGCCCCTAAAGACTTTGACACTAACATAATCACTGATAATTGATTCGGCTGGTGAGGAAGGTGTTACATTAAAGGATGAAAACTGCAGGGGTGGCGGCAGCGCGGCGCCGAGGTTTAATGGGATCTGATGGGGCCGACACCACCTGTCACACGCCATCTAATCACAGGAGAAGAGGGGCGGGGGGGGGGCGGGGGTGGGATTCCGAAGATGCGCACGTATCATCAAATCGCTACCGGCCCCCCGGACCCGCTCGCCGTCCTCAAAGGGGCTTTGATCATCGGCGGGCCGAGGAGAGAGCGAGGGGGCGCGCGGGGCCAAGGGCGGCGGGGACGGGAAGAGAGAGGGAGGAGGTGAGGGACGGCCCTGAAATATCATACTGGGTGCACCAGTGAGTGGCACCCAAGGGTCAAACAGCATTACAGCTCATGTCCCGCCCCCTCCAACGCACTGACCATACAAAATATAGGAAGCCTCAACCCTACTGGCAGGAAATTAGTGATCTAAGATTTGGCTAATAAACACACTGAAAATGATCATTTTTATGCATTTTTAATTTTTTATTTAATTTCTCATGATTTTGGCAATTTATTAATTAATAAATTGATTATCAAGGATGTAAATAACTTATATATCAAGCAAAACTGTCAAAACTTACCACGTTCCAGCTTCTCAAACACTCAGATCTGCTGATATTTGTTGTTATTGAACCTTAAACGTGTTGGGCTTTTAAGATGTCGAGGGTGTCAGAGCGGACATTAGGAAACATCCTCTAAAGCCGTCCTCATTAGTTCTATTACGCTCTAATAATCTGGGAGCTGTTCATTACTGTAAGCCGCCACTGGAAACGCTTACAGGTCTGCGCTAATGAACGCGAGGTGCGACTCCTTTTCGCGGACCCCCCCTTTCTTAACGTGGCCTAACATGGGAGCGCCGGCGCGGCACCAGTCCCCCCCCCCAGCTCTGTTATTAACGTGTAATGGAGACGCATGAGGTAAGTCGAGTAGCGGTGACTGGGGTGTGCCTATCTGCTGAGTGGATTGATGAAGACGGAGGGCTCCCTGTAGCCTTACAGTCAGACCGCTGATAAATTGGCCAGCCTCCACCTTTTTCCCTGCTGCGGGGGGGGGGGTACATGAGAACCGGCACGGACGCCCGCTAGACTGGAACCGACGACGTTAAGTGGCCGATTTCGTGATCGCGGGGGGAGGCCGGGAGCGGCGGGGAGAGGGAGGCCTCCGTTGTGTCAGCGAACGGTCGGTGTAGGGCTCTCCGTCCTCCGTCCTCCGTCCTCTCTCACACTCACCTTTCCCAAATTAAAGGTTGCCGAGCACAGGCAGCACGAGACAGGCAGGAAATCCAGACATTTCCACCTCGCGCCGCAGACATAAACACACATCGCCTCATGCCGAACCAGGCTGGTGGGGGATCAAAGATTTCACCGAACCGCGGGGGGCTCCTTCAGGTAGACCACGGGGGTCGGATGTGTTACAGGAGGTACGGGAAAGAAAGGCAGAGGGGGGGGGGGGGGGGGGGGGGGGCTGGCAAACAAGAGGGGGGAAAAGGGAGCAGCGAAAGCCGCAGGCTCACGACAGCGGGGAGAGGACCGGGATGACGAGGACGTGAGCGAATGCAAATGAGAGGCTGCCGAGCGAGAGGAGAGCGAGAGATTACTATAGGAACTGCTGGAAGAGAATCTGAAGAGCAGAACAAAGCCGGCGATGGAAAAAAAAAAAAAAAAGAATGTGGCGAGAAGTGTGTGTGTGCGTGGGGGGGGGGTCGTGAGCACGGGAGGAAATGGCAACGCGTGAGAAGCGGCGAGCGCACGCCGTGCCGCCATTTGCCGCCGAAATGGGCCGCGCGCTCTGCTCGCACGTCCTTCGGAACGACGTGGCAGCGCTGCGTGCGAAAGGTGCCACAGGAAATGAAAAGAGGAGAGAGAGAGAAAGGTACGGGAAGGTACGGTCCCTCGGAGAGGCGGCCCGTCGCGAGCCAGGGCCGCGGGGGAGGAAGAGGAGGAGGGGCCTCAGCTGCAGCTCCTCTTCCGTGTGCCGCCGTCCCTGGCCGTCCTCCACGGCAGAGACGAGAAAAGCGCGCTCGCTAGCGGCCACCGCCGGGGGGGGTGGAGACGGGGTCACCCCCGATCACAACAAAACCAAGGGATGCGCATCTGCATCGTTAGCGGCGGAGCCCCGCCGCAAAAACGGATCCCCTCGGAAAACGCGGCCGCCGCGCTGTCGACGGCGACGTCGGCCCCCTCCTTCATGAATATTCATCTGCCTCATTAGCACTCAAGTGGGGAGACGCAGCATATTGCACTCGGGGAGAGAGAGAGAGAGAGAGAGAGCGGGAGAGGGGAAGGAGGGATGAGACGCGCGGTGACAGGAGAGGAGCAGCGAGGAGGCAGGGCCTTCTTTCCACTGCCAGCAAACTTTTTCTACCTTCTTCCCTCCCCGAGTCTCGCCAAGCGAGGAAGGGAAAAGGCTCCGCATCCTGTCGCTCGCCCTCATAAAAGGCCGAGTCAGCAGCAGGGACAGCGCGGAGCGTGTCGCCCCGGCCTGCTCGCAATAACTGCCGAACTGCGGGGGGGGGGGGTTGCTGCAGCCGTACACCCCCCCCAACCCCACGCCGTCTCTGTCCCATATAAACAGACACACGCGGTCCGAGCAGACAGGCGCGCACGGTCGGATTATTTTCCCTTTATGTTGTAATGCCAGTGAATCTCTTAACAGGAGCCGCCAGCAGGGGAAATCTCCCATCCTGCAGCTGGGTCCTCAGAGACGCCTCTGGAAAGCAAACAAACGGCCGCCTCCGTTTCCTCGACTCCGGCCACAGGAGCGGATGAGGCGAACTCGGGGCGACGCCCAATTTTTTTTTTTTTTTTTTTATTTCTACCCCATCAGAGTCGCTCTGGTCCTTTAAAAGGGCAGTGCCAAAAACCCACGGTACCATAATTGGACCGGTTCTCTGGGAATCGATAGCGGTGCCGACACGAGGGGGGCCTCCACCAGAGCCGTTTCACATTCCTGCTTCTACGACGCCGTTTCTGACAAAAAAAAACAAAACAAAACAAAACAACAAAAAAAAACCTTTCAATTTCAGAACGGTATGAACTATCGATTTCACAGCCAGGATTCATACTCCTCCTCCTCCGCCTCCTCCTGTCCTTGCTCTCCGCCAGTCCCCTCGCCTCGACACACGGCGCCGTGCGCCGCTTCCCCCCCGTGGAAGAGAAACGGGAGCGTTTCCTGTTCAGGGGCGGGCGAGGGTGAAGTGGTCCTTATCTGGGAACTTCATCATGTTTCGACCATTCAAATCCCCGACGAGCGGCTCCCCCGCAGCTCTGTTTCTCTGCCAGCTCGGGACCAGGGTTTTTACCCCACCGGTACCACGAGCCGCGGCGGCGGCCACGGCAAAGTTGTGAGCGTGAAGAAAACTCGTCAGTTCTTTTACGGTCGATGTTCTGTTCTTTCATTGTGAAAGCAGTGAGCGCTGCATTTGGTTTGTTGCTAATATTTAGACTAACGATGACTTTCATTATCAATTAACCCACAGAATATTTCAATATTTCAAAAAAAAGAATGCCAATTACTGGTCCAAAAAGGACAAATTGCCTTTTTTGACAGATCACTGGTGCAAAATCCAAATATATTAATTTCTATCAAATCTAGTGACTTGTGTGAGCCAGTGATTTTTTTGCTTTAAATCTGACCTGAGCAATTAATCAATGATCTGCAGTCACAATCATAATCTTTATTATTATCACTGGGTTAAATGGCACTGAGTCAGAAAAATGTGCGTGCGACCGCTGCACACATGCCCGAGCGGTTCCGTTCTCTTTCATCCGAATCTGGAATCTTGTTGTTATTTAGCATCTCAACTCCAGGTTTCTGGCTCCGTGACTTTTATTTCTTGTATTTTTCCCCATCGGCGGCCTCAACACACCAACCCTGGGCGCAGAACGTTCCTCCCGCTTTCAACATTTTACAGCAAAAGCGACATTCCTCCTCAAATGCCGAATCGGGCGATAACTCGACGGAGCTGCAGCTCCTGATCAAACCATTTGGACGGGTCACCGTTTTCCAGGCTTAAATGCCAGATCATTTTAGCAAGATTGGATCCGACTATTGGGCAGTGACACCTTTAACCAAGTGTGTTGTCATTAATTCACATTCCGGCGGTTTCCCCGGGTCACGAATTCTGCCGAGCAGCCCGCGAGGGACCGGGACCGGGGACCTGACCGGTTCAAATCACGCGTCCAGACTGAGCACGCGTGCATGCATGATTTAAATCCATCTAAATGGCAGATGGCGAGAGAGCCGGCTCGTGTCTGGCTCCGAAACAGAGGCGGTGATTGGGGATGGGGGGGGGGGGGCTGCTGGAGTGAGGAATGGCTTGGCTTGTCTTTAAGATTACTTTTCCTCTTAAAACATTCACTTCATCTGTGTCACTCCCGCTCCCAACTTGTTATTGGAAAATAGCTCCGCGCAGGGAGCGTCGGGAAGCCATTCGATGGCGGCACTGTCTGCATCAGTCACACGCTGACACGCACATACGCGCAGAAAATACATTTCATCCCCCGTATCCGAGACCGCCAATAGCACTGGCAGGCATTTGCGACCCCAATCCATATTTCAATTTTGCTTCTCTCATGCAAACTAATTCAATACTTGTTGCCGTCCCTCACAAGCCATCAGCAATGTGAGAAATGAGCTTCTTCTCGCGCCGCGTCTATAAAAGGCCCAATCAGAGACATTTTTTTGAGTGGGCCTCTGCCTATTATCAATTACGTCTCCGTGGGCCCCGCGCGCGGCCACATTCCTGGAAGTAACATTTGACGGTGGAAAGGGGGGGGGAAAAAAAAGTCCCCTGCTTTGCAACGCAGAGAACGCTGCTTGGAAAATGCAGATGAGCTGTCTGCACTCAGAAGACGTTCAGCCTGCATTTGCATCTCGCATACCGTCGGCACTCGCAGGAAACGGCTCGACTACTCACGGCTTCGGAGCAATTAAATGAGCATTAAGTGAACAGCGGGACGTCGGGCGAATGAGCAGCTCCGGCGTGATGTACTCTAATTTCCGATTTGACCCTGAAGTAAGTGAATACGCAGGGTTTGGTTAGTTTAGCGCCTCTCGCAGAGCCACGTTCCTCACAGACCTGAAACACAAATTCACAATCGCGCCATAAAAGCTCTTGTGGAGAGAAAAAAGAAGAAAAACATAATGTACAACCAAGACATTAAAGTGGAGTTCAGCTCAGAACAACTATAACACATCCATCTTTTCTGATCACCGCAGTTTTGCGAACTTGAAAGTCCCACGCAAAGCCAGCGACAGACATGCCAAAGCCGTGGGCCGCCACGCCGCCAGCCAAAACTTATTTGAACCCGATCCACGAAACCTGGCGGCGCAGCGAGCCACGTTTCAGGGGGGATTTCCGTGCGTCCAGTTAATCGGGCTCGTCGGTGGGGAAAGTCTCGGGCGAGCTGACGCGTGACGAGTGAGCCGTTTCCAAACGCTCTCTCCCCTCGCTAGCTGCCGTAGCATCATCCGCCCTGTGGCGCCATCGACGCAAAAAAAAAAAAAAACTCCACAGGAGCACAAAGACAAATAAGAACAAGAGTGTCAACCAACAGCGCGTGGCGAGCTGGCTGCAGCACAACCCGAGTGGTGCAGTGCAGAAATATTTTGTTTGGTCAAATCTACCACACTCTAAAAGTTAACTATAGATCCTTACGTTCTGCCCTGCGACGCGCTGCTGATGCAGGAGCGCGTCACACCCACGCCTCCTCTGACGCGGCCGGAGATGGGCAGAGACGAGCAGCGTGCGCCGAGTTAAGACGCGGGAGTCGCGGCTGCTGCTCCCCCTCGCGGGCCGCCGCCCGCGTAAAGGGAGAAGCAGGCGGGTAATAGCGACAAATACGGGGGCTTAAACGGCGACAGCTTTACGACGCCTGAGCGGCCACTACGGCTCCGTCCCTGTCAGATCCTATTAGCTCGGGCCTGCGCCGCGCGCTTCGATTGGCCCGTTCCCAGCATTTACAGAAGCACCTGCCGTAAATAAACCAAATGGCTGCATCTTGCGGTGTATGGAGCGTGCGTGTGCGTGCGTGTGCGTGGCCGGGCGCTTGCGTGTGAAGAACATCTGACAGAGTGGCTGAATAGTTTAATATACAGCGCCGAGCCGAACGGACACAGTCGACTAGAGGCAGAGCTCGGCGCACGTCAGCGTGAGGAGGTTTAAATTTGACTAGTGTTAAATCAAGACAAGTGGTCTCATTCCGCTCCAACCCACACACACACACACACACACACACACACTCCAATAAACAAAAGGAGAAGTGCGTCTATCCGCCAGCTGCCAGGTGGAAGTTTAAGGAAAGGCCACCTGTCTAATAACCGGCTCTGATGCATAAAGCTCAGCAATATGAAACTGAGCATCTGGCCCGTCCCCTGCAAACTGATCTTGTTAACAGCCTGAGCATCGGCGTAACTCACACGGCGTTTATTCGGGCGGTTCGCCCAAACGCCACAAAAAAAAAAAACATAAGTCGGTGCTTATTAATTCAACCAGATAAGGCTTTTGCGATTGCGGTGCAGTTTTTTTTTTTCCCACCGAGCTCTCCGCTGGACATTTTCACGCAGAGCGCGCAGCGAGAGCGTCGTCCGCCCGACGCCGGGAATGATGCGAGTCACCCCTTCTTTAGAAACCACACACCCCCAAAGTCAACCAAACCATTCATGCATTCTGGTGTCACCTATTAAAACTGTCATGCTTGACATGCGGCAGCTAAATGACTTTTTTTTTTTTTTTAAGGTTTTGAAATGGCTTTTCAAAAACAGCGGGAATTAATACACTTCCTTGTGCAGATGAGGGGGAAAAAATGGGCTGTTAACTTGGCAGAGCTGCTCGCAAAATGAAATGTTTGTGAAAAGAAAAAACAACACAGATAAAAATCGATTTGGGAAGAATGTATGAAAAGCACATGCAGGATTTCTCATTGATAACTGATAATAATGTATGACTGCCACAGGCCTTTATATGTATTTGATTGTTTTTGTATCGTTCCTGTAGCACTGAAAACACAGATGGCGATGACAAATTTATAACAGATGGTGACATCAAATCCTTTTTTTTGTGTGTGTGAAAACTAATTTTGTTAAACTGTCGGAAAACTGTGACCGGAGCGATGACAGTGGCGGCACAAAACCGCTTGACTAACGAACGCGATTTTTGTTTCGCACGTCCGCGCCGATTTCCTCGCCGGCCGTGACCTCGTGCGTCCGGAGCCAGCGCCTCCTTCCACCGGCGGCTCTGTAAACAGCGGGCTGGACGGGAGAAAACTACAGATCCAAAACACTTTCACCCACAGGCTGCTTTTGAATCAAACAAGACTCCCGTTCAGAGGCGTTCTGAACTCCCACACAGCTCCAAAAAACGAAAACACTGTGGGACGAACCGACTGAACTTGACTGGAACTCACACTGCCAAATCCGACTTCCTCCTCATCGCCAAGGGACGAATAAGAAGTGAGAATCGTTTTAGGGCTGCGAGGAAGCGATTATTATTGATTAATCATGCTGGCTGTTTTCTGTACAAATCAATTCTTCCTTTCGTCTATAAAATGTCTGCAAAATATTGGCAAATGCCTTTTAGAATTTCCCAGAGTCCAAGGTGCCGTCCTCAAATCTTGTCCAAATGTCAAACATATTCATGTATGACAGCAAGTGCTGAGCTAGCAAATAGAAACGATTATTCCAGTGTCCAGATAGTTGCCATTTAACTTTCTGTCAATTTACTGATCGATCAATCAACTAATCTTTGCAGCTTGTTGTTACTGTGTTTTTTTTCCTACCTTCACAGTTGCAGTATTAAGGCTGCAACAAATGTTGCCATTGTTGATTTATTTGTTGATTATTGATTCTTCATAATTAGTGTAAACACCAGCAAATGGAGTAATGCAGCAGTTTCTCCTGTTTGAGGAGTGGACATCGCCAAATGTGCGAGACAATTGACTTAAACAATTCATTACAATGAACAGTTGCTGATTCATTTACTGCCGATCGACAACTAATTAAATCAACTGAATCTTTCGGCTCAAGTAGCATGGACTAATCAATTCATTAATCTTCATTTTGGTGACACATCTTTTGGAACGAGTCACCCGTGAGTCAAAACCACAACCACTGCGGGAATCTGCTGCTTTTCTCAGTTTGACATCATAGGTTAGACACACAGTGAGGTTCTGGACGGGTTGGCTGGACAGAACCTGGCATGCAAAGTTGAGCACGAAAGTTCTTTCTTCATTTGCAGCCCTCATCTTTTGTGTTCATTTGTTAAAAGTACTAACTGCAGGTTAAATCACACACTGGTCCTATTTATAGAACGCAGTCACCGTTCTTTCTCTGCTTAAAATAAAGAGCCCAGCTCCTGGACCTCCGTGGTGCTCCAGACCACTTCACGACCACTTGGTGTCCCACCATGTCGCAGAGGTAACTTCACTCTGCATTGCAGTGGCCTTTCTGCTGGACTCTCCAGTCCCCCTGCTCAGCTGCTCTCTGGCAACCTGCAGCTGTCCTGCACTGCGCATGGAGATGCAACGGGGGGGGGGGTAACCGTGGAGGTCACTATTTGGCAGGATGCTCACGCTGAGCCGGAGGAGGCGGCACACCATCCCTTCTTCGAGTGGGCTCATTATTTCGCATGTCCCTATGGAAATTTTCCCCACTGATATTTTTTTTTTTTTTTTTGCCGTGACGTCCACATCCCACCAGCAGACCTCCGTAAGACAGAAAATTTAAAAAAAAAAACAACCATAAAGTGCTCCTCACCACCTCGACACCGCAAACACCAAACCTGAGCCGTTTTTAACCTGCTAACGTTAGCCGGCTAGCGGCTAATATTTAAGCTCTGTAAAAGTGCTGCCAGCGTTACACCACGCCCAAACTTCAAACGTGCGTTCAAACGGCGTGTGGATAATATGACATAGAATCGCTAGGTGCAGGAAGAGCTGCACCTGTGGCGTAAAAACTCACCTTTGTTTCGCGTTTCCACGAAAGGGTTGAAGGATTTTTGACAAGAGCTGTCACTGCACTTCCGGGTGAGACTGTGACGTTCACGGACGCGTAATAAGCGTTTGGCCATGCTGGGATTGTTTTGGTTTTTTATACAGAAAGTTTCGCTGGGAAATAAATGAAAATGTCGCTTTAAACTGGTTATCATCTTATCCAGGACACGCATTGTCACTTATTGATACCTCAGACTGTGGTTGGATTAGATTTGTGTACCAGAGGAGGAACCAGAGCTGATAAAGATAATTGACAATTGTTACACAAGAGGAAAACTGTAGCATTACAATAACCAGAGAGCAGTGGCAGGAAAAAAATTCAGATAATTTACCAAAATAACAATCCAACAATATAAAAATTCTACATTATAAGTAAAAGTCAGGTTTAAAATGTCATCATTAAAGCATTCTCAAATATGAAAACTCTACTTTAGGATGCAGCAATGTAAAAAAACTCTTCATATATTTTGTAGAGTAAAATTTAATCTTTAAAGGAATTAATAACTGTTAAATAAATATAGCTATGTTAAAAAATTACATCATTATCCTCTAAAATCGAGTTTAGGAGAAGAATAAAGTAGAAATGGAGATATTCGAATAAAGTACAAGTATATACTTCAAAATTATACTTGAGTGCAGTATTTGAGTAGTTAAGATACATTTCACCACTGCCAGGTGACAGATAGGAGGGTAAGTAAGAACAGGATACAAATAAGTAGAGGAAAAATATAGAACACAGAAGTGGGAAGACACTGTGTACACACTATGTTCACTCTTAACCAGTGTGCAGAAATGTAATGTATGTGCAAAATCAACAGTGCAGGCTGTGAACGATTATATATCTAAATATGTTTCACTCTAAGGGACAGATAATTCCCTGAAAAATCTCACAAGTCCCAGCATACTGTATATTAGACCTAATGAAAATGAATGATCCTGATACATTACAGTCTGCAAGATTTGATATTTACCATTATAGAGTGTTTGAAATGCAGCCAGATATCGCCAATGATGCCTCATCTAAAAGTAAATATAAGTCTGTTTTTTATTACTCCATGCCATACCCACTTTCCGTTGGAGTCAGGTTCGTGGTGATTTACAGTACATGAAAACACACTGTGGAGTCTTTTGCTTGTCGCCAGTAATTGTTTCAGTTTATTCATAGAATCCGGATCATTTTAAGCATACATTTAGGATTTTTCTTATTTTAATGCAGGAACTTTGCCACATGTGTGGTTTTTGTGAATTATTGCCCTCGGGAAAGTGGGTCATCACAGCAGGGAACAGATGCATGCAAGATGAGTGGGGACGCGGGAGGTGATGCATCGAGCAATTAAAAATGTTCCGAGAATAATGCAAAGTATGAATTAGTTTATGGTGTCTTTGTACCGATTTGCAGCCTTACTGGGTTGATGATATGACAGGAAAAGATGTGCTATAATATGATTACGATCCTGATGCCAGCATTAAAATTGGCTATGAAAAGAATGGCGCGCAGGCTTGTTTATGTTGCAGATGTGAGTAGGCAGTGTTGCAGATATTAAGTCACCACATGTGGGTGTAGCTGCCCATGTACTTTATCTTGGCAATTTCACAATGTTATGAGAATATCGTAACATGATTTTCTCTTTTGAAGATTTAAATCACATTCATCCAACTTCAACAAAAGCACTGGGGATACACTGAATTTCCTGTGATGCTCATCCAAAAGGTTGTCTGGTGGGATATTTAGTTTAAGGCGAAGCAAATTAGACAGATAAACAAAAAAAAATTGAAGAGGAATCTGGCACTTGAATAAAGGAGTGAAGAGAAAAAGTTGTTATGACACCTGGATTGTTTTCCTCATAGGAATGTTTGATCTCTCGAGGAAAATAATGCTGCAGTGATAATATTCATAAGATCTTCTCACAGGTGGAATTTGCTCCTCTGTTGTATGAAACAACCCATGTCCCCACAGTTTTGAATCTTATACATCTGTGTTGACATTCTGTATTGCTACTCTGGTATTGTAAATAATAATCCAAGCTTTTTTTATTATTTTATTTCTGTTTGGCGTGCTCTCATGTACGGTGCATCCCTACATGATTCATAATGTGGACTTTTCCCAGGCGGTGGGATGTTTCAGTACATGAAATTGTATTACCGTGTGACAATCCCGGTTTGCTCCACAGGTCTGGCACCGTGTTCGGCTGTGGCTCAGCTCTGGAGTTTTATGCAATTATAAATAAATAAGCATGTGGACGGGAAGAAGACAGGGCCCTATGGGGACGAGCTGGGAGAAAATAGAGGAAGTTTAATTAAAGCCGCAAACTGCACTCCCACACACAGCGAAGCACAGAGACACACAAACACACACAGTAATATAGGCAAACCAATACACTTACAAGCGTTTGTGTGCATGTGTGTGTGTGCACCTCACTTGCCATTGTGCAATGATACAAAGGAGAGAATTATGTGTGTGCATGTACTGAGTGTGTATCCACATGCACGTGCTTGCTTATGTGCTTGCACCCATGTGTCTGTGTGCCTACAGTCAAACCAATACAAGATGAGGGAAATGTGAATGTGGAGTAATCCCATGTTGTGTTCAGGTAAAATTCTGTAAAGTTCTTCATCACACAGTTTTGTTTTGTTTTTTAGTTAGTTGTTTGTTTTTTTTTTTGGGGGGGTATCTCTTTTAGCTTTTAGTACTTCACCTTCAGTAATCCAGCTATCACACCTTCCACAATAAAACAATTTGGTGCATGCTACTATGTTTTTGTTCCATTATTTTCTGCAAAATGATTGAACTGCCAGTCTCCTTGTAATTACCTAAGGGGTGCAGGCAAAGGCACAGCTAGTAAAAAGGCTGATGAGGGAATATTGAATTTGCACTTCAATTAGAGTGCTTATAAAGTGTGGATTACACAAGGACTCCAGGGCCACAGCTCTCACTCAATTACCACAGGTTGCTATGAGGGAAGGGACAGGAAGCAAGAGGGGTGGACAGTGAAGGCATCAGGGTAAAGGAGCGAGGTGGCAGAGGAAGACAGGGAGAGGAAGAGTAAGAGATGACGAGTGTTTGCCTGAGCCAGGTCGTTACTGAGGATGGATCCATGCAAAGACAAGGGCAGAGAAAATGATTAAATGGGGAGCCACAACTGGCGGGGGATCCATCCATGTGTGACTCAGGTCTCCCTCTCCGAGTTCTGGCCTCAGATTCAACAAGGACATCTGAAAACATGCAGCCATTTGAGTTATTAAACTTTCTGGCTCAGCACAGCGTAGCACTAAGCACTGATTTGAAATGCCTGTGCGTGTGCGTTCATCTCTATTTTCTGTTATTTTAATGCGTCCTCTTCAAGTTGAAGGGGGTGCACAGAAGGCTCCGTTCAAAAGGAAGCAAAAAAAAAATCAACCTCAACAATGTGTCTGCGTCCCTGAGTAAATTCTCAAATGGATTATTGAGCCAATGAGTGAAAATCAACAGCCATTTAGAGTGGATTTGTCTGCAAGGCAGCGATAAACGACAGCTTGCCTTTCTACAGCTTAGCTCCTTGATTCTGAGAAGAGAGATGCTTGAAGGACATGCTTTTACAGTAAACAGGCCAAAGGCAGTCAAGAAATGGGAAAATTTCAATTTGATTGCGCGGCTAAACTTACAAAGACACAGTGAGATGAATGCGAATAACTAATTGTTATAGACCTTCATGGAGTGTTCTTGGTGTCTAATTACTGGTTGTGATGTTTTCCTGAGACACGGTGAGCTTTCAGAGATTTCAAAGAGAAAATATGCACAGCAGGATCACAGAAGAAAAGAAGGGTTTTATTATGTTCTGTCAAACTCTGCCATCTCACAGCACATACATGTTAGAGTTACATAAGGAGGCTGAACAAACACAGCATGACAGTGGTATAAGATGCATATGGGGATGTTGCCTGATTTCAATTTGACAGTCAATGCAGAGTTCATGCTACGTGGATATGTGGATGAACAAATAAGGGAAAAACTGAATATCTTACTGCAAAGAAAGGGGATTTTATATCAGCACGTACCTTTAATCTCCCAGACTCCAGCGTTTAGATCATCTCCTGCTACCTTTCTCTCGCTCTCTGTCTCTCTCTCTCTCTCTCTCTCTCTCTCATTGCTACTGTCAACAAAGAATGTGCAGGCTTCCCACAGGCCCTAAAGGAATCTCTCACACTACACTCACATAATCACTTCAGACCCGGCTGTTTAGGCCGACATCTCCACTGGGACTTAGCAGCCGCTTGCTGCAGGCAAAATCAGACCACTGAGTAAAAAAAAAAAAAAAATCAACTGCAACAGTGAAACAAAGAAGTGCAAGTCAGACAGAGAAGCGTGACCAGTCTGAGAACATCAAGGACTCGTCTTTTAGGAGGCTGAATGTCATACTTTCTTCCTTCAGTAATAGGATGATTTGGTGTCCTCCTGTATGAAAATGATAGACTTCCCTAGTCTTCCCTTGAACACACAATAAACACCCACGCATGGTGTACAAACAGGAAGCACATGCGTTTGTGTGCATCAAATTTTGTGTATGTGTGTGGCAGGTCAGGCAGGATTCCGCCATAAGCCCAGTTTATATTCCATCATCCTTTAGGATCCAAAGCCTCATCTGCTTATATCAAAGAAACTGGATTTAATGACATGTTTAATGACTCCTTACACTGGCAAATGGGCTTTATTTGAAATCTCCAGTGCCGTCAGAGAGAAGCCTTTTCTCCTCCAATTAGAGGCATCCTTTGGAAGACAGACTCGCTGTTTTAAGAGGACCATTTTTTTTTTCAAAGATAGGGAAAGACGAGCCGCTGACGCTCAGTCTCTCGCTAATGTCAGACTCGAACAGGCTCGAAATGCATTTAAATATCAAGGTGGGAAAATATTTTTAACAAAGGCGGGCAGCGGCTGACGCCTCATGGGAGCTGATAGCTTATGAAAAAGTCTGCTAAATTAGACTCAAGATCTCCCCATTGTGTTTAATGGATGGTATCTTCACTTTTCATTGTTATGAAAAAATGTCTCCAATCCACGTTCACGTTTCCTGTTTTTTCACTTCATGAGTTTTACTTAATTTTCATGTTGAGCCAGTTTTGGATTTGGTTTGAAACGAGGGTTCATGACGACAAAGGTTAAGAATGATGGCTTAACGATGTTTACATGTCAACAGACATGCCGCTGAGAAAAGTTGCATGCTTGCAGATGTCTCCTTCCGATTTAGGCAAATTGTGATGTTGAGAGTAAAGCACATCCTTGCTGGAAGCACAGTTTGCCTCAGTGAACCAAATTATTAATATCTTAATTAACAGCTACAATATGAAAAGAATGAGACACATAACGAGAATGAAAGATGCTTGTTTTTCTCCGGCTGTCAGAGGCTGAGCTATGCGGCTCAATTTGACTGACTCCAAAAGCTAATTTCCCTCTAGCATTGACTCTCATAGCACCATTTGCATAGTAAAGACTTATATTGACGCTGAAGCTGATGTTTTCAGGGTTACTATATAAAGGGTAAATATTGGAAATACTACAGGTGAAGACACAAGCGCACATTTGGGTACAAGGTTGTGAGTATTTTTGCGCTGTAACTTGCTTTAAAATTGAAAATGAAATTGCTGAATCAAAGATGTCAACACAGCTGTGTTTTCGGATGAGTAAATTGAACACACGAAGCACTCGAGTCAAAGGGGGCACTCAAGCAATTTGGTTACGTGGAGCTGGAGGACTCGAAAGAGACTAATTAAAGGAAGAATGATCCAAACTGAAGCATTAAAAGCATATATATCCTGAAGAGTTTTACAGGGCACTTCACATATATGAAGCCAGAGACGAGAACATGATGCCATCCACCCTGATCAGAACCTCCACATAGCAGCCTAGCACCTCCCCTGCAAATCAAATCAAAAGTTCTGCTGCAACAGAAGGACATTCAAATTTCTGCAAACCTCCTTTGACGTGTATGAGTAACGAGCCTGGACCAACCAATCAGGTTTGTGTTAATTCCCAGCTGTTTGTTCCACCTCAGCTCAGACAAATGTGGGGAAACAGTGGTAGACTTCTTTCCCATTCAATATGATGTGAAAACGATGAGACACATTGCTTGGGAAATGAACCGCTTTGTCACGCGCTTGCATGGTGACAGTTGGATGGCAACTGTGAAAGGCAAGAGGAGGTCTGCTGCTCTGCGTCTTTTTGTCTGAACAGCATTCCTACATTTCCCATGATGCAACTCATAATCTCTTTGAGTAGACCCTCACTGTCTCCGTCCAAGGCCAAAAAAGCAAGAGTAGTTCGTACATCCTAATATTTAATGGCAGGAAAACTAACACAAAACTTTTAAGAATGGAAACACACTGCCAACACAGTTTTGGGCTACAATTGATAATAAAAAGCAAAGTCTGTGTAAAATATGATTCACTACATTTACTCCGACGAGGCCGTCATCTGCGTCTTTCAAACTGCAGCCATTAAACTTCAGCTAAAGTAGTTTCTGAGACAGGAAGGACACTGGCTGTCTTTCAAGGCTTTTGACACGCTTGGCTCCGTCTCAGACATGTTGCACTATCACTCTGTTCTCTAATTCGGAAGATTAACAAGGACATAGGACAAAATGCCAGAAAAGTCACGGCATGACGAACAAACCGAGCAGCATTCTATCAACAGACGCCCTGTTTGTCATTTCATTTAACCACCTCCTTTCCATCCTGGTGGTGTATATACAAAGGCACCCACCTGTTCGATACAATTTTCAGCTCGCAGCAAAAGCAGCGGTGGAGTTGCACAACACAGTCATCCACTGTTTTTCTGACACAGCTGGGGCATAGTGACCTCATGCCACAGGTCAAAGCTTTTTTTTTCCTCCACTTCCCAAATGAGGCTGCCGCTGGTCGTTAGGGAGCAAGCATTTTAAAAACACAGAAAAACAACCAGCGCTGCGGCCATTAAAGATGCCATCGACTTTTTAATTAAGTCTCATAAAGGGCCTATCAATGCGAGGGTGGTAATGTACGACGGCGTAAAGCCAATCCCATCCCATTTCTGTGTTCTTTGAGGCTTTAACAGATCTGTTCTCATTTCACGCTAGTGGAGAAAGTCTGGAACTGTAACACTTAACATCTCAGCAATCTCGGGCCTAATTTCTCATCATGTGCCATAATCCAATTCCACCATTTCATATGAACTTTTTTATTTTTTTCCCTCTTCTCTGCAACCCTCAGAGCAAAGAAAGTGTATTTGTATAGTACCTTTCAAACACGATGAAATTAATCAATTAATAGAAATTTCATTAAAAAAAGCAGCAGCAAAAAATATTATTTTACAAATATTTCACTAGTATTGCTGAGTGTGTTTTAAAATCATCTCTTGGACATACAGGCAGCCTGTGCATTGATCCGAGAACTGCAGTATTGTTTTTTTGTTTTCTTGGTGTGAGTAAGTACTCCAACACTAGCTGTCTGGTTGTTGTCGGGTTGTTGTTTTTTTCTTTGGAGAGACACCATTACAATTTCCTAGACTGCTAAAAGTAAAAGCGTGGATAAAGCCTTACTCAGACATAAATCCCTCAATTTGGACTTTCTTTTCACGGAGATTTTCTTGATTTGGTTGTTACATTTTAAGTTTGATTCCATTACTCCCAGCTTCCAAACTTGTGTTTTGTTTTGCTTTTTTAGCTAATAAGTCATATCTGTACAAATAAGTGTACAGTGCTTGGGTGTTTGTGTCAGAGAAACATGAGTGAGAGGCAAAAAAAGAGAGAGAGAAGATACATGACCTGGATTGACTACTTCACACTCCCTCGACCACCAAACAGACTTTGAATCCCTCCTTTGATTCTCTCTGCAGAGGAATCATCCAGAGGGGAGGTGGTACTGGAGAACCTTCACTCACCTCACACATGGGGCAGGTCACGCTGACCTCAAATCTCCACACATAAGAGTTCTGAACCGCACTGCCATGGTGCAATAACAAGACCGACCTCCTTATCTCCAGTTGGCACAAGATGTTGCGTCCACTACTTACATCCAGACGATGCTGGAAAGTCAGACACTTTCTATATGGTTAAAGTGTTCTGCAAAAAAACTACTGCAAGGAAATCCAGCCCAAGATTAAACTGCCTGGGTGGAGAGAACTTGCTGAGAAACCCAGGTAAAAAAAACTAGAAAGTCAGATATTTTCCTTTGGGGTTTGCTGACCAAACCTGGGCTGAAATCCCAACAAATACTGGACTTATATTTGATAGATGTCAAGAAAGAACACTCCAATAGGATGTCCATGTAGCTCTCTGAATGATGTTGGAGTTTGCTCACATCGTAACCGTAGGAACCTTGAATGTAGTAGCACAACTCAGTCATGTTGTTTGGGTCTAATCTGCTCAGAGTAAGTGAGTAAACAGAGTTTCTTCACACATTAAGTATTGCTGTGCTGCCTCTTTTTGTATGCAGGATATCATGTGTGATGGTATAAAATCTAAATCCAAATCAGCTCATTAAATGTGGTGTTTTCTTGGCGGAGTACAGCATGTAAATAGATTTACAGTGCTTTGATGAATGCATGCCGATAAACTCTTTTAACCTTAAGTCATAAAAAGTGAGTCAAGCTTGTGTTGTGTGTTTTTGGAGGCAGACTAACGGAGCTTCTGTTCCTCCTGAACACATTGTGCTGCTCTACTAATCAAAGACCTTGAGTCGGGTCCAGGACATTATCTTCAACCAACTGCATAAAGGCAGCAGAAAGAAGGTAATGGGGTTAGCAATATAAATTAGCGCACAAGAAACTCTATTATTGGTAAAGTAATGGGGACCGACGTTGTTTGTAAGCTTCAGCTGTTTGCTTAATTGCAGATCTACGAGCCACACTGGCTCTCATTTACATATGTAAATTCTAAGCAGGCCAACAGAGCTGTTCTTGGCAATGCTTCTGTTTGCCTGCAAGAAGAAGAAAAAAAAGGGGGGGGCTGTGCGCCTGAGAGAAAGAGGGAGAGAGATAAACAAACAGATGGAAACTCAAATAGAAAATGGAGATGGAAGGGACCGTTTAAGAAGTGATGAGCAGAAGCCCGAGGCAGAGCTCTGGGGCGACGGTCTCGCAGAAGTGGCGGGTGGGTGACGAAGAAGGGCTTTGTCAACACAAGAAACTTCGGCAGAACACACAGCAACTGTCTCCACTTACCCAGACACATGGCAGCAGTACAAGCAGGACAAGAAAATGGGATGTGTTGCTCTTTCCTGTAGGTTAAACCTGAAAGCGCCCCCGCAGGTTGTCTGACAGTTGCGAGTTTTTCCTTCCAGGGCAAATTTCCCACTAAGTTCAAGGACTCGCACTGATGTACACAGATGTGCGCAGATGCTGCCATGCCCGGGACCGTGATCTGCTAGCATTAGTGGCACTGCCTGTTACTAATTTATATAGACAGCTGAGGACAGTAGGAGCAGGTCCCCAGTGCATCACCCGCTTCCAGGCAGCATGCCTTCAGCTTATACAGCCGGGGCAAGTGTGCGCATGTGAACAGGAGGAGAAAAGCAGGGCCAGGTAATGGCACGACCGAGGGAGAAGGCACTTGTCTCACAGTCCACAAATGAGAGAGCAGAGATTTAGTGGGGCCAGACACACTTTGATCCATGCTGTTCCAGCGAGAGGTGGGTAAACAGCCAGAGCAAGCCGACATGAGAATAAGTGAAAAAGGTTCAAAGTTAAAATTCAGCCATCTGAAAGAGACAAAAGAGCTTTGTTTAAGGGATATTCGGCCACGTTGTTTTTGTAATAAAAGCTTGTCTGTCTTTTCTCTTTTCACAGTGATGGGAAGCAATCTCTGAACCTGATTATATCAACCAGCAAGAGACGATATAACATAAGCAATTCAACCTATTCCCAGTTCATGAATGTACATTAACTCCTCCAATCACCCAGTGTCTGTTTAAGAAAACGCAAGTGTGCAGGTATTTATGCATTTTATATTCACTGTACATTTAGACTGAAATATCATTTTAAAAAAAGAGCTGAGTACATTACTGTAGCAATGAGAACCCTAAATTATTGTTCTGTGGTATCTGAATATGAAGTGATGTCTGCCAAAGAAAGAGACAAAATAAAATGACCAGGCATGTTTCCATTTTAGCTACAAGAGTGTATATTTAATTTAAGTTAGAGCTGGTAAACATATGAAGGCCAGCGACAGAATCCACTGGATGTATCTCTCAGCCCGGTTGGTAAAATAATCATGGAGTTACTCAGAGCAGCATCCAGACACGCTGCAGATTGGAGGAATGAAAGCCACTTACTGATATACAATTAATGCCACTTGGCAGCTGAGCGGTCTGGTGTCTCTGGTCAATACCTCTCCTGCTCACTCGCTACCTCTTTCACACGTGTGTTGGTGCATGCACACACAGACAAAAGGCAGGAGAAATATCAACAAAATTCATTGCCACGTCTGCACGTGTTCCCACTCCGCTCTGCTCTTGTTGACAGCCTCCGCCTCTCTCCTCTCCGCCGATCTTCAGGCTGTCCTAATTCACAGATCCTCCCGAGGACCCATCAAAGCACGACCCACTGTATTATACTTCTTTCTGCTGCTTCACCCGTTCTTCTTATCCCTTTGTGTGCAGACGTGCGCTTGCGCACTCTTGCACATTTGGTGCGAGGAGTGCCCATTATAGTGGAGGTTGAGTTGCGGTCCAGAAATTAATCCTGCCCCCAGATTGTCAAGCTTATAGTGTGTATTTGTGGACGTGTGTCCTTGCACATTCTTTCTCAATAGCTCACCGCCTCTTATCTTCAACCTAGACTTTCCCAAAGCATGAGGTGGTTACACAAGGGCACAATGTATTTAAAGCTGAAATGAAAGCAAGCAAATGTATGTTGAAGGGGAAGCTACACTTTAAGGTCTGTTTGGTGTTGGGGAGTACATATTTGGGGGAAAAAAATTGTAAAAGGCTTTTTTTGGCTCCAGAGACCAAAATTGCTTGAAGTTATGTCACATATATCAGCTTTGGTTGAAGATGCTGGATCTAAAAATGAAAAAAAATATCTGTAACCTCTGACCAAACAGTCCACAGAATGCATTGTGGGTAATGTAGGCACCATGTTTTGACAAATCAGAAGAAGGTGCCAAAAAAAGAGATGATGTCTTTTGTTTGAATCAATTTTAATCCTTTTTTTTAACAAAGAGCCTTTTATTGGGTCACAGTTAGGCTACAATGAGCATGTTAGGCCTGCACAAACAAATGTGGGTCTTTGAATGGCTACAAAAACACATTCCCTCCCCGAATCAATAATCCAATATGCTCCTTCAGAGATAACAGATGATCAGAAGATAGGTACGATGTGGTGCCAAGAGGCGCCTCCACCACGCCTGGCTCACACATCTCATGTAAGGAGAGGGCCCGCCAAAAAGCATCTCGGGGGACTGCCAATCACGTCCAGTAATGATTATACCGGAGACAAATGAAGGCAATAACTAGCAATGGGATTATATGTCTTCTAAAAGCGTGAAAGAGGGAGATTTGGGACATTTGTCTCATCCACTACAGTGCAAATATGGCAGTGCAGTGCAGTGACATTAGTGTGAGGCAGTTCATAACGGGACGGATTTAGCTGACACTATCATAGTCCATTTCTAGTGTATGTACCTATTAAATGTGTATTGAGCAAAGTAACACCACACTGAAGGTTGAAATCCATTTTTCAGCCATAGATTAGAACTGTCTCTGGATCACCCTCTTGAGCTCACAAAAATCTGGATTATATTAATAATGCACTTACAGTCTGTCTCTCTCTTACTATGCTGAGCAAGAAAAAAATGAGGGTCTTATCCTCTATCAATCAATAATACCCACCTCACATAATACTTGACCTTTTCACCCAAACCTTTTATCTAAAGGGATTCACCACAAACTGACGTGTATATGCGCCGTGTATGAGCCTCCAGTGTTTAAGCAGTTGCCTTTATTGACCATATCAAACCAATGTCACTCAGTAGAACCTGTTTACGTTACATATCCATCATACCTTAAGTGTTCTGTTTACCTGCAAGAGAAATCAGACACTCGAGAGAATTTGGAACATAGTTCCATGTGCTCAGAGAAGTACGTTATCACACCTTGAAATACATATTTACAACGCATTTAACTTTGGCTGATTTCAGGATGTGAGAGTGAGCCACATATCATTCAAGGTGTTTGAAGCGCCCGTTAATTGGGAGAGTGAAACAAAAATAATCACAGTGTTTCTGAGCCATTAATTTGCAGCCAATACATGCAATTTATTGCAGTCTATTGATCATGCTGTGCAGATCCCCTCCACACAAACAAACTTTTTTACTCTGTCTTTCACGCAAAAAATTTAATTTATGATGCGTTACTGCACTAAACGACAATGAATAAGCAATGAGGAGATTATATGCAGTATACGGTATAAGGACTGCATATTAACACACACCTTCGAGTCCCTCTGTGTGGGCTTGGATTCATTTTGGAAGGAAACGTCCTTCTTGCAGCTTAATGCATATCATAAAATAACAAATTAAGGCTTCACCAAACAAACAACTTGGGTCCTCACAATGGAGCCAACTGTCCATCTATTAAGACTAATCATCACAAATAGATGGACACTGCGGTCCACGGAGCTCTGAGATTAAACCCAGCAGGCAGCAGAGGCAAACATCGACGAGGCACTGGTTCTGATGTGTGGACAATAACAAATCAGACGCAGTATAATTTTTGTACTGATCAAGCGTTTGTCTCTTTACGTGATCGGTGAGGTTTTTGGGTGATGAGTTTACATTTGCACAGACAGGCTGTTTATAACATCGGCAGGGGTGTCAAAGTGCACTATGTCTTGACTTCAAATATGAAAGTTAAGAGTGTTTATTGTCAGTTCTTATTTTTTTTAATTTATACTTGCGATGTAGGAAGCAAGTTTGCATTTCACATGTTTTTTTATAAAAACAGTATATAGGACCTCATTTGCATGTTATTTTGAGTAAGCCTGTTCCCTTTCAAAATCATATAAAGATTGCGGGAAATATGGAGCAAGCTTTTAAATTGGATTCCTCCTCTTTTGAAGGGAATAAAACTCAAGGGATGTTATTTACAGGCAAAGTAGTGGTAAAGACCATAAACAAGAGCAGCTGTCAGAAGAATACCTTCAAGGAGAAGACGATACGTGGATTAAAACAAGTTTGACCATAGGGTGAGTTCAATAATAAGAAGCAAGATTTCAACCAAAACACAGATACAGACAGTATAATGCAGATCCCAGGTTGTTAGCTCTGTTACTAAATGTCAAAGGGCAGTGAGTGAGTAGTGTACACAGGAAAACTCAGTTGAGGTAATCTCTCGTTCTATTTTGGACCTTTAAATCATCTTTCAATCATATACGTCAGTATTGTTTGTCTGTTTACGGCAGAAATCTAAAACATTTTTTTAAATACACTCGTTGACTGTGCCGAGCTATTGTTCTGTTTGCATGTTAGCTCATAAAATAGCAGCTATATTAACATTACATTTAAATGTTAGCCACAAGTCTGATTTGGTTGGGGAGTTAGACGTCAAACTGCACCCACACAAATGCTCCCGTTATGACGGCCTCTGAAATTACAGATCCGCAAGCTGCACTTCAGCCTTTTTGGTTTTTATTGTTTGTGTGCACTTTAAAAGGACGTTAAATCTGACGTGAATCTGATTAAATGCAAAAGCGTGGGCATAATTATGTTATGGGACAGACCGAAAGCTCTCCAGTAGGCTAATGTGCCCGTGGCTGCTGCTCACTCAACTTCAGATGGGAGCCAGTAGGCCTAATTGGCTGCATGCAGCCTAATCAGTCTTGCTGGATTGTCTTGCTTAACATTTTATCCCCATCGTTGTATCAATTTTCAACTAAATTAGCCTGGTCCACCAGAGATGTAGCAGAATGGGGGGGAGGGCTGCTATCATGGCTCTGCACTTCACTACCACTGTATTCACAGTCTTCCACAGTGAACACTGCTCAACATCTTGTGTCAAACCTTTCCAGCATGTGTCAGAAGCGCACAGAGGTGCTGCTTCATCCCTCCGACATGCTCAGAGAGGTTATACCGCCCCCTGTAGGCCAAGCCCGTAGTGATGTACGTATACTTTCCTGGGCCGGGACAAGAATTTCGGAAGCCCGAGGTGATGTTATTGCTGCAGGGCCCCCCTTCTCCACACAAAGCTCTACACTGAAGTAAGCGATGACATTTAATATTGCTCTGTCAGCAAAAAACAGGGCTCAGGGGAGAAGATGCACCAAATTCTCCTTTAAAACTGATTTAGTAAAACTTGGATGACCACAAGGTCAAGAGACACTTTAACAGAGTTCATCTTACAATAACGCTGTCATAATGTTAACTTTTTTTTTTTTTAGATAATTTGTCTCAGAGCAAAGTTTAATTAATGTTTCAAGTATTTTACCTGCTTTGCCTCAAACCGCCTTCAAGGGCCTTGACATGGGTTTTCTAAGTTTCCAGAGAAAAATGATTTGTGTAGAATACTGGACAAAAGGTAAAATATGTCACATTGTAAATTTCTTTTGAAATTCATAAATTTCATAAATGAGTCAAAACTGATTTATCCACAACAATGAGTGAAATGTAAAAACGCACTTCTGGAAGTCCTCTGGTAGCATAAAGCACAAACCATTTGCAATGACCCTGGTTAAAGTCTGGCTAGGGACTTTTGCTTTCTGCATTTTTCTCTCCTCATTTCCTGCCCCCAATGTAGTATTGACTTTTTCATAAAAAGGCATAAAATTGCCCCAAAATGAAAAAAATAAATAAATGAAAATTTAAAAAAAAATAAAAAATCCCATATCCCATAATCTCTTTCACAATCCAGTCCTGACACATCTACATCAACTCTAAAACTTGTATGGTCAGATCTCTCTGTGTTTCATAAATATATGGTTTATATTTTTTACAACTCAAATATCAGTTGTCTCAAAGCATAAAAAAAAAATCCTTGCCTAATTTGTCTTTTGTTGACATCCCTCTGCTGACTCCCATTGATTTAGTATTGAATTGTGCAACTGTAGACTGCAGACAGCAGCAGTGGTGGAGTAGTGCAGGCAGTAGAGTCAAATCTTTGATCACAGTAGTGTCATGTAGTGCGCGAAAATGTTAGTGCCCCTGATTTTGCTGGAGTCCCTCTGAAGTGTAGCTATGTAAAAGTGGGGGGGTGAGAGGAGTTTGGATGGCTGGGCAATGAAACAGGATGAGAGGAAAGGAGAGACCGTGAGCTGTCTGAGCTGTGATGACGAGGAGAAAGGAAAGTTGCCTTGGCTGTGGGCAGATGCTGGGTGCGGTGCCAGCTGGTGGGGGGTGGGCCCACCTGTCTCTTGTTCTCCCTGTCCCCCCCCCCCACCCCTGCTCTGCTATAGAGAAAGCGACAGATGGAGTCCAGAGGTTCTGCCCCGCTCCCGGCACCGGCTCTTCGGTCTAGCTCTCTCAAGCCCCGACCTGAGGGCATCACGCCAGGTGTGCACGAGAGGGCCCGCAACCGGCCCCCGGCCTTCGGCCGGTGCGAGGGTCAACTGCTTACAGAGTGGGATCGCCCCGCCACCTCCTTCTCCCACAAACGCTCTGCTGCCTCCCCGTGGATGTAATCGACAACTACATCTTCTCATAGAAGCCCCAGCCGAGCAGAGGCACTTCTCAGACAAAACATGCCCTCTCAAGGTCTCTCAGCAATGCCAGCTTTGAAATGATCACGACCGGAGGCTTCGTATCGGCTCATTTTTCCCTGACACATGGAGGGAGGGAGAGGAAGAGTTGCCAGATTGGATATGTTGTACATATCGATGTGAATGTGTACTATCCCTGAGGAGTGCTTCTGATGCATAGTGATGTGTGGACTGTGACAGCATGATAAGGAGAGGATTGTGATGCAAGGTGGAGGTTAAAGGGTTGTGTCAACACCCCAAACTGCTGATGTCCATCACCGGATGGCTTTGTGACCTTTGTGTCTCTGGTCTTGTGATAAATCATTGCACGAGGTCTCTAAAGGCACAGGGCGAGCTCATTAGGGATCTTTTAAGGAGTGAGCCACCCACAGCAGTTGTTCTACTGGACCTCCTATTAACCTCCTGGTATTTGTTTGCAACCATGTACACAGCGCTCGTTAAAAGGAGCTCATCCAAATTTTAAAAAAACAAAAAGAGAATCTTCAAAACGTTGTCCTTACATAAGCTCCGTCAGACTTTGTGCCATCTCTCTCTAGATTAATACACCCCTCCGCTTTCGGTTTTACCAGAATCAGCCTTGACATTTGCGGGTGTCTGTGTTCATTAGCGCTCGAACTGAATTATGACTAAGGTCCTCTCTCCAAAAAGCAGCAGCATAACTGGGCTGTTTCTCCTCCCAGCAGCCCACGCTGCTCCCTGAGGTGCCTTTAGAGCACATTAATGGGTTCTGTGCTGTTCAGGAAGGAAGTTATGGTGAAGCAAACACTTTTTTTCTCTGCAATAAGGAAATCAGAATAAATCCCAGATAAATAAGTGACTTCCTAAATCTGGTGAGTCACTACAAAGGGACGATAATGGCTTTCTCCAGGCCGGAACTCCAAATGGTGACTCAGTGGACAATTCAAAGATGCCCCAGTGCCCAAAGGGAGAGCCAAAATACCTCGACAACTTTCTGATGAACTGCAGGGTATCATGGGAGGTCTCTCTTTACTCACAAGAGGGAATAGACTCAGAGGTTTCCTGCGCTGGCTTTTTAGGTTTCTTTTAAAGCCTCACAGTATGGTAATACATTGATTTAATGGAAATTATCTGGAGATTTTCCCACCGCACGCAAAATAAAATGAGTTTTCCGCTGGCCCAAAGAATTCAGCTGTGAAAATATAAAGACTGAGGGATGTGTAAAGGCAGTCAGTCGAACGGTTTGGTATTATCTAGACCGACAAAGAATCTCAATTATCACCGAACATGAAATGAATCTAAAGAGACCAATTTTCGCCAAATAATCAAGCCATTATCATTCATGACTCAATCACAGTGGAAATTACCAAGTCTCTGCTTGTGCCCGGCAGCAGAGGAGGAAAAAAAGAGAAAAGACATGTGAGGAAACAAAAGGATGATAATGGAGCTCGAACCAGTTTGTAGCTCCAGTGGGACCAGTGTTCATGTGCATCGCCGGGGTCTGGCGAGATATGGGCGCTTTGCCATACCTCAGCCTGATTGAGTGCAAATTAAATCTTGTTGCAGCATTTGAATGGAAGGGAGGAAGAGTGAGCAAAAAACGGCCAACAATGTATTTGGAGGCAATATCTATAAAAGAAATCATATCAGGAGAGTCGTCGGGCATCTCTGAGCTGAGTGCCCTTGTTGTGTTAAATCTAATATTTTACCACAGTGACAAAAAAAGTAACATCATTTTGTGTGTTGTCGTACCACTTTGTCTCCAATATCAGGTTGGTAAAAGAAGTGGATATTTTATGTGATGGTTGTGTGCGTCCGACCTGATGGTTCCGCATCAATTTCCTTTTATTGGTCAGTTTTCACGACACAGAGGGTTCAGTGTCTTTCCCACGTTGTGACATACATCGATGTATTCGCTTTCTTGCCAAGACTTAAATGAGAGGATCAATACGGCTCTAAGACTGTATCTGTTTACGTGCAGAACTGTTTCTTGGCCCGAAGCAGTGACTTCTTGAAGTTCTGTAGTCACTGTGAGGTTGCCAGGCAAACAGTTCGAAGCTCAGGAGCTGCTCCCAGCCAAGACTGGCTGGCAAAAAACCCGTGGGCATGACACCGGTAAAACCACAATGTGTTGTTTTCACACTTCTTTCTTTTTGGTAAACTAAACAAATGAGATATGTGTTAATGAGTGAGATTCAGAGGTGCCTTTGTCACAGCCTAAACTGTTGACTGCTGCCTGCATCGACATATTTAGGGGAAAGATGTGAGTGTCACATCCATCTTCTCATCTTACTCTTGGCAAAACAGCGAATAAGCTTGTGTCAAAAATGTCAAGCCGTTGTTTTTAGCAGCACTGTATGGGGACACATGGCTGATGGGTTGCAAAATGAAAACAGAGTATACTGTATTGTCAGGTGCAGACCAGTGTTACAGACCTGGTCAAAATACTCACGCTTATAATCCATTACAAATCCATTTTGCATTTTTCTGCAAAGTTGCTCAGCATGAACTCCAAAGCTTTCACTTGTGGCAGTTTTGCTCCAAACGTGTTTTTGCTCAAGACGCTCATTGGTCTGAGTTTGTATGTGACAGCATGGTATTTCAGGTACAGCTTCCAAACTGGAGTTTTTTGCTCTGCTGTTGATCAAAACTATTAATTGAAATAGTGCTCATTCAGAACCAAGAGATGGTTCTGGAGCCCTCTGGGACTGACTGGTATTGTGGTCACAGGGAGTCTGTGGTGACGCTGGCGGTGTGTGGATATGCTGTCTGGATAGCGTGCGGATGGAGTCTGGTTGCTGGTGATGGTGTGGCTCTGATCAGCTGTTGGCAGGCAGATGAGCAGGCGGTCTCTCCCCGCGGCGGCACCCCGGGTCGAAAGCCGGTTTGAAGTTTAATGATGCCAGCTGCCAGCTCCACCAGGCTGCGAGCGCTAACGAGCTGGCACTGGCGGTGGACTGGGCCGCGGCGGCAGCACCTGGAAATGTAGCACACGTTTCACAGGGGCGGGGCTCCGCCGGGGCTGCTGTGGGGCCTGCTGGAGACCCAGGACGGCACCGAGAGGCCCACGTCTCTTTGAAGAGCGCCCCAATTTCCATATTTCATTACACACTGCTGACTGACAAGGCCCAGCCAGATGTTCTATTTTCAGCTATTTAAATTTTGACCTGCTTTCCTACCATGGATGCAAAAAGAAAAGGGGAAAAAACTGATTTCATCAAAACACAGATGCCAAGCATGATGGGAACTTGGATCTGCTATTTTTTTTGTTAATATTCCTTGTGTCTTTCCATCCACATAAAGCACTGAGACAGTAATCAGAGTAAATGTTTCTGTTTGACTTCCCTATATTTCTTCATCACGGGCATTTGGCTGACAGTCCATCCTGTGGGCTTCTCTGTCTTGCTCAAGGACACTTTAGCACATTTTCACCGCTTGTTTCAGGGATCAAACCCGAGACCTTGTGTTTATGAGACAGTCTCTAACCGGCCAGCCAGCCCAGTGCTGAATTGGCTCCCAGAGTGAGTGATGCATGCTCTGAAACACCACATAAAGCACGCTTGCGCAGCCCCTCTGTCCCTGAGATATCGGGGGATGATTAATTCCTGTGGTATTCCCGTTGAAATGGCTGTTAAATTGCAGTGTCCTTACTCAATCCCTCATGCAAAAATACATCGACAACCCTGACCTTTTTGTGCATCTGCTGGCAAATGGCACTTTGTCACCCTGAGTGAGCAAGCTCAAGGATCAATGTGGGTTTTGCCGGAATAAAACTTCCACAATGAATTCCGTCTGCTTGCGGTGCGTGGTGCGTGTGCGCGTGCGTGTGTCCACTGCGTGAAAAGTAAAACTCTCAAAAGAGGAAAGATGAGGGGAGAAAAACAAAGGACAAAGCTGGGGTGAAGCACAGCAACAAATGAGCGGAGAGACGCTCAGAGTCGAACAGCAAATGGCAACAAAAAAAAAAGGACCAAAAATGAGAAGCACTCTCTCTGCGAGAATTCGAGGGAGAAAGGCTTTCACTCATTACTCAACACAGCTCACAGCAGGGGAGGGAAAGTGGTTTATTCCTTCAGTAATGTGTCTTTGAGTGTGCGTGGGACTGACTGAGTGAAAGCAGAGAGGTAATTGAGAGGTAACTAAGGCAATAGAGAGGCAATATTGACGCAGAGATAAAAGTGGATGAAAGATTTTGCAGCATGTTCCCACCGCCCCTTTTCCTTCTGCTCGCCATCATGCTGTTTAAAACATCTGTAAAATTAAAATCAAAAGACTTTTTTTATGTGTTGCTGCTGCAAACGCGTTGAACGCTTCTATTCCGTGTGCACAAACTAAACCGCATCTATCATGTGAGCAGCTGACGCACGACAAGGTGACGCCATCTTTTAGCGAAGAGAGCAGCTGCAGTAAAGTGTCGGCTATAACGCTGACTAACAACCCAGATTATGTGATGATGTGATAAGTTAAGGCATAGGTGTAAACAGGAAGTTGTTTAAAAAAGTAAATGGAAGCTCATAATAATAGATATTTTCTCGGCAGCGATGATGATGAGGTTCATTAATGTCATCTGTATTTCTGCATGGTCCTCATGGCTGACCACAGTCATAAAATTGACGTACTCTAAGTAAAAATACTTAAAAAGTCCAGCTGCTGCTGACAGATGCAGTATACTGTATCTTAGCAATCAAACACCTCAGCATGTATGTGGGTGTTTCAGGTTTATTAAACATTCCCTCTCAAAATATACTATGAAGCTGCTTTGTTAGTATGAATGGTGCAGGACTCCCCCACCCCACACCCCCCGTTTCTGGACCACCGGACCTTTGCCATGACCTTTAGAAGCGGCAGCGGTCGCCTCGTGCCTCGGCCCGCATTATTCTGCCTCATTATTTTTTCAGTGTTTCCTCTGCAGTGTGGCAGCAGAAAGGGCTGGACTCAACAGACAGGTCAGGGGGTCAGGGGGTCAGGGGGTCAGGGGTCAGGAGGAGGGGGAGGGCAAAGATGCGGGTCACATCGGCTCTACAGTTGTTTTCAGCCCAAGTTCTCAAGGGAATTTAGCGACCGCATAGCCGTTTGAACTCCGAACCCTCTGCCTGTCCGTCAAAAGCTGACCCTCAGCATTGGCTCCATTTTCATGATTAGGAAAGCTCCACAACCGCTGATAATGGACCTTTCATTGGTTATGCAGCTTCAATTGCCAAGTACCAAAAACATTGCACTTTTGTAAAGAAAATCAATTTTCTCTTGTTGCGTACCATGTAAAGACAATCATGGTTGTCAGAGAATTTGAACAGTCAGAACAGAACAGAACAGTCAGGACAACAAAAAATTAAAGCTATTTATTCATCAGATGGAGCAATATTGACATACAAAATTGTTGATGGAAAAAAAGAAAACATTTTTAAGGTTTAGAAAGACAACTGATCAGCCACATCATCAAAACCGCCTGGCTGATATTGCAGAGGTCCCCCTTGTGCAGCCAAACAAAGGTCTGACCCATCGAGGTATGGACTCCACAAGCCCTCTGCAGGTGTCCTGTGGTACCAGGCCCCAAAACGTTAACATCAGATCCTTTAAGACCTGTAAGCTGCGGGGCCTGATGAACAAGACTTGTTTTTCCAGCACGTCACACAGATCCTGGATCAGACTGAGATCTGGGGAATTTGGAGTCAACACCTTGAACTCCATCATGTCCCTCAAACTATTGCAGAATCATTTTTGCAGTATGGTAGGGCACATCATCCTGCTGGAAGAGGCCGCTGCCATGAAGAGGTGCACCTGGTCTGCAATAGTGTTTGAGACATTCTCACACTTGCTCATTTTTCCTGGTTCCAAAACACCAACTGTAAGAGGTGACTGTTTACTTGCTGCTATATCCCGCCCCCTGACAGGCGCCATTTGAGCTATTGGTGTTATTCACTTCACCTGTCAGTGGTTTTCATGCTGAGTAATAATGTAAAGACCCAGAATGGTGGATTTTGGACTACAGCTCTCAAGGTAGATGTTTATTTTTGCACATTTAACTTAGGATTTCTATAAAGTGCACCAGTTGCAATTGTGTTAACACCACAAATTTAAAAAAACAAACAAACCTGAACACTGATCGTTTTTGACATTTCAAGATTAGTTTTGCTTGATTTAAATAAGTCATTTTCCACCAAGATGGCTAATAACAGCTCACCCTGTAGTGGCAGCATAAAATGAGGCAGAAAGAGCTTTTTTTTTTTTAACTGAGTGATTTTGTAACCCCCCCCCCGCCCCCGAACCATTCAGCCATTGCTGTTTTCTGTCCAGCCACGCATGTCACTTGTTTTCATTTTGCTTTCATTAAGCTGCAAATCACAGGTTACATCAAGAAATGAATGAGCTCGGAAAAATAAAAGCAATTTAGTGTTATTTCCTTTTTCAAGAACTTATTTGAACTGATTATAGTTATTTTTGTGGGGAAATAAAATTATTTAAAAAAAACAACCTCTGAGTGCTCAGAGTCAACAAGGTGAACATGCTGAAACAATTCAAATATTCCAAAATGAAGCAGCGTTACATGCTGTGCCAGAAGTTAATTTTCATTTCCCCCAGGTGAAAAGAAAACGAGAGATACGCGCGTGGGGCTTTCCAGTTATGAAGACGCCAGGCGAAGATTTAGACGTGGGCTTCTATTCAAATATGAAGGTCTCCTTGACATTTTCCGCACTGCGTTGGCTGCTCATCCTTGCCGCGTTTCTTCGAGCTCCGGATGGAAAAAGCGCGACCTGTTGACATTTACAAACTCATCTGGCTGAGAGCGATGGCATTCTATAAGGAGAAACACCTCTGAATGTCCCACCACAGAGTCTTGTTCCCTCTGCTCCGTGTTCTACATGAGCAAGTTATTGCTTTAAACAAACATCAGTCAACCTTTGCAGAGAGAAGCGCGTTTTATGTCACTTTCCTTTTAAAGGCTGAAGCTTGGAAAACTGTGCAGCAGCAGCACAGGGCAGTGGGTATAGGCCTCACAACCAGGACTCGACGCTGGTGAGGTTTTTTTCACTGCATTTCTGGACTGCCAGCAGAGGGAGCCCACTGTTCAAACGTGTCCAGGTTAAAGTCTGCCACGGCCAATACCGATAAGGTTCTGGATGACCGCCAAGAATAGTGCGGCGCATAATTCCCCAGCAGCTGGGTAAAGGCAGGACGAAGGTGAAATGAGGTGAAAGCAAAGCCCAAACAGTGACAGCAGAGCGGGACGCAGCTGTGAGCAGAGCGTGGAAGGTGGTCTGAGCGCTGATGCAAGGTAAGTATGTGTGATGTTCTTTTCAAAGTGACAACAAAATCAAAACTTAACCAAGATCAAGGACAGGGGAGAAATGTGCCCACGAGTCACACCACAATAAATGAAACTGGTTCTTTTCTCTGTATGGAGGAGAAAAGACTCCTTTACTTTATTGAGAGCCACTGAAAATGAGAAATAAGAGACGAGATTTCAAAACGCCGATGGGATGCAATGAGGAACTTAAATATGAATCATTGTGCGGGTTTAGCCTCTGCATTCCTCAGGGTTCCCAAAGAAAGTCCAAAATGGGGCTGTGCGGATCAGCTCATCCTCGTGTGTTTTGGTCCAGGAGATGCGATCTTTAGAAATCGGGCCGCTCCTTCTTCAGCTTGCTGTAGTCCATGCCGACTGCAAAAAACTGAGAGCAGAAACAAATTTTAGCTCAAGGGCAAACACAGATATTTAATTAAGAAAGGTTCAGCAGTGACTGAGTTCAGGTTTCCCCCGTGTTACAGAATCAGTGAAATTCAAATTATAATATATAATAAAATTGATATTGATACACCAAAATACTTGTGTCTAATTACTCATAATATGAGCAACTCATTTGCCGCCTCATCATGTCCTATCTCCTACTATTACTTTTGGTCAAGTGTGACCAGTTAATGACTTCATCAGATTTGTTACTACACGGCAGCGTTAACCAGATTATGTCATTTCATTAATCCAACTGAAGGAATAATCCCCAGCTCAGCAACAAGTCTGGCAAAGAGCCATACTATGCTCCCTTGACAACGCCACCTGCACTCCTCCAGGATCAACTTCAGCACAGAGCAAGCAAGCAAGGCATGACATGCTGTCATAATTTTAACTTCGTCTTGGTATTGGCTATTTCCTTTTTTATCATGTTCCTCAAGATAATTTATGTTGATTGCTTCTTGATCACAGAGAACAAAAGATCCAGTGATGGTGTGTTTAAAATTATTTTGACATGACAAGATTTTACTCAGAGAGCCACACCTTGTACTGATCAGTGGGACCCAGTTTGTTCCAGGGCTCTGGGTTGTTCTTGCGATCCCAGCTGCAGTGGAGAAAAGAGGTTTTCGTTATTAGAGATGCTGCAGAGACGGAGACCGCAACGCTGTCGGCATCTTGGCACTTTCAGATCTCATCGCTCAGTACTTACACAGAAAAACAAAAAGGCGTATGGGTCATGATTGGAATCCTTACCAGACATCAGGGTTTTTCAGGGCCAGGCGAGCGAGGTACAACATGGACATGCTGACTCCTCCACCGATGAAGAAGAAGAGGGGGATGAGCTGTGGAAGTGGAAGAAAGTGTAAAGGCGGCACTGTAGCAGTAAACACAGTGAGACTGCTGACTGCCTGTGTACACTGAAAACATCGCCCTGCACAACAAACCAGGTTGAACTGTCATCTATATTAAATCATCTGGGTGGCGTTACTCAACTTATACAGAAAGTTGTACACGAATAACCGCAGATTTGGTAAGAGTTCACACAGAAACGCTGCTTGCTAACGCTAACTAACCAGCTAGTAGCTGCTATTTCCAGCACAGCACACCTCCTCCTCCTCCTTAGCAAAAAACATCAGCTGCTGTCATATGTAAGCTGTGACCTAATATGACTCCCAACGCATCAACTGACGAAAGTCTCCGCACATGTGACTCTGAGAGAATGTGGATTAATCCACAACTGTTAAAGGTTGAAGTAGACAAAGATGCATTTCTGTTCATACACCAGAATCCCTCAAAGTCAGTGCGGTCAAACTCAGAGCACTAGCTTACCACAGCTAGCAACGCTAACTAGTTTAGCTAAGCTAAGTTAGCCACACAAAAAAAATTCACAGATGATCCCCGTTCAGAACAAACCCTCTCACATGAGTCTTAGTTGAATACAAGTGGACTATACTCACAGCTGGGTGGTTTCTCATCTGTTTGCTAATTGTGGCGAACATCTCAGCGTTAGTGAGGGCCGATTTTAACCCAAGTTTGTACAGAAATAAACGGATTACGAACAGTCTTGCCAAAACGCAGCGCGATTTACTCAGGCGGAAGAAAGGCCGAAGGAAATACATAGGATGCTTCATAAAATGCCTGATCCACCGCGGCCCAAAACACGTCGTTATTTATTGTTGTATGTGTTATGTGAAGCTTTTGTGTCGCATGGTATTTATTTAAAAAAAACAACAACGAGTGATTTCGCCTGGGTTCATCATTTTTGCGGCTTTGTGGCTTCAGTGCTTATTTCCTCACAGTATTTTTATTCTGGCAAAGCCAAGGTTAAATTTCGCCACAGTTTCAACCCAAAAAACGAAAATAAATAAAAAATAATACATTTTAAAAAGCAGTTTTTACAACAATATTAAACATTTTATAATTATATTCCGTTAACTGGTGTATATAATACATAATGTAATGTGTGTATTTTATCCTGTGTCGCATACCCTGAATACCTTTGATAATATATGAAGTTAACTGTAAGTTATCCTTCATCAGTTTAATTACCTTTAGATAACGGAAATACTGGCATTTACTTAAAAGTAATTACGACACGTCAGTTTACATACTTAACCTGAGTGACATGATGGAGATAACGTAAAGTTTATTGCTCCCGTTTATCAGTGTGAAAAGGTGAACTGTTTTAAACTCAATGTCACAGCAGGTGGCGCTGTTCCTCCTCCTCAGACCAGAGGGAGACGAGATTTACCTTCAAATTAAATCTGCCTAAAATACCAAGGGCTGAAAGAGGAGATAGAGAAAATGTGGGGTGTGAAGGCAACAGTGGTACCAATAGTGATCGGGGCACTAGGGGTGGTGACCCCCAAGCTGCAAGGATGGCTCCAACAGATACCAGGAACAACATCAGAGATCTCTGTCCAAAAGAGCACAGTGCTAGGAACAGCTAAGATCCTGCTATATATATATATATATATAAAAGCATCAATAATATTGCAGCTGGTAAAGTTGTGGCTAATTTTACAGATTATGCAGATTTATTAGATGATTATATTTTGTTTAAGGAATCTTGATCTGAAAACTAACCTGTAAGAAAAACTGTCAAATAAATGTAGTATGGTAGAAAGTACTTCCTTCTGAACTGTAGAGGAGTAGAACCATAAAGTCACATAAAATGGAAATGTAAAGTACAAGTACAACAAAACTGTACTTAATGTAGTAGTAGAGTAAATGTAAATAGTCATTTTCCACCACTGGCCAACTCAGACATGGCTTTAAAAAGAGATAAACTATTTGGATAAACTACATGTTTGCTGCTTGCTCAAAAGTGCAAAATTTCAAATCAAGTTAAGTCTGTGAAATAAAAAGAAAAATCACCACAAAATATCACAATTTCCCTTTTATGGCAAGTTCTTTTCAACTTGTAGAAAATTAAATTAAAAACAATTCAATAATAAGATTGGACATAACACAACAGGCTACATACAATCCTTTATGTTTTATAAATGCATGATACCTGGTGAATTGGTAGCCAAGAAATAAACTACATATTCCAGCAACAACACAACCAAGCCTTATTTGGCGGTATGTTCATGAGTTAAATGCTGAAATACTTTTCTCAAGCGCTGTTGGTTTCAACTTCCATCCGGGGGGGGGGTGAGCTGGTATCAGAAACAAAATGGGTTTGTCTAAATACAGTATTTTTCATCGGTGACTTTCAGGCGCCAGTCCAAATTCCTCCACAAAGCTGTGCTCGCTTGTGGTTAAAAAAACAAATTGATCCCGAGTAAAACACTCTTTTCAGTATATCAATGGTACACAACAGAAGCTGGAGCTGAAAACTATGACGACTCTCTTAAATACAGTAAAGTTAAAAATCTGACAGTACTTGAACAAATCACAGGCGCATACAGTAAGTACAGGATGTCATCAGAAAATAAGATACTGGCTGTTGAGTGTTTTGCATTTGTTGCAATGGTTCCTGTCTTCCCCTGCGGTCCATATGTTTTAGTGCGTCGTCTTCTTGGGGGCTTTGCCAAATTTAGCATCTAGTCCGAGACCTGAGGTGAGAAAACCGAGTATGTGATTAAGGAGCAAAGGAAAAAAAACACGATCTGGAGTTAGCAAACAGAATTACCAGCCTCACCAATAAAAACATAAAAATTATGAACGCTCTGGCAGCTTGTCGAACTATGTCAGCGATAAGTTTACTGACTCCCCTGCAGCTACACTCTCAATGCATAAATTACCACACAACCTAATGGTTTGTGTGGGAAGCCGAAGTGTTCCCCGACTGGACCTAATTGTTTGTTATAACAAGCACGTACAGTAACCGTCTCCGGCTACAGCTGCTGATGGATCCAGTCATGTCTCTGCAAGCGTTTGATTGCATTATAATCTGTCACCAATTTTCCAGTGATACGCTGCATTAATGAGCGATTATTGAGTGCGGGCGGGAGGGAGAGAGGGATCAACCAGTGTTAGCTCTCACCGAGGAAAACTAGGACGGTGCCGACCCACTGCATCGTGCTCATGACGTTGCCGAACAGAATGACCGAGCCGAGGATTGTGAAGAACTTCCTCGTGGTGGTGACGATGGAGCAGGTCAGAGGCCCAAAGTACACTACCGTCATAAAGATGAAGGTCTGGTGAAGAATAAAAAAAAAACACACTCAAAGATTGTAATTTGAGTATCCACTGTCAAGTAGCTACTCTTCTCTGTGCATTCATTCCAAAACATTTATCAAAGCACTATATTTCCGCTCATATAATGCAACACAATAGCACCCTGCCCATCACTACAATGCACCTACAGTGACCACATCAGTCGTTCCTTCCATCCACCCACCTGGCCTAAAGCACTGGTCAGTCCAAACAGAAGGATGTTGTAGAAGATGCTGGGGTGGCGTTCAGTAAAACTCAGGAAATCCCAAACCTCCCCTGTCCACAGCACAGCTGAGAGCACGGAGGAAGACGGCAGCAGCAGAGATAAATTACATCAATGACATCATTCAAAAAAAAAAAAAAAAACTGAGCAGATGATGTTTATGTGACATTTCTCCGCCTTCGTTACCTCGTCCTTGACGCTGATGTGCTGAGAAAAACCGTGCGTGTGCACATGGCACCACCAAGTGGTTTAACACACTAACAACAACCAGATGAAGCTTCAGCGTGTGTGTGTGTGGGAAGGTGTCAGTGACTGGCAGGAGTGAAGGGAGAAGAACTTTGTATCTTGGAGAAACAGCAGCACTGTCCACAGCTGCTGAGGGCAGTTTTCTAATAAAGTGACGTGTGCACATGTCGCTGACTAAAACTTAAGGTGTTTTAAATACAGCAGAGAGCTGAATTTGACCCTGATGAACAACAAATATTGCATCTTATTTTATGTAACGCAGCCTGTGAAAGTGGGAAGCGGATGTTCCGGGGAGATGGAGACGGGGTGAGAGATAGCAGGCACAGCCAATTAGTTAGTTTAAAGAATGTTTAAAGTCCCTCAGTTCTCATACTGACTTTGACCTTTTGATGCTTATCATACAGCCCATTAACGCCTAACCTTCAGAAAGCCCCTCATTATATTCCATTTGTTTTATGTGCTTCAGTCTTCTCTCCAGTATATTATAGCAACCTCCTCACAGAGCCCAGGGCTTTGAGGTGCAGAATTCCTTATCTATAAAGATAACGCTGAACACACTGAATTAATGAGGTTTTTTTCCTCCTGAGAGAACAGCGTTCACCTTTTTTTTTAAAAGAGCATCTAATGCCGCTGTTATCGATTTTTGTTTGAGCTCTTTACTTATGAAGACTGCCATTAGCTACTGCACCACAGCAGTTGTTTGACAGGTTTAATGACAGATGGGGAGACAGGCAACTATGTGCCACGGAGTACAAGATTACACCAGTGAAATGTGAAAACTGTCAGCACTGGTTTGCTTTACTTCTCAGTTTGAATCATTTAATAGGTTTATGTATTTATCTATAAACATGTCAGAAAAGCAGTCAGTGCAATAGTTATTAAACCTTTGCTGAGAATTATTTGGAGAGAAAGCAATGCAACGGGATGAGTTTCTGTTTCACTCTGCTGTACTTTGGCAGAACTGAACCACACCAAGGTGATTTAGCTCATTAGGTTCTCCTCCTGCTGCAGGTGTGCCAGTCGGTTTTGGTCGGAATAAATCGCTCCACGCTCCTGGCAGTCAGTGGCGCACATCTGATGAGGCGGAAGGTTGGCCGAGAGCGACAGACTCACCCAGCCCCAGTACCAGAGTGGACCACATGTTGATGTTCAGCATCATGTAGTTGGCGCTCGTCTGGAAGCGGGCCCTCATGTGGTCCTGGGCCACTCCGGTCAAACCGTCCAATGTCAGAGAGACCAGCTGCGACACACCAAGACACGGCACCGAGCCATGAGATGAATCAGAAATGCCACGGTAACCGTGGATAGAGCGAGCAGGCACGGACGGATCTGCAACGTATGACGACGAATGCGATACGAGTGAAATGGATGGACGATGGCGCCGTGTGATCTCACCAGCAGAATCTCTCCAAAGCCAAAAACATGGTCGTCTGCAACGGCTGAGCTCTTGTTGGGTTTGTAGAGGAACAGAGCCACACCGCTCACAATCAGCAGCACGCACAGGTACTTAGCCAGTGGGTACTTCTTCCTCAGTATTGTCACTCCGAGGATCATCACTGGAACAACACAACAATACAATGGGTCGCTTTAAGTCCTGCACACCTTTGTAACATATGTGTGGTCTGAGTTAATCTCACCCCGGTTACAGTGTCAGGCTTACACCCTGAGAGTGGAACATATGGATGGTGTGTGTGTGTGTAAGAACAGATAACAAGCTGAGAGCGGATCAGACTGCAACCACTCCACTCTGAGCTGCACACACCTCAAAAATTACTTTACTTATCCTCGATGAGATCAAACATACTAACAGCTAACTAAACACACCTGGGTCACAAAACTCTGAGCATGCGCACATATTACATCAGGAGACCTGTCAGTTCAGTGTTAGTCAATACTGAAACAGGCCACAGTAAGAGAAGCCCGTTCACTAAGTTAGCAGGAACAAACATGTTTAACTATCAAGCCAACTTTATTCAAAGAGCCCATAAGACCTTGTTTATCCCTATGTATCCCAAGACTGCCTTTTGCAACAGAGGACAAACCTCCAAAAAAAAAGAAAAGGAGCAAGCCTTACACAAACTTAACTTACCTGGTATGGGCTTGCAGGATTTTCCCAACACCTATGATGAAGATAGAAAAAAGGAGAGAATGAGGATATGATAGCACCAAGTCGTGCTGATGCGACCCCCAAAAAAAACCATGTTAACCATCTAACTTTGCCCCATCTAAAAGGGCAGACTCACCTGAGTGGGGTAGTTGACATACTGAAGGGCAGAGTTACTGGACACCATCGCTCCAAGATAAGAGAGGGAACACAGTCCATAGAGCCAGCTCTGGGTGTGATCCGGTTTTGAGCCCTCAAAAAACTGGATCACTGATGATAAAGAGAAACGATTTTTTTTTTGAAAAGGGCATTGACAAAAATGTAGTAAATTTACCACTTCACAACCCCTGAAATGTATGTTGATAGATTTTTTTAAAATTAACCACATTTATTAATTTTTTTGTCTCCCCTGCACACAACTCATACTCACAGATCCTAGCAAACAAAGCATTGATAATACACTGGATGAAGACCAACGTCCGGGCGAATCGGAACTTCTCCTTCTTGTCCCCTTGACCATAATCACCTCGAGTGCTGGAAAAGACAAAGATACAACACAGAGTTGAACGCAACAGATCACCTCACTGGCCTTATCGACAGGAGCATGGGAAGAGCGCGTCTATCGGTCTCCAAGCGATGAAAAGGCCTTTCATAAAGCACTGAATCACAACTGACAGGGTGGGGAAGGAGGGTGGTGGTGGTCTTGCTCGCTGGTGAAAGTTTGCAATTGTAATCAAGAGCTCAAACAAAGTTATTTGATGAGAATATGTAACAGAAGTCAGCGACTCAGGTTGTGACAGGGCTGCTTCACTGGAGAAAACGTTATACAGTCATTTTGAAACCAGATATGATTCCTGTCCTTTCTAGTGACTTAGGCGACAGCATACCATCTGTGTCATGCCTCTTTACGCAGTATGCAACACAGACTGCCCTCCCCCTCATTACTCTTTCTAGAAAACCACAAATAACCATCATGGCTTGATGGTTTATTAGTTTAGTTTGTGATAAAAATATGACAGATGATTGTTATGACCATATAACATAAAAAACATTCCATTTATGAGGGACAATGACATGAAAAACACATTGATATAGAAATAGAGATGAGCTATTCTAGGTTTTAGGGATCAATACTCTACTATACTACTATACGATACTTTGTTACATTAACATACTATCACCAAACCCCATTCTAAAATCTAGCGATTTAAAGTCGTTGCTGCTTTTCGCATGGGTAGGGGCAAATTTGCAGAACATAACGCAAACAGCTTGAACACGAAAGCACATTCTGATCTCTGTGCTGCGTCAGCTCCAGCTATATCACATTATATTACATTAAAAAGTGGAATTAATGAGGGAAAGCATCATACTGTCGAGGACTGCTCTCCATATGCAAGATGCATTGAACTACGAGATTTTAAATGGAGTTTGGCACGGGACAGAACGGGGTGTACATCTGTGATTAACCGTTTACTTACATTGTTTCTTGTAATATTCCGTAATAAAAGTAACACACGAAGACTCCGAAGAAGCAAACGATGAACCGTATCCGCATATTGTCCCACAGCGAGGCGGGTTTGCCCGCTCCCTTTCCCGCAGCCATGCCGTCGTCCACCAGCCCGGGTATGGTAACCGATACCGCTCCGCTCCCCGCGACCCTCGCACCGACGTCCCGCTCCACTATAGCCGATGTCACGAGCCCGGAAATGGTGCTCGCGTTTTTTTCGTGTAAGTGGGGATTGTGAAGGAGTCGGGTGATTTGCTGATAAATATCACCAAACCCTCTTGTGCTAGGCGAGTGTTATTTCTCAAAGGTTTTCATTATTATTGTTTATTTTTGTATCATCCGAGCGTATATCCTGCCACCGACAGTCCAACTATCTGCTGCAGGACAGCGGTAACATCAACAGCATCCCGTTCCCACCTGTAAAGGTGAACTGTCAGGTGTTTTTAGGTGGCGTTTCCATTCGGAAATCAAATCTATACTTAGCGAAAAAAGAGGTTGTCTAAAAATTAGTTTTGTGAAAGGACCTCTAAGGCGTTAGCAGCGAAGCCTGAACCTTTAAATATAGTTTCGGGACTTTAACTAGAAGTTAATAGCATGACGTGTTCGCCGTACCAACGTCAGTCTAGAATTAAATAATACTACAAGAAATTCCACTTATTATAAATGAAAAATAACGTATTTGTCTTTGTGTTATCACATGGCAGCTATGAAGACTGCTATTTTAAAAAGTAAGGTCCTTCCTTGAAAATGTCGCGTTCCTTTTTGTCGTCTTAAGATGTGGATTACATTCATTGGTCCATGTAGGGGCAGAGGAGACCAGCTCTAGGCCAATCAGAATTCAGATTTGGGTAAAAAGGCGGTGCTTAGATTTAAAAACCACAAATCCACGTGTCAAATGCAGGCACAGCAACGAAACTAAATCCACAGGAATTGAAGTATTTATATTATATAATATATATAATATAAGCATTTAACTGCCCAGAAAATCAGTTATTTTATTTTTGCAACAGCAAACTAAACATTCACACAACTGTCATCACCCTTAAAAAAAGGAAGAAAAGGGTGCATGATCAACACAGAGCTGACAAATAATACTAATTGTTATTTATCATCTGCTTACTCTATGGCATTTTTTTTACCGGAGGCTAATTTTTTCAGTCAGTGTTTCCTAGGATAATGCTGACAAAGACAATTGTTTTATCCATTTGAACAATAACTCAAACAGAGGGATCACCTTCTTCCCAATCAGTGGGGAACTATTAACATTTTGTGGCCGGAGCCACAGGGCCCCGTGAGGCTCAGATTGAATAAAAGCATGAACCACTCAAAATCTTAAAAAGGTTGATAAAATCGCAACCGTTTGGTTACAACAATGCTCACTGTAGGAAAATAAAGCTAGTAAAACACCCCATTCCTGCTTATAAACCACCAGAGTTAACACAGAAATATAAGTCAATTTCTTTTGTGAATACAAAAACTATATCACCAGCTTCATAACTTCCTTACAAAGATACAAAAATATAAATCTCGCAAGAAACACATTTGTATAAAAGTAGGCCACCCATAAACTAAAGGCCAAACATATTTCCCTTCAATCAAAAGATTTTTGAAATTTAAAGAACAAACCCATCAAGTACTTGTCTCTGAAGTTAAGTGGATACTTCATCTAAACTTTACCATGCTTTACTAGGGTTTTAATCAATAGTAAAGGACAGTAAGAAAGTAATATTCAAGTCAACATGTGATCTAAGTGCTTGGGTGTTTGGCTGTGGATCCACTTATTCTGATATCAAAACCATCCCTAGCAAAATGCAGTCTTTGTCACATAACGAAAAATAACAAAAAGAATGTCAAAAACTCAGTCGTTTTAAAACTTTTTCAGCTTTCATTAACATTTCCAGAGCTTAAGTCCGGTAGTCTAATCCACGGCCCACAAAGAGCAATACTAGGACAATTCAAGTGCTGATGAAGTAAATATGAGCTGAATACAAATATCCCACAGAAGGAGATAATCAGTAAAGCAGCCAGAACATTTAGGCCAAAGTTAGTGTAAAGTATGACAACAACAAATGCTCACAGTCTTATTTTGATCACAATGATCATGGCATGTTTTGGCAGTGATGAGCCAGGTGAGCGTGGTTGTCTGTCAGCACCCTGCTTTTAAAACCAGTTTCTCCAGGTCCTGGTGGCGCAGTGTGATTTCCTCCGGAGGGACTCGTCTCACATATCAGCCTACTGCATGCTCAGGTGCCTGGTGGGAGAGGCTTGACCTGGGCAGCCAGTGACAGGAGACACTGACAGGCCACGGAAGAGGAGGTCCATGGAGGGCAGGAGGGGCTTCAGGAGACTGACAGGGCAGAAGGCGGAGCCTCCGTGGGGGGTGAAGTTGACTTTGTTGGGGTCGGGGCAGGACGGCTGGAGGAGAGGCTCATCCTGACAAGCAGACCTGTAGATGTGGCACTTGTCAGATTGCAGCCAAAGCAGTAGACCCACTTCATGCAGCTAGTATCCAGTATAGTAGGGGGATGTTGGCGGTATCCCAAATTATGGCCATGATGATATGATCTGTATATTATGTCCTGGTCTACAGAGTGAGTACTTACATTGCTTCCTCGCACACTCGAATTCGCTCACAGCCTTCTGGCGGTTCGCGCTGGAAGGAGTAGGTTTTGTTGGGACGAGGGGAAGAGGTACAGGGCTGTAGCAGAGGAGGATCCAGTGCAAAGGAAGGCAGCAGTGTCGACGGAGAGGGACACAGGGTCTGGCAGTCCTCCGGCTCTGTGCACAGGGTTGGAAATGTCCACAAATTTGTTAATACCGGCTGGAACAAGGGCAGAGCTTGAGAGAATCTCCAAATTAAAGAAATCACAGAGCCGTCTAACCTGGCTCTCCCATGGAACAGGGAGGTTGTGATGGTGACAAAAGCAGCGGGGTCAAGGCACGAGGGGAATGTGAAGGCGACAGAAGCGAAGGATCTAGAGGACAGGGGGACTGGGAAGGTGAGAGGAGGGAAGGATCCAGGGGCCCTGGGGAGGGCTCACTCTGAGAGCCACTGCTGCACCTCTGGGCGGGGACAGGAGCCCTGTGGCCGTCTGGGATGTCCAAAATCTGTAATATTCAGTAAAAGTAAAAGAAGAAAGTAAAAGTGTCAGATAAAGCAGCTAAGAAAACGAAAGCAAGCGAGGGAAGGAAGGTACAAGCAGGTAAAGCCAGGAGGCGAAGTAGCAACAGCAGCATACCCCCCCTTTTTTGTAAATTCCAAAAAAATGCTGGCAATAACATGGATAAAGGCCACACAAATCAAATGTTAATATTTTCTGCACTGGCAATTCATATTTTGTGTTTTTCACTATTTTAATTACTCTTGTCGCTTGTTGTGTGCACAGCTTAGCGGCCTTACCTCATGCTGGTCGTCGGGTTTCTCCGACACAAACACCCCTTCCAGTTCCAGGTTGAGGCCTTCAACGCTGCGTCGCAGACGCGGGGCGAGTCTGTTCAGCGGCATCAGGGGCATCGTCTGAGGAAAAGAAAAATGCGGCAAATTCACAGGGGTGTCTGCGCCTACAGCCACTATGTTGCTGTGGTTTGGTGTCTGCTCTGTACGATACGGTATGATATTCTGGTTTCAGATTGTCTTTCTGTGACAGCATGGCGGCAACACAGGAGTTTTGATGACAGCCGGTCCTAAGAAAAGCAACAGTGTTTTTTTATATCCCTGTTACTAAGCTCTGCCTCGTCTGCTCCGTGAAGGCCGGTTTGGTATCTGTGCTAACCATTGCCCTGTGGGTCTTTAACTCACAGATCCTATAAGTAAAGAAGAGCCCAGGGCCTACCTGAGTGATGCCTGCCGCTTGACCTGCTGGCAAGGGCTGGGGGGGTAGCTCGTACCCTGCCAAGGGAGGGGCGTGGCGAGAGCGCTTCTGTAGCTGGTGCCTCAGCTTGGCCACCTGGGGGCAGAGTGGAGATTCTCAGGAGTCGCTACAGTTTCATTCTGAAAGGGAGCGCTTACTCATTTTCCCCCTCGGGGGCCGTTCAAGTTTCACGCCATCGGTGCAAAGGGTCGGGTGCGAGCGTGAGCGAGAAACTGATTAATGAACTGCTGCGATGATGAAGTGAAACACTTGCCTCCCTCAGGTGCTCCGCGCTGCCCCACGATGCCGAGCGCTTGTGTCCGCCAACACTTCTCCTTCCCTGTGTCTCCTCTGCCCAGGAACTTGGAGTCTTGAAAAAAAATATATATATATAAAAGTTGTTGGTGAATGAAGATTCCAGAGTGTTGTCGATCAAACCTTTGGTGCCTGTGTTAGAAAATCTTTCGGCAGAAACTCAGCAGGTTTGACCTTTGGGAGGCTTCTTGTGCATTCTGTTAAACCCAGTGAACTCCAATCACCAGCACAACTTGAGAACACAACTCTAACGCTCAGCCCCACAGCTGTCTTGCACACCTGCCCCACAACAGCTGTACAGAGTACGGCGATGTGAAAACCACTCTGAGCTGCAAAACAGCCGCCCTTCACACACAGACACACACACACATGAAAACAGGCAAACCGCATCACTGTAGATCCTATAAATACAGTGCAACTCATCAGCATTCAACACCCCACTTGTACACGCATTATCACACACACACACACACACACACACACACACACAGTTGTTATTCATGAAGTCTTGTACTGTGGCGGAAAAACAAGCAACACAAACAACCAACAAGGAGACTTTTTTGTGCCCTTTTGTCAGTCACCACTGCACGCCGCCCTGCTGTCGCACTCGTGCGTCTGTACCGATTTCTTCACATGGACTCTTGATCTCCTGCCAGCCAGGGTTTGGCTGACCGCTGCCGGTTGCTGGTTGGGTGCGGACGGCTGGCAATTCATCATCAGCAGGTGGAACCCCAGGTCGAGTTGACCCGCTGGATCAGATACTCGCAGTTTCTGGTGCCTTCGCTCGCCTCCTCCAAGTCAAACTGCTTCACCGGCTTTCAAACAATCTGATCCGCTCACTGGTGTCCATGACATTCATCGGGGTGGCTAGCATTACACGCAGTCATTTAGCTCCCACCGCCTACAGCATGGCTACGTCATGGCCTTTCTGTCCCTCGAAATGCAACCTGTTCTTTTAAGTTTTGGCCCCGTAGCTCCGAGAAATCTTAACTCGCTCCATGGCCGCCTGCGGGAGAACACCGGCACCGTCCCTCGGCCTCGTCCGGGCGGCTCATACGCGGTCCTTCGCCGGGCTAAATAAGTCAGAACCCAGCATGAGTCAGTACACACAGTGACATCGGTGTAGAGTTACAGCTGCCACCACCAACCCCCTTCCATCATCCAACGCCAACAACCCCACCCTCCCTTCCCCAAAACATGACCACGGGGGGATCATGGGACCCAAACCTATAAAAAGACTCAAAGGTAGCAGAGCATTTGGTCAGCATGACTTATGCTTCCATCTTGGGTGATTCATTAATGTTTACTACTTAAATCACTGCTTTGCAAGATGGACACAGTAACAGAAATAGAGCTGCAAATGTATTCCTTTCAAATTGCTTGAAAAGGCAAAAGATATTCAATTTGTAAACAGAAAACAAAAATGAGCAAATCCTCCTCTTTGCAGCCCGAAGCACAGAATTTTATTTTTGCCACGCCGGCAGCAAGAGGCTTGGTTCACCACTTGGTGTGAATATCTCAACAACTATTGGATGGGTTGCCATGAAATTTTGCACAGGCAGGATGAATCCCACTGAGTGAGCTCTCCTCTGGTGCCAGCGCGAGTGCAACATTTGTGGTTTTAAGTCGCTGGTTGGACGAATGGTAACGGCTTTGGCAACCCCCTGATTGTTACTTTCGCACCGTCAGCACAATTCCAAGTCATCCAATACTTTGGTTTATGACCACATACCTGCAAAACTAATCAACTGACAAATTGATTCATCAGCTGAACGCTTCAGGATTAAGTGAGGAAAATGTATAGACAGCTAGGGTGCTAAAATAACTACTGACATCCTCTTCTTTGCTTTTACTCAAATCATACTCAGCTCGATCCACACTTTGTACGTCTGCAGAATTACAGTTGAGTTAAAGAAATTTGTGTTTTAGTAATGGTAGAATCCAGCAACAGTCCACATCAGTGGACACGCAGCAGGTTTGAGGAAGGCGTATGATGAGAAATGAAACAACAAGCAAACAATCAGATCATCTGAAGTAATGCAGAGGAACCATGGCAGAAGGAGCTGCTGAGTGGGGTGGTGATGTGCATGTGTGTGTGTGTGTGTGTGTGGTTGAGTTAAGAGTGCTGGGGGGATGGGGTGTCTGTATAATGAGGTCAGGCCGGGTCTGCTCCTCACAATGGAGGCAAAGGGGGGGTTCGTTCAGGTTTAAACTGTGTCAGTAGCGAAGACGAAGCTGCAGAGCTTGGGTGATGTTAGTTGGGGCTTTTGTGCACCAGTTAGGGGCAGATACAGTTGAGGGGTGGGGTGGGGTGGGGGGGGGGGTTGGGCGAGGGCAGAACGGCAGATTTTAGAGAAGAACAACAACAAAAAAAACTATTTCCACTTGGCTGCCTTCCACTCGTGGTTCCACAGTGTTGAACTGGAACCACCAGACACCTGCAGTGCTAACATCAGATATGTTGTGTTTGCACAGAAATCTTGAGCACACAAGAGAAGCGGCGCAGGGAAACATTTGGTGGCTAACCCATCTTCTTCTGCAACATGCAGCAACAGGTTTGACTGAAGACGCAGTGTGCTCTTACACCACCAGCTGCACTGCCAAAGCAGACTGCCATTTATCTGGACCCGGTCTCATTTGATTGCAACAAGGACACTGAAATATCACAACTAATTTGGCAGCGTCACGATGCATTGATACTCACCTGCGTGGCTTTGTCGTTGACGCAGGTAACCGCCGTGCTCTCCGCCTCCCTGGGCCACTGTCCCTGCAGATAGGGCCCGACGATGGCATCTAAAGAGAGAGTTCTGCGGATGGTGGGTTTCGGAGGACGAGCCGCAGTCCTGTCAGCTTTTGGGGAACAGACATGAAACACAGTCAAAGAGTTACAGCATGCCTGTGTTGTGTAAGCCTTCGCTCGGTGCATGTTAAAACTACTTCTGTCTCATAGAAGTGATGAAGACTTAATGCCTGTGTGATCACGTTCAGCTTCCAGAAACACTGCATGTGACCTGTATTTATATACAAACTCTTTTTAGGAGGCTAAACAGTATTTTAACACCAGTGGTAGTTGTTCACAAAATTGCACCCAGGCTTCCCCCCCCACCACCACCAATAAGCATGCAGTGTGCGTGGTTGTGTGAGGGTAAGTGTGTGTGTGTGTGTGTGTGCATGTTGGCAGCTCATTGTAATCTCTGGCAGGTGTGGACCATGCCTTTGACCTGGAGCAAAGCCACGTCCAACTACACAACATGGGCAACAGTCACTGCAGGCTGCTCGTTTATCTCCCAGCGACACACAAGCGCGCGCGCACACACACACAGACGCACACATTGTGTTGTCATCAGCTCAGTCTGCAGGGGCAGACAGGATGTATAAATAAACAGCACTACATGCAGATGTGTGCTTTCAGGGATACAGTTAAAGAACAACACGCCCAGAGTAAAACAGAGAGGCCTTCAAAGCTGCTGCTGCTGCTGCTGTGTTAGCATGAATCCTGCAGCACAGATCCCTCAGGTCAGAGTGCACAGGGGCGACTGAGTGTCCAAATAACATTATGAGAACAGTGTTATGTTTCAGGGTGAGCAGCCTTCGCTGTTGACATAACTCTCTCATGGCACATTTTGCAATTGTGCTTTTGAGAACACAAGTCTTTATCAGCAATAACATCAAAATTAAGAACTTGTCAACTCAAGAATTGCTTAATCAAAAATATTGTACTTATTTTGTGCATATGAGTATATGTATAACATGCTTTCCTTCACAGCTGCAACTAGCTAAGGATTATTTGCATTATTGACTGATCCGCTGCTCATTCTCTCAATTGACCAATCATTTGATTTGTCAATAAAATATGCCCCATCACAGTTTTTCCGAGTCCACGTTTTTGTACCACCTACACTCCAAAAGCTTCAAAAATATTTCAGTATATAAGATGGAGCAAAAAGACTAAACAAAAACTACTCCTCACATTGACTAGGAAAATGACTCTGACAGTGCTGGGAGGAGATATCCATGTTTGTTGCGCCTATACTTCTGATCATAAACCACAGGTATCAATTTAAGGCTGATCAAGATGCAGATGCAGATACATGCCCCCACTTCACCACCACCCCCAACGCCTCCTCCTCCTCCCGAGTGTGTATTTACCCGTCTTGACCTCTCTGCAGAGGAGAGCTGAGCCCCTCTGGAGCTGGTATGGGACTGTGGCTTTGAGGGGCTGCAGGCTGGGGTTGCTGCACCCCCGAGGCGCTCCTCCACTCCTGCCCGACATCCCCCACTCTGCTCCCACGGCCGAGCTCCGCTTATGAAAACACACACACACACACACACACACACACACACACACACAAGCACGGGGCTTTGCTGTTCTTCTTTTCTCTCCGTCTCGTTCACTGCAGCTCTGCACGGCGCTCTCTCTCTTTCAGAGGCCACATTCAGCTCATGCAAAGTCCTGATCCAGAACTCCGGTCCGGCCTCTCGTCGGGCTGCCTGCTTAAGTTTGCTTTAGTGATGAAGACCATGATTTCCTTCGCTGCTGTCGTTGCCTCTCAGCTCATAGAACGAATCGCATGCGAGCTTTCATCCTGCAGCGGTGCAGACGGGACACCGGCTGTGTGTAGAAGTGACAACACAACAGGCTCAACCTGTGCAACTATCTCGTGGAGGCTACACTTCCAGCGGCGCTCTGGTTGGCTGCTGCAGAATACTACTGCGCACCTATTGGCAATCGTACCCATCTGTCTTCGAAAGGGCCCAGCCCCCCCACACACAAAAAACTTAAAGTTCCCACCCACTTTGTTGAGATTTTTTTTCTTTAACTGTGTCGGGCATGCCCCCCCACCCCACCCAACCCACTCCCCCCTCCCCTTGAAACCCACATCCAAATTCTTGGTCTATTCACAATGTGTGTGTATGAGTGTGTGGTCGCCAAAGTATGGTTCAGGGACCTCTGAAGGTCACTGAAGAGTTTCAAGGGGAGAAAGTAATAAACCATCAGACGCATTTTCACGGGATAATGTAAACAAATTCAACAAGTCTTGTTTCATTATCTATAAAGTCTTTTAACAACAAGCCCTCCTTCCTAAATGTTTGTTCAGTCAGTTTATAACCTGCTGAGCTAGTGTAAAATGCATTGAGTGCACAGTGTTTGGTACCGCAGGTGGTTTTTATATTAGTTCACACTACTTTAAACAAGCCCTTTTGCTCAGATTTATTCCAACCACTGCTGCAAAAATAGACAGAAATGAGGCCAGTGTAGATATGCTTTAGAAATATACTTTTCCTAGTGCAATGCTAATGGAGCACCATGTGTTTCATCAACAAGTGATGAAAAGATTATTTTAAAACTCTAAAACAAACCTCCTTTGCATAATTCAATAATAAACTGAGCCCCCCCCCCCCCCATGAGATAGATAAAGATCAAGTTCCATGTCTTTGCACTCATATAGGTCTCATATATGTGAACCAGGTTAGAGCATCATGTAAAATGAGATGAGAAAAAAAAATCCATTTCAGCAGCAACAGCTGCAGCTCACATGAGATTGAATAGCACTCTGTTAAAAAATATGACAGTTCAGTTCCAGCCTTTTCCACAGGGAGGTCAGAGGTCAGGATCATCTTTAAAATAGCAGCAATGTATTATGGTAGTAGTTCAGCATCTGCAACATTTGTGGGTTAAATTAAATATTATCGGGTGGTTTGAATAAGTTTTATTTTCTTTAATGATCAGCTACTCATAATCCTCAGGTTGTTCTTTGGATATAATGCAGCATGTTACACCCTACCCTGTTAAACCACAAGATGGAGCCAGACTACATGTGTCCCTCAATGCACCACCTCCATGAACCTCCTTTGAAGGAACCATTTGCAGAATGGCTGTTTTTCTTGGCAGTGTCTATCTGTGTCTCCAAAAAGCCTAACATCAATCTCCATGCAGCACCATGATATACACAAACAGACAGTCATTAATGGAAAAAGGTAGTTTATTGCAACAAAAAACAAACAAATGAACCCAATGATCTGTATATGTGTGGGAAAAAAACAATACTACAGTTAGCTAAAATTTGATAAATGAACATTGTGTATTGGAGTTTAAGATTTGATAGAATAAATAAATAAATACGTATACTGTGACACTGTGTGGTGTTTGGTTACTTGAGTAGGAACAATATGTTCTTTCAGGGGTGGCGCACCCCAGATACCACTCAGTCAAACTCAGAAAACACACGACTGTCACTGACAGGACAGTTTGTACACACCCTTCTTCCTACTTTACATGGATTATCTTCATCTCTTTAAATGATCATCGCATTTCTCTGTGTCTGAGCTGCGAGTACTGTTTTGGTTACATTTTGACAGGAAATAAATACCCAGATGACGCCATGGGAAGAATACTGATCCTCAAATAAAGAGCAAGACGAGAAAACAATTTCAGGAAATGAACTGATGCGTCGGGAAAGGTATGACATGAAGAAATGCACGACATGGATGAAGAGATTCACAGATAGTAGAAAGTGGTGGTGGGAGAGTGTGAGAGAGGAGTCGAGCAGATAAGGCAGAGGAGAAGGGAAAGAGCCGAAACAAATGGATCCTTTCAGCTTAATGATGACTTCACTCTTATGTGTAGAAAAATCCAGAGTGGGTGACTTCCTGTCATATTGTCATGGCGCTGGATGGAGGGTGGGAGCAGGGTTTTGGTCAGGTGCTTGGACATGGTTGACGCAGCATCACCAGGCAGGCAGGCTGGGGGTGGTGGGGGTTAAAACTCGGTCGTGGTTGGTCTGGAGCTCCTAGCTGGGGAGAGCGCGGGGCTGGGCTCGGTGCTGATGTTGACCAAGCACTCGCTGGACTTGAGGCTGGCCAGGGACTTGGAGCTCGGTAGAGACGCCAGAGAGCCGCACAGACCCAGCATGGAAGGAGTGTTGTCTTTTCCTACAGGGACAAAAACAGAGAGAAAAAAAACACACACACAATACAAATCAGCTTATGATCATGCATAGTTGAAGCAGCCCACATGAGACACCATCAACAGGCATCAAGCCTGCCTTTGTGTGAGTATGTACATGTGCATGGGTGGCTGCCACTGAAAGGCTTTTATGTCGTTGGGAAGGCAAATATATTCCTACTCCACAAGAGCACTGGGCTTTGTACATGAGAGTAATGAAAATAAAGCCATATTAATGTTAAATGCACTCTGTTAAAATGTATTATTATATTATATATGGTATTATATTATTATAAAATGGATGTGACTTAATTACTGCAACAAAAAATGAACACAACATGAGTAAAGGCAAGTTTCAGCATCTTCAGCGCGACAAAACTCCAAAAATCACTTCACCTGCTGAAGTCCAGACAGCATCTCCGTTCTGCCTCCCATCAGTCTTCTGGGAGTCGGAGTTCAGACTGACTTCGGCAGAAAGTTGCTCAAAACTGTGAAAACTCCTCCTGGACAGACATAACATATCATCGTCGCACAATTAATAAATGCTGGTTACAAGGTTCTTCACGTTCATCGCTGGTCTTCCTCTTGTTAGATCAGGCTTTATCCTCCACGCATCAGAGAGAAGCCACAAATCCTAAATAATAAGTGACGATCTGCACTCGGGAGTTCACCTGCGGAACAGTTTGACATCGCCTTGGTTGTTTTTGATGGTGGACCACTGGTTGACCAGCGGGATGGAGAGGTCTTTAGCCAGGTGGGAGGAATCACACGGCATGAGGGCAGAGCTGGAGGAATCACAGAGGGAAAAAAAATTCTGAAGCAATTCAACAAGGACCATCAAAAGGTGGAAGTTCTGTGTGAATGAAGTTCAAGTCATTAAAATAACTCTTACTTAAATATATATTGCCTGGTGTTGTTACAGCACCCAATACTGCCCCCACATCACAAAATTTCTAAACGTAGTCAGAAACTCAGCAGAGTTCATTCCTGAGTTTTAAAAACATCATTAGTAAGCTGGAGAGGAAACTGGGGATTAGAGGGCTCTTACTGGTGCTGCAACAACATCAAGGATTGAGCCTTTAGCTATGTGGGAGGTTTGCGTCATTGTACACTTGAAATCAGATGTGTCAGAGTAAATGAAAAAAATGTAGCCTCTCAATATGTACAGTACAGTACAGGTACAGTACAGCTGTACAGCATCAAGTTTTCATTCTCTTTCTTCTACTAAAGAGGAAATTTCCATTTAAATTGAGTAAGTATATAGACCAATAACTTATTTCTCCTGAGGGAAAAATTCCATGGAATTAACAACTGTACCTAATTATGATGTTACTCTAAATCTCAAACTTGCCTTCCTCTTCAAAGCCCCATTAAACATTAATATACTTTATGATTATGAAACGTTTGAAAAGGAAAAAAAAAATATCAAATGGAATCCAAACAGGATATAGTCTGATGTCTGGTGCACACCTTATATGAGGTCAGTGTTTATTGTGCTTACAGTTGTGCCTGCAGCTCCAGCACGATGGCCTCCAGCTCCTTCTTCTCCTGTTGGCCCTGGACGGTCAGCTCCTCCACCTTGGCTCTCAGGCGCTTGTTCTCCGTCTCCACATTCTTCAGCTGCGACTCCCGCAGGCGCACCAGCTCCTCCAGGTAGCCCTGCACACCGTGCACGACAGGGGACAGGGGATATGCAGTGCACGAGGAGCAGCTTAAACAAGCGTGAGCTCTGTTTTAGATGCTAACCTTCTGGGCGTAGACGATCTTAAACCTCTGCTCCATCTTGCGGCACTTGTTGCTCCAGCTCTCCTCGTCGGTCACCAGAGGGATGTAGGGATGCTCCGGGACGCTCTCCTCGCTGTTACTGCTGTCCACGCTACGGCGGTCCTCCTCGTCGCTCAGGTAGTCATAACTACATGTGAAACCAGTGTTTTATGTCATTGTATTCTACTGTATTTTAATGTACCGGATTGCTGCTATGACCACATAATTTCCCTTCAGGGATGAATAAAGGAAACTATCTATCTATCTATCTATCTACATGACAGAGAGGCAGGAGGCTTACACTGGCACACGCATGTGGCGCTGCAAGTGGAGTGGAAAGATGGGCTGGGTCGCTCTCACCTCTGAGTGAACTTCAGGTAAGGTGTGTAGTCGATCACAGCTGGAGATTTCCCATCCAGAGCCTCCCCCTTCAAGCAAAAACTGCACAGAAACCAGGAGAAAAATGTATTCTTTAGAAAGATCTCTGACTCTTTAGAAATGCTTTAATGAAAGTGTAATGGAACACTTTCGTAATGGAAGTGAGTAACAGTAAAACGCTACAGTACATATTGTAATGGCGTATGGAAGCCAAACATTTAAACGGAAAAAAGGCCATCTTGACTTTATGTATGGTTCAGACATTTCTACTTTCATAAGGTACTAGTGTACAAATATATTTTTCATAAGTGCCTGGGCTGTACTGGTGTATGTATTTATTAACTGAAGTTAGTCTGCAGTGCACGCCGTCTTCACCTGAAATCAATGGCACTTAGTCCAATCAGCATGCCGGTCAGAACCGTGGCCTCCTCTCTCAGCATAATGGCTCCGTCGTCATAGAACCTCCTGTCAGGTGAAGAGGCGGTTATCATGTAAGAGTGATTCTACTCGAAGCTAATGTGGCGAAGTCAGGACTTTGTGGACTGTCCCTTTAATGTATCAGTCTGACCTGGTTGTCCTGGTGTCCCTCAGAGCAGTGGACACATATTCAGACAGACGTTTCTCCATCAGCGCCACTCGAATCCACGCCCGGCCCTTTGGGGACAGCGTAAGATGTGAGAAGGAACAGAGGGCTTTCTTTGGCGCCCTCTCTCGCGATACCACCCTCTACCACTACACGCACACACACAAACACGCCACCAACTCATGCACACATTTGCGCATACAAATATCCTTGCCTTGGCCCGTGATGTGCTGATGTTCTCTATGTTTTCGATGCTGGTGATGCAGTTGTTCTGCACCTTGCTGCACGCCAGGCGGATATATTCCCAGAAACTGCGCTGTCCATCGGAGCTGAACCAGCTTCCTGAACCTGGTCCAAGATTTTACCAAAGCGGTGAATCATATCTGCTCCGACAGCAGTCCACACTGCAAGCTAGAGTATAGCTGACTGCGCAGTCATACCTGTTGTTTTTTTAATATCACTTTGTTTCCATGGTTAAAATACATGAAACAGATTTCTATCCCACTTTTATATGAAATAATGTTTTTATTCTGTCTTGCTTCCAAAGTCATAGTAACTCACTTGTCTACTTTTTCTGTGCTATATGTTACCTACAGTGTTACCTTTGAAGCGGTGGCTGAGGATGTGCTCTAAAATGGCGGCGAAGTTGATAAATTCCTCGGATGAGTCATCTATGGGCTCTGCTGTGTATTTTTCTAGGAGAGTCTTTACGGAGAATCTGAAATAGAAGCACATGGAGAGAGTGCACATTAGAAAAATACAAGGTAGTGCGATGGAAAACAGAAGTACTAAACAACTACTTGACACACAGTATGTGAGGGATTCGAACTGAGTCGGGTGCCTGCTGCACAAGCCAGTGAAATGCAGCCGTGTTACTGTACCCAAGCACACAAATGTACTACTGTACTTGAACCCTGCAACAACAGCGGAGAGGAGGGTTTTTTTTTTTTTTGGGAACCACGCCATCTTATCATACTGAGGTCACCCCAATTGTCTTGTGTACTGCACAATGTAACCCTTCAGTGCTTTGGCAGTGTTATCATGAAAACAATACAATTAGTCCCCTGTCTTTTCAGCCTTTGTGCATGCTGTGCTTCCAGGTCCCACTGGGTCACGTCCCTCTGGGGGACCAGCCAGCATCAAAGAATGATCAAATAATTCCCTCCCCCTCATCTATACACGGTGGTCTGATCTATTTATGGCAGCTGCTTGCAGCTTTAGCTTTTGACCTCACGCGCCTTGCCTTGCTGCACGGCAGGGGAGAAGTTACGCAGCTCGCATGTTGAGAGCCGGCATCCAGGCACGGGCACGGGCTGACCGCCTCTGCTTCGATGGGCAACACTAGCATCACCGAGGGCAAGACTGCCCTGGCCGTGGGGAAAACATCCATAGCCAGGGGGAAAACCACCGTCTCCTTGGGCAACTCCTCCATTTTCAGGGGAGTGACCACCACCTCCATGGGCGACTCTACCATCCAAAGGCAAAAGACGACCGTGGCTCTGGGACGGGCCAGCTTCAGCCGGGGAACCACAACCACCTCGTTCCGCAAAGCCTTGACCTCCAAGCGCAGGAACACCTAGATGGAAAGGACCCCGGAAGCGAGGGCTAAGACACCCAAAGCATCCAAGCAGTCCAAAAAAGACTCTAACAATGAGTGGAAAACCACATTCTCATCAAGCAAGACCTCCTTCACCAAAGGCAGGGTCTCCATCCTGAGGACTAAGTACGCCATCTCCTGGGGCAAATCCTCCATCTCCTGGAGCAGAACCACCGCGACTCTGGGCAACACCAGCGTGGCGGCGGGCAAAACATCCGTAACGCGAGGGGAGACCACGAGCTCTCTCACCACTCTGACATTCACTCATGGGACCAAGTCTGTGTCTGTGATCAAAACCACCCTCGTCAGGGGCAAAGAAACGCACAGCAACATCTACTGGGATTTTCACACATGAATCCTTCACACACTTTAAAAGCCAAGGATATGTCTGTCTGGTCAGTTTTAGCAGGTTAGTAGTGCAATAAAATTTTAAAAGCAGCTGCTATGTTTGTGCTCAACATGTGCGGAGAGTTTCAGGTCAATAAGCAGGACGTTATCCATGAAGTATCTGTCTGCGAAAAGTACAAGAGCCAATTCTCAAGTGGGAACGTGCTAAGCGAGCTGCAGATCTAATGGGTTCGCAGTCAAGATACCCCGCTGAGCGCGTTATGCAAATGTGACAGCTGAAGAGACAACGGTTCGTGGTGTGTCAACTTGGCAGGGAGGGGAAGTGTGAAACAGCTGCGTGTGTGATGTATGTGGGGACACGAACGAGAGCGTGCATGCTTTTCGTCGGCGCTACTCTCCTGTGAACTGTGTAGGCATCATCTTTGGTACAAATGTGGTGTATTCATGCATGCCGATGCTATCGGTTGATACTCTTGATGTCTGTCTGCATTTCCGTAACTATTTAAACCCGGTTCTGAAATAGAAAACTGTACGAGCTGAGTGATGTAACAGAGCTTATAAAAAGTAACATGTCTAAACACTGCTTGGCTTGATTGTTTTTATGCAGAGCTGACCTTTTATGAGATATCCCATGATCTAAAAGACTTCAGGTGGAAGAAAATAAAGACTCAGTTGCTGGAATAAGTTGTAAGGACACAAATGGATAAGATACACCAACCGGAGGGGACCACAACTATATTTCAGATGGAGGGACAACACAAATACAAGATGAGTGCAATCAAAGGTTAAATACATGTGGACGCCATGAAGACACTCATCCTCAAATCTGACACTACGCCTCATTTCACATATGGTATATACAGTCTTACACAGAGGGAATGTCTTACAATCAGAGGCTATAGGGAACAATGGCCCAGAAGAAAGTGATGTCACCGCAGATTGTCCCCTTTTGCAACAATGTGTCCTTCAACTGTCCGGTGTCGTCGTGGTGATGGGACAATCGCTCCACTGTCCCGGCCTCCCCAGATAGGCTGTGGCCACCTACGGCTGCCTCTGTCCATTCACGGGGACACATGGGTGGTATGTGGCCTTCCAGAGCCCACGTCGACCAGCTCAACGAGGGCATTATGCGACATGGGGGTCGCGCTATTCACGCTTAGCATTCTGGTCTTCTCTGGATTGTAGCTGATGTTACCAGTACCCCTGAGATCTTGCAGAGCAGGGCGCGTTGCATGAGGGTGGGATGCTTCGCGACGAGTGAGCCCCGAACCCAGTCGTCGAATCTGGGTCAGGAAGACAAGCTTCTCCTCAATGGGCAACACCAGTTTCACCGAGGGGAAGACGGCCCTAACCCTGGGCAACACCACCATAAAGAGGGGGAAGACCAAGCTTGCCATGGGGAATTCCTCCATCACCAGGGGCAGGAGCACGACCTCTCTGGGCTCCTCCACCATCACCAGTGGGAAGACCAAGATCTCCCTGGGCAGCGCCTCCTTCAGCAGAGGCACCACCACCACCTCTTTTCGGAAGGCCATCTTCCCCAAGCGCAAGACGCTCTAGATGAGAGGGGGCCGCGTTGCGAGGCGGGGGGACTGGCACGAAATGGCACAAGAGAACGGCACCATCACAGAGAACACATGGACACCACTGCAGCATCTGGACAGGGTCTATCCCAACTGAGAGCAAAAACTGGATTAAATTTATTTTTGGAGCTTTGAATGGTTGTGGTCATGCCGGATTTATCACAGACACAGGTCAGTGGCATTTAACTCTCTCCGGTTGTGTTTTCTGCAAACACCAAGTTGTTCAGTCACGGTTTCAATGCACAACAGAGCTCTAGGGTTTTAGGTCGTGCTCCTATGCTCTGCTCAGCTGTGACCCTAAAAAAATCCACTTGTCAGGTGATGCCAGTTTGCTTAGCAAGCACAAATATTGTGTGTTGCGGCAGGAATTCATTAGACCTCCACATGAGACCACAGGTGCTACGTGCTGCTACATGACTTTGTCTTAAGAGAAATGCATTAGAAAAGAAATTCTGTTGGGCAATTCTGACTAAAACTGAAAATGAAAAGTGGATGGTCAAAACTGGTCCTGGCCTCCCTCTTTGTGCAGATGCACTATGACAGAAAAATGAATGAAATCATGCAATTCCCTGGGCCCACTTTGTGAGCCGTGATTGATAGCTAAGCTGCCGGGTTGTTGATGTGGTAGCACTTAAAATCCCAACAGATGGAAGGCGACTGTTGCAAAAGGCCTCTCTGACCCGATAAAGGAACATTACAGCAAATGATTGTAAACTAACTGAAGTCCTTTGGTCTGGGGGGCGGGGGGTGTAACTGGCGTGCCTTAAATGCAAATGGATGGAGTGGAATAGCAACATGCTCTTGGTACGATTTGACACTGAAAAACAACTGCAGGGCCTTATGACAAGCTTCTTTTGTGCCCCCTCTCAGTGAACCTGGATATCTGCCAAGCCCACTCTCAGCTCTCTTTGAAATGCCCTCTTGTTCTCCTTCCTCATCCCTCTACTGTACTTACACAAGAGTGCCGGATCTGCAGCACCACCTGGAATAACCGAGAACTGCATTTATCGGCCTAACCCGAGCGCACACAGCTTCACGCTAACTCTCTCGACTTTCACTTTTTTTCCTGCTTACTCCCTCACAAACATGACTCCTTTCTCTTTCTTCTCATTTCTGTCTCCCTCTTTTAGTCTTGGCATAACCAGCCAGATCAGATGACAAAGCCCGACTCCTCGCTGGCTGCAGCATTGTGTAACACCAGCCAGTGCTGTGTTTATCGCCCTGGACTGTTGGGGGAGAGAAGTCCTGTCCTGTCCTGGATCGGCTCATACAGTACGGCCAAGAGAACGAGCGCCCTGCGCTCTGACGAATATTCGGAATCATAACTTAGGCTAAAAGATGTTAAAATGCAGCAGGGTGTGTCCCTCTCTCTCTCACCCATCCCCTCTGTGAGCGATCGTCCAGGCAAAGTGTTCCGTGGTCGGAGGAGGTGCGGAGGGATCAGGGTGGTAGATGGACAGTAAGGGTGTCGGGCTGAGAAGCAGCGAGAGTGTAAATCAGATGTTTGAACATGACAGGGGGGATTAAAAAGAGGAATACCATGGTGTCACAGTGAAACTGGTGGTGAGAGAGTAGGCTGATCCTCCTGATGAAAGACGCCCAAATGTTTAGTTAAACCTATAGAAACGTCTGCTGTAATTTCACATACTTGACAGAAAAAAGTAGCTTTAGAAATCAGGGGAAATGCAAAAGAGGGACAGAATCTGAACTAGAAATCAATGCAAAGTGGTGGAAAGCGGCACAAAACGATGCAACTGTCACCCCTTACTATTTCTCAACATAAAAACAAACAAACAAAGAGCTGCCCACTTGCAGAGGCACGTCCAGCTGATGTGAATACATACTTATGTTTACCGGAGTACAGAACATTTTCTTCTCTCCTCTCGAGCCACGCCCCCGGAACATCTCCAACCTCAGCCAAGACGCGGCACGTCGCCCTCCCTCCTCTCCCTCCCCGTCCCTTCTGTTTACAGGAAGCGACTCGAGGGCGAGCGCCTTACGTCAGACCTGTCACGTCTCACTCATCTTATTTATGTTTTCTTAGGTCTGCCGTACCCACACCAACGTGTTCCTCCAGTCGCGGACGACAGCGCGGCAGCTCTTAGCCAGGCTGAACCAACAGAACAGCACATTTTTTTAAAAACGAGCTCAGCGAGAGGCCTGTCGATAAATTGTCTTGTGACTGCTGCGCCACACCGTTTTGTTAAATTCAGCTCAGATAAACAAAGTCAACCTTCAGTTGCATAAAAAAAATTCCCACTGTCTGCAGAGGGGCTCAGCCCTGCCACGCCAAGATAAAAACCTGTTGCTAGTGGCAACCGCACAGAGATGCAGCCGACCACAATGACACCGCTGTCACTGTGGACATGATAAATGTCGGCAAGTCTCTTTACAGCCATTGAAACTAAATTCCTTTGGATTTTTTGATGTTGTCAGGAACAAAAAGGAAACGTTATTGCTGATATTCATGTGTGACCTTCAGTCTGACGGATGACACAAGCCTCTGCAGGGTTTTTTATAAGTTATGTGAATGAAACCGGATAAACTTAAACATCCTATCACAAGGCAAAAAACCCAAGAAATTTTGACTTTTTTTTGGCCTTTTATTATTTCAATTATGAGTCTTGAATTCAGTTCATTTACAGATTATCTCAGCGTCACGCCTTCGGGTCCCTGACACAGGCTTCGTGCAGAAACTGTTCCCTGTGGTGGTGCAAATGTTCGATCAGGTTTTCCTTTATTCCACACACTTGTCTATTGCTGTACATATGTGTCTCTCGTGAAAAATGGGGTCCATTCCGTTAAGTACGACGCAAGGCACAGAAACACATTTGACATGCGGTAAGTTTCTGTGCCTGGTGCCGGTTATCTACATCATGCCAGATCAAGTCAAATACACTGTGTTGACAGTTTGTCTGTCTGTCAGTGTTGAGGAACATTAAAAAGATAAAAAAAACCAAAACAAAACATGGAAACTTCTTGGCCCTGAAAAATGAACAGAAACAGCCCCATTTTCTCTAGTCCCTCAAAATGATGTAACTTCCCCAAATGAACTGTTGAGAATTACAAATGTTAATCTCTGTGTGTGCTGATTGTACGTTAAATGAGCAGGAAAAAGAGGTCAGGGTTTATATACATATATATACACACGTGTATTAGGGGAGAAATAAAAGCTTGGCTTGGTTCACTAATGGAGCACTAACGTCAGCTTAGCCACTGTAGCCAGGCAGCAGTTCGAGAAGTAACCGCGTCTCAGTCAGCGCCACAGCGCCTGGATCCTGTATCCTGCACCAACACGACGCCCAGGCCGCTTCAATGCACAGCCAAGAGGGTCACTGCTGATCCAGGACCTCTCTCCTGTCCTCACAACGGCCCACCACTACTTGAATCAGCTCTGACCAGACCGACATCGAGAGGAACAACCGGGTCAGAGACTTTGTGAACGGGGGGAGATGCAGACCGGGCAGCGACACTCGACGTGAGCCTAATCAGTGTCATGTTGTTCATTAGAAAAGAGATGGAGACTGTGTGGTAAGCATTACTGATGGAAAGCTGTTTCACATTTATTTCTGTCTCGTCCGGTGTGTTTGTCATTAAAACGCTTAAACCATTAAATCGGTCTTATCGCGGTTCGGCCGAACTGAGAACAACAGTTTTGTTGTTGTTGTGCCCTCGCTAATCTCCCTCTGTGTTGTGAGTCCACTGTGAGAACTTTTCTTTCTTTGCGGGTACGCTCCGTGTGATGTCGTGTGTTCTGCTTCACTGTACTGTGTCACTAAAATGCAAAGGGAACCTTGGGCAGAGAGGTACTGGAATAAAAACGCTTGATAGTGTGTCATATTTCACGGTGTCTTTCAGTTTTTTTAACATTCGGTGACACAGAGGCAAAAGACCAAGACAGCGTGAATTCCATAAAAATAAAATAAGAAAAAAGAGTGAGATGTGAATGCATGACATAAAGAGCCTGCACACTCTTTATGAATAATTATGTCCCTGTCTGAAATGCCATTTACAACTACAGAAAATTTGCAATTCAAGGCTAAAAGTAATGGCCCGAATGCTATAATAAATTTTACGAGAGAACTATAAAACTATGGAAGTACAGCTGTAAAAGTCTTGGGTTACATCACCAAATATTAAAAAAAAACCTGTGAAGCAAGGTTATGATAAATTTGCAATATCATATCGAGCTGAAATGGTCAGTCTGATGATGGAAAAACTGCCCAATCAAATACTTTGTTAATTGAACAATGATTTAAGTCATTTTAAAGCAAAGAGGCCAAAAGAAACTCATATTCCAGCTTTCAAACATGTAAATATTTGTCTTTTATGGATGTAAGTTAAATATCTGTGGGTATTGAGCTGTTGACTGACAGGAAAAGCCATTTGTAGTTGTCAGCTTTTCAGTAAGATGATGCACCTACCAGTTACTTGAAATAATAATCAGGAAATTAAGAAGGTGATCATAACAGGCTGGATAGTTGAGAATATTATAGCTCTATTAATTTCAAAAATGACAATGTGCAACACTGAGGCAGTACTGATGAATATATATTTATCATTCATTATAACCATCCATGATGGCAGGTTGTTGGAATTCCAAAACTACTGTAATCCCACCGATAATATCACAGGGACACCCCCCCTCCGCTCCTAACAGTATCCCTGTTAATCACACTATTTGCAAACTATTGGCTTATCAGTGCAAGACAATAATATTTGTATATTATCTATATATATATATGTTACTTGTTGATGAATATTTTTGGACTAAAACTGTATAGATTAGGAAAATGTCATCACAAATACTATATTAAGTGCCTTAGAGTCAGTTTAGTTGCAAAAAGGATATTTAGATTAACAAGTGGTTGATAACCTTCAGATAAAAAAAGCTTATTTAGGTTACGGTATGATAGAATGGTTCCTAATTCTTAATGATATATGCAAAAATATGAAGATTTTCACCTAATTAACTGTCACAAAATAAATCCGAGGGCTCACAAGATGATTGCAGAAAAGAAAATCTTATACAAAATGAGGTTGATTATTGAAATTACTCTCTTCTAATTATGCTTTTCCTTAATTCCCTAATTTGACATGTTCAGTGGACTCAGAAATCCCTATTTGGTTGAATAACTCAACAATCATTGAAGCTTTCACCTCTGCTCGCGGGTTTTAGGAGTACTAGACTATACTGCTCCTTACCCCCCAACGTCTGACGACTGGATCCAAGGGGGGGACCAGTCTGACCTGTATGGATATTTTACATGAAAGTGATCATGTTGTTAAGGTGAGGACCTCTTCTCAGGAGAGTAGAGGAATCCACTCAGCTCTGACAGCTGAACGGATGGACTGTGAAGTCTGCGGTGGACAGGAACTTACAGACCCAACCTGATTTGAACGACATACAATACAGCGATTTATGGGAGCCGTGTTAAGACTGCACATCACAGGCCGTCAGCACTCAGCGTACTCTGTAAGCTGAGGAGGACCACTGATTGAGGGGGATGGGGGAGTCCTTGCAAGGCTCCCAGTGCCCTTGTCCCATACAGGCACTCAACCTGACTGTGATGGATAAAGAAACCCGCTCCTGGCTGTTCTAGAGTTGACGATATTATCCCACTAAATGGCAAGTTTTATCCTTCGAAACTGTATTTACCTGCATGCACATGCACAATCTAGCAGGTGTCCTGGTCTGTTAAAAAAAAAGACTTTCCTATCACAGATTTAAGAGGGATGTCAAATAAATGTCAGCAAATTTAGGATCTTTCAAGGAACATTATGGAAAAAGTGCATCCAGGAACACACGAATGTTGATATAAGGCACTATATTAGAGTAATACAATAGGTTACATTGGTTTCTACACCAGGGTGTGATGTGTCTGGGGTATGTGAACGCACCTGCCTCCCCTTCATCCGAAGCCTTTCTATCCATTATTCTGCATAATTTCCCATCTGCTGTCTGAGTCCTGCTGTCATCGCTTCACCTCAGGAATCAGCACAGGCCCGTATTATCATAATCATTATTAGTAGTATTAGTATTAGTATTAGTATTAGTATCTTCCATATTGTTACATTTCAGAACAGGTACGAGTGAGGGCTGGCCTGTGCAGATGACTACAGCATGTCGGCGGTGTCGTGATGTGTACCTGCAGACCGTGATGAGGTTCTTTCGCTCCACGCCGACGCTCCGAGCAGACGCCTTTTTCGATGTCAGACCCATAGCCATTGCTGTTTGAAGGCAGCCCGACTCCATCCAGCGGCGGCCCCGGGGCCTCTTCGGGATCCGTGCCCAGGCCAGGACCCCTCCCTCCGCGGGCCGAGTGTCCTACAAACACCCGCTGTCCTCTGCAGGGGAGCCGCGGACGTTGCTGCTGCTGGAGGAGGATGAGGAGGACAGGACAGCATCGACCTGCGGCAAGTTAGACAGGAGGAAATGTCATTCTTCCGGTCGACACTTTCAAAATAAAATCCCCATCGCTTAATTTGCTTTTCCACATATATTTCCGGCTTTATTCAACGAACGTCACGCACAGATGGATGTCAAATAAATCCCAGCTGAGAGGCCAATTTAAAAACCTTTCAAGATGTGAATAAATCTCCATAACACCGCCAAATATATCCATCTTTACACATCTTTACACATTTTTTTAGCGGTTTCAATTTAACAACTTATTTCTTCAATTTAACAACTTATTTCTCTGAATGCATGGTTTTGTTTAAATATGATCATACCCACAACAGAACTGTTCATGAATGCATATGTATTGGTCTGTTAGGGAATTTTCTTATCTAAAAAATAATCAAAGAAGCAAAAATAAAATAAAAATAAAAATATTGGAACACAAACAAGACACCAAGTAGCAATGGCACGATATAAGGAGTGATAACACAATAAACATAAAAGCAAAAGCTACTTTACATACTTTGAGATACGCATATTAATTTATTTAAATTAAATTATTAAAATGAAAGGGTCTTAGATATAGAATAAATACATTAAGGACAGCAGTGCTTATCCTGTTAGTCGATACAGGCCACACCGAGCACGACGGACCCCGCGACTCCAGAGGGCGCTGTGGCGACGGTGGGTCGTTAACACACTGGTGCCAAGATGGCGGAGCCTGACAAGCCCAGAGCGGACTCTTGCACTTTTCTCTTCAAAAAAGCCACTAAGAAATTCTCTGGGCGAAAGAGAAAGGCAAGCGACAGTGACAAAGGTATAAAACTACTCGTTTAGCTCACGGCTGTAATGTTTTAGTAACGTTAAACATGTTGCTAGTAACGCCGTAGCATTGTCAACAGTCCAGCTAATTAGTTTCTGTTGTGAAACTAGGGTTTGCGCGAGTTCTTGTATCCCGTTTATGTATATTTTAACGTTAACTGTAACGGTAACAGTTACATGATTATGATGCGAACCTGTATGTGTGTGTGTGTGTGTGTGACGACAGAGAAATGATAGCAACTCTGCTTACTATGACGTTAAACCCAGGTTCCCTTTATCGTGCTGCGTTTCCGTTCCCTCGGAATTTGGAGGAATGTGACCCGTTCTTACGTTTGATTTGAACGTTAACTGAAGATCTTGACCTGCATCTGCATGCTTTTTATGCATTACACGTGCACGTGTTCACTGCGCACATATACAGAAACGGTCAGATATTAGGGTAAACCATGCTGGAGCACTTCACGATGCAAGTAAACAAATACTTGTTCAACTTGGTTTTTTTTCAGATGGCAACAGTGACGAGGACCAGAGCTCTGTGATCAGAAGAGACAAGAAAGACACCAGAGTCAACCCCATGATTCAAAGGGTACAACAATAAAAGTTAGAATGATATCTTGAAATTCTTTTTGAGTTTAATAGTGAGATAACTGGGGCTCTTGTCTTACTCCTGTCCAGACAAAGAAAGTGGAGAAAGAAGCTGTATCTTCAAGTGAAAGTGAAGATGACAAAGAGGAAAAGAAGATCACTGTTGCCTACAAGTCCTCACGATCAGCGGTGAGTTGAGACTTTTCCCTTTTCTTTATATCACATTTTCTTGGGGTTCCAGGAGGCATGCTTTACCCCCCTGGCCAGGAACATTTTTATTCTGCCAAGGTCTTTTCTCACTCTTCACAATTCTGCCAATCTCGTCCAAAAAAAGAAACCAGAGGGACCAGAGGACATGGGTGCGACTGCTACATATCAGCTGGACACGGAGAGGGACAAGGACGCTCAGGCCATTTTTGAGAGGAGTCAGAAAATCCAAGAGGTAAGAGACAACTCACATTTTTGCAAAATATCACATAGTAATAGTGCATTTTGATGTATCTTTTAGATTAATTGGTATTCTAGTGCTGCACAAACAACGAAGCCACTCGCTGCCTAAATATGCAAAATCAGGCAGTTTCCTACTCACCTGCTCTCCTCCAACAGGAGCTGATGGGTAAAGAGGACGACAAAATCTACCGCGGCATTAACAATTACCAGAAGTTCATCAAGCCCAAAGACACCACCATGGGCAACGCGTCCTCCGGCATGGTCCGGTGAGTATGAACCTGAAATGTATTTATCGCGTACGTTCATAAGGCTTGGATGGTAAATGCTAACACAAGTCACTGTCGATTCCATTAGTATTCTTCAAGTTATTTTTTCTTGTTGTTTTTACAGGAAGGGACCGATCCGAGCCCCCGAACACCTGAGAGCCACAGTCAGGTGGGACTACCAGCCGGACATCTGCAAAGACTATAAGGAGACCGGGTTCTGTGGTTTTGGAGGTAAGTAGTAGATCTGTACCATTTATTAAAAAAAAAAAAAAAAAAAAGTTGAATGGAGAACTTTTCTTTTTTTAGTCTTGACTGTTCACGTCAGTGCTTTTCATCTTCTTCCCTCCTGCTCTTAGACAGCTGTAAGTTCCTTCACGACAGATCGGACTACAAACATGGCTGGCAGATAGAGAGGGAGCTGGAGGAGGGCAGATATGGAGCCAATGGTGAGTTCGGGAGGGGGATTTAGTGCTGTTTGGTTTTTTTGGTGTGTGTGTGCGCCTACATCAGCATTTCCTGAAAAACACTGCGCTTTCGTCTAGATGACGAGAACTACGAGGTGAGCAGTGACGAGGAGGATTTGCCCTTCAGGTGCTTCATCTGCAGGGAGTCCTTCAAGAATCCCATCATCACAAAGTAAGTCTCCTCCCGCGCTTCTTCACCACGCAGAGCCTTGATTCTTTCACCGGCTGCGGCGCGTTAACCTTTTAAATGTCTCTCAGGTGCAGGCACTATTTTTGCGAGACCTGTGCACTGCAGCATTATCGCAAGTCGAAGCGCTGCTACGTGTGCAACACTCAGACCAACGGTGTCTTCAACCCCGCTAAAGGTAAGCAGGGTCTGTCAAAACACCTTTTGACAAGAAACTACTTCTAAGGAGTTCATGCAAATAAATATTTTCCTTCTGTCTCGTTTTCTATTCTTTGTTTCAGAGCTAATGGCCAAGATGGAGAAACATCAAGCTGCAACAGACCAACCGCCCTCAGATGAAGAAGATTAGCAACATCTGAATTCTTTCAGCCCGCCCCCTTACGTGTTTGTCCTTTTACATTTGGAATAAAATAGCTTTTTATAGAAGATCCCTGACTCCTTGTGCGATTACATCACCCATTAAAGTGAACAATGTTTATTGTTAAAAGTCACGTTTGACATTTGCAACACTTTGCTTTGTCCTCACTTTCAAATACATGCAGACAAAACAAGCACCAATGTAACATTCACTTTTTGACATAAGTAACATCACGCCCAGAGTAAGTTCAAGTAAACGCACGCCTCTGCGCTCCGACGGTTCAACTAAACAGGTGCTACAACTCAATCTCTGTGCAGCAGAAGGGGGTGTGTGAAGCGTGAGACGCAGTTTCCACTGGAACGCAGGCAGAGAGCAGAGAAATGCATTTGCATGCTAAACATTTAGCCGACGGTCGGGACGAGGTCCTGACCTCCCATCTGGCGCAGGAGGTCTCGCTGAGCAGATGGGCCGCGTACGGTGGCCATGGTCCGACAAGAGGTAGAAGAGCCCCCTCTGAATATTTAGTAGCAACCTCCCACTGATCATGAGAATCTTTAGGTGCGGGCTACATCTCCGACCCTCCTCTGACACCTCAGCAACAGCACGAGGAACAGAGGAGTGCTGTCGTGTTTTGACTCAAGGGGGCTTTATAATAAGTGAGTACAACCTGTAAACAGCTGTGTGTGTGTGTGTGTTTGAGAGAGAGAGAGAGAGAGAGAGGCCATCAGTGCAGTGCAAGAGTCGGTGCATATCTAGAGAACAAAAGCGTGCGAGAGACATCTAAAAGAGGACAGATGCCTGCTGGCTTTCAACCTCCGTCTGACAACAGCAACTCCGTTTCGTTTGAGAGATCTGTGTTATTTACAATGGGGGCTCGCCCGGTCCGCTCAGGGGTTCCCGTCAGAGTCTGACGAGCGTCTCCCCGCTGGGTCCTCCACTGTCAGAAGTCCCAGTCGTCCACCTCCAGGTGGCTGAGGCCCGACTCCAGGCTGGCCAGTCCGGAGGGAGAGTCCTGCTGCTGGGAGCTTTCGAAGCTGGTGATGGGCGACACGGGTCGCAGGAGCTCGGGCAGCGCCTCCGAGGGCCGGCGTTTGATCTGGGAGAGAGAGAGAGAGAATGCAGGATGATCTTACACGTACACAAACATCACAAGGAAATGTCATTACTCACAGCGAGCTTATTTAGCTCCTATGCTATGAAGAGAATTTCTTGTCTCAAAGGTCAAAGTTAAGTAGGGCAACTTACAACTGTTTTAATAATACACACCTGTTTGAAGAAGGGGTGGCCTATGAGGGTGGTGGCAGACGGTCTGATGGGAAAAAAAAACAAGGAAAAAAAATTATTGTCTCACGCCTCAACAATTAAATAGTGTCCGATTCAACATCTACAAGAAAAAACACCCGCCTCTTCTCCGGGTCTCGCTGCAGACACAGCTCAACAAAGGCGTGGAAGTGCGGGGAGAACGTTCGGTTGTACGGGTGTCCTGCCGATGAGGAGGAGGCCTCTCCGTTGGGGTGTCTGACACCTCCGGCTCCTGGACCCTCGCAGATCCCGGAGTCGGCCCCGGAGCGGGACGGCTTCATGGACAGCTCCTCCGGCGGGATGGTGGTGGTGTCCAGCAAACACGGCACGGTCCCATTCAGCTTCTCCAGCAGCATCTGTGGGAGTGAAGGGAGGAGGAAGCTGAATTTTACCCCTGTGTTAGGTGCAAATCGCAAAGACAAATAACTGAAATTGATTGATCACGTATTCTTTTTGCAAATCAGTGACCTGGGTAGCTGGCATGTCTTTGAAGGGGACATGTCCATTTGCCAGTTCACAGGCAGTGATGCCGAGGCTGTAAATGTCCGACCGGGAGTCGTAGCCCTGCAGGTTCTGAGAAAAAAAACAATCATTCACATATGAAATGATCCTTTACTGTCCATTTCATCCAGACCTTGGCTCTAATACCTGCTTATTTTACATCATGAATAATAAACGCTGAAACGTCGGCTGCAGAACCTGTAGATCTTGCCATTGTAACCATATCACACAAAAGCTGCGGTGTGGAGAAAGGCAGTACCTGTTGCAGCACCTCGGGGCTGAGCCAGGGCAGCACCTTGACGCTGTACTGAGGGAAGTCGTGGACGACTTTGGCCCGCTGACCGTGCCGGATCAGACTGAAGATGCTCCGCAGACCTGACATGCAGACCTGTCCGTCTGCTGAGATCAGCACGTGGCTGGCCTTCACGCTCCTGCACGTAACCAGATGCCGTCAAAACACAGCGAACATTCCACTGATCTCTATTTCTAATTCAGGTTGGACCAGCCAGCATACAAGAAGAAATAATGAAGAGCGTATTGTGTGAGATGCAGACTCTGGCCTCTCCATTTTCTCCAACTATAACACAGATAGAGTCAGCAGTGTGTCTTACCGGTGGACATATCCCATGTGGTGGATGTAGTCCAGAGCTCGTAGCATGCCCAGTAAAATGTATGAGATGGTCATCTCGCTCATCCCATCAGTGAAATGTGTGCAGATCAGATCTCTGGCTGACCCTGACAAATATCAAAACACAGGTAATCATTATCAGTCATAAACAAAACAGGGATAACCCCCTTGTAGGAAATATAATAAGAAACAGTGACAGTGCATTTCTTACCATAAGCCATGAAGGGGGTGATGACCCACAGCTCATTTTCAGCTATAAAGACACTCTTGTAGGGTAGAATACTGGGGTGGTGAAACAACTTTGACACATGAAGTTCACCCTGACAGGCAGAGGAAAAGAAATCACATCTTCTAATGTCCAGACGACAGGCGGAGAGGATGATTCTGAATATTAGGCACCGAGGGCTGAGCCGTAAACACGAGATAGCTCGTTAGAACGCACACACACACACACACACACACACACACACACACACACACGGGTTGCATAAATATCCCCGATGAAGCAGTGAGACAAAAGAAAGGGGAGTCAGCAGAAAGGCCAACGCAGCTGAGAAGATGATTCACGCAAACTGATGCAGACTGATGCGGACCTGCAGGTAGGTGACCATGTCGTTGGTGCACGACTCCAGGTCGATCCTCCGGATAGCTACATGCTCCCCCGTTGGTCTGTATCGAGCCAGGTTCACGGTCATCAAGTCATCCAGGCCCCGGCCTAAAACACAAACACAGCAGTCTCACATACGTGTCCTCCAGTCCTTGGTTTTTTGTGTATTTATGTTGTGAGGATGGCAAAAGATTAGCTCCTGTCCAAAAACTTTTTTGCCACTTAAACTCAGAGATACAGTGAAGCCTTTACTATCTTCATTTGCAGTGAATGTCACAAGCTGCACATTAGCCAACACGGCTTCTAATTACCGACTGCTGATTAAAAATCAAGTCCGGCAGGGTCTTTGCCTTTACGTACCAATAACGGTGAGGAGCTCGTACGAGCTGCTGTCAGGGAGGAAGCTGCCCATGGTGTCCCGACGAGGGAGGGAGGTCAGACTCTCCTGACTGTCCTCATGGGCCTGAAGGCAGAGGAGAGGGGGACGGATGCAAGTGAAGATCAGGCTGTGTGATGCTGACTCCACTTGTTACAGTGTGGGATTGTGCAAAAGGGCTTGTAAATGACTACCAGAGGCTTGGTGTCTGTGATATCTGCTAAAAAAAAAATCACCAAAAGGGGTAATGATGTGTGTTAAATAACAGAAAAAGTACAGAAACTGGAAGATATTATTAACACATACGTGCAATCAAACCTTCACCAGCAAAATAATGAAAAATACACAGGTATCTACTATAAGGTCTAACATATTTCAATATAATACTGGAGTATGACAAAATATAAATCAGTGCCAGTTGTTTTTGTGGCCTAAGACAGCATTTGTAAAATGTGTAGATACAGAATATCACATAAATACAAAACCACAAACAGTGGCCTACGCATTGCGTGTTCTCTTGCCTGCAGTTAATTTCTTTCGACTTGTGCATTTCAAAAGGAAAAGTGAGGACTCCTGAATTCCATCAGTTCCTTGACATTCAAATGATGGAAATGGACAGACTGCAGTAGCAAGCCGCAGAGGCAAATGAAGGCAAGCTGCATGTACGTTTGGATTGTTTCCATGGTGACCAGAACGAAGACGCACATTTGTAAATTAGACGAGCGCGCTTCCTCGAGCTTTAAGCGTACCCTCCGAGGCAGACACGACTTCAAGGTCGAGATCAGAGACAAACACGGGTCTGAAACTATCGTCACAGATGAAACCAGAGTTGTTCCAACTTTTAATTAAAACTGGCATGACAGCAAAGTCAAACACGCTGCAGCAGCCATCAGTTAAGGGAACGTCTCTGAATGTTGATCTGATCACATGGGGGTGGGGGTACACTCCAGACTGCCAGTGTGATCAGATTCAGAACAGGGTTGCCATGCATTACTAAAAGGAACACATGGAACTCCGTCCATCTACCAGCCTGCAGAGACACACTGCAGCTGATGTGTGACACCACAGCACCTCACCCTCAAAGCAGCAAGCCGTCAAAACACAGACTGGCAGTGTCAAAACACAACGACACACCAAATACTCTGAGAAAAAATCTTTTAGTGAAGCAACTAAAAAAAACAACACCACAAATCCAAACCTAGAGCATTTCAATTGGCTGTATGAGAGGATTACTTGACCGACCACTTAAAAGAAAAAAAAAAAAGCTTCACACAAATGCTGCCGTTTCCCTCTCCTCAGCAACAGCAGCCCTGGTGAGCGGGTGAGAATGGCCTTCAGAGCCACGAGCATGTGCAGCGCACGTCATGAACTCAACGCTCATGCATGCATAAATGCGCGAAAGCCTCGGGGGGGTGGGGGTGTGTGATTGTGGATTCCTCTACGTTTGAAACTGTGTGCACACGTACGCATGCATGCACATACACAAAGGGCAAATGGGGGGTGGGGGTTGGCGGTGATGCAGTGACAGGAGTACCACACTTACTTTCCTGTGAGAGAGTCCCTGAGCTTGCTCTGGGGTAGAAAAACCACATCATTGACATAAAGACATGTACACACACACACACACACACACACACACACAGAAGACAAGAGAAGGGTCTGTGTTTAGAGCGGCTCTCGGACTGGGAAGCGGCCTCCAGTAGCGGGAGTTTGAGAATCTCACTGATGAGCGTCGCTAACGGGGTTCATCTAAAACAGCAGCTGGCTCAGTGACCCATCGCCATCACGGCTTTCATGATGTGAACTTGTGGGAACATGATTCAACTGAAACTGCACCGCGACAGCAAAAAGATTAATTCTCACCCCAGTAAAGTGCTTATGTCTACATAAAACTTCATTAAATATTTTTCTGCCAAAGCAAATAAAAAAAAGGAAAAATAACCTCGCTTAACCCAGCAGGTTCTTTTCCAAATATTATGTAAGGCGATGGGAGCACCGCACGGTAAAAAACAGAAATGATACACTTGAGCAAACATGCAACACTGAAAAATGATCGGCCAGCGACAAAATGAAAATGAGGAAAAGCTTGCAAAGAAAGACAGAGACACTATCCACTCCAGAACCTTTGCATAACACACACACACACACACACACACAAATAAACCTCTTATTAACGTGGAGAAATAGGATGTTTGAAAAAAATACTATCTTTTACTTTCATGACACCTGGACAAGGTCTCTGCAACTCACCAACTACAGTAAGACACTACTTTTCCATATAGATATTTTAGTTCTTTTAAAAAAATAAATAAAACCAAAACCACATGTTTTCTCTGGTCTTAAAGTGCTTGCTGGAAATATCATGGAAAAATTAAAACCCCTGCCATCAGTCACAGTGAGGAATTACTACACTAAATGCACAAATGCTTTATTCCATTTCAAAAATAACATGGACATTAAATGCACTGAAACTTTCAAGCCTTGAGTCCTCTTTTTTATGGAGTATGATTTGAGGAATGTTTATTTGACTACTTTTATGTTTGCTTTTCTAAAAGTACAACCCGTCTCATCAGCCCCGCAGGACCTGACCGTTTAATGACTGTGAGATATGTGGTTCAAGTCTTCGACGACTGGGGAAAGCTGAGCCAGGAAATGTGAATAATAACCTCTTTCATCGCATTCAAAATCTATCAGAGTGCCCCTGAACACGACATTTAACCTCCTCCTGTCACCATCAGTGGATATTTTACTAGAATAAAGGGAAAAACTAAGCAGCTTCTTCCAGCTCCATGAATTTTCCTTGGATGAACATTTAAATTATTCACAAACTGGCTTTCATTGTGTCTAGAGTGTAGAATGATCCTGAGCTATAGCAGAACTAAGCCTCCACATATCCCTAAACCACCTCAAACGTTGATTCACTCCTCCTCCTTTCCTCTTGTGGTTAAGTCATATTACTTACATACTGCAGGTGAATAAAGTGAAAGGCTGCTGGTCTCAGCTGTGGGGTTATTTCTTGATCAAAGAGTGACAGTCTTTTACTCCTAAACTCAACTCACTCACTCTGGACTGTTTCAGCACTAAATGATGTAACTGGAGTAGCAAGATAAACTAGGAGTGAGCGGGCAAGTCTGATATTCGGGTTAAAAAGAGGACGTCCTGCTGGACGGAGTTCAGCGTATCAAACCTCTGAGGTCTGATTCACCCAAACTGTGCCTCATGCATCCAGCTGATAACGCTATGGATGCTTCCTTCAATCGGCAATGAAATTACGTATCTGAACTGTTGATAGGAATTTAAAAAGCTGTGAACCCTGCTAAACCAGGAACATGCTCATAAACAAATTCCAACCCCGTACAAAGCCCCTCTTTCACTGTATCTGTGTGATAAAGTGCATACATAAAGTCTCCTTCCACTGAACAAAAAAAAGTTTCTGTTGGCTGGAAGCTGCTACACATAACGGGGACAAATAGATTTAATAAATGGCACTCAGCTGCATTCACTGCTCTTGCCCTGTAGTGCTCACTTTAAATACTTGTTTGTGAAGTGGTTTGTGATAAGGTGACTGTACATGTAACTGATGATTTGGATTCATCTCGGACTGCTAACTGGTGCTGTTCTGCAAACCACAACATCATGAGATACAGCAGCCCACACAAAAGAACGCACACGCTATTTGTAATCACCACCGACGTGAATGGGTTTTCCAGGCCTCAGCTCATAGTTGCTCATCGTCATGGTGATTTGATTATAGCATTTGTGCAACAGTACAGCCTGGAAAATGAATGCTTGCTGACTAAAACCTCGCTGTCATCACAACATTTGGCACGACAGCTCTGATGAACCTATATCTGCCAAAGGTTCTGACTGAACTCAGTTAACTGCTCAGTATAGCAAATGTGTTAAACACAACGAGCCTCCACGTCAAATTCAGCTGTAACTGCAAACAAAAAAATGTGGCAGCCAAAGACAAGAATACATTTTTTATCTATCAACACATCAGATTAGCACAAATCACAAGCAGTATTAAATAAAATGGCACAAACTTGACACTTATTAAAAAGTTAGTTTCAGTGATGTAATAGTTGATGACGGATAAACGGCTGGCAAAGTTTCATACTTGCAATTTAAGGATGATGCCCAGGAAGCAGAGCCAAGCAAACACTCACTTCAAGCAAAGCTTCATCTCGAGCTGACTGTCGATTTCTGTTTGTGCTGCTGAAAGGGCTAGTGTGTAAGCAGTGGTTTGGGAAGGTTGAACCCTTTTGCTGTTAGCAGGTTAGCCAGGAACCTCACCTCCAAATAACTCCAAATCCCGCAGGCTCTCCACACTCAATTTCTCAGATACCCAACGCTGACAGACACAGAGGGTTAATAACAGACATGGGAAAAAAGAGAGAAAAAGCAAGCAGGAATAAGGAAAAGTTCCACAGAAACATGAACATATTTAAAGCTGTAAATAAAGAGGGTTCATGCTGACGGTCTAATGTGCAGCTCTGAAAGATGCCACTCATAACATTAGTGGCTGATTGCATTGAAAGCTTCCACAAATGTGATCAGAGACTTCTTCCAACTTCTCTAACATGGATTAAGCTGGAAACACACAAAAACTTTAATAGAAATATCAACTAAAACACATGAGTAGTGTAGATTTAACTTGATGTCTAGGATTACATTTAATCCTTGTCTGGGAAAATATACTGTAAACCTAAAAGTCTAAAATAGGCCACACTTCACTTACAAGAAAAGACATGGATCCTCTTGAGTGTGTTACATATGATGCTGAAAACACGCCACGGGAATAAATCTGTGAAGAAAATAAATAAAAGAAAATAAAGACTGTGAAGGAGAAGATGTCTTTTTTCTCCTCCTGCCTTGAAGGTATTCAGTTTTTTGGGTGCAATGCCTATTAACATGACTGTCCCTGTTAAATAAACCAGTCACTGAATAAATGTCACTTATAGGTGATCTACAATGTTCATTATCAATACTGTGATTCATTTTTAATCACAGAATACTTTCAATACTCTGAAATATAGCAGAGATGAACGGAACATAAATGATATTTGAAAATTCAAGTCAGATTATGCAAAAGGTTGTATGTTTTGACACATACCCAAACATGTTAACGTGTCTGACCTCACGCACGCTATGCATACAAGTTATTACTTGACGTGATTATTAAATCTTGACCAGCAGGGTAACGCATTCCAGGCAGACTATCTCTCGCTAGTTTGGTGCAGACTTAGTGATGATATCTTCATACATGCTGATTTTGAAGTTAAGACCAATCAGCAATCACGTTTGAAGGTTGGCGCTTATTATGCAAACATATATGCCGACTGCCAGCGACCGAAAAGGAAGAAGTCCAAGAAAAATGAGTAAATAACGAGAATAAACTAAAAACAGATTCGTCTCAAGCAGACCTCAGTTCTTGCTGATGGCTCGCTAATGTTGCCATGATGGAGGGCGCGGGCTAGCACTAGTAAATTACCGTTAGCTAAAGCAGCTACCATGACTTATTTTAACAAGAAACTGTATTATTTTAACGTCTTAATAACTTACCAATAAGATGTTTCGAACGGAAATGCCTGGTTGGAGCAATATTATGTCGTAGGACAACTTATTCAATTACCCATCCTCTCCAGTGGGATGTTTTTGACAGCTCTCCACTATCCTTCCTGGCCATGGATGTATTATTCTTGGCTGACAGCGGTGTCGCACACGAATGACGGCGGGCTCGCGGAGAAACTTGCGCGCGCGCGCTGATGACGTAGAGGCCGTCTCTTCTAGTCACAACACAGACCGGACCATTTACTGGCACCAGAAACAGGTAAATACTCAGTGTTAGCCACCGTTGCAAACGTATCGATACATTCAGCCAACGGTAAATGTCGTTGCACGCCCCACTCGGTTGTGAAAAGCACATTAGTTAAGACACGTTTACGGCCCAGTGTCGACCTCGCACACCCCTCGGCCTCAGTTTGCGGCCTTGAGCTAACGCTAGCAAAAACATGGCTCGTGTTAATTTGTAATGAAAATGGTGTGATGCAAACTGATTGCCCTGAGCCAGCATCTTGATCCCAGTGTCTTATTACTCCGCGTCGTTTAGATAGTAAGTAGCAAGCTAGCTGCATGTTAACTGACGCTGTTGCGTCAGTAGCTCTGCCTGATGGAGTCCTCTCCCGCGGAACCCCACTTAAAATCTGACGGATAATTCTGCTTTTGCTTGTGGTAGATATACGCGCCTCATTGGGCGTGCATGAAATGTCATTTTAATTTCTACGATTTAATGGAACGTTCGGCTCATGTTTAACCTGCTCAGCCACGTAATTAAGCAACTTATCATTATGCTTTTGCTCATAATGGTTTCGATAGCGTTACTGGAGATGGGGAAGGTCTGCGTCAATAAAATCGAAAATGGCACAAGGGTTACTTAGTTGATTTGAAAAGTAATTAGTAAAGTTAATGGCCATCGGAGTTACTTGTTTACTGACGAGCTGTCGGTTTTATTTCTCGTGAAACGGTGATCGTCCACCAAAATACACCAGCTACAAGGGGTCATTGTTTCCTAAATGACAAGCTGAAGAGAGGTTTGATTGATTCAGAAAAGCGCAGAGTCACATTTTTGAAAAAAAACAAATGAGATTTGGGGTAATAACAGAGGGATAATTACACTATTAAGGCTTGTGTCCCCTCTTGTTTTCACAGTACAGCCATGAACTGGAACAAAGGTGGTCCGGGTGTGAAGCGAGGGTTTGGGTTTGGAGGATTTTCTCTTGCAGGGAAAAAAGAGGAACCTCCCCTTCCTCACAAATCTCACACATCATTTGGAGCAACTGGATCAAGTGGGGGATATGGGAAGAACCAACAACTCCCATCATTCTACAAAATAGGGACCAAAAGAGCTAACTTTGATGAGGAAAATGCGTGAGTATCACATCTCACCCAGACACGTATATGCATTTAAACCCCAGAGCAAACTATCGGTCTGTGATGTGGTTTGTGGTATTGAATGAATATAAAACTGCATCTTTGTCATTTTCAACAAGGTATTTTGAAGATGATGAAGAGGAGTCCAGCAGCAATGTGGATCTGCCCTACATCCCAGCTGAGAATTCGCCCACGCGGCAGCAGATGCAGCCTGGTGGCGGCTCAGACAGCGAGGATGACCCACTGGATGCCTTCATGGCAGAGGTTGAGGTGAGAAGAGAATTGCGGTGAGGCAGTGACAAACTAGTATCTGCTTCCAGATGCTTAAAAGTGCTGTTCTCTATAACACATCTTGTTTTTGTTCTCTTTCAGAACCAGGCAGCTAAAGACATGAGGAAACTCGAGGAAAAGGAGAAAAAGTCAGCAAAGTAAGACTTTGATTTACTCACATTTTTTTTCGTTTGTTGGATTTTTAGTCACTTCTAAGGTCTTTGTGTAGGTGCTCCAATTTTAAATTTGACCAGAAGGAGAAAAAATTGATTGCCCACAACTGAATTCAAATTTTGTGAGTTAAGCTATAAACCCAAACATTTGGGATGCTCATACTGCTTTAACACAGGTCATAATATCACCAACCAGCTTTATGCTTGCATTTCTCCTATCTCTGGCACATGCAACACTGTTCATGTTAGCTTAATAGATACCACCAGGTAAGTAATGTGAGCTTAGTCATACTGGGATGTGGGCTGTCTTGGGGTTTATGAACGAGCCGCAGGGAAGTTTTTTTTTCTCCGCTTGTCATTTCAGGGGTATTCGTGATGACATTGAAGAAGAAGATGAACAAGTGAGTGAGCCCTCCAAAGTTTTTAATCCACTACATCGCTGATCAGAGAGGTGTCCAGGCCAAACATTCCCTCTCCCATCTCTATTCTTACAAAGCTCCCTGCGCTCTCTTCTATCTGACCCTGCAGGTTGCATTTTTAGGATCATTATGAGGGAGATGGGGTTTTCTCTTGCGTAGATTATTCTTGTTGTTTTAGAGAATGTGAAAGAAGCATGTTTAATTGTTGCAAGTGACAGAATAGCTGATGTCAGGTTGTGAACAGTAATATGTCCTTTTGTTACAAAGCTGAATGTCTCTTCAGGTGTGTTGTGGGTCTGATTGTTCTCGGCGCCTGGACGCCGGCTCCGTGTTTCACATGAAGTGCTGTGCTCTCTGCAGGAAGCCTACTTCCGCTACATGGCAGAAAATCCCACAGCCGGGCTGACCCAGGAGGAAGAGGACGAGAACATTGACTATGACAGTGACGGGAACCCGATCGCCTCCGCCACCAAGAAAATCATCATGCCGCTCCCTCCCATTGACCACTCTGAGGTACAGTTGACCATGCTGCTTCAACACAGTTGTCTCAACTATGGCTCAGCATTTTATGTATTTATCATGTGTTATGTTAACTATACATGTTTTTGTCCCTGTTTTGTCCTTTTCTTTAGATTGAATACGCCCCCTTTGAGAAAAACTTCTACAATGAGCATGAGGAGCTCAGCAGCCTGAATGGAACTCAGGCGTTGGAGTTAAGGCAGAAACTGAACTTGCGTGTGAGTCCCCAGTTCACTTCATGCCCTATAGTATATCAGTGTTATACAGCTGAAGTGATGTGTTGTATATGTGACAGTTATTACAGACAGTTACTTATCATTATTGCTCTTAATGTTGCTTTTTTCCTGTCTCAGGTATCTGGTGCCGCCCCTCCAAAACCCTGTACCAGCTTTGCCCACTTCACCTTTGATGAGCAGCTCATGCACCAAATCCGCAAATCTGAGTACACTCAGCCCACACCCATTCAATGCCAGGTTAAGTACAAATTTGTCTTAAGATTACTGCACGATTTCATATGAAATGTTTCTTTTTTCAGTGATGACAACGACGGTTTGTTGTTCTGAATCTGGGTTCTAGGGCGTGCCTATAGCTCTGTCCGGACGTGACATGATTGGTATCGCAAAAACTGGCAGCGGCAAAACTGCAGCTTTTATTTGGCCAATGCTGGTTCATATCATGGATCAAAAGGAGCTGGAGGCAGGGGAGGGGCCCATCGCAGTCATCGTGTGTCCCACCAGAGAGCTGTGTCAGCAGGTAGGAAATGGGAAGAGATTTGAGTCTGTTTTTGAGAGGCTTAAGACAGTCCGTGCACTGATGTGTGTCGTTTAAAATGTTCACCAGATCCACGCTGAGTGTAAGCGCTTTGGGAAAGCCTACTCCTTGCGCTCTGTAGCAGTTTATGGAGGAGGCAGCATGTGGGAGCAGGCCAAGGCTCTGCAGGAGGGGGCCGAGATCGTGGTGTGCACTCCGGTAAGCCATGGGGCCGCCGACTTTTGTCTTCAAGCTCGCTCTCCGGAAGAAACTTCACGGTCGACCACTGCAGCAAACAGCGGGCTTACTGCGAATGTGTGTCTGCGCAGGGTCGTCTGATCGACCACGTCAAAAAGAAGGCCACGTCCCTGCAGAGAGTGACATACCTGGTGTTCGACGAGGCAGATCGCATGTTCGACATGGGCTTTGGTGGGTTGGAATCATCGGCTCTGTGACAGAGATGTCGTGAACCTGTTTAATGCACTGCAGCTCATTTCTCATCTCCCTTTCAGAATACCAGGTTCGATCTATTGCAAGCCATGTTCGCCCAGACAGACAGAGTAAGTGGGATTTCTGGAGTATTTCACTCTGAGGTTGCGAGGCTTCAGAGCGTCTTCAGTAACTATTAATGTGATTTTTTTTTTTTTCACAGCTCTTCTGTTCAGTGCAACCTTTCGAAAGAAGATAGAGAGGCTGGCCAGAGACATCTTGACAGATCCTATCCGCGTGGTGCAGGGAGACATCGGAGAGGTACGCAGTGTCACACATCATCTGTCAGCATGAAATCAGTGGTTATATTTAGTTGTTCTCTTTATTCCTATTTCAGAGTGTCTGTGTTGTGCTAGTCCCAAAAATACATAGACTTATACATTCAAGAACACGTCATATAATGTCACATTTTATATTACAAAACAATGTATTTTAAAATAATTTGATACTTAAAGTTCATTTGGAATGCACAGCTTATTTTGTCAGAGCAAAAGTAAAAGAAAAATAATATTTAGCTCCTAATTAAAGTGGTAAAAAAAATGCTCTGTCTCTTCTCTGCCCAGGCCAATGAGGATGTGACCCAGGTAGTGGAGATACTGCCCAGCGGGGTGGATAAATGGGCCTGGCTGACCCGGCGGCTGGTCGAGTTCACCTCCTCCGGCTCCGTCCTCATCTTCGTCACCAAGAAGGCGAACTGTGAAGAACTGGCCACCAACCTGACGCAAGAGGGCTACAGCCTGGGCCTCCTGCACGGAGACATGGACCAGAGTGAGAGGAACAAGGTCATCAGTGACTTCAAGAAGAAGAATTTGCCCGTTCTGGTGGCCACTGACGTAGCAGGTGAGAGGTTTTCTTTGACGCTTTTCTTTCTCTCTTTGTGGGGTTTGAACGCCCACATCAACCTATTCTCGTCCCATTCCGAGCACTTGCTCTGTAAAGGAACAATCAAGTCTGCTGAGAGTTGGGAAACCAAGCTACAGTATAGGTTGACAAATTCAACACCAATCGACGCTTCTGGCTCACTCTTTTTGTTGTTTATTCCGTTATTCCTCCCCAGCTCGCGGTCTGGACATCCCATCCATTCGCACTGTGGTGAACTACGACGTGGCACGGGACATTGACACACACACGCACAGGATCGGTCGAACCGGCCGTGCGGGAGAGAAGGGCGTCGCTTACACTCTCCTCACCACCAAAGACACCACGTTCGCCGGAGACCTCGTGAGAAACCTGGAGGGAGCGAATCAAGCCGTTTCTAAAGAGCTGATGGATTTAGCCATGCAGGTGAGATACATAAGAGAAAGAATAGTTTTACAGTATCTAGCCAGCTTTTTGGAGTGGAGGTCAACTTTGTTCTCTTTACGTTTTCTTTTTCCAGAATCCATGGTTTAGGAAATCCAGATTCAAGGGCGGTAAAGGAAAGAAGCCGAATATTGGTGGAGGTGGTCTTGGTTACAAAGAGAGACCGGGCCTGGGGGCTGAAAGTTCTGTGAGTTACTGATTAGTGTGACTCTGAATCTGCTTTTGACAAAAGAAATCTTCCTGACTTAACCCCTGACCTCTGACAGTATGATGGCTCAGATATTTCCTCTAAATTGAGGAAACTGATGGAGAGAAAATCCAGAAAGATGTGAATGATGCTCTGTTGTGTTTGCAGGAACGTAGCAGCAGCAGCAGCAGCATCAGTAGCATGAGCAGCATCAGCAGCAGCAGCTTGTTATCTTCCACCAGTAGCTTTGAGGGCTACAGCAAACCAACCTCTGGGGCGATGGGAGACCGCATGTCTGCAATGAAACAAGCCTTCCAGGTGCGACTCTGTCTTGGCCACTGTACTGTTATGTTGCAGTTATTTGGTACAGTGTCACTTTTTCAAAAAGTCGGATTTTGATCTTTGCACAATTAATTAGTAATGTTTAATATCGGTCAAGTTATGCTGCCTTTACTGTGATTTAAGACTGTATATGTGCTGTAATTCTTTTTTTTTAACCCTTTACTTATACATTAGCTTAATAATTTGTATTATATTTGTCCCGTAGTGTTTGCTGCATTCTCATGTCTTTTAGCCAGTTGGAAATACTGCATTCTCAGCAAAAAAAAGGAAAATAAAAATCAAACGTGAATTGTTTCAGAATGACGAGTTGCCACTCACTCACAACACAAGGTCTTGAAGTTTCCAAACAGCACCGGCAGCAAAGTGACTTTTCAAAGGCAAAAGTTTGAATACCCGGCTGAGGAGATTAGCAGTCCCGTCGACACCCTGGAGATATATTTTAGTCATTTTGTGTTACGAGGCAGTAAAATACTTTAATGTTTCATTGCACCTTGTACGAGCTCCCGGCAACTAATCTCCTCCTCTTTATGCTTTCTCTTCTTCTAGGCTCAGTATAAGAGCCACTTTGTGGCTGCGTCCAGCGGCCCCCCTAAGCTCAGCACCAAGTCCAGCAGCTCGTCGGGCTGGACCAGCGCCGGCAGTCTGAGCTCCGTCCCGACAGAGGCTGCAAACGGTTCAGAAAGGTCCCTCGGTGTCTCCATGACGTTGTCTGGCTTCACCAGCGCCGGCTCCCTGAGCACAGTGCCCCCCGTTCAACCCAGTCCGCAGCACAGCTTCACTCCGCCTACACCTCCCCCACAGAGAGACAGCTCGCGGGACAAACACGGCGAGGACCGGGGACGCCACGGGGACAGTTACCACCGCCACAGCGACAGGAGCGACAGGCACAGCGGCGAGGACCGCTACAGTGACCGAGACCGACACGGAGACAGAGATCGTGACCGTCACGGGGACCGCTACAGCAGCAGCAGCGGCGGCGGCCGCCACGGCGACAGTCGTAACGGAGACGGGAGCAGGAGGGATAGAGATGATCGGAGGAGTGACAGGGACGGGGGAGACAGGGGGAGCGGGGAGGGGAGGGACAGAGGAGACGATAGCTTCGCTGTCCCCGAACCACCAAAACGTAGAAAGAGCAGGTGGGACAACTGAAAAAAACAAACAAACAAATAAACACAGAATAATATTTGCAACCGACTGCTCCATGACGAGCTTGTCTGTGTAGGCAGATAGCAGAACATATCAGAGGCTGGCACAAGCACAGGGTTGTAGGAGAAACAATAAATACACAGGAAGTGTACAGATGCTACGGTCGGTTTGGCTGGGAGCTCATGATTTTGTCGGAGCTCAACAGATTGTGTCAGACAGATCAACACGAGCAGCTCAGAGGCAGCCACTGTACATAATCCATCAAGACTGTTGTTATTGTAAGTCAATAGGATGAAGCAATAGAGCTGTAATGAATCCCGCTGTCAGTAAAAAAAAAGTATTGGTTGTTGTCTTGTTTCTACTCGCCCAGCTCCTAATACGCTTCTGTGCTTGCAAACCTGAAGCATCTTCTTTTATCCTAATCAATCTTTGCCAAGCGTGTTTGTGTGTTTGAATTTCGTTAATCTACGAAGCTAAACTAGAACTGTTTGATTCTTTTGAAGGCGCTGTGTGCCCTGTGTCTTGTATTCAAGTTTTAGTGAAGTGCCTTTACCTGGCATTTAGTCTGTCCATGCTTTGGAAATGTTTTTGTTCTTTTTTTCGGGAAGATGCATTTTGTTTGTATGAGGTGGATTTCAAGTATTCATGGAAAATGTGAAGTTTTGATTAAAAGACTCATTTGGCATCTATTTTGTGTTTCTATGGCAGTCAATCTGTGTCTTGTCCAGTGACAATGTCCACATTAAATACACCTGTAATGTTTTTTCTTACTTGGCTTTTTTTAAATGTTGCTTTATTTTGACCTTTATCATTAAGTTAGTCAGGCACAGCAACAGCTTGCTGAGTGCTTTAAAAAGACATTAGGACTGTTTTGTCAGAATAACTTTCCCCTTATTTACATTTTGGGATATTGACATTTACATTTACCAATAGTTGTACCTTTCGTTAACTAATGAATACACAGTTGAAGAGCCACGAATGTAGGCTATACGTATGTAATAACAAACATGATGCAGTACATTCTGACTATGACCACAAGAGGGTAGTGAACACGACAAACAGACAACATAATAGTTTCACTTCCTGTAAATTACTAAGAGACAGCGATATTTAATGTTCTGTACACCATGTACAGAACATTAGTTGTGAGTGGAGTATTAATGGCAAGACTGTTTTGTTTTATTACAGTGATAGATTCTGATTCAAAATTGATAGAAGTGCATCTCATCTCAGCAGCTTTTGCTCTCGTGTGCAATGTCATGCACACGAGAGGCGTGCATGTCATTTTGAATATCAGGCCCATATTAGCTTCAGTTAAACTTTATGTGCTTTACTTTAACACTGACGATTTTGTCCCCCATCACCTCTTGCACCAAAAGCACGCTAAGAAGAAGTCTCGTATCAATTAATTAGGTATGTATTAACAGCGAGCAAAAATCGTTTCACTCGGGTTGAGTTCCCCAATGCTGTTTTAAGACAAGTTATTTTTTAAACATTAACGCTCTTTAAATGAAAGTTAGCGACAATGAGAGTGACATTCTGCTGCGGGCGTCGTGGTGATTTGTCCGACAACGCGTGAACGCATCGCAGGGCAGATGCGAACCAATAGCGTGCGACATCCTGTCGAAGAAGGGGAAAAAAAAAAAAAAAACGTTCTGTTGAAAACCGAGACAAGGAGCGGAGCGGAGGATAGAAACTCACCGGCACCGGGGCCAGCGTCCACACACTAAAAGCCTCCCAGAAAAGTGAATGAGAGAGCCGCCGTCCGCCTCCAACCACTGAGTGCAACAGACTTACCGGCCGGCGTGTCGCAGACGAGAAGCCCAGATGGTGAGTGCTTTTTCCCCGGCTGTTGTGTGTCTGCAGCCTCCCCTCCCTCCGCTGCTCTCCTCCCGGCTCCTCTTCTCTTTTTTTTTTTTTGGTGAGATGAGGTGAGGTGATGATGTCCGTCCAATCGCGGAGGTTTTGCTAACGAGAGCCGGGTGGTTGTGTACGCCACGGTATAAGTCTGGGTTGAAAATGCAGCCCTCTTCGAGAATGATTGGACATTTTTGTGGATTTAAAAGATATTTAAACGTCCGCCATCGCGTTCCTCTAAATGCTAACAGCAGCGCAACGTCTGGTAGTTAGCTAGCTTGATGGCTAATTAATATAAACTAACACTGCTTTTCCCACCTATTGAATTATACATTTGACTCACCTTATCTCTGGCTGTTTGAATAGCTTTCCTTCTAAATTATATCTTATAAATTTTCCCCTCCATATTAGCCGATTTATTAATTATTTTGTGGTTTGATTCCATGAGGCGTTTTTGTTTGGTTTGAGCAGCAGTTGCCAACCACAGCGGATACATATGTGCGTTTTGTTGATAAGGCTGGCCCTGCTTCGTGTAGTAACTCAAGTCCGCGCAGTCAAAGGCATTTGCAAATGAGAAACAAACAACCAAAGAGGTGAACGGCAGCAGATCGATTCTGTGCCCGCAGAGCATCGTCGCGGGGGGAAGTTTACAGCACCCCCGGATCAATAGGTGTTCCCGTGCGTTTACATGCAACCCCTTGTTTGTGATCAGATTGACAGGTAGCGTGAGCAAACCCGTTGCCTGCGGGATTGGATCAGTCCCGGTTCGTGTTTGTGCGTTGAGTGTGTGTCGTGATTCAGAAACATCTCGTTTTTGCATCAGCGGAGGATGATTTATGAAGCGTTTACATGCTGCAGCATCCAGGTTCCTTCCTGACGTGCGTCCGTTCCTCTCCGGTTGAACACTAGTGCCCCCCCCTCATTTAAACCTGAACGTGAATGTGCAGGTTAAAGCTTCCAGTGGATCTCGTGACCTGGCGCTCAGCTGCCATGACTGTCAGATGTGTGGTTCCTGAGTGACTGGACTTCTCGGGGACGGATTAAAACCCCGGCACCAGGTGGAAGGAAACACGCGTTTTTACTCTTTATACAAATCTCTTACCCGTGTTTGTTTTGTCAAGCCGTTTACAAGCTGCCCTGTGGTCTGGGGAAACCACTTTTTTATCCGTCCAGGGCACCACATCCACAGCAGCCTGTCATTAGAACCCTGGCATATGGCGACGAGGCTTAAGCATGTGTATGGTCATTTTCATTCCCCGCCGCTGTCGGCGAACCGCCCGACTGTAATTTCAGGCAGAGTTGACAGCGCCGACTTGACACCCTGCCCCATTGGATGATTTGCGTCACTACTTGTGGATTTGAGAGACTGCTGTCACAATTTGACTCGTTGGTCCAGAAAACAAACAAACGCTGCGAACTTAGATGAAGCACATTCGTGCAAAGCTGCGCGTCCAGGACCAACGGCGTTTATTTTTGCCGGACCATGTGTTCGTCGGTCGAACAATTCCCATTAACGGCACAGAAACCTGATTTGTAGGGCATGTCAGAAGTGCCATATGTTGGGAAGGTGTGTGTGTGTGTGTGTGTGTGGGGGGGGGGGGGGGGTTGCCTGTTGTCAGATGTGCAGAACAATATTAAAATGGGTCGCCAGCAGGTCCACGCCATGGAGCTGCAGTCAAAACTGGTCAGAGAACTCTCAGCACACCTGTCCCTTTGTCTCCCATTGCCAGTCATTTGTTGAGTTGCAGTTACCCAGTCGGCTTTGGAAATGAAAAATGCAGCCGGGGGGGGTTTGCGCAGGGCGAGAACTGCTGATTTAAGAAAAAGGCATTTTACAGTTTACTTCCTCTCTCCTTCTCCTCCGGGAGAATACAAATCTCACCGTAGACCCCGTGAACCTGGATGGGAGCGTTACGTCTGGGACGCAGGCAGCAGAGACTTAACAAATTCCTTTTCGGCGGTTTCAGTTCCCGAACATGGTTCTCTGTGGTCTGCAGCAAATCCCATCTCAGACAAATAGTTGGTCATAAAGCTTCAGCTGCAGAACCGTAAATCAGTCTCGGTGAAATGACACAAGAAAATGTTCAGTGAATCGCTGCAGGGGAGGATGAGATAGTGTGCATCACTGTGCATCATCATCTTTTTTTTTTTTTGACACTATCCATACTCCTCCTCGGTCAGTCGAAGCACTGTTCAGCGGCATTCACATATATCAGCGTATTCACATGTCGCTGTGGCCGTCAGCACCGATGTAACGTGGGTCATCTCGACCGGAGACGTCGTGCCATCCTTCAGCTGCACGCTTCAACGATCCACACCGAAATATTTGGAAATGAGGACTTAGGAAGTGGGGGAAGAAGAGTTAAGCAGTCCCTGTCCTGTCCTGTCCCGTCTTCTTTGTCCCGGGCGATGCTGTCTCTGGCAGAGCGGATATTTGCATGCGAGATTCTGTTTTTGCGAGACAGGATGGAGCACGTTATCTCGAATTCCAGTCCTGAAGGAAAAGGAGGTTGTGAAATGTTCCCTCTTCTGATCCGCCGTGGCACTTGAGGCTGTTTCTTCCAACCCCTTCGGATGGGGTTTCAGGTACGCCAGCGATGCCTCCCCTCGCCGCGTCAAGTCAACACAGGCACCAGGTTCCTCGACGCATTCTTTTAACGGGCCGTCACTGGTTTTGTTGCCCGCAACTTCAAGGGGAATGTATAAACAGACCAGCTGCTGCAGCATACCAGCTCCGACCGCTCGTTTTCATGAACGCGGACCCGACCGCCGCTGGGTTCAGGATCACGGGACAAAAAGAAGAGACGATGACAACGGGGCCTCGTTGCCGACCCCGAATCGCGATTCTGTCTCTATCTGAGATCATGAATGAAAGCAGTGTCAGTTGCTGCCGCGTTTAGCTGAGGTCTGAAGTGATTTTAACTGCGCTCTGATGCAGCTCCGTCAAAGGAGCGACAGAGGAAACCCACAGGGCTTCTTTCGCTCAGATTAGACAGACGGTGCGTAGAAGGTCATGTGAGCCAAAGTTGCAGGCAACCAATTACAAGTGGAAAAATCACTTTCACTTGTCTCTGCCTTTAAAAGGCAACCCGCTTCTCAGAAACACACGCACACGATGCTCGGTGAACATGTGTCTTTCCATAGTCTTTTTTTTTCTACTTTTGAAAAGCTTCAGTTCTTCTTTTAAATGAAAACCACAAAGAAAAGCAGAACTTAATAAACACTGCATCTAAAGCTGAAACGATAAGGGGATTCATCGATTTATTTTATTGCCAGACATCCTGGAGCGTTGGCGCGAGGATCCGTTGCTTCTCGAAGTGTTCGGTATCCCACATGAACGCGGCTGCGTGTGTGGATAAGCCGTCAGTCAGTGTTATCTGAACGTCCGCGGACAGGAAGCGAGGAAACGATGTGTCCGCCGCTTTGCCGAAGATGCGTGCAGACGCTCGGCGGCCTTCGCCCCGCAGAAGTGCCCCGTCGTTTTGTGGCCGCGTGCAGGAAGTTCAGAACGGGAAGAGAAGCGGCGGCAGACGTGATCGCTCTGCAGGCCGCTGGAGTGGACGTCCATCTGCACGCTGAAGGATCTCGCTGCTTTTTCATGAGGCAGGTCTCAAAACTTTTCCATCGCGGAGAAGTTGTTTTTTTTTTTTTTCTTTGTATCGACCTCAAACCAGACATGAGTGTTTTTCTTTTTTTCTTTCCTTCGCAGTCTCTTCATGTCCCTTCATGTCGAGAACATCTGCATGTCTTCCCCTCCAGCAGAGGTTTTTAGCGTTGGGATCAGATTCGTGGCTTGCAGGTGCAGAAAACGAATTTCGTAGTAAGACGCTATCTGCGAGATCTGGACTGGAAATTTGTTTGTTCAGGTTCGTTTAACGTCAAACAATCGACGGCCGGGGCTTTTTTAACGCCGTTCAGATGTGTTTGAAGGATTAAAGGACGGGGCCGCTCGGCGTTCCGTCTTCCTTTTCTTTTTTTCCACTCTGCTGTCCCACATGATTAAGCAATGATGGCGATTCTAAATATAAGGAATGAGAGAGAGAGAGAGAGAGAGGAGAGAGAGCCCTGAGACGACACCAGACATTTGTTAGCACAGCGCCTGCCTTCCCTTCTAGGGGCCTGTAGTCGAGAGTCGTGCACTGCACTGTGCGCGTGTGTGTGTGTGTGTGTGTGTGTGTGTGTGTGTGTGTGTGTGTGTGTGTGTTTGTGTGTTGTCCGTCAGCTCCACACAAAGAGGAGATACTTCCCAGCTGAGCTCTTTCACCCTCTGTGATTTCCATCAGCAGAGAGCTCTTGTAACTCATTCAGACAAAGTAGTTTAGAGTGTCAACAAAACTTGTGTGTGTGTGTGTGTGTGTGTCACATGGGTGGTCTGTGCCCAAGTGGTGACAGTAACGGTTTGTATACAGTATAGGTTAAAAGCAGCCGCTGACTGACCACACTTGAACAGAGATGTATTTGTTGATGCGTGCGGGGACACGAACTCCAGCGTCGTCACGGCGGCTGACACCCGCTCAACCAGACGACTTGGAGAACAAACGGGCCCGGATGAAGTGAGCGCGTCTCTTTCACCGGGCGACACGTTCCGCCCGGGCTGAGCTCTGCGGCGAGCGAGCCAACGGCCAAGATGGACAGAACCGCTGCCACGTTCGATACGACGGTTGAACCGCCGCCTGCGGAGGCGCTCGGCAAAAGGGTTCAGGACGTGAACAGGAAAAAGGAACCGAACGCGTTTGCCGTTCACGTGGAAGCAGCTGACGCACGTGACGAACTGTGACACGAACGACCACCTCTGTTTGGACAAAAGACCCGAAACCCGGAAAACCAGCTGCGAGCATCAGCGTCATCGACCGTCTGATATCAGGCCGTTGGGATGTACGTTTTTAAGAATTCAGCGCGGCCTTCGCAGGAGGTTATAAAAACTAAAGGTGGCCCTCGACAGCAAAAAGGTTGGCGGGCAACAAAGCAAATGGTTGCGTTTCCTCAAGTGCTTCCTAGAGAGAGGAAATCGTGTCTCCGCCAGATAGAAGGCTGCAGGGCGAGCGCGGCGAGGGCGGCGTGTCGCTGGGCGAGAGCTGCAGCTCTGTCGCAAGAAGATTTCGCCACTCGCGCGAACGCGGGCTTTGTTCGGTAAGACGCGGCTCTCTGGCCGGCGGCGGCTTCTCGCCCGCCGCCGGGCCAAAGTGCCCCCCCCTCAGTTATAGCGTTGCCGGGCAGGTCGACGTCGAACCGCCTTGTTCTTTGGGATGGAAGTCAGTCAGGAGCTCGGCTGCTGCTGCCGCCGCTGTCGGGACCTGTTGTACCAGATGTGTCATCAGAGCTTCCTGCCACATCCGTGCTGCGCGGCGGCAATCGAGAGTCATGTACATATAAGGCAAAAGAAGACAAGATGGCACGAGCTAATCTGAAGTCTGTGTGTGTGTGTGTGTGTGTGTGTGTGTGTGTGTGTGTGGAATGCGTGCCTGCCTACCCCCCTAACATGGTAACCAAAATACCAAAATAAAAACACATCGGCGACTCAGATCAGATCATGAATTTCAGGACTGCATCTGTACTGAAGCTCTCACAGCCTCCCACTCATTCACTAATGTCGAGGCGATCAAAGTCGGCTCAGCAGTTCGCGCTGCAGCCACGAGGAAGCGGCCTCGCATGCGGCCCCCGTCAGATAACCGGCGCGGCGCGAGCCGCCGGCAGCGCAACGCGAGGGGATCCAGGGATAAAGAGGAGGGCGGACGCGCGATTGCATCTGCAGGAAGTTGCGCGGCCTCGCCGTTAACCCGACAATTACATCTCAAGCGTGCCATCCGGTTTCTCGTAAGCGCAGACAACGCCCCTTTTTTTTTTTTTTGCTGTTCGCCTGAACGCAGCGCGGCCGTAAGCCGAATGCAAATGACTCGTCCATGTGCAGATAGGGAAAGGTGAAACAACCTCTGGTGGTACCTAACACTGTTTGTCATTCTGCATGAGAAGTTCATCTCATACAGATTTGAATACAGTTTAGTCTGTGTTTAGTGTTGTTTTGTTTTTATCAGATTTTCTTTTTTCTTTTTTTTTCAAGCTCACGAGCCGTTTTTGGAAAGTGCGACTCGCTCGCCGTCGGTCAGTGAAGCAGCTTTTGGTCTTCGCTCGCGCTCTTTGCAAGTCTGGTGGCAGCCCCACAATCCCCCCCTTTCATCCAGCCCTGCCTCCAGCTCCAGCCAAACGGCCTTACATAACAGGGTTTTAGCAGAGTCTGCAGTGGACCCCCCCCCTCCTCCCTCCCGCCTGAACAGAGGCCACCCTTCTTCCCTCCGCGGCGCCCTGGCTTTCCCATGGCAGGCGCTGCGTACCCGTCTGAATGTCTCTCTGTCCGTTTATCCTCTGCTCCGGCTACCTGTTAGTCCTGCTTAAAGATGAGGCTGCGCTCGCCGCCGCGCTCCGGAGGGCAAACGCACAAACGACCGCCGTGCGACTTCCTCCGGGCCTGCGCGCCTCTTTAACCTTTTCCCCTCTTCCCCTCCTCGGTGCCTCGAGGAAGTTTCATTTCCCCCGCCGGCCGAGCCGCAGTTCCGCACAGAAACGCTGACACCTGCCGCGTGCGGAGAAATGCAGTGACCTGCTTTAAAGCGCGGTCGGAGGAAGAAAGAGTAGAGGGATTCGAAGCCGCAAATCCACGAAGCCACGAAGGCAGGCAGCGCGCTGTCAGGCTGAGAAACCTCCCGTAAGAAATTTCACGCGACGCCGCCTCGTGAAGCTTCTCCACCGCGGGCCCGGGGGTTTTCCGAGCGCTCCGGCGTGTCGAGGGCGAGCCCCGTGCGGAGCGTCCCGCGGCTCGGCTCACATGACCAGACGGGAGGCACCTGATCCTCTCCCAGGGGTGCAGCGAGACAGATGGAGCGAAGAGAAGAGGGCGGGGGAGAGAAAGAGAGATCAGATTGACAACACTAACACACTGGGTGAAGGTAACGGGAGGACAGAGAGGAATATCCGCCCCTGTGAAGTTCTCCTGTTGCTTGTAATGGGATCGCGGCTGACTTCACCTCCTATTTGTTTGCCTTTCTATTTGTGCCGCTCGGGAACGCGCCCGCACGTTCAAATCCGTGTGTGTTTCTCTGCTTTCCCAGGACACCAGGAGCACCACTGAAGAGAAACCTGTCCAGCGGTCCAAGGTAAACGTACATTCTCTGCCCCCCCCCCCTCGTCCTCCGCCCCGCCTCGCTCGCACCAGAGGAGAGGAAGAAAAAAAAAAACCCAACGAGCTCTCGTCTCGCTATAGATCTGTTGTGTGCTTGTAATAAACCTGTGTGTGTGTGCGCTCAGTCCTTCAGCTTTAAGACTCAAAAGGAAGTGTGTTCGTCATGTGAGAAGACGGTCTACCCCATGGAGAGATTGGTCGCCAACAACCAGGTCTTCCACTCCACCTGCTTCTGCTGCAAGCACTGCAAAGCCAAACTCAGGTGACCGCGCCTTCACTCCCGCCGCGCGTGCGCTCGGCTTCCTCCCGGCTCTCGCCTGACCGCTCAATCCCTCCCTTTTTTTTTCCCCCGGCAGCCTGGGCTCCTTCGCCGCTCTCCAGGGCGAGTTTTACTGCAAGCCCCACTTCCAGCAGCTGTTCAAAAGCAAAGGGAACTACGACGAGGGCTTCGGGCGCAAACAGCACAAAGAGCTCTGGGCCTCCAAGGAGACAGAAAACATCACGAAGACGGCGTAATGGGGCGTCCCGGCGCCCCGCCCCGGCACCCCCCCCCCCCCCCCTACACCCCAGTACATCACACTGAACACATGCCTCACGTGCTGGGGCTCCGTTAAACCCCCCCACGCGCTCACCTGCTTTTCAAATGCCATCAGAACAGAAACATGCACAAATGGTTAGAAACTGACTGTCTTAATCCAGTCTTAATCCATACCACTTAAAACTTCACTTTAGGGACATATTTGGGGTTTGATTTTATTATCCTAATTTTATTTTCCAATTTCCTGTTTGGAATTGGTAATTGATTGTGACCAAAAACCTTCTCTGCTATGGGGAGTAGAATAATCATTAGTTTTTCTTTTTTTTTTTTTTTTTTTTTTGCGGGGGATATGTAAAACTGTATGCTCAGGCAAACATATCAGAGGGGTCAATCCATGTTTTGCAGCGAGAGCATACGCTCAGGTCAGTTTTTCTTCGACATATGACATAATTCCTCATTTTAGCAAGACACAAATTAAAAAAAAAAAAACAGTAGTCCTCAGTATTGTGACTCTGCCGTCAGAGACAACGTTGTCAGGTTTCATATATTTGAGGAACAAACAGGGTACAGAGTACTGTAAAATAACCGCACACATCAGCAACAGCTCACCTCTCCTTCTGTCTTCATTTTAGTTTGACTGTTTGTTCACGTCGTCCCGTGGTTCGAGTCCTATCCTTGCATGTCGGTACGACTGGGCCTTCACAGCCTCATCTTACGACTGTATCGACCCTCTGTGTCGCGGACGCTTTCTTGTTTGTCTCATCGACGCATGGCGAATCACTTTTTTAAACGTTTTTTAGAAGCACTTGAGTTTGGGCCCGATTGATGTCACGGCATAAGTTGATCCTCTCTGGTTGAAATCTTAACGGACTTCTCCAAAATGTGTTTTTGTATACTATCTGTACATAGAGCTGTAGTTTCGTGATTAGTGGACGTCCCCCCCCCCCGCCTCCATACTGTACCGTCGTCGTGGTCACCGGACGCGATGCTGATGATCACAGGGAAAATGAGGCCTCGCCCGTTTACCACTCCCACCCCCCCAGTGTATGAATACTTCATTTACAGTTCTGTGCCACAAATGAGGATGTTGATGGACAGAGCTTGAGCCTTGCCGCAATGCCGCAAACCACACAATGTTCCTTCATCACTTCACACTTTGCATCATCTGATGCCCCCCCCCTCCCAAGTTACTAGTTTTTCAAGTCCGGTCGTGGCATCCTGAACATATTTACCCCCTCCAAGCCCCACCCGTGCAGCGTGGGCAGGTTTCCTTTTTAAAGAAATGCCTTCCTGTTCTCATGTCATGTCTTATTTGCTAAATACACCTTAGCAGCTGGACCTATTTCTTACTATCGAATTTTACAGAAGGTGGAAAGGTGGACGATGGAGGGCTTGTCACAGTAGGCTGTTGCCCCCCCACACACCCACACACACACACACAAGCTCCTGCATGCTGCATTCAAACCCCCAGTGCATAGCACCCCCTGCTGGGGAAAGTGTGACAGTAGCGTTGAGAGTGAGAGGAGTAAAAAAAAAAAAAACCTCCTCAGCACAGCCTTTATTTGAAATGTTTTCAAATACGTTGCCTCAGCTCGCAGTGCGGCTGCTGCACTCCAGCCACTTTTAATCTCATTTATTTGCAACACCTAAGAGATAAAAATTAATCCCGTTAGACAACATTGCCACAATTGTATTTCATTCTACACGAAGAATGAGTTGAAAGCCATTCAAATATCTAATTTTAGGAAATGTCTGAATACCACTGAGACTTGACTGACACTTGAATGACACAAAGTACTTTTTTGTGACTGAAGGTTTACTGTGAATTAAGCATGCTGTGCAGATTAGAAAGCTAAAGTTAACAGATGGATATTTGCTACTTTTTTAAGAGAAGCCTTAGAGATAAATAGCCGGTCGATATTGCTTTTTCAGACGAGACCTTTCGAGCGCACAGATCTTTACGAGGAAATCTCCCGATCATGCCTTTTCAAAAACAGACCTGCTTATTCTTGAGTCCCACTCTTTGACATAGATTTACGTCACTCAACCAGCAGCCATTTTTTCCCCTATCTAACCACTTTTTATCCACGTGTAATGTACAATAATTCAAATTCTACTGTGTGTGACAATGTATATTTTATATTTCCCTTTTTTCATTTTAAAACGGTCCTCTGGATCCCTGAGAATGCTTTAAAATCAAGAGTATTGTATCTAGAAATGCTGTCTTTGTCCTTCTCCTTTCGCAGTTCGCCAAGGTACAGCTGCAAAATCTGTGAATTGCAACTTTCAAGTGTAACAGAGCAGACAAGGTACATTTTACACTGGTGCCAAGAGGCTCAGGTGAATGATTGCAGTGTAACGTTTTAAATGTTAAATCTGTGAGTCATTTAATTTTTGTGCTAAACTTGATGTGGACTTACTATTCAATGCTGTTGTCACTGAGACATTTTAAATGTATGCATCTTTGGAATTGTATTCTGTATTAAAGACTTGATTTGTGGATTGAGGTGGCCTTACAGCAAAAGGACGCTTGGACTGTGTTTGCAGTCTTTCTCCTTCTATCCTCCCTTCTCTCTGTTGCTTAGTTGTGGTATAGAACATTTTAAAATGTAAGCACCCCCCTCCTGCGCCATTATACACAATCATTTTGTGCATTCTTTCTTTTCTTTTTCTTTTTTACATGCTTTTGGAGAAAAAAATAAAATGCTGGTGTTGATTTTAATGCATTGACTTTTGCCTATTTATTTTCACCCAAGGACACCATAATTTTAAATTAGCTTATTGATAAACATCTATCCATTTACAAAGTGATAATGTTCTACAAAAACATTTTACAATATGACCGCTATACTATATACTGAAACCTTGAGCCTCCAAATTTGTGTCTTGAGTATACGATTATATCAGGTTTTCATGTTACAAGCACCTGACTCACAATAATCAGACAATGTGATGTGGAAGAAGTATTTAGATTCTTAAAGGAAATATTAATGCAATAATAGTATAACTTCACCAGTAATTACAAATATTATTCCTGCCTTTCTTTAAATACAAATCAGAACAGTGTGCTAACAATATCTGAGGACTTAATATTAATATTTTTAAATGGGGTTGATGGAAAGTGGAAACTTCCCGATTTTTCCCGAAAGTTGTGAAGGCAGCGCGAGTCTGAGCCTACGTCACAGCCTGCCCGCCCCTCTAATAATATTGAGCGCGCGCCCGTTGGAAGACTTCGACCGAGTAACAGCGCGTCCCCGCGGCTGCACGGCGCTAATTTAGATAGTTTGGTAATCAGAAATCCCCCCGGGAATAAATCCGTGTTCCTGCGCACACGAACGGACGGCGGATGGCCGAGCTGCTTGGAGAACATGGAGACAAGCTCGACGTACAGTTTCCACGACTTGTTGGAGGAATAAAAGCGGGTTCCGGTGGCGATATTTTTTCTGTCAGGAAGTTTGACGTACTCGTCTGAAGACTATTTCTTGCTTTGTTTTGGTCGGTGAAAGTTGTCGGGACTGTCGCAGGCTGTAGCCGGACGACTTTGTGACCGCGTCGTCGAGGGGGGAAAAAGACGTTTTGCGCTCTCCACGCGTTAATTAAAATCAGGTTTGGGTCTCGTGTGAATTGCTAATTTTAAGAGTCCGGAGCTCTGCGAAAGTTCTAAAACATCGATGCTGTTCCTCGTACTTTGCTTCGCTTCTCATAACAAACCGAGTTTATTTGGACAGTTAATGCGTACAGGTAGAAATGTGACACATCAGTCGGGTTTTGTATGACTTTGGACTCCTTTACGTCGCTCTGTTAATCATATTTCTCTGCACTGTTGTTATTGGTCAGAGAAAGGCCTTCCCGTATTCTCATATGATTGAATTCAGGTTGCAATGCGAGGCAGTTATGTCCAGTTCAAAGACAAAAGTAGGCTAGAACACCTCGGTATCAAACCTGGCAACCTTGAGAGGGGAAAATCTGCAAACTTAGCAGGAAGAGAGGCCGACGAAATCACGGAAACTGCACGTTCCCGTTCCCTGTGGCGACCTGTGAACTCTCCAATGGATTTCATACAGGCCACACGGTTACTGTTGCACCTTTTTCGGTAGTTTTTCTGCTCACGTCGAGCGCGGTCATGCGGGTGCGACGTCTCGCGTGAAAGCGCTGACTTCTTTGAAACAATGTTTTGGGGATTGGAGTTTTTCCGAGGAGACCCCCGAGGCTGCGGAGAGGCAGGAGTTCGTCTTTGTGCCCGCAGCCGGAGCCGTCTGATGTAGGCTTTTCCATCGGAACATTTTTTTCCCCACCTGTGCACAACTCTCCCAGCCGCCTGATGTGTTGTTATTACATGGGAAATATCAGTTTGTGTGTTTGATTCAACTTTCCGTTGAAGAAGAGGACCCCCCCTTCCCTCCCTCCCTCCCTCCCCGTTACCTGGGGGGGTCATCCCCGCCATGGCGCCCCCCGCAACTCCCTCACCCGCTCTCCCCGGTGAGTCGGTGTGACTGAGGATACCGATGGACGTGAGCTGGACCTTCTGCGTCATCTCTGCCGCGAGACACCGGTAACCGGAGTCCTCGCGGGATAAAGGCCGCCGCCCCCTTCCGAGCGACCGAGGTCGTCAAGGCGACAGGTGAGGGTCGTGAGCGGTGCGCGCGGTGACAGGGCATGACAGCTATATGATGAGTGGGTTATGCTGCGTTCGGGTCATATGGGAAAATCTAGGTTTCCTGCGTGGAAACGCATGGAGCCAGAAATGCAGCGGTTCAGGAATCCTGAACCCTCAGCGCATGTCAGGTAACACAAAATAAAGTTAGCTAGTAACATGTCCCAACACAAAGATCTGTTTATTAGGTACACCCAGCCTCGTGTTACAGTGCTGCTGCATGCAGGTGATGTTCATTTTACTGACATTGTCTCAGAGTGTGCTGCTCCTGAGCTGTATTGCATTATACACACAGGTGTTTCTCTTTATTAATTTTTCAATGAGAGGAATACAAAATGACCATAAAGTAGAATCAGCGCCTCCCTGGAACAGTTTCATCCCAAACTAAACATTAGAACCGTCCTGGAGGTAAAAGTTTTGGCAGGACTGTTATCTTAGACTGCATGTAACCTTAAAAATGACTAAATGTAAAATCCAAACTATCTGGCCATCATCTGAAGAGGGTTACCTCTTACACTGTAAATGCTTCACCATCTGGCCTGAGGATAAGTTGACCTTTGACCCCAATGTTGACAGCCCCAACAAAAAAAGCTTTTATTTGGTTTTAAAAAACAGTTTTTCTTCTATCACAAGGGACAGAATAGTCCTTTTTGACCGCAGCGATGTTAATGCTCACGCATCTTCATCTCCAGTGAGAAACCGGAGGAAGTCTGTCTTTGCACACGCCCGCACACGTCACTGCAACCATGTATGAAATGATCCGTTGGAGCTCAGCGTGTCCCATACGTTCATGGCAGCACAGCATCCCGTTTGCTGACACATTGCTCCAGCAGCTCCAACGTTAGATCATCACAGAAAATTCTCCCTCAAGGGCCCAACCACCCAAACACAGCTGGGTAAATCCACCTTTTCCCCTTCGTGCACCGCAAGCTTGGAATGAGCTGGAGGGTACGCTTAGCAGGGAATCTGTAACCCGTCCTGACATGTTTCAAAATCTTTTCTGATAATTCAGGTTTCATAGAGCAGCGTTAATGCTTTTAACACGTGCCAGCGTTTGCCACGATGCTTTTTTTTTTGATCCACGCATGATTTGTGTCAGCTTGTTCTGTTTTTTTGTGGCGTTGTTTCGCTGCCAGTCTTGACCAGGACTCCCCGGCAGACGAGATACTGTATCTCAGTTGGGACCTTCCTGGTTAAGTCAGGTGTAAACGTATTAAAAATACAAATCTTTACGTGTTTGAACACCACGAATGGCACTTGAAACGCGGGCTGGAGGCGAGCCCCAGCGACTTGTTGAGATCGCGGCCGACGTTTGAATGCGGAGGGGGCCGCACCTGAAGCAGGAGAGAGACACCGGGCCAGGGGATTTTGCTGCGAAGCCCTGAGTCCAGATGCATCACTGGCCAGAGACAGAGCGAGGACTGTGGCTGGGAAAAACAGCCTCAGACTAAACACCACTCAGAGCAGACAGCGAAGAGAGCGGGTGGGGGGGAGGAAAATCCATGTAAATCCTGCTAGTCCTGGAAATGTGATACAAGGAAAATAAAGCGGGCACAGCTGACTGGACTGGTAGAGCGCAGCCTCCTTCTCCATTGAATTCCCCACATTCCGCTTTTGGAGGTGATTAAAATCCAAAGGAGCAGGGGAGAGGAGAGGGAAGCTGGGGTGGGGGGCAACAGAGGTCAGTTGTTGTGTTGTTGGCTACAAGGACCCCTCGAGGTGCAACAGTGAGAGCGCTGGAGAGCGTTCTCTCGGCGGAGCGGAGGTCGCTCGGGTTCTCGTAAACCCCGCGCCGTTCGGTCGGGGATAAAGCGCGCGGAGTTTCGCGGGGTTGAAGGACACAGCTCTGGCGCCCGTCGCCGTCGGCCGGGGGGGGGGAACGCGAGAGCGGCGGAAGCTTGAAAGCGACGTGGCAACGCTCTGCCGACCGCAGGCGGACGTGCCCGACATTCCTGTGGGTGATTATTACCCAGAAATCCTCAGAGTCAGTGAGTTTGCCTCAGGTGCCGGCGGTGCCCGTCTCAGAAGTAGTTTCCCGCTTCCCCCCCATCCCCCCCTGCCCTTTCCTTGGACCCTCGGAACCAACTGCAGCAGAACGTAGCACGTAGCCACAGAGCTACCGTGAATGGATGGGCCTGCACGTGATCAGTGTGGGTTCCATTCATCCAGGTCGACAGGTCAGACTTCAGTGCTGCTGTTCCAGATTGTGGTGTCAGACCAGGTCAGATCAGTGCAACCCCGGTCCAGACCGTTCATTTTAATCAAGCCACTGATTTGATGAGTAAGTGATTGTCCTCTGGTTTTGCTTCCTGTTTTGCACGTTTTTTTTTTTTTTGAAAGAAAGGAAAGTCCTATCTGCTTCACCGAGCAGCAATATCGGCTACTGTATTTGTGAAAGCCGAGTCGGGAAAGCACGAGTCCTGCTGGGTTCGTCAACGGCTTTAAATTCTGCGGTTCATTGGTGCAGATTTTTTTTGGGGGGGGGGGCTCTCCATCGAAGGAAATGCCGCAGTTTACAATACCGCTGACACCTTCAACAAAGGGCAGATGATTTTCCCCCCGCTAACATCAACAGTAGGATAATAACGCAGCGCGCTGCAATCAGGGAAGTTTAATGCTTTAAAAGAAAAAAAAACCCAAAACATTCTTCCCATGCGAAGTGTGCCAGACCTGTCTCTGCCAGCGTAGCTCCAGTTTCAGCCGTTTCCAATTGTAATTCTTTCTCGTGGGCGAAACACACACACAACGCGCCGCACACTTTGTCTTCGGTCAGAAAAAAAAAATCTTTAGGTCTAATTTCTGCAGGCTCAGACTCCTTTTTTTTTTTGAGCCATGCCTGCGGGGAATTGCATGTGGAAGGAAAAAAAAAAAAAAGGCTTGCGCTGTAAATGAAAACGAGGTTCTCTGTCGAGCGTCACGTAACGTAGTTCCAGAGCCGGCGTACGGCAGCGGCCGCCGGCCTCCCTTCAGTCAAAGGTGAGGGTTTACGGGCCGGGGCGGCTGCACGCTGACAAGTTTAGTGATACCGGCTGATAACCTTGGTCACATGTCGTCTCCTGCCTGACTCACTGAGTCACATTGTTATGTTCTGTCTCCAAGCAATGAAATATTAACAGGAACAATGGCACGCTCTGTTATTACAGTTTTCTATCAAATTGATATCTGCCTTCATCACCGCAGGCCGCGGCGCAGCAGAGACGACTTTTCTGAAGACTGGCTGTTAGGCCGCGTACGCCGACGTCGCCACAATGAGTAAGTCTCCCGTATTCTGACGTTAGGCAGACATTCGCTGCGCAGTTTCCTCGCAGGCGCGGGCTCTCGGCCGAGCCCCGTCCCCGAGGCCAAAGCACCGAGACGCTGCCGGGCGAAGGATTGGTTTTCAGCGCCGCGGAGACGGGCGCGCTGGTTCTCTCCGCGCTGCCCTCGCGGCCGTGTGATGTCTGTCCAAGCTACACAAGGGGAATATTTTCTCTTCGTGAGTTAGTCCGGGGCAAGGCAGAGCTCGCCCTGGAATCAGACATGGGAAGAGGCATATCAAAAACACGGCCGTCCTGCCCTGGCTCTAATGCCCTGTCACAGGATATTCTCAATGTGGCTGTAGTTAAAGATGACAGACTAATTGTCTCTCCCTCGGCCCATCACACACGCACTCGGGCGTCGGAAATCTCTGATTGTGTGTTTCTCCCACCCCGTCATCCTCGCCAGATGAGAGGCAGGCGCTCCACTCCATAATGAAGGACCTGGTCGCCCTCCAGATGACGCGGCGCCAGCCCGCGCTGTCGTACGACACCGGCAAACCCAAGACTCCGGCTCCGACCAACAGACAGGTACGGCGTCAGCGCGTCGCGCTGGAGCTCCGACGGGGGGAAAAATGGGTGCGAGCCGTCCGGATGGTTTGGAAGACAAAGCTAAGCGTAGTGAGGCCGGGAACGAGGGAAGTGGTGCTGAGGTTTCACGTGAGTCAGAAAACTTGGGGTACAATCACAGCCTTGCCTCAAAACCATGGCGAAAGATTTACAGCAGAAGAGGCCGAGCGAGACCCTGAAATCCAGAGCTCTTGAGGCTCCGCCCCCCACGTGCGTCTCCGTCAGCAGCGGCAGCGTCACAGTCCTCGTCCTCTGGCTGTCACACAGAACACCCAAACAAAGTTCTCACACGTCCCGAGTAGTTAATGGGAAGATGAAGTGCGACGAACCCGGTCTTCCGTCCACGGCGTGAGCCTTCAGCTGGCCGTTTGCACGCGGTTGCATCACACACCTGACACACACACACACACACACACACACACACACACAGGGTTGAGATCCCCTCTTTTAACTTGCGTCCCAGTATGAATCAGCTGCAGAAGTCAGGAGGGCGTCACGCGCCGACACGTTGTTATTTCTTATCATTGTGACTGGGTGTGTCGATGGTAGACTTTTTATTATGGACAGCCAGGTTAAAAACAAACACAGCATACAGTTGGGTATCACCCATTCAACTGTGTTGCTCATAGTGTTTCCCTGTGCCCACACAGTTGGCTAATTTAGCATAATTGCAGCTGATTTTTCCAAAGTAGCCACCCGCAACTACGGCATTCCATCGTCTGAAATGGATTAAATCCAGTTATTTTGGTCCGCTTCTCTAAAAATATATTCTGCGTGTGTGTGTGGAAAAGTGGCCACCCACACGCCCACCCTCGCATTGTACCGGTATCGCTGAGCGGTGGGGGGGAGTGTTTGCTTAAAACCACCGCTCTCCTGGCTCAGGAGACGAGTTTGCGCTCGTTCCGTGTAGAAGTGACAAACGATGAAGCAATGGAGAGAGAAAAAAAAAAAAGTCCAGAGTGACACATCTTCCCCGCAGACTGCCTTTTGTGTAAGACTCGCAGGTGAAGACATCTCTGGTCCGACTTAAATTACCAGTTCCCCCAAAGGCAAACTAATTGACTGCGCTTCTGGCTGAAAAAATCACATATCTGACAGTGACGTTTTGCGGTGATGTCTTATGTTCCCGCCTCTAATGACCTCCCCTCTCCATTCCTTGACCTTCCTGTTTCCATGCCGCCGCCCCCTCCTCCTCCTCCCGCGCCGCAGGACGACGTGAGGATAAAGTTCGAGTTCTCGGGAGAGAGAAGGTGAGTTTGTTTTCGGCTCTCCTTGCGTGCATGTTGCGCCTGCGTGGGTGTGCTGGGTGCGTGCTGGGACGCGATGGAGTGAACACACACACACAGACAGACAGACAGATGCAGACGGACATAAACACGCTCTCTCGCTCGCTCGCGTGCTGTTCTTGTCACATGTTCCAGTTCACGAGAAAGGAGCGCGCACACACACACACACACACACACACACACACAGGCTCCAGACCGGTATGCGAGCTGGAGAACACAGAGGAAAGGACTGTGGTTAGTCGGCGGCTGCCAGGACAAACTACAAATATGCAAGGTGTACTCGCAGGAATCTGCGCACGCTCAAAACAGCAGCCTGCGCGTGTTTTGCTTGCACGTGCTCGTTCGACTCAAAAGCATTTTCCTCAGCAGCTGGTGCAAATCTCTTTATAATCTGTCTGTCTTTTTTCTGTTGTTGTTTTACACGTGTGTGTGTGTGTGTGTGTGTGTGTGCGCGCATGTAGGATCCTGATGTTTGGACGACCTGTGCAGTTCGAGGAAATCCAGCAGAAAGTGAAGACTGTGTTTGGGCAGCAGTTAGACCTGCATTATATGAACAATGAGGTGAAGCGGAGACTCTTCTCATCCACTTCTCTCTCTCTCCGTCTCAGTGATTATTGTGCACGCGTGTCGGTTATCAATTCTTATTCTTCACTCATTTCATTTCATTTATTTATTTCACGTACATGCTGCGCGCGTTTTGCGCGTTGCCGAGTTTGCGTTGACGTGTCGGTCTGGTCCCGCCGCAGCTGTCCATCCCTCTGCGAGGCCAGGACGACCTGGACAAGGCCATCGACCTGCTGGACCGCAGCTCCAACATGAAGAGCATCAGGATCCTGCTGCTCACTCAGGAGCACAGCAATGTGAGACATCTTGCAGCGAACCGTTGCACCACTACCGTTTCTTCATCACAAGCCCATGTTGTGAAAAAAAAAAGGTTCCTCATCTATTTACGTGACGCTGACGGGTTTGCTCACATTTCATCAGGCCTCCTCCCCCTCCCACCACCCGCCGTGTAAACAGGTGAGGATCAAGTCCTCCCAGTCCACCGGAGACGTCAGCACGGCGTACCAGCCGGCCGAGCCCAGAGGGCGCCACCTGTCAACCGGTACGTCTCCTCGAGCTGTCATTCACTGTCCTCCCTGATCTTATCTGCAGAAACACGGCTCACGCGCTCAATTCACGTTCATTCTCCCACAGGCCTCAGCCTTCAGTAAACTGAAGAAATTACATATCTAGGTAGCGCTCTCATCATCGTGCCTGTGCCGCGTCTTCTTTTTTTTTTTTACTCCTTCAGTTTCCCCTTCTGCTGCCTTCTCTCTCTCTCTCTCTCTCTCTCGCTCTCTGTTCTTTCTTCGGCTTCCCCCTCCAGCAATGGGTCCTCTTCCTTTTCCTGTTCACCATCACTAGACGATTCCTGCTGGACAGCAGCCAATCAGATTACTAGTGTGGTGGACCAGTGGTCTGGTCGGGGGGGTCGAGGCGGCTGCAGCAGGGCCTGAGATCTGGACTTTATGACAGCAGCAGGCCATGAATAGTAAAAGCAGTTCTCCAGTCAGAATGGCAGCAATCACTTTATGCCAGTCTCAGCGTTTATATGCTGGAAAATGGGAAATAAACACTACGCAAAGAGTTTTTTCCCCCCACATTACCATGTAATTAACTCTAAATTCCAACGTCCAAATATTGTTTCAAGTTCTTTCTTTCTTTTTCTTATGTCTCATCTTGTCCTTAACGCTCGTGACCGCCGTCTCATCCCAGGTTCTCAGAACACGGGGCGCAGCTCGCCTCCCCCTGGCTATGTGCCTGAGCGCCAGCAGCGGATCGCCCGCCAAGGTTCATACACCAGCATAAACAGTGAGGGGGAGTTCATCCCTGAGACCAGCGATCAGTGTGTGAGTCATCGCTTCACAAATAACGGGGAAAATCCAGACATTTTCTGATTCAAGGGCATGAAGACGCTGAATTGTTTTGGGAGTAACAGGTCAAGCAGAGCTTTCGCTGACAGTCATTCATCTTTATGTACATTCCCAGCAAAGCTGTTGGTGGAATAAAGGAAATGCTGGGTTTGTGCCAATCCCAGAGTTTTAGCAATTTTAGGATGGTTTCTTCTTCTTCTACAAATCTTCCTCTTCTGCCGTGCCCCGCACAGGTGCTGGATCCCTGGAGCAGCGCGGAGAACTCTGTCTCTGGAAGCTGCCAGTCTCTGGACAGCAGCTCGGAGAGGTGACTTTTTCCCATTACATCTTTACAACGGGCGGTCGCATCTTCTGTTCATTTCCAAAACCGCGACAGCCGCGTAAATCTCTGCACCTCCTCCTCCCCTCGCAGCCCCTCGCTGAGGAAGTCTCGCATGCACAGGGCCAAAAGTTACCCCGACAATCGCCAGGAGTGCTCAGGTAAGAGAGATCCTTCCGGCAGCGCCTGCCTCTTCCCAGAGGAGGACGCAGGAATGACGCGTTAATTACTTAAACGTTAGCATCTTGTGGCTGCAAGTTGTCGCGAGAGATCCACTTCACAGTTGATGAATAAATCCGCTCTTGACTGTCTCGGCTGCTGAAGCTCATGCGAACGGTATTTTCACGTTAAGCAGAAGCCGTGAGGGTGAGTAACCAAGTAGCTCACGTGAATGCTGCGTGACTCGGCGTGTAAGCGAGCTGAACCGCGCTCCAACTGCAGACTGATCCCGCTGACCTTTCGACTCGGGGATGTTGTGTTCTCAGACAGGGAGAATCACGTGTACGACAGGGTCGCGGGAAAGGGAGGCACCTACCCTCGCAGGTACCACGTCTCCCTGCATCACAAGGACCACAGCGAAGGTAAGGCGCGCCCTCTGCGGAAGCTCCCCCCGTTCGCCGCGCGATGTTGACCTCAGCCCGCCTCCTCCGTGACCTCCCACAGGTCGTCGAACGTTCCCGCGGATCCGTCGCCCCCAGGGGAACCTGTTCACCCTCGTGCCTTCGCGCCGGTCGCTCAACGGCAGCGAGGAGAGCCTGGGCAGCTGGCAGCTGGTCGACGCCCAGGGCAGGCTGCGCCCCCAGGACCGCTCCGTAGCCCATAAGTGTGAGTGTGGATTCAGCCGCACTGTGACATGAGTTCATAAGAGAGGAGGAGATGATGCATCGAGGTTCAAGCGTCAGTACAACTGCGAACATCAGTATTGTAATTACCACCAGATTTAGTTTCAGCAACATGAAATGAAATTGCAACTCAAACCAAGGGCAGTGATGAAATAAAAGTTCAAAAGATTGAGTGAATGCGTTTCTGTATCTCATTAAAAATGTTCATCAGCTCAGGTTAGAAGAGCGCTTTGATATTTTGGAAAATCCAGTTGTTGGCTTTGTGACCAGAGGTCGGATAAGAGGTTTGATCTTCATTTCATCTCAGTGCACCCAGTCCAGAGAAAGGTTGGCTTGTTAGATAAGTCCAAATCCCCTTCTTGTAATTCTGTAAAAGTATTTTTTTTCATGCGATATGTCAGACAGGTTGCATATTTTATGTCGAACAGAAAGTGAAGCAGCTGTGTGTTTTTATATTTCAGCACCCAGCGCTCCGGTGACGTGGCGGCGGGGGAAGCTCCTGGGCCAGGGGGCGTTTGGTCGGGTTTACCTGTGTTACGACGTGGACACCGGGAGAGAGCTGGCCGCCAAGCAGGTCCAGTTCGACCCCGACAGTCCCGAGACCAGCAAGGTGAGACGCCAGCTGTTTTCACAGAGACCATTCTCTTCCCCCGCTCCTCATACTCTTCAGATTACTGCTTTTAGATGATGCTACTACCTGCACAAAGCTCTCATTGTCTGGGAACGTCACCACATGCCGCTGTTTCGAACAGCGTAAGCCATGTGTCCGGACGTTACAGTAAAATATTAAACGTTCCGTTTGCTTGATTAATACCAAATCACAAGTGTGCACCACCAAGAATGACCTCATGCCCAGTAATCTTTATGCAGGAATGCAGGGAGTTAGCATAACTGGCCTGATCATGGGATTAATGAATGAACCGTCTCGGGTCAGGAGTCGAGCCGCGGGCTTTATTTCATCCCCCGAGACGGAAGCAAAACAAACGGCGTGCAGTGGAAAAAAGATTCAATAACTGATGAAGTGGAGTTGTGCTGAAGAGGTTACAACCCCCCCCCAACCCCTTCCCCATTTTAATGTCTTTTCCTGTCTGCTGCAGAGAAAACATGCACTGTCACTTCCTGTATCTGAGGGGAGCTGAGCATTGTGGCGGTGATATGTGTGTGTGTGTGTGTGTGTGTGGGGGTGACAGGTCAGGTCAGCGCTGCCTCGGCCTTCCGTCGCCCCCTCACACACCCCGTCTCCCACCCCCAGCGTGTAGCAGATGTGAAATTCCATGAAACCAGCTTCTGTTTTGGGACTCAGGGATTACTCTGTCTGTCTCAGCCTCCCCCACCTCCCCCCACCGTGGCCTCATTCTCTGAAGTAAACACAGAGACTTGTTTTACGGAGCTGAGCTGTTGGTGTTTATTTACTCTCTGCTGTACATTTGACTTTTGGCAGACTCGCGCACACATGCAGCCGTAAACTGCTGTTCGTCGCGGCCGCGCGCTTGTCACCAGCCGTGTCGGAAGAAAGGAGTAAATTCCTACGTTTTTAATCTGTCGTGTGCGAGTGTGAATCCTCAGCTTCCGCTTCGACGTCTCTGTGCAGGAGGTCAGCGCGTTGGAGTGCGAGATCCAGCTGCTGAAGAATCTGCATCACGAGCGCATCGTCCAGTACTACGGCTGCCTGCGGGACCACAACGAGAAGACCCTCACCATTTTCATGGAGTACATGCCGGGGGTGAGGCCCCGGCACTCTCACGTCACAGTTCCATCTCATTGCATCTCGTACCGCGATGCAGCCGGTCACGCAAAAAGCGGGACTCTCATTTGACTCAATCCGTTCCCATGACTAAAGCGTCATCAGATTGATGATATGAATATTATTTTAGACAGTCAGAAAAGGGTTTGGGGTCGTGTTTCCTGTCCTCCCCCCCCGAAATTATTCTGAAGTCTTAAAGAGAAATGTTTACGGCCCTTTCCAGCAACAGGAACTTGTCCAGGAACAAATTTAGGAACTGAAGAATTTCACAGGAACCTTGTTTCGGTTCGGGTTCCTGGGTCACAGCGAGTGTGTGCGTGGCCAACTTCCGTACTTGTCTAAAAAGGAGCAACATAAAGAGACCGCAGAAAGTCATGTAGTAAAACTCAGACTCAGCGTTCTGTGGGGCAGTCAGCCAGGAGTCGGCAAGTTTTCCTGGGTTCCACAAAGCACATCAGCGCTACTTTTTCTTGTCTTTTCATATTCTTTTCATTTCATTTAGGCAACATTCAATCTGCTGGACCCAGTGCAAAACAGCCCATTGGTTTTTAATCTTTTATTTGGCTAAATTTGGCTAATCCTCGCAGCTCTGCAGATGTGGTGGAAACATAAGCACATATGTGTTTTGTTACTTTTTTTTTCATATGTCAGGGTTCAGTCAAAGACCAGCTGAAGGCCTATGGAGCCCTGACAGAAAATGTGACCCGGAAGTACACGAGGCAGATCCTGGAGGGCATGTCCTATCTGCACAGCAACATGATCGTACACAGGGACATCAAAGGTATTCACGCTCTACAGCAGGGGCCCGCTCACAGCAGCGTTTCAGCGTATACAGCACGAGCGGTCTGGTCTCTGTGCCGAAGACGACCGGTTGGATCAGATATTTACGTGTCCCGTGTGACCTCCGGCCCTCAGGCGCCAACATCCTGCGGGACTCGGCGGGCAACGTGAAGCTGGGAGATTTCGGTGCCAGCAAGAGGCTGCAGACCATCTGCATGTCTGGCACCGGCATCCGCTCGGTGACCGGCACCCCCTACTGGATGAGCCCGGAGGTGATCAGCGGAGAGGGCTACGGCAGGAAGGCCGATGTCTGGTGAGGCCGCGACGTGCGCAGCAGTTTGATTAAAAGTTGATCACACAGCTGCATGGATGCTTGACCTGTGCTATTAGTTGGCAATTTTTCCTAAACTTTCAATGAAATATGAATTCATCTACAAACCCTCAGTGAGTTATTAGTTTTTGCCTTATTTTTTTAGCAAACAAGACAGAGAATTTCATTCGTGACAGTTTGACTGACTGGAATGATAGTTGTCTCAGTTTTACAAATTCATCAACAAGGACATACACTCACTGGCTGCTTCATTAGGTCCACACGTACAATCATATGTGGTCCATGAACTCCACCTCTACAGAGACAGTCACGTTCAGTCTTGACTGACAGTGTCAGACAGGTTTTCATTTAACTGCATCTTTATTATTGTGATGTTGCAGACCACCCCATTTATATCCCAGAGAGGGTCAGAATATTAGGAACGCCTGTCCGGTGCAGCATCACCACCCACTGTGAGCTCAATGAGCTTTCTGACAGCGTCACCACAAACTGAAACGTTAGGAACTTTGTAGGAGCTGAATTCATGGCAGGGGTGTTGTGTTGGTTTGTGTAACTCTGTACAGGTGGACCTGATGAAGTGGACAGTCAGTCTGTATGTATCCTGTAGACTTCATTGGGATTTAGTAGTTAAGTCCTGCAGCTACTCTCATAATCTAATGTAACAAACGGGACGAGACACGAAAGAAGAGAACGCGCCTCAAAGCGCAGCAGCTCGGTGCGGAGCCCGATGTTCCACACTCCCACACACAGAGCAGACAACATGCCCTTATGAAAGCCGATTGGGTGGTGACCCGCCAGGCGAGTGATGTGATTGGCCGAAGGCCAGTCAGACAGGTCGTAACAGAGGCTGGTATGTTCCAGGTTCTAAGCCCGGGCCGGAGGGAGGAGAGTTACCTCCCAGACAGGTGGAGGAGGCCCTCTGCAGACAACTAGTGTGAAAGTTTCCACTCGCAGCATTCCTCCAAAGCCTCAGCGCCGAGTCGCCGAGACACGCTGTGCGGTTGTTTCAGCTTGTTTATGTGACTCAGCTGCGGGTGAAGGTGAAGCAACTAACCGCGCGCTGCCGTTCACAGGAGCCTCGGCTGCACCGTGGTGGAGATGCTGACGGAGAAGCCCCCGTGGGCCGAGTACGAGGCCATGGCGGCCATATTCAAGATCGCCACCCAGCCCACCAACCCACTGCTGCCCTCGCACACGTCCGACCAGGCGCGGGACTTTATCCGCTGCATCTTCGTGGAGGCCAAGCACAGGCCAAGCGCCGAGGAGCTGCTCAGACATCCCTTCTCCCAGATTCTGTGCTGAAACCCGCCCGGTTTCTGAACTTCAAGCGCAGAGTAGCACGGTTAGCAGCATCTGTAGCCCACCCGCGATGGACGGCCGGGCGCGGGCCTGGCCCGGACGCCAGCGGCAAACCCGCCGAGCCTCTTTTGCCCCCCGAGGAGAGTCGGCGTCCGCTCACACACAAACCCAAAGAAGACAGTTTGACAGCTGCAGCCAACGCAACGCCTTAAAATACCAACGCCAGTACATGCTCGCACAAAAAAGCACCACCAGGGGGAAACAACACACAGATGAAGCATCTGTTTGTCAGACACACAGACTCCAAACGCAGAACCATAGAGTCGTAGCTCCTGCACCAGCTGTGTCTTCATAAAGCAATCCTCTCCCGTGTTTACATTCACTCGCTGGGCAGTCGTGAGGATTTCCAGGAAGCCTCGGTTGTTTGACTTTGAAATATTTCACTGAGCACCATGTTAAAGCTACAGCCGGCCTAAAGCTCGCGTCTGACCGGTGGATGTTGAACGCCGCTGGCGCACTACAGTGTTAACTGGACAGGTTGTTCTCTTTTTAGTTTTCCCAGCTCTGGCAACTACTTCCTGTTTTCTGCTCCCACCCTCACAGCGCTGCCGTTTGTATTTCGGGCTCCCTGTCAGTGTCGTTTCTGCGCAAACACAGATGGATCGATGCCACATGGACGTACAGTATGTGTAGAGTAGCTACACTGGAGTCTAACAGCAAAAATCTGTGTTGAGCTGTTGAAAACATCAGTAGAAAAAAAAATAAGCTCAGGCGTTTTCTGGAGGACACGAAAATCACGATAACAAATCTGTCCACTGTCGACAGCCTCGATGGACCATGGTGCACTGCAGCTGCCCGCTCCACCCTGTGGCTCTCACGTACAGTCTTACCTGCTCGAGTCGCACATCTGAGCATTTGTGTCTCTGAAATATAATTGGACAAAGTCAGGTCGATTGTGCTCAGAAACACTCCCCACTGCTCACCAACCCTCGGAGGATTCTAATTCTGTCGCCTGGATGACTCGGTAGACCCTTTTGTACAACACAAGAAAAATTATTTTCTGTGAAAATATAAAATAATATGAGGTAACACTTCCGTGGACAAATCCGACCTGTAGCAAGTGTGTATAAATTTAATTGATATTGTATAAATTAGGCAAACATACATCATTTCAAACTTAGAAAGCACTCCGACAGAGCAAATACTCCGCTCTGTGACTGAATGAGAGGCACAGACTGGGGCTCCGCAGCTACAACACCTGATTGAAGTCACACATACGACTTTTTCCTCCACCCCTCTGTCATATGAAAGATGAGGACGTGCAGCACATCTCCTTTTAAAATCCCTCTTTGTAATGTGAGTGTCGGGACCCGTCCCTCTGCCTGCCACCTTCCTCTCGCAGTGCCGCAGATGTTCTCAGCCTGCAAAGCGCCAAAGCAGGACAGATCCGGGGTCACCCTGTCGGTCATTTGTGAGAGCGAAGCAGACTCGGAAATACGACAAACTTAAAAAGGCCTTAAATAGTGACTTCCGCTGCCTTGGCCTAAGATCAGATACGGTCCGTGTGTGTCTGGCCCCAAACTTCCCTGAGAAGCCTTAAGGATCAGTTTTAAATCAGATGCACTTTTATGTAAAATGAATGTCGTGTTCTCTTTACCAAATTTGAGTGAGTTTTTTTTTTTTTTTTTTTTTTACTTCAAATGTGAAAAATGTTTCACTTTTATTTATATCCCCACGTCCATTCCAATTAGATTTTCTAAGCAAATGTATATGTATAAATATATTTTTTATATGCAGACTGTGTCCAAATGGAACGATACTTCGGGGACACGGCGTCGTTAAAATGAAATCATAGAAAGCAGCTGGTTTTGCAGGCATTAAAGAATTGGGGTTTATAAATGAAAAACGGGCGGAAAGCGAACTCTGGCGGCCTGGTTTCTCCTTCCAGCTCCAAAAAAACAACCAAACTTTCCACACATCCTGTGCTGTACCTTTTAGGTGACAGCGTTACCTCGAAGGTTACGGAAACTCTGCGTCATTTGGTATTTACAAAAGATTCATTCGCAAAAGAAAACGGCCCGGGAATATTTTCTGTGTGAGATCTCGGCGTGAAGCATAATTGAGGGGCGTGTGCTGAACCGAAGACGAGCAGGACCGGAGCCAGCGCCGGGCGTCAGAGTTCGCCGCTCAGCCCAGATGACGACTTTGTTTATCCCAGGGTCCAGACAGACGAGTCCAGTATTAGGTGATGTTCGGGGCAAAGGGCTGGCTGCTGCCTGGACGCTGATGAGAAAACGTTTGTGTGGGGCTGCTACACGCCGAAGGCAGCTAAAATATGTGACAGTGTTAAACGACGCGGTTCTAAGCAAAACAAAAGGGCCCTGGGATGAACAAATGAATTCAAACTAGTCGTTAGAAATCTATATATGTAAATGTATGATTATGTATCTTGACAGGACTTGCAGTGCAAAGTCTAATGTATCAAATTTATTTTACAGCAAGAAAAGAATATGTTTAATGACAGTGTTTTATATAAATATATATATATATAATATGTCATGGCCTCTCTCCAAAACAAATAAATTGTTTTGTCAGATTATTTTTGTGTGCATTTGTTTACATGCTGAGGACAGTTGTGAGTACAGTGAATGAAGGGACACAGGAAACTGATCTTATGGTTGGCGTGTGAGGGGCTGCTTGATGGATGCGCTCGTTTTTTCCTCTCTCTTTCGCCCTGGTTTTGTTCCCTCCTCTGTCCTTTTTTGCACTTTCGCTCGTCTCGTGACGAGAAACAGGAGGCGGACGCGGGAAGGAGAGGTTTCTGCCGCCGTGTCTGGCTGTGAGTTCGGGAAAACAGACCACGCGGAACAAAGGGCCTTTTTTTTGTTGAACTGGTGTGACACAGAGATGCAACCCTCTGTTTTTTTTTATTGCCTTAATGAACCGATTCACTGGAGTTTACCCTCTTTTTTTTCCACTGTAAATCCTTTCAGATCAGTCATTTAAAGATTTGATGGCCATTATTGTGATCATCAACATTCTAACATCCTCATGTTTGGAACAGCCTGGGTTTGTGTTGAGCACTGTGCTCATCATAGAATGGGATGTGTTTGTGTGGCATTCCTGCTGACAGGCAGACTGGAGCTTTGGGCCTGAACCGTTTCTCCACCGGCCCTCTTTGTGGCTGGGCCCTGTTTGGACCCGGTGCTGCTGAGTCACATAGCCGGCCCGTCTGTCCCAGTTAAGCCCCCTTCCCCCTGATTTTCATCGCAGCCCTGTTCCCGCTCGCCCTCGCTGCTTCAGCGTCACCCAGGCGTTCAGCTGTTTGCACCTCTGTCACCCGAAAGGTCCAGGAAGTGCTCAGAAATGTGGTAAGGCTTCCAATACAGTAGTATTACAGTTAAAAGTCCCTGAACTGAAACTGTTTGGAAGTAAAAGTCCATTCATTTTATCAGCAAATGCACTTTAAGGCCTTTCACACCCACAGGAGTGTTCTAAATGAGTATTATCATTGATACAGCCAAGGGCGCTGCACCCCAGGTAAAATAATATTAGGTGTGGCAGTTTCATAAAGTTGACTTAAAGTTGATTCTTTGTCACAGTACGAAAAGAGAAGTGTCTTTACAGACGACTGCTTCATGTGAGGACTCCACACACACTCGAGGTCACTTTCCCAGACACGGAATGAGCTTTCGACTCGCGTGAAAGACTTACTCACACTGCTCACACAGGCGTTTTCACTCGGGGATCAGACCTCTGCTCAGGTTCAACGTCGGCTGAGCTCCGCCGGGGAATACCAAAATTTATATATGTGTCAACACAACTGTTTTTTTAAAAAGGCGTTTTGCTTGTCCAGCCCCAAGGGATGCAAGAAATGAATGAGAGAAAAAGACAGCTGTCCTGAGAAGACACCTCCACTGGCATAATAACTATGGGTGGAAGGCTAAGATCGTGCATAGGGCCTTTAAAAAAAAAAATGAGCAGGAGAAGGTTTAACCTGAGATGAATGTTATTTTTAATGGAATGACATGGATCATTTTTGTTTTGTTTTGGTTATGACTAAAGAGCACCAGCCAAACAAGTAATCGTTTCCAAATTCCACTTGATATTTTCATGAAACTATGCAGTTTCCAAAAATCATTTTCACACCAGAAAAAAGTGGGGATCATTTCAGCGCTGGTTCCCAGACTCTGTCATCTGTGTCTCTCTCCAAACGTTGATCACTTAAAGGTTTTTGGCATCATGTTTTTGTGTGTGTGTTTAAAGGTGTTCTTTTTTTCCCGCTTCCTTTGCTCTGTCTCTTTTGTGCAACGTGTAGCTTTACTCTCACTAATGAGGACAAACGCAGGTGTTTGAAATGCATCTTGTTTGATTCAGCGCAGGCCTCAGAAGTGGCCGGCTAAAGTTTGAGACCTGTTTCAGGAACTCGGCGTTAAAACCGGGAGTTACCATTCCAGATTAAAGCTCCTCGGTTAATTTACACCCTGTCTGGGAAACACACCCTTGATGTAGTGAAGAAGGTGAGGGCCGACACAGTATTTCCAGCTCGTTGGTTGGGATTCAACTTGGTATGCGGCCAGGCCCATTCAGCCATCAGTAAGGGGTGAGGGATGGTAGCTGCGAGGTTCACATTGGGGGATTCTGGGCGTAAAATGCCAGAGCGCAAAGCGAGCGTCTCTGGTGTTCACCAGTCAAACTCAGCTGGCAGCCATGTGACCAGTCTGGGTACGGCCGCATTAAGATTCTGCTCCGCAACCTCTTTTTCCTTGTAAGTCCTGCAAATGAGACGCTCGCCTCATGTTCAACACATGAATCAGCTGTTTGCCTTGGCCCTTCCCTGACTCCAGCAGCAACAGGGAGGAGAGGGAGAGGCCTGCACCCCCCCGTGTGGATGTTTCATCTCCGCGGCATATTACCTCAGTGACCAGATCTGAGGCAACGGCCGGGACTGTCTGAAAAATCCACAGAGGCGAAACAACTAGTGTCGCCTTAATGATGCAACCTGTGCCGTTAATCCTCAGAGACGGAGCCTTTTAAATTAACAAATCTCTGCCAGACTTACACAGTGCCATCTCCTTTAACTGCTATTAACTGAGACCAATTGGAATTCAAGACACTGCGTTGGTGTTTTTCTTCTTTCAAAGTAGCAGCACTCAGAGGCCAGATAGTAGAGTCATGTGGGGCTTTATTCACTGTCTCCTAGTACCACTGGTTTCCACTCCCCTTGATTTGATGACCCAGAAAACACAGAGGGCCTTTATTTCTCACTCCTGTTGTGGTTTTACTACCTGCTGCAACACAGCGGTTAAATGGCCATGCCAGAGTTTCTCCTAAGGTTTATATTGCTAATTTCATATAGAATTTTGTACAGTTTTTTTTTTTTTTAATTTTTGGCTGTATTTTTCCTGAAACTGGGCACCCCAGTTTCTATTTAATTTCTGAAAACTTGCTCATGTTAGGTAATCATTCCACAAAGGAAAAAAAGTTATTTTATTTTTCTTTGGATATTACTGAAAAGAAAATAATTTGTAATTCTTTTCAGCTATATCCTTTTCACTTGTCTGACAACCTTTCACACTTTTGGTCATTTCTTTGGCTCCAAGTATGCAGTAAATCAGCCAGAAAATGAGATAAAGCATATTGTTTTTAAGAACATAATTGTGGCGACAGTGGCCGTGTCCAATGACTTAAATGCCTCGGGGACGTACACTTGAAGAAGGAGAGCCGACGCTCAGTCACATTCTCATCTCCACAAGTCAGCTCCACTTCAACAAGTAGTCAGAAAAAGAGATCAGCCCAAGTGCTCTGACGCAGCCCGCCTCGCGGTTGTCAAGGAAATGGATGAAAATTGTTTTGTAACTCAGTTATTCCGTTAGTCCTCCTGGGGTTCAGATTAGGTCTCCCCCCAAACCCACTCCTCCCCGTCTCTGCCATCCATCTGTCTTTGGGGCCAACAAGACGTTTAATAACCCGAACCGACTGAACACCCCAGAGTCCTGCAGCCTCACTGGAGCCTTATTGGCTGCTTTTTATACCCCTGCTGTAATGAACGTGTGCAAGTGTTCCTGCAGTATAATGGTCGCACAAAATAGCTCTAGATGCACGGTAGTTTGTAGTCATATTGTGTCGTGTTGCCAAGATGATGAGTGGCAGGCTTATGCATAATTTTGTGCACAAAATTCATTTTGGCTGGTTAAATATTCCTTCTCATGTTACACACTGTATTTAAAACAGAAACAATGATCCTAAGATATTTCATTGCCCCATTCATTACCCTACTCACATTTCATACAAATAATACAAATAATGGTAATGTTATTCTAATGATATGTACTAATTATGACAGTATTTGTTTTTGTCTCACTTGTGTTTTGGCACAAAATGATTACAAGTGCGCACTTGCTGCCCCAAAACTGCATAGTTTGGTTTCAAAGCACAAAGTGTTTTTTGTATATAATACGGCTGAGGTTTTTGGATATAAAGCCATGCTTAGCCTTCAGATTCCTTCCTGGATCAGCATGTTTCAAATGAGCACACTCACATCTACCCTGTATGGACTGATGACACGCAGTTTCATTTCAGATGATGTGCAATGTAGCAACTACAATTTATGGTAAAGCCAGTGGCCTGCTATGCCTATTGGGTGTAGAAATTGTTCCTAAAACAAGTAGTAAATTATATAGCATTTAATTGAAGACATTTTTGCATCTCTTTCTCTCTCCTCTGTTTCACTACTGTGACGGCCCAGGATGGGCGTCCCTTTCCGGTTTGCCTCTCCCTCTCGTTTTTCCCTTACTCCCAGGTGGTGGCAGGAGGCGTGGCCGGCCATAATTAGCAGATGAGACACACCTGACTCTCATCTGCTAATCAGCACACCTGGAGCTCATCTGGCAATCACTCCAACCCCCTACATAAGCCCAGCTCTCCAGTCACCCTGTTGCCAGATGATTGCTTTGCGACATCCAGCGTTTTTTGACCTCGACCACGTCCCTGACCACGATCCCGACCACTGCTACGTCCCTGACCACGGCTACGTTCCTGACCTCGATCCCGACCACGACTACGTCTACGCCAACCTCCCGAAGGAGTCGGCACAAGCTACACCACGTGTGCGACTCTTCAGGGAGTTTTTCCTCGTGCTGTTTCCCTGCTGGAAACTAATAAAAACTCAAACTGTGTGCCTCTGGTCTCCTGCACTTTCTGGTCCGAAACCCCACCGTGTCAACTACTGTCTACAATTAAAAAAAAATCAAATATGGCACCATTCTTGGGAAATACACTGTCCATTTGTTAATTTTACTAAAACCTCCCAGAATTTTTTTGTATTTTAATTCAAGATGTTGTAATAAATTATTCCCATTAGAGAAAGCAGGTATTATAATAATAATCACAAGCTGATTCCAAGTCCTTGTTACGTAACTGTGTAACCATAAACTGCCATCCAAAGAGGAGCGACAACAGCCCTTCACATGTTGTTTGCCTCCAGACACAAGGGATCCAGAGTGTACTTTTCATTAAATCCTGCAGGTTTGTATGTTGGCCACTACAGCCTACATACACTTCAGTTTTATAAAATGTTTATCTAAGCATATGTATGTTTATATGTATAATTGCTCTGCTACATCTCTGATGAGAGGGTGAAGAACTCTTCCCAACCACTCCGTCCCTTTGTCCCGTCGAGACTCAAGAGTTTGTGTTTTTGTGAGGGCGCATGTGTGGTCAGGTTGAATTGGTGGCCAGACCCTGTCACACAAATTCCTTTTCATTCAGTTGGAACAGAAAGAAAGAGAGCGAGACAAAAAAGGGGGTGAAAGTAAAGAGTGAGAGAGGGAGTGAGTCAGAGGCTGGGGGGGACAAGGGAGGAGAGGGGGGGAAGAGAGATGGAGAAAGCCAAGAGACATTTTGTAGTTGAGTGGACGAGCACAGACAATCCCTGGCACACAGCATTTGAGTGTCATGTAAACCACCCCTTCGTTCTCTCCCTTTTTGTCCCATTCACTGCCTGCCACCCTCCCTTCGCTCTGCCCCACCCTGTGGCCTCTCTGCTTTGGACTTGGGGGGTTTTCGCCTGCCTCTATAAAAGCTCTGTTTGTGCCCCAGGCGAGCTTCATTTCCCACCATCATGGACAGTCAGAGAGTCCAGTCCTCGTACAGGAAGCGTTTTGGGCCTCAGGGCTCCAGCACCACGGGAGCCAGAATTGGGAGCCTTTCCTCCAGCCGCCTCTCCTGGCACGGCACCCCCCGCAACCTCACCCACTCCAGCCCCGTGTCCAGGATCTCCCTGGGGTCGACGAATGCAGCCCTTCTCCTGGGGAGCCCCGTGGACCGGCTGGACTTCTCGGCCGACTCCCTGATGAAGGCCCAGTACAAGGAGACCCGCACCAACGAGAAGATGGAGATGATGGGCCTGAATGACCGATTCGCCAGCTACATCGAGAAGGTGCGCCTGCTGGAGCAGCAGAATAAGATTTTGGTGGCCGAGCTGAACCAGATGAAGGGGAAGGAGCCCAGCCACCTGGGGGACATCTACCAGGAGGAGCTGAGGGAGCTGCGGCGGCAGGTGGACGGCCTCACCGCCGGCAAAGCTCGGCTGGAGATAGAGAAGGACAATCTGGCTGCAGACCTGGGAACACTCAAGCAGAGGTAGGAGGGAACAGGGTGGGCCTCCTGTGGGTAGAGGGTCATGCATCAGCATGATCAAAATCATCTCACTACACAAGGTCTCTTTTGATTCTTAATAAAGTGACATTTATGTTTGAGTTGACATTGATCAACATCACTCTGTGTTTCCCTGGGAAATTATGTAATCTGAGCTAAAATAAAAATGTAGAAAGATTTTTGCACAATTTTATGTTCATGAAATTTGATGCATGAGACTGCAAACCATGACCAAAGAGCTAATTAACATGAAGATAAAGTGTAAAATAACCAATCAAGAGACAGAGGAGGAGCTCTAAACTCCTTACTGTCTTCTCACCTCTTCTGAATACACAGGTTTCACACATGAATTTCTCTTTTTAACTCCTGCTCTAGTGTGCAAAAATATTCTGTGCTCTTGTTCCATTACCATTTTTGCATCTCGCTGGTTAAAAACAATTTGCACCAGGGAGACATCCTGTAAAATGTATGAATGTATGTAGTCTGACAGCTGCCCCAGTGTTGGTTGAAGATCAGAAGAAGAAAAATTCACAGTCTTGCTGCATAGCTGAGAGTTTTCTCTCTTTTTTTAATTACAAATGCATTCATATGCAGATTTGGTTTGCCTCTTGATTCGTTGGAATGTGCTCTGCCCTGGCTTTACTCCTGGATCCCTCTTTACAAACCTGATCCCGACCGAACCCCTCGTCGCCACAGAGCGAACGAATGTGGAGGAATGAGGCAAACACAATGGTAGCCCTTCACAAAGGGAGCAGGCAGATGTTCTCTTGCCCCCCCCCCCAACCATTACTCCCAAACACTAATTCCACTGCAGTTGCATATCCAGCGTTTTCCACTCAAGGTGCACACGTGGCATGAATCTATAATTTAATTTAAATCAGGAGAATGAGTGATTGCATGGCCCTGAGGGTACAGAGGAATATTTCAGACTCCTCTCCACCCTCTTATTACCACACAGCTGCTGGTCCCGCTCGAAGAACGCAGGGTGAATAGCGATGGTCATGACTGAGGGAGCGGGGGGTCAAAGGCCACCACTTTTGTTGATTCCTGCTTCTCTCCTTGAACCATTCAGCAAACGCTGCGTGAAGCTTTACAGATGTTACCCCGCGTCTGAGCATTTACGTTTCCCTGTCTCGGCGCATACGGCAGATGGATCGCAGGGTGATGTGTGTCTGTGTGCGTATCCTCTCTGTGTGAACTCCATCCCGTGGGAAAAGCCTCTGGCTGTTAGACTGGAGTAAATGTGTAATGATGCGTAAGCTGCCCTTTCAGCTGCGCCCCGTCGTCTCGTGCAGCATGGGGGAGCAGCGCTGAAGTTCGCAGTGCACTGTTTCCAGTCCTTGCAATTTGACTTTTGATTAGACGCAAAAGTCCATTTGAATTTCAGAAAAAGGAAAATAGTAAGCTACAGTTATGCAAGAGAGCTGAAATGGTTGGGATTGTTTTAGATGGTTCAACATGTTTCAATTATTACACAGACAGTATCTTATTATTTTCATGTAAAACTTAAGGGTTGTGCTATATATATAGCTTGTGTTTTACCTGTTAAACAAGAATGAATCTGGAAATTGTTAGGATAGAATTTCAAAAAGGATAAAGCACTGACTCAAGTTTTTATTCCCATCTTGTGATTCAAACAGGTTGCAGGATGAGATCGGCCTCCGACAGGATGCAGAGAACAACTTGAATGCCTTCAGACAGGTAATACTCTTTTATCCAGAAATGGGTCAAAACAATTGAGATGTTCAGTGTGCCTGACAATCCATGCTCATCGCTTTACGTGCCCCATCATTTGCATGCAGGATGTGGATGAGGCGTCTCTTAATCGCGTCCAGTTAGAGAGGAAGATCGATGCCCTACAGGATGAGTTAAACTTCCAGAAGAAGATTCACGAGGAGGTAAGGGTGAACTCAAAAGAATGGGGTGAAAGAAGACAAATTGCAAGTCATCTTCAACTATAATTACTACTAATTAATTATTAACTTTAAATATCTATTTCTTAAACCACATCCAAAAGGTTTGCTTTAGTCTTACATTTTTTTTTTCCAATATCTGCTCCTCTCATCAGGAGCTGCGTGAGTTACAGGACCAGATCCTGGCCCAGCAGGTGCACGTTGATCTGGATGTGTCCAAACCAGACCTGACTGCTGCTCTGAGAGACATCAGGGTCCAGTATGAGACCATGGCCAGTTCAAACATGCAGGAGACTGAGGAGTGGTACCGATCCAAGGTCAGAAGACTCAGATACACCTGTTGTGATGCATGATAACACTAAAGAGACGGATACAACATCAAATAAGATTAAACAGTTGCTTCGAGGACACGGGTGTATACAGCAAAAGGACATCAGCGGACAGGACTGTTTGTCTCTGCACACAGTTTGCTGACCTGACAGATGCAGCCAATCGAAACGCAGAAGCATTGCGCCAAGCTAAGCAGGAGGCCAACGAATATCGGCGCCAGATTCAAGTGGTGACCTGCGACCTGGAGGCTCTCCGTGGGACAGTAGGTGTCACTAAATTATCTGATATGTTTTTCCAGTCAGCTTCAGAGGAACATGATTCAGCCGCAGCTGCAGGTTCACACTGGGGTTCAGTTTGTGACTCCAGTTAGACAATTTGATCCCGTAAAAGTTACAGTGCAGTCCGAGGGGAGTGTCACACACAGTGACACAATTTTCCCATGCTGTCTCTACATTCAGGCACACTGGATTTTGGAATGAAACAACAAAGTTAAAGTGCAGTCTCTCAGCTTTCTCCTGAGGGGGTTAATAACCACATCACATGATGAGCAGTGCAAAACTTATTGCCCTTTTTACACACAGTCCTTCACTTCAGGGCCTAAGAGTACATTAGTTCATTCAGATCATCAACTCACATCATCTCACTAGTCTGTAGCGATGATTGAACAGCTAACTGTACAGTACTGGGAGTTCTCCTTTAAAATGAATCTCAGCAGAACATTAAACAAATCCTCAGTCAACCACCGATGGTGTTCATTACTGGGTTAGATCATTTACTCAAGTCTCGTCCCTCCATCCTTCAGAACGAGTCTCTGGAACGCCAGCTTCGGGAGATGGAGGACCGCTTTGCCATGGAGACGGCTGGTTACCAGGATACGGTGAGCCGTCTGGAGGAGGAGATCCAGGCGCTGAAGGAGGAGATGGCGAGGCACCTGCAGGAGTACCAGGACCTCCTCAACGTCAAGCTGGCCCTGGATATTGAGATTGCCACCTACAGGAAGCTGCTGGAGGGAGAGGAGAGCAGGTGAACTGGAGCTCGGTGGGCCAGCCAGATGTGACACAATCGACAGATGTAAACAGATATAAGTGACGCTGTTGTTTATCTGTACCTCCAGGATCACAATTCCAGTTCAGAGCTTTTCCAACCTGCAGTTTAGAGGTCAGTATCACATATGAGCAACACATTTTCTTCCCTTGATCTATTTGCTTTTGGGACACATGCTGTTTGAAAGAAAGGGTTAATTTAGCAGGGGGGCAATGCTTTAGTTGAAAAGTAGAAATTCTAGTATGATGGTGGGACAAAACTATGAGGAAATATCTTCTGAGGACCATGAATTTATACAGAAAACTTCTGAGGAAGTTCTGTCACTGGTTTTCCTGATATATTGGAATAGAAATAACTCTTGGTGAACCAAATAAATGGTCACAGGATCAGTAGAATTATAAGTAACCGTCCTCGTCATTTATACCCACAGGAATTGTCATGGCTATCAGCCTCTGAATGTTACATTTTGAACATATGAGGATGTTCAAATATGAGGATAATATGAGGATATTTTCGTTTCTCATCATTATGCATTTACTGCATTGCATTTGAAGGCACCGTAAAAGGCCTTTAAGTGGAAGATAACAAACCCTTCCACTGATAGGACTGCACTGAGTGCCCCCCCCTTCCCCCATCTCTCTTCATATTTTAGAAACTAATCTGGACACCAAAACCCCAGAGGCTCATGTGAAGAGAAGCATCCTGGTTCGAACTGTGGAGACCAGAGATGGGGAGGTACATGCTTGACAGAAAACTCACCAGAGATTTGGCTTTATCTGTTTGTTTTTTTTAAACTGCAATCTCCTCTTCTTTCCAGATCATTAAGGATCTGACGACTGAACACAAAGATCTCCCGTAAAGTTTTACAACCAGCTCTCCCATCTCATCCTCTGTCACACTATGACGATTTTAATTGAGTCTTATTACACTTTTTGCTTGTTTCCAAACCCCAAAGCTGCCCCATCACATCACAATTTGTCTCTCATTTCATCATCATCCTTAGACTAATATGTTTGCTGCCCTACAGCCACATTACAACCATCGGACACTCTTCATCACTAGAATTTCTGCCAAGAACATCCATGTTTAGTTTCTTGTACTGTTCAACTGTTAGTTTGAGTTGGATCCAGGCCATTCTGGTCTGTATTGTGTTCCAGTAAAGACAAAAAGTACTGGAAATTACTGGTAATCTGTTTCACTTTAACTTGGAATGACAGACCAGATTTTTTTTTTTTTTTTAGCAATGTTTCAGATTAGCTGCCATAGGAGAGGCCTTGAAATGTAGCAGTCGTGTTCAGCTAATATGTAGCGTGGTGGAGGTTGACATGTGGTTATTGTGTACGTGAAGTTTGGCAAGGGGAAGTACAAGAGGGAGATGGGGTTTGCAGATGTCAGAGGAGGAGAGATTTGTGTACGTTAGAGCAGTTTTTGGCAGATCTACAGGTGAATTTTTTTTAACCCTTGAATGGTGCTATTTTACATTTTGTTCCTTTGCTGCAGCAGCCACTTCTCGCTTGTGTGTGGCTCCATGCGTTGCAGGTCCTGCACACACGCATGAGTGTTTTCTGTTAGCCTCACTGATTAGACCCGTTCTCAGGTTTGAATTGGGCAGAACTGTGCAGGGATCTTTCTGCTGCGTCTGCTCTGAGCGTGAGGAACTTCAAAACCAGGAGGAAAACAGACAAACTAACAAACTAACTGAGGCCAGGAACTGAATTTAAATACTTCATTTGAAACTAAGTGAAAACAACTGAGTGTGAAGGGAACAACACGAATTTACCTCTACTCTCGTGCAACCTTTATTCACCGCACGCACTCAGCTGGTGGCATCTTTGGTCTCTCAAAAACAACCTGACAAGACATCATCATTTCTTTGGCACCAGATCGTGTCAGGGCGAGTGTTTGAAAGCTGATTTGACCTTTGCCCTCTGGCTTCCAGTTAATGCCCCACCCTCTCTCTACCAAGTGTCTCCTCTGAAGTGTTAGACTGATAGGAGAGAGAGGAGGGTGCTGCGGAGATAACCTCAGACAAATCCCCATAATCCAGCAGTGCAGCAGGAACCCCATTTATTTTATTTTAAATTGGGAGGATGTTGGGGTAAAAAAAGGAAGGAGGCTGCGTGTATGGATGGATGGATGGACGTCACCGCTCAGACACTGTAATCCAAGCCTTGTGATTTATTGGAAGCCCCTGCTGACTGAAGCTGTGCTGACAGGCCCCACAGACTAAAGAGAGTGGTGCTGCACACCGGAGCTGGCTGTCTCTGTGTTTGTTATCGCTGAGGACACACTGTGACTCATGTTCCCTTGTGCCTCCCACCTTCTCTCCCCTACACAACTTCAACCCCACTCCCCATCGCACATCGCTTCTTCCATTTCTCCCAATAACACGCAGTCCTCTCTTGTATTTGCTTTATTTTGTCTTCTTTTCTTTGAATGTTGATCATTAATAGAAATACTGACTCCTGAGTCTTGCAGCAAAGACGCAGCCGAATCCTGCTTTCTTTTCGTTTGTGAATATAACATTAGTTTTGACTAGTGCAACAAGCTGTGACATCATGTTATCTTAACAACAATAAAAACTTTCTTTTGTTTGTTTGAGTCCCTGTCTTTTTCAGAAATGTCTGTGGCCGGGCTCCGACTCAACGCTGACACATACGTACAGTACGTTGGTTTTGGTCTCACTGTCATGAGCATTACATGTGCTGACAGTTAACTTTGGGGGATGAGAGGGCTGACAGCAGCAGACAGACACTGTTCATCATAAATGATGACTTTGTGCCCATCAGGCAAGGCCGTCCTGCTGATGGGTTCACTTCCTGTAATATCACAGCTCATTATGAGCATTACTGTATATCTGGGCAGAATTGCTGCCAAAAATAGTGTCGTCTGAGATGCAAATAAAGCTGACCTTAAGTTTACAAAAACGTCTCACCTACAACTGCACTGCATCGATTTTACTGAAAGAGAGTCTCTCAGAAAAGATGGAAGAAGTGCTGGGAAGGAAATATTTTGTGGCTGGTCGTGTTCAGTGTGGGGGTTTTCTTTTAGCAGTGAAACAACTGGTTCACAGTTTTTCAATTCTGTCAGGTGCCCATCTGTAAAGAAACCGTTTTTGCCTGCTGAAATCATTCCTCTTTTTTAATTGTCTGTTAAGAGAATTACTTTATGGTTAATGATCCTTATATAAGAGTTTTCCCTGCGCTACAGGTCAGTGAGAGGGAAATATGTAGTGAAAGTACTGTAAGATCCCCACTTGATTTGATGAACTCAGGCTGTAAAGTCTCATATTGACCTCCAATAAACTCTGGATTTCTTTTTTTCTTGTTACATGGGGAGAGGACTGTGGATGTGGTCCCTCTGGTCTTGCAGTGGAAGCATGTAAAGAAGGGAATGTTTCAATGTACACGTGGGTGTGTGAGTACTGCGCTGCTCTAAATGTCATGGAAATGGAAGGCACAAAGTGATTATGTGGGTAAAATAGAAGCATAAGGACAAAGGGAAGAGCAGCTATAAGTTAACTAAAAGATAGAGATATATATTGATCACAAAGCTCTTTAATCTGTTATTTGGAAATTAAAGACAATGTATTGAAAACACAGTGACATCAGAAATGTTCTCTCAGTACAGTCAAAGTAAGCACTCGCACAATGCATCAAAGCATGATTATGCTTTTTTGCCAAAGTAAACTTCTGTGTAAATGAAGCAACAACAAGCAGTGCTTTTCAAGACCCAACATGGAAGTCCAACACATAAATGTGGGATTTGTGGCCAAATGTTGGAACCAATTCAACCAATTCCAATTCTATTGAAATGATCGTGAAAAAATAATTTTTCCTTATCTAATAGCTTAATCTTCTAAGTTAAAGCTCATCCCTCTGTAGACAACCATATTCCCTCGGCATTCTCATTTGGAGAGATTTGTGCCTTGCATGTTTTGACGTGTGACTCAGTATGTTGTACAGTACAGTGTATATCACTTTTGCTCAGTTCTTATCAGAGGAATGGAGGTTCTCAGGTCTGCACTGAAGGTGACCCTGAGCTGAAGGAATTCCAAGCAGATAAAACTCTCAGGCGGTCGGAGGGTTACGGGCCCTGACATCTGGCTCTGAAACACTTTACCGCCCAGTCCTGTTACACAAGGGGGGTGTCGGGAAGGGGCTGAAAGGTGACGAAGATGGGCATTTTTAAGTTCATTATCTTTCCGCAGTGGGTGCGAGGCGACAACAGCTGTCATGTACAAAACATACAGGCACCCAGTCCAGAGAATGCCAACCCTGTTGTTTGTTTATGATAATAATGTTTCCAATAGTTTTCTTCCATTCCCTACTTCCCTAGTGAAAGCTGGCATCGCTTCTCACGGGTGGAGCAAATAATTGCAGCATAGTATGAAATCACATACCCTTGCCAAGGCTACATAATTTGTTATTCTATTGAATATCACAATTTTACATCTGCAACTGAGCTAAACCTGCACTGAAATACACTACATATTCATGGAGGAGGTTATACTGACAGATATTTTCATTTAAAAAGCTTCTCACTTTTCAGACACGTTGCTTTTGTTTGTGAGTGTGATAGTAAGCTGAATGTATTTTGGTTCTGTGCTATTTCAAAATCATCAACTTAAAGACATCAAGGTGGGGTTTAGGATAAATCTATGGGTAATTAACAGAGCCAAACTGAAAATGATATATGCCCACAATACACAGAAAATAAAAACATCTGCTAATTTTGTTTTCTCATTCAGCTAAGTAATGTAGTTCAGGATAAAAAATCCTCTCATGGTTTTTCAATGTTCCTGGACCTTCATGCAGATCCACATCAAAGATTACTAAAATCCACTGAAATTTGTGTAGTAACTTCATTCTTTGAGGTTTTGGGACTAATAAACACTCACAAACAGACAAGGCGATAAAAGCGTCTCATAATATGTGGAAATAATCAGTGGGATGCTGCAGTGGGTCGTACAAGCTCACACGTGTCCGCTGCCCTCTTTCGCGCGTGCATTCCTGCATCACTTGGCCCTCACACCAAAGGGTCATAGGAAGGCATGTCGCGCCGCATGGTTAATTTTAGCCCTCATTTCATCAGGGCCATTGAGACAGAACACAGAGCGACCACCGTGGACGGCGAAGCCACTGCTGCCTCTGATCTCCGAACAGCTTTTCCTGGGTGAACCAACTGCATCAGCGAACATGTGCTCATACCAGCTGCTTTCCTACGGACAAAGTGGAGCAATGGCTTCTTCTGATGTGCAGGTCGCCAACCTGCCAGCTTGGGGGTGTGGGTTGGTCATGAATTTTTTAATGATTTATATGACAAGAAGTCTGATCTGGACTCCATAAGACCAACCAAATAGAAAAGATATCTATCACGTATTTTTAAATATGAAGAAAATGAGTGCAAGGTGTCATGTCAGTTTTGCCTGTGGTGTTGGAGACATATTTGGGGAACAATAAGTATAGTAGCATCCTCCAAGACATTGGCCTGTAAATACCACTGAGCGGCGAACATCACTCAGCCTCAGTCGGTCAATGAAGCCCTTCTGTGGCAGCTGTTCCTTAACAAAACTAACAATGTGCAGTGTGTGTGTGTGTGTCAAGAAGCCATTTGGAGCCTCTCCAGGTGACCTTTAAGTGGGTATACAAATGAAAATCCAGCCTGAGTGTCTGCTCCATCTCTGAATGCAGAAGCCCTGATGAAAATGCAATTCATGAAAGTTGTACCAAAAGCCTTTTCTAAAATTGAATTGACGTATTCGTGTCCTGACTCTGTCAGACAGGTTGCATGTTTGCCTGTGGTGCAATAAAGTTTAGACTGGAAATTTCCAGCCACACACTCTCAGGCCTGTAAAAAAAAACGCGGACCTCGTCTCCTCCTCATGCACCAGGCTTTACATCTATGTTTAGTTTTTACGCTCTATTTTTGACCTTTTTTCTGTCTTTGTTTTGGCAGATCACTTTCTGCCTTAGTGACACTCACCCAGGTCATCACTGTGGAGTGATTCATAATGGGGGAACATTAATAGGAATATATCCAAAGGCATCCTTTAACGTTACATTTATAAAAGATACAGACGCAAGCTCTTTTATCATAAAAGTGCAAAATATTCTCTGGAAGATTTAAAGGGGTACCACACACAAACGCACACATACATGTGCAGGCACACACACGCGCGCACACAACAGTACAATAGGAGAGTGTCATATCTAAGCTTATCGTGGTTATAGATTAATGTGCGATGGCAGCCACAGAGACAGAGGATGTTGCTATTTTGAGCGCAGAGACTTGTGATGTGGAGTGAAGCAGAGTAGACTGATGAGGGTCTGCACTCTGTCAGTGTCAGACCACTGTCAAGCCAGCCATAAAAAATATTAGCTCACAAGACACATTTCAAAATTAAACATCCCATTTGGAAGACATAGTTTTTACTTAAGTAATGTCCTCAACCAGTCTTCAAATTGTAATATATATGGGAATTTTTCTTTATAATCCTCCTGTGCATTTTTTTTTATAATACCACCCTATGTGATTTTAGAATGTCTTGAGTTTGGAGGACAGTTGAAAGTTTAGGACACATTTGAGACATCTCAGGTTTATTTGGCCGTATAAAGATAAAACCACCATCACTCAACTACTTGTTAAGTTGATAGACAAAATATAGATGATAATAATAGGCAAATAAAATCAAAAATAGTGGGAAAACCTAAATATCACCAGGTTAATGATTCTCTAATGTGAGTATTTGCTGTTTTCCTCTTCCTTTTATCAATGTAAACTGAAAATTTTTGGCTTAGACATTTGAAGACATCCACTTTGTGCTCTGGTCATTTCCCCCCCCCACAACTGTTTGACCACTATACATTAAACAATTAATCAACTGACTGACTGAAGACATTATCAGAGGATTAAATGATAATAGAAACAAATCATAATAGAAACACTGGTTAGCTCCAGCCATGTAAGCTATAATAATATTTCTTAATTTTCATAATTGGTGATTTGGGGTTGCTGTTACAAATTTTGAGATTATAGCACATAAATTTGGGTGTATAATACCAAAACTGGGGAAGGCTACCATGACTTTATTTTGAAAGACTGACTTCCACTTTTGTCCTCGCTCGCTCAGACTGACTTTCAGCTGCTGACAGACGCTCTTGTGGAGCCGGGGGGCGGTGGAATGGGAGTGGGTCTGGCTAATAGGAGCTTCTTCCCAGCCCTGTCCAAACTTGAGGGAGAAAGCTGCAATAATAACAACAAGCTCGTCAGATCCTGCGCTCAGCTGCTTTGCTTCGAAACTTCTTTTTTCCCAAAACAGGTTTCCTTCACCGATGAAACCCACATAGTGGGAGCTATGGACTGTGCAGTGCTTGGTTTTTTTCTTCTCTTTAGAGGTTAAATGATGTTTCATGTGGCTTTTGCAGTATCCTAGTCTACTTTGCTTCACATTACCAGCGTGCAACATCCTGCATCTGCTATCGCCCTGGCAACCAGACCTCCTCTCCATCATTTCTCCGGCGTTTCATCCCTGCGCCGTCAGCGGCAGCCTCTGAGAGCGAAACAAAACCGCGGTCGTCCTGCAAGTGGAAGCTGATTTTTTTTTCTTGCAGCTTGAAATCTCTTTTCTGTCCTGTTCATTAAAAAAAATAGTAAGGTTCATGTGTCGGAGACAAAATGCCTGTGAGACGCGGTCACGTTGCGCTCCAGAACACCTACCTGGACACTATCATCAGGAAATTTGACGAGCAAAGTAAGTGCACGTGAAATGAGTGAAGTTGTGGCCATGTGTTGTTGACATGACACACACAGCAAACCTCCAGACTTCGTTTTCACATATAATCGTACACGCATGTGCACATTTTCACTGTTAAATACATCAGTACATGCAGTGTTATATCATTTCGATAATGTTGAATAGGATAATAATGTGAATCTTAAATGCTTTTAATTATTTGATAGATTTGTGAGCCTCAAACAAGTGTGAAAGTGTGTCAAAGGACTCCTGCATTTTCAGTCCCTGTTTCTGAAATCTCATGGTTGTCATCAGTAGGAATAATGAGAGAGATACAGCTCTCTGTACAGCTATCTCATGATTGTTGATACAGAGCACTGTGAGCTCTATGTGGTATAGGTTTGTGAAGTGCTTTTGTTCCTCAAAGTTATTTACATTATTACTTCTACTTTTTTCCACATAGGTCCAGTTGTATTAAATTATTTTTTGGCTCTTTTTCTCAGGCAGATTGACTGGCCTTTTTTAATGTCACATTGAAATATCTTATCCAATTTGTATCGGTGACCCACACACACACACACACACACACCCATCCCCAGCCCCTGACCCTGCTGTTCCTTTTATGTCTGAGGCTTATGTGTGTTTGTGTGTGCTCACCTGATGCCTTACATCATGTTCAATTATATTCTGCTGGCTGGAAAGAGGCACCACCACTGACACATTTAGGTAGAAAAAAACCTGCTGTTCTTCTGCAATCTTTAAGGCCAATCTTAGATTTTTTTACATCCCACGTTGTACATTAGTCACTCACGTCTCTGTTAATGTAATTTGTTGGATAAGGAAGCGACACAGCACGTCTTATGTATTGTATCTAATGGAGTATAATGAATAGTCTGTTTTTCAGTCTCCCTTTCACTTTAGCCATTCTTTTTCCTCTTGGCACATTCTCCTCCTTGAAGCACACTTTATCTTACTGTGGACCACTCACACTGGATGTGTAGAGACAGAAAATAACCCTGCGGTCCTGATCATGCACTGACCAAACATGGAGAAATAGCTGATTGCTGACAACTCTCAGTCTGTGCAGTCTGATTACATCTGTGGGTCAACACTTGAATGGAAGCTTGCGTGGAGCTTCTTTGAGAAAGGTCTATTATGTAATGGCTTGACTGTATGTGCCTAAATGTGTGTGCGTGTGTGTGTGTGTGTGCGTGCACGCGCGGCCACGTGCACAGCCAGGTGAGTGCACGTGCCACAGTGGTGCTGCTTAGCAACGGTGTGACGAACAGTGTTTCCGCTGTGAGTCCCAGATAATGACTTTGGACAGGATGTGCTTTCCACCGGTGGAGCTCGCCCATTTACTTTAAAGAGTCCACTCCTCTCATCTGTGTGTGTGTGTGTGTGTGTGTGTGTGTGTGTGTGTGTGGGGGCAGTAAACGGGGAGAGCTGTTTAACCCAGTTCCACCACAGGATAATAAAAGGGCCAGTTGGAGGCTGCACAGCTAGTCTATGTACTTTTCATTCAGCTCACTGAACTCCTCCATTAGCAGCCTTCGAACAAAACTGTCCTAGTTCGCTCTCATGGTGTTTTTGGCACAGCCGCTGTTGACCAGTGCCATGTACATTACAATCATCAATAACATGCAGGAACTAGATGGTATATGAACTTGGAATTATTAGGAATTTTGAGGAAAAGTATTTCTGAGTAGCCAAGATGCTACAGATGAACAGATTCGATAGCCCAAAGAAAAACCATTACTGTTGTACCTGACACTGTTCAGCCACAGTGTCTCACAGGACGAGAGATTACTGGAGGTGGAGGTTTGCCCCCCCGAGGGAGGGTCATCTGCCGGTGGGTGGACACATTAGACTCCACTGCAAAACAGCACTGTATTCTTTAGCCAACATTCCAAGCCAATTTATATAGTTTCTACAATGGCAATTCGATGCAGACTCTTGTAATAAGCAGCTTTATTTTACAATACACAGCCCAGCTATGGGAAAATAAATCCAGTTTAATTAGGAAATATCATATTAAAAAATCACTAATTCTGATGGACATCAACCACCTGTAAATTCCCACAGGTTACTTGAGAGGAGGCTGTTGCGTTTAAGTGCCCATCTGCTCCTCCTCTTTCCCCAGGGACAAATTGTGACGCTAATAGCATTAGCACCATGGACAGGTGGACTTCATTAATTCCACTCAAGATGATTGTCAGTGCAGGGAGAGCTGTTCATTATAATGGCAGACCTCATCAGATACAAAGCCACGCAGGAGATTTTGATGAGCTCTTAAACAGTGTAAGTGTAATTGTATTCTGAAGAACTTTAAAATTAAAAATGAGAAGATGTATTTTTAATATTCAATAAACAATCTTTAGCAAATTAGTTTCAGATACAAAACCAATTACTTTCTAACATGACTTTCTGGCATGAATTTCTTGCGATGAATTTCTTGCCATTTTTAAAACTTAGATATGACACTAAGCTTCTGTCCCTCCTCAGATCGCAAGTTTCTGATCGCCAACGCCCAGATGAAGAACTGCGGCATCATCTACTGCAATGAGGGCTTCTGCCAAATGTTCGGCTTTACCAGGGCGGAGATCATGCAGCAGCCCTGCACCTGTCAGTTCCTGGTGGGGCCCGGCACCATGAAGAGCGCTCTGGCCCAGTTGGCACAGGCCTTGCTCGGCTCTGAGGAGCGCAAGGTTGAGATCTTGTACTACGCTAAGGAAGGTAAGACATGGGGTCAAAATCCGAAACATGAGAGGAGGAGATAAACGGTTCAAAGCCTTCAAGAGACAACTTGACAGTTATGAAAATCCATTCACTATAACCATCCATATGTTCCATAAGATTTAGTATACTCAGAGAATGAATTTGTAACACCTGAACCTAAAGCCTGACAATTTATTTACGGTTCCAGATAAATTTTGAGGTAAAGCAAAAGTTGAAAATGATTGTTTCCAGTAACCTACCAGTGTTTCTGGTTTTAAATCTATGTGGAAGGTACAATCAAAGAATGTGAAGTTACTTGCCTCAAAAATATACACACTATGGTTCCATTGTCTACAAAAGATCAACATATGATTAACACTACTCATAACCATGAGTAGATGAGTCCATCATTGCAATTACAGTCATTAAACATAGTATAGAATGTTGGGGTCATCCTCCTCGTTCCAGGAAACATCCAGAAGACTTCTAATTTTTTATTTATTTTAACTGGTTCTGCAAAAACTTGTCTGACCTTCACATTTCTCTTGTTGATGAGTTCAAATGGCAGAATTACACTGAGATTTTTATCTCAGTCTCACATCGCATGTGTGCCAACCAGTCTCTCCAGGAACGTGAAGTCAGTCACTGTGGTCAAATCAGGGATTTTGCAATCAGGTTTAATTCACACAGTGTGCTCTCCTTCCCACTGAGACCTGGCAGACAGGCTCGGCATCATAGTCCTAATCTGTTCTTAACACCTGTTCTCACTGAGGCACGATTGTTTTGCTTCTCCATCGTCTGTCATATTGGTTTGTTGGTGTAAAATTAATCCCTTCTGCCCCCTTCCCATGAGTCTTTTTCATGTTTGCTTCTGTATTTATCTTTAGTACGCAATTTGATTTTTGATTTTTAGTTAGGTTTGGAAGGAATGACAAGAGCAGACGTAGAGGTGGTGGTATTAAAATTAAGAGAAAATGACGGACAAAAAACAAAGAAGCACAATGGCAAAACAGATGTCAAAACGTTTTGATCTCATGAGATGAGATCTCTCAAAGTTTAATTTCCTCTCGACTCTGACTTAATCTTAACCTGGGCTCTGGGTGCACACTGACCCGTGTGTGGTGGAAGGCGTTTCATCTCCTTAAATCTTTCACCTTCTAATTTGCCGTTCAACCCTTTTACCTACTGCTGAGGCACACACGCGTGAATGGAGCAAACACAGGATGATCCCGGTCACCCACAATAAACCCTAACACACTCACCGTCCACATGCACGCACTGACATACACGTACATTCACACATGTCTTTTGTTACTTTGGCCATTTGGTTATGAGGAGTGCGGTCCAGAGGACTGTTGTCATGGAAATGCGATCAGCATGCCAACTGAAATCCAAATCTATTTGTTTTGTCTCCTGCTTCCCACTGTGCTCCCAATCTGAACGGCCTGAAAAATTTGCGAACAAGCAGACGCAGTGATTCAGAACAAGTCCCTCACTGGCTGATTTTTCTTCTTTTTTCCCCTTTACCTCCAGACTAAATTCCCATCAGAGTTTTGCTTAAAGTGGACGTGTGATTAGGGCTGACTGCAAGCGCTCGGCGTGTGTAGATGTACAGTATGTTCTTCTGAGTTCTGATCGGCCCCATTTCTATTTTTAGAGCACACTGATTGCAGCGTGAAGTTAGACCCTGACGGAAGTGTTGCTCATTTAGCCTTTTTTAGTGTTCAGTGTCCTTCTCCTTTACACTCCAATTCTCTCTCTCTCTCCCTCCCTCTCTTTTTCACTCCCCCTGTGGTTACCTCCCTCAGGGCTTCCCTTAAAAACATCACTAGCTCATAAAAACAGATCAGATGGTCATGTGTGGGGTATAGCTCAGTGGTAGAGCATTTGACTGCAGATCAAGAGGTCCCCGGTTCAAATCTGGGTGCCCCCTACCGTCTTATTAATTATGTGTTTGTCTCTCTTTCTGTGTCCAAAGGGACCTGCAGACCCTGCCTGGTTGACATTGTCCCAGTCAAAAACGAGGAGGGCCTCGTCATAATGTTCATCCTCGACTTCCAGGAGCTTATCGATCCTTCGCTCAAAAAATCGGGCCTCAGGCAGAGAGTAACCCAAGGATGGATTTACTGTAAAGCCCTTTACTTTATTTTACTTCAGTGATTTACATTAATCGATTTATGTCATCGTAGTGGTCAGTGCTGGCATTTTAGTTATTATATAAAATCGTAGTTTTAGCTTCCAGTCCTGGGCATAATAGAAATTGACAAATGTTCTCAGTCAACATTTTACAGATAAACATGCACAAAAAGAACAACCTGTCTTGGTAATACAAAACAATTCCACATGAACATAATTTGCGGTTGGAGCTGAGCTGACCACAGAGTTGTTCCCCCTCAGGTCAGAACCGCCGGCTGAAGATGAGGCTGCCGGTGCTGCGGTCCATGCGACGACCCTCGCTTTCCAAGGATCAGTTTGAAGGGGTTGTAGTGGACTACTTGCAGGTGGGGCAGTGCGCACGTACTTGCACAGCCTCACATAAACACACACGCATGGACTGACATGTAACAGTGGCTCCTGCCATCTGTCCAAACAAATAACACTATATACTGTATATCTACAAAGCATGGCCTTTGCCAGAGACTGAATTTCAACCATGGTTGAGTGAATCTTTCTGGTCTCAGATTCTTCCCTCACTTATAGACTTCTGTTTTATGAATTACAGCCTTTAAGAAACAATTTCCAAAGTATATATACCTGACACTTGAACTGTACTGGGCTGAGTTGGGTAAATTTACACTTTTTTAGTGTTTTGCAACTTGCTCTCTCCTTGTCAGCCGAACAGCGAGGAGGTCCCACTCAAAGAGTTTCGGATCCCATCCAAGGAGAGCTGCATGCAGTCGGAGACAGAGGCTCTGATCGAGCAGGACCTGGATCCTCCCTCTCCTCCGGCCCAGTCGTCTGCCAAGCGGCGCTCCCTGCTGACGGACCGGTTGGACCCCGGCATCGCTTTCCCCCGGGGGTCTTTGCCTCGGAGCTGCTCCCGGGACAGCGTGCGCAGCCTCCGACGCGCCTCGTCACTGGACGACATCGATGGCATGAGGGCGGAGTGGAGCACTCGCCCGGAGACCCCCGAACCAACAGCAGTGAGTGTCTGAGTGAGAAACTTTAAGCTTATATTTGGTTGAAAAATATATTTATTAGCCATCAGTTCTGTGTTTGTCTCTGAAACACATTTCATCATGTTAATGAAATATAATGTGTGCCAACATTTTATGATAGTAATATAACACTCATTCAAATTCAGATCCCAACATTTTTGGTTGGTTTGGTTACATTAGTTGTTTAACACGTACAGTATATGTAACAATTTGATATACTGAATTATTCCCTGCCCAAACTTCTCATGTATAGTACCAGCAGTTTAAGGTTGCATGTGCCATGTGCAATATTTTATCATAGATAAACAATAGCATTTTCATTAAAAGACAGTTATTAAATGACATAAATAACAGGGACAGGACAGAACAAAGCATAAGTTAAATCACACACACCAGTCGTGGAAATCATTGTGTTTTTGGTTCACCAGTGTTCTGTGTGCAAACAAAATTGATCCTTTTTGACCAGTATTGAATGCTGATGTCAAAAAGGGGATTTTCTACAGCGAGTCCATTATTATACTGTATGAGGACCCCTGAGAGAACACTAGAGTATGCTCCATTGAAATTGTCATTTGTCTTAGGTTTTAGCATCAGTATTTCTGCAATGTTTACATGCATTTCCTTTTGTACGAGCTGAAGCGGCACCTGCGAGCCAATCAAAACAAGTATTTCCCATGTGCGGGGTTTTGTTGCAAACCTGACACATGTCAAATAAAAAATGTGATGTAAAGTAAAGGATTTTTTCATTGTGTTCTGTTAGAAAGATTGGCCGTTGATGTCGTCTCTGACATTCGTAACACACAGAGTGTCACTCTGAGCAAGTGCAGCTTTCTGATGGCCGCTTCAGCAGACATGTGCAAATCAATCCCTCTGTCGCCACATGTCTTTGTGTATGTGTTTGAGGCTTTTGTAGTCCATTTGTGTTAAAATTGCACATCACTGCACATCTGCCCCCCTCTTCCCTCAGGGGAAATATTTTGGAGGAAGCTGTATTTTTTTTTAATACAGGATGCAGGTTCCAATCATACTCCAGGCATCTCATCCTGTCTCTCACATTTTCTTTCATTTGCCCATATTTCTACTTTTATGTCCATCTGTGTCTTTGAGGCTGAGAAGTGCAGTCTGCTCTGATTACCCTGTTGAGGGCAAGAAATAGCAGATAAACTAAAAAGAAAATTTTTTTAAATGTTAAAATTTGCTCATGATTTCACCTTAGAGGATCCACTGACTGGGAATTTTTAAAAAAATCATATCATCATATGATTTTCAGATATTAGTATTTATGCTGTCCTTGTTTCTTTTTTTCACACTGCACTGCCATTCAGAATTTCCTCTTATCTCTCTACATTTTACCCTCAATCACTGATGTTCCTGCTCTCTGCTGCAGATCTGAAGCCCAGCGCTCTGAACTCCACGTCGGACTCGGACCTGATACGACATCGGACTATCGGCCGCATCCCTCAGGTCACCCTCACCTTCGGCTCAGATCGGATGAGACCTCCTTCGCCCACGGAGATTGAGATCATTGCACCCAGCAAGATAAAAGACCGCACCCAGAACGTCACCGAGAAGGTCACTCAGGTCACACAGGTAAGACTGCTTTATCAGTGAAAAAAGAGAGATAATGAATCCCTTTGTTTCAGTCATTCTGTGGCTCAGCTGCTGGGGTCTTGAATTCCGTCTTCTGCAGTGTTGAATACTTATAACTTCTTCTGTTAAACATTCATTATCCCTGAACTTGGCTGAATCACATGATGGCTGTTATCAAAAAGGATCAGTGTTTTTGTCATACTTTGTCTTGGTTACATGTTAATAATAGATGTGCCTGCAACCACAAAATGATGGAGTGCAGTGAGAAAAAGTCATCTGAAGCCAGATTAAACTTATTTTTCTGAAAACCCCGGAAACAAAACTCTGCTCATGAAATTAGATGATCTAAAGCAGATTTGTATTTATATATTTCTCTTTTTAAGAGAATGTAATTTCAGTATTTTGTAACAGTCGGGTGGATTTTTGTGTGATTATTGACTTGTTATTATTATTGATGATTGACGTTAACGTCATATTTAGAGGTCGTGTGGTTTTCTTGCTGCATCTGATTGGGAAAACAAATAACATCAATCATATCGTGTTCCCACCTCCGTCACCCCATATGAAACGCTGCGGGTTGTTCACCATTATCGCAGCTGTCACTGTCACATCCAATCACTGTCTCTGCTGGCAAATAGTTGAGACACAGTGCTGTCTATAAATGGTATCTGCTCCCGGCTCGCCGAAGATGCTGAGGGACGTCTGCAGGCACAGGGTGAGAGTGTGAAAGAATAGTCTCACCTGAGGTGCGACATCTATGGCACAAAGCAGCAGAACACACTCATCAGCCACCTGTCATCACACCAGGGTGTCTCTGGGCACATTGTGGCACACCGTTATCTCACACAGAACAGTGGCAGAGGAGCCACAGTGGAAAAACAATGTGCTGCAGGCAAAGTTTCTGCTTTCAAAATGTGATAATTACATATTATCAGGAAAATGCAGATATAAAAATTTAAAAGTACTCTGTAAAATGCCCCCCTCCCCCCAGACCTTTTCTGGAAGTTGGAGATAATGAAATAACAAAGAGTAATTATGTACATTTTCCTCCTTTCAGAGGAATTGAGAAATTGCACACTCCCATGCATTATGAAAAAATCCCTTTAAATATTCTACAAGGGAGTACTTCATACTTTTATTCCAAAAATGTCATGGAAGAGCTTATTTGGTGCAGGACAGAGCACGTCATTCACATTCACTGTAGAGCTCCCTCAGTGCGTCACATTAGCCCAGTTTATCTGTGTGGGGTCGACTCTCTTTTCAACCAGCCTGGACTGAAATAAAAAGATCGATCCACTAATCCAGACAACCCAGTTAACCTGATTCTTTGAGAAAATCCTTGAATGCTGTGTTGGATAAGAAAAGTTATTTTTCCTCATATTTCTTGGTTCAAGACGAGTCCATCCAGTTGTCCCCAAATGTTACATGTACATTGCCACATTCATACAGGTGTGACCATTTTGACATTAACAAATTCTTTTTTACATTTGCATGCTATTTGCACGGCACTGTCAGCTCATGAGACCGTTTTGTGGCTGAATGCTGTTGCCTCAGTGGTGGTGGTGTTGAGAGCTCACGTCTTGACACCAGGAGGGAGAGTGGGTATCGACAGGCGGCCGTGACTCAGTGTACAATGTGGACCCAGCGTGGTCTTCTGCAGCCCCAGGAGAAAACTGAGGAGATGAGCAGAAGGCCTCCTGAGGGGCCTGGCAGAACGCTTCTCGTTAGCTTGACTTTGTTCACGTCATGTAACAAAGTGTGTGCGTGCTTTGCAGGGTTTGTCCTGTGTTTTGTTATGTTTCTGCTGGAAGGTACAGTGGAGTTATAACAGCTATCTGGCTATCTGCTATGTCCCTTGTTGACAGAGCACACACCATGTTAAAATTTGTGTCTTTAAATCTTGGTTTTATTTAAAAACACTTGTTTCAGTTGCTGTTTGTTCAAATTCTGGGAACTAATGAATCTTCCTCATTTCATTATATGTTTCCAGAAATTGCTTCAAACAGGTTCTAAACAAATAGATTGATGAAAAGTCTGCCGAGAGGTTTTTTTTTAAATTAGTGTGATGTGCTGTGGAAAGATTGAATGTAAATGAAGGGTTTTGTGTTTCTGCGTTGCCTTTAAGCACACACACAGTCAAACAAACACTCTACCTCAGGTCATAGTGTGATCTTTACAGGATTTCCTCAGATCTCCGGTGGATGAAATTTGAAGATCCCCTCTAGACATGTAATGGTACAAACAGCCTACTTTGTTTTGAATGTCTGATATATTTTTTCCTACAGAGCAAGTTTTTTTCCACCTCGCTTAGAATTATATCCACTCCTTCCTCTTAATTTCAAAACTGGACACAAGCCATCCACATCATGCATGCGTGAGCAACATATGGGATACAACTGGCTGGAAACTCCCTCAGATGTCAGAAAATCTTCAGCAACACAGGCTAAAATTTCTAAAGTTGAATTAACTGACTTGAGATTAAAAAAAATATGACTTTTTTAGTAAAAAGGTGTTGGATCTGCTGTGTATGAGGATGCATATGGCGATTGCATGCAGACTCTCTGTGATGATATGAGGGAGTGCAGGGGGATTCTGGTGAGATTCAGTTATGAAAGCGAGTAAAAAAATAAATAAATAAAAGGGGCAGCAGCAGTGAGGCTATCGAGCTGCGCTCGTTGGCTTGGCGCTGCCAGTGACCTTGGCCTCTGGAGCTAATGGAAGTGGAGGGCAGCGGGCGTGCTCTCTGTGCGTCCGTCGACCCTCCCGCTGCCCTCTAAACCACCCCCGGCCGTCTTCATGCTGGTGCCAGTTTTAGTTTTCCTCCTGTTCAAACAGCTTGAATTGACTGGTAGTGGTATCATAGTCGTGGGGTCGCAGCTGAGCCTCTGGCACCCACGGGTCAGGTTTTGTGTCACGGTAATTGTTGCTACTGCCATGTTTGAGCAGACGATCAATTACCACACCAAGAGTGACTTTTATAAAGATTTATCATGTCGCTTACTTGCAGATAAATCTCCAAGCATATGTTGCCTTTTCTTTTGGTCGTGTTCATGCATGTTATACAATAAAAAAAATTTCATTATCCCGCCTTTATAATTGGATTTCGATTGGCACCTTACAAAAAGGGAAATGAAGGTTGTCATTGATCTTTGTGCGTATTGATTTGTCTGCATAACATGAAGCACACAGTGTGATTGACCAGACTGTAGCTTGTAAAAGACAGATAATTGTAGAAAAGCACGCAGTAACTCGTCCTGTGTGTGTGTGTGTGTGTGTGTGTGTGTGTGTGCATGCGTGTTTGGGAAAGCAAAAGTGTGTTTATGTGGTGCCCCCTGGCTTTGAGTGAGCTTACAACAGGAGGCTGAGGTTTGAATAGACTGGGATTTTGCTTTCACAAGTTGTGATTTTCTGCAGGTGTGTCGACTTAGGCTGCGTGTGCACGTTTCAAGTGTGTGTGTTGAGCAGGTTCATATTCAAAAAACTAAAACGCACTCATTAGAAATCTGAAAGTCTATTCTGTAGCAGCCATCCAAAATGGACAGCATAAGGGTGGATATGGGTTTGGGCCTGTTGTCAATATGCCTATATATTCAACCAAGAGTCTTAAAGGACAGCTCTGACAACATACATTGAATTATAACCTGTATTCAGTTTTTTCTTTTATGAGTCTTTTATTACAACACATTCATTCTTTGTTGCAGTAAGGATGCCTAGCCGGACACACTTAGACTTTTATTGCTGTCGTGTGTACCAGTGGAGGTGTCTGTGGGGTGGGGGGGTGGTGGTGTCATTCATTCAGCCCCTGGATCATTAGTTATGTGTCTGAAAGAGGATCCTGCACTGAGGGCAGGGCTACAGGCAGGGGAGATGAGCAAGGGTGCAGGAGGGAGGGAGATACAGACGGGTGGACAGAGGTCGCCTTCTATCTCTCTCTCTCTCTCTCTCTCTCTCTCTCTCTCTTTCATAGTCTTAGTCCTCTCCCATCGTTTGCCCCGCGGTGCGCTTCAGCATGAGCTTCAAGCAGAAACTTCAGCCTGTGAGTGTTTCAGCCTATCTGGGTCTCTCGCGTTCCATTTGCATCTTCCTCGAAACTCTCCCCTTCATTTTCCAGCCCCACCTCCCTGTTTGTTTGCTACTATCCTCCTCCTCTTTGTCTTCCACCGCATCTCATCCTGCTTACTTGCTGTAGCTCCGCAGGTGAGCGACATCAGCTTCATCCTGGTGAAGCTGACACCCTTACCCTCATCCCAAAACTTCAAAGCTTCAGCTGTTTTTGCTCTCATTTTGCTTTTGAGTTGCTCCTGTTTTAAGTTTACTGCTGGTGTTTTGGGTACAGAAGATCGTGTCTTGTTTATTCTTGGCAGAATGCACCGGCTGAAAAGTTTAATTTCGTGTTCATACCATTTTTGAGTCCTCTTTGGATGGAATATTCAGGGAAAACCACAGACAACTAACAGAAACGAGTTACATGCAAATGATTTTGTACTTTTTTTCAAAATTAAGGATAAAATTCGGATTTCTTTTCATTACAATTTATAATCTAGTCTGTTATTATGATTGTGAATATTCAGCAATCGCTGAATCTAGTGAGCCTGAAATCGTGTGAAGCGTGAATTGTTCCCCTCATAACATTTGTCAGAGTAGCATCAGAGGGAGAGCCATTGCGTGCAAACGAGTGGTGCCAGTTGCTCGCTGCTCGTCATTATGAAACCGAGCTGCTGTGGACAACGTCAATACCTCAAAATTTCTTGGATGAGTGAACCTTTGCTCGTGTGTTTACATTCTCATTACTGTGTTGACTTTGTGTATCTGCTGGGGTCAGTTGTCTGATACACAAACAAGAGCCACAGGTTGTTGTGTTGCGCGGTTTACCACCTTAACCCCACTTCCTAACACTGTCCATTTAAAAAACAAACAAATTTATGTGGCGAGAGCAGAAGCCAGCGTCCCTCTGTCGTTCAAGGGCATTGCATGTCATAATGAAAAACTATACAAGCCTGGGATTATTCCCAGTGTAGATGCAACTAAATTTCCACCCCTTTCTTTCTTATTTTTACCAAATATGGCCAAGGACATATTCAGTAGCTATACCAATGTAGTCAGTTGTCCTTCAAAAGCAATTTACTTTGACTATTTCTGGGCACTGTTTTCATCTTAGCTGGGAAAACGGAAGCAAAGAGTTTTTGTGTATGTGTGTTTGTGTGTGTGGGTTGGGTGGGGGGTTAAAAACTACAGTCTAAATGGTCAAGACTTAACTTATGCTTCCTGTGGAAGTTTATTAGAGTGTTTGGTTGCAGAACCACTCCAACCAAACTAAAATGCAAATACGAGTGTAACTGCTGGAGGTTTTTTGAGAATATGAAAGGACAATTTTTTCACGTGAATGTGAATGTCAGTAATGGAGCATTAGAAAAATACGCTCTGTTAGAGGAGAGGATTTTCACACTGACAAACACTTCGCAATCAGCCACATTAAGCTCAACACAGTAAGTGCTGTCCTTAATCAAGGACAGCACTTACTCTGGTCCACAATTGACCACATCACTAGCAGGAAGGGGAGGGTCACATGATCCAGATAAAGTAGGGTTCACGCGGTGAGGCAGAGGCAGGTGAGGCTGCAGTGGGCTCTTTACAAAGACCAGCTGGAGTTTGGAGTTGGGGAAGAGCCTGTGGGAGAGAACAGAGCTTCACAGGGAGGTCTTTCCTCTGTAAGAAAGTGATGCAGGTGAGAAGAGGGCACAGGAGGCAGGTAGGACTGCAGAGGGTTTGGAGGAGCCTCCTCCTCTGCTGCTGCAGTGGCCACCAGGATGAGAACGTGGACGTGGAGGCTCTCGTTGTCGTACCGGTCAGTGGGTCCTCTGCACACACAGCGTTTCTGACTGACTCACTGACACATAGTCTGCCTGTTCATGCAAATAGTGGTGGTGGCATCAGTGAATGGAAAATTTGCATATTGGTAAATTATTACTTTGCTAAAAGCAGGAGCTGTTTGTATTCTTCTAAAAGATTTGCATATTGAGAAACTGAGTGTGGGCGTGCGGTTGGTAAAAGGCTGTGACATTTTCTCCTGCCAAACCTGTGAGAATCTTTTTGAGGGGGTCGTTACTTACCTTTAGTCACAGAACGTTAAAAATGAAAGATAGATTGGCTGTGACATACAGTGCACAGTGTGAAGGCACAATGTGCATAGTGTGTGCAGCAGCCACTAATTTATGCATCGACATTTTCCCTGCCCAAATTTTAATCTGTGAATATTCTGGGGTTCACCGGGATATTTTAAGTTCCCTCACTTCCAGTCATTTGTTGATGTTTTTAGTGCCTGTTTGGTTTAGTCTGGGTCTTTTTCTATTTATATATGATGCATTAAAACAGAGGTGTTAACTAATCTAGACCAGTTTCCAAACTGGCCTAAGACAAACTACCGATGGTGACAATAACTCAAGATTTTCTGCTTTCTGCAGCTTTTTTTCTGAGAGGCTTTTATTATGAAGCAGCTGCAGCAACTGTTGAGTTCAGCAGAGTTGGCCAACAACAACACTTATAGGCTGTCTACTTTAATATACAATTCTGTAAATGTGAAGTCACAGTAAGTCACCAGCGTTATTTCAGAAATGAGAATATAAGAACTGATAGGTGCCCTAAATGAGCATTGGCTGTATTCTGTTTTGTATGGGAGATTTATGAAATCACACAAAGTGAGAGTGGAGGGTTATAATTTTGGTGCAGGTCATGAATATTAAACCTCATCCCAAGAATTAAACCTGCTGAAATATTTACACTCCTAAAAAATTCAACCTGGCCACGAAAGCTATATTTAGCCAATGATAATTAAAAGTTGATTACTAAGATTTTTGCAGCTTTTGTTATTCCTTTGGCTAATGGTAGAAGTCTGCTCTCCCACAGTATAGAGCAAAGCCTGTTAAAGCATTGTACACTTTCCATGTGCTAACTGATAAATCAATGAATGGACAAACCTCCCCCAAACCCCATTTTGGCCCGTTTGAAATATAGGCTTCATGAAGTAACTTTTCAGTTCTGTCACCATAAAGTACACTATGGTTCTGGTTCCCACTATCCTTCTTTCACTATCGATAACATCCCGTCCATCCCATACCTATGTCCTCAGGTGTTGTCACTTGGTGCTGACGTGCTGCCGGAGTACAAGCTCCAGGCCCCGCGCATCCACAAATGGACCATTCTTCACTACAGCCCTTTCAAAGCGGTGTGGGACTGGGTCATCCTGCTGCTGGTCATCTACACCGCCATCTTCACACCGTACTCGGCCGCCTTCCTGCTCAACGAGGTGGAGGAGCAGCGGAGGAGGACCTGTGGCTACACCTGCAACCCGCTCAACGTGGTAGACCTGGTGGTGGACGTCATGTTCATCGTGGACATCCTCATCAACTTCAGGACCACCTACGTCAACCACAACGATGAGGTGGTGAGCCACCCGGGGCGCATCGCGCAGCACTACTTCAAGGGCTGGTTCCTCATTGACATCGTGGCCGCCATCCCCTTCGATCTGCTCATCTTCCGCTCCGGCTCGGAGGAGGTGAGGAGGAGGAGGGGGACGCTTTGCATGTCGACAGCCTCGCAATTCCTGATCCATTCGAGCAAATGGGCTGTTTAAAGATAAAACAATTTTGGTTCATTCCTGTAGACTCTACACTCTACACGAGCATGACTCTACAGTGTAGAGTCATGCTCGTGAGCCAGATAAATGGAATGCAGCCATTTCTCATGCTATTAGTAACACCTGTGCTTTTCCTGCAACGTGTCTAAATGGGCTTCACTAGAGAACAAACAAAAATCAAGAAGAGCTTCTAAATTCTGCTTTTTCCTCAAATAAAGCAGACATTAGGTCGGATGCCAGGTGTTTTAGGTCAAACTTGACACATAATAAACAGGATAGTATGATGTCACATTTAAGTCTTAATGTAATTGGTATATCTGCCACAAAATATTAGTTAAGGTCTGTGATTAATAGACTATGTTGTTGGTCTGTGGTAATAAATCTGTACAATACTGATTGCCACTAACATAGAGTCTACTCTCTCCTCTAGCCCCAGACGACCACTCTGATTGGATTACTGAAGACAGCCCGCCTGCTGAGGCTGGTGCGAGTGGCCAGGAAGTTGGACCGTTACTCAGAGTACGGAGCCGCCGTGCTTTTCCTCCTCATGTGCACCTTTGCCCTCATCGCCCACTGGCTGGCCTGCATCTGGTACGCCATCGGCAACGTGGAGCGCACCGGCACCACGCTCGGCGGAGGCATGAAGATCGGCTGGCTGGACAACCTGGCCGACCAGATTGGCAAACACTATAACGACAGCGACATGGCCTCCGGCCCCTCCATCAAGGACAAGTACGTCACAGCTCTGTACTTCACCTTCAGCAGCCTGACCAGCGTGGGCTTTGGCAACGTCTCGCCCAACACCAACCCGGAGAAGATCTTCTCCATCTGTGTCATGCTCATTGGCTGTGAGTAGAGTGGGAGTGAATCTGAAATCTGAATCGTATTAGGGCGTGCATGCCACACAAAAAATAAAATCCATTCAGTTTTAAAGCAGGTACAGTTTAATGTGAATGTGAATCCTGATTGTGAGGGAACAGATCAATATTTCATGGCAGTATTCAAAGAGTTGGTCTTAACATTTTTGATATTATCATTCTAAAAAAATACAAACATTGTGTGATTCTTGTACGTGTGTATGATTATAGGTGTAAATCAATTGCAGTATAGGTGTAATCTTGAAATAGGGAATTCAGTTGAATTTATAAAAACATAATGAGACATTTGATTAAAAAAATATACACACAATGTTGCATGTTTAAGAGAACAATGGTGAGAGAGAGGGATGTGACATGCAAGAAAAGCTACAATCTAACCAGGGATGTTGAGATGAGGACAGGACGACCAGGTCAGCACTAACGTGACGTGTCTCTGTCCTCTGTCCCGTGCAGCTCTGATGTACGCCAGTATCTTCGGTAACGTGTCGGCCATTATTCAAAGGCTGTACTCAGGCACAGCGCGCTACCATACCCAGATGCTGCGGGTCAAAGAGTTCATCCGTTTCCATCAGATCCCAGGAGGCCTGAGACAGAGGCTGGAGGAGTACTTCCAACACGCCTGGTCCTACACCAACGGCATCGACATGAACGCCGTAAGTCCTTCACGGGAGGCCAGATCGCCTTGCCCAGGAAAGAATTATATAGGGAAAGATTTCCAAAGATTTTGGTTTATGGTGTACCATAGGGGGTATAGCTCAGTGGTAGAGCATTTGACTGCAGATCAAGAGGTCCCCAGTTCAAATCTGGGTGCCCCCTCTCCTTTCCTGAGTGAATTTAAACCTACTTTTTGTCTGCATAATCCCAAACCACAGCTGCTATACAAGCCACTCGGCTAGATAAATATTGAGAAGAGCTGGCAATGTGTATTTAATTTCTGCTTAAAATTCTCTATTTTTATGCAAAGAACATTTACAGACAAAAAGATAAACTTTTCCCACAATAAATTTTCATGTAACCATGTCTACTAAAATTAAAATAAAGCCATGATTTCTGTGTTACAGTGGAAATTAATTTATTTTCAGAAAAAGACATTTTATAAATCTTGGCCTTTCGAGGAAGCCTTTGTCATGTTCAACTTTTTTTTCTATGTGAAGCAGATTTTTGTAAATGGACATACTAATCTGAAGGTCAAATAAAAAACATGAGAGGCATTACGTTCAGCAGGTTCAGTATACTGTAGCTCCCTGTTTGACAGCAAGAGGCCCTTTCATCCCTTGGTGCCTTCCTTTTATTTAAACATACAAATTAGTGTTTCCACTGACATTTTGGAGACCTAGTTTTTAGCGATGACGTGCGTCCCATTGCTGCTTGGGCTCGGGAGTAATGACGCAGCCAGAGAGCAGCATTAGCGCCTGCCAATTCAATGTGAGAATAGATCGTCACTTGGAGCCGCTGTTCCCCACTTGAATCATTCAGACACATTGCTCTCGGGTGCTTTTTTTAAGTGTACCTGTACCAGTTTCATTTTGCATTTTTTAGATCATTCAGTTTTAAATCTACATGAAAAATAAGTGCACAATGAAAGGAAAACTTGTTCTAATCCACCTCCTGCCCTCTGTTACCCTGCAGGTTCTGAAAGGTTTCCCCGAGTGTCTGCAAGCTGACATCTGCCTCCACTTGAACCGCAGCTTGCTACAAAACTGCAAAGCCTTTCGGGGCGCCAACAAGGGCTGCTTGCGGGCTTTGGCCATGCGATTCAAGACCACCCACGCTCCGCCGGGTGACACTCTGGTCCACAGCGGGGATATTCTCACCGCCCTCTACTTCATTTCCAGGGGCTCGATAGAGATCCTCAGAGACGATGTGGTGGTGGCCATACTGGGTGAGCTACGAGTCATGCTGGAGGCCATGATGCTTACTCGTCTTTTGTTCCGATACTGTAGATGCAAATCAGTGATTTATTTACATTCCTTTTCAACTAAAGTTATTGGATTAATCAACATTAAACTGGCGTTTTGTTTTTTTCTCGTGTTTTTTTCTGGTCCCTCTGCCATCCTCTCATCCCTTTCCCACAAAGCCACAGCACACACATACACACACTTCTCTGTGTGTGGTGTTGCCAGAGGAGTTTGGGCACAGCTCCACTTCCATTTCACACTGGCATTGATCATCAATAGGGCCAGCACTCAGATCCAGGCTGCATGGGTCTTTTTTTCCGGCTGTGTTTGAGGGGACCATTAATGTGCGCTGAGCTGCAGCGCTGCTGAGGATCAGTGTCGCTGCAGTGCTTTGTTTGTCATTTCTTTTTGGATTCGCTTCATCCATCCAAGTGTTGTCAGTCAACTGTTTTGACTATCACTCACAGTAGCTTACTCATCCATTGATTAACTTTTAGCCTTTTCCCATAATTCTCTCACTTTTTTTCCTGTGTGCTCCCTCCAGGAAAGAACGACATCTTTGGTGAACCCATCAGTCTATATGGACGAACGGGGAAGTCCAGCGCTGACGTCCGGGCTTTGACCTACTGCGACCTTCACAAGATCCTGAGGGATGACCTGCTGGAGGTGCTGGACATGTATCCCGACTTTGCCGACCTCTTCTGGAACAACTTAGAGATCACCTTCAACCTGAGAGATGTGAGTGCCACCAGAGGGCCATGCTGAACACTGGATGTAAAACCTCATTCTGAGAGTGATTGCCCCTTTTCATAATCCGTGTTTGTTTTATCTCACAAAAGGTATGAAGAAAATTCTTTAGAAGAAGAATGAAAGACGATTTAAATTGGTGCATATATTTTGCACACATTACAAGGTGTGATCACAGGACAGTGTCAAACATAGTTTGAGAAAATAGAAAACAGTTTTCTTTTTCAAATATTTTACGTCCCTATGCTGCAAATACTGGGACAAATGTGGATTAGTCCACCACTGAAATAACTACAGTATTTAATCCTGTTTGAGTGACATTTGTAGAAATGTAGGCACAGGTACTAGTTACATTGGCAAAAATGGCATTTCCTTTAAGCATGAGATCTGGTGTGTATTTTCTGAATTACTGAAGCTGATATGTATCAGGCAGATAGAATAAACCAGCCAACACCGAGCAGGGACTCTGAATGTGGCTACCGGCGGACGAGGCATCGGAGAAGCTCCCTGCGGCGTCGAAACCGGCCAGGTGAGTGAGCGCCAGGGCTCAAGTAGGTTAACACCTTTCTACGTGTTTCTGCTGGAGGTCTAATTTATATATTTCCTTTTTTTGGCTGTAAAGACGGGATGGACCGCGAGGAGTCTTACCCCGATCAGTCCTGTCCGATGCCAAACCACCATCGCGGCACCATGGCGGGATCACGCTGGGAAGACCTCTGCAGCAGTGCCAGTATCTGTTCGCAGTCCAGTGATGAAGAGATGAAGCCCATAGGACACAGCAAAGGAGAGCTATACCCCCCCGGAGGCGACACCAGAGACTACCCCCCAGCAGTGGTCAACATCCTCCCTCATGGTGGACCCTCAGGTGGGATGGGGCCGCCCGTAGACCTCGGAGGACCACCGTTCACAGGTAAAGAACCTACATACAGCCCCTGCATCAGTCACGTGCGGACAGTCTCTAGGGGACATCATGTTTTTTTGTGAAATGATGTGATGACGTGCAAATTTTATTTGATTAGAGAAAGGACTGAAGAAGAAACACTTGCAAGTTTCCTTAACCTCTTTGAAGCACTGTGTAGTGCAAGGTCTGGTCTGATTCATGGTGTGTGGGCTTTTATAAGAGTCATCAAACCTTGCTGGCATTAACTGTATAAGTCCCTAACAGTATAGGGTTTACAAGATAAAATGATATCTTCAGAAATCCCACACCCCAAAGAATATATAATATATTCTAGTGGATACAGAACTGAAACTAAGAGAAAAAGTCAATGTAACATCTGCAAAAAGAATTAGTGAAACTAAACCAAAAGCTACTAAAAAAAGGTTTAAAAGTAAAATGAAACTATAAAGAAAACTTGTAAAGTGGTCCTGTTCAGTATAAATATATTCTTGAATTATTGAAGAGTACTGAAAGTATTTCTGTTATTTAAAAAAAGTGTTCTCCTCCCGCACAGCAGCAGCACCGATCAGCATGTCAGGCCTGTATGGCTACTGGCCAGGACGCAGGGCCAGCCAGTTCTCAGAGGGCCAGAGACGATCATCATCGGTCAGGGCTGCCTTCCGCCCACCGCCGTGCACCGAGGACCGGCCCAGCGAGCTTGAGTCCAGACTGGAGCTGCTGCAATCCCAGTTAAACCGGTGAGTGAGCATTGCAGAGTTACAATAAAAGAGGGGGCACCCGGATTTGAACCGGGGACCTCTTGATCTGCAGTCAAATGCTCTACCACTGAGCTATACCCCCTGTTGCTAGTGTAATAACAAGGTGGAGATTATCATTATTGTGTTTACCCTCTGTGTGTGTCCTTTTGAGTTCCTCCCTCCCCTATTGGTTCCCAGCTGACTGCTGACGTGGTGTGTACTGCATGACTTGCACGTGTATGGGAAAAAAGGGGAAGAAGGGGAAGCAGGGAAAGTCAAATAAAGATAACAAAGGGTTATGGGTGATATTGAAAAAATGCAGAAAAATCATTAGTAAAGTTAGACACTTGTACTTCCTTTAAACTGACAGTCTGTTTATATGTGTCGAGAGAGAAAGGGAGAGACTGAAGGGAGAGCAAGAGAGAAGCCTAGTGGGCATTTGTGAAAGGGCAGCTGACTTTGTATAAGAATAGAATATCAAGCACTATCCAGCACTAAAACACAGTCAAAGTGAGTTGAAAACGTGTTTTTCTCATTATGGAGATAAATTCCTGAGGTGGCGTTTGCTGATATCTCTCTTCATCCTGTCCAGGCTGGAGACGCGTATGACAGCGGATATCAATGTGATCCTGCAGCTCTTGCAGAGGCAGATGGCTCCGGTGCCTCCGGCATATAGCGCCGTGTCCCCCAGCCCTCACCCGCCTCACCCAGCCACCCTGTACGGCACCGGAGGACCCACAATTCACTCTGTGCCCCCGGTCCAGCCTGTACAGGTCGACAGCCCTGCCTCACTGCTACAGGTGTTGTGTTTGAGCTTGACAAAAGTTGTTCAAATAGTGTCTATAGTTGATTTCTCTGATGGTAATTGAAAAACTTAAATGTTGCTGGAGCTCGGGAAGGATCCCAGAACAACTTTGTTTTTTTTCTACAGTTCTTCAGTGAATTCATGTTTATCAGCATCTTACATTTCCTGTTGTTCCGAAAAAGTTTAGACATGACTTTCAAAAAGACAGAGGCATTGACTTATAATAAAAAAAGCATGAATAGGTTTCATATTGACAAAAAAGATTAATCTTTATTCATTTCTTGTATCTTGAGAAATTGTATGAAATCTAGCTGCAGTATGATTTTAAAAAAATATTAATACATTTAAAAACAATCCCCAATGGATTGGTCACTTAATGTATTTCATGTTATGTTGTTGCATGTTGTAATTTTTCCATATTTTTAACAATGAGGCAGTTTTACCTTTGACTGAGGTGGCAGTCATAACTATGCAGGAAAGTTTAATATTCATTTACATGCACTTTTGCGAGAACTAGGCTGTAATTGTCTCCTTTTCATTTTGTCATGCAAATTGACTTCATGGTAACAGAATATCTTGAGGGATGATTTGTCAGGTCCCTACTTATATTTCGTCTTGTCTGAATTCATCCCTCTTTGTCTTCCCAGAGTCCAGACTCTGACTTTAAGCACAAATCCAAGGACACCTTGTCCAGCGGGATCCATCTCACTGTGGCCTCAGACGACACCATGTCAATGTCCCCGGAAGCGGACGTGCCACATCTGCCCTCTGTGGACCTCACCTCTCCTCAATTGTTAGGGGTCCAAGAGCCTCCTGGACTGTTATCTGGCAGCCAGCGCTTCCCCTCGCTCCCCGAGCACCTGGAGGCCTCCACAGAGATGCAGGAGATCCAGAGGCACGTCTCCGACCCAGTCCTGCCAGGCAGCTAGAATGTCAGTTATCACCATCACAACCAAAGGCCTGGTGCTTAGGACAGGAAGGCCATATGTTCCCCAAAACAGTTACCTCCTCCTCCCTCCTTCATAATCTCATCTGTCCTGCTCGGGCGCAGCTGAATGGCATTCGAGGCCTCGGCTTCCAGGTCACTGAGGGTTCAGAGTGCCTCGCGTTTCCTGCAGACTTGACGGTGCCCAGCATCCCTTCACTCCCGAAGTCCTACGCAATGAAGTGATTATTCCTTCCAAGCTCTGGGGGGGTGGGGGCAGTGAAACACAAGTCGAGAGTAAAGCACAAAAACATATACATACGTCCAGCAGTTTGCTGCATCCTTGAGGAGAGGTGAAAGTCAAGGACTGCTAATATGTTTTCACGTGTGACAAATTATCTTTGTATGTGAATTGCACATTTAGAATATAGAAAAAATTGAATCATTTATTTGGGACTGAAATTATTTTCATAATATTAGAGGTGTACCGGTCACAATAAGAGCTTTACATGAAGTAAATGTATATGTGTAAGAAGTTATAGATACCCTGGTGTGTTGGTGTATGTGGAAGAATATCAAAAGACAGAACTGTCAGGGGCCATGTTGGAGAAGCAAAATGACAAACATGTGGCATTTTGACATGAATCAGCAGTTGTGTTGACATTACAATCTCTTGTTCATTTACATGTAGCTCTTAGAGTTTTGTTTTGATCATGACGGGTTTGCTTGGTCCTTCTGTTTCCGTAAATTGTGCTCTGTTTAACTCAAACGCATCAACTTCTTTTGTGGAACGGGCTCACAGGGTTTCCAACTTTAGAGGAGCTGTCCCCTTAACTCACAGTGGACAGACCGGGATACTTAAAACTGCTGAAAGAAGGCTGCCGACGGTAACTGTCACGCACACACGGACACAGAGACATCCCAATGTTTGAGATGACTTCAAAGTTCCAACCATGAGGTGAATGTAATGCCTTTTTAAGCATTAACTGTATAATGTTTCTTGAAGCACAAATTTCCTGTTATTTATCTTTTTTAGATTAAAGACACTGGGATGAGGAGTGACTTGTACACAGAGGTGCAAATAACATGAGTATACACAATTATTGTTCTTTAGTACATATTTGATGTGCTATACTTGAGAAAGCAAATTTTATGCTACTTAATACTTATTTCTACTTCACTATATTACAGAGGGTATATACACTCACTGAGCACTCTCATTAGAAAAACACCTACACCTGCTCCTTCATGCAGTTATCCAATCAGCCAGTCACAAGGCAGCAGTGACACTGCATGGCATCATGGAGACACATGTCAGGAGCTTCAATTAATAGTCACATCAAACATCACAATGGAGGAAAAAGTGCAGCTTCGACTGCAATTTGATTGTTGGTATCGGACTGGTGGATTTGAACCTGGAGATCTCCTGGAATTTTCATGCGCAACATTTTCCAGAATATTTACTCATGTAGCCAAAAAACCAAACATCTTGTGAGCAGCCAGAAACACTTTGTTGATAAGAGGGGTCAGAGGAGAATGGAGTGACTGTTTCCAGAACTCCTAGTCAAATGAGCTACAAAAAAAGAAAACCCCATCGGGTTCTACTCCTATCAGCCAGCAAAAAAACCCAAGGCTGCAGTGAACACAGGCTCATCAACGCTGGACTTTCTGAAGACAGGAAACATGTAGCCTGATCTGATGAATCTGCATTTCAAAGAGGGGAAATCCACAGTATTAGAATGACGTTCCTAATAAAGTACTCAGTGAGTGTATTGTATTTCCTTCTCTACTATCTATCACTTTGTAGGTTGAAATTATGCTGAACACATAAAATAGAATGTACTATGCAAATCAGCAATGCTAAAAAAAATTTTTTAAAGATGAGTAGTAACATAGTAACATCAACTCATCTACACATACCTAATTACCAAGAAAGCTTCTGTAGTAATATTGAAATGGTCCCGTCTCATTTGTATAGCCTGTTTTTCTGTAATTATTTCTCAGTACATAAATTGGAATGTGGGAACGCCTCAACATGATTGAGTCATTTACCTCTGGGGTGTGGCTGAATATACCAATTTCCAGCTGGCCTCTGTATATCTAAAACAGCACCCCACTCTCACGTGATTGGAGTGCTGGACTGGATGTCTGTCCAATCATTGCCAGCAGTTGAAAATCCAATCAGATAGAGGCATATGTAGATACCAATTTGCATACTGAGAAAAACTATACAGAAAAACCAAGTACATGCAAGAGACAGAGAGGGGGGTATGACAACCATTTGTTCCCCAACTTTTTCAAAGTATATTAACAGTGATGTTACGTGTCATCGACTTAAATAATTTTGTAACATAATAGTGAGATAAAAACATTAGAGGAAGATTGAAATGACCTTTCAACCACTGGTATCTTCACAAAGTAAAACAATACAATGACAGCTTGGTTCCTAAGACATGGAGGAATACAGTTTATTAGAGCAAATTCAATAATAAACTTTATGAAAAAAGCTACAACATGAACACTTGGCTTACCAACATCTTAAGTTGATATATTTATATGTATGTACATTTTTGCCTTGTAATGGCATGCTACAAGGACCCTTTAATTATTGAAAACAAAAAAAAGAAAAAGAGGACACAGACGCAGTCAGAAAGCTGTTTCACTCTCCTCCTCTCATTTCACAAGTCACTCTAACAAAAAAAAATCTGCTTTCCGAGCATTATTTCCTACAAATGAAAAGAAGAAGAGAATAATTAGAGAGCTAAAAGGCTTAAATGACATTGCGCTGGTAGGTTCTGTGTCGTCGTGTGTAGCCGCCTCGCAGCCGTCAACGGCCAAACGTAAACACGCCATATGATGACCCACACCGCCGCCGTGACGCTGTGAAGCCCTCTCTGGTTGTTTTAGAAGATTTAAAAGTTGCACAGGTCACAAGTCTGAGTTTGAATACAATTAGGTGGTAGAGAAGAAACTGGACACGCACGCATTTTAAAAAATTTAAATTGCCACAGGGATATAAACAAGACTATAATATACTGATCTTGGAATCAGCAATAATAATAATAATAATAATAATATGGTACGAGTCCACAAGAAGGCTACGACATGTTCCTACGTATTAGAGAGGTCATCTTCTGCCACAGACAGTAGTTTGTATCAACCTTTACAAATCAAACAGGTGAAGCACACAACATCTAGACCCTTCGTGATAATCTCACATCTGGCTGAAATCACACCGAGTAGAAAAAAAATCGGATTTCCAAAGACAACAGCTCAGAGTTCAAAGCTTCTTACAGCTGCAGTGCAGATGCCGGAAAAATCTACCTTGTGAGCAAAAAAAAAATAAATAAGAGCTTAAACACGTTTAAAAGACGAAGAATGGAGTAAAAGACATGGAGGAAAATGTAAACCAGGTTATTGTGGAGTTGGTATGTGATACTCCGAGCATGTTCAGTCAGTTCACTTGTGACCTCATCCTCTGACGGCGGGATGGGGGGGGGGGATTAAGTCCAAATCTGAAACTCCTCCGCCTCTTCATGGAAGTGTCCGTAGCTTTAGACGCGCAGGATCTCCAGGCAGTTGTTGTAGCAGATGGCGATCCAGTCCGGCTGCGTGGAGGCCCACTGCACGTTGTTGATCTCCCCTTCGGCGGTGTAGGCCAGGATGGGATCCTCGATGGCCCGCGGCATCTGCTGGATGTCCCAGATCAGGGCCTGGTGGTCGTCAGCTGAGGGAAGAAGAAGGTGCAGGACGTTAAAAGAAATATTTTAGACTGGAGTAGGGAGCAAGGGACTGTGGGAAATTCAGTTCATCTGAGCGTCTGCCTACCTGCAGTGCAGATGTGACATGAGGAGTGGGGGGCCCAGGCGATGCCGTTAACACAGGCACGGTGGTTGTTCAGGCGAGCCACCGGCGTGCAGGGCACACGCACATCCAGGATGACCACCTATTACGCAGACATATTCGTAAAAGCAAAAAAAAAGAATCTTACTACATTTAGTAGCTGTGCCTTAGAGCTGTTGATTGTATCTTCATCGAGCAGCTTTCCTGGAACTTTTTGAGTATGTACATATGTAACAATTGAGAGTAATTTATTTGATGATTGAGATTAATATCTCGGAGATTATTTTGTCAACTCCAATTTCAACCCTCATGTCAAAGCCAACATCAGAGAAGTTTTTCTAAGTGCACAGAAAAATGGAAATTTGAATATTCTGTTGGTTATCTGTGTTTCAGTCTTCTCTCAAAAAAGCCATAAATAGACTGTTAGGCTGAGAGGATCCACAGCAAACTGACCTCCATGCCGTCCATGGCCATTGTGGCCAGGTAGTTGGGGTCCTGCTTGTTCCAGCAGAGGCGGAGCAGCGGATGGTGCTGGGGGTCCTCATAGATGATGGTGCTGTGTTCCAGGTGCCGCAGGTCAAACATGCGGACGGACCCGTCGGCTCCCACGGAGGCAAACATGTCTCTGCCGCCTCCTGCGCGGCTGAACGCGATGTCATACACCTGTCGAGACGGGAAATTAAACTGAGCATCCCCTCAGGTTGGGTGAGTAAACACACAAGGGCGTCAGACGCAGACAGACCTCTTTGTCGTGAGCGATCAGCTGGGTCTTCACGTGTCCAGAGACCAGGTTGACTCGTCCCAACACCTGACCCGTCTCCAGCCCCCAGATGGTGCAGGTGGTGTCGATGCTGGACGTGCCTGCAGAAAGCGCCATCGCCCTTTTAGAAGCTCACACTTCAAACATTAACGGACAATTGTAACTTTATGTGTAAAGAGGATTTCTTACCCAGGAGATTTGGATCAACTTCATTCCAGTCAAAGGAGGTGAGAGGCGCACAGAAGTCTGAGTTCTTGTTGTTATTCAGCAAACATTCAAGGCGCGTTTCTGTGTCGCTGACCTTCAAGAAAAACGCAAAGGAATGTAGCAGAGAGCAGATTTGTATTACTGAAGCAGTTACACAAATCTTACCTCAAAACACTGACGACTTCATGTTTTTCCCAAATTGGTTCAGTAATTTCCTAAAATAACTGGGCACTGTAGTTTTTAGCACATTTTCATGAAGTCCACACAGTGCATTTGTTGGGGAGTATTTTTAGCTGCAGGTTTCACTCCACTGAGTATTTCCAGCAGCTGAATGGTGTGTGTGACAATGAGTCAAAATAAATTACAGTGGCCATGTTCGTGGTTATGAAGTGATCCAGTGCAATGGTGTGTTGTAAATAGGTTGGACAGAGGAATACGCTTTATGGAGCTTTTGCCACACAGACAGTGGTTGGCCGAACTGTTGTTGTGAATCCGTGTTGGTTTTGGTATTTCTTTGTGATGCGATCACGCTGAACGAAGAAGATGAAAAATACCAGCAGACTCCCTACCCTCCAAATACGCAGGTAGTCTCCACTGGTGGCCAGCAGGTCCGGGTAAACCCCCTTGGTGTCAGGGATCCACATGATCTTGGTGGTGGGGTACGGGTGGTCAAACGTGTTCCTGCAGACAAACTCTGAGCTCTCCTCCTCTAGACCCACCAGCTGAACCTGCGCAGGAGCAAACCCAGAATCTGTTATTTCCACGCGAGCCAAATGTCAGTTTACAGGGCAACGAGGACTGGAAATAGCATTAGCTATATATGGCGTTACCGAGGGACAGACCGATTAAATACGTAAAACGCGCCTGCTGTACATTTACACGGAATTACTTGTTACTTCTGTGTTGATGGGGAATGAAAACAAAACAGTTATTTTATGCATCGGTGCTGCGCAAGACAATTAGCATTAGCATTAGCTCGCTGGCGCTACCATGTTTAGCCTCGATGAATAAATGGCCACATCCACACACTGCGCACCTTGTTGTTGTATTCCTCCACAAAGCTCCCGAGTGCCAGGCGAAAGCGTTTGTCTGGACGGACGCTCCAGTTCATGGCATACACCGTCCATGGCGCCTCGTATTTGTAGATTTCTTTTCTTTTGCCGTGAAGGGACATCCTCCCGAACTGCAGCTAGCACGCTAGCGTTAGCTAACTACGAAATAAGTAGACTTACAGGCAAACGATTACCGGTTACTTTAAAGTAGTAGAACGGGCGTCAGTTGGCTTAGTGATGAATGGCATTTAAATAAACAAGTCTTGTTTTGGAGCAAGATTTCTCACCACTTCACTTAACAAAGAGTGGCATTGCTTCGTTACGTTCTGGAGAAACATAAAGTTACAAGAGAATACAAGAGACTTCCGGTTGTTGCTTTTTATTTTAAAAATAAAATCACCACATTTTTCTTATATTTTAAAAATGTAGTCGAAACAAATCGATAATAATAATAATAATAATAATGATAATAATAATAATAATAATAATAATACTACTACTACTACTACTAATAATAATAATAATATATGTTATATCCAACATTCCCATGTTTATGAAGAGGTTTTTCTTCGTGCGTATGTTGTTTGTCTTTTGATTTGACCAGTCCTGTTTAAAAGAAACACAAATTTAAATTATTATATCATTTTATTAGGTATTTTAACTCAACTTTAACAACTTAATTTGATTTGAATATTATACAGTTACTTTGTAATTGTTGCTTTTCTCATTTGTAAGTACCGCCATATTTTGTTTGTTAGGAAGAAATTCAATATAATAATAAATAAAGAATTGGGGAAACACATGGCTTTCAAATTTCTACGCCATATTTAATATTAGTAACGCCATTCTAAAATGGTCGTAATTGTAGTTATTACCGTAACCACTGGGACGTACTGAAGAGTCATAATCACGCACTTGACAACTGCTTAAGAGCGCCAGTAATGGGAAAACTATATTCAGTCATATGTTAAGATAAACAAGTAGACATTTAGTAGACATACGTAGCAGCAATCCACAAGCAACGATTAAAAAAAATCCATCAAGTACAATAACAAAACGTAACAGTAACTTATTCCTGATATGAATTATAGCTTCTGTTATTACATCATCAAGGTTTGTTTTTTCCAAATAAAATCATTTAACTGTGCTAAAAGTGATGTTCCATAACAAATAGATATCAGATAAATTGAAAACCGTTTCATAATAAGCAGGAAGTGCCTTGAACTGATCAATGTTACATTTTCTTTCATCACAAGTATTTATATTTTAAACCGACAATTTGGACAAGACACGAATTGAAAAGAGGGTGATCATTGATGATACTTTAACCAATCCAAATGAGTGGACAAGAAGTCGAATAAATACAGCCATGAATTTAACTACTGTCAAGCCGGACAAAGTTAGAATATAAAAACTTCCGGTAAATACATTCAAAGTAAAACTTCCAAATTAAGATGAGGTGAACGGCGATTCTGTGGTCACGTGATCTCTGTCGCCGTCGTGATGCCTTTTACTTTGAAAGGTTGTTCCTGTGTTGCGTAGTCTTCTGTTTAACATCACTACAAGGGCAGTTCAGGTTACTTTCGCACAGCCGTTGGCCGTAGTCATTCTCAAGGTAAAATGACATGGTTATTTTGTTCATTCGGGCTTTTTAATACGTCTTATTTTCCAAGCCCTGTTAAAGAGGGAAAAAAATCGCCATCTGTTCAGGATCATAGGTTGGTTGCTAGCAACAAGGTGCCATGCTACTTAGCTACCGTTAGCATGCTAATGCCAGATTTGCTAACAGCTAATAATGAGTGAGTGGGCGCTGGGGGGGATGGGTCGGCCACCGTGATATGATTACGGCTTATGGGTTAGTCCTACTTAAGTCATGTACATAGTGTTAGTTTTGACTCGAGTGCCACTGCAAAAACACAGAAAGCCAAACATAGCCCGTCATTTTAGTCCCTTAGCATGAGTGTCGCAAGGTTTGGCTCGTTGGCTAAAGTTAGTTGCGCTAGCGTCGGGTTTCTGGTCGATTATTTACCCGATTCAACCACATATGGCACGGCTTCTTAAGCCTGAACTTAGCCCGCACCTTTCCCCGGCATTGCCACACTGTGTCACCGAAATGTTGTGTTTTGTTTTTATATTTCCTTAACCCTTTTTATCATTCATATTGTGACAGCACAGGGAAGTGGCACACGAGAGCTCCTTTTAATTCAAAGTCATTGTGTGCTAGTTAGTCTCGGTCCGTAGAGATATCCTTCTCTTTGGGGTTCATCACGTGAGTGGCCACTTGGTGAGCAGGGACCGGTTGGTTACGGTGCAATGGACCCGTTTAACTGTCGCTGCCAGAGGCCGAGTTTGGACTAATACTGTTGTAAAATGTTACAAGCCTCCTTTCAGTGATCAACTGCAGTACAGTGCAATGCTCATCAAACCGAATAGACTTATACCATGTAATTCTTCCAAGTGCCCTATAGTCGCCTAAATCTCTAGATAATCCCTTGCCCGTTGCAACATGTACTAGTTGACAAATTTCTAATTTGACTTCTTCGCCTTTCACTTCCTCTTCTACTTGTATCTTTCACTTTAAACTTGCATATCTGACCTTCCCTGTTGCTTCTTAAACCGCCCTTATTTTCAGGTTTTCCAGTCTTCTGCATCAACTCTTTCCCACACCTGTGCAGGTGCCACCATGCGAAGTGCGTATCTCCTCCTGATACCCGCACTGCTGCTCCTCCTGGCCTTCCCTGTCTCCAGGGGGCGTTACAACGATGACTTCGATGACGGCGAGGACCTCGCGGACTTCGACGACAACGACTTTGCTGAGTTTGAGGACATGAACGACGATCTGGCAGCTGAGGCGGAAACGGCCCCTCCGCCTCGCGTCTCGCCGTCCTCGCAGCCTGAAGAGGATGAAGATGAGGATGAAGCCACCGTCGAACTGGAGGACGGCCAGGATGGTTTTGAGGACTCAGAGACACAGGTATAGTGATTTGTGCAAGCAGAGTTTCCATAAGCAATAATTTTTCAGTATTAACGGTATTTTATTGCTCTATTCAGAATCAAAGCAAAGCTACTTCAGTTTCATGTTTCCACAGGATCAAGACTTATACAGCAAATATGACCAGGAGGAGTTTGAGGGGATTGGAGAGGTGGAGAAAACCGGCCACTCCATGAAGGACCCCCTCATAATTCACACGGTAAGCTGCTAAAATCTTCTCAGAAGTGAGTTTCACACAGTCTTCCGCTGATTGTGGTCTGCCTCGGCTGTGAATGTGCACAAAATTTCTTTATATTTTCCCTTAAATGTCTTTTTGGGCATGCTGCACTATAAATATAGGTGTTTTTTAATGAAAATGGCTGCAGGAGGTTGCTGTAAGCAAATTAAAGCAGGCGAAATGCAAATTACTCCACTCTTGAATGTTGTTGTTTTAAGTAGGAGTCACATAATTTGCATCAAGCGTTGCGATGGAAGCTTAACAATGGCAACACTGCCACCGTAGCCTCGAGCAACTGACGGCTTTTCAGCCCAAATTACCATCACTGTAGTCCCACTGATACTGAGGTCCGCCTGCTGTTTCTCTGTAGGTTCCTGCACATCTGCAGAACAGCTGGGAGAGCTACTACATGGAGATCCTGATGGTGACCGGCCTGTTGGCCTACATCATGAACTATATCATCGGCAAGAACAAAAACAGCCGCCTCGCGCACGCCTGGTTCAACTCGCACAGAGAACTTCTGGAGAGCAACTTTGCACTCGTGGGTGAGTTCTTCCTCCTCTCCTTCGGCGAGTTGTGTCGATGGAAGAAGGCAAATGCGTCAGACGGTGGCGGTCAGGTCGATCTCGCGGTAAATTTCAGTCATTTGTATGTTAAGGTGACGACGGCACCAGTAAAGAAGCGGTGAGCACGGGCAAGCTGAATCAGGAAAACGAACACATCTACAACCTGTGGTGCTCTGGACGCGTGTGCTGCGAAGGCATGCTGATCCAACTCAAGGTACGGGCCATCGGTGCGTTACAATGTGGTGGTGGTGGTGGTGTTGTTGCCCGTGTGCACTGTTAAGTACAGAGTCACGCATTATATTTTGTGTTCCGCTGCAGTTTCTCAAGAGGCAGGACCTGCTGAACGTCCTGGCCAGGATGATGAGGCCTGCCTGTGACCAAGTGGTGTGTGCCAGTCAAACAGCCATTTAAATCAGCTTGTTTCAGTACTGAACTATATAACAAGTATTGTGGTTACAACCTTTTCTTGTCGTTTTGTAGCAAATCAAAGTTACTCTTAATGACGAGGACATGGACACTTTTGTGTTTGCGGTGGGCACCAAGAAGGCCATGGCCAGACTTCAGAAGGAGATGCAGGACTTGGTAAATATCCTCTATGACTTTTGTTCATCACTGTGATGTCACCACACAAATAGATTTATTTTTGTTCCACCTGTTTCATTATTAGAATCACATCATTTTGCACGGCCACGATTCTTCTTCTTTTCCCACAGAGTGAGTTCTGCGGTGACAAGCCTAAGTCTGGGGCAAGTACGGCCTCCCAGACTCCCTGGCTATTCTTAGTGAGATGGGCGAGGTCACGGATGGAGTGATGGACAACAAGGTAAAGTCTGGCTTTTTTTTTTTTTCCTCATGCCTCACCTACAGTATTATAATAAAAAGTAAGTGACTTTGGCCTTAAACAGCTTCCTCCCTTGGATGCATCTCTTTCATTGCAACTTTGTCTTTGGATCCCAAAATTTTCAGATGGTGCATTATATCACCAACCACGCCGACAAGATCGAGTCCATCCATTTCTCGGACCAATTTTCTGGTCCAAAAGTTATGCAAGAGTAAGTATTTACTTACTTAATGAAGTGTTTTCTTATTTTCTGTGTGGCATTAACAGTTCCTGTGTCGTCTTTCAGGGAGGGTCAGCCCTTAAAGCTGCCTGAGACCAAGAAGACGCTGCTGTTTACATTCAATGGTGAGCGTTTTGTCTCTCCTATTATCTTAAAAAAGAACTTGACGATACACCAGAAATTCAATGCGACTGATTTGTTTTGTATGTACGGAATGTTTCTGATGTGCGTGTAGTGCCTGGCATGGGCAACACCTCTCCCAAAGACATGGACACTCTGCTTCCTCTCATGAACATGGTGATCTACAGCATCGACAAAGTCAAGAAGCTCCGCCTCAACAGAGAGGTGAGCAGGATTCAAACGCTCCCAAGCGATCGCCCGCTTCTTTGCCGTATTTGGAGGTTTTAGGTTAGAAATTTCGAATGCACCCGTGGCTCACTTTGCGGTCCCCCGCATGTTTAGGGCAAGCAGAAAGCTGACAGAAACCGTGCCCGGGTGGAGGAGAACTTCCTGAAGCAGACTCACGCTCAGCGCCAGGAGGCGGCCCAGACTCGCCGGGAGGAGAAGAAGAGAGCTGAGAAGGAGAGGATCATGAACGAGGAGGATCCTGAGAGACAGCGTCGTCTGGAGGTCGGGATTAGGGAACCCCATCAAAAAACATTTAAAGCCGAGAAATAGTCTTGAACCCAACCTCCTGTTGAAAAGCTTATTTCTATTTTGACACATTATTGTGCTGATTAAACTAATGACACAACAAGTAAATTAATGAACTTTAGAGATGCTGGTCGGTGGATTTTGTTAACTTTTGAGCAGAGCAAACCGGCTGCTGGCTCCACATTTAGCCTACAAACATGAGGCTGGTGTTAATCTCCTCACCTTAAATAAATAAGGGAATAAACATAACAGAATAAACAGTCAAACCATTTAACTGTTTTCAGAGAAACCCATTCTCACTGTTAGATTTTGTGTCTTACATATGTCATTTCCTCCTTCAGGAAGCCGCCCAGCGACGTGAGCAGAAGAAGATTGAGAAGAAGCAGATGAAGATGAAGCAGATCAAGGTGAAAGCCATGTGAAACACTACCACTAACGCGGGGTTGAACAGGGACAGGGCTTGGCTCAGTTTTCTCCAGCTTCTCTCGCCACACCCATGGCTCACAGTCGCTCCAGCTCCAAACAGACATCCCGTGCCTGTGGGTGCGTCAAAGCTTCGCTGTTTGTGTCACCACCTGCTCCATTCGGTGCGGCTAAACCTTAACGACTGCGATCGAACTGTCTGCGTCAGATCAGAGGGACTGTCTCACTGTCAAATCTGTGGATACATTTTGCACCGTGACATTTTTCCCTTTTTTTTTCTGTAAAACTGTCTTCTCAAAATGCTCCGTTTTGAAAGCGGCGTAGCTCGGTGAGCTTTTTAAACTCCATGCGCTGGGAAGAAACACACTGTTTGGTGTCGTCGAGCCACATTTTTAAGAGGAATGAAAACATTGCTGTTTCGTTTGAAATTTATTCACATTAATATAATCTTAAATGATAATATCAGAAATTTTATTTTATATCTGCTGTGACTTTGGTCTCTCGCAGGCTGTTTCTAATGAATATCTGAGCAAACATAATAAAGTTCACTGTGGAGTCTGTTGGAAAACTGTGTCTGTTGTTTGTCTCTAACTGTACATTTCAAGCAATTGGTTTTGATCAGAAGATGAGTTTCCAAACTGTGACCTGTGGGTCATAAAATAGTAGTGTACAGTGTAGAAGCTGATACACAGACTGTCTTGGCATCAGTAGTCGAAAGAGTGAGGGTCTATAAAGGGCAGCAGAATGGGTGAGGCTGAATGCTAAATTTAACTTATAGATTGTGTCAGCAGTCTCTGAACTAGATTTGGTTACATCGGTGTGGTCGTCTCTTGACACGCTGAAATACGTGTATAATAATAACCCTCTTTAGTCAGAAGTGTTTTATATTGTAAGTCTCATATGACAAAACCTGTGATTTTTATGGGAAATATGAAAAATTTTCCACGGTATCTTAAAAAATCATGTAATTCTTTGACAAAATTAATAACACAAATACAGTTTTAGAAGTAACTAAGGAAAAATCAATATATTGGATGAACTGTATTTAGTGCAGGTGTTTTACATAGGATTATTAAACTGCAAAGTATGATGGTGTCCACTTGTTGTAATCTGCAGTTCTAGTGGAGCAGATGACACCGTGTCATGTACTTCTGGTTATGGCACACATATACACCAGTTCATTAAATACACCTACCTGAAATTAGAGCAGCTGAGGGTAATTTGACTTTTATATCAGTGGGTGATGAATCAAGAAGTGTCCTTTTTTCAGTAATTTATACCCATTTATTCATATTCACAGTTTACAAATACTTCATTTCTGTCTACCTATACTTGTTTGACTCAGTTTTCCACATCTAATAGTAACCAAACACAAAATTTTGCTGTAGGGCATTTGGAGGGTTGTACATAGTAAAGCAGTAGTGGGAATCAGTTGCTATATTTTAGTACAGTTTTGAGGCAATTAATTCCTAGTACTATTAATAAAATAATAAAATATGTCATTATAAAATACTGACAGGGTATACTTTTCTGTTTAATGACCATGTTTACTTTTGACCCTTTGAGTACCTTTAGTTGATAAAACTAATGCATTTTTACTTGATAAAAATTTTGATTCATTACTTGTGATGGAGTATATTTATACTGTGGTAGTACTTCTTTTACTTAAAGAATATGAACACTTCTCCCAGCATTGCAAAAATCATGTCTGCTCTATATCTATAATAACATATATAATATATAATCGCAATTACTATTAATACGTAAATAATAAATATTCTAAATATTTGTCTGCTGTATATTAAGTATTAAAACTGTTAACTATTTGGTTAATAAATTGGATCAACTGTATCATTATTTTGAAACTGTGTTGTCCTAGATCAGCCTTTAGGGGGCGCGTTGATCCCATAGCTCGGCTTGAGTTTGTATCAGCAGATTCAAACATTTCTTTCAACTATATTAATTGAACCAGAAATAAATTTATTAATTTGTTAATTTGAGTACATACGCTTTTTAATTTCTAAAATTGCATTTTAATGTGGATATATGGGCATTCCTGCAGTAGTCTGTGTGGAAGAAAGTGCCGGTCAGAATTCTAGGGCTGCATTCACATTCACTGATGGAGAACAGGCGAGGCTTTCAGGTTGGTTACGCGATGGCCGCTCTCTCATCAATGTTGGGGTTTTAACGCAAAAACAATGGCTTCGGCGCTCGGAGAGGCGCGTTATTGTGTTCACTAGCTACCGGAATGATAGCGGCGTTGTTTTAGTTGGTCGGTATTGTTTTAACGCGGAGTCGGAGGTGTCCCGTTTCTGTTCGGGACTCAGTGTTTTTCTTGTTCGTCTCCCGGGCCTGGCCGCAGCTGCCTACACTGTAGCGGCGGGTTGCTACTTTCGGATGAGCGGGCACTAGCTCTCCAAGAGGTGGGGTCTGAATTTGAGCAAACGTGAGGCAAAGCAAGTCATCGGAGCAGCCAAGAGACATGCATAACACGAATGCCACTCATAAAACGCAATTGTTGTGGTCGGAGGGTCACTAAGATCAGTTTTGACTCCTAACTTCATGTTCTTGCTAGCTAGCATTAGCCGACGGTAGCGTTAACTTGCTAAAGCGAGATGGCACAATTAATTTATCATCAGTTGGCGTTATCTAACTTCAGAGCTATCGGTAATGCTGCTTTTACGTTGTAATTTCGGAACCCGAATTAAAGTGTGCTTAGCGGGAAACCAGTGGTGACGCTGGTTAACGGTTTCTTTGCATTTTGTTGGTGCACATTAACGTTTGCTAGCAGCAGGTTGCTAGCCGAACTAACTGCTCAGTGACGCAACGCTGGTCATTGTTTTGACAGCACGCAACATCTTAGCCGAGGATTATTATTCTGTTTAAGTACATTTTTTTCTCTGTTTAGAAAACTACTATCACCGGGTACTAGTCATAGAGGTTAATGTTTGGCTAACTGATGTGACGCAGCTCGTCGTTTTGTTACCATACAAAGTATCGAGAGCCAGCGGCCAGATATACTTTATCTGTAATTACTGCACCATTTCAGATCAGTGTGGCTTCACCACGCATCTTTTTTGCTGAAGCTTCGCCCCCTTGCTGATGGTTCTGATGTGGTTCTTGTCCCCAAACAGTGGCTACTGCACTGTCTAAAATATTGTTTTTCCTGTGGCACTCAGTTGTAGGATGGATCCAGACAGTGGGGCAGATACACAGAAAGCTGTCAGTTTGCAGTGGAAGAGCTACAAACTCGTCCAGGATCCTGCTGTTAGGCGAGTCGCCCAGAAAATCTACAGATACGATGGAGTGCATTTCAGTGTGCCAGTGAGTTGGGTTTCCAGGTTTTTTTCTCCCTCCATAATTTGTGAATGTGTGTCTGACCATGCATCTTTGGACTGCAACCTGTATTATTACTTTCCAGGACTCTGGATTTCCTCCTGTGGGTGAACTGCGTGACCCTAGACCCCGGAGGCTATGGTCCAGGTATACAGAACTTTCCCTGCCAGTGCCGAAGTTTAAGGTGAGAATAGCCGGTCAGCATTCATTCCACACGTGTCAGTTGCTTCATTTCTTAGAATCACTGCATGTGCTCCCTGATCTTCTTGTTTTCGATTACAGCTTGATGAGTTCTACGTGGGTCCCATACCTCTCAAGGAGGTGACCTTTGCTAGACTCAATGACAACATCAAGGAGCCCTTCTTGGCAGAAATGTGTGCCAAGTTTGGTGAGGTGGAGGAGATGGAGATCCTGTTTCACCCCAAGACCAGGAAACACTTGGGCCTGGCCAGGGTGTTGTTCACCAGCACCAGAGGAGCCAAGGACACAGTCAAGCATTTGCACAACACCTCTGTCATGGGTAACATCATTCATGCTCAGCTGGATATAAAGGGTAAGCTAATACACCTCATTTGAGGCTCCTTTAATGTATGAGCAGGTTGTGATCATTCTATCTCTGATTTTCAGCCTTTGATCGAGATTTTCGATTTTTATGTGTCCTTCAGAACAAATTGAAACACTCTGACCTATAATTGACCTATATTGCGTTGCTTGATATTTGCATATTGAACTAAAAAGCAACCAGAGAGTGTATACCTCCCTGAGGCTGCATAATCCTCTACATTTATTATTGTAATAACTGAGACAAATTAGGTGAAATACCATACGAGAGGATATGTATGTCAGTTTTTCATTTCATTCAAGAAAGAGCTGAGTTTTGTAAGAAATATTTAAAATGTTTAATAATGTCCTATTTTGCAAGTCTTCTGTTTGCACCTTTACCCACATTTGTGCTAAAAAAGAGTCACTTGTTACCTCCCACAATGCCCCACTTTAATCAGAATCTTGTAACCATATCATGGAATGTCCTGCGGACTTTCACAGGCTGACAAACAAATGAAACCAAAAAACATATATTAGTCTCTTGGTGGTGGTTAAGCCTTTTGAGGTATGTCTTGATGCAGTTGATATCCGCGCTGAGCTCATTCCGCAGTCGTATTTATCTGTGTCTGACTTTTGCGTCTCATCCAGGCCAGCAGAGGCAGAAGTATTACGACCTGATCGTAAATGGGTCCTACACTCCTCAGACTGTGCCCCTGGGAGGCAAGGCTTTGACAGACAGGCTCCAGCCTCAGGCCCCAACACAGCCACAGCCTGACACGGTATTTCATGACTGCCACTTCGGTTGTTTAATATGCGAATGGATTTTAAGATGCATTGTAGTGTTTTATCAAAATGGTTGTCAGTTGCACGCTGAGGCAGATTAAGTGTAGTTATAGAGTGAGAAAAGACATTTGCTAAATTCAAATATATTTTTCCTCCTCCTGCGCAGTCATCAGAAATCAGACGGAGGCTCTCCAGTGAGCTCGCGGTGTTGGCGGCAGGCGTCCAGGCCCTCACATCAGGGAGCGCTACGCCCTGTTCCGTGGACACCGGCTTCAGTGAACAGCGTCTGGACACGCCCCCCTCCACCATATCCGGCCCCTTCACCCCAGGCTCCTCTGCCTCGGCTCAGAGTGGCGGAGGAACACCTTACAGCTCCAGATCTGGGACTCCTTTCTCCCAAGACTCGGGCTACACCGGTGGCAGGTTAGTTGTCCACATCTATCATATGGACAGTCACACGTCTTCAGTTCGTTGAATGAGGAAACCCAGATCCCTCCGTCCAAGCTGAGACACTCAACATCATCTGTACATTATCACACATCATAATGTTACTCTTGCCTTGGTCCACAAAATCATATTTTAAAATCTTCCTCATTTGCCTTTTGCAGGCATACCGGCTACAACACTGGCACACTGGGCAGCGGCTACCCTCCCCAGGACATGTTACCTTCCTCCTCCTCATCCTCTGCAGTCTCATCCACAGTGGGGGGATACAAAGTGTCCCGCTACTCTGAGGATGCACAGGAACCCTCAGTGTATCATCGAGGTCGCCCTATGTACCCCCCAACCACATCATACCGTCCCAACGAGCCGCCGTGCTATCCCCCGTACCCGAATGTAGGAGGGCCTGGGCCGCACATGGCGCACCACTCCTCAATGCCTCCGCCGCCCCTCGCCAACCAATATGATCAGCCCCCAGCGTCAGACAGGGAGCGGGACCGTGACAGAGACTCAGGGGGGCGCTACGGGGCCGGGGGGATCGGCTCCAGGAGGTCGTCTTACCACCACCAGCAGGACACAAACTCTTCCTCAAAGTACCATTCCCATCACTCTCATCACCACTCGGACCGCAGGGAGGACAGGGGGTACCGGCGAGACAGCCTGGGCTCCCGGTCAGGCGACCATAGCCACCAGAGACACCGCAACCACCACCATTCTCACAACCACCACGGCAGCGGCAGCCGCAGAAGGAGCAGCCACGACCGGGACAGGGACCGAGACCGAGATCGGGACAGAGACCGAGATAGAGACAGGGACAGGGACAGAGACAGTGACTACTCCAACAGCTCTGACCCCAGATACAATTCCAACTCCTACCGCTCTTCCTCTAACAGCATGTCTCCCCCCCCCTCATCATACTCCGCGTACTCTTCCTCCAAAGAGCCGGCCCCAGCCCCGCCTCAGGGATTGGACGTTTCCAGCCGTCAAGGGGGCACAAGCCTCGCAGAGAGGGGCGCTCCGCCCCCGGCCGGTGGTGACAAAGACTATCACGCTGGTCACCACAGTGCTCTGCCTCCACCTCCGCCACCCCCGCCGCCCCTCCCGCCAGCCTCTGTCATTGCAGCAGCTGTAGCCGAGACATTTGGAACAATGGACTTCAGCCAGGACAGTCCGGCCCATGAAGAGCAGTGGACAAAGCCCAAACGCCGTCCCAGCACCCCACCTGCACCCCCGAAGACACCCCCGCCTTCCTCCCCACCCCACCCCTCCATCTCCTCCTCCTCTGCCTCCCCTTCATCCACCTCGCTTCCCCATCACATCCCATCGTCCTCCGGCTCCCCGCCACCTCCCCAACGCGACTCCTCTTCACCAGAGCCAGATTCCACCAATGAGAGTCTGCCGTTCGTGTACCACAGCAGCAGCCTCGACTCTCGTATTGAGATGCTCCTGAAGGAGCAGAAGGCAAAATTTTCTTTCCTCGCCTCTGATGAGGAAGACGAGGAAGACAGGAAAGAGGAGAAGCAGAGGGGCACGCGCGGGGAGCGAGGAGAGCGCAGGGGCGGGACGGGCGATGCGACGGGGGAGCACGCGGCTGGTAATCAGGTGGCGGACGGTGGGGATAAGGACCACAGGAGGAAAGGGGAAAGAGACAGAGACAGCCACAGAGGAAGGAAAAGGGGAAAGGGCGGAGACGGCAGGAAAAGTCCCACTGTCGTTAACGAAACCACACCATCCTCATCCACTTATTCTCCACACGTCCCGCCGCCGGAGGAGCCCCAGGCCCAGGTCGGCCCCGCTGGGCCTGCAGCTCTGCAGGACGAGTCTTCACAGGCTGGATCTGCTGACACGCGCAGCAGGACCGGAGCACACACACCACCTTATAACGGGCAGAGTCAGGTGAGATCGGTACAACAGACTTAAAACTTCAGGGTTCAAAACACCGGCTCTCAGCTGCACTGGATGTGCTGACCAATTAAATATACTCTGTTCTAGATCATGTTGTATAAGCAGTGCTGATGTTGTATGTAGGCCAAGAGGCAGCTTATATACAGTGAAGGGGAGAAGAGCCTCTACCTGGTGCCTTTATATTTAATCTCTTCAAATTCTTCATGATGCTTCAGGGGCAGAAGTCCATAGAATTCACATGTCAGGCACTCACAAATTCTCTCCTTGCATTTCTATTTTTAATAAATGATCGGAACAGTCCAGGGCAGGCGCAAACGTTTCAGGCTCTGCCTTCCTCACAGGGTGTGTTATCCAACGTTCTCAGAGATAACTCTGACCATGACTCCACCTCTCTGTGACCGCAACTCGTCAGCCCAGGTCGGCATATAGGAACATACAGGCAGCTTCATTGTGTTTTTATGCACTGTGGTTTCAATATTGATTGGATAACATTGGTCAGAAGCCCATCGCTGTGGTTAAAGCAACTCAGACAAGAGAGAGATTTATATTTACAGTAGACACGCCCACAAGAAAATGCACATATATGACCCTGTGAACAAAAAGTCTAACAGATAACATCCTGGGTACAAACAGGATACAAAATACATCGTGTACTTTTTGTTTTTTGTGTAATTTCACCATGTTGTTTGTCTTGTGGTTATGTCATTAAGGTTTTCCTGCTGTACACTCTCCATTTTTGCAGCCCCACTTTTGAGTGTGGTTATCACTGTGGTGCTTAAACACAAGGGTGATTTCTCGAGTTAAAACAGTACACTCCCTGTTTTCTTTCAGTCCTCCCCTCATTCCTCGGGGGAAGACATGGAGATATCAGACGAGGAGGAGGAGGAGGAGACTCCCATCACAACGGTGACCGCCCACCAGCCCCCAGTCGCCTCAGGTTCCTCGCCCTCTTCGTCCCAGGCCGCCATGCCTTCGCAAACGGCTGACCCCTCCTCTTCGCCCCCGCCCATCTCGGACTCTGCACAGCACTTTGGCACCTCCATGCACCCTCCCATGCCCTCCTACCCGCCCCATTTGCCTCCCCCACCTCCCCCTGGTTATTCCCTCCAGCCCCCGCCTCCCCCGGGGATCCCTCCCCTTCCCCACATGGAGCTGCACCCTGAATATCCTCCTCCCATGCCCCATCACATGTATGACTATGCCACCTCCATGGAGCTGATGAACCAGTACAGCGGCGGAGCTCCCATGTCCTTCCAAATGCAGACCCACATGCTGAGTCGCCTGCACCAGCTGCGCGTGTCGTCGACCAACGGCACCGCGGGCCCCGGCGAGGCGGCCACCGCGGACTACTCCTCCTACCATCTCCACTCCATGCCGCCGCCCCACACACACCACCCCTACATGGACCAAGAGGGGAGCGGGGCGGGCGCTCACTACGACCAGGACCACCGCTACCTGCCCCCTCACATGCCTTACCCCTACGCCGACCCCCACAGCACTCAGATCCCGCCCCCTCCACACCACAGCATCCCGCCTCCGCACACGGGCTGGCCGCCGCACGTCTTGCCACCGCACTACCCCTCGTACATGCCCCCGCCCGGCTACAGCACCATACTGCCCGAGGATGGAGAGGAGTTCCGGGCTCCCGGGGAGGAGTTGCCCATTCTGACTGAGAATCCCCACGAGGCCACAGTGCAGATGGTCCTAGCCAATCTGATCCAGGAAATGAAGAACATCATGCAGAGGGACCTGAATCGCAAGATGGTGGAGAACGTCGCGTTTGCCACCTTTGACGAGTGGTGGGATAGGAAGGAGACCAAGGCCAAGGTAAGAAAGAGTCATCACAACAGGACAACGTTGTCTTTTAAGCATCCTGTTTTGATTTTGGAATGAAAGTAAGAAATACTGCTGCTGCTTTATCCACTTTCTGTAGTTATATTAAAACAGGATTTGTTTTATTCGACTCTGGTTTTACTTCAGGCTGATTGTATGATCAAAGAGTCCTCGTGTACTTTGTTGCCATAAATTGTGCTTTTTTTTCCAGTTTCAATTTAAAAAGATATCTCACTGCATCTCAGCCTCCTGTAACTAACAGAGATGTTTTGTTTTCCAAAGATGGAACCTTATAACGTCTCGCTGCTGCCAGCTGTAGTGATGTGATCCTTGTTAATACTGGTGGAAATAAAACAGGAACAGAGGTTTGTGATAGATCTTTTTAAATTGTAAATGTGTTCCTTTCCCAGCCTTTCCAGACAATGGTCCGGGGGGTGTCTGCCTTACGGGATGATGAGAAGAAAGAGGAGAAGGTCAACCGTCCGCGGGAGCCTCTCATGTCTCTGGTGGACTGGGCAAAGAGCGGCGGCGTGGAGGGCTTTTCTCTCCGAGGAGCGCTGCGACTGCCGTCCTTCAAGGTAAAAGCACAACACCGCAGCAAAGCTGTGACTCTGTCTCACCCACTGGGATTTGATAAATGAATACATATACAGTGAGGTCCAAATGTCTGCTACCCCATAAAAAATCTGTAATCCTTTCAAAGAAACCTGGAAAAAATCAGATGGTCTGAGGATTGAGAGAAATTTAAAAACAACAAAAAGAACTTAGTCAACATTTGTAGGGCAGCAGTCAATTTTAAGCCAATTTGGAGCATTGACTCACTTAACACCTTTTGTACAAAAGTCAGATTTCCTGGAGTTGCATCCTTTCCATTGAAGCTTGTGTTCAGATAACGTTCAGGTGGATCTGATCTGCTCATCAAAGGCTCGGTCAAGGAACTCAGCCTGAAATGCAAATCATTGCTTAACTAAGTGAAACTGTCAGGAGTCAAATCGCTATTCTCAGCGTTCAATCAAATCATGGTTCAAATAAAAGTCTCCAAAAGGGGGGGGCTGTGCGTGGAACTCTAAAAGGCCTTGTCGGATCCAAAAAGTCATTGTTTCAAAGCACAATCAGGCAGAGCGAACGTGATCAGACCATCTGATGATTTGGCCAAATAAAGATCTCAAGACTTCAATCAGCACAAGTAATGTCAAAAAGAAGGCTGGTCTTGTATCTAGTTTCCAAACCGCTTCTCAGGAGGGGAAACAAGGCCAAATGCTCGGGGCGGGGCAGAGGAATACCAACATTTCACAGCGGATGACTGTCCTCTTTACTGATCAAGCCATGTTATACAATTATGGTGGTAACAGAAGGGTGTGCTGGCTGTAAGGAGATGAAGATCTCGCTGTATATGAAACCCGAAACATTGTGGTTCGGAGAATTCAGGTCTGGAGGTGTTTGCCAACTCTGGAGTTGGACTCCTTCATCGAACAGACTACACGCTGAGCAAGAAGCACCGCTCCCTTCTTCAGAGACATGCTGTACCAGACGCATCGTTTCATGTCGATTTGATTCAAGTTGAGAAATGTGGGCAACATTCCGTTAAATGTTGTGATATCACCTTATAAAAAAGACACAACAGTTTCAGTCAACGATGACAAAATATGTGTCCGCTTGCGCAGGTGAAGAGGAAAGAACCTCAGGAGCTCGAAGAGGGAGACATGAAGAGGCCGCGACCCTCGACCCCGCCCTGACGAGGATGACGAAGGTTCGCTGAGCTCGCGGTGAAAGTTTTTGGGGGGAATGAGCGGGCCTGCTGTGTATGACCCTGTATGAAACTGTCGCTTTGTCCCCAGCTGCCGACGGGAGAATGCCAGAGGCGGACCGGCACGGAGCCGAAAGGGACAACAAGAGGAGGAAAAAGAAGCCGAGGAATCGGAAACCTTGGGAGCTCGACAGCGAAGGAGAGGAAACGTCAGACGGCTCCTCTACCGAAAAGGTGTGTTCTTTTTGAAATTCAGACCAACGGCATCAGTAAAAAAAACATCCTGCCAACGGCCAATTAACCGTGATATGAATTAAAATCCATGTTGATTTAATCTGAACATGATTGACAGCCAGATGGCAGCATTTCACTGTGATCTCTTCTGATTATGTGCAGGATGACGAGGAAGAAGATGAAAGTGAAAAGGAGTCTGATGGTAAATCACAATTACTCTAATCCAATAGCTGTGTGTTTAGCATATTTCCGTTCAGTCAAAGCAGTTGTCATACTCGCATACTTTTTTTTTTTTTTTTTTTTTGTAGACGACGCCCTTAGTGCCGATAGTGACGATGAGAGCCTCTCCTCATCATCAGACGGGTCTTCCTCTTCGGCATCCTCATCCTCCTCGTCCTCTGAAGATGAGGATGATGAGGAAGGGGAGAGGGCCGGGAGCGAAGGGCTGGACACCATGGATGAGTCGACCATGGACAGCACAACAGAGAAAGGGGACAGGTATGAAGCTCAGGGTCGACTCTTTCTTATTTTTTCCGGCACCGCTGAGAGAGCCCGAGCCCGGCACGTTTTGTCAGCATCACATAATTAAATGATGTCATCACCTCATTACTGCTGGCTCCAACTTATTGGGTTTTGTTTTCTCAGGGAGAATAACGCAGCTGCTGTTTCAAAGGCCGAGGTCAAAACAGGTGAGTCCCAAATCCTCGTCCGCACTCACAAACGCAAATGAAACTAATGCAAAAGAAAAAACAAAAGAGGTTGCCATCATCCACCAGCCATGGATACAGGGTAACCAGTTCACTGAAGGTTGCAGAAAGCGCGTGTAACACACTCTGCACTGTTGCTACAGCTGAGGAAACATCTACCACAAGCAAATAGCAAGACGGCTTACGCAGAGTGCGCCGTGTTTAATTTGGACTCTGAACATTCATATTTCTCTCAGGTGAAGCCAAGGACAGCAAGGCGGACACAACAACAGCGCAGAGCAAGCGGCCCCCGTCTCCGCCGTACCCGCGCCCTTCGTCCCCCATCGTTCTCTTGCCCCCTCTCAAGAAACGCAGGAAAACCGTCTCCTTCTCCACGGATGAGAACGACGCCAAACTGCAGCTGCCGGCCGCCACGCTGTCTCCATCCCCCTCGCAAGCGGAGGGTGAATCTGCGTTCTTCTCTCCCGGCAGGCCCCCGGACTTTCCCTCCATCGCCGGGCAGACCCACTCGCCCCGTCCCGCTCAGGGCATCCAGCTGCTCCCCTTTGCCTCAAAACCAGGGGAAGGCAACGCCCTCATCGTGCCCCCCGCTGGACGAACTCAAGATGCCGACGATTCCAAAAAGGGACCCTCTCTCTCTCCGCAGACCACCCCCGTCAAATCCCCCGGCAAGCGGGGCGCGGGTAAGGACTCCCCCAAGTCTCCCGCCCCGCCTGTCATGGTGTGCCGCACTGTGCAGAACCTGCCGTTGGATCACGCGTCCATGTGCAGGATGGCCTTCGAGGAGGCCCCCCCTCCGCCCCCCTCTAATAAACGGGCCAGGGGCAGACCTCGGACGACCAGCTTGTCCGCCTCGTCCTGCCACTCTCTCAGAGAGGAAGACGAGGACGAGGATGAGAACGAGCAGAGGTTAAGGCTCAGAGAGCAGCTGGGGGCGTCCAGCCTCCTGCAGCTGGCCTCCGCTTCAGCCACCGACCTGTCTGTGTTGGCTGACGTGGCCTTGAAATTGGAACCCGATGCCGGGGACTCGGAGGAGACAGAGACGTCCGATGAGGCAGAGGAGCAGAAGATGGAGGAGGATCTCTTCTCCCCAGAGTCACTGGCCCTGGTTATGAACCCAGAGGGCATCGTTGTCCTGATGGAGCACAACTACTGCAAGCCCCCTGTTCTCCCAGCACCACCCAGTACCAAAAGGACTTCCTCCAGGCAAGACTCTTCTGTCTTGCTCCCCGCAGACCTCAACGCTATTTCCGGGGTGCTTGAAGCACCAGAGGAGGTCATCGGAGAGGCGCTGACATCCAGGGGAGACGCAGGAGAATGCCTGTCTGCGATGGGAGTGCCCTTCGAGTCCGAGGACGCGGGCCAGGTCGGCGGCCGCGCCTCCGCCGTCGAAGAAGAAGAGTGCACTCGGCAAGGGTTTCGAACACGAGAAGGACGAGAGCAAAAAGAGGAGGAGGAAAGACAAAGAAAACCTGGAGGTTCATCACGCCAAAAAGCAGGAGCAGCCAGGCAGGAAACAGAAGAAGCGGAAACTGGAGGTAGGTGGCACTTTGCTGGGTCCCTTCCTGTGGATGACGGTGGGTGTCTTCGTGATCGTTAACAGGGAGTCGAACACATCAATGTGTCAGCGGTTCCTGATTCAAAAGAAATATGACTCATGATCGGTTCTTCATAAAGTCATGTTGGGTTCATCCGCAGGTAATGAACTGAATAGCATTTATGTTGTGTGTGTTGTACGTGCACAAATGTCCCTGAAGTTGGGCTTGATGAGTAGAAATACAAACGTGCTTCATAACTAGATATGATCAGATTTATATAACCAGCCTTCCGTCTGTGGATTCATAATAGAGTCTGGCTTGAGGAGGAGCAGAGATGTCACTGATCAACACAGTCCTGCTGACGCCGGCTCCCTGTTCGCTGGACCCTGAACATTGATTCCATCAATGTTTGTTAAACTTAACGCCGTAAGCCAAGTTCTTGGCAGCCGACTTAAGCCATTGTCCAGTGCTTGTCAAGGGAGATTTTCCTCACATGCCAGGCGGATCATAACTGACGGGGCCACTTTCAGTCAGACTTTTCTGTTTTATAACACACTTCTTTCAGTTAATTAGCGATCAAGTGGTCACTGTCATCTCCTGAACTCAGACAGGCCCTGAGACATCCTGTGCCTCACTAAATTACTATTTGCCTTGTTGTTCCAAGATAATGAATGGACACACAGGTTTGGCTTTTCTTACCCGTCATGTGACTAAGTCCATATGATTTAGAATGTACTTGTGATATCAATGTACCCCTTCAGACGAGCAGGAACTTTAGCCAGGACAAAAGAAAAGGAACTGTATGCAACCCAGTCTTTGTGCAGGACAGTTGCGTTCATTCACAGGTCAGTAACAGTAAAACCCGTCTTCCTCTCAGGACTCAGACTTGGAGGAGGACGTGGACGTGGAGGAGCTGGAGTCCGGGGAGCTGTCCAGCTCGGACACAGAGGGAGACGCGGCCGACGAGGTGAGGAAGAGCGAGCGCCTCTTCCTCCAGGAGGCCGGGGTGACGTCGACCCAGCGTTGGCCGAAACCCGTCCCGGCGCCCGAGCCCCCGGCCGTGAAGTTCGACAACCGCAGCGAGTTTGAGCAGATGACCATCCTGTACGACATCTGGAACTCCGGCCTGGACGGTGAGGACCTGATGCTGCTGAAGAAGACTTACGAGAAGCTGCTCCAGGACGACCACGGCTCCGACTGGCTCAACGATACTCACTGGGTCAACCACACTAATATCCTTATCGGTGACTGCCGTCTGCTTTAAATGTGTGTGTGTGTGTGCGGTTCCGAAATCCAGACAGTCTCTGCCGGGCTTCACTCGCTTAGTAGCCTATGTCGTACGAATGTTGCCAAACGGAGAAAGCTCATGTCTTCACGTCCGTCTGTTGCCCTTGACCTTTGAGCTGCACTAACCAATTTGCCGAACCCTCGGCGCAAGAAGAAGAACGCTGACGGGCAGCTTCGCGAGCACGTGACCGGCTGCGCCAGGAGCGAGGGCTACTACGCCATCAGCCGCAAGGAGAAGGACGTCTACCTGGACCTGGACCTGCCCGAGCAGGTCATACGGGAAGTGGAGAACGTGGACAGCTCGGTAAGCACACTCCCACTCTCATTCTCTGGCAGTCTGGTTTCTCATTTTCCTGTATCTGCTCCATGTTTGTGCTGGGGGTGAGGGGGTGGGCATGTTCTTTTTCCATTAATTTGATAGCAATACAGTCTGCGCTGTTTGGATCTGTTGTACTGACATGATCGAGCCAGCAGCTGAGAAGCTAAGTGGAAATACCGCACGGCACATTTATGTGGAATGATGAGTTCACAGAAAATCCAAACGCGGCTGCAGATGACAACGTTGGGACACTTGATGACGCCTGATGTTATTTGCAGGGGGAAAAAAAAGTGCGGTTATTTGACTCAGATGAACTGGTTTTTCCGGGAGACGGGTCAGTGGGTGAGCATTGTGGATTCGTTCCAAAAGGCCAATCAGAACAAAGCTTCGTGTCATCTCCACAGGTTTTGTACAGTGATAGGCTACACCGCACCGGTGGCAGTCGTGTTTTACAGCACGTCCCACGCTCGTGAATGACTCGGGTCAGATTGGTGCGGGGTCGGTCATTGTGACTGGCCAGTAAATACAAAACAAATTGAAGTGACCTTGAAGTCGGCCTGAAAGGGTAAAAAGACTTAACTGTTGAGAGCTCCAGATGGCCAACAGATGTTTAGTTCCTCAGACGCTCAACCAGCTGTTGGTTTTCAGTTCTCGAAAACTGGAGCGCACAAACGTGCACCTCACCACAGGTGAAACCTGTGCCCTTTACTTCATCTATTAACTTTTCTTTGGTTTTGTAGAGAACGAGGTCAGATACTCCCCTAAGCTTGCACAGTGTTCCCTCTTGTCGCTGGATTTCTTTTACAAACAGTGCGCTTCGACATAAGCACACAAAACAAAACAAAAAAAACCCCACAAAAATCCACCAGATCCGAAAGCTGCTTCTTCCTGACGACCTTCGACCCCGTGGCTGTATGTGCACACCGTGTTTCTTGCATAACTTAGTATCATTAAACTTCAGTAACTTGTCAAATTAAACAAATGATTTTTCTTCCCCCTTTTGATTGCAACGTGATTCAAAGAGCATTTTTTTAACACAGCCTTTGAAACTCCCCAAATTTAGTCATTTTCATGATTTTGCTGTTTTCTGCATTTAGTTGCTGTGTGTTTCTCAAAGGAAACATTTGTTGCTCTTATATACACAGTAGCACAGATGTTTGTTTTGTTATAGCTGCCACATCAACAGCATTTGGGTTTTTTTTTTGCATTTTTCATGTGACTCACCATTAATGGTCTCCGTGTGGAGTCTGTTGTTGTGTTGTCAGGAAGGGTAGGAGCACTTGAATGGCGAGGCCAGACGTTGACTTGGCATTTGGTGTCGGGGGGAAAAAGGGAATCGTCATGCTCGCGTGTCCTGGCTACGCAGCGGACTTTTGTGGATATTTGTGCGTAGGCTCATTGTCACCATGGTGAAAAGCTTTCAGAGCTCATGTTCCGCCTTTGCCCATTTTGTGGTTGTACCTAAATTTATCTTGAGATAATTGTGGAATCGGAAGAGAAACTCGGCCCCCCTGTCCTTCCTCTTACCTCCGACTCAGTCTTATTTGTAGTGAACCTCGCCCACGCTCACGTGCTGGGTCAGACTGCTTTATTGGTTCATTCTCCTCCAGTTCAAGGCCTCGTGATAAAGTCATATCATATCACTGACCCCGCTTTGGTACGAAACTCTGTTTCCTTGCAGGGTGTCAACCGGGTGCTGTCAGAGAGACGCTCGGAGCAGCGCCGGCTCCTCACCGTCATCGGAACCACGGCGGTCATGGACTCTGACCTGCTGAAACTCAACCAGCTTAAGGTACAGCCGCGTCACCTCTCCAGTTTTACACACTGCACTTTTACACACATTATCGCGTGTCATTCTGGTCGGCCCTTAAATAGGAATAGCCACCTATCACAGATGGTGCCATTGCCTGGGAGGGATAACGAAACAACCGTTACTAAAAATGGAATTACCAAGTATACTTTAGTGACTGTTATTATACATGGGCAGCACGCCCAAGTACAGTTCATGTGCGGGGAAACGCTACCAGATGCTTTGCTTTCAGAGCAAAGACCCAGTCACCTCTATTTCTGTACACTTAATGATTGTCATAAACCTCAGTGAAAGCTCGCTGCCGTTGACGCTGCCGGAGCTTTAGAGAAACCTTATCGTTATCTGAGGGCTCTTGCTTCGGGAATCTCGTGCCAAGACCGCGGTGACAGCGGGTCTCTTTCATCCTTTGCGCAGTTCCGCAAGAAGAAGCTTCGTTTCGGGCGCAGCAGGATCCACGAGTGGGGCCTGTTCGCCATGGAGCCCATCGCCGCAGACGAGATGGTCATCGAGTATGTGGGTCAAAACATCAGACAGGTACGATTTTCAAATTTGATGACTCGGCTGCGGAGCATGCATGGTAAAAAGTATTCTGTTAAGAAGGGCTCTCGTTGGTGCATTTAAGTGTAACGCGATCTTCAGATAGTTGTGTGTTGTGGTCGGTGCAGTGTCAGCATACCGTCACTGACTGCCTTTTTTCGTGTGTGTGTGTGTGTGTGTGTGTGTTCAGATGGTGGCCGACAATCGAGAGAAGCGGTACGCACAGCAGGGCATCGGGAGCAGCTACTTGTTCCGAGTGGACCACGACACGATCATCGACGCCACCAAGTGCGGCAACCTGGCACGGTTCATCAACCACTGCTGCACCGTGAGTCCGAGCGCCCTCGTGTTTTAGATGCATTCTCGTTGTTCTCATTTATATCCCCGGAGCAGTTGCTCATCACTGTGTCGCGCCCGTCCCTTGTGCTTCCAGCCCAACTGCTACGCCAAGGTCATCACCATAGAGTCCCAGAAAAAGATTGTGATCTACTCAAAGCAGGCCATCGCCGTCAACGAAGAAATCACCTACGACTACAAATTCCCCCTGGAGGAGAACAAGATCCCCTGCCTGTGTGGAACAGAGAACTGCCGCGGGACGCTGAACTAGTGCAAGCGCTTCTCTTCCTCACTTGCCGGTGGCCAACTTGACCCGGACGCCCCCACCCCACCCCCCGGTTCGCCCTCCTCAGAGTGTACATTGAAACAGAGCCACCCTCAGCCGCTACCCCTGACGGCCGTGCAGCTGTCCCCACAATACCCAGGAAACAGAGACGCACACACTTGCACTTTTCGCGCACACTTTTCATTCACTCGGGAGTTTCGCAAAAAGCCAGCGTGTGGCGGGTTTGCGTAACCTTGGCATTCGAACACGACGAGGGGGCCTGTGGTTCCGCATTAGCTCTTCTGTTGCAGTATTGTTAGAAGCGATTGGGTAATGCGTTCCATCCAAGTTGTTCCGTGCAGGCTGGCATGAGAGGTTTTTGTATTTCCCCCGTTTGAGGGAAGACAATGAAAACTCACACACACACACACACAAAAAAAAAAAACTGAAAAAAAAAAAAACAAAGCCCCAACCCAGTTGTATTTTATGTCTCCGTCGGCTCCCGTAATCTGAGGCCTGGGCTCAATCCTCCAGTGTCGGCTCCCTCCCTGCACCCCACCCACCCCGTAGATCCGCACACAGACGCACAGGAATATCAGACAAATTCAGGGTTTTTAAAAAGCGCTTGTTAAGGGCGCACTTTTCATGATGAAAAAAAACTTCAATCAATTTGGTCTTCAGTTATGCAAGTTGTCCAAGTGTGAGGATTGTTTTGGAGCTTTTTTTTTTTTTTTTTTTTGTTAAATTTAATTTCATAGTATTATAAATATATTACTGTTGCTGTTTATGAATAGTATTATTTAGTTGCCGTAGCTGTAAGTGTATTACAGTGAGATGAGCTTCAGTGCACCCACCCACTGTTCCTCAGTGGCTCGTGATTCACCAGCCCCGTACAGCTTCCCTTCTTCACTGTGCGCCACAACGTTGGATGGATGAGAGTAACGTCCTTTCAACTACCGTTTTTAACCCAACGTGAATATACATGTCAGTTAAGTTCGAGCTAGAAAAGTGTTACTTACACGGATGCTGAGCTTTGTCTGCAGGATCAGCACAACCAACATTGGCCTGTTTTTTTTTTTTTTTTGTTTTCTGTTTGAGCTATGTCAACAAAAAGACTCTTGGAGTATCTCTGCGTTTAGCTGCTTCTTCCCGTGGGATCCCACTGTTTTGTTTTAACCAGCAGATTCGGGAGGGTGAAAACGTTTTCTGAGGTCTTCTTTCTTCAGCCCCTGAAGCAAAGAATACCACCAAACACCCTGCAAGTCCTAGTATAAATGTCTGGTTACTGTTTAACTTAATTGCTGTTTGTGCCGCAGATGTTTTTATAAGTCACGTTTGTTTCATTCGGTCAGGTCTCTTTAAAGGTTAACTTGAGTAAAGTTTAATTTTTTTCCCCCTTTGCAGAATGCATTAGTGTATGTTTGATTTGAGTGTGGAATAGTTCACCCATCCGAACCACCTCCCTGAAAATGTTGCAGCTTAAGGCAAACAAATGTCCTGCTCACATACTGTTTGCTGTGTAGATGGGTGGAAGGTATAAACTGCGTGCCTGTTGGATAAATGAGCCTCAGTAGGTTTGTGTTAACCCGACAGACGGATGTCTGTGGCTGTCGTGTTGTGTCTCTGTTTTTCATATGGCCATGGCCGTCCAAAGTTGAACTTTTAACTTTAGCAGAAGACTCTTTTTATTTTGTTCCCTCCCAAACAGGAAAAACGTGTAAAATATTTCTTGTTGTAATGAAAGCCTTTCAGTACAAAAACCAACCCTCTTTACTACAGGATAAAAAGATGAAAGGAAAAAAGTCAAAGAAGTACATGTAAATATTGTAGAGGTGTTTGTTTCTCGTAGAAACACACTGATTCCAAGCTGTAAATATGTTGTTCCTTTTCCTCTCTCCATGAGGAGGAAACATGTACATACCTTCCATTCATTTATTTTTTATTGTTTCTCCTTTTAATTTGATGATTATTTTAATATTATTTGCAATATTTCTCTTGTATTAATGCGTTGGACCCTTTATTAATGGTGCATTAAAATATTTTTTAAATAAACGAAAACGTCTTTTTCTCTTAAATAATTTTCTGTGGAAGCAAATGTTTCTTATCTTCCTCTGATGGCCAGTCGACATTGGAAACGTCTGGATATCAGTTTTTGGTAAACAGTGACGTTACAAATCATAGTGGTGGAGCACTACAAAATTTGTGTCCGGCTGAAGGATCTCGGTGCCTTTCCTTGTTGCATACCTAAGAAGGTGCATGTGAGATCTGAGTCAACAGGAAGTTGTGTAGCCTGCAAGTTTGACATTTCCTGCTCACTCAGAAGCATTTGAATTCTCACCTAAACAACAAAAAGCCCCTTAAATTTCTCAAGTCAACAGATGACGACTGAGGAAAGGAAGAGTCGGTCAACCTGAAGGTGGAAGGGTTGACCTCAGTTGAAAATAGAAATGTGATGACTTGTCTGAAGGAAAAACTTGGCTACTGGCTGCCTGAGTAACAAGGAAGCTTGCTGGAAATGGAAATGGTGGGATGTTGCTTGTTGCTGTGTGGTGACGTTAAATACCATCGTGCTAGACACCACAGTTTTACAAGATATTGCCCTGTTGTGCAAGGGAGTGACGGCAATTGTTCCCCAAGTCCTTTGTCAAGATCCGGCAGCACGACTGGTCATGGTCCAATGTTCCGCTACGAATCCATTCTGTCAGTAGTTTCTGATTTAAGGCTGAAATGGGAGGGAGACATTTTAAAGTTTTGCTGCAGAGCCAAACATTTTCATCGATTCGTGGGAGACAATTTTACACATACAAGTCTGTTGACAGGTCTTAGGGAGCATTGCTGCATAGTGGGCAAGGTAGGCACCAGGTTCTGTTCAATTTGGTACGTTCATATTTCCCACAGGATATGACGTTGTTAGCAGCCTATCAGAGACTGCAGATGATTGATCTTGTTTAATACGTGCGCGGGACAACGCAGTCCTCCCCACAGCTGATCTGGAATTGCGAAAATCCCGGATGTGCGTAGTTTACTGTCAGATTTAAATCCCCCCTGCTTCCTATTCACATTTAAACGGTTCCTCCCTATTTCTTTGTCAACAGTAAAATAAGAATAAGGATGTTTACGCCAACTTGACCCAAGTTTATGTTTTGTTTCCACCCTTTCATCCTCCACTGTACCACCTGGAGAGACCCAGTATTTACAGTGTAGGCGCTCGTGTGTCTGCATGCGTGCGTATGTGTTTGTGTGTGTGTTGTTGGATGGGTGTGCGAGTGTCTCTGTGTGTGTTCATATGTGTTAGTGTGTGGTTTATATTGTTGTTAGTGTAAGGGTTAGGCTCAGGCACGTCGCAGTTATGGGCAGAGCTAGGCTAAATCCATAGGAAATGAATGGAAGGCGCTCTCATGTCTGCGTGTGCGTGTGTGTGTGTGTGTGTGTGTGTGTGTGTGTGTGTGTGTGTGTGTGTGTGTGTGTGGTCAGGAGAAGGCGTCTGATTGGCTGATTGGAATCAGCTTTGCCAGCAGACACGAGCTGTCATAGTAATATACAGCACTTAACTGACGAGAAGCTGCCAATCCCAATATCACAAGTCCCCGTCACAACCGTAGCTTGTATCGCCGAAATCTTTCAACGAGAGGCGTCAGAAGACTTGGCCGAACGCACACGTGTGTGATTTGTGTATACTGCGAAAAATGGCCGCGGGGGAACAGTTTAAAAATGCCTCACGTTTGCGATTTTGGCCGGGAGAGAAGTTCCCAGTTTAACATTGGAGTCAATGGAGCAGTTGAGGGGACCACCTGCCGCTCGAGGCATGACAAAAAGGCTGTAAATCGTAGGGCTTCTATTTTCTAAAATAAAAAAAAAAAAAAAAAAATCTACATTTTTATGTAAAAATGGTGTGTGAGAGGTCAAACGTGTTGGCACTAGGAGGGCTGAAACGCAAAACTTTGTGTGCCGACAAGAGAGGCTGAAAGTGACATCACCCACTCCAGCGGAGGCAATACACACCGATTATAAAGAAAAGTTTTCCGACCGTTTCCCATTCATTTCAGTGGGGAATTTTCCGCCATTTTTCGCATTGCACCAGCCGAGTGTTTACTTTGTAGACGCCTTGCTGGCGCGTTGCAAGCATGCACATAATAATAAAAAAATACTTCTCATTCCTCTGATTCTTCAGTTACAACTACATTTAAATCCGAGCCAATAGCCTACGTATTTTACTAGCGCCAGAGTCATTCAGTTAAACCACACGGTAAGTCACAGACAGTAATGTACAGTAAAGGATTTCCTTTTGTTTTACAGGTTGCGTTTGGTGTCTTTCAATATAATTGGATGAAAAGAAGCCCCTCCCCTTCCTTCTTAATGGCTAGCCGAGCCAGCAGCCGTTGACAGTTCACTGAGAGGAGCGAGGACTAACGTCGCCTCTCCGCAGCGCATCACCGTCTCACACACAGCATGTCACAGCATGAGAAGCGTCGGGGCGCAGTCTACCTCATCACCGGAGGCTGCGGGTTCCTCGGTCGGCACCTCCTCAGGGTCCTGCTTGAAAAGGAGGACAATCTCGAGGAGGTCCGGGTTTTCGACAAACATACGGACCCGAGTCTGAGCGAACTGAGCACAGGTAAGTCGAGGGGTGGGGGCGAGTGAACAAACGGGAGCCGGGGGGGGTTCCAAATCCGCGGATTTTTACTTTTTATAAAGTTTGAGCCAGAACGTTTTTTTTCGGTGCACGTATGTGTTGTAATGTAAGTTCTCCTCTTCACGTCCACTTGCATAGTTTCTCTCCGTACTGCACTTGTCGTGTTTCTTTGACTGCCTCGTATTACACTGGACTTTGGATCGTTGGTGATCCTCTTGTTGATTAATAGCGTGACTGCGTATCATGGTCATCAGCAGATGTGTACATAAAATGTGTAATTTATGAATAACAGAACAACAGATATTTTTTTATTACTGACGTGAGAGAAAAGTCACGGGGCGTTAAAGTTTAGCTGGGAGGGAAAAAAAACAAACCCCAAAGAGCCTGACATTCCTTTCCGTCGCATACCGAATGGTCAGTGTGTTAGCCGCAGCACTGACAGCTGGACTGCGCATCCAGGATAACCAACGTCCCTTCCTTTCCTGTGGCAGGATAAAGATGTGACTTGTCACCGTGTACTTTTCCAGTGCTGTCATCACCCTTTGCATTATAGGCCAACGGGTCACAGGTGTGTGGCGTGTTAAATAATCTTTCCGGATGAGAAGACATTGAACAAAAGGAAGCCTTTTCCGTCATCAGTGTGGTGAATGAACCCAGCTGCAAATGATGCCTCTATCCTGCAGTGGAAAGTGCTTTGTTCAGCTGTCATTCTGTACGGCAGGGCAGGACTGGGGGTAAACTGCTGTTGCAGCGCACTCTGGGGCCTCTGTAACCCCCTTAAAGGCCTCACAGCCAGAGGAAAATGAGGTGTCTGGCTGTGTGGTTTTACATTGTTTCCACTCATTTGAGCTGGATGAAGCATCTATAATTAAATACCTCCCATCTGTGCTCAGTCAGTGTAATTAGAAAGAAATGGGAATGCAAAATGCAGGAGGTTTTTGACGCTGCGTTCAAAAGTCCAGTCCATTTGTTATCTGTTGGCATTTCAAGGACAGCGGTTAAGAGTTGAGATTAACCCAGGGTACAAGGCCTTCATACAAGATAACAAGATATGTTAGACATGCATTTGTGGGACAGCTGGGCATGATGACAGTTATGCTAAGAGACGATTTTGCCATATTATGTCGAGCAAGGACGCCGTCTCTCTCCAAGCTTCAGTCCAATGTGGGCAGTTTTGTACATCACCACCACCATGTTGACTTTTTGCATAGTTGTGATGAGGTACCGGGTTTTTGTTACTGGTAGTACCCAAAAATCCATGTTCTTGTTTTGTGTTTCTCAACGAAGTTTCCATAAATTGTACAGTATCACAATGAAAAGAAAACCTTGTGGCATGAAATACCGTTACTCTGATTGTGACAGAAGACGTGGCGTGGCGATTGAGATTGTTTGGCCAGATGATACAGATCATTTCTTCATTTGAATCCATGATTTTGTAATCATTGGATAAACAAAGCTTTTTTTCATTTTGTAATTGAATGCTTCATAGAGGCTGTTGGGAAATAACGCCAAATCACACACAGTACAAGTTTTTTGACTTTGTGTCTTCCTGTTTCCCCTCACAGAGCGGACAAAGGTGATGGTCATTCAAGGGGACATCACAGACCTCAACAGCGTGTTGGAGGCGTCCCGCGGGGCCGACGTTGTTATCCACACAGCCGGCCTGGTGGATGTCTGGCACCGAATCCCAGAAAGCCTTATCTACTCAGTCAACGTCACAGGTGAGACTTCCAGGGAGTGATGACAGAAAAGGATAATAAGGAAAAGTGGATAGGTAGGGTTGCGTTTCAGTGGGTGTGACGGTTTTCAGGGAATTTTATTGCGGGAAGCCACTAATACAGAGGAAATCCACGCCTGCTCCTGCAGTACTTTCAAGGACTCTCGTGTATGCCCATGATTTCAAAAGTGGTGGTCATAGTTGCATTGTTCTTATTTGAAATGTTCACGAATGTGTTTTTTTTTTTAATGAATTGATGGTTCATTTAAACTTTTAAGTATCAAAGTTTGTCTTTCACTGAAAAAGTGTGGTTGGTCATCCTACTTTAAAATGCCTAACCCTATTAGTGAGGGCGAGCCCAAGTGTCACATGACTGTAGAAATGCTGATTGAAAGGAGAGGATTTCCCATGACATGACACAACTTTCCTCTCAGGGAAACGCCTGATGTTTTCATTTAGTTAAGTTAAATATGAGTTATTGGCAGCCTTTCTGAACAAACCCTGAAAATTTTCCTCCCCATTTCATGAACCTGGCAGTGTAGTAGTGGTGCTGCCATTTGCTGTGGGTGTAGGTATGAAATAATGTAGTCAACTGAAGGCCTTGTATGGTAAATCTTGTTGGAGCTTGTGAGGTGTGTCACTTGTAGCAGGAAGGGATATGGGCGGCGTATACTGGCGCAAACTGGTGCTTTGCCTGAATAATGTCTGGGTGCCAGACGAAACAAAATCTGACTTAATGAGGTGGTGAATCAGTTTGATGTAATTACAGGATGAATAACTTTTTTATTGTCTACTAAATCTTTCATGTAAAGACCCAAATCAAAAAGGAGTTTCAGTAAATCTGTCTTACGTCACTCCTCACCACACAGTCCAATTCCATTTCTTCCTGAAGAGGCAAGCCTTTAAAAACAGGTTGTTTAAAAAGGCAAAGGTAATTTCTGTCAACAGCTCGGCACTGTAGATTTTAGCAAACATTAGTCAAACGGGAAGAAATTGTCATGTGTTGGTGGATTATTTGCGGCGCTCTGGAGAGTGTTTCAGGAAACAGGAACAACACAGTGCGATCGTTGTTTTCATGACAATGAAGAAACCTTTCAGGCGCTACACTGGTGTGGCTCATTCTCGGGTTTCTACCAGATTTTGGACAACAGTGGTGCTCTGTGGCCCAAAGGAAGAAGATACAGTCTGTCAGACAATGCTTATTAACTGATTCAGTTCAGTGTTGTGTTGGGTATTTCAACAGGAATAATCACTGAAACTATTTCCTGGCCTCAATCTTCAAAACATGTTCAGGAAATTTGTCTGAATTCCTGAGATCTCTGTGGCCATGAGCTGAAAGTGACTGAGGAAATCCGAAGAAGAAGTTCTCAGAAGTTCTTCTTCGGATTTCCTCAGAGAACTTCTGCTGAAGGCTGATATCAGATGTGTTTTGATGGAATATGTAGATCCAGACTGAGGATAGTGTTCACATTAAGATATAAAAAACAGTCCGCTTAGTCAGTGTCTGGGGTTTTGATGGATGAAATGGCAGAAGGTGAATAAATTTACATGGATACTTTATTCTCATACATCAAACCACTGCTGATGTTAGCCCCGCCTGTGTGATGCACTTCAAACTGAACCAAATCTGACCTTAACTTCACAGAAGAGAAGAGAGTGGACCAACCTAGATTCCATTTGAAGTTCTAGGCGAATTCAAAACAGTTCCCTCTGTGTTGGCATCAAGGGGATTTTCTTTGCCTGATAATGGTTTTAAACCCTTCCTCCTCTTCCGACACATAAATTTCACTCTTCTTCTTCAAAACCCGGTAAAAATTTGCAGGTTAAAAACAGACCTGAGTGCACCTAATGCAGACTTTTATTTTTCAAACCTCTTAAATGAAGTCAACATCACAAAGCACTTTCATTAAAACTTTTTTTTTTTTATAGCTGCAGTTCAATCATATTGATTTTTCTCATTTAGTTATGTTTAGTTCAGCCATGGCTCTAGAGATGGCGACATCGGCCAGCCAGACTGAAATATCTCAACAGCTATTCAGCGCAGTAGATCAGGTTTACTTGCAGCTGCTGTGTAACATATGCCGCACAGCAAGTTTGAGCATAAAGCATATATTATTATTCTTGAATGATTCCAACAAACGTCCACCAGGACGCCTTTCATTCTCTGCCAAACTGCCCTGGATGTGTCCACTAATAAAGACCACTAAGAAAAACATGGCTTTATCTGCTAAACAGAACACATATGGGTCTCTTGCCTTCTAAAGTAATTTCCTGTTGATATTTTTCTGATGTGCTCAATTATTGTATAAAAACCTCTTATTTCAACTCTCAAATTTATCTTAAATTCGGTTTCAAAAGGAGCAATTGTGTGTGTGTGTGTGTGTCTGTGTGCATGTATGGTATGTGTGTCCATTTATATATATATATATATATATATATATATATATATATATTGTACAATGTTGTCTCTCTGCTCAGGAACGGAGAATGTGATCAATGCCTGCGTGGAGTGTGGTATCCAGTGCCTGGTCTACACCAGCAGCATGGAGGTGATTGGCCCAAACATCAACAGAGACCCCTTTATCAGGTGAACCAAAATATCTGTTCAGTTTATTTCTGCTAATCAAGAGGCTGAGTGTGTCAAAACAGATGACATCTTCTGTCCTTTTCTAACCACTTCATTGCTTCCTTTCCTTCTCTGTTCTCTGAGTAAACCATCATGAGTTCGAGGAAAGATGTGAAGGAGAATTCTTAAGGACTGACTTAGGAAAAGAGAACCGCGTGACTAAAGAATCTGACTTGCACGTACACCAGGCTAGATAGGAGAAGGTGGCGTTCTGACGTGGGTCACTACATTTTGGTGCTGCAGTTTATTGTGGGACAGTCTTATCTCCTCTCTTTTCATAAAGCATTGATTGATGTATCCCAACAAGAGGAGATAAGAAATAGGCATCAAAGCTCCTTTCCTTAGCCTTTAGGGAATTCAACAGTAAGACTATCCGACCACAGTCCAAGTGTTTTCCTTGCCAACTCCAAAAAGGCTGACGTACAGTCCCATTCTGAGAAATGCTGTGTCTCCCTTTAGCTCTGCTTTTTGTAGTCACTATCCTGAATGCACAATCATGGAAAACATGAGACCTGTGCAGAAAAGATATGATCTGGTGGAAAGAAACGTAACAAACACAGTATCTAGAACCCTAGCTGGGATCTGGAAATTCTGTAACAAAGAAGACATGAAACAGGAGCTCTCTGCATTCAGGCTCACTTGTTATTTTCACTGCAACACTGATGGGACTTCTTCCCTCTGCAGTGTTCTCGCCCGAGTCTTTCTGGTATGTCAAAGATGTTTTGAATGTTGCTACAGTCACAGTTTGCGGCTTTAGCTCCAAACACACTTGACTGACTCATGGCATTACGGGGAAAAAACATGTAAACCTAAACATCAGTTATTAACAAATAAGCACTCACCTGCCAATGTCTGTGTGATACAACTTGTGTTAACAAAACCTTTGGAGAAGGTGCATTTCAGCTGCGCTGTCTTCTGGCATGTACAGATACAGACTGCGGTCTGATTTGCACCTGCGGTAGATGGTAACTTCTGGCCCCAGCAGCCCACTGCTGTTGCCGACACGTGGAAGAAATATGTTTGTGATTATTGACCTTCTCCAAGAATGTCTGTGCGTTGGAGATACTGCATTGTTCTCTCCTGAATAACAGCGGTGATTATTCTCGGTGCACGGATGCAGCTTTTTCGGATTCTGCTTGACGGTGCCTGTGTGCCGAGAGGCACAGAGGCAGAAAGAGAGGCTTATAACTGAGTCTGATTAAAAGTGTGGGGAAATGTCATGGTATGACTACTGGCGTCATCTCACGTGTTTATTAAATTATACTTGTTTGTGGCAGAGGAACGGTTGATTTAAAGTTTGATGTAGATCTGTAAATCTTCTAAAAGATATCACACAAGATCAGCGTCCTTGACAAAGGTGTGTACTCTGTACTTTCTCATCAAATGATGTCCTAATTTGGTTCAGCTACTGGTTACCAGTTATTTTTTTCAAAGTATGATAATCAGTTGGTGCAGATCTGAGCTGTGATTAGATTACCTGTCGCACGCAAGGATCGTGTTCTCAGCAAGGTGATGTGTACAGAAACTGCATGGGGAGAAATGGAAGCCAAGGGCTGTTTGTGAAGATATTGGGGGGGAAAAAAGAACAACTGCATAAAAACTACAGCATATTGTGTGGAGGATTGGTTAGGAGAATGGCAAACCAAAATATATAGAACCTGATAAGTAGTAATTACAATATGCAGAAAATGTTCTTTACGCAGGGGAGAAGATGTGGTTGATGCAATGGCAAACCTCCAGCATCCAGCTAACATGGATGGAAATCATGCCATTCTTCCAGATGGGGTGTGTGTGTGTGTTTGCTTGCATGTCCCTCAGAACCTCTTCACATCACAAGATGATGTCACAGCATAAGAATGAACTTGTGTGTGCCCTTGCCAGAAAGACTCACTCCTCCCAGACAGTTCACAGCCAGTCGAGTTGAGGTGAACTCTGCAAAAACAAAAAATGTGTAAAGAGGCGAGATGTGCTGCAGATGCCTTGAATTCCATTTTATCATTTTCCTTCCTGACCTTTTATCCCTCTCTATGGTCTGTTTGTCCTTGTCAAGATGATATTCCTCTCATACATGTGGCAAATGTCAGGAAGACACTCCCCCTCTTACTGGTTTGCTTTCTTTTTTCCACAGGGGCAATGAAGACACACCTTACCTTGTGAAACACACTATGGCCTATCCCAAGAGCAAGGCAAAGGCGGAGAAGATTGTGCTTGAAGCTAATGGCACAAAGGTTATTTACTGTTTCACAATAATCACATTGCAGAGGAGATGCTTAGGCATATATATCTATATATATATAGGCATCCAGATATGTTTATTAGTTTATTACTGAGTATCATTATGATGAATACTAGATTATCTTAACCTTTTAGACGAGGTAACACATTCAGAAAGCCATGGAGGTTTGTTTTATCACTCTCAATTGGTCAGTTTGATTCCAGCCTGGAAAAGAAATGTGTTGAGGAATGTCTTGTGCAACTTTTGCCACAAGATACCATATCATGCTCTTGTGACTTTTTGTGTGGTGTTACTTCTGCTGTTTATAATCCAAATCCACAAAATGTACCCTTGAAACCCATTTATGTGTGCATGTTTTTAGGTTCTGCTCAGCCTCCCATGTCTGACTCACTAACACTGATTTCTGGTTTTGCCCCTCCCGCCCACGTGCAGCTGAAAGATGAAAAGTGTCTGTCCACATGCTCCCTGAGGCCGACGGGGATCTACGGCGAGGGGCACGAGCTAATTAAAGACTTCTACAAGCTGGGTGTGGAAAGAGGCGGCCTGATTATCGGCGGCATCCCGGACAGCACTGAACACGGGCGGGTCTACGCAGGTGAGTGCAGAATTACAGACTCCTGTAGCCTTAACTCTAGAGACACATCCGAGGCTTTCTTGAACGCAGCCTTAAAAAGCCAAGATCACTGCTGTTCTATTTTTAAGTCTTACTGTAAAGAAGAACCTGATAAAAGAATAGCGTGATGATCAAAAGAGGAAATCGACGTGTCACAAAGCCACTTCCTCTGCAGTTCACAGACAGTGCAAATGCCTTTTCAAAAATGCTGCCAGTTCAGAACCCGCTATAGAAAAATATAACTATACTAAAAAAATCTTTGTCGATCTCTCAAGAGTTAAAGCACGAGTACTGAGATCAGATCCAGATTTCCTGTGATAACAATAATCATGTGTACGGTATCAGCCAGCAGCTATCAATGCAGCACAGTGAACACAATGAAGGCTCTTTTCCTGTCAGAGGGCTGATGATGCCATTTTTAATCATTATCTACTTGCTGGTTTCAGTACTGGTAGGCCTTTGTAATTCAGTCATGGTATCAAACTGTTGCTTATGACTGTATATTACATTTGATCACAAGTATCAGTCTGCATGTGTGGGTGGCTGACATTTGATACAGATATTACACTGTACAGTACGTTAAATTCCACAGGTTGGCTTTGAGACTCAATATAAAAAGGTTCTGCAGTTGAAAAATGTTGAAGGTGCAAATTTGCTGTTAGCACACCAGACACTGGAACGCACGCTCAGCTGATGTTGAGGATGTGGTCTCAGATGTGAAGCAACTAAGCACATTCACTCTAACTGTTTTGTAATTCTGGTGCTTGACTAACCGGCTCTACTATAGTTCATTGGGAATAACTTTATCTTTTTTTTGTTGTTGCTGAATATTTCATATTAACCACTGGTTATTGGTGATGAGACTTTTCAAGAACTCTGGGAAAAAATGTATTGATTTAGTTTGATTTAAAAAAATTACATAATATTATTTTAAAAAAACACCAAATGTAGCTGAGCTAAGAAAAAAAATCATCTGGTTAAAAAACTTTGTGTCTCTAATGTTTGAGATTTAATTAAGATTTTTATAACCAAAACTGTTATTATTATGTTGATCTGAACATATGCATGTACATGTTTACTCATCAATAATTTGGCACTGACAATGAATCACTCTTCAGTCTGACAACTTTTTGTCTTACTTAAAAATAGTTATAGTTTGGCTCATATGGTATTTGGTAATTGCAAATTTGGCTTTTAATAACACTGGATGTTGTTAATAACTTTTTAAAACAAAAAAAAACAAAGTGTGACTTTATATGAGTCTTCTGTTTATGTAAAGCAGGAAGAGGAATCACTTTCAGCTGACAAAAGTGTTTATGTCATTCAAGTGCCTTTTACTACTTACTGCTGAGTTTTTTCCACTTAGACAAATCTTTACTTCATCCTTCATTCATTCTGATATTCACCCAGATGTTTGTGTTGCTAGGCAACGTGGCCTGGATGCATGTCCTCGCAGCCCGAGCCCTCCGAGAGCGCCCTCAAACAGTCGGAGGCGAGGCCTTCTTCTGCTATGATGACTCACCCTACAAGAGCTACGAGGATTTCAACATGCTGTTCCTCTCCACGTTTAACTTCCGCAGGATCCGCATACCCTCGCTTGTGCTCTGGTTCCTAGCCATGGTTAACGACCTGCTCCGTTGGATATTGAGCCCAGTGTATAACTACACGCCGCTGCTAAACCGTTACACCTTGGCCGTGGCCAGCACCTCCTTCACGGTGGGCACGGACAAAGCCCTGCGTTACTTCCAGTACAGGCCCCTGTATGACTGGGAACAATGTCGAGCCCGCACACAGAAATGGGTTGACACGTTCCCCTTGGATAATGTCAAAGATTCCTAATGCGACCTTGACTACTGCAACACACCGTGTCGTGTAGACTCGCAGGATACCAGATATCTTCTAATAAATAAGCTGGAGCTCAGAAATTGCTTTTATGATACTTGTATGTAGTGAGTCTTGCTGCAGTAATTTCTGTCTGCAAACTCACAAAAAGGATGTCCTGTACCAATGACTGACGACCTTCCTCGACAGAGATGCAGTATTCGTCTCACGACCTCGCTGAAATATAGTTGTGCTTTAGTTCTCTCAGACACGTACAGTACAGATAAGTCATCAGTTCAGCTTGTGATTTAGAAACATTAAGACAACCACAGAAATGGTCTGTAAAAAGAGGCTCTATCAAATGTGGAATCATAGCGATGAAAATGTGATTTTAAAATGGGTCGTTAGAAGTGTCATTTTAAATTATGACACTGATTTTGTCGGAATAGGCTTCATTCCAAAGGCACTGGGTTCTATTAAATGCAAATTATTAGACGCAAATCCGTTATTACTGCATCAGTTAACTGTGGCTATACCACTATAGGATTTACAGCTTAGTTATAGTTTATATCTTATTGGTTAATGTATTAATATTTCTACATTACAGATCAGATAGAAGTTGTGACCAATCTGAAAAGAATTTACAAGCATTTACTACATGTATATGGACCTGTATTTTAGTATCGAAAGTTTACGATATTGATGTTTTATGCTGCCTAATTTAAAAAATATTGTTTAAATTTTAATGACATTGTCAGAAATGTCTCTTTTTCTTTTGTTAAATTTTTTCTAATTTTAAATAAAAATTATTTATCATATTCCACATAGTTTTGTGTGTTGTGACTTTGTATTTGATTCACATTACAGGGAGATGCTGAATATTCATGCTTTTTTTTCCGTAAGTGATTTCATTCATGTGTTTTTTAAGTTTTTGTTTTTTGATGGGCAGCACACTATATGTCATAATGAAACTTTGTGCAGCCTGAAGACATGACTATTAATGTTGAACTGAGGGGCAAATGTCCTTACTATTGCATATATTGACTGAGAGTTCTCAGGATTTCCATGGATTTCTTTGTTTACTTACAGCCCTCTCTGTGCACTTGCTTTGGAAACTTGTCATTGGACTCCATAACAACCAGCTGGATACCATATATTTATATGAGTCAGTATATGGGAGTTCCCCAGTATATGGGAATGGCTTCACATTGTTCCAGCATGTCAGGGTTCCCCATTCCTGTGGTTCTCCATGGCTATCCTCATAACAGTTACATGCCTGCTAGTATGACAGAGAAAGCAGAGAAATGACTCACAATCCCCAAAGAAAACCTGATGTTTTTAAACAAACCAAAATCTGAATCTAGGAGGGTTTTTTTTTTAGCATTGATGTAACTGCTTAATCTGCTATATCTGTATAGGTCAACAACTTAATATTGAATACTGCATATTATGGTGGGTGTGTTTGGTCTGATTCACTTTATGAAATAACACCTGTAAGCACGCCTCACTGTGCCTATAATGAAAGTTGTATGCGTTCTAAGGTCATCTTTGGATAGTGAGGACAACACGTGTTGTTTGTGTGTTGGTGAAGTTTACGGTAAGTGGCTCAAGAATGTCAATGAGTGTCCTCACAAAGATATTAGTACAAAATGTGTCTGTGGCGTGCTTAAGATCTGTGTTTTGGTGGCTCACACCCCGAAGCAGTATTAAACGATGTAATTAAAGGGGATTGCGCCATCTACTGGTACAAAAAACACCATAAATGTGAAATCATTTATCGTTACTGAAAAGCGTTTTTATTATTGTTTTTATTTACCCACAGCTATTGTTTGGTAAATCTCTTATTGCGATGTAATTCCGTTGTAACATCTCTCTAAAAATAAAGAAAGTACTTGAGAGTTCTTTACGAGTTACTGTTTTAATCACTCCAGACACCGCAATGAATGTATGTGGTTGTGTTCAAATTAAATTATAATTTGTGGAGAAATATAATTCAGTATTTCTTTAGCTGAGCATATAATTACCATAATTTTGCTGTTGTAGAAGGGAGGCTCCTGTGCTGATGCGCGTGCGTACGTGTGTCCGACGACACTGACGAGAACACGCACGTAGCTGTCAGTAGGAAATGCAGGCGGTTGGTGTTGGATGTACCCCCTGTCGCTGTGCTTGGATAAATTAAACGAGGAAAGTCCTTTTTCTCACAGAATGAAAACTGTCACTTATACGATTGCTTGACTTCGGTGGTCGCAGTGAGTCTGCGTGTCTGACCGAGGAGATATTCCGCTAGCTGGCTAGGCTAACAGAAACAGAATACTATCAGCGTTAATGCTAATAGTTGCATTAGGCTAAACTAAGCTAACTTAGCTAGCTAGCTAGCTCGCCGATTGCAGGACTTTTGCTACACCAGGTCCTCACCCTGTTCAGCGGTTCCTGGCCCCGGTGTCGCCCTTTTCGTGTTTTTCATTTTTCACGGAGGAATTTGCGGAACCGGAGCTGTGGCGGGGGAACGTGTGGACGGAACCCCCCTGGCTCTCCAGGCGGACGGATCACAGTGACACGCCGGTCGTGGGTGAGTTGAGAAAGCGGAGTTGGAAGTTGTAGTTGACCGGGGGCAGCGGGATGGACAAGGCCGTGGACGCTGCTCGGCCTGGGCCTTGGCAAGCAGCGAGGGTGTTGACTATTAACTATTAGTAAACCAGTTTCTTATGTGCGGCGAATAGGGAAGTTCCGTCGCCTGAGCTGAGGCCTCTGGAGAGGCTCTGACAACAAAGTGGCTGGTGTTATTAGCGCTAGCATGGCACCGATAGCTGTCTGGAAGCACCGCTTCAGACATTAACCTGCTTCATCAGCAAAATACTGGATCACCATGGTTTTCCGGGGCGCTTTGTTGATGGTGTTAAATGCCAGTGCACTGATACATCTGCAGCTCTGCCCCCAGTTTTCCTGTCCCTCTTGCTTGCTCACCGTTACAGGATTACTGCGCTAAAGCGGAATATTAGCGTTGTTGTTTTTGGCTTTTCGTGCTATTCCAGAAATAATCCGTCTTTATAATAGTAATGAATTGAACATTTTCTGTCTTTACCGTAAAGTCATTTTACTGCATTGTATGGACTTCTGTGTGTGTGTGTGTGTGTGTGTGTGTGTCAAAAGAGGAAATACACCTTGTCACAGTGATTGTTATCACTCGTTTTATTGTTATATCGAAGTTAAAATTTAAATTAAACCTGGAAGGGTCTGAGGATTAGATGAACTGCATATGTTACTGAAGCTTTGTCCTGCAAATTTCCATTATTTCAATTTTAAGAAGAGAAACTCTTGCGCTGCATAGAAAATGGCTCAATTTCTGTTTTTCACAGATTTTTCATTCAATTTATATAGGATTCTAGTGTCATGACATATTGTTGAGATTATTTTTCTGCCCACTCTTAATATGTTTAATAGATTGTTTATGATCCAGACTGCTCCAGGTTTTATATATTATATAGTTTTAGTTATGACTGCCCTGTCCTTTGGTGAAAGAAAACTCACTTCCATCATCTTCTCTCTATGTGTAAAGAAGAACTCAGAGCGGAACCATGGCCGAACTCTCCACCTTATCCCCATCACCGCCTGCGCTGGGTGATCCTCTGGCAGCTCCCTCCCTCCCTCCGTCCTCAGCAGCGCTCCCTGCATCCAACAACCCTGTCCCAGAGGCCATGCCCAAGTCTGCCCTCTACAATGACAAAACTTTGACCAGAAACACTGCTGTAACACAGTCAGGGGGTTCACCTTTGTCTCCCCATCCACCTGCGAGTCCCAGCAAAATCACTGCTGAGACCCCCTGCACGTCATTGGTTCATGAGGCTACCCCAGGGAGAGAGGAATCAACAGGGAAAGATGTTGAAACTGGCGTTCTTATAATTAAGCAGGAGACCATGTGCAGCGACCCGGCTGCTACAAAGCTCCTGAATACTGAAACACAGACCCCAGCACTGTCAAGTGAGCCCTCAGCTCAGAATGAAGTGCAACAAGCATCCCCCTCTCCTGATCTCAGTCCTGGTCCTAATCTCTACCCCAACGTGCATGTCACCCACAACCCAAATCCTTTCAAGGATGGAGGTCAGTATGCAGCAGGCCAACCCCAAACCACAGCAGGTTCCAACCCCACACCTGCTCCTCCAGCATCCACCGATACGGCAGCATCAGCAACACCTGAAGAGGACAAACCTCAGCCACTTCAACAAGCACAAAGCCCTCAAAGTCAGCCTCCCCCTCTGTCCCCGAAGCACGATGCTCCCAATGAAGCAAGGAAAGTGGAGCCGCCCGGCACCCCCACCAGAGCCGAACACCCCAGCCCTACCGTCCCCCTCATCCACGAGCCCGCCTGCGCCCTCCCGCTACACAACCCCAACCCCCGCCCGGCCCCCGACACGCTCAGCTACCTGGAGTCAGCCAGCCTTATGTCAGGGACGTTGGAGTCTCTGTCTGGGCTGGGAGAGGATGGGAGCTCTGTGGGCTCAGACTCTGAGATCAATGGCCTAACTGTCAGACGCACTGATAAATATGGCTTCCTGGGTGGGAATCAGTACAGCGAAGGCGGGTAAGTGTTAGGACATTAACTCGTCACTCACTCTCCAGGCCAGTGTGCTCCACAGAGATGTTTACGAGGTCAGCCATATTCATGTTCAGTGTGGCTGCAGAAAGGAAGGGGGAAAAGACACATCCCTTTGTTTATGCTAAGGTTCTACACAGACTGTTAGCAACATTACACAAGCATAGGTCATGACCAGAGAGTGATTTGCACACATGAACGTAAATGCAGCCTGACTATCTTCCTTCTTATCGGTCACTTTGCCTCGCCCAAACATCTCATTCACTCTGTCATCCATCTGCCCGGGAGAGATCTTCATCTCTTCTTGGTCTCACCCTCTTTCTTTTCTGCCGCCCTGTCCTTCCCGGCTACTCTAAACATATCTGGCTGTCCTTTATCTCCCCTTGGTCTGACTCAGATAATGCTGAGAGTTATGTACTGACTCATTATGTACTGACTGTGTGTCTCTCTGTGGTGTCACCAATCTGCTCTCTTCCTCTGTTTTTTTTTTTTTTTTTTTTGTCAGTTTTGCTTCTACTCCTCTGACAGGCTAATTGCTCCCCCGCTGTTGAATAATTGAAATTTTATAGATTTACCGTCAGTAGTGGCAGTGCAGTCTGGTCAGCGTTGAGGATGTGCTGTATACCAGCAATTCAGCATAATGTTGTGCAAATGACTGCAGGAGAGAAAGTGGGGCAATCCATTGATAGATAATATCACGTTGTTGTTGTTGTAACACATCAGAGCGCTATATTCAAGAATCACAAGAGAAAAAGACTAGCTCTCAGTTCTGTCAGCGCTTGTGTCATTTTGCATTGCTCGCTATTACAGTGAGAAGGAAGTTCGAGTTGAAGTCGCCAGGCAGAGGGAGATAAAGTGGATTGATATGTTCAACAACTGGGATAAGTGGATCAAGCATCGCTTCCAGAAGGTACGTGGATATTTGTGCCGATGTGTTTCCTCTCTGACTTGGAATGCACCTTTTGACTTGGACTCTTGACGTCGCTCCAAAGCTAAGGACCCATCTCTCCTATTGTGCATTTAAGGTGAAGCTGCGCTGCAGGAAGGGCATTCCGTCCTCTCTCAGATCCAAAGCCTGGCAGATGCTGTCCAACAGCCAAGAGCTCCTCGAAGCCAACAGAGGGAAATTTGAGGTATCGCTGTGGCAGCATATTCCTGTCTTCTTTATTTTCCGTCATGTTTTACCTGCATTTGTAAATTAAATGGAGAGGCTGAAGGCTTCAACAAAAGGCATAAGGGTTAGGATGCACCGATTCCAACAGAGAAACACACAGGTACAGGTCATCACTCATGGATTCAGGCACAGATGCTCCCTGGTATTTAAGCCAAAAGGAGAAATGAGAGAGACTGTGGACACAAACTTATAACCACATCGGAAACGATTACTATATTGCCAGAATGTAACCGAAACCACAAAAAGCTGAGACTTTTTTTTTGGCCAGTCCAACACACATGCATCAACATAAAAACATTTAAAATGCTCTGCTCTCCTCATTGTTAAAGTTCTCTCCCTCCGCATAAAGTCAGCAGTAGCTGGTCTGAGAACGTTTAAGGGCTGTGAAGAAGCTGCCGCGTTTTGATTGGCTCAGAGTGGGGAGTTCAAAGGGAAGTTGTAGCTGAGTTGGTAAATTTCAGCTCCAGGGGTGCTAAAGGGGCGCAGGCGCAGGCCCAGTGAGCCGTAAGCCTCTTATCGGGACCGGTAATCCTGCCTGTCGGAGCTCTGCCCCCCCTGTCCACACCGGAGGGGGGGGCCTGGCCTGGGCCGACTCCCGAGTCCAGGCGGTCAGCTCAGTTTTGTTTAGGTTGTCTGAGGAAGAATGAGAAGAAGTGTGGAGAAGAAATGTGGTTTTAATACGTGATTTTTGCAATCTAATCCAGCGTGGTGGCGAATTTAGAAGTTTGTTCCATGAGGTGGTGTGAAACAACCTAAAGCTTGTTTCTGTTTGTTTTCCCGCAGGAGCTGGAGAGAGAGCAGGGAGAGGCGAAGTGGCTGGACATCATCGAGAAGGATCTCCACAGACAGTTCCCCTTCCATGAGATGTTTGCTGCTCGTGGTGGCCATGGGTAAAAAAAAAAAAAAAAAACACAGACGCACAATCTTTTTTACAAAACAGGAAACACCTGAGGCCCGTGCTGCGTATCTTCAGGTTTAACTCTGAGATATAAGAGATAAAGATTCTGTGCACACACACTGTCAGTCTGTCAGTAAGCACACAGTAAGTGTCATGGGGAAATTGAACCACTGTAGTAACAGATACAACCACGGTGTGAATTTGAATATAGTATAAATAGCAGGAACAGTGCGAATAGGAAATCATACCAGTAGAGGAAACTGAGATTGAGGAAATCAATGCAAAATATGAAATCATAATTTATATATTGATAGAAATATAATATTTTCCATAAGAGGGCAAGTGACTGAGATGTAGCGTCAGCTTTTCTGTGGACTATGTTTGTTTCTTTTGAGTTTAATTTCCATTCTTCCCTTCATGTGTCAAAGTGATGTGCTTGAACCCGTTAAATATTTTTCGTGGATTCGGCCACCGGATGATTTTGGTGTTTGTTCCTTCCAGGCAGCAGGATCTCTACCGAATCCTGAAGGCCTACACCGTTTACCGGCCCGACGAGGGATACTGCCAGGCTCAGGCTCCCGTCGCTGCGGTGCTGCTCATGCACATGCCTGCTGAGGTGTGTGTGTGTGTGTGTGTGTGTGTGGGGCATATTCCCACCAGCTGTATGGGAAAGTAACAGCAGGTTTATCAGCATCACTAATGCACTGATTACTGGATGGACTGATTGCTTTTCAGCGATACCGAGTCATGTTGAAATCCTGGATGAGGAAGAAGGGAGCATTAGGAAACACCTTGTGCTTTAGGCCCCACCCAAACACACATCACACAGGACTGCACAGTAGGATTTTGCATAAGACACAGTTGATGCAGTCATTACACAGAAAGAGTTGTGCGTCACAATCTCCAGTTGGTTGCGCACAGACGTTTTGCTTCGAGATCACCTCTGTTTTGTGTTAATCGAGTGGGAGTGGGAGGAAAAGAGGGCGGGTGCTTGCGGGAAAGCAGAAAGCGAAAAAACAAGTGAAACTGAACTTGGTTTGGTTCTTATTTCACTGAGGTGGGTTTTTAAATTAAAAATAGTGGCAGAGAGCCGCTGACGCGTCACTGACTGGACAGTTATAGTCGTATCGCTCGATAACGGCGGGGTGGGGGTGGGGGTGACTGCATGGACCTGCCTCATCTGTGTTCTGACAGTTTGAAACCTGAGTTCATTCTCTCCCGTTATGAAATGTGTGTGCGCCATAAGCTGTCACTGTGATCCTCAAATAGCAGCATGTTCCTTTTTAGAGGCAATAAGACGGTGGCTGCAGCCAACTGTGCTTTTTATCTGCTGGAGCTTTTGTCCAAAGTTTGCCTTGCAATCAATTATGTTTAACACAAGAACAGAGGAGGACAGCGTTACCTTGAGTTTCTTGAGATCGTTAAAGGAGCTACGTTTTCAGTTCAAAAAGTCGATCAGGTTTCCTTGTGTAGTTTTGAAGATGGGTAAAGAAGCAGGAATTGAAAGCAGGACTTGATAATGCAGCGGCCGTGGTAACATGTCAACCTCACCTGGAGCTGTTTGCAAACCTGAACTCTCCGCTTTTGCTTCTCCTCCACAGCAAGCGTTTTGGTGCCTCGTCCAGATATGTGAGAAGTATCTTCCCGGCTACTACAGCGCTGGGCTGGTGAGCGAATCCGCAACCTCCTGATCTCCCTGCCTCTTTCCTCGGCTTTACTGACTGGTCATCTCTGTATCTGTGCCTCTGTCTGTTTATTTATTCACCTTTAGGAAGCGATCCAGCTGGACGGCGAGATCTTCTTCTCCCTTTTACGACGCACGTGTCCGATGGCGTACCGTCACCTTAAGAAGTTCAAGATCGACCCCATTCTCTACATGACGGAGTGGTTCATGTGCATCTTCTCACGCACCTTACCCTGGGCCTGTGTGCTGCGCGTGTGGGACATGTTCTTCTGTGAAGGTATCGGCCAGCTCTCAGGCTCTCGCTTTTGTTAGGTTTCTCCTTCCTCCAAACATTAGACGTATTATTTGACCGAAGCCTAACTCAAGTCTGTGGTTGTAGGAGTGAAAATCGTGTTCCGCGTGGGCCTGGTGCTGCTCAAGCAAATGCTGGGCTCCGTGGATAAACTCCGAGAGCTGCAGGGCATGTATGAAACCATGGAGCGCCTGAGAAACATTTCACCCGACAGTATCAGAGAGGACATATTGGTACAGGAGGTGGGTCTGTCTCCCTAAGACATGTACACGAGTAAAATGTGCTTCCTGTTTGCTCTGACACATGAGGTCTGAGTCACCGTGCCCCGTAGTGGCCTCTCCAGTAATCCTCACTTCCTCTGTCTGTCTCATCCTTGTCTGATGCGCCGCCGCTCAGATTATTACGCTGCCGGTGACTGAGGCGCTGATCGAGAGGGAGTGCAGCATCCAGGTGAGGAAGTGGAGGGAGTCCAGGGGAGCTGACGCACCAGCCGGGCCGCCGGCTCCACGGTACGAGGGCCATCTTCGAGTGCAAGCGCCGTGCTGCCTCCATCAGCTCCGGCGGCAGCTTCTCGTTCCTGGGAAGCCCGGTCCCTCCACCGGGGCCCCTGAGGGCCTCCTCCAGCCTCCTCTCACTCCCGGGCTTCCGCAAGTCCAAGGCTCCTTTCCACTCCCAAACCAAGAAGGGCTCCTTCTCAGGGCCGTCAGGAATGGAGGGCTTCCTGCCTCAGCCGCCGCCCGCGGCGGCATCGAGCCCGGGCCGAGGCCCCAGCCATAAGCCGCCGATTCCCCCGGGGGCGGGCCAGAGGGTGCCGGCGCCTCACGTTCAGAGCCCCTTGGTGGGGAATGCGGCCGGCTCAACCCGTGGTCCTGCTCAGCCCCCAGAAGACACCTCAGCACAGGGCCCGCCTGCAGCTGCAGCCCCAGCACTAAGCACAGCACCCCCGCCGCCCCCCAGCACTCTGTCCCCCTCCCCAAAGATCGTCTCCGAGCAAATCACTCCCACCATCCCTCACCCACCGCAAACAACGCCCCTCTGCCCCCGTGCCCGGATTCCAAAAAAGAAGCGGCGCCGGCGGCCGACGCCACCGCTGGAGAGGAAGAGGGAAAGAAGAAGAAGAAGAGCAAGGACGACAAGAAGAAGGAGAAGGAAGACGAGAAGAAAAAACTGAAGGAAAAGAAGGAAAAGGAGAAGGTGGAAAAAGAGAGGCTCCGGAGGGAGAAAGAGCGGCTCGAAAAAGAGAAGAAGAAAGGGGGGAAGAAAAAGGACAAAGGGGGAGGAGAGGCTGAAGACAAAAATGGAGCTGCAGCGGCGAGAGATTCGGCCTAGTTTTCCACCCCGTCATTCCAGGATACTGAAAAGGGACGCTGGATGGGAAAAAAAAAGAGGTCAGGGGAACAAAAGACCCCTGGAAACAGAAAGAGTGATTAATAATAAAAAAAAATGGGATGGCTTCCTGTGTAACGCACCGTTTCAAAGACTTAATGTAGTCCCTGGACTATGGTGGAGAAAACTGGATCTTGGTTTTAATAGCACCTCGGGGGGCAGGGGGTTCGCCCCTCGCTCTATGCTTTCTTTTTCAGCGAGTTTTACTAAGACGGGACAAATTTCCTTTTTCAACTGGAGCTCGGGCCGTGAATCTGGATGGGATTTCAGAGGATCGCAGTCCTTATCTCTTTTAGTTTTTTTTTTAATTCTTTTTTTTTGTGTGTGTCCATCGTTGTTATTTTAACCAGATTGACGGCAGCGGAGGGGCTGCCGAACCGAACGTTTGCAGAAACAGCGATGGTGCCACAGAGCATGTAAATATAAAAGTCTGCCTGCAGTACATAGGATGTTGTCAGCACTCCACACTCCCACCAGTTCTCATCTGTACCCAGGTTATCTGGATGACTGGAGGAAAAAACCAAAAACAAAACGAGCAGAGAAAACCCTTGGAAGTCGTCTTAAAATGCAGGCACTGAAGACGGACGTGCCCGCGATGTCGTTGAGGATGTATTTATTGTCATGTTAAATGTCGTGAGTGAGTGTGTGCCTTAGTAGTGTAGTGAAACCTGTTACTGTTCTATGTGTGGCCTCCCTGTTTTCAGTCTCCCCCTGCCTGCTTCTTTTTGGGGCGTTTTTTTTTTTTTTTTTCTTTCCGTCTCTCCGAGTCAAACCGCCGTCGGATCCGTCTCCGAGGTCAAACCTTCACATTTCTCCCGTCGCCGGAATAAATCTGACGGGCGAGGCTGAAAAGGAAAGGAAAAGGAGGAAAATGAAAGAGTACGCCCAGACACCATGTCGTGGTAGCTATTTTAAAATTTCAATTTTTTTGTCTTAAAACACACACACACACAGGGAGATTTATTGTTTTTATTTCAAGCCCATTTCAAACTTATGTGTCTTTTTTTGGGGGGGGGGGGTTTGCAAAAAGCAGGCGCAACTTTGTTAATAAGCCAGTCATATGAAAAGATGCAATACCCCGCAGTGGAGACATACACGAGTCCTGCGAGACCAAATGTCCGACCGTAAAATTAGTGTTATTCCTGCTTTCAACGAACAAAATCGTATCTGCATTTATTCAACCAAATTTCAGTATGTGGGTCAGAGCTTCAGTTCTTTGGCCCATTAGAATGTGATTTTAAGTTTCTAAAGAGAATGAAGGATTTATTTTTTATTTTTTTTGCACTTGTGATTTTTGTCACAAAACGCCACTGAAGTCGCCCAACTCCGTTAACGTAGTGATGTAGAAGGCCGGGCCGGGCTCACACTGCGCCCGGAGGACCTATAGGAAGCCACTTGACTGGAGGTGCCAGGTGTGCCGATGTAGCATTATGCTCTGACCTTTGACCTTCGCGCTCTGATGTATTTATGTATAAAGTGGTTAATTTAATCAAATATAGTATATGATGAATTATTATTATTATTATTATTATTATTTTGGATCTGAGTATTTTTCTATGTGAGTGAGAGACACCTGGCTGACTGGAACGATGGCTGACTACACGGTGTAGTTGCGGGGGAGTGGGTGGGTGGGGTGGGGGGGTGGGGGGTTGTGTCATTTAAAGTGTTCATTATAATCATTTTTTTTTTTTCTCCTTTTGCACGTTATGTCCCCAGCTTTTACACGACAAACGCATGTCTCTGCTGTTGTTTACTGCCACCGTTGGTTGGGTCGACTTAGGTCTCACGTTTACTGAAGTGCAGTATTAAACAGACTTGGGGGAGGGGGGGGAGGCCGGGAAGATCCGGCAGAACAAACGGGCGGGACGAGTGATTCGCGCAGAACATTTGGGAGTTGAAGGCCTCAATCGTACTGTATAATATACTAAGAGGTGATTTATTCTGTTTTACCTTTGAATAGTTCTTTAATTGGAGATCTGTCTCACCACGTTGTGTTGTAACATTCATAATGACTTACGGACTAACCCCCTAACCTATTTACACTCAGTGTCCTGTACTGTAACATATTTATGCATACATGAAGCGGCGCTGAACCCCGTCAGTATATGATGAGCAGTGCCAGATAGTTAGTGTAAAACCATTTGATGGCAAGAAAAAAAAAACCCAGTGATGCTCTTTAACTGTACTGTTTTGGTAGTTCTAAGGATTAGAGGGACTTGCGTGTAATTGTAGCCGACATATGTCCTCCATATTCACTGTTTTTTCCACTTGTTTCTGGTCTTTACACGACTGTCACTTAAACGTCACGCTCTCCACTTTGACGCCGGCGCATTTCTAGGCTCAGATTAGACGATAGTGTTAGCGAGGATAACCTGAACACATCTATGCAAACCTTCCTCCATCGTGACTGTTGAGAAGTGCGTGGTGACAGCAGCACTGATTTCGCCTCTGTGACAAAACAAATTTTGTGCTTCAGTAGGTGTCATTATCTCGTGATTTTTTTTTTTTTTTTTTTGTCTGAGCACACTTTCAGACCCGTGGACTACAATGTCGTATGAGCAATACGTCCTCGCAGCTCACGTCTCGACGATACCGCCGCCCCTCTTTGTTGGAGTGGGCTCGAGATGATCAAATTAATCTCTTCGCTGGCTTCCGATCTCCTCCTGAGGAATCAGCACTTCGCTTTGCAATACTAAAGATGAATAAAAAAAAAATCCATTTCTACCAGGTCCTTCTGTGCATTTCCGTATTGATCCTGAAATCGTCATTCTCAATTTACGTTCTGATTGGGAATGAACCTACTGATGCAAATAATTGAGAGAATCATTTCAGCTGTTTTTTTTCCCTCCCCGTGTTGTTATGTCTGTTGTGTTTTTATTCTTATTTTATTTTTAAGTTTACACGTCACTCTCTCTGGCGAAAGTGAAATAAAATAGCTAATTGAATTCATTCCTTCAGATCTACAACTGATGTATTTAATTGATGATGATGATGACATTTGTGATGACGAGTAATAAACCATAATATATTAAACCATCATCGTGGCGTCCTCTTTGCATCTGAATATGCTGGTGAATTACAACAGCAGTGATGCAGCCCTGAGAGCTGTGATCATGTGGTGCGTTTACTGGTCATGAGACTGCAGATTATATTCTTGCAACCATGGATTTGGGGCCGGGTTTAAATAAGCAGCATTCCGGCAGCAGTCTTGATATGTGGTGTGAGCTATCGGGGCTCCCTGCTTTTATTTTCAACCAGGAGCTGCCACTGTTATAATGGAGGCTTCTGCTCATTTATGTACTCTCAAAGGAGCATGATACACTGAGCCACAGCATTCAAACCACCTGTAGGTGAAGTGAGGAACATTGTTTATCTTGTTACAGTGTGGCAGGATAGATTAGATTCGATAGCATGTGAGCAGTTGGTCCTTGAAGTTCATCTGTTAGAAGCAGGAAAAATGAACAAGAAGAATCTGAGAGACTGTGACGGCTCAAAGGCTGTGGCAGAACATCTCCAGAGCAGCAGGTTGTGGGTGGTTCCCGCTATGTGATGGTCAGTGCCTAACAAAAGTGGTGCAAGGAAAGAGAGCCAGTCATCTGGTGACGGGGTCAAGGGTGCCCGAGGCTCACTGATGCATGTGGGGAGTGAAGGCTGACCTGTGCGGTCCAGTCCCACAGAGGTCTACTCAAACACAAAGTGAGGAAAAAACGCTGGCACTGGTAGAAATCTGTCGGAACACACAGTTCATCACAGCAGGCGGCAGTGGCCTCTTTCAGCAGGATAACGTGATCTGACACACAGTGAAAACTGCTCGGGAAATGGTTTGAGGAACACAACGTGTTGATTGAATTTTCCAGATCTCAGTCTGATCCAGGATCTGTGTGACATGTTGGAAAAACAAGTCCCCTTCAACAAGCTTACAGGTCTTAAAGGATCTGATGTTAACGTTTTGGGGCCTGATACCACAGGACACCTGCAGAGGGCTCGTGGAGTCCATACCTCGATGGGTCAGACCTGTGTTTGGCTGCACAAGGGGGACCTCTACAATATCAGCCAGGCGGTTTTGATGATGTGGCTGGTGGGTGAGCAGTGAAGCTGCTGATCTGTCTGGATTCCATTTACCCTCCGGGCTCATGTCTGTCCGTGCAGATGAAGAAGTCCACTAGATGTCGCTACCGGTGCGGTGTGTTCATGAGGGAGTTAGCTTTTTCATCTGACCTGTTCGCTGCCTCGAAAAAAAATCCCTGTCCCCACAGAGCCACTGAACAGAGACACTATTGTACAAAAGGAAAGAGATTTTATTCACAGTTTTTTTCCCTTTTATTCAGTACAGAGGAAAGGCAAGGAAGTCACTGGAGTCAAGACATGCTTATGGAAAAAGCAAGGTGATTTGATGGTTTCAGGAAGGAGCGGAGAGAAAGAAATCGAAGACTTGAATGTTTTCTTTCGTCCCTTTCTCTCCTCTCCTTCGGTCGTTTCAGTTTCAGAAAAACTTTTCAAAGAAAAAAGTTGCCGTCACTTTAAGGAGGCGACTTTTTCCCCTCTCTCACCTGCCAACGTCCTCCCTAATCTCACCTATTTCTGCCCAAGAGGACATCTTCAAAATTTGGAATGAAGTCCTTGTGTTTTTGTGTACCACCCCACCAGTAGTAACCCTGTCTTCCTCTCAGATGCTGAGGGAAGCAGAGGGACACGTCTCACTCACACAAAACACCTCAGAGGCTGACGTGACGGGGCAGATGGAGAAGGAGAGGTGAGAAGACAAGAAGATGCTTGCAAGGAAAGAGAAGGTGTTTGAGAAAAGCTTTGTGGATGGAAGTGTTTTTACAGGAGAGTTTTATTGAAAATCATCCCTATTCCCCATAAGCAAACATAGACACGCCATGGGCATCGGCCCTCTCATGTGCCACTGTGACAAGTCTTTGGTTTGAACATGAGCGGGTGAGCACATGGGTTAAACACAGAAGGTGAGCAGGGAGGAAGAGGAGGAAAGAAAAGGGCGGGGGAAGGCAGAATGGCAAAGGGATTGCTGTCTTTCTTGTCTTCTGGTGTTCTCTTTACTCCTCCTTCTCCTCTCCGTGTGTGATGACGTAGCAGATGTTCTTGTAGTCTACGTTGTTGGCGACATCTGGGGGGAAGGCGGCCCACATGTTCTTAATCTGGGGGAGAGGATTCAGCACGGTGAGTGGTGCACAATCTCATGAATATTAATGGTTTGCCAGAACCACGAAATACTCTTCTATCCGTTTGGCGTTTTTACCTCCTCCTTGGAGAACCTGTCGCACTGAGTGGTCAGGAGCTCCTCAAGGCTGGAAGAAGAGAACAGACAGATTTTAGGGGGGGGTCGAAATCAAAATGTGGACGTGTGCTGTAGTGATTAATCAAATAAATACAGTATATATTAAAAACTGCTCACAATTCCTTCTTGATGGTTCCAGTACCCTCGGGGTCCAGGACCTTGAAGGCGCTCAGGATAACGTCTTCGGGGTCAGCACCTGAAGAGGACAGCAGGAAGAGGGTAAGACTAACTGTGTAAAACTAACTAGTGGTTGTGGAGGGAGAGGAAGTTAAAGTGAACAAGTATAAGAAACAAAGTTACAAGTCCTCATTATTGTAGCATATTACTGGATAATGGAGGTTGATGCAAGTATTTTTACATAAAAAGTGTGTTTGAATTAGGTAATTTCAACAACTTCATACTGCAGTGGATCAAAAAGTACAGTACCCCTCTCAGTAATGCAGTGGAGTGGGAGTAAAATAACATGAAATGGAAATACTCAAGTAGAGTAAAAAATGAAGTAACGAAAGTTTAAAAAAAAAAAAAAAGAAAAAGTTCTGCCCACCCTTCAGCTTCTCTCCGAACATGGTGAGGAAGACGGTGAAGTTGATGGGGCCGCTGGCCTCCTTGATCATGGCCTCCAGCTCCTCATTCTTCACGTTCAGCTGGCCTGTACACAGCAGATGTTCAGATTAGGAAGGGGGGTCGGGGTGTAAAATACATATCCATACAGTGCGGATTTGTTCCGCTGGGGCTCACCCATTGAGGCCAGAACGTCCCTCAGGTCATCTTTGCTGATGATGCCGTCTCTGTTCTGGTCAATGATTGTGAAAGCCTAAAGAAAGAAACAAAAAAAAGAAGCCCACTCGGTTTACGACTTGAAGGAAACATTTAAAATAAATTGTACGTGGGTGGGGTGGGGGCCAGGTGGGGGCTCCCCACACTTTTAGGGACTTCTCCATTCAACAGCTCATCTATTAAAGTGGCAGCTGGCGAGTATGGAAGATATTGTGTGAGAAAAAGGCTGCACCCAAAATGTTAGTGGTGGTGTTGGGGTTGGGGGTTGGGGGGGTGGGGGTCTTTTCTTACAGGTTAATTTGGGAAAGTATCATCAGGGAACAGCTGTCTGATCTGCTCACCATCTAAAACTTATGTCGCTGAAACTTAAGATAACCTCTTGGACTTGACTCAGCCTCCGACCTTTCCCGCCCCCACCCCCGTTCTTCACACACACTCGCTCACGAGCTTTTTCTATGCCTTGACAGATACAAACCCCCACCCCACCCACACACATGCCCACACAGTGCCAGGCTGCTATTTTTCCATCTGTGCGACGTGCTAAGATCATCCTAATCATCGTGTCATACATTCCCTAAGTGGCACTCAAGAAGCCTGGATCACTTATCGCAGGAGGAATGTTTCCTCTATTCAGAGTTCATATCCCTTGACGACACACTGTAAACATGGGCACTTTCATGATCCAATCTCTTGACAGCACGTCCTTATAAAATATCATCCCCCTGACCTCGCTGAACTCCAGCGCACACCCTTAACACTTCTCTTTTACACCTGATGGTAAATCAGAAACAACGTTTCTGAAACGGAGAAGGTTCGCTACAGCAGCTAAACATTACGCTAAACTTTAAAAATCATCAAATGTTCAAAAAGCATGATGACCCCTTTTTCTTGCTCTTTTTTTTCTTTAAAATACATCTGTGGTCCAGTTGTTCCGTGTGCCCCCCCACCGAAGCCAGCCTTCAGCGAGAGACTTAAGGAGATGTCTGACTGACAGCTGGAGGGTGGGAGGTCAAAGGTGACCAAAACATGGAGCGCTTCAAATGGTGTCAGAAATTTCAGGGCTCCTCCTAATGACATTCTCATGCTTATTAAATTGTCAGGGGAGTGCGTGTGTGTGTGTGGGGGGGCACACGTGGCAAAATAGCAACTGGTGTGAAAATGGATCCAAGCTGCCGAACCAAACTCTAATTTTGGCCACAGTCTCGAAGAAATTGAAGTGAAATCACACCGACTTGAATAAAAAGAAATTCGGCCAACCAGAGGCTACACGGATGTCTGATCCCCCTGAGGCTGCCGCGAGTGAATGACGTAAAAGGAAGCTTCCTTTTGAGACAGAGTGTGCGGGACCTCACCTCCTTGTACTCCTGAATCTGGCTCTGCTCAAACATGGAGAAGACATTGGAGGAGCCACCATCTCCTGCTGCCTGCCTCCTCTTGGCCTTCTTTGGTGCCTGGGGAACAAACACATTGGTGAAATCTTCAGCGCCTTTTGGCAAAACAAAAAACCCCTCTGTGATGCTTGTGAGTGCTGTATACCAGCAGCAGTTCCCAACCTTTTTTTGGCTTGTAACCCCTGAAATTATATATATAGGAGTAAATTCCTCCTAAAAAAACGTGAGAGGACTACAGGAACATTTGGAGTAAATCTTTTACAACAGAACAATATTTTAATTATTTCCTGTTGTCCACTCAAGACCCCTCAGATTTATCTTGCAACCCCTTGGAAAGGTTCTGCCCCCCAGGTTGAGAACCACTAGTCACAATCCCACAGGTTAGTAAAGATGATTTGACCACCAGTTTGACATGCATGTTACGTTCACAAGTAAGTTTTAAAAAAAATGTGTACATATATATATATCCTTTTCCTTAACTTGGCACGGCAAATGTTTAGCATGCAGATTGGAGTGCATTTGGTAAAACTAGAATTTAACAACACACTAGCATCCTTATAACTGCATCACCAAGAACTGCAGTTATCAAAAAAGGGGAAAAAATCCACAAAAAATGTCCATAAAAAAAGCATTTGATCTGCTGGAAGTGAAGACAAATGCTCACATCTTTTTGTTATAATTTCAGGTACAGACAAAAAAAAGCATCAAAAAGCGGAGTTAATCCATAGGGTCGGTTTGATTCCCCTGTAGATGTTTCCAACAGCAGCGTGCAGAGATGTGAAGGGGAACCCTGGTACTCACCATCTTGAGACGGTATGAGTGGAGGTTTGGATGATCAAGAAAGAGAAGACAGTGTGAAGCCGCGTTATACGTATTTCCCGGGGGGCTTATATACCCCTGCCCAGGCCAGTCTAACTTTAGACACAGCCTCAAGTTTGGATGGGGATAAAAAAGAGAGAGAGGGCGAGGGAGAGAGGGGGCGAGAGAGAGGATGGTCAAGGATGAACGGATGGCAAAAGCAAAGGAGACAGAATGGCGGGACAGCGTATCACCTTACAGGAGATCAGAAATAGACCCAGGAGTCTTGGAATTAAGTAAACCTGATAGCTGAGGGACCATGCGGCAGGTCTGCAGTCCCACGTGGACTAATAAGGACATTCGGGACATAGATGCTTTTTGGACCACTGGACACTGTCTCTCCACCCTCCGTCCGTCCACTTCCATATGCCTGCAGAGAGGCTTTATTTTTGGTTTGTGATGTCCATTGCGATATTACAGCCTGAGATACAAGCATTCTATACTCTCAGCAGCCGATGCAGCTCTTACCGTGTATGTGCACGGCTTGGCTTTCCTTTTTTAAGTCGGGACAAATCAATGATGCTAATGTCATATTTGGGATTTTCCCCAAAGAAGTTGCAGTGACTCCAGGGGGAGGGGGATTCTGTAAGGGGAGGACCAGATGTGTATCTACTATCGCATTAAAAATGTCTGGCTCATTCCGCAGGTTAATTAAAATATCTCTTCACACAACAAACAGCATGGAAGAAGCAATGTTTTATTTAGTTTGAAAGCTGTACAAGGCAGTGTTGTGGTAAAATGAAAAACTATTTTATATCACACAGGTTTGTGCCTGCATGAGGAGGCGTGTATAAATAGCCTACGTCCAAAATCTGCCCTGTCTTTCCTGATGAATTAACGTAGGGTGTATATATATATATATATATATCAAACAAGTTTTCAAGGAGCTATTTTAATGAACTGGGGTGAATTATGAATAATGTCCTGTATGTCACCAGTTGATCAACTAAAAATACCACTGCACACCTCTACCACCATCATCATCATTATGACTGGGGTTTTTGGTCATCATGAAAGTCATCCTCTATGTTGTCATTGTTGTGATTATCATTATTATTTCAACCTGAGAAGCAAAAATACATAAAGTAAGAACTCTGTGTGTTAACACAACAACGTCAAAACAGCTCAAGTAAAAGTCCTGCATTGAAATTCCTACTGTCACATGTGCAAAATTTACTTTAAGTACCAGAAGTAATATTCCAGGTTATGCAGGAAGTTAACCTCTGTGACTGATGTACATCATCAGAGCGTAAGCAGCATTCGCCGCTGCAGCTCGTCGAGGCGCGGCTACAGGATGAGTCGTGTTTCATGTCAGCGCTTAAATGAACGACACCGTGCCAGACAAGTGAAAGGACCCTTAACCTCTGGCTTCGGCCCTGCTTCTTTCTCATCACGACAAAGGTGTGCGTCTGGTGATTGGCCCCGAGTCATGAACACTTTCGCACCTGTTTACCCTGCAGGGCCACCGTCTACCCCCTCACGCTGTCTAACCCCCCTCTCTTATATATATGGGGATTACTTGGCAGAGTGATGGCAGCAGACATTCCCAGGACAACATAAAAGGGACAGCTGAGGGCGACCAAAATAGCTAAATAAACTTGACAGTCTGCCAACGCGCCGGACCCTCCAAGCAAAATGCTTTCCTTCATTTGTTTTGTCAGGTTTTATATCCAAATTTACCTCGGAGATAATCTGTTTTCATTTCAACAACAACTTTGTTAATCTCGTCCAGTGGATGAATTTATTTTCGCTCTCTTTCACTGTTTGTGTTTCCACTGATCTCCTGTCCCTGGCAGTCTGACGGTCAGCGATAGTCCCGTCTTCACTCTTTACCAGTTTTCCACTCGCTACAGTAATTTGGATTAGACAGACATTTGTTTGTCCTGGAGATCCAGACGACTGACGCTATAACTGTCGGCCCTGCCCTGGTGTGCCCCAGTTGACCTTTGACCCCTGCTTCACTTGATTATCACCGCCTCGTTGGAGGAATGAAATGTGTCACCTGTCTTTTTGTTTTTACTTTTAAGGAGGAGGTGTTGGTTTAGACAGACTTTAAAACTCTGCACACTACAGTCACATTAAGGTGCAATGTGTGTGGAAGCATTTTTAAGGTTGAATCAAGTGAACGTGACCTTTAACAGGCCATATTAAGATTTATTTCAACAGAAAGTTCCTTAACCCTAAAAGTTAAATTCAACCCCTGGGTTCATTTCATTCATTCATTCATCAGATTAAGACATTTTAGAACAATTTAAGGTGTTAGGTTTGACATTATTTTACCACCTGATTTATATTATGTTAATAATCATGACATCAATCTTTATATCATATACATTATGTCTGTTCTCACAACAAACTCTATTGTTTTTCCAGTTTGTCATATCCCTTGCACTTTCGAGGATATTTTTCACTTGGTTCTTTCTGCAGTACTTGCAGTACTTGCAGTACTGCAGTAGTATTTGATAATAATGTTGTTTTTTTGGGCCACGTGAGTGAGGGAGGGAACCGTTTCTACCAGTACCTGCTCTACTTCTCATTCTTCATTTTCCTCTTCTTCCTCTTTTTAGAGATTTGTGGTAATGTTGCTTTTCAAATCTGGACATTTTACACACATAATTGTAAAAACTATAAGGTTAATATACGACATGTCAAGCTTTTCACAGATGTGTCAGCTGCTGCAGTTTGCTGACTTTACAGCACAGTAAAAAATTTAAAAAACAAACAAAGCAGTCTCTCTTTACAATGTTTTTACAAGCTGCTATCCTGAGGAAATGTCTACATACAGATGTGTGTACATTGCAGGGGCCCGTCGCTGTAACATGAAACCGCCTGCCACGCTCCTCTGAAAGCCATCTATCACTTTTTAGATGATTGGAATGTCTGTCTGTAGGTTCTGGAATGTGGAGACGCTCCATGGCCTGACCTACGCAGGAGGACGTCAAGGTTCGTCACGTTACACCCTGTGGTGTGTTTGGGCCCATACCGGCCTCGGGTTGCCCTGTTTTGTTGGTATCCTTTGGTTTCAAGTTCAAGTGCAGGTGAGGTGTCAGATTTTACTTTTCTTTTTTTCAGTCTGGTGGGATTGAGCATGAAAATTAAAGTTAACGTATTACACTAACACACATAAGGATGTTACTTTGTCTAAATACCACAGTGGATGGAACAGAAATTACAGTTACACGTGTTGTAACAATCCCAGCAAATGAGTGGATAACTTCATTAAAGGAACTTAATTTTACAGAACAGCTTTTTTGTTTCGTACACGCTTCTGTACATGACCAGTATATCCTCTCCCGCTCAGTTTCTGCTGTTTCAGTATGCCTGCAGCGCACTCTGCTGTTTACTTTCCTCCATTGACTGTATTTTGTCTCATGCTTGCAAAGATGCAGTGATTACTACAAAGAAACACTCAGCTATCATTGCATGTTATTATTTTCTTCAAATTTCCCCTCAGCTTTAATGTAAGATGCAACATGTGTATTCTTCATCTGCTTCAGTGATTCTGCCGAACAAAATCGTTCCTTCAACTGAGATAATTGTTCAGACACTTTTTCTTTATAACTGTAAAGAATTCAAAAATTGTTGTTGCATTGTGTCTCATTTTATCATATCATCGCAGCTCAATTGCTGGGTATTCAGGGGAACAGATGATAATTAATTAATGATGGCTGAATTCCATTTAGCTGCCTTGAGCTCAGGTTCTGTTATTGTTCGTACTGGCTCACTGTCGCAGTGGCATGGCAAACTTGATTATAACAGAGTCATTGTTCATGTTTTTAGAACACCTTAATGAATTACTTTACTTTAAATTAAATATTTTAATCAATAAATAGCCCATGAAAACTTCCTGATTAGACGTTTAAGTTAAGTTACTTTTGTGTTTATATTTGGAGTATCAGCATCTTCCATCAGATATGTACAGTTGTGTATCACCATGCCACTTAACTGATCATGACACATTTTAGTCAACAGACCAATTTTATTTTTTCATGCAATGGAAAAAATATATTCTTTGCTTAATACTGTATCATAGAGCTTTTTGATTCCATTCCATGGATGAAATATGTGAATATTCAATTGCTCAGCAATTGTGCATTGTGCATTTCTATTTGGCATTTACACTTGAAAGGCAAAGTATAAACGCTAAAAATGAATCATGACTGAATTCCATTTAGTTCTTTCAGTTCCTGTTCCTGCTCCTGATGCCTGCTGTCACTGTCATGTCATCTAACAGGGCCAATTTTTAATGTTCATAGTAAAGTGTGTTTTTCTTTTTTTCCTACACTGAGAAGTCAGTGTGCTGTGAGAAGAGCCCGCCTGCTCACTGTTTAATGTCCTAATGTCCGGCAGTCTCTGTTTGTTCCTTGTTGTATCCCATATATACCCTCAGGTTGTCACGGCTCAAATCAGGAAAGAATGACAGCTTTCCATCAAATGGATCACGTGGAAATGGACGAGGCAGATCATGTGAAACTGAAGACCTTTTATAATGTGTACAGGTGTCTGGGCCTCAAACCCTTTAGGTTCAGTTCCTCTTTGATGCACATGAGTAGCTCCATCCCAGTTCCTCTCTTAACTGTCATTTACGTTTTTTTCGCTCAGCCCAGGTCGATGAGGTCTCCATCACTCTGCGCCTCCTCTTTCTCTTCCGCTCGTCGACTGCTCAGCCACTCCTCTCTGGCTTTCTTCACTTCCTGGCCATAATATTCATGGAGTTTACTGAACTCCTCCAGTGGACTGAAACCCACCAGGGGCCACTCGCCATGCAGAGGTGCCGGCCCGTTAAGTGGTGTGACGAGAGCGTTTCTCCTGGGCCACAGTTTAGGGGATTTTCTAGCCTTAGTGGGCATTGAAGATGCATGTAAGGCAGTGCAGGCACTGAAGCTCCTGCCCTCCCTGACCACTGCTGCTGGCCCCTGCACGGGAAAGAAGAGGGGGCCAGTGGTGGACAGTTTGAGGGCACTGACAGAGGAGCTGTGACGGGAATCACCAGAGCTTTGTTGCTGTTTAGCCTCTGCAGATAGAAAACAGGATATTAAAACAGAAAACACTGTTTTTTTAAAAACACTGTTTATATAGCAGCAGAAGACAGAATGAACAAAAGAGGCAATGAGATAAATTATAATTAATAATAATAAAATAAAATAATAAAAAGGCATAGAGTGAGAATATTTTAAGAAAATAAAGATATTAAAAGGCACAAAAGAAATCTAGAAACTTCAGAAACAGATATTACGACCAGTAAACAGGACAAGGCCACAACACTCACACACCTTCATACTGCTTCCCCAGGTCTCTCACCAGCAGGGACAGGTAACGGTGACTGGCTGACAGCAGAGCTTTCATCCAGCTCTCCTGTGTCTGACGATCCACTGCTGCAAACCTGTAGGTTTTGAGCCCGGGCCCTTCAAACACCAGGGAAAAGGCGAACTGTCCGTCAGGCTCCGAGCGCCTCACCGCGCAGCCCTCCAGCACGATGACCCCCAGCAGGTGCCGGTCGGCTGGGCGCTCCTGGTAGAAGAGCAGGTTTGCTTTCAGGACGAACCACCGCCGTTGGTAGGAGGCATTTCGCTCTTTCTGTGAAGTAAAGCAGGATTACTGCATTTCTCTCTCACATGGAGCGCTTCAGTAATTTCATCCTGTCTGCATGACCCATGTTTTCCATACCTTTTTGTAGAGGTATCCCTCTTTATCTACTGGAGAAGTGCAGGACAGGTAGTGGGTCAGAATTTTCTCATGGAGCTTCATCCCAACACCTAAAGATGAGAAAATGCCATTATATTTACTGCCATGGAAAAATAACCAAGTACATGTACTCAAGTATTGTGGATATCCATTTCATGGGAATCTCATTTTCAACAGCTCTCCCTAATGAACTGTTGTGTGTTTTAAATAATTTACACTGACTAAAAGTGTACAATGTCGTTCACAGTGGTGAAAAGTACTGTACTCAGGTTTGAGGTTCTTCTGCTTTACCTGACCATATCAGTTACTTTTACACCTGACTAAAATTCTGAGGAAATATTGTTTATTGTTTTACTCCACTTCATTTATCTGACAACCAACTTACTTTTCAAGGTGAAGATTTAAAATTTTAAAAAGCACCATATGATAATCTTAAAAATACAATGCAGTTTTAAAATGAAAGTGTTTCAGTTCTATTTGGGGCCCCTGATCAGGTTTCACATGTCTGTGAGATGTTATCAGTTCGAAGAAACAGACATTTTGCTGCTTAACTTCTCACATCGTTTCATTTAAATATTTCTGAAGGAGATCTAAAATTGTCCAATATTGATAACAATAAAGTTTAGAGAAAGAAAGAAAACTCTTTGTTTTCCTTCTCTCCCATTTATCATCACATGACCCCTCAGATTTATCTTGTGTGCCCCTTTGAAGAGGGCCCAAACCCCAGGCCAGGAACCACTGGAACAAACTAGCATACAGTTAAAACTATGGCTGAACCTCTACCAGTTAAGACAGTGAAATGCTACTCAGCGTTTGATACATCTTTATTAAAAATTGAATAATGTCATGTATGATAATATGCTGCCGTATCAGTCACAGCCAGGAATCAATTTACTCCAGAACATTCTTGAAGTGCATTTAGCTGCTAATGCTTCTGTTCCATGGGAATGTTTGCTGAAAGTTTCGAAGAATTCAGAATTTTTTTTTTTCCAAAATAGTTTAACTGAACATTTTCATCAGCAAAACACTGATTGAAATCATCAAGTTCATGGGATATTTTATGTCATTATGCTCAATGTTAAAGGATACTCATTATATTAATGTATTATTATAATTATGTTTATTAATGATATTCATAACCGCTCAACAGACAGATAGATAAATAGATAGATAAATACGTACCTCTATCGAATCTTTCACAGGGTCACTTCACTCTTCCTCACAGGCTTCACATTATTTATATTAACAGATATTTTCTTCTGATCCCCGTCATTTCTAAGTGTGGAGTCACTCGTCTTCTCTCAGGACGATGCATCCAGGTCCAGACAATGCTTGAATATATAGTTTCAGGTTACTACCACCGGCTCTCTCCTGGGTACCAGAGGACGAGTGTTGAAATATAAATAACTCGACCCACTTCCTGGTAACAAAATCCTGACACGTTATATCTCTCTCTCTCTCTCTCTCTCTCTCTCTCTCTCTCTCCCTCTTTCTCTCCTCTACGCCTCAGTCTACCTTGAGCTGAAGGGTCACACTCAAACCCAGCCTCCTGACGAAGGCTGTTACCTGAAAATGAGATGCTGGATGTTAAGATTGGAGGTTGAGGTGTGGCGCATCTGCCTCAGCTCTCTCACTTCTGTATTTGGGGTTGCTCTTCCTGTTGATTTTTATTTTAATCTCGAATGATGTGTCGAGCAACTGTGACATTGGTAGAGATGGTCAATTCATTGGGAAATGCAATGAAGCTGCTTTTAAAGAAAATAGTGAATATTCCTCCAAGGTGGTATCATTGTTAAACTAAAACCAGCCAGACATGTTGAAAACAACCTCTTAAAAATTTGCCTCCATATTTCTTAACGTTTTGTGTCTATTCTTAGTGACCACTTATCCTTTTCATCCTTATGGACCTCCAGGAATTCCAAATCTAAAAGAGTCCAAAGTGTTAAGACTTCCAAGGCCTTGTACACAGTGGGGCCCCTGCCGACACAGCATGACACAGCAGACTTGAATCAACTTGTGGCCAGAGGCTATAACCTCAATATAAAAACTGAATGCCAAGTTTTAAAATATAGAATTATTCAAAGGTTATTAATTCTTGCACACTGCCATTAGGCTTATTGATAAAGCTTTAGTGTCATTAAGCATAGACCTCACTTGCTATTATTTCTGTATTATTTCTACTTTTATTTGACATCATTTGGTATTTTTTTGCTTTTACGTCTTTGTAACTTTGTATTTTAATTTTAACAAGTACTGTTTAATGAAGTTCTTGTTATTATTGTTGTTGTTTTTGTTAAATGGTTAGCATTTTTGCTTGAAATTGCATTCTGTTATAAATTATCCATTTCCGAATGAAAGGCCATGTCCACTCCTCACCAGGCGGCGGCGGTGAAGCGCCGTGTCGCTGTTTGTCGACCTTTATTTTCAGCTCGTTTTTTAAAAAGGGGGGAAGAAGAAAAAGGAGCGAAGAAGAAACGAAAACGAACGTCGCTTGAATTGTTTTCATCAGGTTTTTGCCGCATTTTCCCCGCTAAACGTCAGTTGATGCCATTGTTTGTGTGTTTTTAGCCTCCCGCGTCACACTCGGAGTCATAACTAAATGTTATCTCAAGCTCTGCAGCCACATTTTGGGCTGCGGTAACAGCTTCACCTGCCCTGCATGCGCTGCTGTCGGCTAACACTTTTAGCTGCAGAGCTAAGTCCCGTGGTAGCTCACATTCTGAGCGCTAGCTGCGCTGCGGCTCACGTTACGTCGCGTTAGGCTAATAAAAGAGTCGCTCTCTTGCCTCCCGTAGCACCATGCCGAAAAGGAAAGTTACGTTCGAGGACGGGGACGGCGAGTTGGACCTGGGAGACGACCTCCCAAACAAAAAGGTAACTCTCACGGTGCCGTTCGCGTTGTTGTTGATGTTGTTTGAGGAAGGAGACAGAGCTGCCGTGTTGAGAAACTCAAGAGACGCAGGAGTCATTTTGGGTTTTAGATGTTTAGCTGAATCATACTGGGTCTCCGTGTAAATGTTGAATTTATACACGGGCAACATTGTACAGCCTCTTACTGTTGTCAACCTATAAAATTCACAGGGCAAAAACACATCTCGTAGAAGAGAAGATCAACAGTGGGCGTTTGTTTCATTAAAATAACTTATAGTGCTAAAGAGTGGATCATCTGATACACGTTAAACGACAGCCTCGGTGAAATTATCTGTTAAAGAAAGATGAAGTCATTTGCCCTTGTCCTCAGCTTGCCCCCAGTTATACGTGTCATATTTGTTTTCCTTCTTTTATTGTTGCACAAGAGTTGCGAGGTTGTCAGTGGACCGGGCTCCAGGTTCAAGGGGAAACATTCCCTTGATAGCGATGAAGAGGACGAAGGGGGCGAAACAAACAGCAGCAAATATGATATTCTGGCCAGCGATGATGTGGAAGGTATGTCTTGTTGATCTTTGGAACTGTAACTAAGATACATGACTGAGTAGTAGTGTTATTTATATCTATATGAGAAAAATGAGTCAAGTTCTTGAGTGTAAATCTACAGTTTTCCCCACGCTGAGTCAAATTTGGAAGGCTTGAGGGATCAAACAGTCAATAAGAATTATTTGACAAAGGAAACACTTCTCACACAAAGTGCCACAAGTCAACAAGATAGTATTTTGCCTTGTAATTACTGTGTCACTTGAGTCAATGCTGACTTTGTTTTCAGGGCAAGAAGGAGCAACCATCGACTTTGATGAGGGAGTTTCTATTACGCCTTTTAACCTGGAAGAGGAGATGCAGGAGGGACACTTCGACTCAGAGGGAAACTATTTCATCAAAAAGGAACAACAGATTAGAGACAACTGGCTTGACAACATTGACTGGGTAATGGCACTTTTATGCATGTTTGCTTCATGTTTGGAAACTTTGCAAGGAGCGTGTGATGATATAAGTTACTCCTTCCAGGTAAGAATAAAAGAACAGCCCTTCAAGCAAAAGAAGAAAGGTCTCGGAGCTAAACGGACACGCAGGGCCGGTGATGAGGACGAGGCCGAGGAAGAGAAGCGGAGAGAGGAGCAGCAGGCAGACCGAGAAAAGGAAGAGGAGGAGGAGGAGCCAGAGCCTGCCGAGGACCCCCTGGCATCCTACACACAGCACCAGCTTACAGAAGCTGTGATCGAACTGTTGTTACCCGGGGAGACGGTCGCCGCAGCGCTCCGCCGGCTCGGAGGCCTCGGAGGGAGGAAGAAGGGAAAGCTGAGGGAAGAGAGCGAGCCCACAGAGGAGAGCAAAAGGGATACAGAAAAGCTCGATCGGCTCACGGCACTCGCTGACAGACTGGTTGGATCGGGGATGTTTGAAATCTATCAGCAGACCTACGAGAAACTGGCCTATAGGATGAAGAGCATGAGCAGCAAGAGACCAGCTGTGGAGCAGAAATCCGGTGACGGTGATGACGACGACGAAGAGGAAGAACTTGACATGTTTGCAGATAAATTCGACGAGACCCATCGCGGCCGATCAGAGGACAAAGACGAGGAAAACAACAGAGGTGACTTAGGCTTCCCTGCGTATGACGCCTCTTCAATAACATAAATAATATTGATCATTTTTAATCGATTCTCGTCTCCTTTCCTCAGTGAGCGATGAAGTCATGTGGGAGTACAAATGGGACAATGAGGAGAAATCAGAAATCTATGGTCCCTTCACCAGTCAGCAGATGCAGGTATTCTCTTGCACTAAATTTGAATTATTGTTGGATTGTTGAGTGTGTAAAGAAAGGGGAAAAACTTGGAGCGTTCCTTTTACTTTGTGGAAAACATTCAGAAAGCAAATATATTCTTTTCTTTAATAAAATTACACATGCAGGTGACACGTTAGCCCAGCGAGAAACCCCTGATGGGTTGGAGATGTTGTTTGGGAATGTATGGTCTTGTTTCGATGGGCTCACAGGGATAAAGAAAAATGTTTTGCAAAGAGAAAAGTAGAAAGTTGGATTCAGTTTTGTGCCTTCACAGTTCAGCGACTGGACTATTATGTTCCTGCTGTGGACTTTTATGTTCCGAGACCCCTTTCAACTGGTCTCTGTCCAGTTGATTTGGACCACACCTTCACTGATCTTTATACGCACCAAACCAAAAATTTGCTCGCGTGAGCGTTCGACAGCAGCACACTCAAAAATGAAGCAAATTGAAAGGATTAAGGAAGAAGAAGTTTGAAACTTGCTGATCACTGTTCTTAGGAAGCTAAATGATTTGATTTGATCTTTCCCCATATCAGACATACATTACATGCAGAAACGTCATTACATAGCATTGTTACTTAAAAGCAAAAACACAACTTATGTTATTTTTTTCTCCTTAAAATAAATGTGCCTTCAGACACATAATCAAATCCCGCTATTTATGATTATTAGATTATTGGGTTGCAGTCTGGCTCTACCTGTAACCTCAATCTGACCGGGTGGGTTTAATCTTCTGCTTGCCTTTTTTTCCAGGACTGGGTGGATGAAGGCTATTTCAGCAGTGGTGTTTACTGCAGGAGGGTGGACCAGGAGGGATCCCAGTTCTACAACTCCAAGAGACTAGACTTTGAGCTCTATACGTGATTTATGCCCAGCATTCAAACGATCACAACCGTCACGATCGCCGTCGGCATTTGTTTTTTTGCCCGCCCCACCATCTTTCTTCAGTCTTCTCGTCCAGGGCTTCAGTGTCAGATCTGTGGTTTTAAAGGGGGCTTTGCTGTCTGTACATTGTTTTTAAATAAATAACTCATGCATGTGGTGTTGCTATCGGCCATTTTGTTGTTTTCTGATGTGCGTTTTGAGACTTATTGATTTTAATTCTGATAATTGAGTGAAGTTGATATGAACACTCCACCAGGTAGTCACATTCACTGTGATGTTTGGTAGAATGATTAGAATTGTCACTAATTAGTATTTTACACTTCAGTACTTCATCTGGTAAAAGTTATTCAGATTTTAACACTTAGATACCACTGATAGTTGTTAGATTATACCTACTGTACTTTGCATGTTGCCCCAGATACATCAGTGTTACCTTCAGGGACTGTTAGAATAAATTATTTTATGTAATATTCAGGCAAATCTAATTTACAGTATATTCTTTTTAAAAGTAAAAGTTGCATCATGACACAATCTGGACATGTTTTAATGGTAAAATGAGGCTACATGATGGAGGATCCATCATAATTGATATTGTAATACAGTAATGGAAATTTCAGACAAATTTGTTACATCAAATGATCAATATGCAAATTACATGTAATAAACAAGTGGCTCCTGGGGTTCTGGGCTCCCTGGGCAGTTGTCTGCTTGGCCAGTCTGTAATGCAGCCTTGGATTTGATTACACGTGAATTTTTATCTTGATAAAATATAGGTCTTCAACATAATGGGTCAGCCGAGGACATAAAAGAAAACTATAATTTCTTTGAGCCATTTGTCTTCGCGCTGCTATTGGCTTTCCTCCACCTACGACACCTCGATCTCATCTCCAATTGGTCAGAATGCATAACGCGGAAAGCGAACTCTCACCGTGATTGGATAATCCGTCCGTCTGGTTGTTGGATTTGTAAAAACGGATACATATGCCACTCGCTGCAGGGCGCCGTCCTACATGTCTTGTTTACGGTGAAGTAGGAACGCCGCCCGCGGCCCGGCTTCACGTTTTAGGTAAGTTTGTTTAGCGTGGCTCAGCTGTGGTAACTGTATGCGACTAAACTACGAGCGGAGGATGTGTTTTGTTAACCCAGAAAAGGCGCTCAAACGTTAGCATAGGTGACAGCTCCCGGCTACGGCTACTGCCTGGTGATGAAAACTGTATGTTACACACCTATGAATATCGGCGTTAGCCAAACCATGCAGTGTTGACGGCGTCACAGTATAGCTCTGCTAGATAAGACGCATATCTTACGCTGTTGTTAAACGGTTACCCAGTGTCCGACATACATCAACGTTACCTAATGTTTATCCAGATTTGCTCGTTTAGAAAAGTTTGAATATGAACCAGTGCCTCCTCCAGCAAGTAGACCCCGCTCAGTTTTGGTCAAACCACCGCCTCCATTTGATTGAAAACATTTGCTGAAATGAAATCGCAATGTAATACGCCTGAAGCCGGATGTATTGGCTTTTATGACATAGCTACCCTTCTCATTTTAATTAGCACCGTTAATGGATGTTGCTAACTTTTCACAAATGGACCGTAGTGCGAGTGAAGTAATGATGATGTGCCAACGACAATGACTGGCAGAGACGGAGCTGATATCCAAAACACGAGTTTCACGACGTTTCTTCCAGCGTGATGAGTGTGCGTTTCACTTTACGTCACAGTTTCAATATTAAGGGCCACGAGTAGCATAACAATAACAAGCTCGGTTAAACTTACCTTTAATTAATTCCGTTTCACACAAGGAGAAAAAAATGAAATGTTGGTTAAGCCGCAGTTTTCATAATCGGTTACTCATTTTCCGAACAAATATGCCAACCCCGCAGATTCCAGTTTCTTAAACGGAAGGAGAAACTGCTTCTATTTGTTTTATGTCGATGGTACTGAATGTCTTTTGGCTTCTGGACTGTTGGTTGGACACGAGACGTTTGGAAATGTCACCTTGAGCTTTTTCACTGGGCACATGGGCATTTTTCACTATTTTATTTTCTGATGTACACAAAGTGAAAATCATCATCCTACTTCAGACAACGTTGAAAATACTTATTGGTTGTCGCCCTTTGCACGTGACTGTTCATTTTTGGAAGATGAACCATGAAAAAAAATCTTTTCTGAATAAACTTCCATCCCAGAGAAGAGAAAGTAAGCGACTGTTGAGACCTCTCATTCTGATATAATGCCCCGCGTGTTTGTTTGTTTTCAGAGAAGGACACACAAGGAGACAGAGAAAGAGAGAGAGCGAGAACAAGGGGATGTTGACTCTTCCCTCTGACTCGCTCCCTCAGATAGTTTGTCCAATGGATGAAGATGCTATTCCCCCAAACCCTTTCTGTAGTGCACCCCCCCACAGTGAACCTTCACCACCTCTCCTCCCCCTTTCCTCCGTCACTCCCAGGTATAGTTGTCCCGGCACCGTTTTGGTTTCTCTTCTCTCTTTCCCCTCCTTGCTTTCTGGCTCTTTTTTTCCCCTTTATGAACAGTTGGAGTTGGAACTTGCAGACACTTACAGTATGTGTCGCCCACACAGGAACGGATAACGTTCCACAATTGGTCTGGCCAATACATTACAGATATTAGGAAAATGTATTTCATAGCAATGCTCTTATTGGTGTGCTTTGCGTGTAGCATGCATGATGCACGGTGCAGATTTAACTGTGAGGTCTTGGAACCTGGCATGATATATTGCAAAAGGTAAAATTCTTTCCAGTGTGTCTTGTGAGCAGCACCAACTCTCTAACTATCTATGTTTCCTGATTTGGAATCGTCAAGCCTGACTGCGCTGCCTTTTTTCATAAAGTGTGTATGAAACAAAAAACACTGGGCATTGTCTTAATGGATATCTGGAAACGTTTACAGCTGCGCGGATGATGGACTGTCTGCACACAGAAGAAGTGGTCGCATTCAGGGGATCAGAGCTCAAACTCCTAAAAAGCAGAGCGAGGCAGACAGCGAAGCCACTCAGAAACCTTCCAGACCGAATCCGTCCCCCGCCAACAGACAGAGAGAGAGTGGAAGCATGGTACAAGTTTAACAGATCTCATTTCCGATAACCAGAGTAATGGAGTGACTCGCTTCTCATGCAGCGACCGTGCCTCTCTCTGATCCGCAGGTGCAAGTGTCCCAGTCCAAGCCGCCGAGAGTCGAAAGCTCGCGTGTGCAGGAGAAACAACACGAGGTCAGTTTGAACTTTTCTCGCTCGGCCCTCTCTGCGTCTCTGTTGACCCCTCGGACAGTCCATCTGCAAAGCAAAGCTGTCGGTGTCTAATCTGCCTGTGCAGCAGCCGTACTGTACGGCGACGCTGGAGACCAGTACAGTGAACAGGGTGTGAGGGTTAATTGAGCGATTTTAATCCTCCTTCACGGTCTGCTGCATCTGAAGCGGACGAGCAATCGGGTGTCTTAATGTGACCCACTAACGCACGTGCTGCAGATACTACAGAGGGCAGCGCAGCAACATTGTCTCCTCTGTCCTTGTCGTAGCAGGGAGCTGGCACCGGTGTTTCAGAACCGACGCAAGTGTGTAAATAGTTACTCAAGTGGCTGTTAATGAGCACCAAACTGGGTACCACTCACTCACTCAGTTGTTTTTAACTTCCTCTTTGTCCAACATGAATCTTTCTTAAAACTCAGTTTGGTCCAATAAAGTTTCCAGTTTTTTGCAACAGGGGAAGTAGTTAAAAGCCACGCCTGTGGGAATTCTGTGCACAAATTCCCACTGGTCCCGAGCGTGTGCTGCTTCGTTTCATTTTGCGGCAGATGAGATGAGATCTCATCACTTTGTCGGCTCAGTTGTTTGGATCAGCGGCTCAGATGCTATCGGCGCCTTCGCCAAACCATTCCACTAACAACTGTGACATGTTTTGTGTGTTTTACTTTGCAGGATGGACTTGATTTCAGTTTCGCAGCAGAGGGCCAGAACAAGTAAGTGCATGACAGCAGCTTGTGCCCACCTGATAATCATTTACTTGATATGGAAGTGTTTTTATGTTGTTGTTTTTTTTTTTTGTTCCTGAGGGGGAAAAAAACAACTTCTTACACAATCAGTCTTATTAGCTGTGTGCAAATCTGCTTGTATTGTAGTGGGTCTAAAAATGTGTATTTTAAATTTTTGTAATAATAGTGAATAAGAAAGTGTATTTAAAGTGCAGTCAGAGCAGGTGGTTTGATTAGGTTTCCACATGAGCTACACTAACAAATGGAAATAGGACACAGTTCACATTTTTAAAGGTTTTCATGAGGAGGAAGCTCATCAGTGGTAGGACGCCAGCTACAAGATCTTGTGTCGCCGTGGTATATTGATGCCTTCATCAGAAACTTGTATGCGACTGTTTTTATTTTAGGTAGCGACAGCGCTTTGGCGTTGAAAGTCTAATTTCTCCTTTCCGCTTTTATTATAGGCACGAGGAGCAGAACAGCCCCCGGGAGAATCCACACGTCTCCGTTTCGGATGATGTAGTCGAGCAGGTGGCTGACGCCGCCGCGCGGGGCCTCGACATGGATACGTGCGGGGGCTTGGCTCTTGGACACACTTTTGAAAATGCATCTGCCCCGAAGGGATGGGTGATCGGCCCGTTGTTTCAGTCCTTCAAGTCCAAGATGGCCAGTTTCACAGAGATTGTCATGACCCCCGTTAAACTGCTCACGGCCACCAGTCCTCCACCGCTCGCGGACCACGAAAAGGCTCTCGCAGGATGTAAGGCCGATGGTTCCTTTGACGCTGAGCTAAGCAGTAGGTTTTGGCCAGCGGGACAAAGCGAGACGGGGCAACATGAGGAGGAAGCTAATCAGCAGAGGTTTAGCGACGTAGAAGATGCACGAAATGCAAAAAGCGATGCTCTTAAATATTGTAAAAAATTAGTGTTCGACACGGAGCTGTCAGGCGAATGTGCGGTGACTCCGACTGAGAGAGACTTGCCTGATTCTGTGCCTTTGCAGGACGCCCACTTACCCCGCGTCGCCTCCAAACAAGTTTCGGAAGCTCTCGGGTCCCCTCCGCCGTTGGAGCCTCCCCTCGGTTTAAGTGCCTCGCGTGACTCCGAGGTGACGACTCCCAGTGCAGTGGAGGAGGAAGGCGAGCGGGCCGTCCGGCTGAAGCCACCGCCTCGAAAACGCACAGGAAATAGATCGGAATTAAAGAATGGCCTCTCTAAGACCCTTACATGTGAAGTCAGGAAGGAAGAGTGTGACCCGGAGGTCAGGCAGGAGCAGCTTTCTCAGAGAGACTCGGTCAGATCAGTCGCTGCCGACAGGACTCGCATGTTGTCTTCCTCAGTTTGTTGCACTCAGCCCGACACGGGCCGTCTTCAGCCTGATGGTGATGGCGACGGTATCGAGGAAAGTTGCAGCTTGGTTCGACGGGGTCTCTGGAATGACGCGAACGACGGTGAGAATGGAAGGACGCTGAGGCCCGCTTCGGACGCCCGGCACCCGGGAAGCCAGCTGATCTGCGACGCTGCAGGTCTCGGCAGGTCAAAGAGGCAGCTGAAACAGCCCCGTCGTCCCCAGGAACTGGTGAAGAGGAAAAAACTGACAGCGGACGTACGCGCGGCCGATACGAAAATCCAAGAGTCGTCGAACGCAGCTTCAGATAGTGGCAGGGGGCTAAGGTCACCGAGAAAGGAGGTCGTGTCGACAGATGCAGTCATAGATGGGGAAGAAACGCTGAAGCCTCGTAGGAGAAGACAGGCCGTGTCCACAAGAGCAAAGAGGAAAGGAAACGGTGGACGAGAAACGCTCCCCGCAATAAACGAAGGCGTGATAAAAGCAGAGACCGCCCCTGATGCTATGTTGGTTTGCTCACTGGACAGAAGCAGCGACGTGTCGGGGAGCAGCAAGAGAAAGCCGAGCGGCTCGTGCAAGAGACTCAAAACGAGAGCAGGTCTCGGCAAGCCTGACGTAAACGTCGACGGCATGGACCTGGAAACCGCCTCCACCGGACCGGCCCGGGAGGAGCCGCGACCGGACGCTCTGGTCCGTCCCGACAGAAAGCAGCCCCACAGCGGCAGGTGCGGGAACGTCAGCAAGAAACCGCCGAAACGCAAATCGCCCAGCCAAGCGAGTTCAGCGGCAGAATCAGTCTCTACCCCGTCGCCAGCGTCCGTGGAGCCATCAGAACTCACGCCCGCAGATCTGAACGCCTCTCCGCCTGTTGCTGCAGAGGAGAACCAGAAAACGGGGCTGATCCAGCCGTCCAAGAGATCCAAAAAGGGTCTTAGGGGTTCTGTTAAACCTTCTGAGTCAGGTGGGAGTAGAGAGACTGAACAGTGCGTCCGTAACCTTCATCTGCTAACCAAAGAAAGCCGTTCTAAGGAAGGCAAAGCTAAAATCTCAACCGACCCTGTATATTTTGAAATGACACCTTTTGAAAATGATCACCAACCTGTTCCTTTGCCCCCCCAGCCTCATTTAGAGTGTTACGTACAGTTAAAGGATGACGTTCAAAAATACATAGAGGACGACGCAAATGTGGCAGATGAGGCGTCTCGCTCTGACCCCGGATCCAGTGATCTCGGCAGCGCCGGCGTCCCAGGCCGAGGCCCGGAGCGAGAAGAGTCAACAGGAAGCCCGGGAGAGCAGAGAACCAAAGGAGGAGGTGCAGAGTTTTGCACAGCAGGACGCATAAACCCAAGAGGCGACCAAGTCGATCACGATGGAGGACGCAGATCTGGCCTCGGCGGGCGCCCGCTCCTCGGAAAAAGGCTTCTCCAGGCGCCTGCTCCGCAGCCACTCCTGCCCGGAGATCCCCTCCCTCCGTCTCCACGACGCAGCCGCCGCGTCCGCCCCGCACTCGCCGCAGCCCGGCAGGGCTCACGCCTCGCACCAGTCCCCCCACGCTCCTCTGGTCCCCCACTTCCACAAAGTCCCCCGGCGGGCTCGGAGACACACGGTCTGCAGCTTGGAGGTGGAGAGGGAGATCGCTCCTCTGTGCCTTCGCAAGGAGGTGTACCCATCCAGGAGGTCCGCCCCCTACGACGGCGTCGCGGGGGGCAGGTCTCCCGGTCTCGCGCTTTCTCCCAGCACTTCCCTCTCAGCTCTGGCGTCCGTTTTCCTTTCGAGCCCCCTGGCTTTCCTCTCCAAGAGGGCGGACAGCAGAGGGGCCGCTGCCAGCCCCAGCACTTCCAGTCATGTTTCCTCTCCCACCTCCTCCTCCTCTTCGTGTCTAACGTCCCCGCTGAGCTCCTCCACATGGCACCTTCCAGGATTCCTCCAAAGAAGTGACTCCTCCCACGCTACCTCGGATTCTCTTAGCAGGTAACGTTTTGTTTTTGTTTTCTGTTTTTTTTTACCTGTAAAAAAATATTTCATGACAATGCCGGTGACGCTCGTGTGTGTCAGGGTTGTGCTGGTTAGCCAATGCTTGGCTAACTGCAGCGGGAATCCCCTGGAGCGTGAGGCTGAGAGAAGACAGCAGAGCGAGGAGGAGGAGGACGACGGTGAAGACACGAGCTCATCCAGTCAGGAGTATGAAGATGTTGGGCTGAGAGAGGAGAAGGCTCTGTCTGACTCTGAAATTAAGGTATAACAACATAACACAAGGTTAACAACATCAAACTGCTGGTGAGCCTGTTCTTCAAATATGGTTTAACTAATTCAGGCTGAAATAATCCCGTTAGTTGTCATCCAGCTAATTTATTTCTGAGAGAGGATGAGCATTCAGACCTTTAGCTTTCGATGCTGCAATGCATGTGACCGGGGTCCGAAGGGGTGAGGCCGACTCGTTTCATTTCCTTTCTCCGTCCGTCCCAAATGGTTTTGACCACACTTTTTCCCCCGTCCGCCGTCGCAGGTGGTGCAGAAGCACGAGGAGCGAGGGAAGGTGTCGTCCATCCGAATCCGGAAAGCTTTACCCAAACCTCAGAACAACCTGACGCCCATGGGCCTGCCCAAGCCCATCAGGTATGCACTCCATTTACTGCATGTACTGTGAGCATCAGATGGAAACATGTGAAGAGTGTTTCCGTCTGCGTCCTTGTGTGTATGGTGATGTACGTGCGACACATGGGTTAGTCATCTCATTTCCCAGAAATTCCAGAAATAAAACAAATAAAATAGATGTCTGCTTGTGTTTGACGTCCTTCCCCATCGGTGCCACGAGCAGCCTTTTGCATCCGGTATGCTAACTGATGTACTGTAGCAAGAAAGCTCCCTGCCTTGTTTGAGCGACCGCAGGGTCACACACAGCAGCGTGCAGGGATTCGTAGAGTTCGCACAGATGCAGCCTTTCAGCGAACGTCGTCGCAGTCGTGTCGGATTGCCATCGGTGTCGGCACGTGTCCCGTTGTCTCATATTTCAGACTGATGACAGCCTTGTTCCTTCTTTTCCTTATGTTGCACTGCAGGCCGAAGAAGAAGGAGTTCAGCTTGGAAGAGATTTACACCAATAAGAATTACAGAAAACCCCCCGACAGGTAAGGTCAATGGTGGACGCTTGATACACGTGCAGAGAGAGAGAGATTCACAAGTCGTCGGTATACAACAATAGCTGCTTCACCACCTCTTTGCCTGTCAAACGAACTATGGCGCTGCGTTATGCGCGGTTGCAGCCTCCGAATAAAACCAATGGATGCATGAAAAATGGAGATAAAAGCTGCGTGCTAATGCCACCCCACCCCAAGAACAGTATAGTATTCCTATACTGTATTGCTTTTGCATAAACGTTGTTTTGGGTGGAGTTAATATTTGTTTCTCTATTACATTACATACTCGCATCCTGCAGCCGACCAGGTGGTGGCACCAGAGGAGAGATCATGTTGTGTGGCCGTCAGTAGGGGAAAAAAAACGGCGTCACCCTCACCTCGCTGTATGTTGCACATCTTTCAGGTCGCTGGAAACCATATTCGAGGTTCCCCTGAATCGCCGCAACGGCACCGAGTCCCGGTTCGGCCAGAGGCGCGTCAAGCGCTGCATAGAATTCCCGGAGGTCGGCGAGGCCCGGAAGCCAAAGAAGCCGCTCGTCGGCGTGGGAAAGGCGGGCGTCTTGTCCTCCAGGACGAGACGCGGGAGCTTCGCTAAAGACGAGCCGTCCCTCAGCGCGCAGGACGTGGACTCTCTGCTCTGTGCCAAGCTGGACCAGCTGAGCCTGTGGTTGATGCGCGATCAGACAGACAGCTGACGGACTCAGCGGCCGTTTTAAGAATCACTGCGGTGCTGTTTCTGTATTATTTCCTGCGTTTTCAACGTGAAGATGCATACGTGAGTCTCGCAGCTCTTTCTTTTTCTTTTACAGCACAATCGGTGCGTAAATGTTGTGGTGAGATGTTATTGTCGAAGACCGACTTTTTCATTGTGTAGGATTTGCAGCCTGTAAGTGTAAAGAACACCACATCCTGGACGTTTGTTATGAACCCGGCGTGAGGCGCTTTTATTACCAGCACAGCTCTCAAACCCCTGCCGTCCATTTAGCCCGTGTGCGACAGGTGAAGCCGCCTTGAAACTAAAGCTGACGTCCTTGATTTGACCTCGTGCGTAGTTTGAGTCGGGTAACGTGCCCAGCCTGCCTGTACGTGTGAGCGATGCAGGTTTACTAATCACTGCTTCTCCTCAAACGTCACGATGCTGTTGCGCTGTCTGATGAGATCGTCGTTTACAAAGGCAGCTATTTTGTACAAAATGCTGAAAAATAACTTGTAGAAACCTGCCAGCAAGAGATTTGCGTTCGCTACGGCCGTTTTTTTTTTTTGGGGGGTTTTCCACGATCAAGTTTCTGTCCATGAGCTTTTATGTACAGTTCGATTTTTTTTCCTTTTACTCAGCTCAGGGCAGACCCTGCTCATTTATCCAGTTATTTAGTGTTTGTGATTTTTCTGGTCGGAGAGGTTTCAGTTTGTATAAAGTGTAACATGGCAACAATGCAGCACTCCAGAGAGCATTTTTAATGAAGAGCATTCGAATCTTTGTCTGTTACCTGTGGCGTATCTCTGGATTTGTTTTGTGGTGTCTATATTTGTATTGCAAGTGTACGTTCTTGATAAACTGCCTATGTGTGTACGTCTTCTTTTTGTTTGCCAGATGTAAATGAGGTTGCCTTAACTCTTAAGATTTGCTGTTCGATGTTCTGTAGGCGTGGTCGTGATCGGTGCTGTTTTTTCGCCAGGGCGTGTCGAGGTCTGTCAGAGAGAAGGTTTTGTCGGGTTTTTTTTTATAACGAAACGGTATGTTTGTATAAAAGTGCAGCACACTGATAACAGTTAGCGTTGATAAAGACAGAATGGTGACGACGCAATAATGACGAGAGCAGGATCTGATAATGTTCTTCTCGTTTCCAGCACAGACCCAGTCCTTCATCAGCAGATCTGTGCTGCTGTGTTTGAGATTCAGAGGTTGACTTATTTATTAAAATTTTTTTGCGATTTGCAAGTATTTAAAAATGCTAAGTTACGACGGCGTTTAAGGTGCAGAAAATATGAAGGGTTGGGTCATTGCAGGGGAAGTGCCATTCTGATTTTTTTTATATATATATATATATATATGATGTCTCAAACTATAGGTAATCATGATTTTTTTTCCTATGGTTGTTTAGATTTGTCCATATGTTCATATATTGTTAAATAAATATTACAGCATTTAAGAAAATTATGTAGAAGTTATGAGATTTTTTTTAATGCCATTTTCTCAGCTAGTGGTGTAAAAAAGAAAAAAAAGTTTAAATAGTTGAAGTACAAAAGTGTAGACTGGTGTTGCAGCGAAGGCCGATGCGACGTGTTTCATGTATCCGCCAGTTTCCTCATGTCTTTTCATGATTCATAATCGCCGATGAGCGGCTTTGTGTTGTCTGCTGTCCGTCTCTGTAAGAACATGCAGAATCAGAGGAGCCGCAGGTATTTTATCCCAGGCCGTCAGTCTTGCAGGGTGAGAAGATACGAGATCAGTGCCATCAGGACGGGGATCATGGCCAGGAAGACAACCCACGTCACGATGGAGAGGATGCCAAACTTCCGTGCCTGTTGTGAAAGCTGTGCTGCTGCCTCTGGATCTGCTGTTTTCTCGGCCTGTCGTAGTGAAAGACAAGAAAATATATTTATATTTTATATTTATATTATATATATATATATGTACAAAATATCTTCTCAACTTATTACAACTCATCATGCAGAAAAATCTTGAAGTCATAACCTCTCCAGGATGAGTGATTACAGCAGCTAACCAGAATGACACAAAGTTCCACCGGGTCCAAACAATCCTACATGTGGATTGTGATAGAGTAACCAAAGGAAGAAAAGAAGTGGTCTGATAATCTAAACCAATCTAAATGGTAAAACCTCACAGTTTTCAACACTGTAAAAGTTGGGTTTTTTTATATTAAGCTCCATAAAAGACTTTTCTGACAAATTGATGAACATGTGGGAAAATGCCTCATCTTGCAAATGAAAGTTGTAAACCGTCACAATTTGGTGTAAACACACCAAATTTGGAACGCGCAGCTTCAGACTCACATTTTGAGACAAAATCTGCAGCAGAAAAAGAATAAGAGTCTGGACAGCAGCGCACCTTGACTGAATTAATGAGAGCTTTGATTCCGATGCAGGAGAAGCCGCAGATGATGCTGCAGATGGCCAGTTTCCTGTGGTGCTTGTCACTCAGGCAGGACGCGGCACCCGGTCCGGAGCTGCTGCTGATGACCTGCTCGCAGGTGTCACCTGAGCCTGATACGACGTTAAGTGGGACTTGTTCATTCTCTATTTCAGTCTTCTCAGCTGAGTTAGACATTTCTGTAAAACATCAACAGCATTTTTTTAACCAAGAGTAATGCCATGGTTACTAAAAACCTCTTGAGCATTGAGGATTGCTTGATAGGACTGTTTTTCAAGGGAAAGGGAATTATAAGAAACTGCTTTCATCTTTTTATCTATGGACAAACCCTGCATAGGTAAATGTTTGTTTTATTACTGTTAAAATGAATTTAGTGTTCCAAGTCTATTCTGAGTAATGACCTGGCAAGATGGTTCTCAGAATTGGTTCATGTCTCCGATCCTATTCTCCTCTCTATCTTCCTGCTCCACATTCTGAAAATGATCCTGTCCTTGTCGACCACCCCTTGAACCTTGCTGTCCTGTTTTTTTGGACTGTATGACGGCTGCTCTCAAGCCCCAAAGGAAGCTTCTCTGACTTTTAAGGATATGATACTGATCTCTTTTTTTTCTCGTCAACAATGCTTGCATTTCCACTTCCCGCTGCCCGCCACTGCCTTGATTTGATTTGCTGTATTCCTGAACAACCTGTACAAAGTTTTATCCACCGCTGTCTGCGACACTGGGAGCAAGACAAACCCCAGCTTAAAGAGTTTCAAACAAGTCTGAGCACGTCCTTCAACATATACCTTACATATATTTTTTCCCTTGTCAGAATAGCAGTCTCCCTCAAATGGGGCATTTCCAGCATGAAACAGAAAGTGATTCAGTGAGAGGCTTACCACAGTGCTGTTCAAAGTGTTCCCTTTTAACCACAGAAAAACATGAAAAGCCTGAAAAACTCGTATGATCGCACAAACAAACAGAACCATCCTGTCTGACCTGAGAGTTACCTTGGAGAAAAGATTCTGTAAAATGTAATCTATGTGCCGGTTTAATCAGAGCGTGCCGTCACACCCTGCGTGTTTGTCGGTCCAGGAGTGTGTTGCACCAGGCATGTGAATCATTGAGGAACTTGACTATTCTGGTCTGTGTCCTACAATGTAGAAATGTGGATTGCTACATGGGAGTTGACTCACTAACAACGTTTCTGACCTGACAAAATCTTAAAGGTGATTGCATAGACGAAAATGTAATTTGCAACTTAATTTAACAGTATGACTATCAGATAACCCACATGTTACTGTTTAAATACCATAACACCTCATTACAAGTACAAACCTGATCAAATTCCAAAGGCACTGCTTTGAATCCGCTCCTCAGTCTTCAGTGAAACAGGGATTCCTCACTTTGTCCCGTGTATTGTTCAGAATGACATTAAAAGTCTCAAGCAAGTCAGCGTAGGCAGGTGTATTTATCTTCTTCTCCTTAACACATTCCAGTTTGCGGTGACACCTGTTGCATAAATGTGAGCGTTTCAGTTAGAGTTTCCTTCCTCCAGACACCGGTGCTGCATTAGTTGCTGAATGACAGGACCGAGAGTCGGGACTGAAACTGTGGGAAGCCTCCACGCCCGTTTACTGGGCTGTCTCGCCCTCCCACGCTTTGTTCCCCCGGTTACGTTACTTCTCGCGTTCTGTTCGTCGAGTTTGCAGGTTTGACTTCCTGTCTTCAGTGTAACAAAGTGTTTATTATTACAACCTCTTGCCTCGTGTCTTTCCCACACTACATTCCACAGGACCTGAGAGGTGTGTCAGCACTTGTTTTGCCTGGAGTAAACAGATCTCCGTCTGCTATAGTTTTACTTCCAATGACAGATGCAATCCCTGCATTTTGTGTCACTCTAAAAAAATATTTAGCCTGTATCTAGAATAGAGGGTCAAACGAGGCGTCTTCTTCTATGGGAGCGTTTATGGTTGCCTGCCGTCACTTCGCTCTATAACCCAGAGATAAGAAATGCAGTGTTTGCTCCCCCATTGGCTCAAATTTATGTCATGTATCCATCAATCAGATGGATACATGACATAAATTTTTCCATGGCCAACAACACCCACTGTACGCGGCACCTCACAGACAGCTTGATCTTCCTCACGGTGAACAGGAGTATGGGGGGAATCTGCTGTGGCCTTTCATCCAATCGTTTCCTCCCATCAAGTGCATTTCTCTCTCTTTAAAAAAATGAAATGAAACAAAACAAAACTGAGGCACAGAACCAGAAAGAATATTTCATTGTGAACAATAAGCATTTTTTGTTTTGTTTTTTGTGATGATCCATTTTGTCATCTCTAAACATGGTAACAGCAAACTTATTCAGAGGTGTTTGCAGTTTTTTCTTGTTGTTAAAAAAGTGCCATAAAAATGACCTTGCCAGACAGACATTCATGGTCCCCAGAAGATGAATCCTAATGTCTGTGTGTCTGTCTGGGTGTTTCCTCTGACTTCTCGTTTACCACTCCTGTGAGATGAGTATTTTTCTTTTGAATGACATGTGTTAACAACCACTGGAGTGGTGGATGGATTGCTGTGAACTTGAGTCCAGAGGATGAAGTGTAATAACATTTTGTTAAACCCCAACAGTTCAACATATGGTACTGAATTAGTAATTGTTGGCATGGTAAAATAGTTAGCATCATACCTGCTATTTTTTATCAACAATTTCTTTTATTTTTTATTTTTCTGTTTAACTCTTATTTTTAGTACTTTTAGATTATTTATATGTTGTTTTTTTATATAATTTGTGTATTTTTTATATGAATTGCTTCAACTGGCAGCAATATTAACAGTATTAATAATAAACCTGTGAGTGAGCTTATAATGATGATGATGATTTACAGATGCTTTGTGGTCACATTTTTCTGTACAATAAAGTTTTATTATAGGACGCTATCAGTGTGACATACCTCCGTCTGAAATTCTCGCTCCACGAATGAGCGATCGCGAAACTGAGAGGGCGGCGACTAACGCGGAAGTGCCGTAAAGAAAACAACAGAGGGAAGGACGACACGTCGGCTGGGTGCTGAAACGCGTCTGTGCATCAAAATGAGCCGCAATTAAATATACTGTGGGTTTCGCATCGCGGTATTGTTGAGGTTATTAATTTAGTCGTCTTCCATCCGCGTGTCACTGCTATGGCCGCCCAGATGGAGACGGACAGCGGTGTGGTTTTGGCCACAGAGAGATACGGCAGTGAGCAGACCTGGAGGTATGTCGCGAAGGCTGGAGTGGTGGAGATGAGGAGGGATGGCAGTGAAGGTGGATCAAGAGGAAACTCTGTCGTCGGAGTGTTTAAAGTGAGCATTCGTTTTCAACGTAGCCACATGTACCCTGTCACCCAGCCTGACCCCAGTAACATGTGATTTCAGAGTGTGTTCCTGCCTCAAGGATATCCAGAGAGCGTCAGCGAGGACTACCTGCAGTACCAGTTTTGGGATACTGTGCAGGTAAAGTAGAATAAACAAAAAACAAACAAAAAAAACCCAAACGTGAAAATGGATGAGATTAACATTCCCCTCTATGCATCTATCTGTCAGGCTTTCTCCAGCTCTCTGTCAGGGACTCTGGCCACTCAGGCCTCTCTAAAAGGAGTCGGTGTTGGGAACCAAGAGGCAACAGTGGCTGCAGCCACAGTCACCTGGTTATTAAGAGGTGAGCCTATATATATATAATACAGCCCATATATATATATATAATATAATATATATATTACAAACATTAGATGACACATTCATTGCAAGTGCAACGTAAGAAATGATATTTTCCCTCTGCAGATGGAACTGGCATGTTAGGAAGAATCCTCTTTGCCTGGCAGAAAGGGTAAGCTCATATTTGTACTTCTACTCTGTTCAGTTTCCTATTTCACTGATTGGAATTCTTCTTTATGATCAAAGTCTTTGTCTTTGTCACAGGAGCAAACTGGACTCTGAGGCTAAAAAATGGCGGTATGCACAATGTACAGGCTCTAATTTTTTTAGAACCTGAGTCTAAACATTCTTTAACTACTGTTTGGTGTCACAAGCCCTTTTTATTTCACTGTGTTACCAGGCTTTTTGCTGACGTTCTCAACGACATAGCCATGTTCATGGAGATATTGGCTCCATACTTTCCTGCTTGCTTCACCTTGATTGTGTGTACTGCAGGGATATTCAAGGTAACAATAAAAATAATTTTAAAACTGCAAAGTAAGTAACTAAGTAAGTGGACCTTATTAATTAATATATTTTTAGAATCTCTCTTTTCTAATCAGAGTTTTGTCCTGCTCATAAATTATTGGCTCATTTTAACTGAATCCCTTAAAGTACAATCTCAGAAGAGAATCACTCCTTGTTTGAACAGGGCACCACCCAGTGACGTGTGCTACCTGCGGCCTGTAGATGCTGTAGAATGCAAGCTAAAGAAGTTTGAAAATCATTGACTTAAACCTTTAAGCCTGATAAATGAGCTTAATTACCATTTTTATTAGCACCGCTATTCGAATCTGAGACAAATTCAAGACGCGGGTAATGACTCCCATGCAAGGAGCCTTGCTACACATCACAGCTATGATGTACTTAGTCAAACATTTCTAAAGGTGGAATTAGACAAATATCTAAGTTAAAACTTGCAATCTGAATGAACAGCAACTGAAGTTGGTCCTAATATTTGTGTTAATCTTCTCCAGTCCATCGTCGGTGTGGCAGGCGGAGCGACCAGAGCTGCTCTCACCGTTCATCAGGCTCGCAGAGACAACATGGCGGACATCTCTGCCAAAGATGGCAGTCAGGTATTTCTTTATTTATTTTTCTAACTTATGACTTGTCTGTTTTGTTCCTTATAGAGCAGTGTACAGTGAACAAGGATAATATATAAACGACACTGTGTACAGTTGTGGTACAAAGCTCCAAGTCCTCTACCCATTCATGTTCTCTTCTATATTTCGCTGATACCAGAAAAAAGTGGTAAATGATAATATGATGCTAGTTATGATGGCAAAAACCCTGTATGCAGTATTTTGCTGTGTAATATTCCATTATACATAAAGAGTAAAATAGGCCGTCTTCAGCAGACATTATGACATGTCGTATTAAGAAAAGTACATGTGTTATTAATAACACTGCTCTGTTCTGTTTAGGTGTCCCTGTGGTGACAGCTGATTCGGAGCTGTGAGTTTCTGAAGCATTCTTCAAAGAAAAAGACTAAATCAACAAACACATCTTTTACTTTCCACAGGAGACTTTGGTGAATTTGGCTGGACTGCTGGTCAGTTTGATTCTCATTCCCCTCGTCACCAATAGTCCAGTGTAAGTGTTGTTACAACAGTAAGTTATCAACATAATGTTGCTCAGGGGGGCTCAAACATCTGTTATCAACTGTCAGCTGTAACTGCTTCTTATGTAGCGCATCTCATTTACAAGAATTTCATCCTGAACATTCTTGTGGTCCCTCCGCAGATGAAAGATAACTTGAACTTGAAATCACATAGGACTTTAACTTTTGCTGTGTCTCTCGTGCCACCCCCCTCCACTTGATTCTCTCTGTCTCACCCTCAGATTGACTCTCAGCCTCTTTTTCCTCTTCACCATCCTCCACCTCTTCGCCAATTACAAGGCCGTGCGTTCGGTTGTCATGGAAACCTTCAACGAGGCACGGCTTTCGATCGTCCTGCAGCAGTACCTGAGAGACAAACAAATCCTGACTCCACTAGAGGCCAATCGGAGAGAGCCAGTTTTCTTTGGTAAGGCCATTCAGCTGTGCTGTTGTAGTTGTAGTGGCACTGAGATGCAGTTGTGATATTTTGATTAAAATTTTCTGGATTTTTGTTCTCCAGAGTTGAGAAAAACGGTGCCAATAAAGCTTGGAGTGAGGCTACAAGAGGTTATACAAAGGTAATTTCACCTTCCATTTTTGATTATGTGATTAATAAGTGCGCATAATGTTTAATATATAACTTTGCTTATTTTGTAGCCCAGAGGAACTTCAGATGGCTTTGAAGAAAAACCACATGCCTTACCTCTTAGGAGTTAGAAACGGTATGTATGCCTGAGAAGACTTCTTCCTCCACAGAGCAACAGTGTGCGTAAGAGCTTTGTTTATATACTATGAATGCTTTCAACCCAGCCATCTTCCTCCCAGGCTGCATTTGTGTTTGTTTGGGACCAGAAGCATCAGTACATGATGAAATCAGAGCGATGTGCCAAGCCTTGTGGATCAGCAGCACGCTGAGCGCCCAAGCTTCCACAGAACCGCCTACACAACAACGGCAAAGTGAGCCCTGACCTCCATTCATTTACATTAAAAGTAGTGCTTAAAAGTTACACCCTTGTAAACACTAATCTTTTTTCAAAGGTCACTGGGAAATGGTTCATGAGAGTCACCAGCTGATGGACACAATTTTCAATCCATTTCTCAAAGGTGGGCCCAGGCAAAACTCTTTAACTGACAAACAATCTACTTTATCTTGTGTATTTTCATTTACTATATAATTATTATTATTTTATTTTTACCAATTCTGATTTCCAGGTGTGGAAGCTGCAGGATGGGACATAAAACGTACTTTGCTGGACTGGGATGAGTGGAGGGTTGAATGGAAATCTAAAAGCAACTGAGCTGCGAGGCATCTGCAGAAAATTCTGATTCTGTTTTATATCTCATTGTTTAACTTTTATTAAACGGGAATATTTTGAAGTAAGCCTTGTTTGATTCATTCTGTGTTCAGATCTTGATGGAGATGATACAAGAAGAGGAAAATAAACCCACATTTTGTGCAGGAATATTTTGGTTCAGTGATTAACAAAAAGCAATACAATTATTTAAATTATTTATTTCAATGACTTGTTTTTTTCTCTTTACTGTGAAGACGACAAGAAGTAAGAATTACTCGTGGATGGGGGCGGTATTGAACCTGCATGACCAATTAATGCACCACGAAGAAGAAGGGGCGCCGGCGCGAAGTTTGCAATATTGTGTCGTAAACCAGTATTTTAGACTCAGAGAGTAATAATTGTGTTGATTACAGTTTCATTGTGAAATATACTTATGTGTAGCTGATGATCTCGTTAACTTTCGAGGGTTCACTAACTAACGCTCTCAAACCTGTCATGCAGCTATTATTTTGAAATTTCGAACCGGATGAAAACATTCCACCATTGTCTAACCTGACCGTTCGTCCAAACAGCAAAATCAGCATGTTTTGGTCGTAAATTAACCGAATTTGTGTACAAAATGGGAAGGTATAAATGTGCCTACAATTGTGAGAGCTCGAACGATTCAGATGTGAAGTTCTTTAAGTAAGTATTTTTGTAGTACTTGTGCTATTTCACCCCTAAACAAGGGAATAGCTTGCTAGCACATTTGTGAAGTAATTGTTAAGCTAACAGCAAGTTCAACTTTAGTTGGTTTTTTCTTTTGATTTAGCTCGTCTCTACTTTTTTATGTAACTGCTCTTACAAAAGATAATAAGTAATGTTTTGGCTGCCTGACATAAAAAAGATGAAATGGACGTAGGTGTGAGCCTGACAAATCATTTTAATCCTTTCATCAATATGGCAACTATTGCAGCCTCTAACAGTAAGATGTGTTTTATCTCCTCTTAAAAGTGACTCGGCCATTTGTTTTGCATTCAGCACGGCGGGACAGAACGTAGTGGACGATATTATATACATCCGATGAAAGATAACGTTTGAGGAGAAGCCTTGGGTTATGTTTCACTAGGAACATGTATTGCTACTGAGAACAAAGAGGACAAATGTTGTGAAATCTCAGTGGAGTTCAGTGTTCAGTGAGAGAATGGCCCAAATCAGGGCGAGGACATGGGCTTATTGTCAACCGGTTGTGTCTTACAACAGGTTTCCGCTTTACAATCCTCGAAAGCTGAAGAAGTGGCTCGCCAACATGAAGTGGAAGGACTGGACCCCGTCCCGCTTCTCTGCGCTTTGCATCCGTCATTTTGAGGAGCAGTGCATCGACAGAACCGGCAAATGTGTGAAACTCAGAGAAGGCGCCGTGCCCACGATATTTTCATCCACCGATGACACGCAGAAAAGGAAGGTGCGTGTCAAGTTACTCGGTGTCAGTGCACCGATCAAAAGTATAGAAACAGCTGATCCTTTGGGTAGTTTCAGAACAAGACTGTTCCCAGGTCATCTGTGTGACCTTGAATAAGCCAGTGGCTTCCTCAAGAGTCTCCTTCAACTGTTCAACTGTGATAATTCCACAAAATAACAGACTTATATACAACTACTGTCTTTCCTGACTTAGGCTGCCATCAAACCAAGAAGCAAGAGATGCAAGGTGAGAACACACCACTGCATTTTAATATTTAACTGTTTAAACCCTGTGATTCATTTGTCATTTGTGATTGTTTTCACAAGCAAATTGGTCAATTTTACAAAACATCTTTTGCTCAAATGGTGCTGGCTGGATTCACGTTTAGAAGTCAAGGACGGTAACATAAGTACCATCTTTCTGAGGAGCTTCTTTGCTTCAGCAACATGGAGTCGGGATACCAACTTCTAAGACCAAATGATCCAAAACTTCCAAACATTCACTGTGTTGTTTGTTTGTGCCCTGGACTCAGCCACACGGTAACGCCTCCCAGACGAGTCCAGCTCAGTCTCCGACAGCCTCTCCTGCAGCAGCAAAGAGAAACGTCCAGAACGTAGAGGACCGGCCAGACGCAGAAAGAGCCTGCTGGGTATGTTTCCTCTGAACAGAGAAGCTGTGCTGTGTTGGCCCTCTGTTGTTTATTGGCAATTCTTCCATTCAATATCAACCAGACGACAAAAAATAATGGTTCATAATAAATCAGCATATATATTCCCATTCCACTATCAAAGACAGTATTTGTTCTGCCTTCATACAGTGAAATGAGATTTTAACTCGTGCGTGGTTGTCTGCATCAGATGCTTATTTGCAGATTTGTTAACATTTAAATTATGTCCTCTTTTGTGCGTTGACTTTTTCTGTGTTTGTGGTCAGAGACAAAGACTCAAGAAAGTCTGACCGATGGAGGATTATAGTTGATGAAGGGCTGATGAAGATTGAGTCATTTCCTCATTTCTTCCACGGAGATTACTGTGTACCTCAGGTAAGTAGTATTACTGTATATATCACATGTCACACATATCTTATATCAGGGTCTAAAGGACTCAGTGAGTAATTTTTTTTTTGTAATTATTGTTTGAAAAATGAAAGCACCTTTTGATGTCAGATGTTAACATGTATTATTTCAATAACTGATCAGAAGCTGTCATCTGTATTGTCCATTTACCACCAACAGGACATTCAGTGGGCTCCAGATGATAATTTTGGTGTAAGTTGACATGATTTTGAACTTTAAAATACGACGTTTTCTTTTTACGCTCTTAAAATCTATCTGGTGTTCTATGTTAATCAAATGGTCTTCTGTGATTTCCACAGACAGATTGTAAAGATCCTGATAAAGTGATAGAGGTGGGTGTGTTTCTCATATAGCAGTGTTACTGTGTATCCGACACAAACAGAAACAGCTGGGATTATTGCATTGTATGATGATCTGATGTAATGTTTCCTGACTGCAGGTGAAAGAGCCGTGGCAGTGGCTCGGCCTGGACGTCAGGGGACCCCTTCCCCAGACGCTGAACGGACACAAATACATTCTGACCCTGACGGATTACTTCTCCAAGTGGGTGGAGGCTGTGCCGATGCAGTCGTGCCTCCCTCCGCAAGTGGCGAAGCACATCGTGGACGTCATCGCCCACTTTGGGTACCCGCTCCGAATCCTCTCCAGGCTGCCTCACGACATAGTCCACAAGGTGAGTGCATGGATGATGGGACCGCTCATAGTGTCGCACAGAATTTAAGCAACCCCCTCAATTAGCGAAGAACCACAGCTCCCATGAGGATGTGACAGCATGCTGATGCCCATTTATGGCATAGTGTATTGTTTTTGTCTTGTACTTAGCATTCACGTCAACATTAAAGTCCAATATGATGTGGCGACAACATAATTTTTTTTAAACTCAATGAATACATAGATTTTTACCATCCAGTTTCATAGTAGACCCTTGTTGAACTTAGCATATGTCTGATAAACCCAGGATCGATGTCAGTGTTAAGAAAGCAACAAAAACCCTCTGAGAACACCAGTCGAGTTGCAAGCGAGGTGGTGCTACCTCACTAAAAGTGTTTAGTGATAATGTTGGGTCCTCATCCGCCACTGGCTGACGTGGATGTGCTGTGTGAAATGCCTCTCCGTGCCAGATCAACAGAGAGCTGAAGGATCAGCTGAAGGTCAACATCGCCCTCCTCGTCTATCATCAGCAGACCGGCACTGCAGATCTGATCACGCAGCATCTGATTGACAGGTCTGTTTTCATAGTTTAGGCCAAAAGTGAGCACACCCCTGCGCAGTATCACTGAAATGAAAAAAAAAATTCCCTGTACCGTCTTACATTAATCGCATATATTTTCAAAATGAACACCACAGCTTTTGATACAACCGCTGTCGACGCGTCTTCAGGCGAATGCTGCAACATTTCTCATCCCTGCCTCCCCACAGGATGGTGAGTGATCTGATAGAGGAGCATGCGGCAGACTGGGACGTCTACCTGCCCGCCAAGGTTTTCAGTCTGTGTTTCAAAGAGCATTCGCAGACCAAGGAGAGGCCTTTCACCATGCTCTGCTGCAGAGGACTGGAGCCCGTCCAGTCTCCAAGAGGACTGAATGTAAGTGGAGGTTTGGGATATTTTTGGAGTTTCGATACATCGTTCATCTTATAGAAAATATCAAATGACTGGTGTTCTTGCCTCTCTGTTCCACAGTATGCTTATTCCAAGATCCGAGAAAGTGCTTTCGTGGTTAGATAGAGGGTTAAAGTTGAGCAGGTACGTGCAACACAAAACTAAATTATCAGGTCATGTTACAGTAACACACACCTTGTCTTACCCAGTGTTATAATTTTGCAGGTCATTGGAAGTGGAAAACCAAACCTGTTTTTCGAGACTATTCTGACATAGTCAAGGATTGTCCTGCAAAAGTGCTGCTGCACTATGCTTCCCTCTCCCAAAGTGTGGGAACATGGGAACCCTGGTGGTTTGACCAGGAGGAGGACTTTGCAGACTGGACAGGTACTGGAGGTAGAACCACAAGTGACTGTAGCGTCTTCCACAGGACCCATTACGCCCAACGTTCAAGCCATTCGGTCCAAAAATATGTTTTGGCTTTTATTTTGGTCCCTCAGCTCAGTAGAAGGCCATTTTCTGCTCAGTTTTTTGCTGATATTGCACTACAGTGAACTGTCTTAAAATGTACAAAATGCAGCAGAACGCAACATGCAGTTTAGCACCAGAAAGGAAGTATGTGTCAGGTCAGCTGAGTCCATGGATTTCTTTTTCAAACCAAATGCAAAGCGATGTAAGCTTGAGCCATTTGTTTGCATCTCGTGTGTTGGATTCAAATGAGCCTGAGTGCTACTTCTTGAGCAAGTGTAAGTCAGTGTTAGTCCAGACGGTTCAGGGATTTGAGTTGAAACATTTAAGGCTGCTGTGCTGTTTTTTTTTTCTTACTTTTGTCCATAAAATGTAAAACGTGAATAAACTTGTTTTCAGAAACTAAAAAGAAGAAACAAATATTCTTGTGTAATCAGTTTGTGCTCGAGATCATGTATTTTATCAGCAGCACATACTGATCATAACTTGTCAGACAGTGCACACCATTAGTGTATGTAGTATGTAGTGCATCGGCACTGTGACATTTACGTCCTGTTAATGCCTGGATTTGCATCTGCACCGAGAAAACATTTCTTTTTGCTTCATGACTATTATGAAGAAATGTTTGCCTTGTTCTGTATCACGCCTTTGTAGCCGCCACCGACGAGCCAACCAAACCACAAAACCGCAAATGTCATGAGGGAAAAACAAATCATGATCCATTGTGACACCTCACCTGACATGTCCGTGTCTCTCAGCTGCTCCTGGGCTGAGAGGAGGAAATGAGGTCCTGTCACACCAAAGACCCAGCGGTGAAAAAGAGACACACCTGTTTGTTTCAACCCAGGGGGGGTGGGCATAGTGAAGCTCTTTCCATTCAGTGCAGTATGAAGAGCGTTGATTCTACAGAACTGTGCTGCTGCTGCTGCAGAAGCCAAAGCATGAGCTTCGCCACAGCACTCAATATAAATACAGAGAAAGCCGTCTATGTACTTTTGTAATCTTTAAATCTGTGCACAGTTAAATGCTATCTTCCTCCTATCAGAACAGATCATACGGATGGATCATCAATGTCCCAAGAGTTTGCTCAAAACTTGGAAAACTGCATTAAAGATAAGGTACTTCTTTATTATTCCCAATTGGTGAAATATTCTTATAATGCAGTATTCAAAGCAAAACAAACAATGCATTCGAGCATCACGTAAAAACTTGAATGAAATTGTTTTAAATATATCAAGTTGTTACAGTATTGTCACACATAAATGTTTCTATATCAAATATTTATATAAAGCAGCAAAAATGCCCAAACGTTGATTTTTTTTAATGTGATGAACAAGCAGGTATACAGTTAGTGAACCATATCTTGTGTATACTACTAGTCTAAAAACGTCAAGGGCCCAATAAACGTACAAATAGCAAAAATAAGTACACCAAATAATTATTTAAGAAATACACAAATATTCTGTAAAGCTCAAAAAGACGTCACAGTATGTTATAGACGCCACAGTTGCGCTGACTGGCTGCCCCCTGCTGGCCGATCGTGGAGCCGCAGCTGCCTCTGCCTGATGCTGCTGTGATCTCACTGCTGTCGCTGTGCAGTGGAGGCGTTTTATTTTTTTTCCCTGTGTGTGCAGCCAACCGCAAGAAATGGTGAGTGAGGAAAACAGATACTGCTCGCATTGTAACGGCCTGTTGACTCGCGAAACCCTACTTTAATTAGTCGTTTAATCCTCCTCTTGGCGTGGAAATGTTTGCTGTCAGCAGCGGGAACAAAGCTTGTCACGAAAAAGCGACTATCCAAAACCTGATGCCTTTGTTTAGCTAACCGTTGCTAACGTGGGGTTAGCTTCCCTTCATTTGGTTTCACGTCAACACAGTAGCTAACGCTAGCTTGACACGGCTTTACAACGCTCGAGTCGATAGAAAGGTTAACGGAGAGGGGTCCAGATAAGAGGGCGTATAAATTAATATTGTTTTGAATAAGTGACAGCTCAGCCAACAAACTCGTATTTTTAACAAATGTCTATCTGGCCTTAAGGAAGCTAAGCAGCTAAAGTTGTCATTAGCCACTGTAGCTCGGCTAACGTTGTCATACATTAATGAACTTGGATTAAAAAGCTCGGGTAGAGTTAACGGGGCGTTTTAATGTTTGAAGACACTTGTTGGCCTACAGAGCCTGTAGCTTTCATTCCCTGTTTATTGGAGAAATCAACTGTAGCCAGCAGTTGGCTGCACGGCTGCCTTTGGCTAATAGCCACAGCTACGCTATCTCGCCACGACGCTAGCTAGCTAGCTAGCTGGCGTGGGTCTGTGGGTCTTAAATACGCCGAGATGTAGAGGTTGGTGAGACGTTACGGTGGAGAGCCGGGCTGCATATTAACCGACTCACTTAGCCGCTGTCAGTGCCAGTCTCACCACCACCACCACCACCGCCACCGCCGCTACACAGCTTCACCCTGTACCCGACGAGCACAAATAGCTCACGGACACAGTAATCTGCTGTCATTGGGGTTCAACTTCTGACAGGAGGTCGTTATCAGTTTGATCTAAACTTCATTTGCATCTGCAACCCTGTGACTTTAGTGTTAAAGATGACTTAACATCGCTCATTGTGTTGGTCCGTATTATCTTGGCCTATGTTATCCAACAGTTGTGTTGTATTGTATGAGCCACCCACACAGCCACACTATCCTCACACTCTGGCGTCAGTTGATAAATATTTCCCAGTGATAAACCTTATATCAGGTGACGGCAGAGATGAGCAGTAGTTGGTAGATTATGAATTATTTGTCTCTTATATTTCAACATGCTTTGTTCATAAACAGGACATAATGGATTTCAAAAAGACAGGTTGTCCTCAATACAACACATCTGTCTGTTGTTTTTCTAGCTTTGGAAGAATCTGATTAAAACTGCACCAAATGAATAAGTCTTTTCAGGGTGAAATGTGCCTCCAGAAGTGTAAGACGTCATCTTTGAGAAAGCAGCTTTCACAAGGTCAACAATGAAGTGTTTCTGATGTCAATATTGTGGGGTTTAATCGGTGTCTCATTTCCACTTTTTCCTCTGTCACTTGATCTCACTCCAGGATGTGTTTCTAATGATCCGGCGTCACAAGACGACCATCTTCACAGATGCCAAAGAGTCTACCACAGTCTATGAGCTGAAGCGCATTGTGGAAGGCATTTTAAAGAGGCCACCTGAAGATCAGAGGCTTTATAAGGTGAAATAGAATACTCAGAACGTCTCTCAGATGAAACATTTCCTCTGTTTCATGGTGGTTTCAGCCAATAAACACTCTCCAAGCACTCATGGGGAAAACATAATGCACCCTGCCAGTTATTTATAAACCACTGTGACAGTTTAAGAGACAAACTTTGATCCCTGACTTATATTAAACTGAACTATAATTATTTATCACTCAAAACGCAGCACTGTTCTCTTGGGCAAGGTGCATGAGTATTGGATGTATATGTAGCAAACACCTTGGTTTGTTGTTAATACATACTCATTGGTGCAACATGTTCATTTAAGCATGATATAAGAACATTACAATTCCCACTTTTGCTCAAAGCACTCTGTTAGAAATCAGTGAGCAGGAGTCCTTTGTAGTAATATTGAATCAACTGTTTTTTTATCAGTGAGATGAAGTATATGGATTTGTTAGGTACACTAGATTAATGACATGACAGACAGACACGCCTGTCTCATTTTTTTATCCAAAGTTTCCCCGTTGATTTTCCAGAAAGTTTCTGATTGAACAAATGTCATGATAGACTTCTACAAATGCTGAACTTGAACCATTTTGAACTGAACACTGAGTTCACTTTTAAACTTTATTGGCGCAGAGAAAAACATCTGCAGTTTGTTTCCATGTGAGAGCCCATCGTGCGAAATCTATGAGTCCCCACCCGTTTCACCTCAGCGGCAGCTCGGTGTGCACTGTGTGCCCTGAACCGTAGAAATGCAGTGAATGACCAGCTGGCTCTGCACTCCTCTGTTCATTCTCTTCACCAGGATGATGTGCTGCTTAACGACGGTCAGACTCTTGGCAACTGTGGCTTCACAAATCAAACAGCCCGACCTCAGGCCCCAGCCACGGTGGGATTAGCTTTCCGTCTGGGTGGTGAGTAGTTCACACCCTTCATCTATCCTCCTGATAGACCGTTTTGCATTATTATTGTAGTCATTGCACCAGTCATTCACTTTTTATATCATGGAACGGTTTTAGGAGCTCTAATTTTCTGCTTCGGTCTGATTTACTTTCTGCCTCGTGTCTCCTCTCCCCTCACTTCCTCTCTCTTGTCGATCTCCCAGATGATTCATTTGAGCAGCTGAGGATCGAGCCCTTCTCCACTCCCCCTGAGCTCCCTGACGTCATGAAGCCCCAGGACTCGGGCAGCACAGCCAACGAGCAGGCCGTGCAGTGAGGGAGGCGGGGACGGGGGAACGGAGAGGGACGCACAGGGGGTCTGAGGGAGGACGCACTTGGGGAGGGAGGGGCTGAATTTTGGGAAGCGACGCCTCTGCGGGTGAGCTTCATCTTACCTACCTTCTGCTGGGCATAAACGATTACAAACACGGATTCCCCTTGTGGTAAATGTGAGGGCGGGTGCATCAAAGTGGTTCATTTGTCCTGAAATCGGAGAACGCATGCTAAATTGATACTTTCACACAAGACCCTTCAGAGATACCTGACGGACTTGTCATGACACTGTCAGTCATCCATGGGATTGGTAAAGGCTGAACATAAAGAATTGTACCTCGTATTTAATAAATTCTAGTCTTTATTTGGGGTGAGGCTAACGCTGCCTCACTTGTGTTTTTTTTTATTTTTTATTTTGCCGGCTTAAACGTGGAAGGTGATACGGTGTGACATTTTTAGGCTTTTATGTTTGTGTGTTTCTTTATTAAACTATTACTAGGATTTAACATGTTTTTGGTCTTTGGCCTGGATATGTGTTGCGACAATAGTTTGTGAATTTCTAAGTTACAATCTGTATTTCAAGAACTTTTGAACAATATGAATCTGAAATAAAATAGATTCACTTGTTGGCAGAAGATCTGACATCAAGGTGAAGATTTCTTGGTACTTTACCCATCAGTAGTGTAGCTGCTCCACAGGAGTTACTGAGACTGAACGCCCCTCATTCGTGGGACTCTACAACACACGTACTGCTGGCACGGGCCTGGTGTTGAAAACGAACTGAGCGACAGGCATAGCAGCAAAAATATTGATTATCGATTAATTTATATTACAAAAAGGTGGGAACTATCCAGCTTTCCTCTCCAGTGTTTGATTGTAGCCCATGAAATCACAGAGATGTTGGTGAGATCTTGTCGACTTCAATCTTCGGGCCTATTCCTTTATAGTAAACATAAACCTTTCTAAGTTACGTAGATAGTTTGTTGTGTGACGAGTTACGGAACCGTGTCTGTAAGTAGTGGGCTGCACACTGGACCCTCCATTGTCACCAGAATCAGCGCCCATTTAGTTTTAGCTCATACTTCAACTTGTGTTGTGTTATACACCATTAATACCTTAATGATACACGTTGTTTTCCTAAAAGTCTCTTCTGCACAACAAAACTTCACATTAAAGTGTAAAAAAAATGGGTCTAATGATCTAGAAGACTACAATTAAAAGCAAAAATCTTCCATTAACTAACCACAGGAATGGATATCTGGGGGGTTGGGGGGGTGTTGATTAAATACTACAAAAAAGCATTTAAAAATTGAGGCTGTTAAACAGTGGGACATGATCAAAGTTGCACTTGTAACTGATTTAACATTAAAACAACTGTTTTTCACCCTTGTGCACTGTGGTGTTTTTGTATGATTGATTAAATAAGTTGACAGCATTGTGTCATTTTGCACACACAGACACAGTTTGAAGAAAACAACCAATTACTGATTTCATATTACATTTTTTAAAAACAGAAGCAATTATATTTATTGTTTGTAGTGTTCTGAAGTGCTTAATAAAAGTTATGCTTTGCTATGCTATGCTGTATGTAGTAATTTATGACAGTACAGACAATTATGCCAGATTGATGATGGTAGCAGCAAGTGTCTTTTGAACCAAATCTTTTAAAAAATAGATTACTATTAGTGTGCATACCTTTACATATGTAACACATTTTTATCATCCTACACGATGAGAACTAGTAATATTAGCCAAGCACGTGTGAAAATTAATGTAAATCGGGTTGCAACTAAAGACAATTAATCATTGTTTGCGCAATCAATTCAATATTAAAATAGTAGCAATAAAATGTCACAAAATGCTGATAAATTACCATTACAATATCCAAAAGCCTGTGTTGCTATTTTAAAATTGCTTGTTTTGACCAAATATATCAAGTTTACAGAAATAAAACATAGAACAGAAGAGGAAAAATTCAATTTGAAGTAAAACTGATTAATGAAATGTTGCAGCTTTAATCTCAATTTTCATACATCTTTACACTTTTCTTTTTGACAATTTTTTGACTTTGCAAACGTTGACTTGTCTTACTTTGCCCACGGTCCCTAAACGCATCACCGTTTGAACTTTCAGGCGGCACTTAAACGCAGCAGCACACGTTAGCTAGCCGGCTAGCTTAGCGTTTCGCTAAAGCAACAGTCGTCCGCAGGGACAAACGACTTAACCAGCGCGTCCCGCCGTTAACATGGAGTAAGAGGAGTCGGCTTATTCAAACGTTGCACACATGGACGTCAGTGAGTATGTCTTATCGGCGGGCAGAGCCGTGTTGGACATGGTGGAGCGGGAGTGGCAGCCTCTGTCTCCGGGCGAGCTGGAGCAGCGGCTGGACCAGGCGGTGGAGGAGCTCCTGGAGGCTGAGCTGGTGGCAGAACTTAAATCTCAGCCGCCTCCTCCTCCTCCTCCTCCACCACCACCACCCGCAACCACTACTTTATACGTGCAGCTGCTGCAGAGTCAACCCAATGTGGGGTCTCAGGTTTTACACACAGCGACTGCAAACTGTCCCACAGAGGAAGAGACAGCAGAGTCCCAGGAGCGGCTGGACACCGTGGACAGCGCAGCAGTGAAGGTGACTGATGTCATCGGAGACATGTCTGAGTCTTTTGCAGGTTTAAATGACAGAAAGTCATCTGGGAACACTGGTTTGCAGTGCACATATCGTAAACCCAGGATTTCCTCAAATGTTTTGCATTTCATTACACACTGATGATATATTTGTCTCAATTTGCAAAGTGAACCTGGTTGTGCAGTGGAAACAGGTAGAACTGTCAGAACCTCAAGCCCATTGTTTACTTTAGCATAAAGGTTGTGTCAGTATGATATTAAAATTGCCTCTTTAAAAGTGTTTAACTGCCCAAATAAAGCCATAAAGGCTGCAGTCTGGGTTGCAACTAACAATTATTTTAATTCTTTGCTTGATTATTTTCTTTGCTAATATTCGATTAGCTTCATCAATTTATTTTTCAATGAAATCTCAGGAAATAAGAGCATTTTCATGTATAATTTTGTCCAACCAACAGTTCAGTGAAACAGCAAACGTTCACTTTAAAGTGGAAGGAAGCAATGAATTTTTGGAGCTCTTGTCTGAAATGTGACTCAAACAACTAAAGTTGTAGAATCATTTTCTGTCGACTGACTAATTGATGAAGCGTGATTTTCTTTTGTTTGTTTTTCTTTAATGTTTCATCAGTACATCACGGGCCTGCTTCAGAACTCCAAATCCCAGGCCCGAATGGCCGGACGGGCTCGCCTCTCTCTGTCCCACACCGTCCTGCTGTCCCTCACCCTGCTGTCCGAGCGTGTCAGCTACCGCTCTGTGTCCCGACGCTTCAACCTGGAGAAAGGAAACATCCACAGGATCTTCTTTTCTTTCTGCGAGCGCATCAACATGCTGGAGGAGAGGCAGATCAGATGGCCAACAGGTGGGTGGATTACAGCATTCTGGGAGGGGGGGCTGTTGGATGCTGATGATTTGAGGGACAAAATAGACTTTGCAGGTAATAATGGTAGTGGTTATATTTCCTCTCTCTTTTTCCAGGCAGTGAGGCAGTAGAGGCCCTTTTCCCGCTTTCCACTCAAGGGAAGGGACAGGAGGACGAGGAGCAAGGCGTCCCTCGAGTCCTCGGAGTGCTGGGACACACCCGGATCCCTATCCGCCTGCCTATAGGGAAGCATGATGTGGAGAGCGCAGTGCCTGAGGTGAAGAGGATGAAGAAGGAGGCCCACCCTGACTCCTGGTTAAACCTTGAGCTTTTGTGCGACCGCAGAGGCCAGTTCCTGCACTGCAGCGTCAGTAAAGGATCAGACGCGGACAGAGGGAGCGCTCTGAGAGAAAAACTGAAACGGCATCCTGAGCTGATGCCTCCCGGCGCCTGCCTCGTAGCGAGAGCGGGCTATCCGCTCACCGCTCACATTTTAACTCCATACGCAGGAAGTCACGGACCGAGAGAGGAGCTGTTCAACAAGACGCTGGAGCCGCATTTTCACATCCTGGATCAGGCGCTCGCCAACCTGAGAGCCCGGTTTCAGAGGCTCAGGTATCTGGACATTGGGAACTACAGTCGGGCCAGAGCTGTGGTGCTGACCGCCTGCGTGTTGCACAACGTGTTTTTGGACATGGGTGAAGTGGTTCAAGGAGAGGTCGAGAAAGAGGACGCCGTAGCCCGAGAGGGGGAGGCGGATGAGGAGGGCGTACGCAGGCGGGACGCCCTCTCAGACTGGTTGTTTAAAAACCTTGAGTCTGGAAGCACGTGATGTGATGACGTCTGTCAGATAGCTTGTGTTCACAGTCCTGTAAGATAAAGTTTTATTGTAACAAATCTCTCTTTAACTGTCTGGGTCTGTCTGCATACACATACACATCCCTATTACTGCCAGATAACAGGTTTGCTTTTGTAGGATTCACATGGTGTGAGCCAAAAAATAGAATTTAAGGCTGATGAAATATTTAATTATTATTAATTGGCCTTATTCTTCCTTATCCTTATTCCTGTCTTAATAGCCACTTGCCAGTCTTGACTTTTGACAAATGAGTTTTTTTCCAGGCTCTTTCACAACAGCCAAAAGGAAACAATTCACAAATATGAGACATGGAGCTGGAAAAGAAATTCACAAAGGTAGTATTTATTGCAGGGTTGTTCAGCGGAAGAAAGTGGAACAAAGATAAACAAAGTGTGTTTCATTAGTACATTTCCAAAATATCAGCGTGACTATGAATAATTGTCTATCTCATAAGAACAATAATCATCAGTATAAATATCTGTATTGCTTGATCTGAAAAATATGAAGTTTCAGTCTGTGACCTCTCAACGATTGTGATCATTATCACTGATCACTTCTGTTAGCTTGTTTCAGTTTTATGCGCTTATGGCGCCCCCATAAAAAAATAACATTTTCTGCTTGTGCATAGGTGGATACAGTGGTTGAAGGCTGCCTGTATTTAGCTGAGCGTGATAATGCATTTTTTTTCTTACTCTCCAACCTCGGCACGCTGTAATTAATTCATTAATTAATGTGATGCAGTATAAATGAGAACTACCCGGGGTGTGACGTGAGGAAATGTGTTGTGTGTTCATCTATTCTGAAAGGTGTTCTCAGTTCAGACCAGACAAACTGGAAGAGTTTTTTGTGCCAACATGGCCAATCTAAAAACGTCTACCACAGCCATACTGTGTGGTATCATAAAAGGTTTTTGGTAAGAGGTCCAGGTCCTCTTCATGTCTCTTCGGACCTGGTATCAGTCCTTTGACACCTGGGCGCTGTTCTTCTGAGCCAGGTTGGAGATGGCCTGGGCCAGGTTGTTAATAGCCTCTATCTTCCTCTCCTCCAGGGCTTTCTGCTGGGCCCACATGTTCATCTTCCTCTCCTGCAGCTCCATGTACAGCTGCAGGACGTCCTGTGGGGGCCGGGCGGGGCAAGGAGCGGCGGTCGCAGGGGGGGTGGGGAGGATCGGGGTGAAACGCTTGCTGGCTATGGCCTTGCCCACTCTTGTCCCGCAGAGCTTCGCTCGCCGCTGGGCCTCGATCTCCTCCCTGCTCTTGCCCAGGACCTCGTGCATGGCCTTGAAGAACTCCCAGTGGATGCTGGCCACCCCAACCCTCTTGGCCCGCTCGGCATTCTTCCGGTACGTGGCCAGCATGTTTCTCCATTTGAGGTCACACTCGTAGGCCTTCACGGTGACATCGGTGACCTCGGACTCCCTCAGCTTGTCGTTCACCTTCTCTGCCACCATTTCCCAAAGTTTCTTTTTCTTGCACACTGGCTGGTCAAAAGCTTGATCCATTTCCAGCCGGGTGTTGATGAGGTACCATGTAGCCTGCAGGGTCCAGATAAATTCTGCAGAGGTAAAAAAAAAAAAAAAAGCTGGATGATGTCATTCTTGTTGTTTGCACCAAACATATGGCTCTTTTTTAACGGTTGATCATTTTATGTGACATAATTTATCTTAATGGAACTGCTGCTTGACGCTTTAATGTTGCCAGATGATTTCTATTTGTGATTCACGTCAGTGAAATCGCCTGACTCACGGTTTATGACCATAATGAGTGCAATCGGCGCATACTGCGCACTCATCAGGCCCTCCTCGCATCATGCGATGGCTGGATGAAACCCCGCTTCACTCAAAGCCGCGAGCACTGACCTGCTTTGTTTTTATCGGCGTCCGCAGCCGACGCGGCCGTTTCCTTTGCCTCCACCTCGGTACTCTGAATCACGATGGTTTCGAGTACCTCCATGCTGTTAAACCCACCACCATTCCAGTTAAAGTGGTTTATTTATCTATCGTGGAATTTAACAACCTCTCAGAGGCACCGATGCAACTTCTCGCTTCGAGTAAAACGATGACTATAACAACGTCACTTAGCAGTGTGGGAAGTGTAGTCCATTTTTTGTCGATACGTATGAGCTTGTAAGCGTTCGGGTCTAACGACTGAACTACAATCCCTAAACGCTGCGAGAAAACTAGCAAAAGCCATCAATTTTCACTGTCACTGGGAATGTAGTTTTTTAAAGAGAGGAAACGTATTGCGGGAGCTTGACGGAAGCTACATTTAAACTACAAATCCCGTCATATATGTAAGTGACCCACCTCTTCGTTCCCTGCTCCCTCCCTCTGCCGCCCCTGTTTTGTTGTTTGGCTAAAGATGGCGTTAGCGGCTAACACAGGCGATTGCATTTAGTTTCACAAAAAATATTCGGCCAGTGGTTACAAACACTGATCAAGTTGAGCTTTAATTCGTCATTTGATGTGCAACATTATGTTATATGGAGAAAATATACGTCCACTATGTAGAATAATGCTCGTTCGGCCTCCTCAGGATGTAGGCCTGCTTTTTTAGGGAGTGGACCGGAGCGGCTGGAACTCCATCTCCCGGCGGTGACTGCGGCATCAGGTGGTACAACTTAACTTTTTCATGCTGGTAACTGTAGTTCTCTGACAACGCCAGAATGTGATTTTTAAGGAAAACTTTTTGGGGAAAAAATTGAACTCGATAAGAGCGCATTAACGGTAGCTGAGCGGTTAGCTAATAACTTCAATTGAGAGGACATGATCTTTTATTTTCTACTATTTCACTGGAAGCGTCCAGCGATGCTCCACTGCGTGTTGAGTTTCGGTCTAAACTGAGAGGAACAAAATAAAAACTGAAGCCGTTGCCTGGCGTTGAGGGACCATGGCTGCAACACCTGTGCAAGGTGACTGGAAACCATCTCGAGCGCCGTCCAGAGAGGGCACACGTCACCGGCAGCGTCACCGGAGTCTTCTTTGACCTGGTGCTTGGCTCACCTCCCTAAATCCGGACCGGGGGCCGAGCATCACGGGAATGGCAAGGTAGACTCCGGCGGTGGCGGCAGGGACATGGACAAGAGGTCCAGAGCCTCCCAGTGGCGAGCCCTGGTCGCCATTCGCACGCAGCACATCAAGGGCGACAAGGCTGGCATCGCCCGATTCAGGACCCAGGGTGGCCTCCGGCCCCTGCTGGACCTGCTGAAGCAGCCGGAGTGCTCCAGGAAAACGCTGGACCTGGCTCTGAGCATCCTGGCCAACTGCTGCACTGAGCTGGAGACACGCATAGAGGTCAAATAAAAGAATATGAAAATATTGCAAACTGATATGATCACACTAGCCGCGTAAATAGTTGTAAATAATATTTTGAATGTTCTCCACTTTAGGTTCGCAAACTTGATGGAATAAATATCGTAGGTAAGTGTTGTCATACGTTCTTATGATGAATTTATTCTGTTCATAATAAGTTAGACATTTCATGAGACATGGAAACTTTTGGACTTTTTTCTGAAAATAAAAAAGCACTTCATGGCACCTAATTGTAAACATTTCTGAGCATCTCAGTGGGGATCCTGAAGAGAAACGTGACCCTGGATACCGTCCAGAACCGAGCAGCACGGGCTCTGGGGAACTTGGCCATGGATCCAGAGAGCTCTGCACTCATCCACTCTGCTGGTAAGTTGGTGAGATGTCAGGGTGTGGAAATGTCAATTCACATGTGCTAACTCGTGTTTTTTTTCTTATTTCTCCTTTTATTATAAACTTTTCCCTTTTTTTCTCAATACAGGTGGTGTTCCTCTTCTCCTCCTCTGCGTGTCATTGTCCTCCGCCCCGGCCTCCCCCAATGCTGCTTCACCCAAAGACCCCTGTCCTAAGCTGGAGTGTGCTCAGTCAGCCGCTCGGGCCCTCCTCTACCTCTCGGACACTCCCTCCAACCGCCTGTCGTTGCTCACCCAAGGGACCTTATCTGCCCTCGCTCCCCTCATCGCCCCGGAATACCCGCAGGCGCTGAGGCGGGCGGCGCTCAGGACCCTCCACGAGCTGACCCGGGGCTGTGGCGTGGAATGCGCCAAGGAGGTGTCCCGCTCGGGGGTCCTCGCGCAGCTCGGCGTCATGGCATCAGGGGAGTCTGGGAAACCTTTCGAGGAACTTGCGCTGAAAACTCTGGCCAACATGTGCTCCCAGGGCTGCCTGCGCCCTATGGTGGGGTCGCTCGGCGTCATTCAGAAGTTCGCCGCGGAAGTCAAAAAGGACCTGCCGAGGTCCGGCGTGTTCCTCAAGGCACTGTGCTTGTGCTGCAAGGAGGCGGTCAACCGGGCCAAGGTGAAGGAGAGCGGTGGGCTGGAGGTGCTAACGGGCTTTCTGTCTGCACATCAGAGCCACCCACTTTCCCGGCTGGCCACCGTGGCGTGTGCGGACTTCGTTTTTGACGAAGCTGCCATGGAGCAGCTGCAGGAGCTTGGGCTGGTCCCTCTGCTGGTCGCGCGGCTGGTCGAGCTCGCCAGGGGAGAGGAGCAGTCTGCTGAGATGGACGTGAGCCTCACGTCGAGCATGTCTCTCACCGAGCTCCTGCCCTCGTCAAGTTTCGAGTCTTTCGACTTTCCTCCTCCCGAGGGCTACAAGAAGGAAGAAGGGGGCAGGGAGCAAGGTCTGTGTTCATCAAGCTTTCAAAGTCTCAGGTATGGAAAGTGAAACGCACGGCTTTCTTTGTGTATTTTTGCTGTGAATGATTTTAGCGTTCTGACATTCCTTATTGTTTACCCTCATCTTTCGTGCTCTCGCTCCCCAGGTCCTGGTTGGTGTCTGAGGGACTGATCTCTTCTGAGGGGGAGCTGCTGGATTCCTCTGGCGTCGACGGGGAATGGGGGAGTCTTCAGATCCCCCCGACTGCATCCCCTCAAACCTCTTCCCCAAACCCCGATTCCAGTTCTCTTAAAAACTCGTCTTCATCCAGCCCCGCCCCCTCTTCTGCGTCTAAAAAAGCAGGCCAGCCTTCCCCCGCGTCCTCTCCAGCCCAGCCCCAGCCGTCCTCCCTGTTGAAAGTCACCGATCCCCCTCCCCCGAGCCCTCAGCCCAGTTCCTCCACCGTCTCCTCTCTCGCCAACACCACACAAACGCCCGTGTCTCCGTCAAAGTTCTCGTCCCCTCATAGGAGACGGCAGCGGGGCCACTCGGCAGCTTCCCTGACCAAGGTCACCCTCGACACCCCTCCCTCCGCGCCCCGCCCCGCGGCTTACCACCACCCCTACCACCCCGAGCCCTGGACCCCCGAGTCGCCCATCCTGCTGCTGCTGTCGCGCTTCTCCCACGCCACCGACCCGAGCGCCGCTCTGGTCAGCCCGGGCGTCATGTCCGGCCTGCTCTACTACCTCACCCAGCACCAGGACCCCAGCAGCAGATGCTTCCGCATGCTCTGCCGGCTGAGCTGCAACCCCAACTGCCTGCAGGCGCTGGTGCGCACGGGCTCGGTGGCGCTGATCCGCCACCGCCTCTGCCAGAGAGGGGGAGGGTTGGCGGCAGAGGAGAGGCAGACAGAGCGAGTGATGGGCAAAGTCAAACAACTTGGTAAGATGAATATCTTGTATAAGGGTTGTGTGTTGGTGTGAACACTTTGTTTAGAGTAAGTTTAGAACAGCGAAGAGCCTTGTCTGAACTACAAATCGGTTAAAGTGCAACCTGTTGTTGAAAGTTCTGAGCTTTGCCAGAGCTAGCTTTTTCCCAAATATAAAATCTGCGTCCTTACCTCTGATGTGAATGAGGCTCAGGAAGTAGAGCGTATGTGGCTGTGCAGTTCATTTTGTATCTTGTATTTGTAACTGTACGCTGACTGTCTGTGCAGGCGTCGCACTCCTCAATAACCTGCGCGTCCAGTGCGAGTCCGGCTTCGGCTCTGGGGTTCTCGCCCATGTGATGATGTCGGGCTCGGACTCTGACAAGGTGCACTGCGCGCTGTCGCTGCCGCTAATCAGCAGGTGGGTAGTGGATCTCTGTGAGGAATCGGGTATCCTAAAGAAATCCACAGATTTCCTGATAAATACTTCAATGGATGTTGGTGTGTTTGCTCATGCCACTAAACAGGCAGCTCATAATGTCACAGTTGCTTTAAAGAAACACGAGGTGGTTACATTACATGTACATCTGAGCTTTACACACCCTCTCTTTTCTCCACAGCAACAAGTCCCTGTTGAGGAAACTTCTGCTGGACAGCGGTGGCCTGCTCTTGGCCCTGCAGCCACTCGGCTGCCATGACGACGATGCGGATGAAGACGACCCTGCTGAATGTGGGAGGCTGCTTTCTGACTTGTTTAATTCGCCGCATGCGGGCCAGACCGCTCCGGTCCACTCGCTGTACTTCTCCCTCCTGATTGGATGCCTGTCCGCCCTGACAGGTGGCATTAAAACCGAGCCCGACAAAAAACACGGAAACACGGTCGAGACGCTGTCGGTCTGCACAATCGGCCGCGTTTCGCCCCCGCCATCGAAAAAGCCACGGCTAGCCGACACGTGTCCTTACAGGCTGTCAGACTTTGACCTATTGTTGCTGCTGGACGACGGGACACGGGTCCCGGCCAATCGGGAGGCTGTGGCCGGGGCGGAGGGGACGGACGGGGTCGGCTCCGAGTACTTCAGGGCTCTGTTGAGAGGCGGGTTTGGAGAAGCTCAGGGTAACGCGGAAGAAGCCATCCAGATCAGAGACGTTAGCACGGGCATGTTAGTGCCGGTGCTGCATTACTTACACGGGTGCCGCCTCCCCAAAGACACAGACGCAACAAGGCAGAGGGATGATGGAGACGGGGGAGGGCGGTGTCAGGTTTTGGACTCACTGGTCCTTGAAGCACTGAGTATCTGCCAAAAGGAGACAGAGGAGCACCCAACAGAAGACCCGGCCTTCCAGAAAACACCTTTAGGCGAGGTGCTGATCGGAGCGTGCCGCTTTTTGGTGGCCGGGCTGCAGAGGGAGTTGGAGGACCTGTGCGTGTCTCTTCTCCTGTCCCGCTCTGCCGTGGCCGCTGGTAGAGCCCCCGCAGAGGACAGCGCTGAAAAGGCGGCATCTAAAATGGACCACGAGTGTCTGGAGTCAGCCGAGGAGAACCTGGCCGTCCGGACGTCGGAGCTGGAGCTGACCGGTCTCGAGACGCAGGCAGAAAATGTGCCAGGACGGGCGAAGAAACCAAACACCTCCCCACAGCAGACGCACAGTAAGAGGGCCTCTATCGGTGGGACGGGTCAAAAGGTCAACAGAGGTCAACAGAGTGCAGGTTCGGACCAGAAGACAATAAGAAGTGTCACTTCAGGTGCGGACAAATCACAGGATCCAGATCAGTCGAGGTTCAGACCAAAGAACCCAATCAAAGACTCCTGTTCCTCCTCAGGAGGCGGCTCCCTGGCCGCTCTCCTCCCGCAGGTCTACTGGTTTTCCCAGCGCTACAGTTTCCCGGCGCTGGGCCGGGCCTGCCTGTCTCTGCTGCTGGGCTGTCAGGACTGTCCTCGGCCCCTCCTGTCCCCCGCCCTCGCCGTGGAATGCCTCCGCAGACTCGCCAGAGAGGCCGAGTGCGCAGAGGCTCTGAAACGGGACCTGCTGAGTGTGGCCGCGGCAGCTCTGAGCTGAGCGAGGATTCGGGGCGCGCACGCCAAGTCGACCCGGGGCTTGATATGAGCTTCCAGAAAAGTTACCATCGTATTCATTTTTAGCGAATGACATAACACAGCATGATAATGAGAGAAAAAGAAGCAATTTCTTCGGCACTAACAACTGATTTGATTTATTTTCATAATTATAAAAGCATAAATTTCTATTCAGTTTTATTTTAAATTGATATGAACTGTAGCCAGTCCCAGCATGACATCATTTTGTAATGATTTGCTGTTGTTGGATTAACTTCTAATGACATTTGTATTGTGATTAATATATTTTTTTTTATTTTGGGAAAAAATGTAAATGTCGTCCGGCTGGGAGTAACTGGAACGATCAGGGGGAGGAGCCGGATGTTTATTTTGTACATAGAGATCATGTGGAATAGCGGATATATACGGTGTATCGGTTTGCCCCGCCCCATACGAGTCGATGCCTCTGAATATACTGATGGAAGATCACTTTGCTCTCAGCTCCTTCTTGTCTGAGCGTGGCTGTGGCCGACGTCGGCGGGTCAGGTCGCGTTACGGCGGTGAAACGGCCGGCGGTTGCGCTGAAGGGAAACGTTTAGATGTCGTGACACCGGCGATCCCCGACTTCTCACCTGTTGTCGCCTGCGAGTCAGAGTTTCCGCTTGTCCGGCACTTGCTAATGCTACTTAGCATTTTAGAGGTTTTGGCCAGGGCGGGCGTTATTCTGTGTGTTGGCCTGTTTTAATCCCATTGCAAGAAAGACCAAAATCAACATCATGTTAAAGCTCACAGAATAAAACTTTAAAAATGGCACATATACATATACTGTATATTTTACGGGTATTATTAATACTACGGCCAGATTATTTCCCTAAACAGCAGGTCACTAGTTATTCTTTTAGGAAACATTACTCAGGTTGGAGTAAAAAGTGCATTTGTTAGGGACTATTTTCAGCGGTGGATTAATACTCAACTCTGCCGAGTATTTCCATCAGTGCAGACTCACAATATTTGTTAACAGTCGTCTTTCATTGTGGGTTTTGGTCTTTTCACAAATTTTTTGGGTAGTGACAAAGGTGTAGGGTGTTAGCAGCTTTAAAAGCCCTGACATGCAGCATGTGAACATTTCAGACTTTGCTAAACCCCAGCGCTAGTTTTGAAAAAGAAAAAGAAAAGAGAGTCGTAACGCAGCACAGAGCAGTTTTATTCCCGTCCGGGCGCGGGGGGCACCGCTTGGCCCCTTGGTCTGTATATGAATAATGAAGCCGAGCACATTGCATGTTTTTAGAGTGCGCGGCAGGAGGAGGCAGCTGAGGAGGGCGACCGGGCCCCTCAGTGATCGACGTGCTCGTAGCCGTCAGGCAGAGCGTTGGTGTGAGGGTTGTGGAACAGAGAGTGGTTCCCGTCGCCCCAGGGAAATTTCTGGAAGGAGACGTGTCAGCGTTTTAACATATGTAAGGGAAAATAGTATTCCACATCATCTCCTTATGCTTGGAGTGAATCATGCTCAAAATGTAAGGGCTGTGGGCTGAGACTCGCCTTGGTGCGGATACGCAGGTGCTGATATGCCACAAATTCTGGAGGTTCGTGGGAATGCGCCTTCCCCTTCATGTAGGCGTTGAGCATGCAGACGCCAACGCCAGGTAAAGCCAGCGTGAAGGACAGAATCTTCCAGGTCCTCGCTGTGGAGAAAACAACCAGCGAAAGTACAGTATCGGAGCAATGCAAGTATGAATTACAGTGGCTGCGTCTCCACAGAGCCAGTATCAGTAATAAAACACACTTCCTGATTGTTTGCCAGAGAGCGCGGAGGTGCAGGCCTGCAGCCAGCTCCGCGAAAGCGTCAGCTAACGAAAAACAATCCGAACCGCAGCGCGTGTGATGCAGCGGCGCTGCGGCACGCGGAAGCTTCGGCGCGTTTCGGTCGAGAGGGTCGGCGAAGACGCACTGACCTTTTCCCTCATGGCTCGAATGTGACGCAGCGGCCAAAGCACGGCGGGCTGCGAGAGCAACCGGAGACAGAGACATCTGCAGGAGGACAGAGGGGAAGACAGAAAGTCTGAAACATTTTCACTTTCAGGTATAGAGCCAGTTGTAAATATCGCACCAAAACACACAGGTGAACGTGCTGCATGCGACAAGATTGCAACAGTACACCCCAGTGTGACGCGGCCTACAAATAAAGTGAAAGTAAATGTGTATTTGCACGTAGAGGAAGCTCTGAGGAGAAAATGATATCAGCTAAACACTAAAATAAGTCAACGTCAACCGAAGAGAATTACTGTGCAGTAATCCCACAATATCTACGTCCAGGTTGGAGGCCAGGCCCACCAGTGTGGCCGTGTGGTCACTCTCCTCCAGCTGAAATCCAAGGAAATCAGGTGAACGCTTACTTTACTCAAGGCAGGAAATCCCCAGAAAGGGTTATTATCCTCTTGTTTTTTTTTCCCAACGACTCCTCTTCTATCAGCGCTTGTTTGTCCTTCAGTCTGTCCTGGGCTGAACCCAGCACGTCGCGCTCCTCCCCATTTCAATCTTGTCCCTGCGCCAAGAAGCATAGTTTATATTTGGGCAAGTGCGAAAGGCGGGTTGATGTGTGACGAAGAGGAAGAGGACTGGGCGAGGGGGTGTGTCGAGAGAGCCCGTATTTTGAAGAATAAAGAAAGGACACCGCAATAATTATAGCTCGTCTTTATTTATGATCCAAATCATAAATCCAAATTGCAAAGTGCTGCGCAAGGCTGCAAAATAAAACCAGGAAGTGCTCTCTGACGAAAGTACTGGATGTACTGGATGTAAGAAGGGACTTTAATAAGATTTTTCTGAGTCAGCTGACATGATTTCTCCAGCAGATTGTTCCAGCAGATTGTTCGAACTGGGCCTCGGGGCTCATTGTAAGTTGGAGGGCGGGAGTCAGTCCTCACAGGCGTTCAGTGAAAGCACCTGTCGCTCAGCTGTGGGTCTCACACACACACACACACACACACACACACACACACACACACACACACAGTCATCTTTAACTCCTGATGTCCTGATGTGAACTGCTTGAGCCACCGAGGCTCGTAGCTGCGATGCAGCTCCTGTGGGAATGAGATCATGATAACTGTGATACGATACTACAGGCCTCACACGCCGTCACACGTAGGAGCCGACGACAGTTTACTGTAACAAACCGCCTCGTTATAGCAGGAAAATGCCATTTGTTATTTTCTTTTTTCTCAGTGCAAATGCATATTTTAGATTTTTCAGTGGTGAATAAATGACACAAATTACAGTTTAGAACCAAGTTTATATATACATATATAATTGCAGAGATAAGCAGAACCCAGAATTATGAGCTGGAAAACTTGACAGTAAAACATTTCATGTTAAAATAATGATTTTTATTTCAATAACCAACTATCCACCAGATGGAGCCGTGGCGCTCCTGTGGTCATTTGGATGATACAGGCTCAGCTCTGCAGTGACTTCATTAGATTGGACTGCAGAGAGTGACCCCGTTTAACCTTTAAAATAAAGTTCCGTCATACATTTTGATCCCGGCTGATTTACCTATATTGAGCCTAGATGTCGAGTAGCATCAAATTTTAAAGAGCAGGGTCCAATTTTTACGACTTCAAAAGGTCAGAAGACGTCACGTGTCAGCGTCTGGAGCGTTTCCTGATTTTTCACCCCATTAGCAATGGCCCTCGTCGTGGGCAGATCCGGACTGCAGCGCAGACAGCAGCCGGGGCCAGCGGTGAAGTCAGCCGGCCGTCTGGCGTGTCGCGTTATTGTGGGCAGATGTGAAACACCTCAGCTCAGTGTTTGAGGTGTGCTGCAGGAGCCGGGTGACACTCAACCCTGAGGCTCCTCCAGCCATCGTCACATATAATATAACGTAGGTATGTGCTCTGTGCATGCCTTTCAATATTTTCACCACATACATACAAACTAACATGTATAAGAAATACTTGATCACCATTTTGAGATTTTTTTTTTTTTTAGACGAACAATTCAGTTTAAAATGATGAGGCATGACCACCCCTCCGGGTCCACAGCCTCCTTCTGATCCCAGCATCTCTCCAGTCCTGAGCACAGCGGCTCTTTTGTTGCCAGGTCGATGAGCCGTCCCGCGCAGCACGGGCTGAACCGATCCAACGTGTTTTCCAGCCGAAACCTGACAAAGAACAGCACCTCCGCCGGTGGGTGTGGAGCGTGTGCACGCACAACAGCTGGAGGAAACGCTGTAGACTCAACAAAGCAAAGTGGTGCGCAGGCCAGACGCACAGAGGGGTGTGTAAAAAAAAAAAAGGTGGGTTATCCTAAAGTAAATACACATTTATATTTTCCCACAAGTATTGTGGTTTGCTTTTCCCAACTGTCAGCTTGACAGCACTTCCACATATTTTACATTTACAGAGTAATCGTATGGGGGGGAGGGGTTGCAAATCAGAAAGAAAACTTGTGTAACCTGAGTTCACGTGGGTTTACCCTCCACGACATCCCTTAACACCCACACAGCCCCGTCTGCGTCGCCGTGCGTGAGGCCAAGAGAAAGACAACTGTGGCTTGTGTGCGATGCAGTGAGTGCGTGTGATGTTGGACAGGGGGCGAAAGCGGCCGGTGCCAGTTGTAACAGTCTGTCCCGTCTTTTACCTCGTAAAACTGTTGCGGCTCTTGCTTTTCTGGGCACTGGACCGTGTTCCTGCGCTCACTTCAGAGGAGCTCATGTGGAAGCGCTTTATTGAATTATGCTGCTTTTGGAAGGAGACGCGGTGGTGACCGTTCTCCTGGTGCTAATGATGCAGGGACCTTCAGGAGGTCTCGGTTTACTTGTGCAAATCCAAAACTGGACCTGAAACATGGTTTTAAATGGCTACAGTTGTATTGTAAGTCCTGAGGAGGTCTAGAAATGAAAACTAGAAACGTCTAACCTCGCCACCTGATACAGTTTAACAGAAGAACTCGGCTAATCCGCAAAAAAAGACGGTGTGTAGGTGTGAAGACTTGTATATAACAGAGCATTGGCTTCTCTAAAGGCCCGAGTGTGAGTGAGAGCCCTGGCTGCAGACATTTGGACAAACTGTCTGAACCCACCATCAATATTATCCCAGTTGGAACTGAGACAATGCAGCGATGTGACGGCTCAGCGTTAACTCAACAGTGGAAACTTCCATACAGCTGTCCGTCACATCACATAGATCGGTCGGGCGCACACGGAGAGTTCAGCATGAAAATGAAACCCCGACAGGTACACCCCCTCGCCCACACACACACACACACACACACAAACCTCACATTTGGAGAAATGTCAGTTTGGTAGTGCCTCCTCCCTTGATGATTGGTGAATTTGGTATCTCTGAAACCAAGATGCTCTATTTTGATTCACTGAGCGGATTCACCAGCGCCTCACCGCCCCCTGACTTGACCCGCTCAGCCAGCCGCTGGTTCGGCCGAGAACACCTGCTCAGACGCGTTCCAGCACGGTCGCTCTGTAGGGTCTTTGTGTTCTTCCCCCAAGCTGGGCACGCTACACGGACCTGGACGCTAACATTAGCCGCCTGCCTGCCCCCCCCTCCCTTGGATGTGGCCCATGGTGTCTTACAAGCTGGACGAAGAAGAACATAAAAGCTCCAATAAACACTTGCTGTTCCAGTCCCCCAGGCTGAGGAGAAAAATGACCTGAAAAGCCAAGATTGAAATCTAAAGAGGGTGAAAATGATCATATTTACCAGCGTGAAAGTGTTTACCATCATTTATTTTGCCACTGCAAAGGTTGCCACTTCACCTGGAGGAGCCTGTTCAAGAAGCTGTCAACGTTTGGACATTCAGAGGCGTACACGTCATGCTCTTTTGCAACTTCCTGATGAAATCATTCGATACAGACTGTTGGAGCTCTTTTCAGTTGTACGTGCTGTGTCGATTTGTATTTGCACCATGCAACCAAAGAGTGTTGTAAATGTAATCAAGGAAGTGCCAGTCAGATTCAGGCGCTGCTCATTCATTTGACACAGTGTGCGTGCGCCTGTGTTGATGCTGGTACTTGTGGCTTCATACTTTCAGGTGGAACATTACAGTTTAAGTGAAAGCGGATCAATGGTGCACACTGTGTCGGGCTGAATATTAAATCTGACTGGGCATTTTAATGTAAGGCTGGAAGATCACTAATGGTACAGGACAAGGAGCAGCCCCTCAGTAGCTTTTAAGAGGAGCAACTGGTCACTACAGTGTTGCTGAGAGAGCTTTAGCCCATGCTAACGTTTTAGCACAAAGTGGGCCTAAATATACTGACACAGTTTTTCCCATTGTTTGCCAGAAGAGAAAACGACGACCCCTTGGGATGTGACCCCATATGTTTGCAGATCTGCTCAGTCCAATCTGCATCGCCAGATCCATCACGATTCTACCTCATCGAGTGCCTTCTCAGTCCCCAGAGCTCGACCCAGCTGGACACCTGTGGGAGATTTTGAACTGGAAGTGTTAGATAGCGCCTCCACCACCAAACGCCAGATGAGGGAATATTTTCTGGAAGAATGATGTCCGTCCCTCCAGAGATTTGTAGAATCAATGCCAACGAGCACTGGAGCTGTTGTGGCATCTGACTGAGGCACCTTATGTTGATCTTTCCTCAAACTTGTCACCTGTCCGTATATCATTATCCGTAACAATTTAAAAAATGCTCTACACACTTCTGTTATGTTCCAGATATTATTTTTGAAACAAACTGACAGCCTTAATATAAAGTGGAGAACCTAAATTATTTAATCTGGTTCGTGAAGCTACATGCATTTTTTTCTATGAGGCCAACTTTGACAGAGTGTGTTAATCCTGTGTCAAGTCTATCTTATGTGAACATAACTGACTTTCTCCTTAACCCTCGGCCAGGATGATAACCCCGTAGGGGTGTCCTTTAAGGACACATAAGGGCAGCACACAAGGTGCACACAAAGAATGTAATTTATATGTGTATATGAGGGCGCGGGGTGTTTCTAATACGATAGACCACAGTGAAACTGTCCTCCAGATGTGTCTCCGCAGACACTGCTCGCCCTGTTCAAAGTTTTGACATCTCGTCTTGAAAAATTGACACTTTCCTTATGGATCTGTGTTCTTCTTTTTTCTAAGGGACCCCTCCGACATGCAGACAGATAAATGTTTAGAGGTGAATGATGGGTGACGGAGCCGTGAGTCACACGTGGGTTATGTTATTGTCTTTCGCTCGGTACCACCAGGGAAGACGATGCGGTGGTCTGCACATGTGACCCCAGTTTCCCTCAGGTGGCATAAAAAATACAACCGGCCTCCGTCGGAGCGGTGCCATCGTATGTGGTTCTCCAGCCAGACGTTTGCATTGAGCGCTGTCGTGGCTGAGGTTAAGCTATAAACTTCAACATTACATTAAGAAACGGCTGTTCAACCAGGGACCTCCCACACTATACAATACAAAGGTCCGGGAGCTCGGTGTTGATACCACCATGGGCTAATGCCTCTGGTACACAACCCGGGCAGACTGGAGAACCACAGTGTGCAGCCCTGCAGAGCCGGTGATGGCTGGCCCCCGTTTTAACTGAGATCACAATGCTCTTCTGTACAGAATGATGGAAACTCCTTAAAAATTACGTTTTTAATTGAGATGGCAGCCGTGAGGGCTGGTTCTACAGCAGTACAGTACTTGTACTTGTACAGTGTTTTTCACCTCGCTCAGCCCCCCCCCCATCAACACATGTGTACATACAGAAGCCCAAAAATGATGTAATATGTACTCTTCATTTCCCCAAGTGCTTTTTTCTCACCAGGATATTTACGTATACATACACAGATGCTGTTTGCTGGCGCTCGTTCTCTTTCCCCTTCTTGTTTTGAGGAGGTGTAATATTTATTCTGCCAAAACGGGCCTGTTGTTAAAACAGTCATTGACTCAGGCGCATTTGAGTTTAATCTGTCTGTCAAAACCCTAATTTTCTACTAAACTACAATTTGAAAAACTCTAATGAGGAGAGTGTATTTGCATCATGAGTGTGTCAGCGAGGTTGTTGAGTGATAATTTATGTCTGAGTGTGTGCGTTTGTGTTTGCTTAATGGAGAATGTCTGTTCCTAATGCTTTTCCATCCTGACAAGTGTATAATTATGGAGAAAAAGACTGTTCATTGTGTTTGAACATCTTCTGCTGAGGCGCGGTTGAAAGCGTCCTAATGTGGGGTTTCACCAGCTGGTCTGGGAACTGCTCTGCTAGACCACAGGCCACTGCAGAGAGGGCAGGGTCTCTCCCCACTGTGCAGGATGAGCACACCATAGGGCTGCAGAACAAGAGACTTTGATAAGATCCCAAATCATCCTTACCAAACCACCAACTCCTGCACTCATGACCACGGGCCCATCACAAAACTGTCCAGGGACCAGTTCAGAGCCGCGGCCTTGAGCTCTGACCTGCACTGCACATTTGCACTTGTGACATGATCTGCTTTCACATTTTTCATAGCTTTATTTTTCTCTCTTACCTCAGCCTCTCTTTGGAGAGCACCACATTGTGTTTCACCGTACACATGACTTGTGTGCTCAAGCTGTGAATCCTTCTCTCCTTGTCTGTCCGTCTAGTTAACAAAGCAACAAAGTGGCACAAAAGTCAGACAGGCTCATTGGGTGTTTGCTCTTGAAGCCCTGACTTCACAGAGAAGAATTTCCTCTTTGGCTCTTGAAGGGATTTTTGAGCCCAGCTGCTTTGTTGTTTTTGTCCTTCTTCCCTACACTTGTTACTATGACAAAAAAGCATTAGATCTACAGTATTCCAGCTGTAACGGTCATGGCAAGACTGGGATGAAAAGTATTAGATACCTTTCTGACTCATCCTTTCACAAAAATACTGTCATAAATTCACAGCATTTTTCACATTTGCTTGAAAGTGCTAATGTCATACTTTCTGTGTGTGCTTCTTACCAAGCACAGAGATGGGGTGAATCTTCAGGTGTGTGTGTGTGTGTGTGTGTGTGTGTGCATCGTCAGCTAATGGAATCAGACCAGCACCAGTGGGCCTGTAGCTTTACCCAGTCAGACCTCTGTGTGTGTGTGTGTGTGTGTGTGTTCAGAGGGCAGGCCTGGGCAGTGGGAGTGTATCAGAGACAAAATCATATAAAAAGACATCAGGGGCTTCTTGTGCTTTAAATCCCAAATCCATCAGTCGCTCTCGCTCTCTGCTCTCTCTGCTGCTCAGTAATATATCTATTTTTTTGTTTTGTACCCGGTCTCCTCCATCATGCTGGCTCGAGCTCTGCTCCAGACCTCGCTGGTTCTCTGGTTGGCTCAGCAAACTCTGCAAGGCGGTAAGAGAAACGCATGTAAAAACACTGGTTGTGTACTAACGCAAATCAAAGTTCTATCTGCTCTCTTCAGTTTTTGTCAATTTATAGATTATAAATTTTGTAATCCTTTAGACTTGAATAGAATGGATTCTCAGGATGTTTTCAACACTGTGTGAAAAACGCATTTATCTTTTTGCTTTGCTAATTAATGCCTATGCTGGCAACTGGCACAAATTACTTAAAAATCATCAGGTTTATTTGATCTGACGGGTGAAGATTTAATTCAGCCCTATGTGTGAAAATTAATTTAGAAAAATAATTTAAAAACATACGCCAGTCAGTTAAAAGGACAATGTTGCTAAAAATATGTAATAATTGTTGAAATGAACAAAAAATAAATTTGGCATTTGCATATAGCCATCGCTGTATCTATGTATATATCGAGTTCCTGTCACGTTGGTAGAATAATTTCAGTCGGTCAGAGCTGTGATGGATCAGTGTCTTCTGTGGCTAACTCACACTTACTTGTTAAATATCATGTCTGTGAGACTGAGGGAGCGAAAATATGTGGGCACCAGCATCGGCGGTCCTGCCAAGCCGCTGCGGTTTATATCACCTAATTTCTTTGAATCAAAAGATGCGATGAAAAGGTGGCAGGGGCGGATAGAATCTGACGACCGGTCGCGAGACGCACCGCTCTGACGTGCTTCCATCAATGGATTTCTGTCTCTTTCTGTCCTCCTGTTGCCCAATTAGGTTGCCATGAGACACTTCAGTCACATTTGTAATGCTCACAAGTTTGAGGTCATTCATGTATGGCCTCAACTTATTGTGGGCAACAAAGAGATAATGGTGAAAAGGCCTGAAAGTAAAGTTTCCACAAAAAAAGCCTCAGTGGTCTGACGTCCAAGTCATTTATCAAAAAACCAACACAGAAAACTGAAGTCTTTTATATTCTGTCAAATACATCCTTGTGCTTTATTTAAATGCATATTTATTATTTAAAGTATCTGACTGTCTCACTGTCACTCCATCAAAATATACATTTTTTTTCAGACAGAAGGATCTCTATGAATATAATAGACCAGTTAACACCAGTATTTTTCTTTTTTGTTCAGCTGTGTGCACACTTGCACATAACTTACAGTCAGTGCACATCATCCATGCCTCTTCATGTGCGTTATTTTCCCTTTTCTGCTTTTCTCTTTCTTTCTTCTTATTCATACAGTGGATGATGTATTATACTGTACGGTATACGTCATTTCTTTTTCAATTCAGTCTAATCTGTCATCTGTCATCAAGCTGCTTTGAACAATGTGGTCATTTCTGGTACATTTAAAGAACAAAGTGCCACCAACATCCATGGTATCATGTTTTCAATTTTTCAGGGGTGAAACCTCAGAGTGTGTCCTGGGGGAGAGTGCTGCCAGCCAGAGGTATGTCACAGTTTGATTATAATCAATTATCATAATTAATTATAGTTTTCTAGTTTAAAGGCAGAGACCAGGGCTTCATGACATCAGTATCATCTATAAACTCAATACATGAGCAAATATTTTCCTGTGAAATTTTCATTTCATTTTCATGTAAAATTTGCTTGTGTGTGTTTCTCTTTGTACCTTTGTTTTGTTTTCATCAGGTGTTGGTGTTGGAGTAAAACCTGGAGGTCAGTGTTTTTCTTAGCACGCATTACAACTCAATAGTTAACGACATGAAATATATTAAGTGTGGTTTGAAAATGAATAATGAAAAAATCTGAATACTGAGTTTAGATTGAATGATTATTTCACAAATTATGAGTTCAGTTATCAGTTATTCATTAAAAAAAACATGTATTTAATACTAAACACTGTGGGGGTCATAGTGTACAATGTACTTCTGCATGTTATTTCATACTTTATGTAGGATATAAACAGATGTGTCTGGAGTTTAGTTACAGTGAGACATTAAACCTGTTGTAATACATCCTGACTGTTCATATGAAAAATTGATTATCACCTTTGGATGGACACATTATGTCCTTCTTGAAGTTTCTTTTCCTATGTCCTCTCAGTTGCTGGTGCCCTTGGTGCCCTTGGAAACCGATATGGCAGCAAAGCCATGAAGACTGGACGTGCGTTCACTTTCTGAATACTGCATGGTCTTACATTACCTTTGCTTATTTTCCTGTATTTACTCTATTTTCACTCTCCGCAGTTGGACGTTACCCTGGGGCTCATCTTGGTGTTGGTAAGTTGTCTGACCTGGGTTAACCTCTGTGACTCAACAGAACTCAGGTTTGCCAACTGGATGAAATGGACTTTTATTGAAAATACAAATACAAAATGTGGAGGACTTTTTTTTCATGGATGACCATGATAAACTGAAAAGTAAAGTTTTTGACTCCATTGTTTGAGGTGTATGTACAAAGTGGAAAATAAAAACTCCTCGAGCCAGTCCTGCAGCAGAGATGCATCAACCTGTCTCATTTCTTAATGATGATACTTGCAGGCAGACTCTGCTGTTCAACAACACTTGTTCTTTTTTTAAAATCATTTTCACAGGGGGTTACAGGTCCCTTGGATTAGGAGGTAAAGCTGGCCTGAAGCAAAATGGATATGGAACCCAGGGAGCCTATGGTACATCAATATGAGCACTTCTACGATTTTTTTAATATCCTGATTGACTTGTATTGGGGTTGATGATATCGCTCTCTTGTGTGTTCAGGTGCCAGTCTGGGCCCAGGAATGGGACTGGGGGCCGCACATACAAATGGACTGGGACTGGGCATGGGCCAAGCAGCGAAACGTGGTAAGACTGCGCATTTAAAGGAAGATGTCATTCTACCAGCTGACATTTTATATACATACTGATAATGTATCTAGCCTGCCTTGCTAGTATTCAAAAAATACAAAACATAAAGGGGCATTTGTCATGATTTTGTCTTCCTGAACTTCTCAGGTTTGACATCATGTGAATCAGCGATGACACTGTTCTGGGTTGTTTTCTGTGGCTGTCCAATATGATCCAACCACACACATGCAGTCCTGATTATGCATAAAATAAGATTGGGATTTTAAAGAAAGTGGTTCCACTGAATCCAATGAAAGTAACTCATTTTATGTATCCAATAAGAACCAAGTATTTAGTATGTTTGAAAAATTATTTTTAGGCACTTCATTGTCAGAAAGTAAAGGTTATGAGTGATGTTTCAGAGGAAAAAGAAGATGGCAGGGATGAAGAAACAAATCTTCTGTAAATATAAATATATATATATATATATATATATTAACAGTGTTTTCTGACTTTCCAGTTTATGGTGCTGGTGTCGGCACTCAGCCAGGTAAATGTTTCCACTGTTTGTTCTTTTATTCCCTCACAGTGTGTTCCCTGGATAAGAGAACACATTACATTCTCTGTAAGCCCTCTGCTTGTTTGTTTGATACATCTCAACTAAGTGGCACTCTGTCATTGTCTGTGAACATGATATACGCAGCAGATTGCGTCTCAGCGAATAAATTACACGTCCTTGTAAAGCAGAGAAAAACCCAGGGCGCCCGTGCTGTGATCAGAGCGCCTTGTCTGATTTTGCTCCACGTCCTCTGAACTTTTCGCTCTCCATCTTTCTGCCAGGATACGGGGCTGTAGCTGGCGTCGGCTATCCTGGAGCCCGACCAGGTAAGTGACGAATCATGTCTTACCTCAGGCCCCATTATTTCCTCTGGAGGATCCTGCCCCGTGTGCCATCACTCACACAAACTTATGTTGACAGTTGTGAATAAGGATACATGAGGTTTATCTGATTGCACAAAAGAGACTGTATCATTCTGAGGAATGATGTCCAACATCTTCTATAATATAATCTAATATAACCACTCGTCTTGTTCCGCTGAGCTGAAGGCCTTTTGTTTTCATCACTGTTACAGAGATGCTTGTCTCTGCGAAGCTGAAAGACTTCAGGCTTGTCTGGCCTTAGTATCTCTGTCAGTCAGCATGTTGAGTCAAATCAATGACAGTCTGTCTTGTCTGCTGTCATTAGGACTTGGACTTGGGTATCCCACTGGACAGAGGGCCGAGGAGCACATCCCTGGTAAAAATCTTCACTGCAGCCGCCTGTGGCGTTTGTGTTTGTCAGTCCGTGTCCGTCTTTGTTCTGTGTGCACGAGGGGTGATTGATTAGTTTCGCTGCCTGAGGCTGGAGGAGTCAATTTCAGAAAACTTTGCACATTCATTTTTCAACACAGCACTGTTAACACGCACGTCAGTCCAGCGGTGGTTGAGCATGTGTATAACTTCACAGGTCGGATCTCAACAGTGGTCTCCCCATGTGGACACGTTGATGATCTTCCAGGCTCTCTTCTGCCACATTTGAATTCAGCAATTCACTTCTTCGCCATGCTGTAACAGAGGGGCACCCACACCTAGTGTGGCCACCACATCCTGGTGGACCTCCATAGGTGATAAGTCCTTGAGATCAGATGTGGCAGACTGCTCACTAAGGACGATGTTGTCTATTTTCTAGAGAGAGCCCAGGCCACAAACTTACTGATCAGCCCTCGTACTCGTCTACAAACTCCTTGAAACTGAAGATTCACATGCTGGCGTTTGACTGTATTTGTGTATTTGTCAGTGTTTCATAGCATACGTGTTGCATGAGTTCTGCACCTCTTTCCGCCTCAGGTCCGCTCTATGAGTTTTTCAATGTTAATGAGAGTTGATGTGCCTGGACTAGTTAAGGTTATATGCAAAATAAATACAAACTAACAACTTTAGATTAACAAAATTAAGATTAACTCCTTGAATTCTGCACATTTATTTTATTATTTTGAGCACAAAAACAATAACTCATTTTCTTTTTTTGTGTGTGGGGGGTGTAGCAGGTTCTCTAAGAGTAAATCTAAGAGCTGAGTGAAAGTCTTAGTTGAATCTTAGCAATTTCTCTCTAGTCTCTCTATTTGCAAAGGTTTTTTCCAGTTTATAATGTTTGCCAGGTAGTGTAGGTTTCCTCTTTCACCTCCATCAGTGTTTTTTCTGCTTAGCTCTAAAAGGCCTTTTTCACTCTGTCTTTGTCCCACACACTGATGCTGTGTGAGTCAGGCGGCGTCTTCGTCCTGTGCTGTGAGCACTGGAGCGGCTTATGGCATTTCAACAATTCGGGATGGCAGCATCTTCCTACGTGTTAACAACATTGCGCCGATGCAATGAGAAGTAGCCAACTGTGTGTGTCCCTCAGTTGTTGTGTGTCGTCTTCCTGTCACCTGTGGTGATGATTCTGTCCCCTTTTAAACTGGGCTAATGTCAGGTCAGAATGGATCTTGTCTTGTCTCCATTCAATCCTGAATTACCTCCGTTTGAATGAACTCTGTGGATGATGCGTGCGCTGATAGACACATCATTAATTTCATCGTAGTCTTGAAACACAGAAGATTCCAGATTTTTTTTGCCACTGGCCACACCTTCAAAGAAACGCTGAGCCACAAAGAAGTCACGAATGCATGATATTTCTCCGCCAGGTGCGTCTGCAGCAGATTTGGGTGGACCTGAGCTGGTCCGTCTGGGCCAAGCTGTTGAAGATCTGAAGAGAGAAAAGGGCAGAGCACTTGGTCCATTGTATGAAAAAGGAGGCAGAACTCTTGGACCTGAAACGCCGGTCGGAAGAGACAGTATTCTCGGTCCCAGTGCACCTGAATCACAAGGAGAGGGAGAAGTCAAAGGCCTCCATAAACCGAACCAACATCTTGGCCTGGCTGCTTCACAAACACAAGGAGGACACAGTCATGAGCCCACAGTCTTGAAACCGAAGAGCTCCACAAGCCACGGAGCCACTCTGGCAGCTGGAAGAGAAAGACAGCAGCTGCCTCTTAGAAACGACAACGACAAAATCCTGAGCTCTGCTTCCTCTCAGGTGCAGAGCACCAGAGACAACGATTCACTGTTTCAGCAAAACCAGCGGGCCCAAAACTGTGGTGATTTGCTTGATTTATTGAAAATCAATCACCATGAGCTTCTAGGATCAGAAACGCAGAGGGGTCAAGGTTCAGTGCCTCTGCCACATCTCGGAGAAGCACGGGGAGAGACTCAAGATGTCAAAGGCAACATGTTCCCTGTTCCAAAGAGTCAGGGAGCCAGACATGTTTTATCAGGTGAATCAGACATGCTGGGTGTCAAAGACCTCGGGCTTGTGACGAAAGACAGGAACGGCCTCAGAATCCATGGGACCATTGCCATAGAAAATCGCAGACGTGGTTCTCTAAATCTCCAAGTACAAGGCAGGGGGAGCCACAGGCAGCTTGTAATCCCACAGGCAGGTGGGACTCAAAGTTTAGGCATCGCCTTGGTGGAAGGGCAGGGAGCTAAGAGCTTCACTGGCGACGGTCAGGAAGCAAAACCCCTTTATCATTCTGAACATGATGTCAGAGTGCCAAAAGCTCTCAATGTCCCAAGGCAGACTGGGAGGAATAACCAGGCAACACGTAAGAGCCAAGCTTTGTCTCTCTTTTCCTTTTTCATGAGCCATTCTTGAGGCGATGGTGAAATGTACAGCCGTGTCTGTGCTAACCTGTCAGTCTGTTTATTTCTTTAAACCGGATATTTTTTTTGGCAGTGGCGCCTCAAGGTCTGTTTGTGTGTCTCTCTTTGGTTGTAAGTCGTCGCTGCTGTTGTGCTTCAGGCCTCGGTGAGAATATCAACACAAACTGAACATAGAACAGTGCTTGAAGCTGTTTGTATTTTGGATTGTTTTTGCGCAGTTTGAATCTACTCTGAAACTCAGGACAGATCCAGGAAACAGACCTGTCCTGCGCTGTCTCTTCTGATAAAGTATTTAGGAGATGCCTTTATTTTACATTACCATTGAATTGACATTTAACTAAGTGGTGTTGACAGTGTCACAGAATATTTTAGTGGTCTATGGTCAGACTGCTATGATGTCACAGGAACAGCGTTTTATCTGTTTCGATTTTCTCTCCTACAGATTCTATTGTTGATTGTCACTGCGTAATTTTTTTTTCTGTTGTAAAATTCCACTTGGTAGGAGAAAAGGTGCATCAACAGTTTCTGAGTTTTTATTTCAAACTACTAAAGCACTAATACTTTAATATCCGCAGTGCAATGATTTAATGTTTTTAACCTGTGTTTGAGATCCTGTCTTATTCCGGAACTCATTTCTAACACTGCCGCATGTTGGGTATGTATATGAATGTGTGGTACACACTCATGGAAGGTACACGTTGGAAGGTACACGATTTTGAAGTACTCACTGACACCTTAAACTGTGCATTATGTGGCCCACAATCGCTTTGAATTGACAGTCTCTTAGTCTCCAATTTGGTGTCAGACAGAACAAAGGGTTGTGAAGGGAAATCTGGATTCTTCTAATCCGTATCTGCTAATATCTGACATTTTACATTGCAGTTAATTTATTCCTGATGCCTTTAGGTACAATTTGTTGGCGGTTTCTAAGAAGTGGTCCAGATCCTGCAACACATGTTTTACTATTAGTAATAGACCACAGTATGACCACACATGTCCAACCAGTATCTCTGTGTCTGATTGTGTGTCTGTCGGGTTTATCTCATGGTGTGTGTTTCATGGAAGATGTCACAAGCCGTTACTTCGAAGGTTCCACATGTGGTGTTTTTTTTTAGGATTTGGTCCAGGAAAGTGACTGCCCAGGGGAGAGAGGGTGCATAAAACCATAGGGACCTGACAGAGATGTTGAACTTTATTGTGTGTGTCTTTGTTCTGATGTTGGCCACATGTGTCACTGCATCTTGTGTGTATGGAAACTACTGAATGAATGTTTCCGGTCTGAATCATGTGTATATGTGCTTTGAATGTGATTCTAATTTAAACCTGATTCTGATGGATGGTATTGGAGTAAAGCTGGGGTTGTGTTTGTTGAATTTCTGAATAGAAAAGTCAGTCTTTGTGAGCAATATTGTGTGTTAAATGTAGGGTTTTAATAAAAACACTGGAGCTCATGTCCCTCCTTATAGGTCACACTGAATCCCAGGGGATTTTGCTGATCATGTGCTGACTTTCTCTGCAGGCTACCTTGGAGGAGCAGGAAACTATCTGGGAACAAACCTGGGCAACGGGGGCTATGGCCCAGGTAATGTCGGGCGCGGACACTTAACACAAGAAAAGTTAACAGTCCTTTTTAGCAGATGGAGATGTTGATGTGTATTTGTGTACGCTACCTGTGGTAAAAAAAAAAAAAATTGACATGTGCCGTCCACAGGTTTGGGCCAGGGAGCATACCTGGGTGGTGCAGCTGGAAAACTTGGAGGTAAAGTACCTATATTTTCCTCCATTATTCTTTTCTTTGTTGTGATTGAGGGATTCATGTGCTATTTTTTTCCTTTTGCACCATGTTCTAACTCCTGACTGTCTGTTAAAATAAACCTTAGCTGCTGCCGCGCTCGGACAGGGTGGGTATCCTCAAGGTGTTGCAGGGAAGTCAACCGGTGAGGCTGAGGATAGTTCTCTACATCTGTCTTGACTGGCATCCATTTCTATCTTTCTTTCTTGAGACTCTTCACTCTTAAAGGAACAGTTCCACATTTTGAAAAATATTTTCATTTGCTTTCTTGTCGAGAGTAAGACTACTGATGCTCATATCTTTTTTTATACACACAAAAATTTCATGTGTGCTTTCACAGGCTACGGTGATGGAACAACAGGATACCTGGGTGCCGTAGCAGGCAACGGTTACGGTAAGTGGCCGTCATCATCATCGGTGCTGTACATGCGCTGAGAAATTCAAATTCTGCCAGTCAAAGTGGCGTGAGTTACAGAAGGCAACACAGAAAACAATTTAAGTCGAAGAACCTAAGACTTTATCTTTGAGATGTGATTTTTTTCTGCCTGGGATAAGGGAGGATCATTTTCAATTCTTTGTGGTATCAGAGTGAATCTGCACCAGAGCCCGTCACCATCAGGAGTGTTGAGGTTCAGTTGAGACAGGCTGATCACTTGTGTTCAGTGGCTTTCTTTTCTTCTGTTCTTTCTGCAGGTGGAGATGCTGGTGCAAAAGCTTTGGCTGCAGGTATGGGGCATAAGACTGAGAGAAACATCTCCTTGGGGGCGTTGTCAGAAATGTCAAATTCAGCACAGAATTGAAAGGAACAGCTTTGACATTCAGTTTTTAAATGTGGTTAGTACTTTAACATCCTGTCCCTTCCTCTCAGCAGGGTACGGGAATGGTTACAGCGACGGTTATGGAGCTGGTGAGTGTTGAACTAGAAACACATGGAGGAGGGGGGGTCAGTGTACGCAGACAGATAGATAAATGTAATGCTAATTAGAACTGTGTTTCAGGGCTTGGTTACCCTACAGATTTAGCTGATGGTGCTGAGAACAAAGCAGGGAAGAGGAAAGGTAACAGATTTGAGGCATTATAACAGGCGATGGCATAACCCATAGATGTTTAACCTGCTACAGCTGAAAAAGAAAAAAAATAAATAAGAGGCTTCCACTGCTGAACATGTCCTGTGTGGACTTTTATCCACTGGGTGTAGCTGTTGCTTCTTATTTATAAAAACTGACCACTTGAAGCTTAGCAGTTTCTAACTTCCTGCCCCTGTAGACGCTTTTCACACAGTTTCTCTGTGCGTCGGTTCATCGGTTAACGAAGCAGAAGTGCGTGTGTGTGTGTGTGTGTGTGGCCTACATGTTTATTCTCTGTTTTTTTTCAGCCCTCGGTACAGGAGGCTACGCTGGACACGTCCAGGGGGCATATGGTAAGAGGTTTGGGTGGAGCAGTGCTCAGAGATAACACTGTATGCTCCTCTGGCTGCCATACATGCTCACAAATAAAACAACACGTGCAGAAATCCCTGAGAGAACTGGTGGACAGAGATAATATGAATAAATGGTTGTGCTCTTCCCAGCACACAAAGCTGCAGGATCTGTATTGTTTTATTAATATTTTTATTCATTACAGTAATTTATGGATTGATAATTAAAAACAGTTTTACAATCAGAAAACAAAATGCAGCATAAAACCTAAGATAATAATCTATATTACCTTCTTCTGTCCATAATATACTTTGAGAAGTTGTTGTATCAAACCAACAGACAAATTGAAAGGAATATATCCTTATAATATCTCTGTATGAATATATTTTCCACAAAGCAGAGACCATGTCACTGAAGCCCCTCTTGTCGTCTTTCAGGAGCACTCGGTGCAGGGCTAGAATCAACCGGTGGCAAATATGGTGAGCAGCGCTGACATGACCTCATCCTTCTGTCACAGTCAGTCAGGCTTTTGTCGAAATGGCTTCCCATGCATGAGTCACACTTGAACTTGACAGCTCAGATTTGGTTGATAAGGGGAAAAGAAAAGATGTGAGTCAGTTTGACCATCTGGTTATTTATCTGCAGGAGGAGGAGGAGCTGCTCAGGTTCCTTATGGTAATGCCCCAGTGATTCCTACTGGACTGGAAGGTAGGAGCTGCATGCATCTACAGCCCTTATTTCTGTAACATAGAGTTCACTAGTATTATGCACATTATAAGAAGTTCTACCATGGCCACCGAAAATGCTACTTTTTGACTAACTAACAGTTTCATGAGTTTGACCACGGAAATATGCTTACTTGCTTTCTTGCCGAGAGTTGGATGAGAAGTTAAAATGTAGCAGCATGTTATTCTGTAATTTGTGCACTTTAAATGTGTGCCAGTTAAATAGATATAACACGTAAAAGTTTTCTTTGTTTCTTTTTTCTTCTTGGCTCAGCTAACCGCCTGCAACCTGCTCACCAACTCTCTGCAAGAAAGAGAACAAACACTTTTGAAATGAAGTCAAGTCAAGTTTATTGGTGTAGTCAGATGGGGTTTCAACGGCCTCGCAATGCTGTACGATGCAATAACAATAAAATCACCTCCAGCCTCAGACCCTCAGTCGTTTAAAGGAGCAAACAGAAACTCACAGTGTTCTTGTTTTGCTATACCAAACTCACTTATCCTGTTTGCTTACCACAGATACCATAAGTAAACTAACAGATAAACTGACTTGTCAATCCGGTAGGCGAAGCGGGCTACCCGTACGCTGCTCAGCAGCTTGGCCTCCCTGCAGAAGGTGCCAAATCTGCCAGCAAATATGGTGAGAATGAGCAACTGTGTATAAGCTATGAAGTGTGAGAAAACCGCATGGTGGGGAAAAAAAAGGTGTTGTGCAGTTCATTTACCCCGATGAGGTCAAACCTTTGGTCAAACAGACAAAACAGATAGCAATACTAAAGAGATGATTGGATTCCCCCCCAAAAAACAAGTGCTTTTCCCCCCACCTCCATTTTTGTATTATGGGGCAGACAAACAAATGTCTCAGTGAGTCTGATCCTTTTTTTATATATACAATATATGGATCTGTTTGTATACACTTTGAATTCCCAAAGCCCTAATTCAAACCATAACCATCACAAATAAATGCCTAACTCTGCCTTAAAGTACACCAAGACCCAATTTTAACTTGAGAATCAAAACCCAGTCTTAACCTTCAAACAGGCTATTTGAAATTGTGAGGACTGGCCGAAATGTCCTAACAAGGATGATTTGTCATTGTAATCGTCCATTAATTGTCCATTTGTCCACACAACCATTGAAAAACATGTACACACCACACACTCACAGACACACTAAGATTTGTCCTTACATGAGCATCACAGTAACAGGTACTCTTGGTATCCCTATGTATTGCATAATTGTGATTTTAAGTTTTAAGCATGACCTTTAGTCATGTACACCAAACATAACATGAATCTATTTGTATGTATTTCTGTCCCAGTGTAATGTATAATGTGTTTTGTGTTCAAAAAGGCTATGGAGCGCAGCTCGGAGCAACTCAAGATGCCCTGGGTAAGCAGGAAAAGCCTTTCTACTTCACCATCAGCTGCCATTTATTTAACCATCTTATCTGATTATTGTGTGGCTTTGCATGTGTCACAGTATGACTGGGCATTCAGCACAGCTGTTTGCGCCAGATGAACTCAGTACTCACGATTGTTCTTATTACATGCCGTCAACAACTGAGTTTTGCATGTTCAAACACACTGTCAGAGCTGCTTTTCTCACTGCTCCTGGGCACATTGATAACTTAGGTCTTTCTTGATCCGTCCACAGGAGAGCAAGCTGGTAAATATGGGGGAGTGAACGGTGCCCTTGGAAATGGATACAAAGGTGAGAATGAAGGAAGGTTTACAAAATCATCATACAATTTCTTCTCAAAAACTATCTTGGTAAAAGTGACATGATGAGTGGCTGAGGACGACATTAGATTTCTTGTGCATCGTGTGGTTTCACAGCTACAGTAAAAATTTTGTTGCAGTCTTGTGTTGGCCACTGACCGAGCTTTTCCTGATTCTGTATTTTTGCACCCCCCCCCCCCCCACACACACACACACACGCACCTTTTTTGTCTCTCCTCTTTAACCAGGCTAGTTCAACTGACGTGAACTTCTTCAAGTGGATGATTTCTATTATGTGTTCACTGTAACATGTTTCAAATGATTTTTTGTGTGTGCGTTTCATTCCATTTTGTCCTGCTGTGTTTGTCTGTTTTGTCTTTTGTTTTATTTTTCGACCCACCTGCCCCCACCCCCCTTTCCTCATATGTAAGTGAATATTTGCTACCCATGTCTGTTTGTCACCTGCAGTGCGCCACCCGTCTTATTCTGTCAATGCTGACAACATTGGCGGTGAACATAAACAGATGATAAGTGCAAGGAAAGTTTGCCTATGTTTTAAAATGAATGTCAAAATGAACTATTTACTGTTTAATCCAATAAATTATGTGTCGAGTGATGCTGAATTGAAGGCTTCTGAGTCAAAACATTTTACCGCATGTTTACCTGAACACATTGTTCTCTTTAATAGCGTCAGCCAAGCCTCGTCTGCTGACAGGAAGTTTTACCACTTCCTTTCTCATGTTGGGCAATGCTGCCTTAGACAGGAGACAGACACTCAGTTCAAAACCAAAAGTATGTGAGATGAAACGTAAAATCCGACAAAGATTTCAGATATCATGCTTTTATTGTGGATGACAAACATTGTGTCAAAAAATACACAAAAACCTACGGTGGTTAAATTCTTAAAACACAAAAGTACATGCTATAAATGTTCAAATTTTAATTCATAAAATCTGCAAATGTTCCTTTTAACTCCGAAGGTACAGAGTATGAATGTAGGTATGTAAAAAAAAATAAGGCATAAATAAGTTTGTGAGTAAAAGCAGGACCTGTTGGATGAAGTACTGCATATACTTTGCTGTCCTGTGAAAGACCAGTATCTATGACAAAATGGGCTTTATATGATACAGAGAAGCAGGTGCAGTATATATGAAAGCAACACAAGAGTCTTAGCTGCCCCCTTTTATTCATATTTGTTTCTTTATATATTTAAGACAGAAAATATGAGTGACATAGATCTTCTGATCATGCTGATTTCCCAAAACTGACATTATTGACGTCAAACACAAATTGTACAAAACAATGTAACCTGTGCAACTGAAAATTAAAGACTGTAAATCAAACTGAATTTAAAAAAATCGACACACCTAATATTTTCCATAATTAAGTTCCAGCTGCTTTGTCAACACAAAAGAATTCTTCCTTGACTGATGTTCCTCTCATTACAAGTTATTTATAATCATCAATACTTTGGACAAAAATGTCACGTTACCATGTACGATCTCACTAAATCAAACATGAGTGTTATATCCCATCAAACCTTTGAATCTCGGCAGTAAGACTCTGGTTTCCCTGTGAAGGCGATTCGTCCACAAACACACCCATCTCTAACAGAATGGCCTTGGGAATGCGGTGGGCATGACGGGACACATACAGCCTCTTCAGACTGGCACTCATAGGTGAAGGTTCATACTCTGTGCATGAACTTCCCCTCAGACTTGGAGCACATTTTACCTCCCATTTGTAGAACAGCTGACCGTGATGTAGAGCACAGACATCCTCCTTGAATCCAGCAGAGAGAACTTGCTCACATTGTCCAAGCAAGTCATCGTCCCATTTGTTGTCCTCATCCCACACTTCAAACCTCACTTTTTGTCCAGAGGACAAATCCTGAGGGCCCAAATCAACAACCATGGCCCAATGTGGGTTGTTGTTGTTGTAAATGATATTGGAACGCTGGACCATCTCTTTGTTGATGAAAACCTTCACAAAACCGTCTGTGGCCGTGAAATAGTCACCCCACAGACCAGAGGCCCGTTGTACGGTTATGATGACATGTGCCATGCCCTTACGGACAGGGCAGCAGTTGTGGTTTACAGCGGGGTTGTTGTGGCACTGGCAGACGCAGGGATCCCTGGAGTTGCTCTTGATGCCTGCCTGGCAGTGGCCACTGCAGTTCCTCCACAGACCTTTCTCCAGGATGTAATGGCTAATGGCTGAGCGCAGGTTCTTTCGGACAGATGTTTCAACGGGCAGTAACTCATGGATTGAGTCCAGGGCGTACGAGACTATGTCTGGATTCTGTGGCAGTGTGTTTAGCCACTCCTTGTAGGCAGATGGATCTTTGTCAGCAGAGAAGAGGAGGTCTGGCTCTGTGGTATGGCCCCCCTTTATTTCTGTAAATCTGTCCAGGAGAGAGTGGTTTCAACTGTTGACACTGGTACTGAAGATACTTATTTAAGTGTGAATGGACTGAAAACATGTGAAGAAGAGGAGGAGAAAATACCTGTCATTGAAGAGGCTTGAGAAGGCAGACTTGCTCTCCGTCTTCGTGATGTCTTTGTTGCAGTGTTTCGATTGAGTTTTCAGTTCGGCTTTGATGCTGACGGATGCCTCGACGTCCAGGCACATCTGCACCTCCTCTTCGCTGAGCCCCTGCAGGCTGGCCAGGCACCGCCTGATGCTGGTCACAGATTGAATACTTCCTCCCAACTTCACCTGAAATGGTATGATGAATGGATTACTTTGTGTGATTTTCTTTTTCATTTTTTAGATAAAATGGCTTTTTCTTCTTCATTTACCTTGGTGATGTAATGGGTGCCAAAGGTGTCGATCAGTTTGTAAAATTGTTGCTTGTATTTGGGGCTGTAGGTGTCGGGGAGCTGTTTTACTGCTCTGTTGAACTCTTTGTGCTGCTTAGGAGTGCTGGACACTCGGTAGCTGTTTCCGTTGAGAAACCAGAAAGGAGGACAAAGACAGACCAGTGTAAAAACAAGAAATAACACTCTTAAGTTTATCTTTGCTAAAGTTTTCTCCAGGTCCGTGGAGCTTACCTGTAGTATTCACAGAACGTGTTTTGGCTTGTGAAGCTGAACTTGTCACTCTTAGTTTTCGTCATGGAGTAGTCAGCCAGTTTAGAATTGGTACCAGCCAGCATCAATGAAGCACCATTTCTTCCAACATTAAGATCTAGATTTATCTGCCAGTTGTTTTCAACAGAGGAGGTGATGGAACTGACCAGAGACTCACTGGATTGGTGGAGTTGACTGGCCACCTTCCTGCTGCAGGACTGTTTTGCCCTCCAGTCAACCACTGACAGAGGCAGCTTTTGCTGTTTGTTCTCCAGATAGGGGTTAAGGCACAGGACGCATGTTTTGTCCTTGCGTTTCCAGCGATTCATGTCGAGCACAAAGGCCCCTTTACGTTCCATTTTGGTGATGTCGAAGCCTTCTCCAGCCAAGTTGGTGCCAGGAGCGAATTCTGCTTCCATGCACTGTCTGGGCGTCCCATCTATGCACGATTGATATGTACACGGAGGGAGGGACAGCACGAGGCTGGCACAGATGCAAATATTCAGCAGTAACATGTTGCGAAATTGGGTAGTGGATGCGCACTGATGGTTTATCCTGGAAGAAAAGCAATTTTTAGCTAAACTAACAAGAGCAAGTGAAACAGGTTAATTCACACCAGCACAAGTTGTTCACTGGGTATGAAGTGATTCTGTCACTTTTTTTTAAAAGGAAATGTGGAGTGATACTTCCTGCAAACTGACAGTTTTGTCAAATGTCTCAGTAAAAGTTGAATTTTCACGACTTTTGAGACACTAGAGACACTAGAACACTAGAAATTATCCTTTTTGGGTTTTTTCATTAGACTTTTCTCTAACTTTTGAAAAGCTATGTCATCCTGTTGTTGTCAGATATTTCAGACACAGTCACCAAGTCTTTGTTTTGACTGACTCTTATCAGCAGAGCAGATCAGCTTCAGTTTCAAATGAAAACTCCATATCTGTCTTTGATTCTTTCTCTTGTGGTCTACCTCAAGACTCCCTTAGGAAGTTACCTAACTGGATGTCACTCCAGTCTACTTTTATAAAATGTGACTTCCCACATTGCAAGTGTCTTCAATGAGGCATTCAACATGCAACATACATTGTAAATAGTTGGTAAATCGTTTGAGTTCTTTCAGCTTCCAGGCGTTAAGTTCCTCTGCTGCCTAACATGAGTGAGTTTACTGAACATAGGTTAAATAGTTGGATCAGTGTTGTTTTATGGGTTTTTGAAAATGTAAAGCTGGCAGTTGAGTTAAACAAACTTGAAAAAGAAGTTCAATAAACTTGAGATATTTTGACTCTTTTGTCACAGTCATTACGGACAGATTTCCTCTCTTTTCACATTTTCTCAGTTTGGCGTGCCGGTTCCTTATTTCACATGAAGAATTTGGGAGGGGATTTTAAGATTCTTTTATTTGCTGCTGCCTTGCCTTGAGAGAATAATTACTTCTGTCCATTCCACATTCTTAGTCATACTCCAAAGATGATCACACATTTTTTTATTGTCTCTCTAACCCCCACCCACCAAAACCACCACCAGAATGTGGAACATTTAACTCCTCGCGATCAACTGTTTCTAGCCCACTGCCCTCTTTCACATCCTGTCTTTAGACTAATCTTCTAACAAAAGAGTTTGAGTCTGTACCACACATTTTTCTTTTAAATGTGCTCTATACATAAATGGAAACGACTTATAGTGTAAGAACTGTCTCAATGTTTAGAACTACTGCTTTCACAACTACAAAATAACCATACGATACAATCACTCACTGACACAGCAGTGAACAGTTGAACGTGTTATTAAACAACATGTGCAGAGACGGAAGTAAAAGAGCATTTCAGTAAAGGCGCATCAGCATGGACTCACCTTCGTCTTGCCTGTCAGTGCTGCATTGGTGAAACTGAGTGTCAACTGTGTATGAATGCATAGTGTCTATAAGTAAAAAAGTGATGAAGCTGGGCAGGAGGTGGTGGGGGGGTGAGGTGACAGTGGTCTTCAAGAGAGCAGGTGGGGGTGGGAAATAGTGGTTTGTCAGTTTCTTCAATGTCAAGCAGGCCCACCACTGAGGTGGGAGGAGCTGGTGGTCTGAAGACAAACTCAGACAGATACTGACACCAAAGCAGAAGCATTAGTAGCCCTCGTTTTCCAGTCAGCAATGAACCAGGGACCACAAACCTATCATTTCTCTGAAGTGGTGGGCTGTGGCCATAAACGATGAGAACAGGAGACTGCCACACTTAAGATCAACTGCCTAAGCGCATCACATACACAAATTAATTCAATAGTTGCACATGATGAATATACAATAAATTCTAATTTAATTTAAGTGAGCTCTGTGGAGGAACTACAGAGCACGTAAATAGGAGAATCTGAATATTTTTTGCTTGTAAAGAAATCATTTATTTTTGAAGATGCAGAACAGAAGCAAATCAAGAATACGGAAGTCTTATAGAAGAAATAGACGTGGTAAAAAGAACACAATAAATGAAAACTGTTAAATGCATAGATTCATAAATTTAAAAAAATGTATGAGCACTAAGAGATATTGTATAGAAAGCAGCAGTGCCAGATGAGGATAACAGAATGGACTATGTGTGATCTGAACTGTAACTACTGTATAAACTAAACAAAAATGAAAATTAAGAAACTTCAGGTCAGAAACTGTAACAGATTGGACAGTTTCCAGTCTGTTACAGTGAAGTGGCAAGGAAAAATTAAGTGATAAAAAAAAGTGATAAAAGCATTTATTCGTTTGCAAAATACTATTTTATCCTCACAAAGAAGGTGTGTGAAGCAGCAATGCAAGATGGAGAGGAGCAAAATACTGTATGAAATTCATGAAGTGTGTATAATTTTTTTTTGTTGTTGCTGTCACCTTTCTCCTCCACTCTTCATAAACAATAACTGCAGATGATTGTGGGTGTGGGGGTGGGGTCTTGTTTGTCAGAGGTATGGTTGTAGTCGGCTACATGCCATAGAGTCCAAGCAGCAGCACCAGGGAGAGAACAGGGTGAGAGGTGGAGGTGGAGGGGTTGCGATACATCTGGATCCCTCCACAGTCCTCTTCCATCGGAGGATCACGGCTCGACAGCTGCTGCCTTCAGGTGCTCCTGGGAAACTTCTAACTGAGAGTGCATCTGTCTGTAATGAGAGCAAAACTGAATCTAATAATGACAGTATTTGTGCTGCCCTTTGAAAGTTGAAATCAAAGCACACTTGGCATCTGTGAGATTTGAGCGCCACACTCAGAATGTCATGTGGTTGGACAGTGAGTCGTTTGGAGACCTGCAGATCTTACAGTCTGCCTGATAATCCTTCACATGGTTATTACAGTACATTCTTAATAGTCATTGCTCAATTTATAATCTACTTATAACATGTTTCTTAAAGTTACTGATTTCACACAGGTGAGACACCAGATTTTTTTCAAGTAATGTCTGAGATTATTTCTATACATATGCCACAATTAAAAATAATATATTTGTCTCTCTGGTATAATATTTTCAGAAAAAAATCATCATCCAGGCCTTTGGAAACATTCTTGATGGGCTGACTCAAGTTATTTTTAAATCTGTCATTTACAACAATGTACAATAGGAGATATGTTGCTGCTGTAACGAATAGTTCGGGTGACAATAGCAAGATTTCTGGCTGTGTTAAAGGCAGCCACAGCTCAGGCAGTGCTGGCATTTACACTGCCTCAGTGCAGCGTCAACTCACGCTCAGTCAACCAAAAAAAGACCAGAAGTGAAAAGAGTGCACCTACAAAATAAAATGTGGTCTTTCTATTAAAAGTATATTTGATGTATTTTGAGAAAGACTTGGAGAGCATAAATTATTCTGTGTTTTTATCCCCATATTGTTGCGAAAGGGTGTTAGACATCGTAGTTAAAGACGTATCACTGTTTAAAACCAACTTTCAGATTTTCCACCATATTTAATATATGAACACACAAATGGCAGTTTCACAAATTTAAAACAATATTTTAAACAGTCTTTCCCTTCTCTGAGATAATGTAATCCAGATTTGACATATCTAGTTAGCGTGGTCTCTGATCTACACCTAGTCTTATGTGATTGGGGGGTTGCGTGTGTGTGTTAAATTACCTTTTTGCTTTTCTGAATAATTTAAGTCTGACACTGCATTTTAAAAAGTTTTTGCACGTTCCCTGTTACATCTGACCAGATTTGACAAATATAATAATAATGTCTTTTTTTTAATCTAAACCTAATCCATTATGGTAACATAACCCTTTTGTGGGGTATTTTCAACAAATATAATCAAAACCAGATCTGGCAATTCGAGATGAGGTGTTGACCTCGTGGTATCCATATGGTCTGGATGAGGAAAAAAAGCAGTATTTTGTGTTTACAGCTTTCACACAAATGCACGTGTTTTAAACTATCAAGTGTAAAAACCCTTGTCTTGAGAATAAGTCGCTCTGTATTATAATTTAAGATTCCCTGGCCAACCCAACCGGCCTACTTGTAGATATATGTTTTATTGTGAAGACACAGACCGGAAACGTATTTGCTACTATTCCGTAACTTGACCATTGTGTAGAGGCGATGCAGCGGAGTTGAGGCCGCCACGGAAGACGCCGCATTTCAAGGAATACAGCCAGCCAGGAAATAATGGTGGAATGTAACTGGATAAAACTGATGTTGGACAAACTGAACATCATCTTCACGGACCGGGACGTTTGTGTTCGGAGTCAGCCGGCTCAGATATCAGCTCCCTCATCCGCAGACACGGGACGTCGGTAGCCGACTGCCCGGCTTGCTAGCCCGCAGTCCTTCCCGCAAATCTCAGCTCCAGCAACCCGGGTCTCATCTGTGTTTTTATTCAAATACCATTACGAAAAGCTAGCCAGCGTCACGCGGAGCGATCCCGGGCGCATGTTAACCCGTTTCCTTGACGCGTAAGTCAAGGCATGACCCGCGAGTCCTCTACTGCAAAATCTGATCGCTAGCATCATCTGGAGTTGGATGGAGCCGCGGCTCACACAGCTCACACAGCATCCCTGCCCGCCGTGCGCCCAACGCTGCGCTGCCGCAGCGGAATGATAACCGACGAGGAAGCGGCTTTAACATGACCAGGAACATTTTGTCTCCCGACCGCCCCAGGCTCTCAGGCGCTGCACTTCCATACTCTACATGCCGAGTGTAATGACCGCCTCGGGGCTGCACCATGTACGTGGCTGGCCGAGTCTGTCTCCAGCCCTGCGGATGACACTCACACAGGTAGCGACATTTCAAGGCAAACAGCGGCGGCGAGGACGCACCGTCGCCGGGTAGCGCTGAGAGAGACTTAACGGGAGTTTGCTAGCGTCAAGCTAGGCGGCTAACAGCACAATAATTTAAAACCCCCCCACAGAAATAAGAACACCAATGGTATCCAATAAGGTCTTAGTGGCAATAATCTTACTAAACGTGTATATAGGTGTACAGTCCGCTTTCTACTTATTCGGCGGCGTCCTGTTAACGGTCCTGTTTGCTATGGCATTTCTAAACGGACCCAGGCTGCTGGACTGGGCGAGTTCACCTCCACATCTTCAGTTTAACAAATACGTCCTAACGGGATACCGGCCGATCTCCTCCGTGCAGGACTGCATCAGAAGCCTCTTTTACCTGCACAATGAACTCGGAAACATCTACACTCACGGTGAGTTACCGACACGGTGAAACAGAAGAATCTGCATGCGCTGCTTAGTCAGCAGGTGAGATTGGTGTGTGTGTGTGTGTGTGTGTGTGTGTGTGTGTGTGTGTGTGTGTGTGTGTGTGTGTGTGTGTGTGTGTGTGTGTGTGTGTGTGTGCGTGCGCGCCTCTTGAGCATTAACCCACACCAGTACAGATGCCGAGCCATCCTCTGCACCGGAGCCGGGGAATTCCTGCAAAGCATCCAGGATTTCGTTGTAGTTTGTAGAATGACGATAAAGTCTCGAGCACCGTGAAAGCCCCCCCCCCAAAAAAATCTTACGATATAGTATGAAATTTGAAAGAGATTGCAAGATGTAAATGTGTGACTTTCAGCGCGTCAGTCACCACTGGTGGAAAGTAACCAAGGACTGGATTTAGCTGCAGCAATTAGTAGATTAATCAACCGGTCAGGTGACAGGAAATTCATCATATATATTACATATACAATACATATGTATCTACTACTCAGTAGGACTTTCCCCCATAAAAAAAACATATGTTGTATTTACAAAATATCACACGCTGTTAAAGATTAAACTACCCAAGAGGAATTTCACATAATAAGTGGGCTGCAACTAATGATTGGTTTATGACCAATTAATCTGCAGATTATTTTTTACATTAATCATTATAGCACATGTCATAATACATACAAATGAGTGAAAAAAGATGCCAATCCCAACTTCTCAAAGCTCAAGGAGAGTCAAAGCATTTTGAATGCAGGACTTTGAATTGTACTGGGTTAATTACATTGTTATACTGCTGCTTTTATTTAATTAAAAGACCTCAAATATTCAGCATTCACTGTGCTGGTTGGTGATACCGAGAACTACTTTTTTTTCAACTAAATTCCTTATACATTTAGTGTATATTTACACCAGCTCAGTATCTCCACTAACAACTCATTTATTTTTTTGTCAAAGTTTGAAATGAAGATTAGTGCCGTTAGTGACACTGCCAGGTGAGACTTTGGGTCCAAAATGTCATGGTTACACAATATGCCATTCTTTTAATAAGTCGGCGCAGGCCAGAATTAATTGCAGTAATGTGTTAACGTGTGCAGCCGGAGGTGAGACTGTTGTGTCAGCTCGTTAGCACCCCGCCCGCGGTGCTGCTCTCTGATTGACCGTGGCGCGAGTGCCCGCCCGCCTGCTCCGTCCCGTCGTGGTACACAATGCTCCCTGACTTCCGAGAGTCTCAGAAGTTCCCCGGTTTTGAGGGCCCGTCGTTTGACGGCCCTCCCGGCTTCCAGCTGCTGGCAAATTAAACCGCGCGCAGCGATCGCCTGAGGAGGGGGTGGGTGGGTGGGGGGGCGGGAGGGGGGGGGGCGGAAGCCTTTTGTCACGCTCTAGTGACGTCAGCTGAGCACGTGACCTCCAGCGCCCCGCTAACGCCGTTGCCTATATAAGGCAGTGACGTTAATTCAAGCGAGCTTTTGCGTGAGTTTCTGAAATCGCTGGGAAGCGGTTGCGGAGGTGTGCCGGAACTCAGGCGGAGCACGTTCGACGTTCTCACCGAACATGTGTGTAGCATGTGTGAGTTCAGTGAGCTGGGTCGGCAGAGGAGGTCCCCTGCAGCCGGGTCACACAGCGGGACAGATAACACACTGAAAATAGATGTGTTACAGTAGATGGTGTTGCCTGTATCACCTGGCTGGGACAAATGTCTTGACATTGGGGAAGGGAGAGTGAGCAAAAAAAAAAAAGGGGGGGGGGTATGTGTGTTGTAGAGTGATAAATGATCACAACTGTATGTGGATCAGATTTCAAGGTCTGGGTTTTGCTCATGTAGCAGTGAGGACACCCCCTCCCCAACACCGCCCTTGCCAAAAGGAGAAAGTTAAACTGGAGCTGGAGCTCAGCGCGGGCCTCGTCTTCCTCTCGGATGGGGGCGCGGCGACAGGTCCGCGCCAGTCACGGCGTGCGCGCGCGCTCAGCGGAGTAGGAGGCAAGCCGCCCGCTCTCCCTGCACTTTGGAGAAACGACGTCCGCAAAGTCCTGAGCCGGATAATCCATCACCGCAAAAATGACACCTTAATTTGGTCTCGTCAAAAGTTTCCCTGTTATTTTTCCGGCGCGGGAGCTGATGGTTTTCATACCTCCGGCTTAGGCTTCCTGTCGGTCGCAGGGACGCCAGCAGCAGAAGCAGAAATAACCCCTCAAAAAGATGCCGCTTTCCACATTCCTCTCGTCTCTGAATACACTGCAGAAACTAATCTAGATCTGTTGAGTGCGTGCCCCTGCGTGTGTCAAAGGTGTTCTCCTTTTAATTGTTTGCGTTTCGGGTGTGTTTGTGTGTTCCTGTCAACAAGACAGCTCAGGTAACCTCTGCTCTCATTAACCCCCCCCCCCTCCAGGCATTCCTCTGGTCTGCTTCCTGGTGCTGCTGCCCCTCAACATCCCCTGGTCCCAGATCAGCGTCACGTGGCTGGGCGTGGTGCACTTCCTGGCGTGCCTGTCGCCCCAGCTGGGCTCCGTGCTCTACCACCTCTTCATGAACCACGAGGGAGGGGAGCCCGTCTACCACACCCTCCTCAAGCTGGACGTGTGCGGGATCTGCATGATCAACACGCTGGGTGAGCGCTCAGCACATTTCCTCATCCCGTTGTCAGCTGACCCACTGTTATCGCCCGTCCGTTTGCTTTATGGGGGCAATTTTTCCCTATTGATCGTCAATGATTTACCGTAGAAGTATTTGCACAGAAGGCGTACCTGTATTGATTTGACAGAATGGATTTGACTGCGGAGGACTTTGCTAAGTCAATTGGCCAACGCAAGCGATGACCCGAGTTCTGAAATGATTATTGATCTGTATGTAACACTCAGATAAAAAAAGTGCACGATTTTGCATTTTTTTTTTGCACTTTAAACTTTGAGGCCTGTTAAGTCACAGGAGCAGCTTGACCTGCTTGGCCGTATTCTTACTTTTTTTTTCTCGACTCCATCCCCAGTTCGGATTTAATTCTGTACAGAACAACACAAATGAGTCAAAATAACAGTCTTTCTTTGAAACTCTCTTCTTGTTTACGAACTCGGAGTATTGATCAGTGTAAGCATTTGGAAAGAACTGGTCGTTTTCCCTGACTCGTCTTTCTGTGCGTTGCACAGCCAGTCGGGCAGTGAGCGCACGTCAGGGGATCTGAACGGCTGCGGTGAAACGTCGCGGTGTGCGTCGGGTCCTGCGCTGACTTTCGCCCGTGTGTGTGTGTGTGTTTTTTCTCGCCTCAGGGGCTCTGCCCATCGTCTACAGCACGCTGCTGTGCTACCCGCTCATCCGCACCGTGGCCCTCATGGTCTACATCCTGCTGTCCAGCCACGCCATCTACTGCGCCGTGACGGCCCGCAGCAGCGTCCGCCGGCTGCGCTCCTTCGCCTGGCAGGCGCTGTTCCGCTTCTCCTTCTTCCTGCTCCGCTGGGCGGGCGTGGGCGGCGGCAGCCCCACCTCGCTGCGCCACTTCCTCACCATGGACGCGCTGGCCGTGCTGGGCGGGGTCATCAACATCACGCGCATCCCGGAGCGCTTCCGCCCGGGCCTCTTTGACTACTGGTGCAACAGCCACCAGATCATGCACGTCTTGGTGGTGGGCTCCATCCTCTACCTGCACTGGGGCGTGCTGGACGACCTGCTGTGGATCAACAGCTACAACTGTCCCTCCGACTGACCCCTGCCGGCGGCCCCCGCCCCCCCCCTCCCGGCGAGGAGCGTCGGGACTTCAGATTGGAGGACCTCTTGGGGGGGGGGAGGGGGTGGCACTTGCACCGTTCGCCTCGTCGGCGCTCCACCTCAGAATGTTCATATCTCCATCCGTCTCCGTACTGGCGGACACACGCGTACGCAGCGAAATGGAAAATATTTTAAACAGTAACTTTATTGACTGAGCATCGAACACTGTAACGTCTTAGGTAACGGCTGAGCGCGGAGCCTTTGCCGAATAACAGGAGTTTTACTCGAGCGCCGGTCGAGGGGGTCGATCCGGGCGGTCCGCGATATCACACGCTCAAGTCCTCTCAGATGTCACTGTTGCTACCTATGCAGCACATCCACATTTCAGCTCATGCACATGGCGCACACAGACGCAGACTCCCTCACACCTATATTTTTCTACTACGTGTACATACAGCAGAGCGCTGCACAACGCGCTCGCCCCGTTTTCACTTCGTCTGTGTTTCCCTCGGTTTCTGCCACCGACCCTCTATTTATTCTTATTTATTTGTGCGTTTGTGTTTTTATCGGTCTGATTTGTCTGATCTGAGGTGAAGACGGTGTGTGTGTGTGTGCGTGTGCGTGTGTGTGTGTGTGTGTGTGTGGGGGGGTCATTCCTGAGCACACCGAGTTTTCCTGGCTTTACCTCACGTTAGAGTCAGCGGAGCCGCGGTTCGAGCCAATCAGAAACAAAACTGCACGCGTCCGCAAACCGTACTGTTGTGTTACTCTGCTCACGGCAACCTCACGCCAGGAGGATTCTCACCACTAGTTCCTTTTACTTGAGATGAGGGTTTATGCACTGACAGTAAAAGCTTTTACACTGTAAGTACCTATTGGCGCAGTGTGCACCGAAACTGTAATTAAGAATTATCTTCTATTTATGATGCTCTGTATTTAATTATTTGCCGGAGCAGCTGAAGCTGGGGTTTTGCGTCGCGGGCAGGGCTGGCTCAGCGGCCGACGGATCGAGTTGGAGGTCGGAGAATATCTTTTGTGTAAATCCCAAGGATTAGCCTCTCTCTTGTTTCTCCCCCATCGATTTTCCGCTTGTCCGTGCGTCCGTGCCCCTGCATTTCGCAGCCAGGGAAAACATTGTTGTGTGACTTGTGCAGCACCTCTTCAGACGATGTTCATTACGCCTTGAATGAATGAGCAGGAGTCTGCTGTACTCGGGCGTTGACCTTTACGCCGACCCCTGGTTCCAGATGGTTTACAGGGGGTCGACGTCATTGCCACTTTATTCTTTGTTCGTGCCGCTTTTTGCTCTGCGGCTGGATTTGCGTTCTGTGAGATTGCACTTTTTTTTTTTTCTTTTTTAACAGAGGTCAGACGTTGGTGCGTCTCGTTTTTAGAGCAGCGTCTCATGAAACTGAGCCAAACGGAGCAGGAATGACCCCCCCGTGCCCTCCTGTCGCGTCCTGCGGAAGCTGCAGCAGCTCCGCGTGAACGGTTCGGGATTGTTTTTGGCTCCTTTTTCCTCTGCGCTGTTTCCAGCCACCGCTCCTGAGTTAAACGTTTCTCCGTTCCTTCGCGCTCGAGGCTCGCGACGGTCGAAGCCTGACGTCTTTTTTTTCCCGGAGGCAGACTTTCTGAATGACGTTGCGCTCGTTTTTCCCGTGCCGACAGTCGGAGCCGCCCACAGACGGCTTGCCGATCCCGTCACCTCCGCGCCATCTTGCCAAATTAGCAGCGTCTGAGGTTGTAGCACGTCTTTCGCCTCCTGTACTAACAGTGAGTCAGAGGTGAGGAACGATCTCCTGCAGTGTTGATCACGTCACGCTAGACTCAGCCCCCCCCCCACACACACACACACACACACACACCTCAATTTAGAAGATTCTGCACTCCCAGTTTCACTCTGACACACTGATGATTCCACTCCATGACCGTGGTACAATGTAAAAGCTGAAACTAATGTACTCTTGGCCGCTGAATGAAACTGACAAAACTGCATGACAGTCGCTGGGGAAAAAGAAACCGATGTCTCATTGCGTCAGCGCGTTGTTTGTTCTTTGCAGCCGTCCACAGGCTGCTTGCTTGCTCCTGGAAATGATGGTGTGGGGTGGGGGGGTGGGGGGCACTACTAAAGGAAGTTGACTGAACAGAGCAGACCAGAGGAAACGCGTCACTATCAAACTGCACTGCACTGTTCATCGTTCTCTAAAGGGCTTTGAATCAAAGTAAACTCCAATTCTGAATCCTATTTAAAGTCCATATATATATATATATATATAATGTAAATAAGTGTATGTAGAGGATATATACATACAGTGCAGAAAATATACCCTTATTCAGTTTCGATACACACACAGTATTTCGAGGGAAGGGAAACGACGGGCTGCAGGGTTTGCCATATGTTGAGCCGCTGCTCTCTCTCACAGCCAAAGCGAGACACGAGGGAGAGAGGCATCACGTTAATATCAGAGACGCGTGTTTCGCTTCGCTCTGTCCACACGCACTGAACCCGCGCTCGTCGCTGATGTAGGCTCGTTTGACCTTTTGTGACCCCGGCGGAGAACGCTTTTCGCTCATTTCAGCGTAAACCCCTCGTTCCGACAAGACGTCCACGGCCATCGCCATCGCGGGGTGGGGTGGGGGTGGGGGGGGAATCTTGGCGGGCATGCGAATACCTCGTGACTACCACTGGTCTATCTATGCATTATCAGCCGGAGGATGCGTTCGCGGCGAAGTCGGCGCGCGTCTGCAGAAAGCGGGCTCTCCGCGCTCCGCTCCGAACATCCTGGTTCTCCCACTTCTCAGGGTGCCACACACGGTAGCTGTAAACGCGCACGCGGCCCGACCTCTGCTCGTCTGGAACGTGGCCCGCGAGGCCCCCCCGGTCCACCTCCGCCCGCCACCTCCCCCTCGCGGCAGGGTCGGACGGAGGTTAAGGAGGAGGTGGGAGGGGAGCATGTCTCTGAAGACCATGTTGCAGTGGCAGAGCGTGGCCGGATCAATTGGTCTTTGTCCTTTTGTCTGTATGTTAAATAATAAAAAAAAGACATTATATATGAGATCATCACTAACGAAACAAAATTCTGTTTTTTTAATATAACACAGGTGCCGGATAGCCTGTTGATGACCTGTTTATAATGGATTACCTGTATTGTTATATACTGATTATTATGATTACTGTTATTCTGTGGATCCTGGCGACACTGGTCTATATGTACAGATAATGAGACGAGCCCTTTCCTTTAGGCTGAAGGGAGCTCTCTGGAGGGTCTGTCTGTTATCGTTTCTCCATATCTGCACTGCATTTTGTTCTTTTTTTTTTTTTGTTGTTGTTTTTAACACCACAAAGGAGTGAGCGTCGCTCCATCTAGCGGAAGTTGACGTGCACTGACGCAGGCGGCACTGTGGCCCAAACTGCGGCCGAGCTAACCGGTCTGCAGCTCCGTGCTCGTTCGTTTCCGCGAGCTCTCCCGCAGAACCCGCACAAGCATGGACCCTGCGCGTTTCTCTCCCGCTCACCGTCTCCCGTTGCACCGCAAGCCGGCGTGCGACGAGCACAGCCAGCGAGCGCACCGTCGGGCCCCCCCCTGCGCTGTGCCGTGCAGCTCGCGCGTCTGTCCGACATCGGTGTCCTGTGTAACAGACAGGCTCTCACGCTCCTCAGTCTCCAGCAACGATTGTGCAATAAACTGAAGTCTATATTTTTTAAAAATTTGCCTACAGGACGTTGTTGTTTTTTTTAAAAAAATGTATTTCCTTGGGTGTGTGTGTGCACGTTGAGTCTTCAGGAGGCTGGTTTAAAGGTTAAGAGTTAGCACCAAGTTTAGACGTGCAGCTTTGATGGTAGAAGTAAGGACCGGGGGCAACGGCAGGGTTGCCAGGTTGGGTAGTTTAACAGCCTTTGTATCATTTTGGTGAATCTTCCCTGCAAAACCTTAGGCGATACTGCAATGGATCAGACCTTCTTTGGTAATAGAGCTATCTCTGAGATTGACAGGGCCAAATGGCTTCGGTTTTTGTTTTTTTTTGCCTTCTAAAAGTTTACATCTGTTATATATCTCTATAATTAGATGTATTTTTACGTTTAATTTAACATTACAGGAAACGGTTTTCCATTAATGTAACCATGGCACCTATCGTGACCTTTGGGCAGGTTTGACCTCTCTTTCTGGGCTACATGGTGACAGTCAAATCTGGCAACACTGGGGTAGGTTATCACACTCATGAGGGTACCCAAGCAGGTCTTAGATTACAAAGCAGGGTTTATGTAATAAAAAGGTAATCTATGTAATGTTAGCACTATCAGATGATATAGGGCCCTCACAAGCACTGTGAAACAAAGCCTCTCCGTTCAGTGGGATGGAGGTCAGCTGTTGCGATGGATTCAGCGTACAGATGATGAAGAAGAGCACATCCAATCACGTTGCAGTGAAACCTGCAGCCCGACACCTTTCCTGTCAGATTTCAGGGGAACCTGCACCTCCGCCCTCATCACTTCAACCTGAAGCTCCTGTGACCCTGTAACATTTTTTTTTGTTCTCCCCCTCCAATGGTACAACATGCATGCAGTCACAATATGTATGTTGCAATATCTTAATCTCGATGTAATCGTACATCAAGATCTCCCAAAACTCACACTCACGTCTATCCTTTCACGTTGCCCTCTGCAGTCTTTCACCCCCCACCCCTCAAATGTCCCAGCAGACACCTCCCACTTCCACCTTCATTTGAAACTCTCACTTCCTCCATGTTGTTTTTGTGATGTACTTTACCCTCTCGTCTTCTCTGAGTTCTCATTCTGGTCCCGGACGTTTGGTGCACGGCTGGAACTCCTTGAGCTGAAACGCCGCTCCCCCCCACCCTCCACGAACGCACACACAAATCCCAGGTAGGCCTGCAGCATCTGTCAGCAGTTTGTCTTCCAACTCATTTACACCTGCAAAACACCTCTGAAGATTAAACTCTCTAAATAACAGATAGATTTACTGCATAGCCGGTAAATAACAAAGTGCCATTGATTTGAATTCAGCATCTTTGTTCTTTCTGTGCCACTTGGCCCGAGTTTCTCCTGTTTCAAGTTAGTCACTTGTTTCCTACTTTGTACAAGGCAGCGTTTCCCATCACAACAGAGAGCGGCAGTGACAGGGAGACATTATTGACATGCATTTAGGCTCCTGATAAAATTACAGCTCGCTCTATAAAGGATTATTAAATTAGGCACAGAGCGGCCAGAGCGGTCTTGTGATGCGCATGCAGCAGAACCGTTTTCGGCTTCTGACTGGGAGCTTAGGCGCGGCTGCAGGTTTCAGGAAGTAAAGTCTACAAATGGAGGTAAAGCATGTCATATTCAGCCTTTCTGTCGAACTGTTGCTAAATGGTGCACGGTGCGCTTGACTGAACTTTTACATGATTCGATAGCTCAGTCCGGTTTGATTCCTGCTTTAGTTCATGGATGCATTCATGGTGCATGTTTTTGCCTGGCCTGTTAAAGTATGTGTTTCAAAGTGTGCAGACCTGTGGGAAAATCAACGTATGAATGACAAGTTAGACAGAAGCGGGGTTGTGGTTTTGTAGCTCACTGAAAAGGATGTGGTGCAACTGCTGCTTTGGGTAATTTAGTGACTTTTTTTAAAGCATGTGCAAGTCAACTGATTATGAATAGCTTGGTTTTCGGTGTGTCCCCTTCATCATGTGTCATGTGTCCCCTGCCACTCTCTTGCTCGCCCGTCTTCAGAGTGCACAACTGTATAAGTGGCTCACAGAATCCAAAAGGGAAGAGAGTGCGGGGAAAGAGCACCAGTTACACAGACAGACTAGAGGAAGCAGTTGTGAAAGCGTTAGCTTCCTCTTTTCTTTGGCTTTTCTCTGTCTTTCAGCTGTGTCGTCAGCTCTGTGTCTGACAGTTTATTTCCACGTGAAATCAAAAAGCACAAACAGAAAGTGACGCTGGTGAAAACTGCTCTTCTTTAAGGAGTCTTATGTGCGTTCAAACGATGGCAGTCGATCATGACGGGTTTCTCTGCAACGTCTCAAACCTTTGTTTCTGTTTTTACTATCCCTGAGTCTGAACCGCACACCTTTCTGCCTTTTCATTTTGCCCCTGTCCTCATAGTAACCACCGCATTATTTCTCAGTTCACCATGTCCAGGAAGGTTGTGAGGAGCAGCAAGTTCCGGCACGTCTTTGGCCAGGCTGTGAAAGCGGACCAATGCTACGACGACATCCGAATCTCCCAGATGACCTGGGACAGCAACTTCTGCTCTGTGAACCCCAAGTTCGTGGCCATGATTGTGGATGCCAGCGGTGGGGGGGCCTTCATGGTGCTGCCCCTGAGCAAGGTGGGTCACAGGAAACACCCCTGGCTGTGCTGCCACGATGAAAGGAGCATATCTGTGCACGCCTGTCTCTCTGTGGCCTTTGGCTTCTCATCATTTTTGGATGAGTTGGTCATTTCAGATGCAAGTTGGTGTCATTTTTTTTAACACAATACCGACTCTTTAAAAGTTGAACATTGCCAGTCACCATCACACGTTTGGCTGAATAAGGAAGTCTGATGCCGACTTTGAGCCTTCCTATACGTCACTCGCTCTACTGTCGAGAAGTTTTCACCATATTAGGAGTTTGTTCTCAGCTCAGTCAGAGCAGGATGTGGCCTCAGCCGGGTTCTTCTGCACTCACATTGGAGTATGTTAGCTTGTTTTTGCAACTCCTTTATTGCATTTTAATGCGCCTGAAAAAAGTGGAAAATTGTAAACCATGCGCCCTTTGACCTCGTTTTAGGGTACAGGAACTATTCATGTTTCAGTCAGCCTTAATTAACGAACTTCAGAGCCTCAGTGGAGCCAGATGTAGCTGATAGGGTTTACTCGGTGATGTCTATTTAGACTTTTTCAAATCAAACAGACGCAGCCTACAATAATTGTCGCGATGCTCAGAGCCAGGCATGATGCCAGGCCAGATTGGGCAACAGAAGAACCAAAGGGACCATGGGATTTTGTCTTCATGACCCTCTTTAACCCGGTTACTAGACATTGGGAGTAATTGGAGGCATAACTGTGGAATTTGTATCAGCTGACCATCAACTTCCTCCTCTCACTTAGACTAGAGCGTCATGTTTTCATCCGTCACAGTTGTGTGTGGTGCTGTGCAGTTTCTTTTCTTCATCTCACCTGCTCTCATTCTCTTGTCGTTACCTGTTGTAGTTTCCTTCTTTGTGTGTACAGTACGGAGGAGTGTCATCTTTGGAGAGCAGTGTTTAAACGCCCCACGTGCTGTTTCTCTCTCCGCAGACGGGGCGTATCGACATGTCCTACCCGACCGTGTGCGGCCACACGGGTCCGGTCCTAGACATCGAGTTTTGTCCTCACAACGACAACATCATTGCCAGCGGCTCCGAGGACTGCAGCGTCATGGTGAGGCATCACAGTGCCGTGACAGTAAACATGGCTCGGCCAGTCAAGCGTGACGTCACACACCCTCGCCTTTACGTCTGAATTACGTCTTTGTTGGCAAATAGATCTGGGAGATCCCGGACGGCGGGCTGACCACGCCCCTCACCGAACCCGTCGTCAAGCTGGAAGGCCACTCCAAACGCGTTGGCATCCTGAGCTGGCACCCCACCGCCCACAACGTGCTGATGAGTGCCGGTACGAACCCGCGTTTAACCCTCGCACACCTGCTAAGAAACGCAGCCCCGGTCTCATGGCGAGCAGCTGTGTATAGACTCGTGCACTGGAGGAACCAGAGATATCTCACAGATGTTTGGCTGAATAAGACTCACGCCTTTGTGTAACAGGAAGTTGTCAGATCCTCCACCCACCTTCACTGTGGACTCCTGCTGAAATAACACTGCTAGCAGTTACATAACATTATACAGACGATATGCATATAAACATACAACAAAATTCAGTGTCGTTAGCAACTTCAACATGATGTATTTCTCTGATAGTAAATCAGAAATCATGTTGAATCATCTTTCTCTAACTGCAGTAGAAACGTCTGATTTATTAAGTCTGTGTTAGGTCTTTATGTGGTAAGTTTCTATGTAGGTTGAGGGCTTTTTTTCTCCAAACCAGAGTGTATCCAGCTCTGTTGAGACTTGTTTGTCTTTTTAAGGATATAGGCAGACTTATCCCAGATGTATCTTATTTTCACTTGTGCTGTAAATTTTTCTGTTCACCCCCACTGCCGCTGTTGTGTCCACGCAGGCTGCGATAACGTGCTGATCCTGTGGAATGTGGCTTGCGGGGAGGCGGTGGTGAGGATCGATACCGTGCACCCTGACCTCATCTACAGCGCCTGCTGGAACAGGGACGGCTCCAAGATTCTCACCTCCTGCAAGGACAAGACCCTGCGGGTGCTGGACCCACGCAAGGGCACCGTCCTCTATGTAGGTTTCCTGCTCCAACTGTCCCTCCCTGTGACTCCACTCTTTTTTCACCGGAAACACTGCAGGTCAATCTGTGGTCACATTTAGTTGCCATGATGAGGACCTAAGGAACAGAAATCAGAACAAGTAGCTGGATATAAGACATTTCTGATTTCAATTTATTGATCATTATTATAGTTATTAGTATGACTTTAGTTTTTGTAGTTTGTAACTCAGTAGATGAAGTGTTTTCTGGCTCTTTATGAAGCTTGATTAATTTGTAATACCTCTGGAATTTGATATGGGATTCATTCGTTCTCAGTGGGAAATGGGACAATTTGAAAAGCAGCATTATCTGATTTATAATAAATCATTTTGTCATTTGTATTTATTTATTTTTCAATTTACAAGATAAAAAGAAGGAGGAGAGAATATTATTTTGCTATTTTAAAATATAATAGAATTTTATTGTTTTTCTGCATATAATGAATGTTTCGATCTCAACCTGATATATTGGACTCCATAGATAATTTAATCAGGACGTGTGATGTGATGGCATCTGAAATATTATACGTCCACAGTTCTGCTGTGACTGACTCTCCCACTGTGCTCCACCTCACACCAACAGGAGAAGGAGAAGCCCCACGAGGGCTCCAGACCCGTCAGGGCGGTGTTTGTGTCCGACGAGAAGATCCTCAGCACCGGTTTCAGTCGTATGAGTGAGAGACAGGTGGCGCTGTGGGATCCGGTGAGTGAAAAAAATCACTTTACTTAGATTCATAATCCTAGTTTTATCCGTAAAGCCCCTTAAAAGATGTTCTCTGAATCTCAGTAAACAATACTTACTAACTGTGCATCGAGCAAACTTACCATTTGGAGAAACAAAAATTTTATCACTCGAAATCTCAGTTAATCTGCTCTGTCAGCGCTGTCGGCCAGCTTGGATGCGAGCGTAAACAAGTTCTGATTGGCGCCTACAAATGTTATCATGTTTATACAGCCTTGTCCTGCCCACAAAGAGAAGAAAAAGAGAGGAAAACACTTGCAAAGTTCTAAATTCAGTAGAAGAGAGTGTGTTTATGTAGAATCCTGAAAACAGGACCTTACAAAGGCTCTGAGGCTACTGCCTTACAACACTGTGACATCTTAGTATGATGTTTTTTGGTTGTTTTGGAAGCCTTACAATATGCAAAAAAGCCATAGTATCGTATGTCATTAAAACACTAAAAAAACCTTAATAGTGTAGACATAGTGTATGGCAAAAAAGCTAAAAATAACCCCAAACATATATAGTTACAAGAGTTACAGTAGATGGGGGGGGCTTGTATTTACAAAAATTCTGTGAAAAATTTGAGAAAAGAGTTGTTTGTGGGTGCATTCAAACTGGCAGTTATCTGTTACTAGGGAGTTACTTACTGTATTTTTGACATAATTTTTTCACTACAGCCATATTACACAGCCATAATGGTGGACTTGCTCTGCAATATCCCACAGTGAGCTCAGTTAAATAAACCCTTGGATTACCTGCAGGCTGCTGCAGAATCCCTGTGTGAAATTTTTGTCTAAATCTCATGCCAGAAGAAGTTTGGAGAGCCACTGACCCTGCAGGAGCTGGACACCAGCAGCGGCGTCCTCCTGCCCTTTTTCGACCCAGACACCGGCATCGTCTACCTCTGCGGCAAGGTCAGCTTTTCACAAGTCTCTCTGTGTCTGCCTCGCCCGCGCAAACTGCCGCAGCTGACCTGTTTGTCATGCCTTGGTCGCAGGGGGACAGCAGCATCCGTTACTTTGAGGTGACTGACGAGGCTCCTTACGTCCACTACCTCTCCATGTTCAGCAGCAAGGAGAGCCAGAAGGGAATGGGATACATGCCCAAGAGGGGTCTTGAGGTCAACAAGTGTGAAATCGCCAGGTAGCCACATTTTTACCTTTATAAAACCAGGAGGAGGTTGTTGTCACAGAGCTGCTAGCAGGGCTGCGGACTTGTTTACAGTGTCTGACTGGACCAATGTGAACAACCTGAACATATGAACAAATATTGCCTACCTTCAGGTTCTACAAACTCCATGAGAGGAAATGTGAGCCCATAGTCATGACGGTGCCACGCAAGGTAAAGCTCTAACAAAGAAAAGTCTCCAAGTTTTCACTTTGTGAATTTCTGTGTTTAACTCAGTGTTTCCCTCTCTGGCCGAGTAGTCCGATCTGTTCCAGGAGGATCTGTACCCGGACACCATCGGCCCCGAGCCCTCGGCCGAAGCCGACGAGTGGTTTCAGGGGAAGAACGCCAGTCCCATCCTGATATCTCTGAAGGACGGGTTTGTAGCAACCACTAAAGCCAAGGAGTTCAAAGTTCACAAGAGTCTCCTGAAGACCACGACCATCTCTGCTGGTAGTCACCAGGAGAACAGTGGGGTGAGGCATTTAACACTAAATATCATCTTGCAAACTACAATATAAACTGTTTTGTCAAATATAAAATAAAGTGCATTGTTGCTTATTGAACTACAAAAAAACTGTATATAAAGTAGCTGAAACTGATCAACTGCCACATACAAAGTGTCAGGAATAATGATTAAATACTCAAATGTATCATTATGTAACAATTGTTGGGATTGTCATTGTCATTTCTCTGCATAATCAGGACTTTTACTTTTGATACTTTAAGTACAGTTTGCTTCTGTACTTTTAATTGAATACATTTGTGAATGCAGAGGACATGGTTTACACTTTGGTATTGCTGTGTTTAATGAATACTTACCATAATACCACCACTGATAAGCTGTGGTGGAAGCCTTTTGTTTATATCAAAATTTAGGACTTTTTTTGCACAGGAGAATCCTCAATTGCATCTGTGGCTTGAAAATTACTATCACGACTGCAACGTCTACAACAAATTAAGCAACCAGTTCTTAAGACATGCTTATCGTCAGACTCCGTCACAACCCTGTCTCTGTCTGCTTCCCAGGAGGTTCAGTCCTTGAGGAGGGAGGTGAAGGACCTCAAAGCAGCATTAGAGGAGCTGACCAGGCGTGTGAGTGAGCTGGAGAGCAAGCATTGAACCAGAGAGTTTTGATAAGCAAGTAAAAAAAAAAACAAACATAAATCAAGAGCAAAAGTCAAGAAAGATGCAGGGCAGCAAAGAAACACATTGATGAAAACTGTGTGAAAACGGGGGTTATCAAACCTTTTTTTAAAAGGGCCTGAAGTTTGAATTTGTTTATTTGGTTTGAATAATGTTTTGTTTAATTCCTTTGTAATATATGCTTTTAGTTTGAAATAAATTCTTCTGTATTTGGAAAATGGATTTTTCACTCATTTTTTAACCAAACACACAAAACACACGTTTGAATCAGGCCAACTTTTAATCGTTTGTACTCATCGTCATCGTCATCATACAGCAGGAGAAACAAAACAAAAAGAGCAGTAACAAATGTTTTACAAAAATGCTTTATGAAATGTGGCATGGACATTGAACAATGTGTCATCAGAGGTTGGCACATGGATGCTCCCTGAGGCCTACTGAGGTGCCTTTGGTTAGAGACTACTTTAACAGCTTTTCCTGACAGTGTATATACTATATAATATATAAAAACATCAAAGATGAAAGAGAAACAGACAAATGAGGACACACAAGAGAGGCAGAAGGGTTGACCCAAACTATTATGTAAAATAAGAGCAACTAGTTCATCTTAAAAGGTCATTTCACTGATTTCAAATCAAATCCTGAGCTCAGAGCTTTAGATTGTCGCATCAGTTTTTCTTTTCATGAAGACATTTTCAACATTTTCATGAGTTTGAATTTGACTTTTTACTTCTGTGGTTCTCTTGAAGACAGCTTTGAAGTTTGTTTTTTTAGCTAGGACATTATGGTTAGCGTATTTTATGATGTAAAAGCAGCTACTCAAATTAAATTAAACCTTTTTAATATTAACGTCACCAGATGTTGTAAGTTTGAAAGTTCAGCCTGTATAGCCTTCATCTTAGCTTATGCAGAACCCAGCACCTGATAGGAAAACAGCTTTAAAACTGAAACATCACCATCATGACTTTGAATAAGTAAAAAAATGGAGCCAGTTATTACCAATTACTCAATATTTACAGACTTTTTTCTTTTTTTTTTTTTTCAAAGAAACCCTGGTGTCGTCTACCTTCTTCCTTCCCTTTCTATCACCAACTAATCCTCCCCCCATCCTTTCTGTCAAACTCCAGTCTCTTTCCTAAAGGTACTACACGTAGTTTTTGTTATGGCCAGCAGAGTTGTTGCTGTAGTACTTGGCGGTTCCCCCTGAGCTGCCAGATTTGGACCTGCTGAAGCAGCACAGCAGACCCCCAGCCAGAAGCAGCAACACGCCGGCCGCCCAGCCCACAAAGATGCACGCCCCCAACTCCTTCTTATTGGAAGCGTCCACAAAGGGATTGTTGAAGTTCCGCACGATGATGTGCGCGGACCAGCTGACGGGAATGATCACCAGGATGCCGGCCAGCAGCAGGCCCACCCCGGCCACCAGGCTCATCTTGGGCTTGGCGTCTTCGTTCTGCACGCAGGTGGTGAAGTCGGACCCGCAGAACAGGATGAGGAGGCTGAGGCAGCTGAACATGCAGCTGATGATGGTCATGGCGCGGGCGGCCTGCAGGTCGGAGGCCAGCACCAGCAGGGAGTCGTACTTCTTGCACTGCTGCTGGCCGGTGCTCTGCACCACGCAGCTCATCCACAGGCCCTCCTGAGTGCTCTACTCACACGCAGACGGAGGGAAAGACGTCAGTCGCTTCACGTATCATTCAGGTCCAGAGAGGGATGATCGCTGCTACTGAACCTGTCTATTTCTGTTCAATACGACTTTATCCGTGTGCTACACTGCAGCTCAAAGCCACATATTGTACTTTTTACTCCACTATATTTATCTGACACCTTTATTTAAACTCACAAAACATGTAACTATAATGGTGAAACTACCCAACTGTATATTTAATGGTTAAATTCATCTCCCCCTCAACCATCTACTGCAGTCATAATAATGCCTCAGTGGTCATGTAATAACATATCTAATAATATAATACATATTAGCATGAAATCACATTTTACTTTTACTTTTGTACTTCTATTGGAGTATTTTTATAGTGAAGACAGTTTAGTTTAGATTAGTACTGCTACTGAGGAAAATATACTGAATACTTCAGTAATGATAGTGCACTTTCATTAGGTCTTCATGAAGTATTGTGGCTAATCTTACAGGAGAATCACCAAAACATGTTGTTGTGAAGTTTTGTAAAAGAGCAAACAAGTGGCTGAACTGTACATCAGTCATTTTTTTCATAGATACATTTTGCATATACAGTACAATATAATGAGGAGAAATTTCCTTAATTTAAAAAAAAAAAATCTCATTCACTTTGCAGGAAGTGATGCAACGTTTCAGCCCTGTGATTTAAATTCAAATTTATTGACGAAGATGAATATATGAATATATTCAAGTGTAACCATTCATACTAAGTGGCTCTTCTGAGTTGTTTTTTTTTTTTACCTGTGCAGTCAGGATGTTGGCTCCTGTGAAAGAGGAGACTTTCCAGCGAGGGACAACGCAGCACACAATGACCCCCACCAGGCCGAGGACCCCGAGGGCCACGCACACAATCTGAACTCCAACAGATCCCATTATGAAACAGATGAGCTGCAGAGATAGAGAGAAAAAACATATAAATGAGATCATCAGGGCTATTATCTCTACTTTCCAGTACTCTGTTCAGTTTTTCCATTTTCTACAGCTTTCAGCTGAACCTCAAGATGTTTATTTATTCGTTTTTTCTTCATTGCTCGGATATGATTACCAGACTTTTCAAAATCTGTTTTTAACTGCTGGTTCTTCTGGCTCTCCTTCTGGTTACAGAGGAGGGCTTGATCCAGGAGGTAGGAGCTCTTCATCTGTTTATGTTGTAGTGTTACTGTTGCTCTGTTCAGGACTTTTTTTGGTGTTGTTATTACATAGCTGGGCACAGACTCAGACAATCGTCTCCCTCCCGCCGTTCCCTCAGAACTTGTCTTCACAGGAAAATGTCTCCAGAGGCTACATTTTTCAAACAAATTCATGTCCTGACAGGCCTAACCTCCGAGATCTTCACCTTGTCCCACCACTCCTACCACTCCCACCCCGCCCTCACATCTTCTTACTTTGGAAATCTTTTTTGCTCGATTATTGTAGGGGCCACAGAGACCAAATTTTTTCTATATTGGAAAAATTAAAACATCAGATGAGAATTACTTACCAGAAACAAAAATCAAATGAAACAAGCTTAACAGATTTTCTTGTGTTAATTTTTAATGCAGTAAATATTTTTTTACTTTGCAAGTCCCTTTACTTTGTTTCTCACCCATACAGACAATCCAAATCATGCACCTGAAAGTACCAGGTAGAGCATATTTTGTTCCCTTTTTTCTCCACAGACCATATTAAACCCAGATTCATACACTTTCACAATTTTACACAGATTGTGTGAAATAAAAAAAGAAGAGCCAATAACCCAGACGTGGATGAAAGAGCAGGGTAACTTGTGCTGGATTTAGACCAGGACAAAAATATCTTACTTTTGAGCATATGTGACCCGCCCCAGATCACAAAACTTTCAGAGCCGATTAAACATTGCAAACTAATCTGATGTGGGTCACTGAATATAAAATCAGATGGGTTTTTTTCTCCACCTATTCCTTATCATTCTGTCATTTTATCCTCCATATTAGTGATAGTTTTATTAGAAATATCATGGATGGTTCGTGATTTTTTTCCTTAAAATTAGGTGATGTATGTTAAATCCTGTCAAATTAAAACCTCCCTTAAATCAGGGATAAAGGCAGAAACAGCAGTTTCTAAAAAAAAAAAAAAAAAATAAAGCATCTCTTTTACTCACTCAGCTGTTTATTCATACTTTTGTATGTTCTTTTTCTGGTGCCCATAAAATTCAACTAATCCCCAACCAAGCCTTTCATCCTCTTGTCATTTCAAGCTTTTGCAGAGTCATATCGCTTTTCAAGCTCAGGCTGTCCATTTCAGTAAATGGATAAAAAAGGATGCCTACCTTTTTATTCTGTCTTGATGTGAAAACTGTTGTGGTGTCTCTCAAGATTCTGCCTTTCTTTCTTCTTGCTTGTGTGTTGTTTTGAGGATGCTGTTTTCCTGATGTACAGGAGGTGGGAGTTATAAGATGGGCTATTTGAAGAGGAATTTGAGGTGCAGGGTGGGGCTGAGCTCCAAAAGGGGAGTACACAGGAGGGATAGACGTCAAAACTAGACTGGACTTGTCTTACATACATGCTTCCCTCTCTTTTTCCACCTTTGGACCTGCTTTGTTAATGCATAGCAGTTTTGGTCAAAACTGCTAAAAACAACAACAAAAAGAAAAATAACCAAACAGGTTTTGCTGTGATTCAGCTGAGGAGAATGAGGGTGATTGTGATGGTGTTGAGGATGTTGCGTGAAATATTTTGGTTGCCAGAAAAAGAAAACTGAGTCATAGAGTCTGGATAAAAAATACCACCTAGGTTTCTGTACCTGCACAGCCGTGATCCCTCTCTCCGCCCCCGCCTACCCCTACCTGTGTTGAAATTGGGATGACGAACATGAGGAGACTGATTTAGGAAACCGAGACTGAGTGGGATTTTGCGTAAGACTATAAGCAGGGTTTCGTGGATCCTGGGAACAGGTAAAAATGAGACAGAGGAATGGTGTGAAACCACATACAATATGTGTAGCCTCCATTAAGACAGAGTGACACATACTTTGAATAATAGATCTGAGTTTGGTTAGAGATGGAGAAAGCATTTTTTTTCCTGTATGACACAATCTATGTTTGGGGCAGCACAAATTCACACATACTGTATATTTGAAACTATAAATGGATATTAACTGTACCATAACAGATGCAATACATCAGCTGCAATGTGTAATGCAAGGGTGAAAATGTTTGTCATTCATTCTTACTGAATTACAGTGATCCCATATTATCAGCCACAATGGTGGAACTGTGTCTGTTCATATATTTATTCAGTGACAATAAAAAATGTTACTTGTGTAATAGATCATTATGAGACTAAAGCAAAAGTAATTAAAATCAGAAATATACTAGGCAATACCTTTAATTTGATGCCATCACATATAACTGGATTATTGTTATTAATATATTGACGTATTTTTCTGGCATAGTTGGTCGAAGGTGGTGGTGATAAGTCTAATAAGATAAAATGACAAGCGAGATTCCTTGTTTATTCCTGGTTTATGAAGTATTAGAGTCACTAAAGGATTTAAATGAGTTATTGTCATTGTGTTTATTTCACAACTTAAGTGGATAATATGTACATTTTCTTTGGCATATGACAGTTAGTCTTTCTGCAATAAAGAAATTAATAGGAAAAAGAAAGTGGAATATTTCAAAATGCAATCCAAACTTCTTTGGCCTTATTTGATACTTAGAAATATATTTAGATTTGAAGATATACGTAGACAACCCTCTTATGTCAACAATAAGTGAAGCCTAATATAACAACCTTGTTTAAATGTAGGGTATAAATACTGTTTTTGGGTTTGTTTTTTGTTTTGTTTTTTAACATTGTAAATCCTATTGTAACCACTGGGTAGAGCCCTTTGAGTCCTCATTTAAATCTCATTGACGTCGTTGTAAACGGCGGGAGGCGCGGTGTAAGACGGACCCAGCATGAGTCCAATCAGATTCGAGAATGCGGACTCTAAATTCTACGACGGGCCAATCATGTTTTGAGAGGAGCTCGGCTTGATGCAACCTCCTGCGTTACGGTAGACTCTTCAGCGGAAACGGCCCTGCTTCAAAGTTGCTGGGGGAAGAGGGAAGGGGCCCGGACGAGCCACGGAACGGGCTAAGATTGAGCTCACAGGATAAATATTTACACGGTATTCATTCCGGGAACGCTGGTGTCGCAGTGAAAGCCAGGTTCGGGACATTTTTCTGATTGTAAGTTGTTTCACATAGCTGACGTTAGCTGACTAGCCGCGGTTTAGTTGCGCTGGTAGTTTATATGAGGCTAGCGGCTACTTAGCTAGCTTGGTTAGCTCAAGCTCGCGTACGCTCATTGATTGTTTCAGTACGCTAACATTGCTCGCTTAGGTCTACGAGCCACTCGTCAGCTAACCAACGTGACTTAACGAGCACATTATCGGTAACTATAAAAGTGTCCGTCTTTCACCCCCATCCTGTTTTTGAAATCTGAAGGTGCCGCACGAAAAACCAAGGTCTCCACTGCTCGAGAACGACAGAAAATACAGAAAATGGCGGAGCCGGACAAATTAAACATCGACTCTATAATTCAGCGTCTCTTGGAAGGTGAGGACGACCAATGGCGATGTGCAGGGCTGTACTTCAGTTAGATTGTGATGGTGAAATGTGTGTTTTATAAAGCAGGTAAGTCGCCTCGAGTTAAAGGGAGTCACGTTATGTTGTAGTAGCCGACTTCAGACTCGGCGGTTCGGTTTGGATGAAAGGCTGTAGCGAAGTCAACCTTTCTCTAATCCTGCTGCTTCAGCAAATGTCATTTGATGTGACAAGTCGTTCTTAGATCGTAGTCGCCCATTTCTTTTTTTCAGTAGAGTTGCGCGTTTGTCTGGAAATCACAGGGAAATAGGTGACGTTACGTCACTGGCACATTTAATACCGATGACACCTTCTGTTATTTTACTTTATGGTTTTTTTGATCAGTGTCTCAGCTTCTCCCATCGAGCAGACAGGTGATGCTGAGCTGAGATTCCTTGTATATTAAAACATACTGTCATTTGGTGGATCGGAGGATGGCTACTTGCATTACAGCAGTGATGGATTATTACTTTGACACTGACCTACTGGAGGAACCAGGTTGTAGGGTTTTTTCCCCCCACCCCTTTTGTTGCCCCTTCCTGAAGATGGCTTCTCGGTTACTTGGCTTCTAACTGTTCTTGCCTTTTGCGTTGGGAAGCATCTGATTACAGTGACTTGTTTATTGAGGTACGCAGGCAAAGATGCTTTGACTGGCACATGCTCGGGCTAATCCTGTGTGTCGAGGCCAGATATGAACTGCTTGAATTGTTTCTTGTTGCTACAAAGCAGCGCCACGTGGTCCCAGTAAAATGTATATGTAAGAATCAATGTAAATGTCATTTTTATTGTATGTGTACGTTACGTAAGATTCGATGTGAGGCGTTCTTAAGGCACATGTCTGTGTTGGCCCTACAACACCGACCATTCCTAAATAGCAGGTTTTGCACGTCTTAAAGCTCACTGTATACACTGTCAGGTGGCAGATTTGTTACGGTCGGAGTTGTGCGTGTGTGTACGAGGGAAAACAGGGCCGGTTTATCTTCACATCCACATGATGATTGTGTAACAGGAGCCCCGAGGACGTCGAACAGAAGCATAAATCTCTGCAGACCCGACTGTGCAGTTCATCTGAAGAGCACAAGAAATAAGGCTGTGACCTCTGGAGCCGTCCTTGCGAGGCAGGTGCACTGGGCGCGGAAATTGTGCCCGCTTTGCACGCACGCTTGTGTATGCGTGTTTGTATGGAAAGCTCCTGCTCTGACCGTTTGACAGGCGCAGCATCATGCATGTTGGTTAGGGGTCACCTTTCGTCCCGGTGGCAGAAGGTGTTATGGCCAGGAAGTGAGGAATGTTGAGTGCAGAGAATTTTCCCAGGTCTAACTCTGTCCATAAATGTGACCTTAGCCCTCTCTGTGTTTACCTTCTTTTATGTAGCCCCTATATGATTGGCCTAAGCTGAGCTGGTGGAGGTGATTGGGATTATTGGCCAGTATGCATGTGCCGCCATGGTGCCTCCTCGGAGTTTGACTTTGCCTGTGGACCCTGCCGGAGTGTTGTTGTACATGGATTGTTATACTTGTGCACTTGCTGTGATAAGGTTGTCTGCCAAACACAGAAGAAGACAAACAAGCCTGATACTGGCAGTATTTATATCCTCTTACATAAGACGCTTGACCTTTTTTTTTGTCCGCATTTGTGGTTGTGTTGCTGAGTCTAACCACACACCAGTCAATATTGCTGTTGTCTAGATCAGCTGGTGTTTAAGACTACTCTAGACTAAAGAGTAGGTGCTGCATCGAAAGATTGCTAAATTGTCCCCCGCAGTCTCGGCCTCGGCCTCTCCGCTGTGCGGACGCCAAGGTAACCCCTCCTTCTTGCTGACCGTGTTTCGAGCCCAAACCAATTAAATGCGTTTGGATAGCGGGCGGTTTCAATTGGATTACTTGATCTCGAGCGAACTCTGGGGAGCCAGCGTTGTTAATAGCACGTCTGGGGAGCGAGACGTCACATAAGGGCCAGGCAGAGCGCCCGGCGCTGAGTTGGGAGCGCTGGGCCCGACCGACTGTTTGTTCCAGCACTCCGGACCGGCGGCTTTTCTGCCACACTGGTCCGGCTCTTTGTTTTCTGTCCCCTGATCGGCGCAATGGAAAAGCCTTTTGTCTATGCTAAGCTCACTGTTGCCCACTGGCTATGTGGCTACGTGGCTAACTTTGGCGTAAGCTCTGTCAGGGGCTTAGCCTTCTGTAATCCAGGTTTAAAGTGAGCAGCAGCGCTGCAGTATTTATACCTACTTTCTACTGTTTGGGACTTGGCTTTTAGATGTCGCCTCAGGATAGTGCCATTATTCTCCATCCACTTGTTGAGTCCACTCTCGCCCTCCCTCTCGCTATGAAAACTGGATTAGTTTCACTGAGAGATGTTCTGTAACTACGGGTCAGGTGCTCTGTATGTGAGAAGAGGTCACAGGAAAGGAAAGTGAGCTGTGATTTCCTCCAGTAACGGCTTATCGCTCGGTCCAAAAACAACAAGCGGCACGTCTGTTTTCAAATGCCTGCAAGCAAAGGCTCGCGGTCAGCAATTATTTTCCAACTTTATCTCTGACTAAGTTGAGAAGTTCAGAAGATTCCATATAAGAGATGAGCTGCAGATTTTGACTGTGAGGGTGTTCACGCTTAATGAAATCCTCCTCAGTCTGGACGTTTGCGCATCGTTTGCGTAACGATCGTCATGAAAGAGCTCGGGATTCAAGATGGCACGAGTTAAAAACGGAGGTGTTGTGCTCAAAGCGCCTCTTGTGCATCAAGTCAGGTGCTCCGTCTTCACGTGGCCCCACAAACATTTCTCCTGGCCACGCCGAGTTCGCCGGCCCCCCTCTGCGCAGCTGTCTTTGAAGACCGGCGCGCCCGTAAAATGAAACGAGACATTGCGCATAGATGTCGAGTCCCTCTGTGTGGCTGCCGGGCTCCAGCGGCATTAGTGCGGGCATTTTCGCTCATTTTGGATTATGAGATCAAACTGAAAGGACTTGGTTACAGTGTAAAAGCGGTGGCCGCTTCCTTTTTGTTGAACAGTTTTGACCAGCTGTCACTAGTCTGCCCCTGGGTTTGCGTGGATTTCTGCCAGTAGGTGAAATAAACTTAACTTCTACTGACCATAGACCGCGGGTAATTTGCATAGAGCTCGAGTTGCTGCCAATAAAGTTTGTTGCCGACACACTTATTGGAGAGAGCTCTGTTGATTAGTGGCTTGTGTAGTGCGAGTAGTCAGGAGCACATGCATGAATGGGGGTGTGATTGACTCTGTCAGCGATCCAAACAAACCAGATTCCAAACTCCGTCGGGAGCAGTCTTGCGTCAGGCCACCACCATGCGCTGACAGACAGTTCCCACGGTGACACGCTCACACCCCAGTTGGCGAGTGGGCAAATATTTTTGATCTTGATTATGAGCGGCGGTCCCTGGCTTGAAATCTTCATTTCTTTTTTTGCATCTGAACCACACGAGGGGAAAATAAATAGGAGTTGTTGTTCTGGATATCAACCGCGTGTGTGGTATAAGTGAAGAGGCCGGATAAGGAGGGACTTGTCGGGCCTGCTGAATTCCTCAGATGATATCAGCTGAAGCAGCTGGACGACAGGAACGCGACTTCTTTATCAAACAATGCAATTTGTATCTGATTTAATTCGGTGTTGCAACCTGCTCCTCGGCCCTTATTCTCGACGTGAAACGGCGTGATTACACCCCGGGTGTGCTGCTCTTCGTTTCTCAGGAGCGCATATGTGAGAGTGCTAATTACGCATTTGCAGTTGTCTCCGCTGCAGCTCACGCCGGCGAGGAAGGGGGAAGTGGGTTTTCACATTGTTCTACTTCAGCAGGCTGCTTGCTTTTGAATCTGGTTTCCCATGATCAGGTTTTTTGCATGCTACACGGGCTCATCTTGTTGTGGCTTGGTTAAAGGTGACTCTCGTGTTTACATCTCGAGAGGTCTGGAATTTAGAGTCCGGCAATCCTCTTCATGATGTGGTGACCTGCTGAAGCGGCTGTCTGTGTGGACCGCTAACAGAGTCTTCATTCTCCAGTCTGGTGGTCGGATCCAGGATCCCAGGATTGCAACAGCTCTCATCATAGGTGTGCCTCTGTGGTGTTATTGTGTCCCCAATCGAAATCATCCCTTCGCCCTTCTTTTTTTTTTTCCAGTCAAGGGCTCTCGGCCGGGGAAGAACGTCCAGCTGACAGAGAGCGAGATCCGCGGCCTTTGCCTCAAGTCCCGTGAAATCTTCCTGAGTCAGCCAATCCTGCTCGAACTCGAGGCTCCCCTCAAAATCTGCGGTGAGTTTTGATTTGATGCAGCGGCCGGTGAGTTTTCACTCAAACGTCAGCACCAAGTGTCAGACTCTGATGCGAGACAAAGATGGTCATTATGCGAGGTTTAGTTCACCATTTACCGGACAGCTCTCTCACCTGTCACTGCCACTTTGTCACTCTGTAAGTGTGGACTCTGCGCACACGAGCGGCTCCACCCGCTACAGCCGTGGTGTTTAAACTGCGCTTCTCGGCTGCCCCCTGCAGGCGACGTCCACGGCCAGTACTACGACCTGCTCCGCCTGTTCGAATACGGAGGCTTCCCCCCAGAAAGCAACTACCTGTTCCTGGGCGACTACGTAGACAGAGGGAAGCAGTCGCTGGAGACAATATGCCTGCTTCTAGCGTACAAGATTAAATATCCAGAGAACTTTTTCCTCCTGCGCGGCAACCACGAATGCGCCTCCATTAATCGAATCTACGGCTTCTATGATGAGTGTAAGTGCACAGAACCTGTCAACAGAAACGAAAAAAGAAACACGACGGTGACTTCACTGAGTTCTCGTGTCTCCCCTTCTGTCGGCAGGTAAGCGACGGTATAACATTAAGCTGTGGAAGACCTTCACAGACTGTTTCAACTGTCTACCCGTGGCTGCCATCGTGGATGAGAAAATCTTCTGCTGTCACGGAGGTGGGTGGGCGGGCCTGAGTTAATGTAGAAGGTTTGGTTTGGTTTGGGAGACTGAGCGTTCGCTCTCCACCTGTCCTCCCTCCAGGCCTCTCCCCCGACCTCCAGTCCATGGAGCAGATCCGCAGAGTCATGCGACCCACAGACGTGCCCGACCAGGGCTTGCTGTGCGACCTGCTGTGGGCCGATCCAGACAAAGACGTGCTGGGCTGGGGCGAGAACGACCGCGGCGTCTCCTTCACGTTCGGGGCGGACGTGGTCGCCAAATTTTTGCACAAACACGACATGGACCTAATATGCAGGGCACATCAGGTAACGTCTCCCTACTCGTTGCTGAAGTGAACTGAAAGCCGCGGGGACGTGTTGTCGTCCTCTCGTAGTGCATCAGTAAAGGTTAATGCAAACCGTTACAGCAGCTCATGAGCACAGTCGAATTAACAGCTCAAAATCTGAACATTGTAACCTTCCTAAATGTAGAAGATGTGTTTCACTGGATTTCATTCGACTGTACAGCTGTACTAATAACGTTCTCATCTGCGCCCCAAGGTGGTAGAAGACGGCTACGAGTTTTTCGCAAAGAGGCAGCTCGTCACCTTGTTCTCGGCCCCCAACTACTGCGGAGAGTTTGACAACGCTGGTGCCATGATGAGCGTGGACGAGACGCTCATGTGCTCCTTCCAGGTGTGTGTGTGTGTGTCTGTCTGTGTGTATGGTTGGGGACACGCGCGCAGGGACCAGAACGCTGGGTGACTCTGTTGTTGTGTAAATAATCTGTATGTTTCGGCGTGGAATGTGCCCAGGCTCACCTTGGGACAATAAAGTTTTATCTTATCTGGAAATGAAGCCTGTGGCAGAACGTAACATTCTGTAGCACAGCGAATGTGCTTTGGCACGTCTTTTTTTTCCCCCACTTTATCTCGTCCACCTTCGAACTACAGCACACGTAGTACGACGCGGCGAACCTGTACTGCGAGTCGTTACGAGTTCGGCGTTCATGTCTGTAAAACTAACTGACAACTCGTTTGTCTCTGTCACAGATTCTGAAGCCAGCCGATAAGAAATTGTATCCTTACGGCGGAGGAGGGGGAATGGGATCCGGGAGGCCGGTCACCCCTCCGCGAAATTCAGCCAAGGCCGCCAAGGCCAAGAAATAACACCCACTGGGGCCCCCTCCAACAACCTGCCACCCCCTGTCAGCCCCACACTCTTTCTTTTTTTTGTTGTTTTTTTTTTCTTCCTCTACCTCCCAAACTCGTTTCTCCCTCGTCACCGAAAGGCAAACAAAAAGCAAACAAGTGGTCCAGGGTCCGATCATGTTTTTTCCCCCCTGAAACTATTTTTAACTGTTTGCGTGTCATATTTTGTGCGAGAATGTGTATAAAAAAGAAAAAGTGCGAATGATGCAGGGGAAATTGCTATATTTGGTATGTGTGTCGTTTTTATTTCCTTCCGTCTGTAGGCTGCCCTCGGTTGTGTTTTCCTGTCATTTCGTAGAGATGGGTTCCAGCCCCTCTGCAGTGTAAATTCAAGCCTGGGTGCTGCGGGAGGAGGGAGGGGGGGGCGAGTGAGAGAGAGAGAGAGAGGAGCCTTAGCTGTTTATGTTAAGGCCCTGCACTGTTTAATGCTAAACATGAGCTTTTGTACATCCTGTTTCAGAGGTCTGTGTATGTCTGTGCGATTGGGGGGGGGGGTCAGACGGTGACGGCACATACGCGCACTGAGCGCACACGTGGACCTGTTGAATGAAGCGGATTCACGGCGAGACAACGCGTTTTTTTGTTTTTCCTCTTCCTTCTTAAAAAGCCCTCAATGGCGTGAGAACACAGTCACAGATGAAATGAAAGAGTTGTGCTTCTTTTGTAGATACATGGAACCAACGTGGTTTGATCGTTTTTTTTTTTTGTTTTGTTTTATTTTGTTTTTCCTCTTTTGGTTTTCAGATCACTGAGAGCTAAGATGAATAAAAAACAACTTTTATTTGAATCATGCCATCACGCTGATCACTTTGTGTTCGCCATCGCTTTGTCCTGTCTGTCGGCGACCGTCTTGCGAGAGCTCGGAGAGACGCCTCCTTATGAACGAGGCTCGTTAAACTGCAGGAGCTGGGAAGCGTCAGCGAACGTTCAAACTAAGGAAAAGGACGTTTAACGTGTCGCTTCAGTGTGATCTAGCCAAAGATAATGATCAGTGGAAATTTATGGATTTATAGGAAAAGAGGGCCCAAAGTTTTCACCCTGAAGCCCGACAGGGAAAAGGGAGTGAGCTCCTGTCGCTCCGCGTCTCCTAAACGTGGGAGAACCGAGAGATCACGCCACCCGGCGTGAGCTGACGCGTTCGCTGAGGGGTTTCCGTATGTTTAGTCGAAGAGCGGTGAGACGGCGAATCGCCGCTTCGTTTGAATCCGTGAAAACAAAAAGGAGAGTGGGTTTGTTTAAATCTAAGACTGTCAACACGAGAGCTGAAGACAGCCCTTTAAACCCCGATGGAGAATCTGAGCACAAACACATGTCAGTATACCCCCAGATAATCGTGGCAGGCAGTTCCCAGACGCGCTGCTACTGTACAGTAATTAGTAAATAACTTTGACGCTGCTTGGACTGTGCTATGTAAAATATATTGCTTGCATTGCTCTTCACTGCGATTGTCACCCTCAGCTGCTGGAGGTATTTCACCACTTTTCTTTCAGGACCATATAGACAACAACAAAAAAAAGCGCGTGCGGAAACTGAACTTTCGGACCGTACAGTTTTCCTCGATTGAATCCATATTCCAAGAGACGTTATTTTAGTGTTTCTTTTAGATTTTTTTTTTTCCTTCTGTCTTTACCACTTCACGCAACCACTTTACTGTTTATTAAGTTCAGATGGCATATACAGGGTGTCCCCAGTGAAAGCAGCCCCTAGTTCAGCACAGGCTGGTGCTACTGGTGGAAAAAAAAAAAATCAATTCCTTTCGACAGTGTTTCAGGGTATCTCACCACCCATTTCTAATAACCCAACCCCCCCCCCCCCCCACACACACACACACACACACACATACACACGCAGACGCACCATTACATAATCGGTGTGTCTGGTCTTATTTGTCTGCTCTCTGTCCTCGGCCCTCTGTCCAAGTATGAACACACGATCAGCTCTCCAGATTACAAGGCTAGTAAATATTGGTCAAGTTGAGCGCAGTTCACAGGCACGTACTCAAAGGGGTGCGTGTGTGTGTGTGTGTGTGTGTGTGTGTGTGTCTGTGTGGTGGTTGTGATGGGGGGCGTCTATCCCTCTGTTTTCTCAGCCAGAGGTTTTCAACTCAGTACCTCAAGATATTTTCTTTTCTTTTAAGGAAATCAATGTAAGTAATCAAATCAAAAAGGAATCCCGTCATGCTTTCTAACATACACTAATTTGACTAATCTGCATTCACTGCATCTCATAACTGCATCAGGTGTTATTTGGGGGGGGGGGCATCATCATTGGACTTGTGTGTTCAATTCACATCCAGTAAGATCAACTCAGGAAGTGATATTTAAATTGAAACGTTTCGTTAAGTCACGTCATTCATTTACTAAGAGAAATACACGCATTTTAACACCATGAATACAGGACATTGAGCAGCTTCTGGGCTGATTTATTTTTTTTTTAAGTGGCTAAATTTAAGTGGTTTGCGAACCAAACTCGGCATGCATGAACATGGGTGGGGAGGAAGGGGAAGTGCTTTGTGCTTTGTGTAAATGATGCAGACAGTTGACATGAAACACGGAAACTCAGACATAATGTACAGAAATGTATGGCATTGAAGTCTATTAGGATGATTAAACGTTAATATGAGGCTTGAGCGTTATGATGCTGCAGAGATGATCTCCACTGGGGAGGGATTGTCTTCAGCAATGCAAAATGAAGTGACACCTGCTACTATATATATATATGGAACTTGTAGATCTCCGTTGCAATACAGGCCACTTCCATTCACACTTCCACAGCTGTACAAACCTCTGCTTAATCACTTTTTTTTTTATTATTACTCTATATTTACGGTTGTTATTACCTCTAAGACTCCATCACCTCTTCTGTTCATATCGTTTTTACTGGGGAATTTGATGCTAGATACTGCGAGCTTAATAGTGTAGGATTTTTTTAATCAATCAGGGATGTTTTGCACCATGCACTGTCGCTGGTTAGATATAAAATTATTAGATTATTACAATTTAAGAAAAAAACAAAAGAACAGATATAAACAGTATTTTTTATTTGGTTTTTTTCTTCATTTTATTTTCAAATCAATCACAAATTGTCTCTGTTACAAGGTAGAAATAAAACATAGAATTTGTATATTTGTGTCTGGGTTTTTTTTTCAGAAGTGAGAAATTTAAAATGTAACGTTTAACTTTCGCTGGATAGAGTGAAAGTTACAGTCACCTGTTGGAAATCACTTGTCACTGGGAGTGCAGTAATATTATTGCTTGTTTTTCTTTTTATGGCCTGAGGCTGACATTCTTTTTGTCTTCTTTTGCAGAGGCTGCCTCTGCTGTCTCGACAAACATTTCAGCGTGTGTGTGTGTCTGTGCCCACGTGTATTATTCATTTATTTCATGTCGCCTGGCCCAGGCAAGAACACCGACACTTTACTAAATCAAGAAAGGGCCTTGTCAGTTGGACATGTTCAGCTGATTTATGAAAGAAAAAAAAGCAACACACTTTCTCCACTCATGTTACCAGCCTCTTCCTTTTCCTCCTCTGACATAACACTGAGGCTGCAGCTGGAGATAGGGTTAACACATTACTGAGCACAGTATTCTCCCGTCTCTGTGTGTGTCTTTGCATTCTTTGTCTTTTGTCTTTTACTTATCTTGAACGATGGAACGCTGTCACTCGCTGCTTGGGTTAAAAAAAAATGTAAAGCATGCAGCCTGAGAAAGTCTGAGGGATAATGAGCCTCAACAGCTGGTGTACTGCTCCAAAATGAAAAGCAGCTGAAAGACATATTCTCTTCAAGTATACAGTTTTATTTTCATATGACAAAATTAAAACAAATATTGTTACAAAGATAAAGCAAAATGTTGCATAATGTATCTACAATATGGCCTTCATAATACATGGAAATAATATCAAATGGCTTCTTTTCAAGTGCCCGTTGGATGCGTCCGCAACGTTCATGTCAAGTGGCTGGATGTTGGCTGTGGTTCCTCCTGCAGATTTATGACGACGCAGTCTGATGTCCTCCACTGTGAATTCAGCTTGTAAATCATCCTGCTGATTTATGAATCAGGACCCTTGTATGCCTCCTCACCAGACAGCACACATCAAGTTCATCCTGTGCATGTAGTTCTCCTAGCACTAATCACCCACAAAAGGAAAAAAAATAAATAATAAAAACCTGTGCTTGAGGTAGGACAGAGTGAACAGGGAAAAAAACAAACTTATCTAGAATCATTAAGACAAAGATGATGTGTTTGCTGCATCAAAGGTTCCTAGGGGACTAGCGGATTGCCTTTTACTCCCTTGGAGGTGAAAGACTCGTGTCTAAAACATGACCATTATTATCATTCAGCAACATAATACCACCGTTGTGCCTCTGTGCTGATTAGAGAGATGGGTGCTTTCTGCCTTAGGTCCTTGGAGACTGCAGTTGCTGAGAGCTTGAGTGACTTGACGCCCTCTAAAATATGCAGTAGCACCTCTTTGGCTTGTGTACCAGTTGAAACCTGTCCACAGAATTCAGAGGGCAGCGGTGGGGGGGATGGGGGTACAGGGGGCTTCTTGATTTCCAAAACACTTCAGGTTTTTCAACCACTCTTTCCTCTGTATGAAAAGGTGTAATACTTAAATGAATGTTTATGGTTATAGTATTTTTAAAAAAATATTAATGGCTTACAATAGATTTGATCATATATTGGAAATGCAAACACTGCCTACAAATAACAAATTTGAAAAATTCTTTTGAGAAACATTGTCCCCAATATTTACAAAAAGGCATTAATCAAAGATGAAAGGATCTATCAAGTGAGCTTTGACAACTTAGATTCTGAAAGGTACATTTTTTATTAACCATAAAAAACCATGCACTACTTACATCTCAAAGTAAGATATAGTGTTATCTTTTAAAGCTAATGATCAAAATGTAACTGAACTGATGTTTTATCACTCTGTAATTGATTGGTGGGTCTCAACGGAGTAATACCAACAGACAAATACCAGACAACTAAATCTCTCATTAATGGGTTTTTGATGCTGCAATTGTTTGCAGCCTATAAATCAGTTATATTTGCAAACAGTAAAAATAGGCGTACATTTTTAGAAACAAAAAACTAAAAATGATCACTTGGAAAACACACAGGACGCTGACTGTCAAACTTTGACACAAAACTTTCTGTTTAGGAGTGTTATTAAATTCTTTCAAGCCACAAACATTGCTAATTGCAACTAGCTCATAATAAAATATTACTGCTTAACCCTCAATCTGACATTTAAAAAAAATTCGGTAATAAATTGTCCATCCATCATTAAATTGGACCTCTCTGAAACACTAATCCACTGTTCCAAATCCAGAGTTGCCCACTAAATAACGTTTAATGCAAATAATAACTGCGATTAAGAATCTCAATTTTAGACATCTGATTTACAGTGCAGATGTGTGTGTGTGTTTCATGTGACAGCAGGCAGCTTATGGTGTTGCTCCTGGTGAAAGCATCTCTCCTGACTGTGTGAAGGGCTTCTCAGCTGAGGCCAGTGTACCTGTGTACCAGTGTGCTCACCTCTGCCCTGTTATCAGTCCATAGTAAACCTAACGAACGGGCGGGCAATGCTCGTGAAAAAGCTTGACCAATCACAGAGCCGAAAAGGCGGCACTGGGCTTGATTACTAAAAATTACCTTTCAATTCAGCGAATAGCACAAAGCGTGGGCGTGACCAGTTGCTAGTTCGGTTGCACTGGACGTAGCTCATCAACTTTTGCTAATAGAAGAACCCGGTGTAAACCCTATAAGCTAGCTACATAGCATATACATTTTGCGCTCGTTTTGGCGTCGTGCTTGTTGCATTTCTGCCCACTGACAGCCAAACGAGGATTTCTCCTAATCGTTTACTAAGCAGCAAATGCAAGAAGTGGCGAGAGCCTCCATTTTCGTATGCGGGTGGTCGGGCTAGCGGAAGCTAGCTGGTAATGCTGCTAGGCTAACTTTCCCTGCTTGGCGGACGGGTGCCGGAGCAAGCGAGAAGCTTGCGATAAATTGTCTACCTGACGATACCTTCGTTGACCACAAAAGACTCCCAGGTGGGTTTATCGTATAGCGCTCGTCCAGTATGCTTCGCTGGGAGATCGTAATGCATCGCGGGTCGGCTCTGGAGTACCTGGGTTTCATTAGCGATGGGATGTAGTCGTATTGCAATAGCTGTAGACAGCTGGTGCTACCATGTTAGCGCTCACTCCTCAGCTGACAACCCAGCGTATTTCCCCTAGCTAAGCTAAGGGACACCCGAGCACACTCCTAAATCACGCATACTGCAAGCGTTGTAGACTTCTGCAAGTAACTGGTGCGCTTACATCTGCAGACTGGATTCGCATGAATGCACAACTCGCGTACGTTCATGGTTTGTTGTTGTTATCATAGCATTACTTTGACCCTGTGATTGCAGCATGCTGATGGTGGGAGGCAATGGACGGATGCACTAGAATGAGTGTGAAGGAGCTGTGTGAGACCGATGACTTGGCCACGGGTTTGGTGCTGGACCCTCTGCTGGGCTTCAGCACCCACAAAATGAACATCAGGTAACCTGTCACAAGTTAAACAACATAACGGTCTATGTAACGCTTGATCACGTCAGTCTTTAATCAAGTGTTTACTCATCATTTGTGTTAGGCTTACACATCAATACAGTTGTTGTTCTTTCTGTGCAGACTGGTTTTACACTCAGTTAGCAGTTTGTTAGGTACACTTAACCAAAACGAATGCATTGCAAAAGGGCACTCCTGTAGTGAGTTAAGTTTTATTGAAATACTTTCAGAGAGGTGCTGATACAACTGTGTGATCATTTTTGAGAATAATGTCTGTGGCGGTGTTGAGCGTCATTGCATTGCACGGACCAATGTTGCTGTTTGTCCACCCATTTATATCAGCGTGGTGAGGCTAAATAACAGAAATGCCTCTTTGGAGTTCACTTTAGCAAACTACATCCTCAAATGATCACACAGCTGAATCAGTCATGCCATAATGAAAACAGACAAGGTGCTCATCCAAGCTGTTTGATTATTTGAGTTTGTTGTGATTAATACTTTCTGTTTCCAGTGCTGTTTGGCCTCCTGCCAATGTGACGCAAGTGGAAAAGTGCTAACTTTGTTTGAATTAAAGCACACATGTTGATGCACTCTCCTGACATGGGACTGACACGGACTGACAGACTTTGTTGAGACTTGGTTATGTAGCTGTTTCTGCCCTTCTTAGGTGCCATTATCCTCTTTTCTCTCCTCTTTAGCCCCCCACCAGAGATCCGGCGATGGGGTAACCTCAAAGAGACCCTGTTGCGCTTTCAGCGTACGCACGACTTCAACGCTACGTTTGAGGCGCTGACGGTTGGGGAACTGGCTGGTGACTACTTTAACGCTTTGGGAAGCCACCGGCAGGAGCTGCTGAGACAACATGTATGCCCATGTTTAAAGCTGCTGATCAATATAAATAGAAAACAACATGTCATAGAGAATCATAAAACACCAAAAATGTATCTTGAGTTTTGCGCTTGTACTTCTCCCCGAGTGTCCATGATAGCTTCACAGGAAGTTAGCATCAGTTGTTGAATTTGACTTAAATGTTAGAAAACTGTCTAAACCAATTGTGTCTGCAGGTATATCGCTACCTCAGTGCCTTCCTGTTGGATAGCGGTGTCAAAATCGAGTCCTGTGACAGATACTCATCAGAGACCAATGGAGCAAAGATAACCTCGACGAGGCACTGGTAATCACTCACATACGTAACATCGCCGTCATCAAGGCAGCTGAATAACTGCTGCCGTTACAACAGCAAGTTGTTTTTTTTATGCATAACTGTGGATATGTGACGCACCTATTGCTGCTCTGCAGGTTTGCAGGGGAGCGGGTGGAGGTCCTGCTCGGCTGCATAGCAGAGCTGAGCCCCACTGACAGTGCCGTGCTGAGGGCAGGAGTCAATGACTTCAGTGTGATGTATTCCACACGCAAACGCTGCGCTCAGCTCTGGCTCGGGCCTGCAGCTTTCATTAACCATGGTGAGTTTGTTTGCATTCATGACTCATTCTTCCCAGCGCGCACGCACGCACGCACACACACACACACAGACAAACACACAGATCAGAATTTTCATAGCCGATAGGAGTGCTCGCCTGTGAGTTTCGTCAGCAGAACATTTCACCTGGATCTACATTGTTAAAGCTGCAGTCTATAATCCATGTCAACAACAAGTAATGCACATACTGACAACCAAGGCACAAGACTGGAAGGTGTTTTCACTTTAGAATTGATTGACAGGTCTGTTATTATAAGCACTCACACTTCACAACAATTAAGTCCTAGTAAATTATTTTCTAATTCTAGTTGATCACTGACATTACCGAACGAGGCTTATAATTTCAGCTATGAGTTTCACAAAGTATTTTTTTTAGCTGTGAAGAGAAACTTATTTGGTTATATGTTTAAAAAAATGCTGTTTACATGGTCCACAATTAACTGAGTAGGCTTTTACATGTCACGTAAATACTGTGTCAATGTCTGCAAAGATAGCTTTATCGATCCCTGCACAAGTGCTTGTCTAAACTATCTTTAGGTGGCAGTACTTTATCACCTATCTGACCTCGTGCATTTCCCGGCTTGCTTCAGTCTTTCCTTTTTATGGCCGCTCTAACACAGCTCCTTGAAAAAAGTCCGCTTCACATAAAGTTGATAAACAAATAATTATAAATGCGTTGTGCAGATCAGGCCCAAAACCCCCAGATTTAACGTGAACTAGTTTTGCATCACAGAAAGATTGTGCAGTGATTCGACTGGAGCAGAGTCCAGTGAATCCTAATGTGAATCCTAAATATAGTCGCTAATCTAAAATTGTGGAGGTGAAAGCGCGAAGTTGATTAACAGGTTAGTCGATCAAAACTCTGATTTATTAAGCATTTGTTTGATTGTTTAAATAAAAAGCAAATGAGAAATAAATCAAGCAAAACAAGACATTAATGTAAGTCAGCATGGGCTGCGGCGAGTTGCGATGGGTGATTCTTACCATTCACTGACATTTTCTGGACTAAAAGATAAATCGATCCGTCAACACACGCAAAAATCAGCAGATGAGTTGATAGTGAATGTAACTGTCATTTGCGGCCTGAGCTCAGCGTGAAATCATAATTTCATTACCTGAACATGAAATAGAGGTCAGTCGTAGACGTTATTACAGCAGATAAGCACAAGCAGCTTGCTCTTCTCAGGCCATGTGTCATAGTGGTGTGAACTGAATTGTAATTTGTGCCAAAGATCCAGTGAAACTCGGGTTAATTCTTCCGTCCACTCAGTTTTTGACAAGATCTCTTAATAACATTTTAGAGTTAATCAGCTTAGCCTTTCAGCATTTGCAAAATGAATTCAGTGCAAGCCTGCTGATCGAGAAAATGCAGAGTCCTTCCTTCATCGCTGTGGCTGAATTAATGACTTGAAATCTTTTATCTCTGTGTTTGTGCCTTTTTGTTTTGTCTCCTCCTGGACTGAAGACTGCAAACCAAACTGTAAGGTAATCAGCAATATTCATTCATCACACGCATTTAAGAGTTTGTACAAATCGAAATGATTGCTGTATTGCTCTGATCTTGTATCATCTAGTAAGAATTATTGAGAAAATTTGCATATTAGGAATTGTATTTTCAAGGCAGAACATTCCCCTTGTGTGTCCTAACTGCTGTTCTTGTGTCCCACGGGCCAACCAACCTGTCTTTGTCTTTTGCTCTTTTTTTTTTTTTTTTTTTCCTACCCGCCCAGTTTGTCCCTGGTGAGAAGAATATTGCTTGTGTTGAGGTGATTCGACCCATCTCACCTGGGGAGGAGATCACATGTTACTATGGCGCCAGCTTTTTCGGAGAAGGCAACGAAATGTGTGAATGCTGCACTTGTGAGAGGTGTGTCCATCATCCGATCAGACGTAGCCTCTGTTTGCAGCCTGCTTTTTGCTCAGACCTGAAGCTTTGGTTTAGCAGATATGAGAAAAATCCGGTAAACCTTTTAACTGAAATGTCTTTTTTTTTAAATGTAATGTGTTTTTGTTTTTTTTAGGAATGGAGAGGGCCACTTCAGACACAGAGGGAAGCAGCCTGAATGTGAAGAAACAAAGGACCCTGTGGGCCAGAAGTACCGCTTGAGAGAGCGATATCTTCGCCATCACAGAGAGAAGGCTCACTTTCCTGCGAGGCCGACAATACCAGGAGTACACTCAGGTATCTTTAAAGGTAACCGCTTTAGGATTTTCTCTGAAATGATCTTTCTGTGTTGACAGTGGGCTAGTGCAAACAGAAGGTGTGCATTGCTGTCTTCCCAAAAGCTCCGTCGGCACCAGAGAGGCGACTCAACCCCAACGAACAGGAATATTAGTTGTACAATGCAGTTATGTGGCAGTAATGTCGAAAAACAGAAATTGCTGGTAATATTTAAAGCTTGACGGTGTGCTCGTCACTTCAGCGGATCCTAAATGTACCATCAAATTAAAAGCCTGGAGGACAATCAGTGCTGCTTGTTAATAAAGGTCCACAAATTTGTGCAGTTTGAAAGAAACTGCAGCACTTCCAAATTACAACAGCAGAACATCTCCTAAAAAAAAAAAAAAAAACCTTTTCTGAAAGGTACAGTTCAGCGCCTGTTGTGTTACCTCACGCGTTGATTCGACGTTGCTAAACAGAACGCGCTCGCAGATCCAAGTGTGTCAGCAAAAACTTACTTTGTTTAGTGTCTTAGTACTTCTGTGGAGACGGGCTACAAACCAATCGTGGGGCAGCTTTAGTCATGTTGTGACCATGAGGACGGCCGGAGTCGCCCCAACATCTGTGTGCAGCGTTAGGCCCCAAACCAGATCAGCTAATGCAGCCGGTATGCTGTTAATGAACAACTTCGTCTCACTCTTTGGGAACAGATGGCAGCGTAGAGCGGCTCTGTAATTACTGCGAATGCAGTCGTCCAGAATCTGTTTGAATAAAATGTTTGAAATGCGATCTAAACTGGGAGCGAGCAGCCGGCTCGCACACGCACCATCAAACCTGCTAGGGAAAGGTTTGTGTCGCTGCCACTCGATGTGATGCAACGTGGAACCTGCGAGCGCTCCTGATATTCCCACACTTCTATTTAGTTTCTCATTGTGTTTGGTCGTAATTGGTATTCATATGCTTACGCGACCGCAGCAAAACAAAGGATTTACCATGTAGGATTTAAAATGATTAGATGACTTCTTCCTTTGGAAAAGGACATCAAAAACACTGACAAGCCAGACTTTAAACTCGTAATTAGGTTTGGTTACACACAGAGTTGGAGAGAGAGAGAGAGAGAGAGAGAGAGAGAGAGAGAGAGAGAGAGAAATAGAGAGATAGTATTTGCATACTCTCTCCCAGCAGACATTCTTAGTCACTTCCTGGTAGAGGGAACGGAACCTGCTTCATGTCTGTCATTGTAGTCTTTGTACAGTCTGAACACTTTCCATTTCATAACACCCCCCCACAAAACACACACACACGCACAACTTTCTCAACGTCACCTACTTTGTTCAGCACCTTGGCATCTGCTGTGCAGTATCCCATGTGCACTTGACGTCTCTGACGTGCGTCCGCAGTCACGTCTGAGCTCGGGGTCTGGACTCGCTCACTCAGGTCACAACACCGGCCGGGCTGTTTTAACGTACCTCACTTTTCTTTCACCGTTGGTGTCAAATAAACAATGAATTGTATCAGCTGCTTATGTTGAAAGTGTACACATATTATGGCTGTGGGGCAGCTTCGCTTTCAACTGCTTTTTTTTTTTTTTTTGTCGTTGTCTTTCATTCGTAGCCATCCCCTCGAGGAATTCCTTTACCCAGCAGATGAGGAGAAATGCCTTGAAGAACAGAAAACTGAGTCAAACGAAGAAGTGGAGACGAGAGAAACAGCGACGGTCCGGAAAGCACCCACTGAAATCCCCCACGGTCAAACAGTGTCGGACAGATTCTTCCCAGGTTGCACTGAGGGACCTCAGAATCAGAGTGCGGCGCCACTCTGTGGATTTCTTACTCAACTGTAAGGATCCAAACAGCAAAGAAAGGGCCTTGCTGCGAGCGCTGGAGGAGCTGAGGCCGAAAGGCAACAGGCTGAGTGAACTGAATTCCACTGGCAGCGAGGCCAACCTGAAGCCTTTTACTCTACATACCTCTGTGTCAGCTGATCAGGACAGTAGACCCGCCGTAAACAGCGCTGCTGTGAACGGGGAGTCTGTCAAAGTGGTGGACAAGCAGGTGGTCCGCATGAGGACGTCTTTGAGAATACGGAGCATGGCTCAGGCCGCGCTCGCGCGTCAAACGGGGTCTCGTGACGCAGCTGACGCCGCAGCGGTTTGTCACCCTGCTGAGGCGGACGGACAGAAAACCGAAAAGGCGGTCGCAGAAAGTCAGAGCGACAAGTGCAGCGGCGGCGATCCCTCTGTCGTCGCCGCGGCCCCGAACGCAGCTGCCGAGCGAACGCCCCCCAAGACCGCCCCAGCTCCATCCCTGCTGGAGGTGTGTCAGAGAGTCACAGATGGATCGAAGAAAGCTGGGGACAATCCGCTGATAGCGCTGAAGCAATACCTTACGGTCAACCTGACAAGGTTATCGGTGCCGAAAAGTGTAGCAGCAGAAAAGCCATCGCAAGACAGGAAAGCAGGAGCGGAGTTAAGAGGAAGGAGCAGGCAGAGCCAGTGTCCTAGACCAGCGACGCTGACAGTGCAGTCAGAGAAAAGAGTGTCCAGATCACAGCAGAGGCAGGGGGGAGGAGGAGCAGAGATCTGCACAGCTGAAGGTAACAGAGGGGTGAGGGAAATGTTTTTCAAGGCTGTCGATAAAGTGAATGTAAGGAAGCGACGTGCGAGCCAAGCTGTGGACGATTTGTGCCACACTGAGAAAAGGGGGGGCGACAAGGTCATTGAAATACAAACGGCATCAGAAGCGGCAGAAAAGGGGTGTGTACAAAACGAGCAGCGGGACGTTGGAAAAGGCAAAACCGAAGAGGGGAACAATCAGACAAATGTTGCATCTGTGGTTATGGAATGCGAAAGCAAGGGAGCCCTGTCCATATGTAAAATAGAGTCCAGTGAAAAAGCAACAGGCAAAAATAGCAGCCAGTGTGTTAAAAATAAAGTCAGGGGTGCATGTCAGGAGGAGGGAGTTATTAAACTCTCAGAACAAATGGCCGGGAGTGTGAGTAAACAGCCGGTAAGTAGGCATGGAGAAGATATCGTCATAAAGCAGGCAAAGGTTCTGCTCTCTGATATTTTAAGAAAAGATAAACCCTCAGTCGGTGAGACATTACAGGGAGATGCTGTGGGAAGAGGGCTCTCTGCCTCAGCCTCCGCAGACACGAGGAGCGCTGAGGAGGAAGCAGGGAAGAGCAAAACCAAGGCAGCCCGGCGCCAGCGATCGGAGCAGAGGAGCACGGCGAGGATGCGAAAGACGAGGGCAGGAGTGGCGAAAGCGAAAGCAGAAGATTGCCAAAGCACCGAGGGACGCCCGAGCGAAGAAGCTGCAGCTACAGATACGACTGAGTCGAGGGAGGAGGGTTTGCAGCCCCCGTCAGCGCAGAGGCCCAGTGACCCGCCGGCCGCCAGCCTCAGCCCACTACCTCACGCATCCCTCGCTTCGGCGAAGGCCGCCAACAGCAGCCCGCCGGAACCCGGTCCACAGGCGCACATCCAGTCCAACATACCTCTGAAGAAACGAACTTTTCGCAGCTCTGTGGAAACGGACTCTGAACAAGGTTTGAGTTCTGCTCCTGATCAGGGCCCTAAAAAAGCGGACGAGTTAAATGCCTCCGTGGCGCCGGGCGAGGACCCGACCCCGAGTTCAGGGGAGACTAGCAACGTGAAAAGAGACAGTAGAGGCAGATTTAGAAGAACACAACGCCAGAAGTTAACCCCCAGAAAGATCAAGAAAAAAAACTCCTTTAGAAGAGTGCTTCGCCCCAGAGCTAATAGAGTTCAGTGGGGCTGTTTGTCGAGGAAAGTCCGGAGGTGTAAAGTCGAGAGGCAGGATGAGGGCGATGTCGCTAAAGCTCAGAGTGACAAGCAGGCAGAGAATTCCTCTGTCATCCAGGAGCCTTGTGTTAGAAATTCGACCGCAGATAAACAAAAAAAAAAAGACACGGAGGGAACGTTAATCCGGCAAAGCGATGCGGAGGAGACGAAGCCTGGTCCCAATTTTAAGATTCGTTTCAAACGAAGGAGAGGCAGAGTGTGGGAGATGCAGAGTCAGGGATTTGAAAACCCGGCGTTGAAGGCAGAAAAGGGAGACGAGTTGGTGACATGCGACCCTTTCAAGGCCATCATGGAGTCTGTGTCGGTCTTAAACATGGAGATGGAGGCGGCACAGGCTCACGTGCAGGCTAATAAGAAGTTGAAGAGCAGACTGCAGCGTTTGAAAAGAAGAGCCGAGAGGCAAGCTGTTAGTTTCTCCTCCGATGTAAAGGTAGACCGAGACCTGAAAGACGTTAAAGCTGCTCGTGAAGCCACCGACTCTGCCGGCGACAAAGTAGAAGTTAAAGATAGGGAGCCTCCGGTAGGCCAAGAAACCAAAATTGAAGATAGTTTTTTAAGAAACTGCTGCTTGTTTGAAACCGGGTCGCAACAGAAGCAGGAATTGTGTTCAAACGGTCTCCCGTTACCAGTACTCAAACTCCGCAGGAAGAGGGAGGATATTTGGGAGGTGGATGGCAAAGAGAGGCTCGTGCAGACAGAGTTTAAGGTCGAGGCCAAAGTTAAGAAAGAGGTCAAGGGTCATGTTTTAGGGAAACCAAGGCCAGACTATTTGGAGTTGAGCAGGTTCAAAGAGGAGTGCCCGTCTGCTCAGAGGCTGCACCACAGCTCGTCCCTAATGAAAACAGAACCGCCGCCGTTTTCCTTATCTCTGTCTCCGCTGTCCCTGTCTTCCCCTCTGTACGACAGCAAAACCGAAACCGTATCCCCCGCGTCGGATATGATCAGCGAAAGGTCAGGGGTGAACGGCGGGGGAAGGAAGCAGAGGCACAAAGTGGAGAGAGCGCGCAAGTGTGGGCCGGTCGAAACGCCCACCGCCTGCCTTAGTCACACTCTCCAACAAATCGACAACAGCCTCTCTCGGCTCTCCGAAGGCCTGTGCTCCTCTCTGACTTTGGAGAAGCCGGTGTCCGGCTCCGACGCTTCCAATTCCGTCATCCAGCCCCCGTCCCAGTTCCCCCCGTTCGCGGGCGCGGACAACATGCTGTCGGCCGAGCCCAGCTTCGCCAACTGCTGCGACGACATTCTGGACTTTCAGTGTCTCAACTTCGAGGGGTACTACCAGCCGCAGAACATGCTCCCGTCGTCTCCGTCGGACCTGTGTTCGCTGGACCCGCCCACCGATCCTTTCAGCAGCCCCCTCTCTCACAGCCCGTCTGACACGTGGACCACTGAGACGCCGTACCTCGGCCCCCCGAGTCCGGGAAACGACTTCACCAGTGAGGATCTGCAGTTCTTTCCTGGTCTCATTTCTTCCAGGAGCGACCCTGTCCCTCCGGAGTGTGAAGCGAGGGACACCTCCAAAGACAGAAACCCGCCCAACCCCAGCTTCACTTTTTCAGCTCTCGGCCAAGCCGACGTCACCGCTAAGGATCGAAGTATAGGTAGAGCTCCGGGACTGAGGCTGCCCAGAGAAGACCTCAAAACTCAGTCTCTGTCTTTAGCCGGCAAGCCTCGCTTCTTCGGCGCGACGCCGTCTTCTGTCACGTCTCAAAATCCCGTCGCTTTAACCCAGCCCTCCGTCAGCGCCAAGCCGAGCACCGGTCAGTCGAAAGCGCAGTTTAACCTTAAAACCCAGGGCCCCTTCCATCGCATGACCATTCCCACTAGATCTCAGTCCTTTTCCAGCAGTAGTCAGCCGAGCTCAGTTAGAGGAGTGTCTCAGAGTTGCTTGACAAAGTCCGTCCCGTCATCTCAAATGTCTAACAGACTGCTCTCTCCCCAGCTCTTCGCTGTGAAAAATCCCAATCCTGCAGACAATCCATTCAACTACCATGAGAAAACCTCGACAGTAATTCACAGGGTGCTCAAGTTTCAGGGGGGCAACCAGAGTCAGAACTTGTACAGCGCGCCCTGTAAAGACGCCGCGGCTGCTGGCAGCCCGACCATCACGTCCAGAACATTCGCTGCAAAATCAGGTGCTACTGAGAAGACCCAGCAGAGTCAGCAACTTGGTGTTGGTATAGACATGTCAGTGCCTGGGTTTGGAAAAGATGTCAATCATTTTGACTTGTCCGTCAACCCCAGCAGGTCCAGCCCTCATTTTAACAAGCCCAGCCCCGCTTTCCCTCAGTCTTTCCTCAAAAGCAAGATATTGTCCGATAAACACGAAAGCGGAGAAACCAACGCGGCGTACAGAAACTTCTCTGCGCTGCCAAGACCCTTCTTCTTTCCCAGCAAGGGGAAAGAAAGTTACTCATCGCCGCAGGAGAAGAGTCTGAAAACGCCGTCGACCTCAGACAAACACCAGCCATGTTGCGCGCAGCAAGACCCTTTCGATTTCAGCTCGTCTCTCTCGCCCATGTCTCAGCACAGCAGCCCCCACGTGGTCCACAGCACGCCCCCCGGTACGCCAGCACCAGCAAAGAGCCAGTCCTCTGCCTCTTTCCCCTACGGTTGTCAAGGCCCTCCTTACGTACTGAACTTCAACGGCGATCACTCGCTGACCCTGGGTCTCAGGGACGGGGCTGACGGCTACCCGGGGCTGGGCTCGGCGAACTACACCTACCACTGCCTGATGGAACCGTCGGGCACGCAGGGGCGGCTGGTCCTCGAGCCCTGCGGGCCGCAGCTTTCCAACCCGGCGTCTTTTTCCCTGGGTGGATTCTCAGGGCTCAGAGGTCCGGAGGAGCACTGCAGGAAGGACGCGCAGCAGCAGTGCCAGCCCGGGGAGCACCAGGGCGCACCGCACTACGGACCCGCCCCCACGTCTCACTCCATGGGTGCCACGAAACCCAAGAGGGTAAGGCTGGTGGTGACGGACGGCACAGTAGACCTGGATCTCCAGTACTCGGACTGAATCGTACCCGTCGGAGTCACCGCGTACGTGTGGATGTTGTTGTTTTGTTTTTTTTAGCCGGAGGGGATTACACGGTATCTGCCACAAAATGTTTTTGTAAACATGGTAATTCACAGTCTACCAGTTATTAAAGCCCACTGACTGACATTTTTCTAAATCAACTATTTTGATGAAAAGTTTTATGAATGACTTGTACAGGGTGTGTTTTAGCTACCGTGTGAGTTTTGAAAGATTTCAATAGCCACTACAAATACCAAATTGAAGTTAAAACCAAGCATCACATACGTGTGTGTGTCACGGACCCTGTAAACACTGAAAGCCCTCTTAAGTGTACTGTAACATAGCTGTGTGCGTGCGGCCGCAGAGACAGGAGCACCCTCATCTGTTTGCTGGTACTCTTACGGGTGGGGTTTTAAAAAGGCAGCTTTGTGCCTCGGTCTCTGATATGTTCTTGTGACCATTTAAAAATGGTCTGCGCTTTCTTTCTTTTTTTTTTTTTCTACTCACAGAAAGGTCTATTCTCAGTCTTCTCACTTTCTCACAGTGTGTGTTGTGCTTGCATTAGGCGGGCCGGCCTCCAGGGATCAGAGCGTGTTCGTACCTGATTTGAGGTCAGGTTGTTAGACAATAGTCAGTTACACGAAGGGCTGGAGATATGAATGGCGTGCAGCGAAATGATTTCCAGACCCGAGTCGCAACATTTCCGTGAGTTTACAGCCGCTCTGTCCGGCGCTCGTGTGGACGAGTGAATAGGAGAAACTGCAATCTGTTGTTTTTGTTGTTTTTTTTCTTCTTGTTTGGGGTTTTTCAGGCCAGTTTTGCTCAACGGATTGAGGGATAGTACGACACAAGATCCTTGTTGGAAGTTTAAGAGGAACATTGAAATATTCCCATGTTGCATCACAAAAAGTGACAATCTCCTCACAGAATAACTCCCTTCTGTCCTTTGTTTGGTCCGTCCGATGTCGAATCTCTCGGTGTTTATATTGTAACCAGTTATTCGCTGTGAGTCGTGGAAGTCACGTGAGCAGTTCCTCCTCCTGTTACGATGTTCTGTGCGTGACCGCGCGGGCTTGCATCACTACCATGAAAATGTACTGTCTCGATGCGGAAAGGCCAATTATTTATTAATGAAATCCTCATTCTTGAAATGGTGCTTTAATGTAATTTATATGTCACATTGATTGTTCAAACAATTACATGTTTTTTTATTGTTATTATTTAATGGGATGAAATACTGAACTGCATATTTACAACAAGTGTTTAAATGCAAAGAATTTGACATGTTACCCAGTTTTTTCAGTTATGTAAAACTTTGTCTTTTTTCCTAATTGGCAGTTAGTCTTACTGAAACTCTGCTGTAGAAATGTACAGATGTTGCCTATACCATTAAAGACACCTAATTCTTTTTTGTATGTTCTCTCTTTGGCTCATTTTATTAAAAGAAAATACCTTTTTCTAGTACGAGTTTCTAATACGCAAGGGGCAAATAAAGAGAACATTTGAGGGTTGGTTTTTTTTGCCTTAAACAATTATCTATCACAAATACTTCAATTGATTCATCAATTCTAATTTGATTTGATTCCTGCATAAACTGCCTCCTGCAGTCCCACCTGACATCAGTTTACATAACTAATAAAAAGCATTAAGTACAGTTCCTCCAGTCCAGTATAGATTATAACAAATAACAGTATATAAAGGCAGTAAAATCCATACCGACTTCATCAGCTGCAACATTAAAGTAATGCTTACACAGACATGCAGCCATAGTTATGATCCAGTATTATATTAGACCGCTGTGCACGAGTACTTCAACTTGACTGTGTTTTGAATGCATTGCTTTCACTCGTAGCAGCGTTTCTGCACAGTGGTAATTCTACTAACGCTTCAGGAAGAGATCTGAGCGCGTGTGCTGCCGCTGTTAAATAGGCGTGGAGGTGAAACGTTCATATCTGAGCCGTTTTTGTGTGTGACACGTCCACTTCCACTCCTCTGTCAGCGGAGTCATTTGCTGTGACACAGTCATCTGTTTCCTTTCAAACGTTCATCCCCCGGTTCAGCTTCTCAGCCCTCACCTCCTTCCTCGCTACCTGCTGCTTTCATCCCACCCAGCCAGCGTTTTGCCCCTTTTCCTCCTCGACACCCCCCCCAGCATATGACCCACTTCTGCTTTTCTTTGTAGCTCTCAGTAGCAGCCCAGCAGTTAATTCAGATGCCAAGTATAACGGTTTTCTCATAATGAGGACGGAAGGGGAAAGAGAGATTATCCGTTACGGCAGCAAGGAAATGGGTTTCTTGGAGATGGTACGGTTAAAGGGGAAGGAGGAAAAAAAGCAGGAAATAAGGGGTGTGTGTGTATGTGTGTGTGACAACTATTAATATTCAAACAAAGGTACACAAAAGGTTTGATTTATGCAGCCATTAACAGTGATTCCAGTTTGTTTGCAGTAAGCTATCAAAACATGCCTCTCAGTTTTATCTCATATTAAACAGCGGTGGAACAAATACTCATTACTTAAGTAAAAGTATCAGTATGTGCATGAAAAAAGATACAGCAGAAGTATTCATTCTACATCTGAATCTCCTGAGAGACATTATTAGATCGTCAGTTTGATCTAATCATTTCTCTGTTGGATCTACAGAGCCGGCTTACGGTTTCTACTCCAGCTTCATGTGTGCAGTTTAACAGTTGACTGTGGTGGCTCCTAACCTGGTGTTTGAGCTCCTCCAAATGGTCACAAGATAAAGCTGAGGGGTCATCAGATGATTAATGGGAGAGGCTCTTTGCTATTTCTGTGAAATGCTGCAGGGTTTAAACTCCCCGTGCCTCCAGCTGAAACCATCGGAGAGGTTTACAGCGGAGATCTCATCACCAAACAGTTGGAAACCGTTAATCGGTTAATCTTTAACAATGTGTTGAATTTAATCATCTTCTGGGTTTTTTTGTTTTACGTTTTGGTTCAGCTTTACCAATTTCAGGTAATTGGAGTAAAAAGTACAGTACTTGGTGGAGTAGACTAATAAGGTGCCGTAAAAAGGGAAACGATCAAGTGCACATCTTGAGTAAATGTGCACAAAGAATTTAATATCTCCTCCGCACAGTACAGTGTTATACAACATACAGCAGGATTCCATTTTATAACAGGTTTCCACATTTCAATTATTGATTGAGACGTCACCCGCTCTTCGTCTGAACTCTTGTGCACATCATAATTCCATTAAAGCCCGACTACACGCACGCATGGAGCCACATGACTCCGTGTTTCCCCATGTTCAGGGCCCCGGGGATTGTGATCTGTCGTGGGTTGTGAGCGTTGCACGGCAACAGTGTAGTAGCCTCGTGAAATGGCTGACTGTGCTGGGCTCGCCTGTTGAATCCTGTACTGAGCGTTGGAGTGCTGCTCAGACCACCGTCTCCGTGAGCGCCGGAGCGGCGAGGAGACAAACTGTCTGTAGCCCTGAGAAACAAGGCAGAGAGAGAGAGAGTGAGAGCTTTCTGAAGGTGTACTGGAATTGCATATTATTTCCCAGGTGACAGGTGGCAGAGGCTCCAAATGACTGGCTACTGGCCGAGATGTCAGTGCATTAGTGTAAATTATGACTGTAACAAAACCCTGTGTCTGACAGAGGGGGCTGAATAAATATGTCAGCCGCACAAGCAGGAATGTAGCTCTTATCATTATTATTGCAATCTTTCTTTATTAAGTCTGACTGTCTGCTATTAAGGCGACTACCCCCCACCCCCCACCCCCTTCTCCCTGCACAAGCTGCAGTGGCTGCATCTGTAGTCTTGATGGAGCACAGCAATCCTTTTTAGCTTGCTTACTCTCATCCGATTAATACCGCCGGCTTGGCTTGAGCCCGCTGAACAAACAACAACAACAAAACTCAATGCAAACTGTGCAGCACTTTTAATACGGGGCGGGAAAGTTCAGCGGACGCACGACGGGGTTCATCTCGGCGACACCCGTTTCCAAATGCACAGGCTGGAGCTGAAGGGATGGGATGGGGTGTGGGTGAGGGTGAATACAGCGCAGGATGGTGATTGTTCGCAGCTATTACTGCCACTCGCTGAGTGCAGAGATGAATGGAACTGCCTCGCCGGGCCTGAGACAGGATGCTGTGACGCGGCCTTTTTGCTTCAGTAATGAAACGTACAAACATGAGATTCGTAGAGGGCAGTATTTAGTCCATCTGCAGGATAGTGGATTCAGTTAAAAATAAAAACCAGCAGATTATATCTAGAAATGCAGTGATTCAATCAATCGATTAATCCGCAACTATTTTCTTAATCGATCAACAATTTCAGTCATTATTCAAGGAAAATGCATTTGATCGTTCCAGCATCTTGATGGTGATATTTCTGCTGTCTGACATCTTTGTGAATACCAAACAATTAATCAAGAAAACAGCTGTCAGATTAACCAAGTTGACATTTTTGGACTAAATGGCAACGTTTCAACCCGAAAGCATTTCCGTCCGGGAAAATGAAAAAAACAAAGCAACAAAAAACATGACAAATGGTGCAAAAACTGCAATAAATGCCACCACATTATGAGCTTTTGTAGACCCCCAACTTCATTGAAATATTGTTTGTGGAGACAAGAAAAGGCAGGAAAAATGTTACTGCTGTAACCTGTGGAAGACCTGTGAGATCAAATATGTCCAGGAGGACATGTGAGGAGGATGAAAATCATAACCAAAGAAATAGTAACCATCAAACCTCTCATTGGAAGCCTACCTCTGTGTTTGGATGGGCCATTTTTCATGATATGAAACAGTGTGATGCAGGAGAGCTTGTCTCCTTTGATTAATCTCTGTATTCTGAACCAGTGATGTTTTTGTCAATAGTTGTCATGCAGCCTGGAACTCGTCAGCAGCAGTCTGTGACCAGGCAGTTTTCCAGTGGGGGAATGCCTCCAGCAGAGGTTCTGTATTGTGTGTGTGTGTGTGTGTGTGTGGTAGTTGTGGGGCTCTGGGATCTCACCTGAACATCCACAGGAGCTTCTGACTAACAGAGTCTCAAGGAAGCAGCAGCAGTAGCAGCATCATGGGGTTTTATATCGATCACCCTTAGCAACAAGACAGAGATCTGACTGCTGGAAAAACATCTGTTTTTCTCTGTGTCACTGTTACCATCATGGACCCCCCTCCCACCCACCCTCCACCAATCCTCCTCATTCCCAACTATTAAAGGGGCGTTAGCTCTTCAAAGCTTGAGAGGCGAGTTTGACATGCTTCACTCACCACTGATTGGCATAATGGAGTTGATTTCTGCTCTGTATTCAAACCAGCTCGTTGGTAGGAAGCTCCCTTTCCACCCACAGCCCTCTCCTCCCTCACCCACCTCTGTGTATGGTAATAAGCATTGCAGCAGTGCCTTCCTTCATCCTCTTATACACATCTCGTTCATTCCTAATTCATATGTCTGTGTACGTATGATTGTGTGTGTGTGTGTGTGTGTGTGTGCATGAATCCACATGTTGGCTGCGCTGCTGCAAACTGCTTGCGCTAGTGTATCTCAGATATGGATATAATGGTTATAATGTTATAATGGGATTATGGAGGGAAATGCATAAAAAATGTGAATTTTTGCTGTAATTGATGTTTGTGGGGTTTTTTTTGTTGATAATGCGTAGTAATTATTGACTCATCGTTTCCTGTATTTGTGTTTGAGCGTGTTGTCTCTGCACTGTTGGGTGGATCCCACTGTGTTCTGTGGTTCTTAAAAAAAAAACCCAAAGAAAAATAACAAATAGAATCTTTTCACAGCTAAGAGTCCAACTCTGAAACATCAAAGACGCACGGAGAGAGAGACAGATCGAGGGAGAGGGAGGGGTATGCCCTGTATCTGGGTAATGATGGAGGAGAGAGAGATGGAGGGAGGAAGAGGGTGGTGGGGGTGCGAAAGAGAGAGAGAGAAAGAGGGAGGCATGGGAGGGAGGGGTGGAGGGTGAGCGAGAGAAACCAGCCAACCAGTGCAAGAACAGAGAGAGAGAGAAAGAGAGAGAGGGGCACTCTGCACATGCTGAAGGGAGGGAGGAGGGGAGGATAGCGAGCGAGGGATGGGGAGATTGCCGGACCGAGCCGATAGAAGTGTTACTACAGAGCTGCTGCTGCTGCTGCTGCTGCTGCTGCTGCTGGAGGACAGGCTGGGAGCCGAGGATAATGCTCCATCCCTCAGAGTACAGCGGCACACCGGACACCTTGTAATTTCCCGTGGCAGCGGCGGCGGCTGTGGTGGAGGAGGAGGAGGGTCTTCATTGTTGCAGAAGCGATTGTCTTTTTTTTTTTTCTTTTTTTGCCTTTTACCACCAATCTTCATCATCATCTTCCCGCTCGCCCCTCCTCACTCCTTATTCCTCTGCAACTGGCAGTCGCTGGGCTCCCCCTCCTCTCTTTTCTACTTCTGTCCCCCCCCCTTTTTTTTTCCAGTGGAGGGATTTTCTGTATTTCATCAGGGATTGTAGAAGACAGTAAGAATGTTTCCTGTCTTTTTCTGTCTCTTCTCAAGGAGACATGCATGGTGGATGGAGGGGGTAGGGGGGAAGGGGGTGCATGGCAAACCAGAGGAGAGTACAATTTTATGTTTGTGGAGGGATAATGGTTGCGTGTTTGTGTGTGTATGCAGCGGGGGCAGGGGTGTGTGTGTGTGTGTGTGGGGGGGGGGGTGCATGTTCAAGTTTACTGCATTGATATGAAACATGAATTCCTCTGTTATGTGTCTGTCTGTGCATGCACTTTCCTGGTTTTAAATGAAGATATGCAGCAGTTGCAGAAAATAAAAAAAAAAAAAAAGAAACGAAATGAGACAAGCAAAAAAGAGAACCTGCAGAAGCGTTTGGTGTTCGGTAGCGGATTACTCCCTGATGCCAGCAGATGAATACACTATCCCACCTTGACAGAGAGGCAGGGGACGAGAGAAAGTGGGAGAAAAAAAAGAAGAGGAGGCAGACCGATCTGTGGATGTGAGGCAGGGAATCAGATGAGGTAGAGGTTCTTGGATTTTTTATCATTGTGCCAAACTGATAATCCCTCCCACATCCATTTGCATGCGTGCCAGGGATTGCTAATGATCTGGTGCACTGAGCAGCTTACTGCTCAGTGTTCACATCAAAAGGCAAACCAGTGCATGGAGTCCCCTAGTAAATTACACTTTGGCTGCCCTGACATATTGAGTGTAGCGTGCAAATGCGGAGCATGCATGGGCGAACGTGGACACAGATGCACCTCAGCAATGACAGTGTGCAGAGTGACTCACTCGGGAGGTGTAGTGGGTGTTTTGCCATGCATTTAACAGCGGATGAATATGATAGCGGATGTTCAGACTGCTGTTCACTCACCTGTGTGGCTACCTCTACAAGGAAGGGGTCACCCTGCCTGCAGGGAACAAGTGTTCGGTCTGCCCCTGTCATTATCTCTCTTCTCCTGAGTTTAGCCTGTTTGTCCACGGATGCCTTTGTCTCTATTGAACGCAGCCCACAGGAAGGCGATGGCAGGTCACTTCACAGGGCGCGCATAATTACACACAAGCTGCTTCTGCATCGAGGAGGAGGAGGAGGACTTCAGCATAATGTAGCAGAGCTGAAAGTTAAACTGCAAAGTAATTTGCTATGGAAGGCGTTCGAGGATGAGAGACGGAGCTCGTGTGCTCGGTTTTCTTTTTTTTTCAGCGACACGCGGTCACGGTGACTCGCACATGCGCTCGCTGTTCACGATCTGTGGGATGATGTGTCGCCTCAGGGACCGGGAGGTAGAGGATGTTCATGGGAGGATCATGAGAGGAGGCAGCTAACATTCTACAGCACAAGGGAAATTCACAGTGAAAACTTTGAAAGCCACCATCTGTGCATCAATGGCTCATTTGGAGAAGAATTCAGCCTATGTATAAAAGTGAAGTGCTTTTGTCCATGTGTAGCGATTATTCTGTCAAGTGTTGGCGAACAGATTCGTGACTCGGTCTTTGCTTTGAGTGGTGCTCCGAGTTCAAACACACTCATCACGCTCTGATGTCAAACAGCGACTATACGCGCTAACTCATCGCTGCCAGCTCTCTCCGTGGATCAGTTTCAGGGGCCCCTGAACACTCACTCATATGAAGCCATTAGTCTTAATCTGCCAGACACGTTAGCCTCCGCGTTTGATCAAAGCCGTGCAATCAGCGTCACATTTATGTCACCATTCTGCAGTTTCAAAGCAGATTTAAGGGTGATGGAAGCTGGAGGTGTGAAGGTCTCAACCCATCACTAACTGTAAATTTATGGATGGAGATCAATGCATAAGGTTTCTGAGGTTAATATCTTCTTCTTTAAAAAAAAAGAGAAAAATGAAACTTTGGTTTATTGTCCATCTTCTTAGACAGGTTGGCATCAGCACTTACTATTAGAAAAAACTATTAGAACACTACACACTGTAGAGAAAGAAGCTGCAGTTTTACTTATTGGTGCAGATGATTTCCTTATCTCTGGAACAGAACACATACATTTCTGGTTCCACGTGGACCAGCTCTCTATTCTGGCCAAGTAACTGCTGGCATGTTCTTCCTCATGGTTGGCTGAAGGCTAACCACCGTTGAAGTCCCTTTCCCACAGCGCTGGCATTATGCCCGATTTCTTTAAGCTCCTCTACACTATAACCATGTAATTGCATTTCACCACGTTGGCATGTTACCTGATGACCAAATCTTTTCTTCTGTCTGACCAGAAAACACTGTCTAATTGTATTTTAATGGCAGAAAGCAAGAACGAATTTAATAAATTTAATAAAATCTCTGCAAACCGACGATACTCCATGTCCACGTTATTATGTCTCAATATTTACCTCGGCAGCCTGTTGGTGGATGAAGCCGTTCCTTGGCATGAGCATCCAGCTGTTCATGTAGCTACTCCTTTGGTTTTTGCCAGATTTCTATAAAGTCAGAGGCAATGAGAACAATGACAAAACACAGAAATACCAAGTCAGTGTGAGGTCTGGCAGTTTGACCCACTTTAGCTGAGTCCAGATCTGTTTAGTTCGACTCCCACGGAGCTCAATGAATTTGACCTGTGGAAGTCGACTTGATCGGCTTCAGCAGGCTGCGGCAGCCGCCACCCAGAGTTGATTAACGGACTGTCATGTCGTTCGTGCCTCAGATGTTGTTTGGCACAAAGACAGTCAAGGTCCAGCAAACAGCCATTATTTGCTGCTCAGATGGATGAATTAACATTCAGCCCACGTTAGTGGGGGGAATACCATTCATTCCTTCTTGGTTGGAACGTGTTACGGTTTAGTTCCACTGCAGACACAGAGGACACAGCACACGGTTGACATTTCCACCGGTGCAGATCCCTCCTTGGGGACGAGGGGACTGAAAATCTGCTCTCACCACTCATTCTACTCAACCAAGCTTGACACAAAGAGGATTCATCAGCACGCTGGGGCAGCGCTAACCTGACTCTAACACAAATAACAGGCCTTGATGGAGATAAATGTTGATTAATTGGAATTAATTGGATTATTTCTGGCTTCCTGTTTATTCAGAGTCCTCTTCCAAGGGGCTGTGTGAAGGAGAGAGGGGATGTAGTCAGGGGTTTTTTGAAGCTGATTATCCCTCTGTTTAGTTGCTGCTGTGCTGACAGCTTGTCAAAGTCCCATTGCCAGAGCCTCATTTTCTCAGAAGGTTTTGCTTCAGTCTTATTTTCCATCACTCTCCCGGTTTATTTGCCCAAGTGCAAGGGAGTGGAGCTCAACTTTCTTTGCAATCAGGCTGTGAATATTCTCATTTGCCCAGGTCATGGTTATCTCAAGAAAATCTAAATTGAAAATCAACTGGACTTGGTTATAAGTCTTTGAAAATGTTTCACCTCTCATCCAAAAGGCTTCATCAGTTCATGCTGGTCTGACTAGGGTGAGCTAGTCTAGCTTAAATTTCCTTGAGATTTCTTTGCAAGATCTGCCGTGCTGCTCGGGGGGGGATGTAGTTCATATCTCCAGATTTAGCCATCTCGTTTACTCCTCTTACTCCTTTTTTTCCTATCTCACTCATTCCTTCTCACTCTCTCGCCGGCGGTACACGACTGATCTGGGACAGACAGGCCTCCCCTGCGCTCTGTCCTACTTCAGCCTTGTCCTCTCGCTTGTTCCTCCTTATTCCTTTTCCTGTCGTTTACATCTGTCCACCTGCCTCCCTATTAATCCTTCTGCCGTCTGTGTCTGTTTCATCATACCAGACTGATGGTTCTGTCTGCTGTTAATAGGCTGTCAGGGTGTTTGGGAGACAGGGGCGCCATCATTACTAGCAGTGCATTTTTCTCTACCTGGCGTGATGTAGAACTGATTGATGATTGTCTGCCAGGAAGCACCTCCTTTTTGATCTGAATGGGGGTGACGTTTAGGAGTAAGGAGTTTTTATGCCTCCATATTGGCATTGGGTTGTCTGTCCAACTGTCTCAGGAACACTTTGTGGGAATTTGCACTGCATTTGAACTGATTTTGGCTGTCCAGGGCCAGAGGTCAAGGTCACAGTGACCTCCCCTTCTCCCCTTCTGGTGAATGTATCTCAAGAATATACTATGACCCCATGAAAAATGTTTTTGGTGATGACTTAAGAATCCACATGCAGATTATGACTAAAACTTTCATCCAAATAAGATAAAATGATGCAGTGTTGAAATTATAAACCCAAAAGGTCAAAGGTCAGTGTCTGTACAACATCACAATGTTTTGCAAAAACAAATTTCAGGCCATTTTTCAGCTCTGATAAGTCAGAAACATTTGGTGAGACTGACCATATTAAATTGGCATTGATAGTGTATTTATCCTGGGGAAATTATTGAGAGAAATCTTGGATGCCCACCTCAAAGTTGTGGTGACTGTATATCGTCTGTGGTACGATGTTGTGACTATCTCTGCAGCAGATTTACTGCTCAATAGTCAAGCTGAATGTTGAAATAACTCAGAAACGCCTCAAATATTAACTGTCTGGGGACCATGAATGTCTGTGCAAGTGTGTCCGTTTATTGAGATGTTTGGATGGTAGACCGACCAGCTGACTGCACCTGCCCTACCATCCTTAAAACCATGTTGCTGGATTTACTGTGAACACTGATATCAGTATCAGTCCCTGACTAACTAAAACAAACGGAACACATTTCAACACTCGTGTCTTCAGATACACAGAAAGACGCACTGCTGTGATGTATTATAATATGTGGGATCGTTTGGAGCAGCAGAGCAAACTTTTTACTCACGGGGCATCTTCACAAATGACAGTGAATGTTCAGAGGTAGACGCAGCAGGTTGCTTACAAAAAGCTGGATGTGTTGCCTTGGTTATCTGCCTTAACGTGATTTGAAGCCTCCCTCCCTGATGCTCTGGTTGTATGTCACTGTGTTTATTTGCTCACTGTGGAAACAATGCCTAGTTTCCCAAGGGGGCACAAACATGCTGTATCTCATTTCTCTGTAATGCTATGTTGCTCCTCTCATGCTTTCTCCTGCTTCCTCTCCTCACAAACACATCTGTCCTGTTGCTAAGACTCCATGGTAATGAGAGGAGAGGATGGTTGAGGGGTTGGTTGGGGGTGGTGGGGGGTTTGGCGGGCTTTGGCCAGACGCCTCCATGCATCATGTATACACTCACAGTTTATTAGGGCTAATTGCGCCATTGAGACAGAGAGGGGGTGGGGTGGGGGTGCGGAGGAGAGTTGTCGAGTTCTCCCAACAGTCACCGCTGCATCATCAAAGTGGGGTTGCTATTTTTAGCAGCAGCAGCAGATGCATGGTGGCGGTGGAGCAGTGCCGGCCCGGGATGATGATCAGAGTGTAGGGTGGGGTATGATTTGTGTGTGTGTGTGTGTGTGCGTTTGTGCACAACTGAAGGCAGCAGCAGCATAAGCTTCGAGCTGCAGGATCTAACGCTGCATTTAGCTCCTCTGGGAAAGACAGCAGACATGAACTTCTTACTTGAAAGCGCTGTTCATATCAGCTTTCAGGTGGCGACATCACCAACAATACAGTTAAATATTAGATGCTGCTTTCACTGCTAAAGATGAGTGGTATCAAGTGCGCTTGACTTTATTCTGCCTTGGAATGTGTATTTTATGAGTGAATGACACTGCAATGATTGATTTGTCATATCAACATGAATTCCACTAATCGCTTGCTCACTGCTTCCATGTTGTTTGCTGGAAATCATCCCACAGTTTCTACCCACAAGGCTCAAGTGCAGCACTACAACCTGATAGAGGGTCATGAGCTGCGTCAAAAACGTAGATCGAACCACGGCGAGCCCTTCATGTTCCCTCTTCTTTTTATTTATCTGTGTGATTCAGTGCTGAAAACGTGACAGATCTGCGTCAGCTGTAAAAAAAAGGCACCGCGCCGTATGCTGGAGTCAGATCACTGACTGTTGAGCAGTTGATCTCGTTTGGCAGAGCACATGGCTGCGCGTCGCATAATGAACGTGAATTGTTGAATTTTTTTCCCTGATGTGTCAGTCACTGCTTGTCCATATGTCGAACTGCACGTCAGCGAGCTTGTCACTTCAGTCCCGGACCTTTGCCGACTGTCGCTGTCACCGTGTGTGACTCGGACTCTTTGTGCAAACTGCAGCCAGTGTCAGGTTTGCTCCCTGTGACTGACAGGGTTACAGCAGTGAGTGCAGTCTGCGTGGGTTTAGCTTTTGACACTATATTTTCCAATGCAGTAATTAGCTTTGACATTACCAACACAGTTTATTACATCTGCTCTCTCTCCCTCTGTCTCTGTAGCCTCTTGATACAACAGTATTATATCTGAATTTGTTGCTGCATCTAAGCAAGAAAGAATAGAGCTTAATTCAATTCCCCTCCTCTGAGCTGCGGCCCTCTGCGTCCATATAACTACCGTCTTTTTTTCAAACAGTAACTGATCTGTAATCAAAATGCCATGTGTCATTTTTGGTTTCATGCCGATTCTCCCTGCCTGCCTGCCTGCCTGCCTCCTCCACCACCAATGATCTTGTCATGGACAGAAGTGTGTGTTGGTGCGTGTGTGCATGCACCTGATCGGCTTGTTTGTGTGTGTCAGTTTGCAGCAGCAGTCCAGGCGGCAGTGGGTGTTTTTAAAGTTTATGGGAGATGATGAATCGGGAATGATCGGGCCAGAAGAAGGTTTGGGCGTCTTGCTGCATTAATAATGGAAGCAGCACAGCTGGCAGTATTTATAGTAATGGTGGACGGGGGCCATGGCAGCGTGAATGGGAGGTGATGTATGAGATACAGTACACCCTGCCAGCTCGCCTGGACGTCAGACAGACTTACAGTGGGCATTCATTGGCATGTAATGCAACACAAGTCCTCCCCTGGTCTCTGCAAAGTCGTGCACGTTATATGATGATGAAAGTGAAAGTGAAAGTTGTCAACATTGTCAGGTTGAGAATGAGAGGGCGGGAGGAACACATGCATAAATGCAGAGTGGCCCACGGGATTTGTTTGATGAGAAGCTGCATTGATTGGCCTACATAGCTTAGATTAAACAGCTAACGTGATTGCCCTGCCAACCCGCTCTGTAGTTGGAGTTTAAAGTCTGACCGAGTCAGTGGCTCACAGTTGTCCGGCTCTTTTGTTGCTTATCTGTCATGTTCAAGTCAGATAACGAGGAACACAGATGATATTTGCACCTGAAAGGGTGGATGGGTGGATGGGTGGGGGTTTTCCCAGTGGATCGTTGAAGTGAAGGACGAGGAGGTGACCAAGACAGCTAGGAGACACAAAGGACAGTCATCTCATGCAACAACAACAGCAGTAATGTCCCCTGACACATTAGTGACATGATCTGCTGAAGGATTGGCTGGTTTGTGTCACAGCCCCTCTCTGAGATTTAGTCAATACGATGTTTTGGACTCTGTTTTGTAGTTCTTTTTCTTTGTGTATTCCCTTGTCTAGTTACTCCCTGTCTTTATGTGTTTTCCCTCCTTTGATTGTATGCCCAACCCTAATGTGTTTCACCTGTACTCTATTATCCCTGCCTAACTTGTGTATTCAAGTTTTGGTCCATCCCATTGTATTTGTCGGTCCCGCTCCATTGCTTCTGCTCCATTTGGGTTCTGTGGTCCCGCATGTTTCTGCTTTCCTGGTTATTTTGTAAGTACTGTGTTTTGCTTGTGCTCCTTTAGTTGTTAGTTTTGGTTGTGTGTTTCATGGACATGGTTTGACCTCCTGGCTGTTTTTTGTGTTACCTTCCAATAATAAAAAGAAATGGCTGAACCCCTGTGATGATTTGAATGTGATGGAGGAGAGGTGATAGAAGCCCTACACTACACTCAGGAGCTTGTGTAAAAGTACTATCATACTTAGAGAATTAAAAACTCAAATATTTATTATGCAGAAAATGGCCCCCTTGATTAATAGAGAGCAACTATATAACTCCTATATGCTGATTTAGTGGCAGTCAGTTTAATCTGCAAAGTATAACATCTGAGTGAAGAATATATCAGAGCACTAAGAATACTTTATCTGACTGTTTTTTATTTGAAATCAGTTCATTTTCATTTTGAGGCATAAAAGCAGGCAAGTTGCTGAACTGGAATCATGAAAAATGAAATAGGACTTTAAGGATTCAATAATAGAAAAAAAGATGATTTGATGAGAAGAGATTTTGTGCATCATATTTAAGAAGCGGGTCATTTTTACAAAAAAGGAACTACGGCTGCCAAATAAATTTTGCAGAGTAAAAGGTAAAATATTTGTCTCAGGAATGTACTGAAGTACAATGTTGCATAAAATAAAAATACACTTACCTCCAAGTTTTACTTCAGTGCAGAACATGAGTAAAAAAATTACATTCTACTATTCTCACTTTATCTACAAAGATTTGGTTGCCATGTTAATGTTCATTATGAGAAAAGAGTAGAACTGTGCAACAGTTCTGAAGGGTCAGTCAATATAATAACTGTTATTATGAGCCAGTGCTGATTAACTTGTATTTGGTTAGCCTATATGGGAGAATCCCATAGTGATGACCTGCTAAGTATGGAGTGGGTGAGAGATGTGTTCGGTAATGTGTCTATTTGGGCTCTATCTGTCTGAGGAAATAGATTTTTCCATTCAAACTTGAAACATGAAACCACAGACTCTCCTGTTAGAAGTGCTGATTCAGCCCCTGCTGCACCGCAGGGAGCTGAAAAACTCTCTTCACTTAGTCAAACAAGGCTTTTCTCAAACCTCGACAGCTTCGTCCGACCTCTCCAGCCCTGCCTCATTTCCAGTGTGTGTGAGTGTGTATCAGCAGCTCTGTGCCTCGTCTCCTCGCTGAAGGTGTTTGATTCCAACCACCTCAGATAAACTTTTTAGTCTTTGTCAGTGCTGCACCACGCTCATCGCTACCCGGCTCTGGTCAACTCCCGACGGGTCGGGATCAAAACTACCTTCACTTTGCGTTTGCGCTTGCTGCTGCCTGGCACTTTCTGATAGGGCCTCAAAGGATATTGATCTGAAGAGAGAAGCAAAAAAATCCAAAACAGAAATCCATCAGCTCTTGTGAATGTGACAGTTAGACATGTGAAGTTCTGTTGGTCTGTAGACCCCCCTTGTTTTCCAAAAAAAAAAAAAAAAAGAAAAGAATGGGGGAAGACCTGGAGGTTGCCACATGGTCAGGCTCCCATTTGGCGCCTGCAGCCGTGGAGCAGCATCCACCTTTTAATATTTCACGGCCCCTCGTATGTTCAGGCTGTCTCCTCCCCTGCGGCTGCTCCCACTGTGGCTCATTTATTCATGAGCTGCCCATGTGCTGCCAACTGACAGCCCCCGCCTGGCCCTTGCTGCGACCCTGGATAGCAGCGAGTGGGTCCTGCCACCACTTCAGCTCTCCTGCCAGACAAGAGAGATGAGTCTGTGTGATTTAGGATATTACTCAGCTCTCTGGAAACAGACAGCACGTAGGGTATAGCTGCTAGCGGAGAGAGCAAGTACCGATCCTCTGCGGTCCCACGGAGATTTAGCACCGATGACGAATAAAGCTAATTAATTAGCAGGCTATTTGAATGTGATATCAGCTCTCTGGCTCCCCAGCTGATTGACTGTCTTCGGTGGGGAATAGAGGAACTTTAACAAACACTGTGAAAGTTCGTGGCTCACGTGTTATGATTTCTCGTCAGAATTCGCGCAAGGATACAGCTTTTCGATGTCCGCTTCCTGTGTGGCCGTGACATTCATCAGCTGTCAAGATTTGACAGGTCCCTGTAAACAACCAAGCCTCTGTTGGATCAATACGTTAGCAAACGAGCAAACATGTGGCTCAGGGGGCATCAGCAACCTCTTCGTAATTATTTGTGTAGAAATTAATATTTCAGGTGACCTATGGAGGACAGAGCAGATGCTGCAAGGTAGACGGAAGGAGAAATCTTTATAAATTAGGCTGCTTATTATGCTTCTTTTGTGTTTTGTTTTCTGATTTGGCTGGCTCTGCTTCCAGCTACCATTTATTAAACTGAGCTTAATAGTGTGGAAAATATGTTAAAAGTTGGTGTTGAGGTTGCTTGGGGTAAACAGCATTTCAAACCAAGAGGGAAATAGGCTACGAGGTCACTCTTACCCCTCAGGAAGAGCTCACACGCTCATCTCCTTTATGTAGTATCATACACCCACACACATCTTCACCATGAACCACTGTTGTCTATATATAGGCAGCTCTCCGGGGTTTGTTTTATTGCCCCCCCCCAACACGTCTCTAAATCCTCTTCCTGTACTACTGTGCTGTTTCTCTTGATGCTCAAAAATCACAGAGGTAGAATTGGATAGATGTCTTTGTGCTTATTGTCAGCACCAAAGGTTTTTCTTGATTTCTTGTAAGCATGAATGGCTTGACTTCTGTTTCGAGTGTTTCGGCCTCGGTTTTCATTGCACGATGGGATAAAGAGACTGTGTGTTTTTTCCGAGCCGTTTGTTCGACAGTAGAAAGACCGGTTGTTTCATGATACATTGTGGTTTTATTGCTTTGGCTCTATGGATGGGAAAGTTGTTCTGTCCACTGTTTTGATTCCTACCGAAACATCTCAATAACTTTTTAGCTCCCCATGAAACGTTATGCTATACATTCCTGGAATCTTGATGTTCACACTTGTGGTTTTGAAGAGATGTTGAATGGATTGTATTGAAATGTGGTTCATCCATATCTCCCTCATGAATGGTAATAACTTATAACTCAATCACCTGATTTTTCAGCAAGGGCCATTATCAGGTCAGAAATCCAATATATCTAATACTTTAGTTTATGAACAAAACTAATGACATTCCCATCAGCCATGGCCGCTTTATGGTATTTTACAACCTACTTTATTAAAGATTCTGTTTGGCCACATAGGAAATCAAGAAGAGTTCATTAGTGGTTCGGCCACACTGGAAGAAGTGAGGTTGTTCAAAAACTGGCTCCGGGAAGATGTGCACGGTGTTGCGCTCACATGAAACGCGAGTGATAAAAGATAAAAGCGACGGAGAGAGTCGCACCTCCGCACAGCTGGCCAATCACGGCGTGAGGTTGGTGTGAATGTCAAATGCTTGGGAAAGCTTCAGAAACAGTCGGTCACAGGTGTGTATGTGTGGGGGGTTTCAAAGTTATCGGACCACCTGATAAACAGCTCTGATGGAGTACACTGCTCTCTTTGGTCTTTCTGTTGGCACGCTCAGTGTAGAAGGGAGATTCTGGGACACCAAATGTTCCGGAGGTGTCCCAGGCCTAATTCTGAAAAAAAAAAATCCATGCTAAGGAACACTAGTGATGCTGTTTTACACTCCGCCCCTTTTTCCGCTCGAACCCGAACCAGTTTCCTCCACCGGCGCTCACCCTAGTTTTAACAGCACGAGGGACGGTTACATCAGATGGTGTGTAGAACACGTGGCTTCATTCTTCATTTGCTCGAGCTCCCCCGGGTCATCGCTGGGTAGATTGGCATTTTCTGTGACGCGCGGCTCCCACGTAGATGTGCTGGTGCCGGAGGATGATGTGTGTGCTCAATTGACCAGAGGGTCAAAGTTTACGCCCATTATTAGCCTTTATCCATCTGTGGCCACAGCTTGACAGCGGATTGCGGCAATGTGCGTCTTAAGTCCTTGCTGCTGCACACACGCAAACAGGAGATTTGTGCCCATTTGTGCACATCAGAGTGCCATTTTGTGTGGAGATGTCATACAAGGAGGGAGGGAAATTGGCCGTTCCAGTTTAGTGGCAGGAAAGTGGGGCGATCTGTTCTTTGGAAGTTTCCCAGTGAAATTTCCTGGGGACCAAGACACTGAAAATATCTATCTATATACACGCTATGTCCTACATAAAAGAGAGGGTGAACCAGAGAGAGGGAGAGAGAGAGAGGGAGGGAGGGAGGGAGAGCGAGCACATGAAGATGCATGCGTGTTTAGGAGAGATAAAAAGAGGGAGGGAGGAAGGTTAAATGTCAGTGTGCTGGTGGGATATCAGTCTTTTGATGGCATCACACAAACCGCTGATAGATTGAAGCGCAGGAGAAGCAGGTCAAGACTCCAGCAAGTCACCCAGCAAAGTTACCTCATTTCCCCCCCTCTCACTTTTGTCACATAAAAACACCACCCTCGAGTCGGAGCAGAAACGCTGCCTCATAACCCCGTGCGCCTCCGCTCAATCATTTTCTGACACCAGTAGCGAGTTCAAGTGCGCCGTCGAGTTCAAGTGCGTGACTGTTTCTGCGAGGCAGGATTTATTCAGACTACGTTAACACCTGGCAGCTGCGCCTTGAGTCAACAGACAGAGATCAAATCCACCTCTCCCTTGCCAGCGCGCAGATTTGCGAAACCTGCCGCTCGCTCCCGTGAGCTTTGCGTCCTTCAAAACAGATGTTAAATGGCTCATCTCGCTTGCTCCCCATATGTGAATATCTTAACATATCCTCTTTGGCAACTGTGTCCCTACCTGAACCTCAAGCCACCTGTTACATTTGCTCATTTTGAGCTCGAGTGGGGAAATGTACAGCTGGAGTTCCACTACAAATGGTTACGACACAGCCATGGTTGATGCATGCTGAAAGGACATCTGCCTGGTATTTTCCGGAATAGATTCATCCCATCACGCATTTTACAAAAGCTGCCAGTAAATAATGCTTAAGATTATTTTTTTTTTATCTGGAAACCTCACAGTGGTAACTGACAAGACATCAGGAAGTCACTGCTCCTGCACAAGAAATAGCTCCCTGTAAAACCGGGTTTTTACAGATTAAAAACGTGTGATATAACCTGTTAAAGTATGAGTTTCAGACGTGTTGCTTGGCAGATTTCTTTTTTCATTTGTGAAGTGTCAGTGTTACCCTGCTGGAAGAATGCCTCCATAGATTGCCTTTAGTGTCTTTTTTGTATTTACATACATGTGACTGTCTCTGTTTGAGGAGCAAATTGCTGTTAAGTTGTAAGGCATACTGGGAGGTGTTGCATACATTCTTCTGATTGGTATTCATATAATGTATATATGTACAGTATCGTGCCGGTTGTCTGAATGAATTTTGCCTGATCAAAGTGTGAGGGCCAAAAAAGTGGTGGTTTGGTTCCCCCTTATATCCTGTACGCTGAGATCACATATACATACACTGCCTTATAGAACAAAGTGCAGTTTAGCCATTTTTATACTTTTTATACTCTGAAGTAATTATGCAATTTAACTGAGGCAGACACAGCAGACTGGGGGGGCTGCACAAAAGTGCAATGCATAATGTGCAGAGTATCATCACATCCTCCCCTCAACATTATCTGTAAAAGGTCTTGAGCGCTCAGTCCTTCTTGTGCCTGCTACTCTTTTAATTAGAGAATTAATTTGTTCGCCGTTGATACAGCGGTGTTCCCGCTTCCCACCCAGAGCTAACACCTCTGATTGCTCCGTGAGGTGAGGGTCAGCAGGGCTAATACAGTTTTAAGTTGCCGAGATGAGGCTGAAAGAGTTAATGGTGTGACCTGAAAGTGAAACAGCTCTCTCGGGGTTGGAGAAAGGCGAGAAGATGGAAGATTTATGTGACAGCCACATGTGAAGCGGAGGAGATGATTATCACTTGTTGGCATTAGGCAATATCTAATCGTTCCATCGCCCTCTTCATCCTCACTCAGGCACACATAGGCCTGCGTACACACAGAGAATTCATTATGAGGGTCTTTTTATGTGTGAGTCATGACTTTTCTCTCGGGGACTGATAATCACTTTTCTCTGTCTCATAATTTTCTCTGTGTCCTGACCTGTTCCAGCTTTAATTGACAGTGAGTGATTCTCTTAAAAGTTTGCATTCAGCCCTCTCAACTTCAACCCCACTTTTCTCTGGATCAGCTGATATCTGGCTTTATCTTAACCTTTAAAAAGAAACATGAATAAATGACTAAGAATGTGTGACCAACCAGATCTGTCACGCTATCCACTCTCAGGTTATTATTTCTGAACGCCGATGATCACTGTGCTGTGTGGGTGAATTTTGCTCTACAGCTTCAAGGTGCCAGTCAGTAAAAAATGTGCAAAGAAATCTGCCTCTGCATTAAGGAGCTCCTTGCCATAAAATAAATGTCATTATGGCTTTCAATGGAGCATTTCTTTTCTTTCTGGCGTCCCGTGAGGCTACGAAATGAGCCTTTCCCACCATGACGCGAATGAAATTCTGCTAAAAATGCATGAAAATGTGTGAAAAGTTCAAATCCATATACAGAGAATGTCAGTATTAGCTGGTTTGTGGCATCTTCAACCAAAAAAGGAACGCTGACATTGTTGTCGTGGTTCAACCTCACCTTCATCCTCTCAGTCCCTCACGCCTCTTGATTTCACAGCGCCTGTCCTCGCTGGTCTCTCTCGCTGTTCTTTTGTTTCCCTTATTCTATCACAGTATCTCTGCGGTTTCATACCGCTCTTTTATTTTCTCACTCTCTTTCTCTATTTTCCATCCATGTGTGTCATTTTTTTGGTGTCAATTTTTTCTCTTACGCTGTTCTCTCTCCCCTTGGTTAAAACCCTTACGTTAGCAACATGACATCTAGAACTGCGCTATCAATTTAATTTTTTGCACAATTTCATGAGCCACGGAGGATGGATCCTGCTGACTTTGGTGATCCCCCGTGGCATGTCTCAGCACCTACTGGATGGACTACCATGAAATATGGTACAGAAATCTGTGGCCCTCAGAGGATGAGTGACTTTGGACACTCGTTCATGGTTCCCAGACAAGTATGTCCTCCGATTTTTCCTCGAATGCTGCGGTTATTATTTTGATGTTTTGCAGTGAAATGTCTCAGTTTGGTTGCCATGGAATTGGGTGAATTGTTCAGCACCAGCGGTTTGTCCAGCTCTTTGGTTCAGTAACTGAATTTCCACTTGCCACAGGTGCAATTTGTGATCACGGTGGATAGCTGAGGCACCTGCTGGATTTCCAGATTAGCTGCAGATTTTGTGGACGTGGGCGGACGACAAACTGTACGTCACACAGACCTTTGTGTGGACAGTGAAATGACCGTCAGATGTGCGAGTGGCCTACTTGCGTGGCTGTACACCCTCGGCCTTGTTTTGTTCCCTCAGTCAGTCTGCCATTGTCTTCCCGCTTCTTCTCAGGGTCTCTCTCTAATCACGCCTCTCCCACCTTCCCGCCTCCCCCCTTTGTCCTCTCCCCTCTCCTTCCTCTCGAGCTCCCACTATCTCTGATTACTCAGCACTATGCAAAAAGCATGTTTGTGTTCGGGTTGTTCACTTCAGGTTATTATCATATCTTCTGTGGGCACTGCTCTCTGGCTTGTCAGCTTTCTGACAACCTTGCTGTTCTCTCCTTCTCCTTTATTCCTCTCTGTGCCCTTGTCTCTTCTATTCATCAATCCCCTCCCTCAAAAAAATCACCCCCCTTCTCCCCCTGTCAGCGCTCTCTTTCTCTTTAGTCTCACAGACTTGCTCTAATTTCACTGGTTTTCTTTCATTCCTCCAGCGCTCCTCTAAATTGTCAGAAGCAGCTTCACGTAAGAGGCCTCATTAATTTTCATTTACATTTAAGGGAGGATTTTTTAACCTTTTTCCAGAGCTTTAAAAAATGCAACAGCTCCAACAACTTTATTAACAAGAGCTCATTTATGTTTGCATTTACTCAAGTGCCGTAATTATGTGTATTTTCACTTTCATTTATCCAACTTTAGACTTGATATACTGCACTCTTTGCTCCACTACATTTATCTGATGGCTGTAGTTAATGTGAAACACAGGATGAAATCATAAAATAAGACACTTGGGTTTGGATTTATCAACCCAGGAGTACATGAAGTAGTAAGACAGATATTTAAAATGGTACTTAGACATTTCTACAGCAATAATGATGAAATGCAAAGCTGTAATAATGATTAATTTACCATCTGTCCACTGGGTATCGTCAGTGGGTGATGCAGTCTAGCTGTGGAGTCTGTTAAACGTCAACACTTTCTTCATGACATTGAACAGAGAGGAATCCAGAAGAGCCACAAAACATGACATATGATGTGTGAAGAAAAAAAAAAGTCAAGTCATGTTACAAGTCCTTTAGCCTCACATTCAGGTTTCAAATTGTGTTTTTATTGGATAGAGTGAAGGATGGTGGCAAGAAATCCAATTTTCTGTAAAGCAGTTTCATTTATTTGAGCTATTGCCTCCAAAGGTGTAATAGTCTCTCCCTTACTGCCGTGTTTTTATTTTTTTAAATGCGATTTTAAGACTTAATATCAGCCTAAATGGCATGCTAAATTTGTTGCTCTCTGCCACACTTGGTGCCGTTGTGCACCCTCCCTCCATTTTTCTTTTTTCATTTCTTTGCGGCACGTCTTCATTTTTTTTTATTCCCCGTCTCTTTCCCTTGTCACTCTGGATAGCTGGTAGTTTTAGCTCTTGCTCAGCATCCCCCGAGGAAAACCTTGATATCATATGTGTGACACGTATTTTTTTCTCTCCTCGCAACACGGCTCCGATTCCCTCATGTCTCTCAGCTGCCTTAGTGCCTGCACACGCGCGCACACATATGCACACACCAGTCCATTTACAATTTAAAGTCGCCTCATTATTCTGCATTTGATATTCATTTGCAGTGAAATGAAAACAAACAGCAACTTGATACTGATTTATTTTTCCAGCTGAATACTTAGATCTTGAAGCTTAGCTTTGCACCATTTTTGCATTGTTTTCAGATCTGTGGGGCAAGACATGTCTGTCTAAAATGTAGTGAAGTGAAAAGAATAAAGTAGCAAGTAAAGTGTAACAAACCTGAAGAATTGGGTGCGGTCCTTGAACAAGTTCCTGTAAAATAAAGTGTTTCTCCAGCTGTCTCTCCATTGATTGGTCATTGTGATTTAATTTTTATTAATTCAAAAAGGTAGTCTCATTGTCATTGTTTGCCTTCACACAAGAATGAACACATGACAGCTTAAGCAGGGACAGGCAAACAAGCTACAACAGCTTTACACTACATCAAGCACTTACATGCAGGGAGCAGATGTACCTGAACCCAGATCTTGTGTTGTAGTTAAATGTTAAAACATCCTGTGACCTGATGTTGTTGTTGAAGTGTTGTGTTCATAAGAGGCCATAGAGCAGAGGTAATGTAGCAACAGAGCCTCATAGAATTGTTGCATTGCATGTGAATAACATGCAATGCAATTCCATTCTGCCAGTTATGGAGGACCATCCAACCTTTTCATATGAGATGCAATGGTGAGTGAGGAGTTTATTTTTGTCCTCTGTGATAAAGCACTGCAGTGCAGCGCACAGTGGAGGGAGAGGCTGCATGTGCACAACGTCACCATAATCAAGAGCAGACAATATGGACAGTGGAAGAAAAGAGAGGCATGTCAGATGTTCCTCGTGGCTCTTCCTCTGGTGAATATGAGCATCCTTCGAGCCATTTGTTTTCGGTACTGTGTGGACCTGTCCAGAGTGCAGTGGTGCTGAAAATCCTGAAACGGCACGCACAAAGCCCACCGGGAGCCACCAGGGGCAGATCTGTTATCTTGCTCGACTTGTACTTGAATACGGCGCTGCGTCGCTGAAGCTCTGAAGAGGCTTCTCTCAGCTCTCTTAGGGGTCGACAGCAACAGCAAAAGAGTGTGCAGTTTATCACATGAAGAGCTTTTGTCCATCGAGAGGGTCTATACTGCAGACGGTGCAGTGATAAATAATCTGCTGTGCTGGACTCATAGATGAGTTTACAGAAATTGCTGTTGGCTCTTTCACACAGCTCCAAGGCCTTAAAAAACTGCAGTAACAAAATAATTTCATAAAATATAATTCAAGTTTGTTGGGTTGAGTTTTTTTATTATTAACAATTAGGGTTAGTTTTGAGGAATTACTGTTATATTTAAATGGTTCGAGAATTATTTATTGAATAGCATTTCTGTTCAGCTTGATGGATTGATCCTAAATAATCAACAATAGGAAAATGTGGCAAATACCAAACAATACCATGTTTTTTAAAGATATTTGTTAGAGCCTTACAGCTACTAGTGATGCTAAAGCTGTCTTGACTGAAGTACTAGAATGGTTATAGAGTCACTTAAGTCAAAAATATTTGTCCCTCAGGGAGCATGAATTTGCTGAGCAAAGATTATGTTTCAAAGTTACATATTTTCCAAGCATCCAAAACTATGAAGAGTTTATATTTTGGGGGAGCATGAATGTGCTCAGTGTCCTCTGAGGACTGTGACTTACCATGCCAAATTTTTACAACAGAATGCATACAAGTTGTGCATAGAGTTTGCAAATGGAAGACGAAGCGCAAGAAAAGTTTATTTTATTTTCTGCAACAAAAAAATTCAAAATCAGCTTTTTGTCTGATGTCTTATATATATGTCTACAGAGGAATATTTTCTCCCTCTCAGGATTTAGTGTAAGCAGGACCTCTTCATAGCTGTACTCAATGCTACATGTGCTTTCCTTTGGAAAATAGTCCAATGTAATATAATACTACCTGCCAAAGGGCTGTTTCTCTAATTCTGATATGTTTGATGTGTCCTGAAAGTTCAGACTTAAATGACACGGGTGGGAAGTCTGAATGTCTGGTGAGGCTGACAGTGAACTGGTCTATACATGAGGTGTGAGTCGTGTGTCATCATGCTGCAATGGTTAGAGGTCTCTTGAGCTGTGGCAGTCTGTTCCCATAGAGACCAGGGTTCGTTAGACAGTGGTGAGAAGCAACAAATGCGATGGAAAAAAACTTGCAAACTTCTTTGTCTCTCTTCTTGTCTCTGTTTTGATCATGTCTTCTCTCCCCCCCCATGCAGTGGCTCTCTGGGAATGATGGCGCTGACACTGGTGCCCCCCACTCTGTCGCCATGACGATGCCGTTCAGCCCCCTGTCCAGCGACGAGGAGCAACAAAGGATGCTGGGAAACAATCGCCATCTCTATCCAGGGGCAGAGGAAGAGGAAGAAGAAGAGGAAGAGGAAGAGGAGGAAATGGAGGAGGATGAGCATGATGAAGATGGGGAGGAGGAGGAGAATGGTGAGCTGGAGGGGGAGGAGGAGGACGAGGAGGAGGAGATGGTGGAGGAGGTCAGGCGCGGCGGCCTGTCCAGGGGGGGCAGGGGTGAAGGGCACAGGCAGTCAGGCAAACTGGCTGCACGACCCGGCGGGGACAGACAGATCCGGCCCGGGAACCCTGGACACACCGCAAACCCCTACTCATCCAACCCCGGTCCCACAGCACACCAACAGCCGGCCAATCAGATACAGCAGCAGCAGCAGAGGAGGCTGAAGGAGCGCAGCGCCAGCTCGGTGCCATCTGAGGACGCCCACATCGCCATGATGGTGTTTCGCATCGGGATTCCAGACATAAAGCAAACGGTCAGTGCCGTCTCTGCACCACACCCACAGAATCTGACGCCATCATGGCAACACACCCTGAGAGGTTCCACTCACAAACACAAAGGGCCTCAGTCCTCAGTCCTGAGCGTTTCTGCTGAGACAGAGGAAAAAAAGTAGGTCCTTCCTTTACAAAATGTTGCATACATGCATCATAACTTGCATCTGTGTGTTGTCTTCAGAGAAATAGTCTGATGTTTTCAGTAAACGCTCATCCATTTCTGGCAGGGAGTAATTTGAAGTCACCCCCTGGTTAGCTTAGCTTACCACATAAGCAGGAAATGGGGTAAACCGCTGGCCTGGCTCTGTCCAAATGTAAAGAAGCCTACCTATCAGCACGTCTAAAGCTCACAAATTAACAAGCTACTATATATCTTGTTTATTTAAAGTGCATAAATGACAATTTGTCGCTTTCTGTGCCAAGCCATATCTCAGCTGGTAGCCACAGCAATGATGTCCCAACACGAAAGCCACCACGACACCTTCAAAAGAAGTGTTTTGTCCCCTCAGGTTCTCTCTACAACATTTATGCCTCCGCACTGACACAATATGGTGTCAGGCCTGAGACTTTGAAGAGTGATGATGGGTAGGAGGGAGCCTTGTTTCAGTGTCTGTACCCCAGGGCCCATCAGTCATCTCATAATCTGGCCATGAGTGTGCATATGCCGGTATGTGTGGTCAGTCCAGTCACAAGCTGCTCTTGAAACACTGCAAACCTCCGAGGGCTGCATGTATTACGTCAATTAGATTCTCTCGCCCTCTCTTTCTCACTGCATCGCCAGTGGAAAACTGAGAGAGCTGCAAATACTCATCAGCAAAGTGACTGTTCTGGGGGGGGGGCAAGACTTTCAAGGTGACCCCCCCCGGCTCCCGACAGAAAGAGAGAGAGAAACAGCGAGAGGCAGAGCCAAATTGCATGCAAGAGTCATCAGGAGCAGAATATATGGGCAAGGATTTGATTTAGAGGAAAAACACAAGAAGCAAAGAAAGGATTTGGAGAGAGGGAAGTTGAAATTAGGGGAAGAGGAATGGGTGGTGTGTGTGTGTGTGTGGGGGGGGTGGGGTGGGGGGCTGTTTTAAGGAGGACTGTCCAGAATCATGATTGGCTGATTCCGCCATCGCCTCTTCATGTCCCAAATGCAGTCTGACATCAGGAGTGTGTTGAAAATTGGCTACACGGGCTGGAGATGCAGCTGCCTTCGTCGTTCCCCTCTTTTTTCCTCTTTTGTATTTTTTTGTTGTTGTTTGTTTTCTGATCTGTTTCAGAAAATGAAGAGCAATAAGCCAGTTGTACTGGTAAAGGCTGCATGTGACTGAGGCCAAGTGTGTGCGTTTTGGGGGGGTTTTGGGGCAAATACCAAAAAAGAGGGGAGAGCAGAGAGAAAGAAGTGAGTGTGCATCTCTACCAGATTAGAGCTGAACCAGACTGGCTCTGTGTTGGGGAATCAGAAAGCCGAGGTCGTCAGACATTAGCCGTCCTCTTTTCTCTTCTCCTTTAAGCAAGTGCGGCCTCTGTGATGTGGCGGCTGTATAAATCATCGGCGAGAATAAAACTGCAAATGAAATAAACACGTTTGTGAGTGCCTGTGTGTATGCATGTCCATATTTTATATTTACCATCCCAGCGCACTATAAATGCCTCGCTGCTTTCTTCCCTCTCACTGCCGTGTGATTTATTATTGATCTGTGCATGGGTGTTTTCAGCTGTGTGTGAGTTTGTGTGTGTGTGTGTGGATACCCAAGTGTGCTTGATCAAGTGTTTTTTTCAAATCCAATCATAAATAATTCACCACTCCCTATTTATTCTAACAAATCGGCATCAAAGTTTAATTGGGAAAAGAGGGGAACGGGGTTAAAACCTCAGAAATTGCTTGATAGTGCAGTAAAGCAACTCAGTGGCAGAATGTGGCTCGTAGAGATGAGTTAAGGGAGAGATAGAAAGGGGTGAAGGAAAGAAATGAAATAGAGATTCAGGTGAATGAAGTCGATCAAAGACGGTAGCTGAGAAGGACAGCTGAGAGGTGATGAAGGCAGGCGGAGGGTGACCGAGCTCGACAGATCCAGGCGGATCTGCAGTGAAGCTGACAGAAATAAATAAAGGTGGAGAGAAAGGATTTTGTTGCTGATTGATATTGATTTCATTTAAGCTGCCAATAAGTTGCATTTTATTTTGATATTCTGTATCCTCGGATTTGATCATGTTCACACTCTAATTGACCTTTTTTTAGTTTTAATTTGAAATCCTTGTCAGGATGAAAAAAAATTCCTGTGAAACAGTATTTACAACACAGACAGATAATAAAAATCCACAGTCCGTGCCTGTCCTGTACCACACTGGAAAAAAGCACAAACTCACCTCTTCAGTCTTTAATAGGAACAGCCTCCAGAGACTAGTTTTTTTATGAGTAGCAAAAAGGTGCAAATTAAAAGCTAAAGGTGAATATACTGTATCTTATTAAAATAGTCAAATGCTGAGGGTTTTTTTACTTAAAAGCCAATATTTATTAACTTTTTATTCTTTTGCAAATGAGAGAGTTGTTATATATATATATATATATTGAAAATCTCAGAATTTTTATATGTGTGATGTGTCATAATGTCTCTATTTATGGGCCCAAGATTGACAAGTGCTGTACAGTATAATCATATTCATTAGATTAGCTGACAGATGGGGATGACACTGACAGGCTATAACTAAAAACCATGCAGTAATCACCGGATACGTCAGTCTATAACAGTACAGTTTTTTCATCACTTACTTCTCATCTTTTTATCTTTTCATTTGATCAGCGGCATAAACTCACATGCTCAGACATTAACATGAAGAGCTAAACCACATCCTTACCCAGCCAAGGTATTCAGACTCATGAGAGTTGCAACCCTTCATCGCTCGCTGACAGTTCTGTCTCCCCCTCTCTCTCACTCTTGTCCCACTGTGACTCATCCTCTATATGCAATTGTTTCGGGGGGGGGGTCTTCCCCTCCCTCATTCCCATCCTGAGCTTACAGATATTAAAGAAACACTGGGATCTTCTTTTTTATTTTTGTCTCTGCACCCACCCACCCCCCCACCCACCAGAAAAATTTGAATAAAAAATGTTGTCGGGCAATATCCCTCTATGCTCCCAGTACATTAGGTCTGTTCTACATGTCAGCTAATTCACCCTCAATAAACTCCAGTTGCCCCTTAATTGAGTTGTAATGAGATGAGGGAGTGACTGTGGTACGCAAATGAAGATGTTAAACGTTATGAATTGAGGGAGGGGGATTTCAGAGTGACGAAAGAGCACCCACCTGCACTAAATGCAGGGGATAAATATACACACGCGAATAAAAATGCCTTTATTGACAGAAATAGAACTCTCCAATGTTGGATTATCTCTGAGACGATGCATGTGATGTCGTTTGGTTACACATTCACTCATTTCAATTTGACGCAGCAGTTTTAACCTGCATTTAAACCTCAGACAGACTAAATGTGGTGATTAGAGCCTAAACTATGTTTTTAATGCTGTAACTAATATTTTAAAAAAACACAAATCTGATATGGTTTACATTTTAAATACATTTTACAACCAAACATAGAAACAGAGATTTCAATGGCAGTTAAAGGATAGGTCCACATTTTTTTAAGTGTGTCTTAAAACAATAATCAGGTGCCTATGCAAACATTAATAGAGGTTTTGCTTGCTGTAATCGCTCTTCTGTTCTGCCACTGGAAGACTCCATTTAATGTACTTTCAAGTGATTTCAGTGTAAGCAATGGGGGACTAAAGCATAGTAACAGAAACAGGGAATTTTGCACAAAAAAGCCTCTAACCTTACAAGATATCCACTCAAACTGTCTGACTCATACTACTGAAGGCCCCTCATTAACTTTAGATAAAGTTTGGAACATAATTTTAAAGGCTGATGTTAGCAGGAGGAACGATCGCAGCAAGCAAAAGCACGCTGTGTCAGTGTCCACATTAAGACACACTTGTTAAACTGTGAACCTATACTTTGGGTTGTGATACAGATTACGTCTGATGCAGGAGTTTTGGCATGTAAAAAAGCCTTTGTGGCTGCTATTCTGGTTGGTAAAGCATTTCAATTTGCCCAAGCACGTTTCTGTTCCTCTCTCCTGCCATTAAGTGCCTTTGTTTGTGAACGTACTGAGATGGACTCACTTTTCTGCAATCATTGCAGTTTATTTAATGGATCAGGGGATATTTTTGCAGTGTGGCAGTCACTAACCCCTTTGGACCTTTGTCACTTTTAGTACAAGCCTAATGCAGGATCTCTTGAGTCGCTGTCAGGAAGCCTGCACTGCTGCTGCACTGACACAGACAGAAAGACTGAGAGGTCTATGGACACTACATTTGTCAGGAAGGGACTTCAGCCATTGCTGCTTTGCAGACAGACTCTGGTCTTCAGCTGAGAGTTGTTATGGGTCAAGGAGAAGTTCAGCTGGATGCATTCTGTCGTCTCATGCTGGAGAGAGACAGATCAGGGCTGCAGACCTGACGTTCTGTCCCATTTTATCTGCTGAAGGTTACAACACTTCTGGCACACCCAAATTGTATTGAAGAAAACTTATTACACAAAACCCACCTTGTTTTTTTAGAGGTCTAAGTGGCTTACACTTAGACTTATACGCAACAAAATTTGAATAACTGTATTACTGTAGTGACCTGCTTCTGATGAAGTATTGTCTTTGAAATGCAAATGTAATCTACTCTTTTAAAATAAAGCCCAGATTTTGTACAGACGTCTGGGCATCTTTTGACCTGCAACTCACAGACTTTCTGATGACTGGGTAGTAGTGACTATGTGCATTTACTCAAGTACTTTAAGTATGACTTAGAGATAGGTCACTTCCGTTTGATGCTACTTTACACTCATGCTGCAGTAAATTTTTCAGAGGGAAATGATTTACGCCTCTACATTTTTGTCAGCTACAGTTACAAGTTACTTTGCATGTCATGATTTTACACAAGAGTATGTAAAGTAAGTAAATTATTCATTTGCTTCACCTTGACTCTGTCTACATTAAAATACAGCTTACTGCATCATTGAGAATAATCCTGTAAAGTAATACGAGAATCCGGCATACTGAGATGAGCCATTCTGCATAATCAGCACATTTACTCTCGAAAATTTATTTTGCTGCTAATAATCTGTGTCTTTACTCAAGTAGAATTAAGTATTGTACCTTGTAGTATTGCCATTTGTGTTAAAATAAAGTATCTGTGTGCCTCCTCTGATGTGGGTTTCCTTTGGCAGTGGACCTCCAAACCCTGCACTGATGCTTCCTCTAACACTATTGGCTGAAGGGAAAAAAGACGTCAGTGTGTTCACTGTGCACAGTGACAGTCGGATCTGTGCATCACAACTTGTTTATATGACCCTGCTGCAGCAGGAGGTCGAGGCAGTTTTGTTTGCAGGGTTTATTAGATTGTCACACTCGTGCCCCTGCAGTCAAGTCGGCATTTGCCTGCCGAGCGCATTAAGCAGCATGAAACAAATGAGTTTTTTTTCTCCTCCACTGTTTGACTTGAGCTGAATTCTTTGGTAAAACTCTGAGAAGCATAAGCAGTGGCCCCCAAGGCAGGATTTGGCCTCGCAAAGCGCTTGCATGGTGAAACACTGATACACACACACACTCTGTTATAATCCAGTGCCTAGTTCGCGTTTGTGAACTATTCGGACTACAAGACGCAGACAGTCCGCAGAGAGTCATCCATGCCTCTCTAAAGCAGGGTAGTGGTTGTATGTTAATGAAAGGGTGAGCTCCAAAGGTGAACAGATAATAGAGAAGGGAAGTAGAGGAGGAGGAGGAGAAGAGGAGGGGGAGCAGAATGGATGAAGACAACTCGGGAGAGAGAGGCAGATGGGGCGATGACAGGAATGCTTAAAAGAAATTAATTTGCTCTTCATGAACTGCTGTATAGTGGAAAGGAGGAGGCTGGAGTGGTTAGGAGAGAGTGAGACAGAAAGAGAGTGAGATATGAGGAGGGGAGAGAGAAGTTGACTTAAATGGCAGACATGGCTGGGGTGTGTGTGTGTGTTTGCTGGTGGCGGGGGGGGTTATTTCCCCCTAGATCTCATTAAAGGCTTCTAGTCCCCGTGCACGTGGCCCGCAGCAGAAAGGCCAGAGGGATAGCGATGGAGAGAGCTGGAGACAGATAGAGCAAAGAGGGAGCGAGAGAGAGAGACTCCCGTTTCTGCATAGATAAGTGACAGTGCTGTTACAGAAAGATGGAGGAGGAGGGAGGATAAGGTAGAGATAGGGAAGGGAGGATAAAGAGCAGCGCGGACAGAGTGAGTGGGCGTACGCGAGTGGGAAAGTGTGATCGCTGCTTCAGGAGGCAAGACAGAATTTTTGGTCTGCATAATGATAAAAAAATGTGAGAACAGACGGGCTATAAGCTGCATTTTAGATTTCAGTGTGAAACTGAAAATCATATGAAACTCATAAAAGCTGCAATACTGGCTGCAATTCAGGTTTTTGCAGCTTCCAGAGGTGTAAAGTAGCACCGCCACAATGTTAAAGTACACTACGTTCAAATGCGTTTTACAGAAAACTGAAATCACTGCTACTACTAAGTATTTTGTTGTTGGTTAAAATTGTAGCTCCTCTGTATACTGACAAACAAGTAAAAAAGAAATATGTCAAGACCACTGGATTCAGCTGGGATTTTATTTTAAATCACATTTGTTCAAAAATGGATTCTTTCAGCGAAGCGTTCCTATGTTCAAAGTCAAAAGACAAACAGCAGCGGGTGACCCTCCCTGCCACCTTTACCTACTTGTCATCTCATGAATCATTTAATCAGTGTGATTTCCAGGAGCAAACTGTGGCAGGGAAGGCATCAGTGTTTATCCGACCTTACTGGAAATACAGAAATGCTGGATTGTACAGTTTCCTTACTTTTTACTTCCTCACAGGGAAATGTTGTACTTTTCACTCCATCTGACTGATAGGCTGGTAAGTTACTATTATATATTACTATTAATATTGCATTGGTTTCTACCCTTTTAGGCTTGTAACGCCTTATGAAAAAGCAGCCCCTCATTGTGTTTTCACCAAAAGAAGAAATTCTTCATAGAGTCTGGTTTCATTTACACGACTGTTTGGTGTCCAAAGAAATCATATCATTAATTATGTCACCTTAAAAGTAAAGATGAGAGTATTGTTTCCTCTGCTATACCTCGCTGCAAATCAAGTACTTTACTTTTGATGGAGCACATTTAGCTGATATAATTTCTGTACTTTCATTTAAGCATGATTAGATAGGACTTTTAGTATTTATGCTGTTACAGTGCTTCTTTTATTTAAGTAAACTAAGCCAAGTATGAGTTCCTGGCACTTGGTGTTGTAAGTGCTTTGTGTAATTTACCCGCTGATTTGCCAGAATGCTCACATTATTTCATGAGAAAAAACATCTTGGCATTTATAGCTACAGATTTTGGCACTGAAATAATATTGAATGTCACTGAACTTAGACATTATACAGCCCAACAGTTAGCGTCCAGCCTCAGCAGTTTACACGCAAAGTGCACCACTGGCAGCGGAAGGCTGTCTTTGACTATAATAGCTGTGATTTTAGCGTTCAGGATGTACGGTTGAATTAGAAAACTGTTTGTAATATGAGACAAATCAGTGGGAAAACCATCTGCTCACAGACCCAGGTTGTATTTATTTCGAAAGGCCTGATGAGGATGATGAATCCATAATGAGCCCTAATTGGCGGTTGAGTTAGAAGCCAGAGGATCAATCACACTCCTGGAGGTATATGGATCAATAAGGTGCATGGCTGCTTCTGTGAAACCTCCAACTCTCTGAAGCATCTCAGCCATGAGCAAAGTTTTTACACAGATTTGAATCTCCGTCATTTTATGATCATTATCAGTTTTGTGTAATTGTGCAGGCTGACTGTGGGAACATGATGACTAAATCCTAAACCTCCATTCTCTCCTGCTGTGATTGTGATTCGTTTTAGAGTGTTTGTGAGCATCCTTTGATTGGACTGTAAGTGCAGTGTGTAGGCTTGCGTGTGTGTGTGTGTGTGTGTGTGTGTGTGTGTGAAACCTAATCTAATAAAAAAAAGACACACTTCTTCATCCTCTTTCACTCTCATACTCAAAATCATGTACATTCCCGTCCCCTTTTACTCTGTTTCAACATGCTGCTCTAACACACACATGCACAAACATGCGCACATGAACACGCACACACACACACACACACACACACACACACACACTCAGATCCCATGCACTCTGATGCACACTCTCACACACGCACACGCGCACACCCTCCCAGTACCCCCCATCTCCTAGGGAACACAGGGATGTCTCTATGGCAACAAGCAGCTTGCTCCACTAATGAACCGGTTGCCGGAGCAACCGGGTTGGCTGTGCGCGAACAGGAGAGAGACTGAATAAAATAGAGGGAGAAAATGTTATGTTAGTCCTCTGCACAAAAAAAGAAAAGAGAGCCCTGTGCAGGGTGCAGGGTTCTTTTTTTTTTCGAAATCTCTTTCTTTGTAGAACACACACACGAATAGAAAGAAAAGTGTGTGCATGCATGTGTGTGTGTGTATGTGTGTGAAGAGATTAAGATGAGTGACAATGCCTGAGTAAATGTTCTTGGTTGGAGAATGTGCTGGCTCAAGATGAGAGCCTGCACAGTAATGCAGCCAGCTGTACCTCTGCATGGGCCAGTCACACTGCCGCTGCTGCCTCAAGGTCAGAGAACATCCCCGCTCCACTTTGGCCATGGAGAGGTAGAGGGGAAGAGGGGAAGAGGGAAAGAACCTCATGCCAAAAACCTTATGTCAGCTATCTGTGTAATGAGTTATGTCCCACTTTGCTGTCGTTATGCACTTGGCCATTTGTGAACCCACCGGAAACACTTCAAGCTGCAAAACTGCCATTCACATCCTGTCTGCCAACATAAGGCACATCGGGAATCACCCTCCCCACACACACACACACACACACACACACACACACATACAGCCCCCCCTTTTTTCCTCTGGCGCTGTCTCCCCCTGCTGGCTCAGAGGGGAAACTGCAGTGTGCTGCAGTCAGTCCAGGGGGAGCACCCACTGCCACAGGACCATATAGGAACACTCAAGAAGTCCTGTCAGAGAAAATACAGGGGAGATTCAAGTTGATTAATGCAAAATGTATCATCTTCTTTTTCCTAAAAGAAAAAGTCAATTTTTGTTTCACGCTTTCATGCATTTGTCAGTCATTCAAATAACCCCAGTTATTTGGGAAAGCGGGTTTATAACTTTAACAATTTATTGTGTTCTTAGCTTCACACATATGTTACATACAAAAGCTTAATTTGAAAGTAAAATCTTATATTTAAAAAATATATTACAGATCATTTCAGCCCATATGTGGCTGATTGCAGCTCGAGGTCCTGAGGCAAGTTTAAGCATTTAGTTTTAGAATATTTGTGGTTCTTGACTTAAAAATTCTGTCTTAAATTGATGCAATTCCTTTTGGCTATTTTTGAGTCCGGATGAACTGAATGTGGCCCATTCCACCGTTCAGATTTATTCCTTTACTTTTACCTGGTTCATTCCTTGACTTGGACAGTTTCTCAGTTCACCAGTAATCACTGCTTCATGAGCTGAAGGCCTCCCTCCATGTCTCTTGCAGAAATGTTTGCGGTTCAACCCGGACGCCACGGTGTGGAAGGCCAAGCAGCAGGTGCTGTGCTCCCTCACCGAATCGCTGCGGGACGTCCTGAACTACGGTCTGTTCCAGCCAGCCACGGACGGCCACGACGCCAAGTTCTTGGAGGAGGAGAGGCTGCTCAGAGAGTACCCACAGTCCTTTGAGAAAGGGGTGCCGTATTTGGAGGTGCTATTTCTGTCTTTCTTTGACACAGTTGTAGGACACAGTGCTATTTAACACTAAAGAGGTGATGTGGCCTGATTGGTTAAAAGAGGCTCTGATATGATGGCTTCCTCCTTAAAAGTTTAAAATATAAGGGTGTTTTGAGTGAGGGTTATCACAAAAGCTTTTAATCAAGTTAGCATCTACAACCTTGGTTTTTGATTGAGGTTTCATACACACTTCTTAGAGGAGTGTCAGCATCTCTAAGTCTGTACAGTCAGCTTCCCTTAAAGCGACATTATGACCCGGTGGAGGATCTACAAGCAGTCTTTAAACTGCCGTAAAGTCCAGACCACTTCTGTCACATTTCTTGTCGTCTCCTGTGAAGTGGAAGAGCGGGTTTGTTACCTCGAACCAGATAAAGCTTCTCTGTCAAATAAATCTGCAGGCCCCGTTTTGTGGATGTAGGCCAAAAGCTAAGAGAATTGAGGACAAAGGCCCTCTGTGTCGGAATTAACTCTTTGTTTCCTTTCTCTTAGTTCCGCTACAAGACCAGGGTGTACAAGCAGACCAATCTGGATGAGAAGCAACTGGCCAAGCTGCACACTAAGGTATGAAACCCATTTCCCTGACACAGTGTGAGCATGTGTCACGGAAAATGCATTTATCTGTGCATTCAGTAAGCATGACTTCACTGTAGTTTACAGTATTCTACTTCTGTATCTACTTCTGTATCATTATACTCTGAAGTACTTGTTACAGTATTTCTTAAATCACAATTGTAGCACGGTTGTCATTGTATACATTCAGTCCAAAGGCTGACACAAACATGAATGAGTATGTACTATATTTGAATATGAGAATTTGTTCCCTTCACATGTAACACGGCCTTAATCAATTTAACTTTATTAGTCGCCTTCCCTTGGTTTCATGAGCTCAGTCTGTCCTCAGTGATACAGCAGCCCTCTTCTCTCCACATGCAGGCCAGCCTGAAGAAATTCATGGATTACATCCAAACCAGCGCCGTGGACAAGATGGCCAAGTTCTTGGACAAGGGCCTTGATCCAAACTACCAGGACAGTGACACCGGAGGTAAGGAGCAGACTGAGGATTTATCTCGACTCCACTCATTTCCCACACAGTCACCTGTCTGTCTGTCATCTTTCCATAATGATAATAATATACCATACCTGTGGTAAAAGCACAATGCTGTACAATTCAAAATGATCTCATTCATGAGATTAAGAAGAGGGGTAGATAGGTAAAATAAATAAAAAAACAATATAAAACTTCTCTGTGTAGCATCAGTCAAACCTAAACCCTACAACTGCACTTATTTCTCCAAAGAGAAGCAGACGTGTTGACAGAAAATCTCAGCACAGCACAGCTTCATTTACTTGCCTATTAAAAGGACAGGATAGAGACAAGCTTTGACTTCCAATTTCCAGATCATTAGTCTGCAAATAAATCAAATAATTATTTTTTGAAATGTCAAAATGTTGGTCTACGTCAGTAAATAGGCTGTTTAAATAAACAAATCATCAATGAAAAAGTGAAATGATTTAATATATAGGTCTGACTTTAAGGATGATAATGACTGCACACACTTCATCTCTCCATATATAGTATAATATCTACACATGACCCCTCACAGAGAGTCAAACTATCGCACCAAACACCATACGGTATAAATGTGTATTTGAGAATTAACATCCCCAGGTGGCTAATTTAGCACACTGGTGTCCAGCAGCTATATGACTTGTTACTTTGCTGTATAAACTCGACCTTTAAACTCGGTGCAAACACCCCTCCACACCCCACCCCTGCTTTCTGCCCTCAGCTCTGCAGTATGTTGGCCTTACACTCTGTCAGGGATCTGTGCCAGCGCTGTTCATGATTTGGTGGCTTTTCTCAGATCTCAGTAGTGTTTGGTTGGTGCTGGGGGGTGGAGGGGGAGGCAGATGGCTCATTTACTGTTTGCGTGCGCTGCTCTGTGTCACTTCAGCCGCTCTGGGAGCGAGTGTCAAATCACAACACACAGCCTGTCATCATAGGTGTGAAACACACTTCCACTGCAGAACACCGGGGGGCAATAGGCACCACTGATGAAACACCCCCACCCCACACCCCACCCCCCCACACACACACACGCCTTGCTCACATCATATGAGGAAGCAAACCTTACACCTGATAACAGTTCTTCACAGAATGACTATGAAGAAAAATTAAAATCCAGATCATTCTCTGCCAGGTTTTTGGGTTTAAGAAGCACTTTTTATTTCAAGTCTTAAGGGGATATGTGGAAGTTAATTTGTCATGGAGATAATGGAGATAAAAGATTTAAGTACCTTGATACCCTCCCCCCCATTAGGTTTGCTGTAAAACTCCTTTAATTCATGTTTTTTAAAAAACGTTATGTAGTATAAGCTATAATCTCCTGGGAAATGTCGTGGCCTCACATGGTTCACTCTCCTTTTTTTTTGACTGTGTGGTCGTGTCAAGGTGTTTGGATAGTAAGTCCGCACGTGAGCTGTAATCGCAGCACCAGTTCTGTGCAGGCAGGGCACAGTGACTGGACTGACAACCATCGTTAACGCTTTTTTCGAACATCTGAGCTGTGTGTCTCTCTGAAACTCCCTCTCACATGCTTTGCAGAGGGCTCACGCCGATTGCCTTTAATAGGACATGAAATAACTCCACCATATTCAACATGGCTCCTGTCAGGAGGGGGCTCACTTCCCTCTCTGCCAAAGGAACAACTAAAGTCAACTTCAGAGGACGTTCACTCAAAACATGCCCCCCCGGCACCACCAAATTATTTGTACCAGAGATCTACAGAATCTGTTCAAAGTTTTTAAAAAAAGAAGTTGTTTTTCTCCTTGCCAAAAACCCTGTTGTTGCCATAGCAGCCAGAGCACTGTATCAATTTTTGTTTTTTCACTGGGAACTATTTGTTCTTCTCGGCTGAACTTCCTCGCTGGAGAAGTTCACGTGTGTTAAGTCGGGTTACTGGCATTGTGACACAGCACTGCTATAATTTTTAAAGAATAGTTTCTTTGTAGCATGATGAAACATCAGCATAATTGGCAAAGCTTCAATACAGCATTTGGAGGGAAAAGCAACATTTACTTGGAAGCTGATGTTGCTGCCTGTGGGAAGAAGCCCTTTTTAAGAGGTGAATCTCCTGAGAAGCGTTTATTTTTGCCTGATACTCTAGCAGAGACGAATTTGAAAATTCACAGGAAACTTTCAGCTGGTTAGTGTCTCAGCTGAGTAACCTGGGAATAAAACCTGGAAGATGATTATGGGATTCAGGAACATCATCCTTTTTATGAACTGACTCTTCTTTAAACTCCACCTGAAAATTTCCTTTTACAGTTGACGCTATAGATTTGAGCTTCTCAAACACTGGCCCTGGAGCGAGATTTGGCTCACAATACAGTTTCAAGGGATCAAGCACATGCTGAAGATTTGCTGTTAAATCCGACTGCAATTGTTTTCTCTGGTTATTTTAGAGTCACAGTTCAGGGCACCTGCAACTCTTCTTATTTTAATACTCCGATGTTGTTTTTAATGGTTTTTCAACTTTTGGACTCTTGGTCAGACATACCAGTGTGGAGTGGTGTGAAGGTGTCACTTTGGGCTGTGGGTAACTGTGACACATTATTTTTCTTATTTTTACACATTAATTACAATAAATATGAGCTCCTCCTCCTCAACCCACTGCAACAGCAAAATTATACTTTTACATGAATACATCAGCGTAAATAAGTTAGTGATGCTTCTCTGCTGAGAATTTTTACTGGTATTTAGCTGGTATGTCTTCTTAAACACTTTGAGTTGTTTCACTGTAGGGTTCGTACCTGTCAGCCTCAACAGCTGCCTGTGCTGTTGATGTTGTTTAACAGTTGGTGCACAAAGAATCTTAGTAGTGTGCCACAATTAGGATGAGAAGAAGAAGACAGCTTAGCCAAGTGAACATAGATACAGACAATGAAGGATGTTAAAATATGAAAACCCATCGTATGAGGAAGGAAATGCACGGCATGTTTGTTGAACCTTCTGTGCTGTCGACACCAAAGCATCTCTTTTAAAGCTTAAAAGAGTGACGAACCTGGAAATATAACAGTTTCAAGAGATGTAAACTATTTCTTAGTTTAATATGACTGATTTTCAAAACAACCCAGCAGCTGTGGCTCTCGTCCTCAGGCCATCCATTAAAAAAAACTTCTTCTGTGTGTACCACAGAGACTCCCCTGTCCCTGGCAGTGCAGTGTGAGCCAGGTGGAGGTGAGGCCATCCGGGTCCTCGTGGAGGGAGGGGCCCACATTGACTTCCGCGCCAAAGATGGACTCACGCCGCTACACAAGGCTGTACGAGGCCACCGCCATACTGCCCTGCTGGTAAACATCTACACACCTTGTTTTCTAAATGTAAGAACATTGTCGCGCCATAAAAGGAGAAAAAAACAACCTATTTTTATTTTGTTTTTATTGGACAGATGGATATGTGCCACAAAACTGATACGGTGTTATCTTGATTTGTGTTGCCATGTAAACAAGCTGGAGACAGAATGAACAGACCCTCCCACTCAGCAGTTCACACCCACCCACACACCAAATTCATATGAACATTAAAAATCTGTTCTCCTATTCAGACAGTGACAACAAGGGAAACAGATATTAAAATTCAGATTGTCTGGTTTCTAAGGCACATTTACATTTTAGGCATTTTTCCAGGTATTCTCTCCCCAAATCAACTGAGAATACAGGTACCTGTTGAGAGGAAGATCATTCAGGAGGAGATAATTGTTACAGGCAGAGCCTGGGTTTTTGCACAAAGGAAAGAAACAGCTGCATAGATTCACACCAGGCTTGGATTGAAAATACAATTCTCTTAAACCTGAGGTGTCGCATGACCTCTCTGACTCCCTAGCTGTGTTCCCAACCCAATTTAAGTCCATGAATATTCTTCGACTTGGATAATTTTCCTTGGGTTTTTTTAGGTCCTAAAATCCATCATTAATTCCCTGCTTGTAGTAATGGTTGCATTTTTATCCTTGTCACCACTACATGAGGTTGACTTGTTCCACTGTGTCATCCTGCAGGTCCTGCTGTCTCTGGGGGCCTCTCCAGATTACAAAGACCGCCGAGGGCTGACCCCGCTCTACCACACTGTGCTGACAGGGGGCGACACCTCCTGCTGCGAAACCCTGCTTTACCACCGTGCCAAGCTGGGCATCAGGGATGAGAACGGCTGGGATGAGACCCATCAGGTAGGCCGCGTGTGGACGTGTGTGCGCAGTTTGGTCTTCGGGGTGATATTTCCCAAATTTGTGGGAAAGAATTTCAATACAAGCAGTATATTTCACAAGAAATTAAGGTTAATAACACTCACAGTTTCAATTTTTTATGATCTGATGCTCTGTGTACAATTGATTCAACATAAAATCATCAGTAAAACTTGCTGGGGTAAGAACTTGGGGTCAGATCATTCCAAGTAATGCGGCCAGCACCTAATTTATATCTATTTTAGAAATGTGATATGAAAGCACAAGGAAAAAAACGTCCAGCTCTGGGGTCTTATTTTTATGGTGACAGGTAATTTCGTATTTTGAATCGCACAAGTGCGCATGCATCCTTTTTTGTAACGTGCCAGTGTAATCCTGTGTATCCACAGTGTCTCTGTACGCCCAGCGTCTGTCCCTGCGTCAAAAACACCATTCATGCCATGAAACCACCACACCTCTCCATCTTTATCTCGGATACCTCTCATCCTTCATCCCCCACCCATCCTGCTTCCATGGCCTCACAGTTCCTGTGGTGATGTGGACAGGTGAGGCCAGGAGAAAGACCAACAACTCACAGCCTCCATTTTACACTGTCTCTGTGCACCATTGTGCATTCACTTGTGACTGAAATATTAAATATTGATTATTAATATAGCATGAAATGGAAGTATGTGTTGCTTTTAGACTGATTTAGGTCACTTAAGGTGATAAGGTGTTGACTTGTCTGAGCTATGTATGATTCTAATGGACAACAGCAGACCAATAAGAATGAAAAGAGTGTTTAATGCGACCACAGTATATTATTCATAATGCAATTAGATTAAAGCATAAAAGAAAAATAAAACAAATGTAGTTTTCATATCCAGTGTGTGATGTTTCCCAGTGTGTCTGTGTGTGTCTACATGATGACTAGAATTGTTCTCACTGTGATTATTGTTATTATTGACTCTGTCACTGTTTTCTACACACCCCCTCCCTCAGTTCAGAGGTGGCGTTAATTAAATGTGGTGTCACGTTGTTGTTCTCTCTCTCCGTGTGTCACTCTCTTCTTTATCCCTCTCCACCTCTCTATCCTCTTTATTAAACCACCTCATAAATGTTGTTCTTTTCACCTAAATCTCTTTTTTTTCCCCTTTGCCCCCACCCCCCGCCCTGCCGTCTCTTCTTCGCGATCATCAGGCCTGTCAGAACGGCAACTCACAGCATCTGGAGCACCTCCTCTTCTACGGGGCGGATTCCTCCTCCCAGAATGCCTCTGGAAACACTGCCTTGCACATCTGTGCTTTATACAACAAGGTATAGATATGATGAAAAGTCTTTTATAAAGTGGAGACAATGTTCTGATGAAACCCGTTACATCTCCTCTGTCCATGTGTGCAACAGCCTCTTTGTTTTGTGCCTTCAGCATCCAGTCCAATTGCTATTAAGCATTTTTCATAGAGCAAATTTAGAAGTTAACACATCTGCAGTAACATGGTAGCACAAGGACCGTGTCAAAATAGGGAAGAGAGCACCATAGTCTCAAAAGAACACATCACGTGCATTTCATATTAAAAAGTAATTATTATATTTTTCGATAAATATACTTTAATTAAGGCTGTTTTTGTTGCAGGAAAGCTGTTCACGAATTCTGCTCTACCGGGGAGCAAATAAAGACACAAAGAATAACAGTGGGCAGACCCCCTTTCAGGTAATGGCTGAGTGCCTGGCTGGGTAATTACAGTATTGTGTGTTGGCTGGATGTATGGTTTAGTGTTTTATTAGGTTAACGTTGCAGAAAGTGCCAGGCCCCTAATTTCACTTTAAACCATTATTGTGCTGCGATGCGCACACAGGTCCCAGGTGGCAGGAATGCCTGTGACCCCCCCCCTCTTTAATCTGGATACATTAACTCTGTCAGTGCAGAAAAAAAGCCAGCTGAGACAATGTTTGTGTGTGTTTGTTGTGAAAGAAAGAGAAGACTGCAGGGAGAAAGCATGAAAAATTGCTACATTGTACATAAAGCATCTGTGCAGTGGTTGTCTGAACCCCAAAAATATGTTTTACTCGTGTTATTTTTGTTGATTTACATCTTTTGGGGGGGGAAATCCATTTTACTTAATAGTTCTAGACATCCTATAACCTGGAAGACTGAGAATCCACATCGATGAACCCCCGAATTCTTCATTTTATGACATACCCACTACATCTGTGTGTGTGTTTTTAACAGGTGGCTGTCATGTCTGGCCATTTTGAGCTGGGAGAAATTATCAAAAACCACAGGGATACAGATGTGGGTGAGTAGCTGAGGTCCAGCTCTGAATGTTTCACACCACTTTGGAGGTGATTCACGCTCTGTGATGTTCCAGTTTTAGACTAGTTAGTTCTGAGCAAGCCAAAGAAGATGAGGGAATGAAGCCTTTTATCAGTAAATAAAAGGAAATAACAGGAAGCAGCAATGAGAAGGGGGGATATACAAAAGAAGGCTCACCAACAGCTTGTTTAAAAAGTTTGGATAAAAAGTACAAATAAATGAGATTACAGCAGTGTGAGGGAGGATGTGCAGTGAACAAAATGAGACTCACTGTCCACCCTATGTCCCCCCCCTCACACACACACAGTTCCCTTTGTGGAGTCTCCAAAGTACGCTCCCCAGAGGCGGGAGAGCGCCCGCACGCTGACAATACCTCATCCTCATCCCTTCCTGCGGGCCAACAGTGACAGCAGCATGAACCTACCAGACTGGATGGCAGTGCCCAACGCCCCGGGGACCAACATCGTCTCTGTGCAGGTGTGTGTGTGTGTGTGTGTGTGTGTGTGTGTGTGTGTGTGTGTGTGAGAGATGAGGTTCTGAGAAGAGTCCACTTAGTAGCTGCTCTGGAGCTTTAAGTTGGATCACACAGTCCTCAATCAGCAGGCGGAGTTTGTGCCATGGAACTATAGATTTTAAAAGTTTGCAGCACCTCTGTGATTTCTCCTTCGTGTTGACTACAAAGCAGCCTCACCTCGAGGTCCATTAAGTAACCGTTCCATAACTCCTGACCCCGCAAAAGAATTCAGAACACCCCCTCACATTACTGATGTATCATAAAAAGAGCTTATGTTCTGGATACTAACTCTACCAATTGATTTGCGAGTATACAAACTGTTCCTGAATTTTAATGACTCCTTCAGAGGAAAGATTTAAATGTATTTGTATTTCAGCATGATAGACCTTACGCTGTAAAACACAGAGTGCACAGAGCAGCATTACTTTAGCATCATTCTCTTTTTTTAAATTATTTTTTTACCACCTACGTGTTTAAATCATATCAGGCACCAACACAATTTAACACATCAGCAATGAAGCACACAGTACAGTACACCACCACAACAATGACTGTTTCTCCACTAAATGCAGTGTGTGCCAGTTGTTGCTGATGAGATGTGATGATAACTCTGTGTTGGTAGTCGACCACATGTTATGTTTTCTCAGACAGAAAATTAGTGTTTGATGCTTGGTGCTTTTCAGTGTGATGTGGATTTCTGTGTCAGTCGTCCGTTTACTTCTGCATTTAATTTGATTCTTCAAACTAAAGAAAAGCTGAAGTGTAAATTCGTCATTGCTTATAAACCTTGCAAGTCAGTAAGTGAATAATTTCACTGCACAGGTGGAGGCCTGAGCAGCTGCATCCAGACAATTCACAGACTAATTGCAAAAATGTGAGGGGACATCATAATATAATATAATGGACGACCTTTGTCACCCTCTAGTGGTGAATACTACTAATTGCAACTATACTATGACGTCTTATTTCTTGCTTTTTGACAGGCCATCCAGATGCATTTTAGTTTTTATTTGCAGTTGGGATAACATAAATCAAGTCATCTTCTTTAATGTGATTGATAGATGAAATTAACTTTTCATGAGTCATTTTCACGTGCATTTATATAAATCATGTTTTAAAGTGTTAGTTACGTGCTCTTAGTGGCACAATCAGTAAGTTTTTGAGATTAATTAAAGATTTGGAAGTCAGAGAATGTCAAGTCGAGACAGGGAAGAAGAGACCCCAGTTAACAATAAACAAGCAGAGAAGAAGGAAAAAATGCTAAAGTTATTACAACTAATAAACAAATATATTCAAAATAGGTTAGAAAGTAGAAATTAACAGACACCACAACATAGCAGGTTATTGTAGCTGGATATGTAATGTGGACACAAACTGGTTGATGGAATTGGACATATGATGATAGTTTTATGCTATCCGAGTGTTTAATGATCTAAAAAACATGATGTGCATGGATGTGAACTATCTGGAGGGCCAATGACAGTACTATAGTTTGTACTGACAAAATCTAACTCATAAATATCTCTCCCTCTCGTCCTCTCCTAGGGCTACAAGCATACTGGCACCCTGCGGAGCTCCAGCAGTCCCAGAGGGGCGAGGACACGTTCCCCGTCCCGAGGGAGGATCGGAGACAAGGAGGACCGCAGCAGGCAGAGTCGGAGACAGGGGTGAGTGGAGGAGGCTGGGAGCGAGGCGCTGCAGAACAATAACCTCTCGCTTTTAAGTGCAGAACACTGTGCACTCATACAGGCTGGTGAAAGTGCTTTTGAGACTTTCCACTGGATGCCAACAGGGGTTTAAAATGTTTTTTGTGTATCTTATGCAAGTCAAGGCCTTAAAAGGCTGTTAAAGTGATTAAACACTGTCTTTCACTCTTCAGTCTTCGGTCAGTGAATGTCTTGGCTGATTTAGCCTATTTTAACATGTGAAATTCATGTTTTTGTGCAGTTGGGTTAGTCAGATTTTTAATATCTCTTTTCTGACAAGAAAACCATACTACAGTTTAAAATAAAGATCCCAGTGTGATTTAGTAAGCTATATTACTACTCCTGATATGGAGACTTTTATTTCCCCATTTCTCTCTCTCTCAAACAAAAGTAACACCTTTTATAATTTAGTCACCTGTACCTATAGGGGGTTTAAACTGTCTCAAAGAAACCACCAGTTTAATACTTCTACCACATTTTAGATTTAAGTGTTTTAATTTGAATGTATCTGACAGCTATATCTGCTTAGTAGGTTGCAGATGGTGATATCACATTGCAGACAGTTGATCATTTAAAAAAGTGTAACACATCAATATAGATTAAGCAGTAAATAAATAAATTACCAGTAAATAAAGTAGATCTGAATAGCTCCTCTTTCCACCACTTTCAGTAATATATAATAGTCTGAAGTGAAACTTCAAGTACTTTTTTTCTATATGCCTGTATTGACTTATTGTATTATATTTTATTGTTTGGTATTGCTTTTATTCGGGTATAGGATTTTAATACTTTTTCCTTTCCCTCCCATCCAGGCCCACCCCTGTCAGCACCACCACTGCACAAACAGCAGGGCAGCGCAGACGCCTCTATAGCGCCGTCCCAGGACGAGTCTTTGTCGCTACTCGATCACACTCTGCACAGGGGGAGCGAGAAATCAGCTTTAGCAAGGGAGACAGGGTCAAAGGTGAGCATATGTGCGTTTAAATGAAAGTCCTGATAATCTGTGTGTGTGTGTGTGTGTGTGTGTGTGCGCCTGCCTGCTGGAGCGTGATACTGCATTTTGTCTTCCACGTGAGTTGGTTGCGAGTCAATGTTTCTGTACTGAAAGCGCAGTGAAGCTGTCCTCTCTCAAATCACCTCCAGACAACAGATGTGTGAAACAAAATGTATGAAACAGACAGGCACTCACGTGTAAAAAGTGACATTTAGAGACACACAAAGCTACAACACAGACAGTTTAAAGAATATTCAGTGTAACACAAGCTTACATGCGAAGCAGCTTCTCTCTGTTTGGGGCTTTGGCACAGGCCCAGCCCGTTCCTTATAATATGTAAGCTGCTGACTGCAGGGGTTTAACAGTTTCAGAGGTGTGATTTAATTAGCAGCTTTTAAGCTAACACCATTTAGTTCACTGATAAAGTACTCTGGACACAAAGCCACATGCTGCACCCCCAGAACATTTAGTTCTTTATCTAGCATTAGCTAATACTAACGGTATGTATCCAGTGACCGCGACACCATAGTTCATCCAAAACACACAGTCCAGCCACACCACTGGTATGCCACCAGTTTTCCTATCTCACTCCCAGTGTATTTCCCACGTGGTTGCTCTAAGCAGCTCTGTAATGCATATCAGTTTAGATCAGTACCCAGGACAGAGGAAGCGTCTTCACATGAGTTTGTAAAATAGCCCTGTCCTAACATGAGTGTAAGGTCTCTATATATGTTTGTATTCAATGTCTGCAGGTATGAATATGTGTGTGTTTGTGAGTGAGTCTAAGGTGTCGCCAGGTATGTATGTCTTGGTGAGTATGTAGGAGGTTTGCATGTTTGTGTGTGTGTCCCACCTTGTTTCCTTTCTGTCTGTGCCATGTTGTCGTCTTTTTGTGCGAGTTCATTTCTGTGTGGCATCTGTGTGTCCCTGTGTGTGTGTGTGTTGCTGCTTGTTGGGTTGACGTCTTTTTTTGACATGCTGGTCTTTCCTGCCCCCCCCCATACTCAACCCCACCCCATCCATTCCCTCTAGTGTTGAGTGTTGGTGAGGGCGGTTACTGGGAGGGGACGGTCAGGGGTCGCACAGGCTGGTTCCCCTCCGACTGTGTGGAGGAAGTGGTGCTTCGAAGCCAAGACAACCGATCAGGTGATCACCAGCAGTCTCTCTCTCTCTCTCTCTCTCTCTCTCTCTCTCTCACACACACACACACACACACACACACACACTGCAGGGTCATCCTAAATAAAAACACCCAGCATCACTTCAGTGGGAAACACACAGCTTTTAGTTGGGATCTGCTGTGTTCTAAATTTTATTATAGTTTCGTAAGTCTACCACTAGCAGCATGATTTTAATTCTTAAATAATATGAATTCTTATATATGACAATTGTGACGATAAAATGCCTAAATTTTTGAACAAGACTTTTAGTCTGTAGTAATGCACTCAGCTCTGTGAGGCTAAGGCATGGTGGAGCTTTGAGGTACATTTAATAATTTACATTGTTGGAATTATTGTAATGTCAGTCAGTTAAGTTAATTTTCTTACACTAGTATGCATATTTGCCATAGCCTTAGCTATAGGGACATACTCCTGGGTTGGACACCAGTAAAATCTTTGAACAGCACCTTACACATACATTCAATGTATGTATGCAATCACACTGACGTTCCTGTGATTTTTGGGTTTAGAGAGCCGTGGAGAACGAGCCAAAAGGCTGTTCCGCCATTACACGGTGGGATCCTACGACAGCTTTGACGCTCCCAGGTAAGACTCGCATCTGCTCCATAGTGGCTGTGGTGCAAACAGATCCTCAAAGAACTGTAGATGGGTGCTGGGTTAGTTGTAGGGTTCATCCAAGGTTAGGTCAGAGTGGTGCTTCACCCAGCAGAGGGGTATTTGAGCGGAATACAAGGGCACTCTGAGGCAATTAGATGCTCCAATGCCTGTTCAGTGTAACATTAGAAACAGAATGTAGTATAAAATATCCCATCAAGGCACCAACATATGCCGGTTACATGAAGGTTAGGAGAGGGGAGAGGTACCATCCTCCTGCCAGGTGCTGGAATTCAAACTGACAACCTTTTTCAAGGCGACCCTGCTGCTTCACTGTTTAGACATGCAGCACATGCTGGCAGGGGATTTGTTTGTATGGCAACATACTGTGTACACATCCACCCAGATACGATGATTCAGGCAGTGATTCATAAGTTCCAGTGGTTACTTTGATTTGTGCGACGCATTGTGCTGCGCTGTGGGTGATTCGTGTGTTGGGCTGGCGATGTGTGAGGGTTCAGTGCCTCGGGTCTAAGAGGCTGATCCGCCTGACTTCACTGGAGTCACCCTCAAGGCGAAGGTTTATCAGCTGTGTGTTGACTGTTTTTTTAAAAGCAGGATTTGAGGATGCATTCCTTCCTTTGTTCATGGCTGCCTTCTTCTTCTGAGGCACAGACCGTGTTGCCAGGTAGCAGCTTTTAGGGCTGAGGGTGATGTTGAAGATGCATTGACCACTCTGATGACTAAGCGTGGCATTTTTTTTGAGTTGAGAAGTGTTATGAAATCACCAGATGATCATCATCACTGCCCTATCTGAACAGCAGCTGAGATCTTTAACTTTCAGCAGAAGGTCATTATGCTTCTCGTGTTTTGATACTTTTCCACCTACTGTGACTTAATCAGCCTCCAATCTGGCACAGCTATTTAACATGTTTTTGTTGTCAACACCTTGGTAGATATGGGAAACAGTAAGACATTGCTCAGTCTCTTGGATGTGATCTGTTGACCCACGAGCGTGGAAGACTCTCCTCTATTGACTTTGGGACGTGCGACTCGTCATCATTAATTCAGACTAATATAATGTCACTCCCTTTAATGCCTTGCATCTTCATTGCAGCAACCACGGCGTCGCTTTGAGGCAAACGCATTTCAGTGTCCAGCACTTGGATTAAGCAAATAGAGAATTATTTACATAAAAATAAAGCCATTATCTTAACACTAGAAGTCCCAGCATTTTTCTGTCTACCTAGAAGACCCACATAGGGGCCATTTGGCCCGACCACTTTTCCCGAATACACTAATCACTCATTTTGTTATGGTAATGAGGCTGTTAGTGGCAGTGTGTGTGGGTGAGGGGTCACACCTTACAGTGGTGAAGTCATGATGGCTACTTCTGTGTGAATGTGAGAATGAGGAATAAAAACACATTCTATTCTAAAATGTGAACATGTGAATGTCCCATGTGACCATAACGACTCATGTGACTGCAACCAGACAATTGTTTGATGGATAAATACCTCAGTGCACATGGCCTATAGCTTCAGTTCCCTCAAGAATTTTGTGGTGAAAGAAGCTCCTCTCCAAGGAACGAAGATGCAGAGAATCAACACTCAACAGGCATTGGAAATGATCCTGGATGGAGCAAACCCTTGCGACTCGGATGGAGAAGACATCAACCTTCAGGTGGATTCAGACTCCGAGCTGTCTCAGTCATCTTCAGGTAAGATTTCATTTCATATTATTTCCTATTTTACATTTCATTTCAGTGAGGAAGTTGGAAAATATAGCACCATGTGAATAGAGCCTCCATTTTGTTTCTGAGTGCGGACTGCCGTCAGTTTTGTTAGATTCTACTTCTCCTGAGGTGTCTGCACCTTAGCCAACCTATTTGAGATGTTCTGGGAGTATTATTATTAGCTTCTATGCTTGCATTTGTGATATCATCTGACTTTCCCATTGCTCATAATCACATTTTTTTCACACTACAGATGAGGAGACTGCTCCCCAACCAAAAAAGAGAGCTCGGCTGGGGACTGATGTGACAGAGACTATGAAAGACGGCACAGTATGGCATGAAGAACAGGTGGGAACGGGTCCACATTTCACCCCGCCATCGCCATACAACGCAGATGGAGATCCAACAGCTAAGGCCAGGAGGTCAATCACAAGTCCTCTTCAGAGCTTCCTGTGTTTAATCACTCTGGACATGCTTGGTATCATTCGAGACTGTACAGTTCAACATGCAAAGCAAACAGAGCATGTGGATTGGTTCATGGGCCTCCCTGAACTAATGGCATTTATTTCCATCACCATCATGCGGGGAATCATCAGGGTGCCATCGCTGCGTGACTGCTGGTCGAAAAACCTGGGAAGCCCACAGATCATCGAAACCATGTCCCGAGGGCGTTTCCAAAATATCATGCATCACCTGCGCTTTGATGACAGAGACACCCGCAGTGAGCAGGCACAGACCGATAAGTTTGCTGCAATTTCGAACATATGGGGATTGTTTGTCACCAACTGCATCGCATCCTACATCCCTGGTCGACACATCACCATTGACGAACAACTTTTCCCGTCCAAGACTCACTGCTGTTTCCTACAGTACATTGCATCTAAACCAGACAAGTTTGGGATCAAGTTTTGGTTGGCGTGTGACTTGAAAACCAAATACGTCTGCAACATCCTCCCATATCTTAGCAAGGACCCCACTCGGCCTCGTGGGGAGAGAGTGTCTGAGAGTGTAGTCATGAGGCTGATGGAACCATTCCTGGACAAGGGCAGAAATGTTACCACGGACAATTTCTTTACATCACTGTCACTTGCAGAACGACTACTTAGCCGGAATACAACCATCCTTGGCACAGTCGACAAGATTTGCCAAGAAATTCCACTGTCAACTAGACAGATGCACCGCAATGAATTTACCACCCAAGTATTTTCAACCACTGGTGCCACACTGACGGTGTATGCGCCCAAGCGGAAGAAGACTGTATATGTTCTCAGCAGCATGCACAGCATGATTCAGACACAGGATATCACCAAAAAGAAGCCAAACACCATCACACTCTACAACACAACAAAGTGCGGCGTCGATGTCATGGACCAGATGGTGCGAGAGTACACTGTCCGCGCAGGAACACGGCGCTGGCCAGTAGCAGTGTTCTATAACATGATAGATATGGCAGCACTGAATGCACACGTGCTCTATCAATTATGCACCGGGAGGCAGGAGAGACGGGTGGATTTCCTGCTGGAGCTTGCAAGAGAGTTGGCTCAAACCCACGTGGGTATGAAAAAGGCCCAAAAGGAACAATTATTTCGGCAACAACCCTCCACACCACAACTAGGAAAAAGAGCCAAGTGTCAGGCTAAAATTAAATGTAAGGACAATCATGCAACTGTGCGCTGTGTTGACTGCTACCGATATACATGTGGGAAATGCCGAAAGGAGCAATGGCAGTGCCAGGATTGTGAGTGACTGCTCAAATGTATTTCACTCATAATGCATGGTTTTTCATTCTTTGTAAATATGCTTGGGTTTTTTTTTTTTTTTTTTTTTATATTTTAGCACACAAAAATAACAATTACTTCTGCAACAACCCTCCACAGCACAAAACTGGGAAAAAAGTTGCTTTTTCATTCTTTGTAAATATGTTTTGTTTTGTTTTTTTAACAATAAATGTCAGTGTGTTGATCCCTTCCTTCCTGTTGATCCTTTCCACTGCATACAGCTCATAATCCAGTTTAAGTCTTTATGGCTATGTTCACTGAGGTATTTATCCATCTCACAACTAAAGCTTGCTCTCAAAAGAACCTCCTGAGCTGTAAGGTGTGTCCCTCCCCACAAAGGTTCAAGTGGCTCCGGCCGTGTGCCACTAACAGCCACATTTCCATAACAAAATGAGTGTCCACAGGGGGGACTTGGGGCCAATTGGCCCTCTTGTGGGTTTTCTAGGTAAAAAGGCCAAATGGCCCCTCTCTGGGACTTCTAGTGTTAAAGTAGCATTGACTTTTAACGAGTGGTTTTTGGTGACCACTGCAAACTGCTACTGTACTGCAAATCAAATTCAGTGTTGGCTATGTTTGCAGCATTTCTCCTTCTACTGGCAATTTCCTTGCTGCAGCGTCTTTCTTGAGGCTGCACGCTGTGATGTACGTTTTGTCAAATTTGTGTGGGTTTTGTCTATTTTCTTGCGTTTCTTGTCATGAGGTGCACTCTGTTGCCTGCTGTTGCAAAACTTAAAAGCAAACCTCAGCCATTCATTTGCATAATCTGGGATGAAAAACATACATTACAGAGGCTATAGCTGAGTGTGCTGATAAATACGGGAGGGTTTACTGGCTACATGAAGTGTTTCTGCTTTCGCCGTTTTAGCTGCAAGAAGTTTTAGCCTCGGCCGGGCTTGTGAAACGCTCTCAAGGCATTTTCCTTGGTGAAGAGAAGATAGCTGTAAACTGACAGTTCATCTGCTCTGTGTCCTTGCCACAGACGCGCTGAGCGACTCCACACAATCTGCACGCACATGCTGCTGCTGCTCCTCTGCCAGCCCACATGAGGCCACTTTTTGGGCCAACGGCGGGTCAAATAAGGACGAGCGAGCGGGCGAGCATGCAGTTTTGGGGGAGAGAGGCAGAGCAAACACTGCTGTGGTGGTTTGTCAACATGCGTTGCCTCCTGCTTGTGCATATTTAATGTACAGTAACAGTGCGTTGACATGTTCTTTTTAATGCAACAACAGCAACAAAACACACAGAGTAATACAGTAACACACACAAACACATAAGCATGTGGACCTGCTGTTTGTTTTCTGTCCTACCCCCCCACTACCCATTCACACACACACACACACACACACACCCTTTCACACATGCATGCACATACAAACACAGATACTGTACACACGTACACACAGAATCAAAGTGGTGGAGCCTGGCATGCAGGGGGAGAGACACAAAAAGGCAGAGATGAGAGAGGAGAGAGGACAAGGGCTGTGATCATCCTCAAATGCAGGAGGGATGAGGATGAGAGAGGAAGAGAGACAGAGAGAGTGACGGAGGTAGTAGGGGAGAGAAAGGGAAAGAGAGAGAGAGAGAGAGAGAAAGACGTAGAGAGGGAGGGAGGGAAAGGCGGCGGAGGACAGCTTCGACATACATGGAAGGAGACTCTGACTAAGAGATGATGTGAGTGCCTATTTGAGAGAATCTGTACCTCTCGTCCTCCTACTCTCCTCTCTCTTCCTCTCCTCCTCCTCCTCTTCCTCCTTCCGCCACTCATTCGCCAGCTGTTTCTCTGTCCTCTCTCCTCTTCCTGTCTGCATCGATGCCCCCCCCCCCGCCCCCCGCCTCCCGGCTTCCCAACCCTCCCATGCTCTACCCTCTCATTCATGTTTTGTTTACAGCTAATGTGAGGAACAAGTGTGTGTGTGTGTGTGTGTGTGTGTGTGTGCATGTCAGAGGGAGAGGGAAAAAAGGGGGTGGGTGGGTGAGGTTAGTTAGTTAAGTGTGATTTAAAGGCACATGGGGTCAACAGCAGCAGGAGAAGGACAGCAGCAGCAGCAGAGGCTCCAGAAAGATCTGATGCATTCATTAATTCATTTTACAAATAAAAGCATATCTGATTTCTTTCCCTGTGTAATATGACATAATAGTAATCTGACTTGTGATTCATCATTATGTCACATAATGACACCCCCCCCACCCCCCACCCCTTGGATGAATTATTATTCCAGATAGGACTGTACTCTAAAGCAATGACTTATCGCAGTTGCATCCATTTTTATGAATGGGGAATGACGACAGTGACAGATACACAGAGAATACTATACATACAGTATAAAGTATAGGACGTGGAGGTAGTGAGTAGGAACAGATGGGGTGGGGGGTGGATGAAGAGTGCATGTGGTGTTTGTGTGTTAGATGATTGTATGTAAGTATGCCATGTTGTGTGTGTGTGTGTTTACGTGTGTTTGTGCCCCCCTGTGAAGAAACCCAATCACCTCTCTCTGTCTAAATTACCTCATTTCTCTCCCTCTCCTCTTTTTAAGCCACCTTATTCTCCCTCCCTCTCCCCCTGCTCTTCTTCTCTCTCTCCCTCTCTTTCTCTTCCCCTCTCTCTGTGTCGCAGTCACAGCAAACCATCTTCATCTCTCTCTCTCTGCCTCTCTCTCTCTCCCATTCCTCCTCTCTCCGTCTTAAGTATGAAGGGGCTGGGAGAGCTCGGCCCTCTCCCTCTCCCTTTCCCTTCTTCCATCTCTCTCTCCTCCTCTTCCTCCTCTCCTCCTCTCTCGCGGCTTGTGCTCGCTGCTGTCTCGCTGGAAGACGAGAAGGGGAAGGGGAAGGAGCAGGAGAAGGAGGAGGAGGAGAGGGAGGGGAGGAAATGGCGATGGGGGCATGCGGCGAAGAGGATCTCTCCCTCTCCCTCTCCCTCTCTTCTTCCTGGCCATCGCTCGGCCCTGTGAATAGGAGCGTCTGGTTCATTTACAGGTACCTGCCATGGCTTTTTATACCCCCCTTCCTTCTCCCTCTCTCTCTCTCCAGTTGCCGGGGGAGATGGGGGGGGGGTGGTGGGGGTGGTGGAGGGACGGATGCATGCATGTGGACATCATGGATGGCAGGGCAGCTTCGATTTAGATAGATTGACAGATGTTGCAACGCATGCTTGCAGACGGCTGTGTTTTATTCAATGTGTGTGTGTGTGTGTGTGTGTGGAGACAGACGAGAGCTGCTGCTGCTGCACAGCCCAGTGTATGAGCGGTGCAGCCGTTCTATGTTTCACTGTATGAACATGTGTGTGTGTGTGTGTGTGTGTGGCGTTTTCTTTCTTTCTCTCTGCTTTGAATCGCGTCTCTGAACAAATGTCCTCTGGCAATGCTGCACCGGCAGAAGTGATGCTCGCTGCTTTTCACTGACATGCAGATGGATTACATGTTTGTTTATGTGCACGCATGCCTGTGTGTGTGTGTGTGTGTGTGTTTGTGTATGTGTGTGTGTTCTGTGTGCACAAATGGTGTGTTTGCTATTGTCAATCAAAAAAGAAAGGTATGGCAGGCATGTTGCTCTGCTGGCCAGTGGATTGCATGTGTTCTTGTGCCCTGTGCGTAGTGTGTTTCTATATGTTTACCTGTGTGTGTGTGTGTGTGTGTGTGTGTGTGTGTGTGTGTGTGTGTGAGAGAGAGAATGAGAGAGAGACTGCAGACAGAATGGAAACATGGTGAAGGAGTTGTAATGATGCAGCATGCATGACAAGTCCCGGCTTCTTTCTGTCACCTCGTTGGAAGAACTGCTTGACCAAACCTGGTTAAAGCCTTGGCTCCCTCACCTGTGTATGAGACTCACTCTGCGTTGTGCTGGATGGTCCCGCTCTGAGACACAGATGACAAGCACTGGACTGCTGACACTGACTGACACTATCACCAGTACAGGGGTCTGCAAACGTGGAGCTGAGCGTCTGTACCTGCTCTGTCTAACTGAGACCATAGAGCCATCATAGAGAACTGCTGGTGTCTACAGGTGTCAGCTTGTAGAGAAAATAAGCATGTCATTGGGAACTTGTTCTCAAACTCTTAAAAAAGTGTAAATATGAGTGATAAGCTGGGTTAAGTTTAATGAAAGTTGCGTTTGCAAGTTTTAACAAGCACATTATGGGTGCCATGTTAACCAGGCTGCCTACAAGAATAATTTTTGTGTTTGTGTTAGGCTTCCATGATTTACACCCTGAACTAAATCCCCCTCTACATGCAGTAGAGCCACTATTGCCTGATGACTCGCTGAATTCAAATACCTGCTAATATGACCAAGTCATGTCTGTAAACAACTTGTCAGCCCACTTGTGAACAAAAGTAGGCTGCATTTCTTCTCAGCTGCATGTGGAGGAGCATTTGAAGCAGGACAGGCCTGGTTCATCCTCCTAGTCGTTTTGTTGGATGTAGAAATTTGGACTTCAGCAGATCCAGCCGCTGAACTGGGAAGCAGCTAATGTCAAATTAAAGTTGATGACATCCCTGAAGACAGCAGAGTCTCGTGGTTGGATGGGATGCAGCCCCTTTGCACAAGCGCACACAAATGCAGACAGACACCCTGAGTGAGTGTGGGATGAGTAGTGCACAGTACAGATAACAGTTAAAATCATATTACAGTGACCAACCCCCTTTACAGATTATTAGAACCATTGGCATGGATGTTTGTTTGCCTTGCAAATAACTTGGCTTCACTTTGTTCTCACTGTTTGTTGGCTGTGCAATAGACTTGGAGTGCATCTGTGCAGTGGTATTCAAAACTTTGATCATGCAAATCCTGCATTTCCTGTTTCTTTGCTATCACCAAGACACCATTTGTTTAAAACATACCAAAAAAGCCAAGCCCATTACTTTCAGAGCTTATTTTCCCAGTGATGGGCGTAATAGGTCTTAATGGATAATTTTTGAACCATTTTTTGCCGAACTGTTGATCATAACATTATAACCTGGACAAAACTATGATTTGTTGCCAGTGTTCAGTTTCCTGAACTGATGCTTGTTGCCGTCACACAGGCTGAGATCCTCTGGTTGTTCAGCTCAGTAAATGAATGAATTCCATTGACCTGTTGCTTGTGTTTGCCTGCAGGGACAGAGCAGGCCTGCGGGGTGAATTTGATGTGTGTGTGTGTGTGTGTGTATGTGTCTGCATTTACTAGTATCTGATTTAACTACCCTAAATCTGACAGTTTAGATTTTAGGTGAAGTAGTTGTTATTTAAAGGTCCCATATTGTAAAAGAGTGAAATTTTGGATAATGAAACAGGTCTGGGTGCCATAAAAATGCAGTGAAAGGATCAAAATGCACAATCCACACAGCCCAAATTTAGAAACTGCACATGTGAACGAGTTGGTTTAACTTGATTAACAACAGAACACCACTGGCATACTGTTGCTGAGCTCGCACACCAGCACAGAAAAATGTCAACGAAGCGCTGCACAATCGTTGGATGTCAGGAACCCAACATATCATTGCACAGCCTCCCCAAGAGTAGTGACATTAGACACCAGTGGCTAAAGCTGTTATTTTTTCTGTTAGGCTCATTTCAGTGCTGACTGATCATCAACATTTGCTTTTACTGATGAGTTTTACCGATGTTCCAAGTATCACTTACACAGTCAGCCAACCAGAAGAGAGGTTCAGAGACCTGACTCAAAACTGCCTGTTCTTGGTACAGCGCTACAGAGAAGATGTGCAACTGTACTGGGATGGTTTTTGATTTTTAAAATTACAAATATATGTTCTTACGGACATCAAAACTTCAAATAAAATTGAAGAAAAGTGTGAGAAAATATGGGGCCTTTAAGTGTATAAATACATTTTTTTCTCAGCTGCTACCAGCACAGATTGTTTCAATAGATCATTTACAGATTCCAGGAAACAAAAGTACAGTTTTTGTATACGGCATACATCAAGATTACTTTGTACCAAATTCCAAACTGTTTACTACAACCACTATTACATAACATTTGTGTGTTTTTACGTCCATTGATGCTGTATGTTCATTTATTCACTAGGCCCCTAAGTGTTTGAGGTCTGGTCTAAGCAGTAGAAAGGGACAGAGGAGGATGAGAATAACAAAGACTGAGCCTTGGCAGAGACAGAGAGGGCCTCATCGCCTGTGGAGAGCATCATGCACTGTAGACTGAATGAAAAAGATCATGGGGATGAAACGTGATCAAATTTTTAAAAAATGAGTCAATGATTAGAAGTTTGGAGAACAGGAGATGAGAGCCAGTATAGATACAAGTATGGAGAAGGCGGGGCCGCGGGGACAGAAAAAATATGATGAGAAGAAGAGCCAGCGAAGAGAGAGAGGGATGAACAGATGGAGTGGGCTGGGACTATTTTGGTGCGCTACAGGATTATCAGCATGTGGTTACAGTGTGTTACAGCTGACACAGTGTTTATACCCTTGTGACTCACTCAGTGACTGACTGAGTTGCTGTTTGGATGGTCTCTCCATTCACAACGAGAGTCACTGATACCTCAGACCCAGCTGGACCAGAGCGGTTGAAAGTAAAACGGCAGAGTGTCCGTGTGTGACGTGTCGGGCGTCTCATGTTAGTAGGACTATAGATGTATTACTATTACTATTAACAGGCCTACTGGGCAGATGCCCCAGGGCCCAAGGGGTCAGGGGACCAGTGGGCTGGAGCCATTGTTTGACCTGAAAAATTTATATTAATGCTAAAAACTACAAAATGACCACAAATGACCACAGTCAAAATGTCATTAAGTCTTTGACTTTGTCCTCTGTCTTGTGCATTTGCATAGCATGGAGGACAATGAGACTCCATTAGAAGTTAAAGTCAAGGTGGATCAAGCTTTAGCTGCTTTACATGCAATTTTGCAGTTCAGTCCAAGTTCACATCCCTAAACTTGGGGATCTGGCCCCTCCAGAAGGGGGAAAACCAGCTAAAAGAAAAAGTGTACTCATTTTCTGGACTTTTCTCTTGTCTTTGCTTCTTCATGAATTATTGGACAGGTTTGCCTCCCTGGGCCTTGAACAATTACTTAAAGAAAAACCACGTGAGAAGTTTAGAGGGGAAATGTCTCTTTGCAGGAACTGCCAGCGACTCAGGGACATCTGAAACGTGACAGGAGACCTCAAGTAGAGACTTTTTGCTTTTTGTACAGGGTTCAGATGCCAAAAAGTTTTGGAACCTCCGGTTTAATCTTCGACAATGTGTCTTATCTCACAAGTTTATGATGTGTTTTTATGTAAATTCTTAATCTGGAAAGTAACTTTTAGCTATGGTTGTCGAATAAATCTACTGGAGTAAAAAAGTGCATTGTCTCCTGAAATATAGTTAAGTAAAAGTAGAAAGTAGCAAAAAAAAAGAAAAGACTTAACTCAAGTAAAGTACAAGGACCTAAAAATGGCAGTTGAAATATTTCAGTATTTGAGTAAATGCATATTGTGCTTGTGCCAAAGGATGGTGCAACTACTATACAGGTTCCACCTGTGAGCATTCAGTGCTTGTTCTCTGCTGTCAGTGACTAATAGTGTACCATTACATGGCTTGGGCTCTGGTGTGTGGACCTAACCAGGCAAATTTCCCAGCGTCCAGTTCTAGCGGTTGCTGAGGCAACAAGCAGTGCCGTCATACTGTATAGGATCTCTTACTGAGGTTCTGGTAGAAACTGGTTCTGGTCCTGTTGTCAAAAACACACAACAAAGTGAAGCATAGCAAGACACTGTTTTCTGTCCCCATTGTACTCAAGGCATGTATATTACAATTTAATGGTTTGTTAAGGTTTGACTGAAAGCAGTTGCTTTGAATTGAAGATGCCATATTTTTTAAGATCAGTATTCAGTTTGACCACTGTGAAGTATTTATTGTCTACTTGACAGAAATGTGTCATCATCAAATCAGAAGGACTTCCTGTATGTTGTATTTTGGCCATATTTTGAGGATTTTAAGGTAATGCTTTATTTTATTGGGTCTGTATTTTAATTTTTAAATTTATTTTACTTTATTTTTTTCCTTTGAGTTTTTAAAAAACTCAAAGGAAACAAGCAAGTACTTCATAACTGCAGCAATTAACACTTCCTCCATTTCTGTTATAATTAGTACCAAGCTGTGTAGGGCTGTGTTGGAAATATCCCAGGAGCTAAATACAGCTGATTACCAGCTAATGTTTGAAGGAAATCATGAGGAAAATCATTTTGGTTACTGATTCTAACAATCTCAACCATCAAGCACTATTAAGATCAACATCCTTAAGAACGAGAGGTGTGTCACACACACACACACACACACACACACACTCACAAAACAGGGCCCTACTTTTGTTCAAACAATTCAAATGAGACATATTGTTGAAATGAGTTGCTGCCTTGTATTGGGGCTGACATCCTCAGAGGGGGTCACAGAAAGTGGGGAGCAGGCAGCAGAAGAGATGAGTGGGGAAAGCAGGTCGATGGCAAATGTTTGAAGATAAAAGCTGTGATTTACTGATTTTAAACCTTGACTTTCAACCAATCAGCTCCGTTGATAAAGGCAGAGGGTGAATACAGGATGTACAGTACATGTCCTCCATGTTTTCTGTTTTTCATTTCTCTGCATGTGTCTCTCCTCTGTCTCCCCTCTGCCAGTGACTATATAATCAAGGAAAAGACAGTGCTTCTGCAGAAAAAAGACAGCGAGGGTTTTGGCTTTGTGCTGAGAGGGGCCAAAGGTAAGAGAATGTGAAAGAAGCCTCTTTCCCCACAGTCGCAGTCATTGATGTAGTTTACATTGTGCATGATGTACTGCATTATGTGCAATGCTAACACTTTCCTGCCATATGTTCATGGTGTCATCAGCTCAGACTCCTATCGAGGAGTTTACTCCCACGCCGGCCTTCCCTGCCCTGCAGTACCTGGAGTCAGTGGACGAGGGAGGCGTGGCCTGGAGAGCCGGTCTCAGGATGGGGGATTTCCTGATAGAGGTACTGCTCATGATTTACCGCTGCATTATCAGGATGGAACTGAAATAGGCTTCCTATATGTTTCTAAACATATAGTACAGAGCAAGAAAGTTATCACAGTGCCAACCTACTCATGGTCAATATCAAATGTGAGGTTTTTAATCTGCATCTAGATCCAAATACCAATCAAAATGTTTGGTTCAAAATATTCATGGCCTCATTTCACTGAATTTATTCACTGGATATAGAAAACTATTACTGAACTCAGTCACTATCTCTCTCTGTCCCAGGTCAACGGTCAGAATGTGGTGAAAGTTGGACACCGGCAGGTTGTCAACATGATCCGGCAAGGGGGCAACAGCCTCATGGTCAAGGTTGTCATGGTGACCCGCAACCCAGACATGGAGGAGGGTTCAAGGAAGAAAAGTAAGCCCAGTCTTCTGTGCCCTAGGGTGGCGGTATTGGTGAATGCTGGGTGGTAACTAAATCTTGATCTTGAGCAGCTCGACTGACCACTGCTACCCCTTTTTCTTTTTCTCCCCCCAGTTCCCCAGCAGAGTAAGAGGCTGAGCACTCCGGCTATCGCCTTACGGTCCAAATCCATGACTTCAGAGCTGGAGGAGATGGGTAAGAAACTGGCTTTGATAACCTCTTTTTTTGTTTTTTTGGGAGGGCAGCATTTAAAAGAGATTGATGGCAAAGAATGAAAGACTGCTGGGGACATGTAGACAAAGAGAAAGTGCTTTGAAGATGAAGGGGGGGATACTTAGTGGGTAGAGATAGATTGAGGTGATGAGGAATGATAGAAACAGTGTGAAACCAGAGTGTTCTGGGTTGTTAAGGATGCTGAAAGTGAGAAGGGGAAGTCGAGATAGGGCTAAATTTAGACGGCTGGGAAGTAGGGAGGGAGATGGCTTTCTTACTCAGAAGCACAGAAAGGAAGAAGGGAAAAAGAAAGGAGAAGATTGGAGCCCCCACCGTGGATGACGGTCTCAATGCGTTTCACTGTTCTTTCAGAGGTTCCACACTGTCACTTCCAGCACCCCCACTACAGGTAACCCCACCCAGAAAAGGTGTCGCCATCCACCCTGTGATCCTTTTCTCACTGCCTCCGCCTATCTTACCTATATCCCCCCCCGCACCCCACCATACCCGCCACCCCACCCCTCCACCCCCACTGCTCCTTGGCCTACCCACACCTGTAACCCCAGCGTCCAGAGAGCAGCCTACCTCTGCTCAACACACACGCAGACACAAGTATTTGTTGCCAAGGTAACACTGCAGGGGAATGAGAATCGTTTCCGGGTGCCACAGCCATCATTGTGAAGTGTCTGATCTTAATGTGTCAAAATACGTCCCTCTTTAGTTCATATCTTTTGTGGAAAATGTCTTTGAGTCATTTGGAAGACATCACACCCAGGATTAAAATTATTGGTATGAGTAATTTTTGGGACGAAAAAATGAAACAACTTTGTTCTGAGGTACTGTATGTTGCTATGGTAACAGCATTATGTGTGGCTATGCTTATGCCATCTCTATTTGAGGCAAAATAGTGGGAGGAGAGAGCACAGTGAGGGTCAACGCCCCCATTTGGCAGATCAGAACGTCAGCAGTCGTTTTAATTGGTGATTGGGTTTTATCTTCTAAACATTTATGGTGCTTGCTGGTCTGGCTCTGAGCATGCCCGGTGAGCGGTTGATGATGGATGAAAACCAATGACACGCAGAGCTGCTGAAGGTGAATCTGCAGGGCATTTTGTCAGCTGGTCTCAGATCTGGATTCAGCATTGTCTCTAGACACTTGCCCAACCCTGTAAACAACAGCAACTGCTGTTGCTGTTAAGCCAGGATCGGACTAAAGCTACTCCTGAGCGTAGAGATCCGCCCTTTGCTTCACCCTTCCCAAGTATCCTCCCCTCACCTTTCTTATCTTTGTGGTGTGACCTCACCTGACCAGCACAAAGCATGAGCACCCAGTCTGAAACACAGATACCAGTTTCCTGAACCCCCCACAATGCCTACTGAAACACGTAATCCAATGTCCGCTAAATCCTCTACCATCTTACTACCAGCACTGTATGTATGCAGTGATACTGTATAGTATCACACCAGTAAAACTTCAAGGTGCCGAATGTACTAAATATAACAATCACCACAATTACCACATTAATTTTGAGACATGGATACAACTGCTGAGAACAAATTATTACTTGCATTTTACATTTTGCAACACCATGTCAACATTGGCAGGAACATCTGCTGTGTCGCTTCTCTTTCAGCACAGATGAAGCAAAAAGCTTCAGCGTTGTCTTTTTCAGTTACAGCAATATCTGGTCATAATTATGACAAAACTGAAGTTACCATGTTGATGAGTTGCTTCACCTTCATCATCACGCCAAGGTGCTGAAATGAACTGAACAGTGATGCACAGGTGTGAAAGTGCCACAGTATAAGACAGACGTAAATAGGCCAGGCAAATATTAGCTTATGGCAGATATGTCAGTATTACTGTATAAGTCTGCTGATATAGGTAATAGAAGTTTAGAAACAGAACCCTGACACATTGGTTTTCTAAAATATGAAATGCCTTACTTAGTATATTTCTTGGCACGAAAATAAAATCCAAGAAATCCATATCAGTGTAAGTAGAATCGATTGAGCTTTACACATCTCATAATACTTTTTAATGAAAGAGTCCGTTTGACTTAACACAAAGTGCATTTGTCAGTAAATATCACATTTCCTTGGTGGCCTAATCTGCAGTCAGACACCTTATAACTTAAATCCTTGTTCCCTTCTTGACCAAGGTGAGAGGAGGAGCACAGTGCGCGATGAAGCCGTGTCAGCCCCTGCCATATGCTTATTCAAATGCAACAGAATTAATTTAGCTGCGACACCTATTAAACTATCTCACCTCCGTGATGTGGTGCAGTGTCCCAGTTCACCTAGAAGTCATGCCGCAAGATAACAAGGGCATTAAAATGAAAATGCATTGTGCAGTGGCCCTCCGGTCTGCAAATTGTTTTTTCTAAATTCCTCCATTCCCAAGAGTTATTTTGATATGTTTGGACAAGACCATGGCGTATTGATTTCTAAAGGATGTGAAAAGTGCACATGTCTGTATGAGAGCAAATAAACGCACATTCATAACACTGTCATGGTAGTTTTAACAAATCCACCATTTAAATTTTACTTGTGTTCGATTAATGTCGAAAAGCTACATCATGAAATACGATTGCTCGAGTATGGCAGATAACCCTGTCCCTATTCAGTCCACACATACTCACTCACACCAGGGGATGCAAACACAAAAGGGTCACCTTTAATTGCTCCTTGGACAGACTTGTCCCTTTCACCGTTCACTGATTTAACCATTAACCCTTGTCTTTCCTTCCTCTCCCTTGTCCCCACTTCACTGCTGGCTGGATCTTAACCATCTCACAGTGGAGAGAGGTGGGAAGTGGCTTCAAACTAATTCCACATTTGTGTGTGTCTGTGTTTTCGAGTGTGTCAGAGAGAGCGGCGTGCTGTATGCATGTGTGCAGCATATTCACTGTATGTGTACGTGCCTCAGCTGCCTTAAAGCGTGGGTGTGATGTGCATTTCTTTTGCATCGAATAATCGAAGAGCCCGGTGGGGTGACTCAGTTTGTTGAAGCTCTGGGGAATATGATTAGTATTCACTGTAGCAACGCTATCGCACTTTTCGCTCCTGCCAAAACTTAAGTGTCTCCTTTTGTCCTCCTTCCAGCTGCGACCCCTTGGAAAAAAAAATCAGGTATGCTCTGGCACGCTACTGCTCAAGGCATTGTGTTCATGTGCGTCCAGGATGACTTGGCACTCACTGCTCAGACGCCCAGTGAGCTTTGTTCTTGCATTTCTTTTCCTCCAGAATTTGAATCCTCACAAGTTACAGAGAAGAAGAGGACAGTCTATCAAATGGCGCTGAGTAAGGCAGCTCTTGTTTGTCAGTGAATCTCCTCTCTCTCTCTCACCCACCTTCATCGAGTCCGTCGCCTTGGTTTTCCTTCATTTTGTTGGTGTCCATTTTTCTGTTTCATTGCTGTATGTCCCTCTCTCTCTCCCTTTCTCTCTTCTGTCTCTTTCTCTCCTTCTTTTTTTTCCCTCTCAGATAAACTCGATGAAATTCTTGCAGCAGCTCAGCAGACAATCAGCACCAACGAGGCGCCGGGGACGCGGGGACAGGGACCGAAGAGAGACAGAGGGCGGAGTTTCTATGGGAATGAGGTATGTATGGCGAAGCACAGTGCAACATACAGTATTTTCACATTTTATCCCCATGTTGCCTGGGTCTGTCTTCAGGTTCAGAGGGAAAACATGTCCAATTTAAAATTGGTACATAAATTTTAAAAAATATGTATATGAAAGAAAAAGAAAAAAAACCCGGAATATTTCCCTCCATTCCGAAATAAAAAATTAGAGATCCCCTTTGCCTGAGAACCATAGTTTTATATGATTTGAGCTATGGATACACTTGCGTTGGGTATAACCCTAACTCCTGTCCTGATATTTACAACATGTAATAATGTAAAGGACAAGGAGCATTGCTCAAATTAAGGTGGAGCAGAATGTGTAGTTCAAAATTTGCAATGTAACGCTAATGTTTGCAGTGGATCTCACATTTTATCTAATGACTTAAAACTGCTGTTCCAGTCAGTTGTAAACAAACAGGCACAAATCTTTTCTTCTTGTCATCACATCTTCTTGTCAGTCATTTCCACCTGCCTGGACTATGTTTGGAGTATGTTTGCACAATCAGTAATAATTAATATCAAACTGTGCAACTCAGTTCTCTAGCCCACAAGTTCAGTAGCGCTTTCCTGAGTCTGAATACAATTCTGAATCACTTTTTTGAATCCTTGGGAATCCCTGAACAAATTAATTCAAGTGGCTTGCAGGGGAATGGAGACATCTGTTAGCTGTTGTAATTTGCAGATATATGGAAAATTTAAAGCTGATCCATCCACCATATTTGTTGTTCACACCAGTATCAGAAAGTCTTCTGAGATGTGCATAAAGAGACAAAAAAGTGAATGTGAACAAAATATTCAAAAAGAAATTCGCTGAGCATGGAGTTGAACAAACTCAATGAATTTTACTAACTTGGAACAGGATCCAAAATGAAACACACTGCCGCCACCCATCCCTACTCATACTTATGTATTGTCTGAGTGAGTCTTATTGCACTCACTGCAGTGTGTTTTACCCTCTTTCACACGCTCTTTATTTCTACCATTTCAGCCAAATTACGGGGACCAGTCCGGAATGGGGATGATGTCGTCGGGGCTGGGCCTCGGCTACGACCGTGGACAGTACACGTCAGGTCATGCCCCACAGCACGGTATGCTGCGGCAGAAATCCATCGGTGAGGCTGTCTGTTTTTTCCGTTGCCCCTCTGTCCACCTGTCTGTCTGTCCTCTAGACCTATAGAGGTCTACACTGTGCTGACCCGTTTTGTCTGTGGCCAGCAATGTCTTGTCTGTGGCCAAAGTGTGTGCACTTTGTACTATATCTGTAGCTGGCTGTACGCATATTATACCTGTAGTGTAAAAATAAGATGTTAGTCTTCTACTCACCCTACTACTATTTGTTATAAACATGGGTGCCACTAATCTCTTGTTTTATTCTAATGGCTTATTTTCTGCTGTGCTGCTTTCTAAGGCTTTGCAACTTCCCTTTTAAATAGTAAAGTGCTGCTGTGAAAAGCTGTCCAGTTGCTACTTGTGTGGAATATACTGTATATTGATAACTGATTTACATACTAACTGACATGAGGACTGAGGACAGACTCGCTGGCAGGTCGATGGGCAGGCAGATTTCAACAGACACTCTCGAACCTCCGCTTTCTTTTTTCTGGCTTTGTTTCCTCTACATTCTTCTTTCCTTGTTCATCAGCCTCTTCCTCTTCTCCATCTGTACCGTCTGTACTTGGGTGGGTAGCCTTGTTTCATCCACGTTTTGTTTTCTCTCTGTTTGTTAATGCTGTGCTGCAGGGGTGCCTGAGGAGGAGAAGCAGTTCCTGCATCCTCCAACCATGAAGTTTGCACGCAGTCTGTCGGTGCCCGGCCCAGACGACATCCCCCCTCCTCCCACCACTGCGCCACCAGACCCTCCATTCTCCTCTGCACCACCTCTAGGTTGGAGAGCGAAGACATCGCAGCAGCCCTCAGTCTCCATGTCCCAGTCCACATCCACATCTGCACACTACCAGCCGTACTCCCAATCAGTGCATTTCACCCACGGGGGCAGGGAGAGGGCAGGTGGTCCTACCACTGGACCTGCTAGTGGAGCAGTGGACCACGGAACCTCATATGCACATGCAGCTGCCCACACTGCTCAAAGCAGGACTGCTTCGCGGAAGGTTGCCTATACTGGGGAGCCTGTTGGAGCTGGCATTGGAGCTGGTGGAGGGGCAAAGGCAGCGGGTCTGAGAAGAGGCTATAGCACCGCCATTCCCCCATCTAGCATTGCCACTGTAATTCCCCAGCAACAACAGACTACCCAAAGTCAAACCCAGCGAGCAGACCGCAGCACAGCTGGGGCCGGAGCAGGGGGTCCTAAAGGCGGTGCCCGGAGAGGTAAGGGCCCCCTGGTGAAGCAATCCAAGGTAGAGGACCTGCGCATTGGCCAAGGTACACTGGGGGGCAAAGACTCAGTGGAGAAAAGCTCCATCCCCATCCCAACCATAATTGTTAAGGCTCCATCAACCAGCAGCAGTGGACGCAGCAGCCAGGGCAGCAGCGTGGAGGCTGATGCGCCTGCATCAGGGGATGTGGATGAAGCCAAGACACCGCACGGGCCTCCTCCCTCCACTTCTGCTCCACAGCCCCCTGCCCCACCCTCTATCCCAGCACCACCGCCTCCATCCTTGCCTTCTATCCGAGCCCAGGAAAACCTGGATTTTACCAGCCAGTTTGGGGCTGCCATTGTTGGCGCAGCTCGCCGAGACAGAGAACGGTTTCACGAGGCCCGCAGAAAGAGTGCCTCCTTGTTTATGTCAGCTGAGGAGGACATGAGTCTTGGGGGAGTAAGCGATGGCGTAGGAGGAGTAACAAGGACTCAGGTGTCACAGCAGCTTAGCACACAGGCTGAAAGCTCATCCACACGGCTGCGCCCGTCCAAGTCTATTGATGAGGGCATGTTCTCTGGGGACACCTTTATCCATCACACCCGCAGTATGCCTCCAGCCTTTGGTCTACCTGAGTACTCCTCACCTGCCCTGGACTATCAGCCGAAGTCTGTGCCTACTGACTTGTACACAGCAGCAGGTAGGCAGCCAGTACCCTCCACCACCACCACCACCACCACCACCTTTATTCACCCTCTAACAGGAAAGGCTCTTGACCCCACATCACCACTAGGCCTTGCCCTGGCTGCCAGAGAGCGTGCTCTGAGGGATGATAGCAGGTTGAGGAGGGGAACAGAGCACCACTTCAGCCGCCAAATGTCGAGTGTGGTGTTTCCTTCATCCACTGTCACCTCTCAGCCAGTGTCATCTGCCGCTCAGTCCAGTTCCTCCTACCTGGTCACATCATCCTCTCTGGCTGCGACTACACCCACTGTTGGGCGCCCGCCCTCACCCAGAATCCTCAGGGGAGTTGGCAGTGTGTGGGGTGACGAAGGCGGTGGTGGAGGAGAGAGGGAGCGTGAAGGAGGAGGGGCTCGTGAGGGGCTGAGAGTTCGCTTCTCTGAGGACAAAACGGTCCACACGCACCACTATCAGTCTCAGCCGTACCAACCAACTTACAAGGAGAGGGAGCGTGAGAGGTCGAGGGAACGGGAGAGGGAGCTATCTAGAGAAAGAGAGCGAGACAAAGAGAGAGAGGGTTACATGAGGAGGGCAGAGCAGGCTGCTGCAAATGCAGTTGCCGCTGAAAGCTCAGCTCAGCAGGCATCCCAGCAGTCTCAGCAGCCTCGCAGGCCCTCTTTTCTCAGGATGGAAAGTCAAGCTGATGCCTATATCTTGTCCCTCACCCTCCTTCTCCTCCACACACCAGTTCTCAGCAGACAGTGAACACTACTGGGAGCACTGGGACTGGCATGATGGTTCTTCCACCCCCTGCCCCCTCAGTTGATGCAGATGATGAGTTTGTCTATGCGGACCCCCTCCCACCCCCTCTAGAGTTTGCGAACAGCTTTGACAGGGGAATAGGGGGAGTATCAGGGTACGCACAACACGGGATGCTCCCTAACAGCCTAACCTCCCGTCAACAGCAGGTACCCCCTCCACCTCCTCCCCCTCCTCCCCCACCACCGCCACCCCCTGCACCCCCCCAAAAAGAACCATTTGTAAGTGGGTTTCCTGCTCACACACCCCTGCCCTCACCCCAGGCAGGGGACTCCACCGCCTCCAGCCTCACATCATATGACAGTGAGGTAGCTAACCTGACTCAGTCTGCTCCCTCCCCCTCCCAGACATCACCCAACCCCCTGCCCCCACCCTCCCCCTCTACTTTGCAGCCCACCTCAATAGCGGGACCTCCTCCTCCCCCATCAGTCTCACCACCGCCTCCTCCAGGATCCTACCACAGGCCATTCTCAATGTCCCACCACCACCACCTTTACAACAGTACTCACCCTACTGGACGCTCCTCTCCCACACCTCCACCACACACAGTTGCACCTCCCCCAGCCTACCGTGGCCCCCTAGCACCTTCCTCCACTACTGCCACCACTGCTCCACTTAGAGTCAGTGCCTCCCATGCCACGACCACTACCTGTGCCGCTACAACCACCGCTGCTGCCACCACAACAAGCACCTCCACTCAGCTCTACCAAGAGCGAACACATACCATACATACATCCTCCTCCACCGCCATCACGGGCAGTCGTAGGCCAGGTGAGTACCACCGTCCTCCCCCTGCTACCAAAAAAGGAGAGTCCCAGGAGACAGTGGTGGACTCTGGGATTGAAGAGTTGGACAGCCGCAGCAGCAGTGACCATCACCTGGACAGCATCCTTGCTCTAAGTGGAGCTGGTGTCCGAGGTGACAGGCTGGACCGAGGGGAGAGAGGAGTTGGGGCTGGAGTACGCATGGGAGGGGGAGGTGGGACAGGGGAATCAGAAAGGGGAGGAGATTTCCTGGAGTCTTACATGAGCTACCTGGATGGACAAACTTTTGAGATGCAGAATGCCACAGCAGTAGCCTCCACCTATCCAAAAACCAACAGGTACCGAGAAGGAGGTCGCGCTGGGGATCTACACAGACAGACCAGTACTGCCCCTGCGTCCTTCCACTCCCACAGACGAAGAGATGAGCAGGAAGATGATGATGTTGAGGAAGGTGTGGCAGAAGATGAAAGTACCCAGGATGGGTATGGGGTGAGGGACATGCAGAGCATGGGACGTCCCCCTTCGCCATACTTTGATCGGCCACGCACCCCCGAGATGAAGACTCTCTGGGGTGAGGGGCAAATGACTGGTGATGGAGGAGGCCAGTCGGGGACACTTTTAGAGGGAAAAAAGATTTACCCACCTGCATCCAGTATGAAGCCCAGCATCATTAATGAGCTGAGCAGCAAACTTCAGCAACGAAGCAAGGACAGCTGGAGCAGCCAGAGGCCACTGAGCAGACACAGGTACCCATCAGTGAAAAAAACTTTGCGTCACACCATGAACTACATTTTTTTGTTGTTGTTGTTGGTACACAGCATTGTCATCCTATCCACATTTCACTTGTGTGAATACATTAGTGTGTGCCACCTGTGACTTCTTCACCTCCCATGATTAATGTTCAAGCCTTTTGTAAAAAAAATGTTTGCTGTTTTTTTATGTCTTATGTAAGTGTTTTGTCTATACTGTGTAAACCTCTCTTTTATTTCTCTGACTTTCTCCATATGTTTCTCTCAGAAGCAGAAACAGGTAATAGAGCCACTTCCACATGACTTTTCTTGTCTTTCTTGAAGAACATAAAACTGACACCTGCTGGAATTTACACAGCCTGTTTTGAGACTGTAAGAATGTAGACAAAACCATGCTTATTGTGCTCAACAGATACTGAATTATTGGGGCTGTTTCCAGTTTTAGGAGATGAAAAATATCTGATATCAACACATTGACTGATATTCTTTATATTTAATATATGTACTGTATTGTTAGGTTGTTGGTTGTTGGGTCAGTTTGTCTAAGAGATGGTCACTTTTACACTGTATTTCATTAATTCTGTTCACCTGTCTCTGTGCAAAGGACTACAAATGGAAATTAGCTGAACAAAAATATTTTCTCTTTGTTTGAGAGTGATCAACAGTATTTTCTTATTTTCACCATTTATAACTTACCCCCCAAATTGTTCATATTGGCACACAGACTAAATCATGCTTACCAATACCAGTATGTCTATAATAGGCCAATATTAGCTAAATAAAATTGGCCAACGACTATACTGGTCAGACTCAAATTATAAGGCATAAAAGAATGGCAAAAAAAAACACTATATTAAGGCATAGCACGTTATCAAAAATGTGATAGTATAGGAAAGAAAATTGAAGTCATAGGACAGTATGCAATAAAAATATAATAGCTTATTAAAGCATTTAATGTCTGTAAAATGTCACTAATAACACAAGTAACAAAATTGCTTATTATACTATGACATTTAAAATGGCCACAAAAAATATTTTTGTCCTAAAAACACATCAAATAAGGAATAGTGTTTTATACACTCCATAGCATATGTGTGGAAAATGCATAAAAAATGGTCATTTTAGAGTATATATCATGAAAAGTGAAAAAAATACCATACATACTATACTATAAAATGAAAAATGCAAAAATGGCCAAAATTTTTTGTCCTAAAAAAACACATCAAATCGATTTGGAATAGTGTTTTATATACACTCCATAGCATAATATGTGTGGAAAATGCATAAAATGGTCATTTTAGAGTATATCATGAAAAGTGAAAAAACGCCATACTATACTATGTCGAAAAATGCAAAAAATGGCCAAATATTTTGGGGGGTCAAAAACACATCAAATCGATAAGGAATAGTGTTTTATACACACTCCATAGCATAATATGTGTGGAAAATGCATAAAATTGTTATTTTAGAGTATATCATGAAAAGTGAAAAAAACGCCATACTATACTATGTCGAAAAATGCAAAAAATGGCCAAAATTGTTTTGTCCTAAAAACACATCAAATCGATTTGGAATAGTGTTTTATATACACTCCATAGCATAATATGTGTGGAAAATGCATAAAATGGTCATTTTAGAGTATATCATGAAAAGTGAAAAAACGCCATACTATACTATGTCGAAAAATGCAAAAAATGGCCAAATATTTTGGGGGGTCAAAAACACATCAAATCGATAAGGAATAGTGTTTTATACACACTCCATAGCATAATATGTGTGGAAAATGCATAAAATTGTTATTTTAGAGTATATCATGAAAAGTGAAAAAAACGCCATACTATACTATGTCGAAAAATGCAAAAAATGGCCAAAAATTTTTTTTGTCTAAAAAAAAAACACATCAAATCGATTTGGAATAGTGTTTTATATACACTCCATAGCATAATATGTGTGGAAAATGCATAAAATGGTCATTTTAGAGTATATCATGAAAAGTGAAAAACTAAAAAAATGGCCAAATATACATACTATACTATGTATGAAAAATGCAAAAAATGGCCAAAATTTTTTGTCCTAAAAACACATCAAATCGATTTGGAATAGTGTTTTATATACACTCCATAGCATAATATGTGTGGAAAATGCATAAAATGGTCATTTTAGAGTATATCATGAAAAGAAAAAAAAAAAACGCCATACTATACTATGTCGAAAAATGCAAAAAATGGCCAAATATTTTGGGGGTCTAAAAACACATCAAATCGATAAGGAATAGTGTTTTATACACACTCCATAGCATAATATGTGTGGAAAATGCATAAAATGGTTATTTTAGAGTATATCATGAAAAGTGCAAAAAAAAAACGCCATACTATACTATGTCGAAAAAATGCAAAAAATGGCAAAAATATTTTTGTCCTAAAAACACATCAAATCGATTTGGAATAGTGTTTTATATACACTCCATAGCATAATATGTGTGGAAAATGCATAAAAAATGGTCATTTTAGAGTATATCATGAAAAGTGAAAAAAAACGCCATACTATACTATGTCGAAAAATGCAAAAAAAATGGCCAAAATTTTTTTTGGGGTCAAAAACACATCAAATCGATTTGGAATAGTGTTTTATACACACTCCATAGCATAATATGTGTGGAAAATGCATAAAATGGTCATTTTAGAGTATATCATGAAAAGAAAAAAAAAAAAACGCCATACTATACTATGTCGAAAAATGCAAAAAATGGCCAAAATTCTTTTGTCCTAAAAACACATCAAATCGATTTGGAATAGTGTTTTATATACACTCCATAGCATAATATGTGTGGAAAATGCATAAAATGGTCATTTTAGAGTATATCATGAAAAGTGAAAAAACGCCATACTATACTATGTCGAAAAATGCAAAAAATGGCCAAAATTTTTTTGTCCTAAAAACACATCAAATCGATTTGGAATAGTGTTTTATATACACTCCATAGCATAATATGTGTGGAAAATGCATAAAATGGTCATTTTAGAGTATATCATGAAAAGTGAAAAAAACGCCATACTATACTATGTCGAAAAATGCAAAAAATGGCCAAAATTTTTTTGTCCTAAAAACACATCAAATCGATTTGGAATAGTGTTTTATATACACTCCATAGCATAATATGTGTGGAAAATGCATAAAATGGTCATTTTAGAGTATATCATGAAAAGTGAAAAAACGCCATACTATACTATGTCGAAAAATGCAAAAAATGGCCAAAAGAATATTCAAACAATAGCATTTCATACACTTGATGGTATGATATATTAAAATGCAAAAAATACCATAGTATAGTAAGTTATAATAATGCGGAAAAATGCATTAAACAAAAACATATTATAGTATGTCTCACAAATGCACAAAAATGCCATAGAATAAAAAAATGATTTCATTAGGATTAAAATGTCATTGTACTAAGGCATAAAATCATCATGAAAAATGTACTGCCCCAAACAACACAGTTCCCAGAATTACTGGGGCACAGGCAAAAAACCAAGAAAACCCTCACCATGTTGAGATGGTGATTCATGGGGGACCATAGTAGAGTGTAGTAAAGTAGTAGTATAGTATTCCTTAGAAATGCTGTTGTAAAGTGTGTCTTATAAAAGCAGATATACATCATAGTAGGCTGTGTCAAAATCGCATGAAAACATCATAGTATAGTAAGGCATTAAAACATTCTGACAAAATATAATAGTAGCTATAGTAAGGCATAAGAATCTTGTAAAAACTGTCATAGTATAAAAAGGCATTCATGTGTTATGATATATAAAGTAATAAAAATTTAATGAAAAACATCATACAAAAGTCAAGAAAAAATTATATAATAAGTACTAGTCAACAAAATAGTATAATAAGGCATAAAAACATGGAAAGTATAACAGTAAAGTAAGGCATACCAATGTCATAAAAAATGTCATGAAAAATCTCATATTATAAGGTAAAACATAATGAAAAACATGATAGTATTGGACGGAATAAAAATGTCATGAAAAATGTCAGTCTAGAAAGTAACAAAACACAACTGTTAATAATAAAACATCAAACACAAACATGGATGGCAGGACAACAGATAATCCCACCAATCCCTCAACTTGTCGTTCCCAGTTGTTGCTGTTGCTATAGGTAAATTAATGTCAAACTTGACCTAAATTATGTTAATCAGTTATTACCTGTTATCGAGATTACACCAAACAAATGTATTCAAATTAAGTTTGATCAACATAATGAATATTAGATACGTAGCCTAACTGATTACTGGACTTTAAATGCGCCATAATAAAACTTTTGTCACAGCAAACATTTTTATTCTTCAGAGAAAGCACAGGTTGTGTCGAAATAAGGCATTCCATGAACCCGTGTACACAATACCAAGAATACCAACACATCTCTACTACTTAGGACAAGCTGTGAGTGCCAGATGTCATTCCTTTTGGGTAGTTCTGGCAATGGTTCATGGTTGCAACAATTTTCTTCGGCCTCCCAGCAGTGAGTCATCTACCCTCAAGCTTGTCATTTCCATGGGCTACACAACAACAGAAATGTGGATTTTCATGGCTTTCATATAGCTTAAGGTCAAGTTTCATATTAACTTACCTCCAGTAGCGGCAACAAGCGGGAATGATTATATGAGCTGTCAGGGATGAATTCTTCTTCTCCCATCCCTGCCATGTTTGTGGCATTGTTAGCATTATCGCTAAGGCTGACATTGGAGGTTAGCAGATGCCTGGAGGCAATTAGTCATTGAGGTAGGGTCAGCTTTCACATGCAAAATTCCTGTTAAAAAAAGAGACATTGTGTTTGTACAACAGGAGATGATCCTTGCCAATACTAATCACCTTCCACTAGAATTTAAAATTGTGTGGTTTCTGTGTTGTGTATGTGTTTTCTGTTTTGCCATTGTGTTTTGTAATTTTTTGTTGTATTTTGTTAAATGTTATTATGTTTTTTCTGAACATCATGTTTTGTGATTAATTGTGTTGTTTTGTTTTTTGCTGTTACACATCCGAGCTGCTGTTTATTTTTGCCATTTGTGGTTGTGATTTGCCCTCTAAGGACACTGTAATCTCCACTCCGACTATCACAATAAAGCCGCATAAGTCACATGTGGATCAGAATAAAAAATTGCCATATAATAGTAAGTGATAGAAATGTCATTGTATTACGCTTTTCATAAATAGTATATTAAGTAGAGTAAGAGTATAATAAGGCAGAAAACGGTATATATAACTGTATAGCAAGATAAGAACATTTTATAAAAATGGTATTTAAAAGACATGAAATTTTCATTGTATAGTAGGGCAGGAATGTCATAGTATAATTAGTAAGTCATAACATAAAAATGTCATGTTGTAGTAAGGCTTAAAAATGTAAAAAAAAAACAAACAAACAAAAAACTCTCTATATATATCATAGTACAGAAGCCATTAGAATGTCACAAAAGGCATAAAGCCATAGTTTTGTCAAATGTAAAATGATATTAAAATATCATAATATATGAAAACATAAAAATGCCAAAAATAAATACCTGTAATATAATACCATAATAATGAGAAAGAAAAAAGTCACTACACTTTCACGGCATAGTGAGGCATAAAAATGTCATAAAAAATAACATTGGTTAGTAATGCATTAAAAGGACATAGTATAGTAAGTATTAAAAGCATCACAAAATATATAATGGTAGAACATACAAATGTCATGGAATTTGTCTATAATAATAAATAATAAAATAATTTCATAAAATGTCATACAGTAGTAAGGCATAAAAGTGCCATAGTATAGTAAGTACTAAAAATAAAATAAGTATAAGTAAAAAGAAACTTTCATAGTATAGTAAGCTATACATAATTTTGTTAAAATTTCATGTTATAGTAAGGAATAAGAATAAGAAAATATGTAGTATAGAAAAGGCATAAAAGTGTAAAATATTATAATATATTATTGCATTAAAAATTTTTGTTGTGTTTTGTAATGCAGTTATAATTCCTAAAAATGCCATAAAAATATAATACGTTACTAGGGCATAAAATATCATGAAAAAGTCATAGAATAGTAAGTCCTATATTAACAGTAACTTTATTAGTGTATGTATGTAACACAAAAGTATCATAAAGGCGCAATAGTGTATTAAGTCAAGAAAATTGTGTAATATAAGTCATATAGGTCGATATAGTAAGGCATAGTTGGGATGCTGTTTAGATTGTAAACAAAAACTGAATGTGATGATTTATTCATCATTTTAACCCAATTCTTAATTGAAAACAGTACAACATCATTGCAAATGTTGAACATGAAAAATGTTATTGCTTTTTGCAAAATATATGCTCATTTTGAATTTGATACCAGCAACAAAGTTTCAGCATTTACTGTGCTGTCTTTGTACTGTTTTCAACTGACTTACCAGGTAATTAAATGTCTCTGTCTGAGATTTGTCTCTTTCCGCATTTTTAATATTTTTGAATGACTTTTCTGCATTATATTTTGTTAAAAGAAGTTGTCGCATCATATACACCTATATATACCAATACCAATATATTTCACTGTGATAGGTATAATTGGTCTGGCTCTAATCTCAAATTGACAGTTTAAAATTATTTGTTTCCGAAAATTGCTCTAATTTGTGTATGTGCATGAATTTCATCTCATCTTCTGGTCCTTCTCATGCATTTCCTCAGTAATGACTTCTTCCTTTCTGTCTCTATTCACAGATTTTCAGAAGACTCAGCCTCAGCTCTAAGCCCCCCCTCAGCTCGATCCCAGTCCCCATCTCCCATCTCGTTATCGCAGCCCTCATTGTCTCCGTCCCCTACACCTGCCTCCCAGTACCCCAACTGGGGGCGATCCCCATCTCCTCAGCCCCCTGCTGCCTCTCAGCCTCCTCGATCACATTCGCCACTGTCCCCGACATCTTATTCCCCTTACCCCACCTCCCCCAAACACAGACCTGTCTACCGGACCAAAGCCCTGGAATTCCAGTTCATCCCAAGTCGCGAGTCCCGTAAAGCTGAATCACACATGCTCCAGCGTAGACGAGCACCCAGCCCCCTCATCTCCCCATCAGAGAGGCCCAAGATTGGCCCACCACGTCCATCATCCCTTCCTCTCCTTCCCACCACGCCTCTGTACAGTGCCATCTATGACCTCCGAGGTTCAATCACCCCACCGTCACCTGGGAACCCTCTCGGTGACCCTTACTTTTCGCCCTCTCCTCCCCTGTTTGCTCCATCTGGTGCTCCTCCTCCTCCAAACTCCACTTTAGTGGTTTCACGGTCCCTCTCTCCAACACACTTTCTGTCCGGGACCTCTTCTCCACCCCTGCATCCTCTCCCTCCACCTCCATGCCTGAGTTACCCCCATCTACCGCCCCCATCCCCTACAAAGCCATTTGCCTCCAAGCCACTGCCCTATTGGACCAAGTATGATGTTGCAGATTGGCTTGGATACCTGAACCTGGGTGAGCACAGAGAGCGTTTCCTGGACAATGAGATTGATGGCACCCACCTGCCCTCCCTAACCAAGGAGGATTATCTGGACTTGGGTGTGACACGCGTTGGCCATCGCATGAACATAGAACGAGCCTTGAGGACCATAATGGACAGGTATGGCTTCACAGTTGACCAGAGCAACTAATTTACACGACAGACAGTCAGCACAGATGAGCCTTGAACAGGTCTGTCTCAGCTATTTTGAAAATGTTTTGCTTTCATGCATTTTCTCTCTGAAGTCACTTTTCACACAGTTCTCTTTAGCAACATGCAGCTCAACACAACAGTTTATCTCACATCTGAAATGCCCTAATGCTCATCTATAACAGTTTTATTGCACATTTGTTTGTGCCAGTCTTTTTTTTTCTTTGCCGATGCCTATAGTACAATGGCCTTGAGAGCTCAGTGCACTGCTGCTTCCTGACAAGCACATAATTCTATCTATCTACTTAAAAAATGCATGAATCACTCAAGATAATAGCTCAAAATTATGGTACCAAACACCATTAATTACCATCCAAAGAAAAGGCACTGAACATCACACATGTCCCATGTTTGCTCTTCTGTCCTCAGGCTGTCCAGCAGCCCATTTCCCATCTCTGTTCTCTCACCTCGGGACGGACAGACTGAGAGAAGGAGGGACGATGGGAGTCGGAGCTGAGGTTCCTAATGCAGAGACAGAAAGAAAGACAGAGAAAGAGGGAAGGAAAGGTTGGAGTCAATGAGGGAGGAAGACAACTGCTGCTGTCCATGGTGGATTCACACGACAAATGAGGGGGGAACAGATTTCACACAGAGAGCAGCAGAAAGAGGGAGTCATGTCCCCGAAGGGAGATGGAAACACAGGGACAGGAAAAAAAGGGGCTGACGAGCCATTAAGACACCGACTGGCGCTCACAGGTTGTGGTGGGCTGATTTACACGAGTACACCCCCCTGCACATGCAAACACATGGTCACACCAGTCAACAAACACCCTCTCATTCAAAACGTATATGAAGACACTATGGATGCAGCAGATAGTAAAGATGGCAGAACCAAATACACGAGAGGAACAATCAGTTAGATTTTTTTAAAGTGTTGAACAGTTTTAGGAGTGGAACCCACCAGGAAAAGTGCAATCATTAACCAACCCCTCCCCATGTGAGTGGATGCGAGTTTTAAAAAATCATGAAAGGATGATGAGGATGATGAATGGGCTATGAATATCTGCAGGAGTGCGCCTCTGTCTATCCGTATGGTTAACTTAGGACGACACAGGTCAGCATACAGTGACAGCTTCCACGCCTTTTACAGCTGACGAGGGCGCAGACAGTTAACTTTGTGTTTGGCTCTGATTGGTTACGTCTTGTTTTTTTTTTTTGATTTACCTCACCACCGGTAGGGCTCCGTCCTCACTGCAGGTCCCGTTACTGGGATCTTCCATGTTTCTCTATAGCTCTTTATCATCTTAAGTCTTATAATGACATATATACAGACTGGTCACTGTATCACAAATTTGTAGCAAAAATAAGTGCCCAGACCAACAACATAAAAAAAGAAACACACTGATAAACACACACACACATACACACGCACACACAGTCACATGAATTACTATTATACACGCCTGCATGCATACACCAACATTTAGACATAGACATATACACACGCAAGCACTTACCTGTGTTTGTGTTAACAGTTTATGGGACACCTTATATGTGGACACACACTATACGTTTGGATCCAAGATGTACCTATACATGAAAAAAGGAGACGGACTGTGCTTTCAACTGTTACGACGGGACACGTGACAAGGCAAACAGAAATCTCCCAGAGGAGTTTATTTGCCGGGAAAGATTTCCCCGGCTTGGAGGCAACTCTGTCGTGCGCTAATTCGGACCCTCTGTCCGAGGGAGACTGGAAAGGAGAGGGGGAGGGGAAGAGGAAAAACTGCCATTTTCTTGCTCTTTCCCACCCAATCCCCCCCTGCTCCTTCCGGAAGTAGACACCAAACCCCACCCCACCCCCACACACACACCTCTCTCGACTAAATCCCAGGAGGAAAAGGAGCAGCCACCCGGCCAACGGGGATCTGAGAGTTAACACTTATATCGAATTTTAATACTCTGATTGTTCTTACAATTTTTAAACTTTAACTGGGAATACTGATATGAAGAGATTTATTGTTACTATTTTATCATTACTATCATCGTCCTTACTGTTATTAGAGCTTTCAAGAGTTCCTGATTTCTGCCTTCTAAAGGCCGAGGTGGCCGCTCTTGTGCAGTTGGCGCACTTCCTGAATGTGTGGTGAAGAGAATCGCGTTGGTTATATATTTAAATATATATATGTATATGTAGGTATTTTTGAACTTAAAGATGCATATTACTCAGTGCACTAGACCCTTTGCTAGAACATTGCTTCTGTGTGAGGAGAAGCATTGCAACTTAAATGTGAAGCACATTTTCGTAACCACTTCTTTTTCTCCCTAACTGTTGTCGGTCTGTGAAGCTTTTATTCAGAATTACACGTTGGATCTTTAAGAGGCCTCAAAATCTGATTCCTCTCACTCTTTTAAAAGTTAGACGCCACTTTATATCAGTATGCAGATGCTAAAAAATGTAGCAGCTGATGATACACGTAAGTGAGAATTTTATTTAAACACTTCCTATAAATGCCTTTTCTTTCAATTCTGGACAACAGCCACTCCCTTCTGAGTGTCCTGGTATCCCTTTATTGTTTATTCATCAGCTATCATGGCACATTTGCATCTCATGCCAACCTCAGTCCTGCTTTTCTCACTGTTGCTGAGATCAAATATAAGGGCTCTCTCATGACCTCTCTACCTTGAACAACACCTCACCTCTCCTGCTGCTTTCCAGTCCTGGAACACATATCAAACGTGCATTTTACATCGAGGGGGGCGGGGCTAGTTTGCTCTCCTTCCTGACCCTGCTCTCCTCAAGTCTATTTTTGCAGAAAGATTAATGAGTTTTCATAGATCACATCGCTTAAAGTGCACACACACGCGCAAGCTATAAATGTGAACGATCAAAGGTCATTAAAGGGTGATTTGTTTCTGTAATTACTCTGTGTTGGTGGTCAAGGAAAGATAATATTTGAATGCAAGGGGAATAGCAATAAGGACGATGAAAATAATGGTCACCTAATTATGGTTTATGATGTAAAAAAGAAAAAAGTCTCAAAAGTTCTAAAGAATCTCTGTCTTCCAAATAATGTTTAACATGAAAAGGTACAACATATTTATTTAACCCTTCTGCTTTCTATACAGTTGGACCTGTTCTGCCCCCCATCACCACAAACACACACACACTGTTAACCACCCAACAGCATTAAGAGTTCCACAGTTCCCACTCCATCACTTGCATCTCCTTGTTTTGTACAAAGCACCCTCTGACGTGTGCCAGTACACTTGCAGCCCATTTATTACCAGCATATTATGCAATGACCCTGTTTCCATCAGCAACTGTGAATTTCTTTCTTGCATTTCCCTTTAGAGGATTTGAAGTTGTTTTCGGCAAAAAGAAAGGGGGGGTTGTTTGTGAAAGGGGTAAAACAAGCCGAATGTGGCCTCCTCAAACTCAGCCCACACGGCCAGATTGTGCTCGTTTCCAACAGGTTATCTAAAATCAGTCTGCAAGTGTAAATAAGGCCAATTAATGAGTTCTGGGTGAGAAATGATGACAACATCCCTCGCTGATAAAGCGATGTTCTCGTCAGGTGAGCGGTAAGAAGCTGTTTTTTAAAAAAAATATCCTTTCTTTGCATTTACAGATAGAGATCAGGACTGGCAGCCCGACGTCGCTGTCAGGAAAAAAAACTTTAGCTCTGAGGGAATCGGTCCCACTCTATAGAAAGCATTATTTTTTCCTTTAAGAGATCTTTTAAAAAAAAAAAGAGAGAATATGAACTGATGAAAGGTTAACTTACAGAATATATATGTATATGTTATATGCATATACACACATTCATATAATCGTATATGAATTTCAAATGTTTTAAGAGATAATAAATTGTTAGAATTATAATAAAGATACAGAAACAATGTTTTGTGATTTCTTGAGTGATATATTGTACTGGTGGAAATGACACTACGAAAAATCGAATGGATTATACCGGTAGTTTAAAATCTATTCTTAGTTAGAAAATACAATACACAGACTGGTGGATCCTGCACATTATTCTACCCCAGGGTGCAGTTGAAATATTTAGGTTTATATTGATATATGCAAGGCAAGAAGTAAAAGGAGTGAGAACAGTTATGATTTGGAGTTTAAGAGGAATCTATAACTGAATGATTATTAACCAGTAAATATTAAATAATCACAGGAGACAGGTAGTCTGTGAGAAACATAAGTTATTTTTTTTCTTATAGCTAAAGTGTAAAAGGTACAGCAACAATGTAAATATTAATACTCTTAAAAATTCAATTTTCAATATCTTGTAAGTGTATTAAGACTTTTGAATACAGGTTTTACAGCAACATTAACACATTACCCTGTTTTCCACATTTTATTTGTATCCTGGAATTATCCAACTTGTTTTTTTGCCCTTTATCCTCCACTCATCCTCCTACCTTATATTTACATATTTGTTTTGTATAGACAGCCATTAAGTATTGTACTGATATTTTATTCTGTATACACACAGACACTACATTATACTAATTACTAGGCTATTTGAATGTGACCAGCATTGCTCATAAAAGCATATGGCAAGACCTAATAATCAGAAAACATTTCAGTGACTCAAATGACCTTACAAAACAACTTTTAATGATTGTGTTTTCAGTGGTTCAGAAGTTACCATCAATTCAATAATGTACCGTTACATACTACAGTATAATATTTGAAGAAAAGTGAAGACAAAAAGATTAAGATAGAGTTTTATTTGATTAGTCAGAACAAATACAGGATAATGTGCTTACATCACAGCAGTCGAGACAGATGTCATCTGTGGAAGGATGGGTACCTGAGAGGCAAGAAAACAGCGGTCAACTCAAAAACAGTGTAATCATGATCCAGTGAGGTTTTAACAAATGTTTTTTAAGCCATCATCTCCTCAGACTCTGCCTTGTCAAGGGCAGAGCTGCACTTCTGTCACCACTGATTATCTGAGCCCAGTGCAATGCATCACAAGAGAATGAGCATTCAAAGTGTCTGCTTGTCAAAAGGCCAGGGGATGATCACAAACCTGATTCAAGTCCAGCGCAGGAGCAGCGTCACTCATTCTAAGACCTGCAAAGACAAAAGCAAGTGTTAACGTGCGTTTAGAATTCTCACGCTCGACCATTATGACATTACTGTCTCCTCAGGAACTCTGGCTTGTCAGGGCCAAAGCTGCACCTTGTCTTCAAACGGACTCAGAGCCCAGTGCAAGTCATCAGGGGAGAAGTGCTCAAATACAAAAAACACACGGGGTTGCAGGAGCTTACATGTAAACTACAGCAATACTCTCCTAAACATTTCTTTATCAAAGAAACTGTCATTATGTAATTGGTTTCCCTTACCATTTCCAGAGTGAAGTTGCAAATGACACAGACCATTTGACAAGTATTTGCCTTCCAATGAAAAGTGTGGCATGATGAATCAACTCTATGCTCCAAAACAACAACCGTTACAGAACCCCTTCCACCTAATAATAAAGTTAAGTTTGTCTGACTTGATTCTCATGGGGTTCAGGGCTGTCATAGGTGTACAAATCCTGGGGGTTTGGTGCCCCCCAGTGGTCACAGTTCCTTACAACACCCTTGACCACCACATGGTTTTGTTAAAAACGTGGCTGCCTCAGTTTCCTTTTACATACCTTTTTGACCCCCAAACGAGGCCGGTCGAAGTGGTGCTGAACGTGACCTGAAAGGACGAAAATCAGAAATAGATGCGTTACTGCTGCGTTGACATAACTAGTTTTTGCCCCGACATTAACCAGTTTCCTCCTCAGATACTCTGGCTTGTCAGGGCCAAAGATGCACATTATCTCCATACAGAATCAGAGCCCAGTGCAAGTCATCAGGGGAGAGATGCGGCTAATTGCTTTAGAAAGAATAAAGTAGTGCATGGGTACATCTGGTCTGTAAAACAGAGTTTCCCAGGACCATACAGGTCTTTTTGACCAATCAACAGTCCAAGACCATTCAAGTTTACCATAGCAGAGAAACAGAAACTTCATACAATGGAGGGCAGCGGATGAGATAACAGATATGAGATATTTAATATTTTTTTCAAATTACCCCAATTCAATGATTAATCCTTATTACTAGGACCTATCTGTAGACTGTCACACGGTTAGCTTTCATGCTAACGGCACTGAAAGGCGTAACACGTGGAGACAGGCCCACAGTGTCGCTGCCTGTCGGGCGTTCAACTGCGAATATACGACCAGACAAACGACAATAACGGGCGACCTCCAAACCCAATAGAGAAATGTATCTTTTTAAGATTGCCATGTTCACCTCCAGAAAAAACAAACTCTTTCGCATTTCGCAGCAGTGAACGCTGTCCATGCAACAGAAAAGCGGTAGTTTGCGTGCAGCAAGTTCTTACTAGAACACTCCTACTACTGTAACTATACCTTATGACAAAAAATAAACTTCAAGTGAATTCAATTTATGTTAGCTTACCGTTTTTTCCTGCGGTATTTGCGTCGGCAAAGACAGCGACCAACTGAACGCGGCTGCTGCAGCCGCTTCTTCTTCTTCTTCTTCTTCTTCTTCTTCGTCGTCGTCGTCCTCTACTCCTGCTTCCGGTCTCCTTCTTCTTCGCCTCTAGAATGTCGGCGGCCAGTTTGTGTTTGCAAGTGTAATACCGCCACCTGTTGGGCCAGAGTGGAGCGTCAAGGAGTAAACTGACTTTTCAAACGCGTTTGTGTTTGCTTATCACGAAACCACCATATTAAAAATGACCACATATTAGTTTTTAGCAAATTATTTGTCATACATTATTTTTATTTATTGTTTATATTATCTTAACATTGGGGGTTTTCCTAAATAAAGTTTTGTATTTTCAATTTACCACAAACTATGACAAATTGTTTCAGCACAAGAGGTCTTGTGGCATGAGACTGAATGTGAACAGGAGAGGGTTCACTGGGTGGGAACCCATAGTAAAGTTTTGGCATCCTTTAACAGGTTAATCCTGCCCCTGACAGAGGATGGAAGATTCAAGTAAATCTTAGTAAATTGTAGATGCAAAAACCCTCAGTCCATCAAGAAACTGCAAAGTGAAGTTTACTAACATACATTTATGTTTGACTCACTGTGTCTGAGATCTTGCATTGAGCTTCATCTGCTTTATCTTTACAGTAAAGTACCAAGATCTGGACAAGAATTCACTGTTGTCAGTGTCAAATGCTCCAAAACAAATTATATTATTTTTAACCACAACTGCGCTTCAGAAAGCTTTCCCTCCTTGCCAACATGCAGATGGGAGCGAAGACGAGACCCTTGGGTGGCCGTAGATATGCTTTTCCAAAGATCCTTAGATCCTTGAAGCCTCTTTCCCTTTTCACTCCATTCTCCAAAAAGATGCTGTTCAAAACTAAAATTTAATTCACATCAAGGACATCAAAGATAAACATGCTTTTTGTAAGACTGGATTCTGAAGTCCACATCCACTTTTTTCTCAGTGTGAGGTGAATAATGGGTAGCTTTAAAAGCCATCAATGTTTCTTTTAGAGACAATACTACTATACTAATACTAATATACTCAAAATTTAAAGACACACTTACATCAATACATCTTAACAAAGCCAACTTTACTACATGCCATGCCAACTTTACTACATTTCAGGATTTTTGATAAAGGATCATTGGTATTTCTGTGACTAATGCACCAACAAATGAAATTATATTCAACATCACTTGACAGGGACTTTATTCCACTTGCTGACATTTTCTGTCCCCTATGGTTATTATCATTTTTAATTGCAGGATCTCACAGTGTTGTCATGATATGTGTCTACTGTCCTTCCACATTTGATTATAGTATTACCGACGCAGGATTACTGTTTCCATAAGAGCAGGTTGCAGTTGGGGCGTAAGCATTGCAAACGTATAACAGCTGTCTAGTTATTTACATGGCATGTCCCGGCATGACAGAGTTGCACAAGTTCAGCATAGCATAAAGTGTTATGTCACTGAGAGCAGGACGCAGTGTGCAGGACTGTGGTTCTTTGGTTCTTCAGGGGAGCCCTGTGACTTCAAAGCAGCTCTGAATTTAACACACACACACATTCTTGTACAGACAGATACACGAACACACACACACACACACACACACACACACACACACACACAGACACACACACACCGGATGTGTCCTCCAGCTTTGGAGGCAGGCCAACCAAACTATCCTGAGGGAATGTTGTGGGGAGGGAATACAGGGGTTTGAAGGCAAGCACAGAGGGATGAAGTTTGTCCTTATCTGGTCATGCAGCTTTGTTCCACTCTTTAAAATAGCAATAACAAAAAACCCAACAAATCTAGTTAATGGGCCTTTTAACACACATGCAAGCACACACACACACACACACACACACACACACACATACACTGAGTGGGTGACTAAGCTACTGTCTGATTCACCGGACATGCGCACAAACAAACAAACACCACAAAATGGCACACTTTATTAACACTACTCTGGGGGAGGTGAATGAAAGAGAAGAAGCAAGAGTCAAGATCTCCGACAAGTGTTGGAACACAAAGAACAAGAGTAAGTTTCCTGCAGCTGTTTTAGAGAGCGGGAGAGAGAGAGAGGAAGAGAGGGAGGGAGAGAGGGTGGGTGTGAGGGAGGGAGGAGAAGGAAAAAAAAAAGAAGCCAACTCATCTGACACAAACAGTGGGCCAAAGAAAGGGGAAGAGCAGCACTGTCAAGAACGAGTGGAAAAATCAAAGTTGGAGGGGAGGTGAAGAAGAGAGCAAAGAAGACAAGTCAGGAGGAGGAAAGAAGAAGAGCCTGCGAGTCTGCACAAAGATAGGATTTTAAAAAAGACAAAAAGTTTTAACCATCCAAACAAAGGGGGTTGAAGCAGAGAGGGGCCCCAACATTCAGAGAGGTAAGGAACTTGTGAGCCTGCCAAAGCCGAATCGCTGCGCTTCAGACAGATCTGATGGATTGATCGAGCTCCTATTTCTGCTCTCTGAGTTCATTTGTTACTATATATTTCCTCTATGCGTGTGTGTGTGTGTGTGTGTGTGTGTGTGTGTGTGTGTTGAGTTATGTGTGACAGATGAAACGGGGACAGGGGGAGGAGTGAGTGAGTGTGCCAGAGTGTGTGCAGGATACAGGGGTGAAAGAGTTTGGTTGGTTGGACGCTCCAGATGGGCTCTTACAACCCAAATCAGTTTCAGGTTTAGTTGGGTTTTTGTAGTTTTTTTTTGTAAAGTGGAAATTTAGAGTTTAAGTCTCTGGAACATCTGGACTAATACAAGTTACTAGATCACTGGGAGACTCTGGAAAACTGAGGGGAACAAAGTTCCTGTCTTGACCTACCAGGAGGTTATAAAAAAAGACTGGAGGACCCATGGTGGAATAGTATCTGTGCTAGTAGGCGGTAAGTTCTGCAGTATACTGTAGTATACTTATAGGACAGACATAGTATGCAAAGTAATGTATATGATACACATTTTATACAAATAACTTTTAACTCAGCAAGTTAGGAAGAGGGGTATGAATTGTAAATATATGACAGGGCACATTTCCAAACTGCAGTCAGGCAACTCCAGTGGATTACATGTTTTTATTTATAAAGACTTCATGCTTGAGTTCAGGGTCAATCCCTCCCTCTAAAATGACATTTAAATTGATTATAAAAAGCTATAAAATCGTACTTAAAAGGCCTGAGCGACCATCAAATTGATTCCAGTAGATGTAGAGCTGTAAACCACACTTTCTCTTACATACAGACCGAAGCATGAAAGTATGAAATCATATCTGAGAGGCATTCAGTACTGTAGACTACAGCTAAGCGAGTAGAATGGAGGTCAGAGGTAATATTTTCCTTTACAGGGTAAATCTTTCATTCAGTTTGCACTGAATATAAATGCCCAAAAGGTTAAAGACGGCTCAGTAAAAGTTGCAGGGATGCACCACATTATTCGATTTTAGACAAGGACAGCAGACCTCCCAACTCCCCGTATTCCTCTAAGAACTCTGAAACAGTCATACCCAGAGGAAAGCCAGGGGGGAAAGGAAGTCAGAGGTCAAGGGTTAAAATGGAGGTGATTAAATGTTTTTGTGACCTCCTATGATTCTCGGGGGCTTTGCAATCTTTGAGAGACACGACAGACGTAAGCTGCTGGGGAAGATTCAGGCAGGGAGAGGCACGGCATTGTGCTCTCAAACAGAGCATGTGATGCCCCGTGAACAGCAGGATGTGGAGGAAAATTATTGAATCTAATTGTGCGACTGACAGGGCCATGATGAGAAATGGCTCCGGGGAGGACGAATAAGGGGAAGACACGAAGGCTCTGTCGGGGTGGAGTTCAGCCACGGGTACATCACATCATGCTTAAATTTTTTACTATGAATATTTCTTCCTCAGAGGTGGAACTGAATGATCACAAAGTAATGCATATCACAAATACAGTATCATACGTAGATCACTTCATTTTAAGCATTTCACTCACCTTTGTCCATGTTAGCTTGTGCCTGTGGTTGGTTAAAAGTGTGTGTCATATGAGCAAGCCTGCAGGTGTTTCTCTTTTTACAATAATAAAAGTACAGAGAGAACTATCGGCCCTGGGAAGAAACTGAATGCGAATGGTGGGATGTGTGTTGACCTTTAGCCCCCTGTTTATTTTAGGCCAGCTCATGTTTCACAGCTGGAAAGGCTGGGAGAGGACACTTCTTCCTCAGTTGATGTCGTCATCACATCATCGTGAGACCCCGCCTCCGTTTACTGTACCCCTCCTGGTTCAAAATTTACTGTACGCATCACTTTCCCCCCCGATATATGATTCCGTTGCTAAGACACGTTGCATCTGCTGCATATCTTCACATTAATCCTGACAAGAGTGTATTTATCTTAGGGGATATCATGATATCACATCATGTAGACCCTCAAATAGATACACGTTGTGAAAGGTGCACCCAAACCATACATGTACTTGGAAAGACTGTAGAACAGCTCATAAAAGTTTGCTAAATTTAATAGCTGAATGGTGAGCTGCAAACCTCACCATACTGACCTAAACATTTACTCTTTAGTTACATTGAAAAATAATGTAAATAATGTAACATCCGCTTTTATATACAATTTTTCCGGAAGAAAAAACCCCCACTGTGTCAGAGGCATGTCGTCCTACTGTACGTGATCCCCATGTGGGAGGATTCTTTTTTCAGTGATGGTTTAGTTTAGAATTTGATCATGTAGCTTGGGAGATAATAATGTGAGAATAAAACCTGCAATCCGTTTCTGCTTGACTGACATTTAACCAAGGTTTTTTTTTTATCATAGTTGAGAATGCCCCTCCAGATTATTATCATTTTTTCCATTAACACTGTAGCAGCTGAAACCCCAAAACCTTCATTACGTATGTGGGATAAGATGATTACAGAAAGGTCAGCGTGCAGATTAAAGAGGCAGAGTGACACCACAGTCTGAACTAATCTTATATCGTTGCTCTCTCAGAGAACACAATGTCGACGCTGCCATCAGAAAACAGCCCTGAAGATGCCAACAACCGCAGCTTCTGGATGGTAAGAACTGCTCTCTCTCTCTTTCTCTCTCTCTCTCTGGGTCTCAATGACCCTTCCAGTCAAAACAAGCTTCACAGTTTTGTCGGTCAGGCTGTGTATTAGTGTAAACAAGGCCATGCTTTCATTTAAAAACATGAATAGTAACCATTGTACACGGCTGGAGTTCAGTCTCCGGCTCATTAGGTATTGGACTGTCTGCCCTGGCTTGACAAAGTAGTCTGCACAGGGGGGCACATCTCTGGAGAACAGGGGTGTTATGCTTTTTTTTTTTGCTTTTTAAATTTTTTTTTAGTGCTCTCTTCAATATCATTGCTCTGCCACAGTGTTACTGCATATTTTTTATTTGTGGTGTCGACCTTTTACATTTGTTTAAACAATACATTATTTGGCAGATGTATTTAAAGGAGTAGTTTGACCTTTTTGGGACCTTTTTGGAGTGTTTTGACCTGTCACAGTGACACCAGTGATATTTAGTGAGCTTTAGAGGGCCATGTCAGCTGTTCCCCCCCATTTCTAGTCTTTATGCTAAGCTAAGCTTACCGGTTGTTGGCTGCAGTTTCATTGTTGTTGAATCTCAACAACATTGTTATAAAATGACAGTTTTAACATGTCAGTTTTTAGAAAAATTACACAGATTAAAGGCTGTAATATTGGACCAAGTTCAGACCCTGACTGCAATATTCTGTTGATAGGATACTGTTAGCACAAGAGGTGACAGCACACTATTTCATGGCTCCAAACTTGACAGAATAAAGAACAAAGCCATAAAGAAAAATGAACGAGCATCAGATAGAAAGGCGACACAGTAAATAAATAATGCATGCATAGTGTATATCAGTTTTCCACAAATAAACAGTAAATGCTGCAGTGAAGCTTTGGATCATTCCGTCTGCAGCGCGCTGCAAAAGCTCAGCGTGAACCTGATAACACATGATGAAACTCACAGGCAGCAAAACTGATCAACAGTTTGATTTTAGCATAAATATCAAGAAACATCTGTGACGTTTTATTTTATCCCCAGTGACTCTTCTAAGTCTTAACCACTCCAGTTCAGCAGTAGTAGCACTCATCATCTCATTCAACCTTTCCATTTTGTGAACTGCCCTGCACTCTGTTTACAAGACACCGTTTTAAAGTCGTAAACACTTTCCGGCATTCAAAGCGCCCCAGCTACCTAATTTGAGTGTGCTGCCGCTTTAATATTGGCTTTGTATCCCGCTGGCCTCGACAGGCTGCCCCACTTTCATCTCTCCCTCCTGTAATTTCTGGCAGCCTCCTGTTGTGCTGGATACGTTTCCAGGCCTGTTTCTGTCTGTGTCATCCTCCCACCTCGCTCAAGGGCTGTCTTGTCATTATACTGAAAAGTTTAGCTCTGTTTCATATTTGCTAAGTCAGTCAAGAGGCTTTTTTTTGGGGGGGGGGGGTCAATTACAGTGCATTCTAAAGAATATGCGAGGGGGCTACACATACTAATAGATACACACAGGCTGGTGTGACATTTCAGATTCAGCTCTAGGTCCTATATTACACTATTAGCGCCCCCTTTTTCTCTGTAACCACCATAATGTCCTTATTCAGGTCCTCTGAACAGATCCTTTTCATACTTGTTTTCAAGCTAAAACAAGAGGTGATTGTGTTTTTAATCTGCAGCAGACTTTGTTAATGTTTGACTGGACTCTCTTGATCTTACTAAGACAAACACGTCTGTCCTATTGTTTAGTGCTGGACAGTGTCTCATAAAATGGACATGTTTTCTTAAAAGCACTTAGGAGGAAGATTGACATAAAATTTGGCATTTAAATAGTTTCTTCTGCTCCAACAACTGCTGCTGACATCACTAGGTCTGCTTCAACATTTACTACTACTATTCTTACTCTAAACACACACTATGGTTTGTATGCTTATACTTTGACTTAAGAGGAAATACAAAAATACATAAAATATATGGTAAAAATATGTTTATCTATGCTAAAGTACCCCCCCCACACACACACACACACACAATCTCACATAAAACAATGTACATCCTTGACGGTAGAAGATAAAATCTGTTCCTACCCAAGATGAGCATGAGCTCACCCGCCAGTTTTATGGGGAAAACTGATCATCAGCTGACTCATCCTGAGAATTCAATAGCTTAATCGCATGAGAGGTAAAAGAAGTGACTCTTCGACTTGTGGTGAGCCGAACCACTTTTATTTCTGTGCACAGACAGGATTTATAGGCTGCATGTGATCTGTTATATTTGTGAAATGTGATTTTCCGGGTGTCGGGGGGGTGGGGTGGGGGGGTGGCCATTTTCTTCAATGCTCGTGCTCATTTTGTTGCTTGGACAGATTCTTTGGTAGCGGGATTTGCATCTGCCTCAGAGACTGGCTGACATGAGTCTGCAGCGCTGCCGCTGGCCTCAAACTGGATTCCTCAGCTGTTTCTGTTTAATTCTCAGATCAGTGTGTGTGTGTGTGTGTGGGGGGGCAGTACTAACCACAACAGAGGTAGAAAGAAAGGAAGGAGGAAAGCGGGAGAAACAGTGGGGGCGCTGATGAGAAGCACCCCCAATTGATTCTGATTAAGGCCAAAGGAAACTTTCAGCATCTCATTAAAAGCACATTGCATGCTGTGACTGCTTTCTTTGAAGGCTGCCAGTGCAAATGTAAATCACTTTTACACTCTGGGCATGTGTGTCTGTACAAAACCACCTCCAGCCAACATTAAAATCTGCAATGACCCCTTAAAGGTGACACCTTAAACCTGTGGTATTAAAATCCAAAACATGTCCTTAGAAGTCATAAGAACAGAAATCAAATCATTTATACTGAAAATACGTATGTTTTGCACTTTAAGCGATTAATTACTAGTAAGGCATAAAATACCTGGATTATTACCAACAGTAAAATTTAAAAACATGAGAAAAGAATTGAGTATAACGTTATACTATTTTGGATGTTCCCCAAATCTTGATTCATCGAGCAGTTGCAGAAAACACACTGCACTTCTGCTAGCACCACCACCAGGAACATGCTTCAACATACTATAAAGGCTTAACTGACTGACCTCTCCAATAAACTTGCATTTAATGAACCAGTAATTAAGAGTCCCATTAGCATCGAAAGAGCTTCCAATTAGTGGTGAAATATGAGGATCCGGGTCCCTGGTAGAGTACATGAACAAACACAGTCATTGTGGAAAGCAAAGGTCTGCTCACAATTGAGAATGAGCAGTCGCTGTTGCTCAGGGGAATGAAATATTATCTGACAGAGAATTTGCCAAAAGAAAAAAAAACAAACAAAAAGAAAGAAAAGTAAGAGCTTGCAAAAATCTAAACGCATGAAGAGGAAAGCTGTGCACTGGCTGTGATGCATTTAGTGTATATGAAAAATGTGCAGACAGTGATAGCATCAGTTATAAGGTAGACACAGAATATGCCAGGGTGACAAATAACAGTAATGATGGTTATAAGCTTAACCAATGTCAGAGAACCAGCTTTCACCAGTAACTGGATCTCCGTTGCTGATGTGTTTGACAAGCAGAAAATCTCAGCCATGAGAAGGCTCTGCTCTGTTTGGCAATTTTATGGTATTTACAATAAGTGCCTCAGATGACTTAACATAACATGACAACGTATAAACTTTCAACCAGCTGTCTGAATGCGTCAATGACTAACAGATCGGAGTCTGACAGAAAGCGAAAAAGAAGAGTGGGAGTAAGCACTGAGCAGGAGCTGACAGCGGCTGCCAGGAAAATTGCAGAGAGATTTCCAAATTCCACATCCACAAACAACACACTTGCTTCAGATATGTTATTATACTCCAGGCCTTGCCTCTGCTGCCCTCTTGTCCTCTTCCCTCCCTCCCTCCCTCCCTGTCCGTCTGGCTTTTTATGGTCCTTATCCTCATGTCCACCGACCACACCCCACTCCACACTGCTGTCGACAGCTTCAGAGTTCACCACAGGGAACTTAATGCCAGTAAAGTGTCACTTGTGGCACGTGGGCTTTGACCTTATGGGCGGCTACAGCGGTATCACAGCTGTGGTCTGAAATGGGGTGAGTGCAAGCTGGGCCATGTTATGACTGACTGACCAGGGAACGCGAAACAGACCAGCGGTGAATATTGAATGTTGGAGGGGTAGCTGTTCCTACAGTGGAGGGACGGATGGTAGCAATTTGACAAAGGTGTAACTTAAAAACAATATGGCTGTTCATCAGCAGCTGTTGGCGCTCCAGTTCTACACAACATACTGGGAAACCTAAATGGAGCACAGCAGCCAGTAAAGGAGTAGGGAAAAACTAGTTAACCAAGCTGAGTGAACGATGACTGAATGAGCTGTTAAGGGGTGCAGGTGGGCAGATTCTGTTACCTTTGGACACAGCAGGCTTTAGTTGTTGCAATCATAGTAGTTAGTGAGTGGTAAGTAGTTGCAGTACTTATAGTAGCAGTAGTAGTAATGTAGTATATTCAAGAGGAGAAGTTAAAAAAAAAGTGATCCTGCGTTTCCAGTTATAGTATCTGAATTATCAAGATTATAAGAGATTACAAATCATTAAAAACTTTTTAAATAAAAAACATCTTTATTTACACATTGTACAAAACAATAACTTTCATTTTTGTTCTTTTTTGTCTCTGTGCTTTATTGTGCTCTTTATATAGGACTTTGAAATCTGCTAAATAAAGTTTACTAATTAGAAAGAGCAGGAGCACTGTGTATCTGTATTAAAATAATAAACCTAATAAAATGACTAATTCAACTTGTAGCTGCTGTAGAAGTTGGGGTAGTGGATTTATTATGCCAATAATGCTATTATTAGTTAAAGCACTATTCGTAGTAACAGGAGTAGTAGTAAAATAAGTGATAACAGTAGTAGGAGTAGTAGTAAGAGTAGAAGAGTCTTGCTGGCTGGAATCTATTTACTGTGCTGCGTTAGTTTCTAAATTAGTTTTGGCTAATTCAGTTTATAGTCTACATGCTGTTTCCACTCTGCCAGAAATAAACCATGAGCAGATGTACAGCTCTGTATTCCCAGGCACTGAAATGCTGAACAGAAAAGAAACTAGAAGACTGTATTGAAGCCTGGCAAATATATAGTATATATCATCATCATCATCCACGTTTGGCTTTTTCAATACAAAAACGGTCATTGAGCATTAGCACGAAGGTTTTTCTAGTTTATCTGGTGTGAACAGTAGATCCTCCTCTCTCTTTGTGTCCTGACAGCCTGGGAACTATCAGCGCACTGTGAAGCGAACAGAAGATGCCTTCCAGGCCTGCAATGACATAGTCGCCTGTTTTCAAGAGAGAGCTCGGGTGGAGAGGCAGTACGCCCAGCAGCTCAGCGAGTGGAGCAACAAGTGGAAGCCCGTGGTGGACTCCAGTGAGTACAGCAGCCGCCACCTCGGCTAATTTTGTCTACAACATGATGAGCGTGTGCACGAACTTTTTGTGATAAGAGGTGGAAACACGTCCATTGGCTGTTCCATCAAAATGGAGAAAAATATAAGGGTATGTTATTCCTGTTCTTCCTCAGGTCCTCTGTATGGGTCTCTTCTGAAGGCCTGGCAGTGCTTTCTGTCCTCTGCTGACCGGATAGCCTCCTTACACGCCTCCATCTGTCGCTCCCTGGTGTCGGAGGATGGAGACCGGGTCAGGACCTGGCAGAAAGACACCTTCCACAAGAAGTTGTTTGGAGGCTTCAAGGAGTCCCAGGACATTGAGACAGGCTTCGCACGAGCTCAGAAGCCATGGGCCAAGCGACTTAAAAAGGTCTGATTTTCCAATTTTTTGTTTAGTTTAGTTTAGTTTGGCATTTTTGTAAAGAATATTCCTTCGCAATTATCCTTTGATTCACACGTTTTTATGATTCAACTCTTTCCAATTCTGTTATTTCCCTACAGTGACCTTGAGTTTTATTTTGTCTTGATTAGAACCACACTAAATGTTTTTTTTTCCCTTTTTGTTATAAAAAAACAATGTCATGGTTAAAGATTTAAGATGGTTAGTATTCTGTCATCCTTCTAAACATTCAGCCATGAATCTGGTCTTGTCTTGAAAGGTGGATCTTTGGAGTGTGCTATAAAAAAGTTATTTTTTTATTTCATTGCTGTGGTTTGTATGAACTTCTGTTACAAAATTAAAGATTGTGGAAATCTTAAATCTTTAAAGATCTTAAAGAGAGGTTTCAGATGGTATTCTGCTCTTTGGAATATCCATTTCGGGCGGCTTGGAAGGCATCGCCTTTAAAAGGCTTCTGTATTCTGCTCAGGGTGTTGAGGCCTTCAAAGGGTGCATGGGGTGTTGAGGTTTAGTGAGGATTAAACTGAGGTCCAAACTCAAGAGTTCCTCTTTCCTCTCGTGCATTCAAATTCAATGAGCAACTCGAGTCTAGTGTTTGACTGTGATTTGCGAGCAGAATAGGACATCAAGCAAAAGCCGAATTTCGTTCCTATATTAGAAATGTACACGAGCACCTCAGGGAATCAATACTTCAGGCGCACTCACGGTGGCTGTAACGTCACAAACGGGTACTCATAGAGTAATGGCCTCAATTTAAGGTCCATATTTAGGCCGCAGGGACCTAATGCATTGCTCTTTAGGAATGAGTTTATTCTGGGTATCATTATGATGCTTTTCAAAGTTAGGTGCATCTCCATTTAACGGCTTTTGGCAAGCTTTGCTGTTTTTTCCAGCCCGTGCAGAGTGAGACAGACTCAGGGATGCTTTTAGATGTCTCTGCATAGTTTGAAGTAATACTCAGTATATTCTACTCTTGGTCTGCTCCTGCCTTTCCTAGCTGTGGCTCTCTGCAATAACAGTGGAGGGGTTAATTGTTAATAAGTTGTATTTGCTTTTTGGGTGTATTTCGTGGTTGTTGGAATCATGTAAAGTCCTCTGTAAACTACTTGTTCAGAACTATAGATATCCATAGCTGTATACATTTAATATATTGTTAAAGGCGCCTTTTTGGTTCGTCCACAGCTGGATAAGGCCAGGAGGGCGTACCACAAGGTGAGCCGTAAGGAGCAGATAGCCAGGGAGCGGGAGGCGCACGCTCAGGGGAACCCCGATGTTGCCATCGACAAACAAAAGAAGATCCAGGAGGAGAGGGAGCTGGCTCAACAGGAGGCCGAGAAGGTACGAAACGCAACAATCCTGTGGACCTGTGGATTGGTTTCCATCTGCATCATCAGCTTAGGTTTGTCACTGATTAAAGATAGCCCCTCTTTTGACCACCAGTGGCGCGATGAAGCCGTGTTTTTGTGATTGGGTCCCCAGTTTGTGAGTTTATGCCACTGAGTGGAAGTCCACATCTGTGAGCAGCATGTGTGAAAGTGGGACTGTGTCCATATTGATGTTCACAGGTCCGCGCCCGCTATGAGAAAGTCCTGGAGGAGGTGAACCGCTATGCTCCCCGCTACATGGAGGAGATGGAGTCTATCTTTGACCAATCACAGGACGAGGAACGGAAGAGGATTGTCTTCCTCAAGCAGGCCTTCCTCTCCATCCACAATCATCTGGACATCACCACCAATGAGAGGTGAGCCACAATGCTTATGTGTCCATTGTAAAAAAGAAAACTTAAAGCATCTGAGATTCTGTCTGTGCTGACTGGATGAAGTGGAACACATTTTTTCAAATTTGAGCTTCCTCAGCTTATGTCTCACTGTGTATTTATAGCTTAAGTGTGCTAAAAATCAATAATTTGACTTAATTTAGCCCTAATTAAATGCTGTTCCACTATATATTAGCAAATTAGTGTTTCTCAGCAACTCACTTCAATTCTAATAAAGGAAATAATAGCCAAGACAGAAACTTAATTACTTTATAAAATCTGCAGGAACCGCTGGGGGATAAGGGGTAGATGGGAGAAATTATATACTCTATTAATCTGCTTAATTTTTAGGTAATAATAACTTAACATGTACTCAGGGAGTGCAAGCAGATTATGTGCCAAATAGAAGTTTTTCTTTCCATTATAAGCACCAAAAAACAATAGTGGTTTGAAATGAATACCATGTACTAACAACATGTGTTCCTGTTCATATCATGCTGATTATGAAGCATTTTAAAACCATTAAGAGCAACTCTTCAATTAATTTTTTTCTGATGCAGGCTGATTGTTGAGATGATAGTTTACCATGCCCTTTTGAGATGAGTATCATTAATCAGATTAAAATGTATTCGCTGCTTGTCATTTAGTGTGAGAGCCGTGTACAATGAACTCCACAACACACTGATGGCCATCGATGAGCAGGAGGACCTCCGCTGGTGGAAAAACACCCACGGGCCTGGCATGCCCACCGACTGGCCTCACTTCCAGGTTTTTTCTTCTCCACCATTTCTACAATGGGGAACTTAATCCTTCACTGTGTGTTTATTGGTGTGCAGTTAAAAATGTGTTTAATTCCAATGTATTCCTTCAGGAATGGACTCCTGAAAAGAAAGCCAAAAAAGGGAAGAAAGAAGTGGAAAAGAAAGGAACAATAGAGAGGAGGTGAGCATTAGTCGTTATGCAGGGGTCCATGCTTTTTATACTAATGTGAAGCTGTGTGGCTGCATCCATCAGACTGTCTCGCTTTTTTTTTTTATTCCTCTAGTGTGATGATTGGAGGAGTGAAAGTAAGAGCTCTATATGATTATGTTGGCCAGGAGACAGATGAGCTGTCCTTTAAAGCAGGTAAACATAATGTACAAAATCACTGAGCTAAAGAAATGTCTGCAGCATAGTGTGTTTGAATTTATGAAATTTTCATCTAATTATTGTCTTTAAATTGTCTTCAGAGCTCAATTAGACAGTTGCCACAACTGCAATTATTTCGCTAGAACTTAATCAGTAACTGAAGTCTTTTTTAAAGATGTGCCAATAATTTACCTGTCCTTACTTTTCAAATGTGAATACTTGCTAGTTTCCTTGATTCTCATTGGAATATCTTTGAGATTTAGACAGCTAGTTGCTATTGTCAAAAACTTTATAGGGCCATCTTGTCATCATTTAATTGAAGAGATAATCTCCCATTTAGTAATGTGTAATTTTAAAAAAAAAGTGTTTTGAATTTTAATTATAAAAAGGATTGTATCCTTCCCCCTTGCAGGTGAGGAGTTTTTGAAGACTGAGGATGAGGATGATCAGGGCTGGTGTCGGGGGATGAAGGACGGAGGGTGGGAGGGGCTCTATCCGGCCAACTACGTGGAGGTGGTGTAGTTATCGTTGCACGTGGGCCGAGAAGGAAAAGGTCTTATTGTGTCATGCGCTTCATTTCACTGCGGGAGTCACACATGTGGAAGAAAGAAAAACCTAAAACCAATGCTGTAAAGAACAACACCAAGTAGCTGTCAGCCAAAGATGTGGTCTGTGATGAGAGGGCTATTGCACTTGGGAGGATATTTTAGCATATGAGATTTTTTTAAAGAACCAAACTGCCCAGGTTGTGTAACCTCTTGAAGGATTTTGACAAATGTTTTAATATATACAGTATGCATAGACCACTTGTATTGAAGCCATACGATAAGCAATGCTTTAATGTAACAAAGAAAAAGAAAGCTAAATATGCTGGACTCTAAAGGTACATTATGTTACTAAACATCTGGTGCTGAAATTGCATTACTGCTATTTTCTTTGAGCTGTTTTGCACCTCAACACATGCTATTATAAATGTTCACAAAGGCTCACAATGTATGTATGAAGAAAGTGATGCTAACACTGTGATTATAAATATTAATCTGAAGCTGCCATGTACACGTGGATGTAGTTAGCTATATACTGATTTCTCTTTTGTTTTGTGGTTTTAAAGGAACAGGCTGAAATTCTGAGGAATATGCTTGTTTTTCCGTTCAACCCTCAATTAGAAAAAAAAATTAACATCAGTTTTATGTGTGTGTGTTCCACCAGCCTAGAAGCATCATCACACAGTGCAGGAACTGCAGTTTTTTTTAGTTTGTGTTCTGCTCACTGAATGTTTTCATCTAAAAACATCTCCGTACACTTCCTGCTCAGCACCAACCAGCATTTAGCAGCTCAAGAGGTTTCCCTTGAGAGACATTGCAGAGCTAAACAGAACTGAAAAGAGAGACAATATTGGACTTACATTTGTCAGGTTGCCAGAAACATGAATCCATGCTCCATGTCTGTTGGATGTGTAAATATATGGGCCCCCCCTAAGGACAAAAAGACAAAACAAAAAGCACAAATAACAGTTGGAAAACACTCCAAACTGATGGCGATGGATAAAGAAGCAACACTGCATTTTGTTGGCATGACCTTTCACCACTTCCTCCTCTGAACACACATTTTGTTGATCTATTTACATCATTTATTTACCACTCTGTGGTACTGATATAGAGAATAATGGACTTGGCAGAGGAAGCAGTGCAGTTTTACTGGGACACCTTGCTGTCCATTATCACGTGCATAATGTGTAAATAAGACAGCACTGGAGTTCTGGGGGGCACTGTTGTGAGTCTTTGAATGAAGAGTGGGGTCTTCCATTAATTGCAGGGCTGGTGGTTCAAGCTTGACCCCCTCTGTCCACCCTAACATCAAAAATGACAACAAAACCACTCATCACGGTCCTGAAGGCTGGATCAGCAACCTGCATGGCAGCTCTACCACCACCAGTGTGTGAAAAAGGGAGAATGAGATGCAAACTGCTAAACTCTTTTTGTGCTAATGTAGAAAATTGGCACCCATTATATCAATTTTTCAATTTCAGTGAAGTGAGGCTTGGAGTTTCTCCCTGCCTCCAGCATTTAAAAGGCAGGATCCATTACCCACAAGCATCTCAAGGCCTAAATGATCTTCATTTTAGGGCTCTCAACATCAAGATGCTTTTGGGACAGGTCTTAAACATGTCCTCGATCGAAACGCCATTTCTGTGCAGAATGTTTACAGATGAAATTGACCAGACGTCTTCAACCAATTCTCAGTGTGACACTAAACATTCTTATTCCTCAGCATGTCAGACTGTTCCTTTAAGATAAGTACTGGGGAACAATTTGTTTTCCTCTCTTAATATCTAATTACCTGTTGCTTTGCTGTATGTATGACACCTGCCATGGAGAGCATTGTTACCAAAATAAGAAACTGCTGGGTTTACCTTGCCTTTGTCCATAGCCTTCCTTAGTATCTGTGTATGTGCTGTGTGTATTTGTCATGTAAAAAAACTATGCATATTCCCCAAGAACCCTTTTTTTTGCAAATTGCCTTCTTTTGGAAATAAAAAATGTAAACAAGTGTTACACAAATTAAGTAAGATTGTATGTGTGCTTGAAGGAGACAAATGAGGCAGTCGTTGTATGTTGCTATTGAGATTGTGAATCACCATGTCATCATCCTCTGGGGTCCCGGAGTCCTGACTGCGGATGATATTGTGTGTGTGTGTGTGTGTGTGTGTGCTCATGCGTGCTGCACACTCACACAGCAGTCAGTCCCTTTTAAGCCTTGAGTCCGTGTCCGGGTCAAACGCTGCTCTTTATCTCAATGATGCCACCGCCGAGTCAAATGTAGGCTGACACCAACACGTGGCCATCAGCCAAGCAAACTGCCCCAACACACCAGTGTGGACCTTTAAGCTAGCCAATACCAAGGAAAGAGCACAATGATAAATGTTGGTCTGCTATTCCACTCGGATGTAGTTTCATTGCAAATACAAGCAGACAGGAGGATGTGGGGATATCTGTTTCCAGAGCAGAAATGGAGATAATGGTGCCACCCTCACCTGATGACAGTTTTCTGAGCGCAGCAGACGGAGATTCACAAAGACAGTCTTGGCTGCAGAGGACACAAATTACACTGAAAACAAGAGCTTTAATCCATCTGAAGATGGAATCTGACAGTCACAGAAACAGTAGACCATATTTTCAATTCGTGGTCCAGTCAGCCAAACAAAGATGTGAAACTCACTGTTTTAAAGCTGAGAGCAACTGCACATTCAGCTGTAGGTTCATCACTATGAGTGACCCCCTTTGACACTGTCACACTGTCATTCATTGTCATTTGATGCACTGTATATCAACTATACATGATTATTATATATCATGTATAAATGATTTTATGCCTTTAAATGAAAAGGTAAAAGTGCCTGTGTATTACCAGTAAAATATCATTAAATATCAAAAATAGAAATCGTCTCTGTGCACAATGTCTGCTTTCAAAGTGTCCTGTTCTATTATGCTTTCAGTCATATTAATGTCTAATTTTAGTGTTATAAAAGATCTAGTAATTTTTGCAGAAAATTAAATGTAAAGTCAGCAGGTGGTTAAGTACGTGTGACTTTTATGTTCTCTATATCCTCCTAAGAACCAAGGACAAAACTATCCTTCAATTTATTTTTTTCTTTTTTCAGCATGAAAAAAAGAGTGTCACTCATCCAACCCACACACATGAGATATCACTGGAAAGGCCAGGATGTTCTCTACAGAGCACACTAGATTTAGATTTCCACACAGATTTATTAGAGTATCTTATACAGGTCCAAAGATATTGACCAAAAACAAATGTCCAGCACAGAGGACAAAAATGAATAGGCTGGGTCTCAGGAGGACATGTTTGGATGTCACAGAATCTAGCGTTGACCTTTCAGCTGGGCTTGTATTTTCCCAACAAAACCAACTATCTATGTGTTCATCCATAACTGATGTAATATATAAAACATGTCATATTTCCTTATTTGTATTAATGACAAGGCATTATGGTCATTCCTGTATTTTGTCGCCTTCATCAATCCTGCAGCACTTCATGTCACAGGAAAGAGTTGCCACATCAATCATTGTCTACATATTGTATTTTTGTGAAGTGATGGAGAAGAAAAGAAAAACATATATATTTGAAGGGAAAAAATTAATGTTGCAGTTAGTGTTTTTATTTTAAACAAAAAAGTCATGAGAAAATAAAGCTAATCAACAAAACACAAGTAGGAGTGCATAAATATGCATCTAGAAAATCTTCATCTCCAAATTAACTTGTGTTAATTTGGGATTTTTTTTATTTGCATAGAAATGATAGGAGGAAGGCAAACTAAAAGAAAAGGACAGACATGTCTAGATCGTCCCTGATTTAACATTCACAGACAAAGTTAAGTGATAGTCACATGTAGGCAGTGACCCACAATCACTTCAAAAAGAAGTTCACCAATGAACCAAACCCCTGTGACACCTGAAAATGCAGTTCAGCATGAGAAGTGGCACAAAGGCCACAAGACAGGGGCTGACTGGTAAGATGGAAAAAACAAGTCACTTTGTCATGAGTCATCCTTCATCTCATTTCCAACAAGCAGAAGAGGAAGGTTTACGGGTAATGACAAACCGAGTCTGTGACCTGAGCGTTTGTCTCCTGCAGTGAAGCATTCTGCCAGCTCTGTTACGGTGTGCGCTGGATATTTGTCTCTCAGTTTGATCCCCAGAACCCTTTAAAAGAAAACGGTTATTATCAGTAAAAGTCACTGCCATCCAGAGTGATGTCACTAAGTCATTTCTCTACAGTTTCAGGATGAAATTGACCCTTGCTCATACTTTGATTTTTAAAAAATGCAAACCATGAATGATAAAAGACAAGTAATGTGAAAGTCACCAGTTCTCGCTCGAATTTTTATTTGGCAGCTTCACCTGGGGGGCACTTTACACACCATCCAAAAGGCTGCAAGTGGCGGTGCAGAAATTTGATCTGCATCCAGGACTCAGTGTCTTTTTTTTCTCTGTCATATTAGAGGAAGAGCTGAAGGGTAGCAAGTTGTTTTAACGCCTCAGTAGCTTCACAAGGGAACAATGAAAAGGGTAAATGCAATACTGAACGAAAGACTTTTACAATTCGCACCATAGACCCAGCTTCCTCTGCTAGCATCCATTTCCACTTTGACTCCGCCGATAACAACTTTGCCAGGCGAATCAGCCCATCCCTCACCAAACCTCACTTTGAAATTTGCTCTTTTACAGTCATTAGCTTACACTCACTTCATACTGTAGGTGCAATGTAAACCCACACCCATTACCAGATGCTTGTTTGTCTCTACAATAATGACTGGAAACAGCTCATTTGCATGCTAATGGCCTCCTGATATTCACTCCGAGGGTGCTGAGCTCTGGAAATATAAAATGCTCGACGGTGTCAGCAGTTGATCTTGGCGAGGTGAACATGTGGTCAACCCGTTCTCAGTGCAAGTGTAACAGACCCCTTAGCTTTCATTATAAGACCTTCTGATTGTTCGTGAGCATGTTACTGTTCATGCTGACGTTGCTCAATCACCAGTAGCTGTTCCGCTGAGGCTCAGTGCAAGGTCAAGGCCTTAGAGTACAAACACAACAGTTCCCGCAATGAACAAGCACTTGGTGACAGTGAGGAGGGACAAAACTACTCCCTTTTAACAGAAGAAACCTCCAGCAGAATTGAACTCAGGGTGGCTGCCCTTCTGCCTCGACCGGTCAGGTCGAGAGGAGAGAAGAGAGACCAGGAACAGTTGTGTGTACTGTTGCATTTGAGCAATGGCAGTCTGCCTGCTATTATGAGCACAATAATAGCAATAATTAAGTGTAATGGTGTTATCACAGCATCATGATGGCAACACCAATTAAAAATAATGACAATAATTGTAAAAATGTCAGTGGTTGACACTCACATGATTGTGCATCCTGACACAACTGGAGGACGACTGGCCTGATATTTCTGCCACCCAGCAGAGGGAGCTAAAAGCTCAGCAGCGCAGCCCACGGCAGGCCCGTTTGAGAAGAGAAACACATGAACGCACGCTGGGGGTGGCAGCATAATGGGAAAATGTCTTTATTCCCTCATCTCTCATGTAGTGACAGGCAGAACTTTGGGTTGCCATGGAGAGCGCTGGCGAAACAGGGCCGTAATTAAGAGAGCCACCAGAACTTGGTACAGTGAGTCACTTCGTGGTGGAGAAGTCAGAGAGGAAATCACATCAGCTCCTCGAAGGCAAATGGCTCCGTACGTGAGTGCAGGAATGTGCACATGTGATGAACGTTTGGAGCAACATCGGGGGGCGGATGCGGGTGCACATTACCGCTGCAGCCGCTCCCGCAGGGCCTTGATGACGAGCATGTGATCTGCCCCCCGTGCAGCCTCGTCCAGACCTGGATGTGCACGTGTGTGTGTGATGTGTGTGTGTGTGTGTGTGTGTGTGTGTGTGTGTGAGAGAGAGAGAGAGAGAGAGAAAGCGAGAGAGTGTTCTGGGCATGACTCATCTTCTTGTCAGGGAGACACAAAACATATGAACATTTGCTCAGGCTGTCACACCAACACATGCACGTGCACACGTGCACACACACACACACACACACACACACACACCGGCTCCTTGCTCCAGATGTACTTTGGCGTTTCTCTCTCCCTTAAAACTTCTCCCTGTCCCCCCACCACCTTGCTCTCATAAGCTCAAGCTGCACTGGGGAGGCTCCTGTCACAGCTCAGGGCCAGCAGCAGGCCTGCTCAGGGGTTTACAGAGTGGCCAGGAACACAGGAAAAGCCGCCCGGCCACCTGTAAACCTGCCAAGAGCACTCAAGCGCAAACCATCTCTTATAATTTGTCTCAAGGACGTCTGGAAAATCCCACTTGACTCTCTTGCTTAAACAACACTATGGCCACCGATGGCGGAGTGGGTGGGTGGGTGGGTGGGTGGGTGTTGCTCCCCCTGGAAACACAGAGGTGAGGTAACAGCTACTGTGCCAAAGGAGTCACAAGAGCAGACTCTGGGCCATGGCGGTGGTCGCGACAGACTCGTCCGCACCAGACAATGGGGTCATCCAAGGAGCCCGTCTCTCTTGGCCTCCGCATGCATGACCATGCTTTTTCATTTCAGACTGCCCCCCAAAATAATGGGCAATCAGGAAAATGGTTATTCTTGCATTTCAATTAGCCTAATTAAAGAGAAGGGCAGCTGGCTATTCAGAAGAATGGCAAGCACTACAGTACAGTGTGTTTTTGTAGGGGTGTGCGTGTGTGAGAGAGAGGGAGTGAAAAGACTCTCTAAGGGGTTCAGCTGGAACACTGCATCAGCAGTCAGAATGAGAAATTAACCATTTGCTTTCTCATCTGCAGCCTGAAGCGAATCCACAATCTGGTGAGCGCACCGGCTGCCAGAGAAGCCTCAGAATCACACAGCATCTCCATCATTGTGTCATGAATCATTTATATTTCCAATTCTGTGGTCTGAAGTTGTTCATTTATTCAGGTCGTACAGTAATACTGCCCAAGGATGTGCTATTCTTTAACGACAAGTGCGCCATCTGCTCGTGTGTGTGTGCGTTTTTCTTGTATTGTATGGATATGATGGAGATGCTGGCAAGGAGAGAGTTAACCGTAAGTTCAGCATCCACTCTGACAGCGAGAGCCAGATGGTCATGTAGAGCACTTACAGTGGCATGAGCATACACAGCTCCCCCTGCTGGAGCACACACGCACACGCACACAATCAGCACCCACACACAATTTGCATGCAAACACACACGAACGTCACTGGCAGATAACAGCGCTTCTGATTCTCAGGTCATTTACCCATCTACCCTCCCTCCATCTTTTTCTTCTTCCTTGTTCCTCCTCTTTTCCATTTCCTTCGGTCTCAGTCCGCTGGCCAGACTTAATTGGCTGCTGTCTAATTGCTGCTCATTAGCTTGAGTAACCAAACATGTGAGACTTGGCAAACAGAAAAAAACCTTCCTTCCTTCCTCTGGCTCTCACTCAGCTCAAGTGCTGTGTGTATGTGTGTGGGTTTTTTTGTAATTCCCATCCCAACTCGTCCTCGTCCCTTCCTCTGATGGCATTCTGCACGTAGCCTGCTTTTGTTTTTGTCGCTTCATCTTTCAGTTTGATGCTTCACTCACCCTGAACCTGAAAACATCAGGCAGAGACAAGCAAGTTCAATGCCAAAGCGAATAAACACAAAATGAGGAGATGATGGCACGGGCAAAAAAAAAAATATCAGCATTGAAACTCACCAAACCTTGTTTTTTATACTCATTTTCTACACAGTTACCATGTTTAAATCACTGTACATCACTTTGAATTCTGCCCATCTCCGACATTACTCTGATGTCACGCTCCTGTTAATTGACTGTTAATTTACTGTGAAATATTTTGATACTACCTAGCACATTTCTCTATTCACTTATCGTTTTTACTTGTTTACTTTCTTTTGCATGTTGAGTAAGTTTAATCAAGCAATTTCCTCTGCAGGAATCAAAGTTTTTCTCATTCAATGTCATGCTATTTTGCATCTTTTTTTGTCCATGGATGATGTGTACGCAAGCTCTCTCTCTCTCTGACACACACACTTTCACTCAGAGGAATCAGTGTTATTTTAAACACATCCTACAAATCGTCACAACGCACATGAGCGCCCACCCACACGTACAGACACACACAGGCATTTTGGCAGGTTCCCTGTGTTTGGGCAAGGCCCCCTCCCAGGGAGCCCAGCCTCCTCAGCTCCCCTCCCTATTTAATCTATCTTAGAAAAAACCTTGGGGGTTTAATTCCTCTCTCAAGGCAAAGTGCTTTGCTGGCATGGCAGCCAAATCCATACACGAGGAGTGCATCAAGCTTTAAAGTGGACATCTCAACAGCGGAGCAGTTTAGTCAGAGTGACATGAAATATAGACCGTAGTGTGTCAGTGTAGAACAAGAAAAAAAATAAAAGATATAAAAGAACTAAAACGTGTGTGGAGCTGATGCTGTGCTCACGGGGAAATGTGAAGGGCTGTGGCGAGAACGTAGAAAAAGTGAGGCTGAGTACACAACACACAGAAGAGCACACACACACTCATACCCACTCCCAAACCTTGTGGTATGCCAAGAAAATTATTTACTACTCAAGAGCAGGCCCTAAATGATGAGATTAGTCTCCTGGCTCCATGGCTCCTGTAGCAACAGAGAGAGGCGGGACGGGATGAGACATTACTGATGCTGGAGACACAGCGCAAGAAATGACAGGACAGTAAAATGATAAGCAAGAATGAATGAAAGAGAGAGAATCAGAGAGTCAAATTCACCAGCCCCCAACATAGTCAGGAGTGAGTTGGGCTGTTTTCTCCCATCACAAAATACTGATGCTCACACCCCAGATATTCTTAACTGAGACAAAATCATTCGCTGATGTAAAAATATATACATCGTCCAGTTGGAGGCACGGAGGCCTCTCCTCACTCCGACAGGTCGGCTAAACTAATCAATTCAATTAAGTGCAAGAGGACCTTTTGTTAAGTTTAGTAGAGTCCAAGTGATTTACAAGCATTAAAACAGGAGGGAAGCAGCTAATGTGCACAGAGCTTAAAGCAGCTATAACCAATATTTTTTAAAAATAATAATAATAATGATAATATGTCAAATGACAAGAATGTGACAATGTGAAATGAATCTACACAGAGTTATCACCTGAAAATGCAGCTCCCCCCGGCTTCACTGAGCTTTATAGTTCATCTGTTCTGGTTGGCTTTCTCATGGCAGCGTTTTCAGCCGCGGCAGGCAGCTGTTTTCAGTGGAAAAGGCTCTTAAAATCTACCGTGCGCTACCTGCTCTGCACCAGACAGCAGTCAGACACAGTTAGCAACTCGCCGGGTGAACACAGTGGAACAATTTGCAGCCGAAGACACACAAATTTCCCACAGGATTTAACGGGGACCGAAAACAGAGCTGAAAGAAAGCGAATGCGGCACTTAACAGTCATCAGGTGACCAGAAAGTGACAGACATGCTGCTCCGTATCTCCTGGATGTGTACAAATAAGCTACTGTTTCCTGACAAGCTCAGCATAAAAGGTGTTCACGACTTCAGATATTGCAGCTGAAAATAAATGTTATGTTTAAACTTGATTTGACTCATTTCAGACCTGTTCATTGGTACAGCCACATCAGATCAGATCCATCAGAGCAACTTCAGCCTTCATTTTAAGTCATTTCTCATGGCCACCTGATAAATGACAGAATGAAGTGCAATATTCACTCTGCCTTTAGAGCTGATTTCTCTCCACCTCCTGAGGGAAATATCTGTCTCTTTAGCTGCTGAATGCTCCACTGGATTCACCGGTAAGGTGTTCGCTCTGTCTGTCTGTGGGTTTTTTTTCAGCGAAGACACCTGGATGCTGTGAGAACAGGGAAAGGGAACCAGTAAAACTGAGACACTATGAATCTCTGGGTGTGGGGAGGGTGACCCCTTTTTGTCACATGTAACTATGTGATCTATTAATACGCAAACACTTCTTGGCTGCACTGAGAGAAACGGAAATTCTGAGCAAACTGGGGCACAAAATACAGGTGTGATCAACAACAAATCAAGAAATTATAGGAAAATTATAGGAAATTATAGGATGAAATAGGTAAATTATAGAGTTTATGTACATGATGTTCAGCTCGCTTCAGATCCTTTTTTGAACCATTCCAGCAGTTTTAGGAGCATGTGATCTTAATGCATCCTCACCAAATGCTCTTCTTGTAAATGGCCAACGACACCGATCACTCAGGATGCCCGGGGCTTAAAAATCACACGGTGACAAATGCAGGATTTTGACAGTTCTCGGAAACACAATGCTGCCACGGTGCCCAGCCATGCCGGGAAACAGTAAATTCTGAAGCTCCTGCACTGCAAACTCCCCCCTCCCCACCACCCGGCCCACCCCAACAGGTGTGAGACTTGTCTCAAAGCCTCAGCCACTAGCTCCTGCCACTGGAGTTCACCAGAGGACTTTGAGCTTGACCCTAACACATACTGCACACGGGGCCTGTCCAAACAGCTCCAGGCTAAGGGAAGGGAGGTTGGGAACCACCCCACCCAAAAGGAGCTAGGATGAGAGACCGGACTGACCTCGCTGGGTTTGCTGGAGGGGTTCTCTGCCAGATGCTGTGACTGCGCTGGCCCATGATGCCATGATGAGAGGAGAGGCTGCTGAGTTTTCATCCACTGAAGTTATCTGATGAAAGACAAGAAAAGAAAGAAGAAAAAAAGAATGAATTAGGTAAAAGGATCAAATGGGACCCCTCTGATGAGAAATTAAAGTGGGTGATGGCAGTGGCTGATTGGTGAGGGGGAGTCACGACAAAGAAAATGAAGAGCAGTAGAAGAAAGAGAGAGAGACAGCTTGTGAAAAAGAGGGAGAGGAGAGAGAAAGAGAGGTGGGCGATTGGTCCTATGAGAGAGTTGTCATGGTAACAAGTGATCATGATGAGGTTGAGAATGATCAGAGAAGACTTTAGGAAAGAAAGTGCAAATACATGCAGAAGATACATAATCACATTAGACACGAAATGCCAATACAGGACAGAGTTAGTCAGAGTGGGGCCTACGTGCGATGGAAACTAATTCAAAAGTTTATTTTTGCAAGTTAAGTTTCAAACTTTAACACAACGCTTAATTTACACCGCATTATGCTGGAGTACATCCAATCAAACTCTCAGAACAAATATTATTTCATCAATTAATCAGAAGCAGTTTCATAAATTAGGTGGCTTGTTTGTGCTTATGTGTATGCCTGCAATCACAGTCAGAGCTAAATTTTATTAGCACACATCTGTGAAGTTCCAGGTTTGTACAGCGTGAGTGGGAAGTTGTGAAACAGCAACAACGGAGCGTGATGCATTAGTTTTTGTTTGTGAAAAGATCCTGGCCAAGCCCCCAGGAGCAGCCCTGTCTGATTTCGTGGCAAATTGAATTGAAATTGCAGAAGATGCTCTGGAGGACCAATGACCATCTGCCTTATATACAGAACATCCATGGCAGAAAGAATGCCTGCCCATCCCAAGCATTAAAAAGGACTCAGTTTTAACTGTTTAATCTATTATAAGTTGAGATCATTTCCCCTGTTTGCTAATGCAGAGGGAAAAAAGGAAAACATAAGTTGTTTTAGTAAACACCAAAAATACAGTTCTTTATGTTCTGCTATGAGAGCTGTATGTAGAGTATGTATGTCGAGCCCTGTAGAGGACACCCTCAACAGGAACCTGGAGAGGCAGGGGAAGTTCTCTGAGACCAGGGGTAGAGGCCTGCAATTTTTTTACAACTTGGAGATGTTGCTGGGCTTGCAGGTCTAAGCAATACATTGAGCGCAGTGTTATTATAACCTGTGGAATAAATGGCCAGAGTTACGAAAATGAAATGAAGCTGTAAATAAACCGCAGTTTTCCCTTAACTGTTTGCAGGACAGCAGCCTGTTCTGTTGTTTTGCCACAGGAATTCATCTAAACCCAGCCGATGTTCTGTTTTGTTGGTGCTGCTGAGAGAGTAAAACTTAGTGAGCTATGGGCAACTTTGACTGTCTGTCCCCTCTGGCAAGACAAGACAGAGCATACAGACCAAAACACTGCTTTGAAAACGATGCCTGCAACTCTCCCCTTTGTCTTGCCTTGCCATGAGGGACAACACCCCCCACCACCTATCCTTTCTTCTGGTGGGAGTCATAGTCTTGAGTTTAGAAACATAGCTGATGTAAAGGGTAAGAACTCTGAGAACACTGAGAAAGAAAAGCGGGGGAATCTACCTGAGCAGTTTCACTGGTTGATTAATTGTCTTGTTGTCAACCTCAATGGGCCTGTAGTGATAATGGTGGCACACATTAGCAGCTTCTGAATGCCACCTTCAGCACCACCACAGTCAAAGACGAGAATGAAGGTGAATGATTTTTCAATTTCTCGTCACTGATGTGAGAGCAAGCATGTCTCAGTGTGCAGAGATCTGTCAGTGACTTCCAAGTTATAAATGTCACGATTTGAGGGATAACAGGACCCAAATGCAGACATACACCATGGCAGGTAGGTGCAGGAGGAATTCAGTGAACAAAAAGGCTTACAGGTGCTGCAGCAGGAAGACAGGCAGGCAGATGTGAAATCTAAAAGTCACAAAGTGGCAGGAACAAAGCAGGAGGCAACAACCAGGGAAGTGCACAAACCGACAGAGTGAGGGGAACACAGAGGCTTGAAAACAAAAAGGAGGCAGGACAGGTGAAACACATCAGGGCGTGGCAGGCAATCACAAAAGAAAAAACAAAGGCAGGAAGTAAATACACCAAAAGACAGGCGAGGAAGTAACTACAAATTAAAACAGGAAATAACAGTCAACAGAGTCACTCAGGGGGATAGATCATAACAATAAAATAGAAGATCCTGGAGATCTTATGATGGAGTGCACCAACTGGAATTCAGATGAAAGAAATCCATCTGTTATACAACTGGTGGGTGGTTCTGGATCCCTGTCCAGAATTCACACTGTTATTTACAGTTCAGTGGGTTTTTTTCAGTTTTCCATTTTACCAATTAGCTGCTAAACAACAGGGCCATGATGGCCACCTTACAGATGCATTTAAGAAGAGAAGAAGAAGATGAGTACAGTCCGCAGAAGTCCACAGCCCTCCAAAAGGTTCAGTGCACACAGTCCTTCAAAAAAAAAAAGAAAACTCTATATTCTTCAAATTCTTCCCTGGCAGTGCCACCTAACAGAGCCTTGTCCCCACTGAGCTGCTGAGGTGAGGTAATGGGGCAATAAACAACAGCGAGTCCCTGGCCTGATGTCACCCAATACATATGATGTATGTGAATGTTCATTTGAGTAGCCCTGGATTTAGAGCAGTGGTCCTCTATCTGGAGGGGGCAGGCCCCCATGGAGGGGCACGGAGAGAGAAATATGGTTGATGATTTATGTAGGGGAAATTAGCAAACAAGACTTTACTGATGCTATTGTGCTGACCTTTATTTCGCTAAAATTCAACTTTGATCCTTTTTATTAGGTTCTACTCCTATAAAATTGCGGGGAGGGGCTGGGGCGTGGGGTTTCTGAATGGGGGCAGCACGCCAGAAAAAGTTTCACAACCACTGATTTAGGGAGTTAGCTTCTCTCAACCTTTGTCAACAAGGATGCATAATTCATTGTTCTTCTACTGCTTGAAGAGGACAATGAGAGTCACCCCACATGGAAATGTTACCCTCAAACAGCACCAAGCCTGCAGAGGAAACCAAAGTCCCCACTTTTGGCACTGTTCCTGAAACAGACGATCTCCAGCCAGAGGAAGAGGCGTCCTCTTGACGAACATGAACGTAATGCAAGTTGACGACATTAGACCAACAGTTGCGGCAGTGCCGGGGATCACAGAAGTTGGTACCATAGCAATCTGGTCCAAAATGGAACAAAGCAGAGAAACCCTGATGCCATTATTTCTTTTAAGTTTTACAAACAACCTTATGTATTTTTGACTTTTGCTCTTCATGATGTTCTTAACAAATTCTGCATCAAATTCTGGACTGAGACACATTTTTGCCTTCATCGAGTTGACCACCGTGGTCTTAGTCACTCTTGATCTCTCTGTGTGGGCTCGACCTCCCCTCCAGCATCTCTTGGTCTACTTTCTTCAATACGGTACGTCATCACGTGTGGTGTTCAGATTCAGACTCTCAGTGCTTTATGGTGTGCATGTGTGAAATGAATGCACTTTGTGTGCACTTGTAAGAGTGGATAACTTGCCCCACGTGAGAGAGATATTGTCATGCTCGATCCCGTTTGAGAGGAAAAAAGGTCTGTGGTCTGACAGCGGCGGCGGCTGCTGCCCCCGACCGGGCTTTTCGTTTCTCTTCTCTCAATCTCATCTGTTTAACTTTCTCTCTCCTCTCCTCTCCTCTTTGCTGTGCATCCCTGTCCCCCTCTGTTGTTCGTCTCAGCCCTCCCTCTGTGCTCTGCTGTGACAGCTAACAGAGGTCACTGTTTACTCTCATTTATCAGTCAATCATCGCCCGCTGCAGGGTTCCAAACACAGCTATTTTTCCATCCTTCTTTTGCCGTCACCTTTTTCCAAAACAACGTCAAGGACGGTGACATATAATCATGAGGTATATCACTTCATTATCCCACATAGGACATGTTTTCTATTTAATAACATTTCCCTGCCATGAGTCCATTCCTGTTTAATTTCTCAGGGAAATGCATGGTGACTGACAAGACATTATAGTTCTTTGTCAGTGTGACAAGCTCTCAGTAATGGGGAAGGGGATGTATTATTATATGGTCAGTGTAATAAATCATTAGACAGAGGGACTCTCAAGATATTATTTTGTCCATTTGATAAGTTGTTAGACATCAGGAGTGACAAGATTGTATTATTTTGTCCGTTGTGATAAAATCTTTGATGTAGATCACTAAATGCTCAGCTCACATTAGTCTTGAACGTTTCCCTTAATGTGACCCTCTTTCAGATGTGGATTCCAAACATTTTTCCTTTCTGTAAATCATTGTCTCAATCTTTGCTCTCCATTAAAAAGAACAAGATCAAGTTTGGATTTATTTAAGATAAAGTAATTCAACCCCCTCCCCCAACACCATCACACACTTGCCAAACTTATTTGATACCTCTAATAAGCATTTAAAAAAAAAAAAAAAACAGTCTGATCACAGCTATTTTTCAAAGCAGGCAGTTATAAAAGTTGCTGAACTTTTTATTATCACCGTGCTAAATGCATGTCAGATTTCCATACCAAAAGTTTTTATAATAAGGGCTGGATGTTCTCTGCGTCGTGTGGCCCATTAGGTTTTTGGGCACAGTCTGGGAGAATGATTAATTCATCAGTGTGCCATCTTTAAATATGAAGGTGCCTGCTTCCGTCTTGAAAACAAAACTCACAGTAGGAGGACTTTTCAGTTTGACTAGAAAAAATGAAGAATGCTTCCTGTTTTACCACAGACATGACCAATGACTACTTTTTAGGGAGAAATGTCTGCAGGGACGGTAAGAAATGACAGAGTGCCACCCATGATTGGTGATCTTGAAAAGCCCAGCTATACATCACACGGAGGAACAAGAATCAAAAGCATGCACCGCTCACCATGTAAATTTATTATGGCAGCCGGCCCATATGCAATGGAAATCTTGAGGGGCAGAGGAGCAGACTCACCTCAAATAACCTGCAGAGAGAGCAGCAGAGTACAAACCCATGTGTTTTCAACTCATTAACCCAGAGAATCACATCCCCATTAAGCTGCAGACCATCTGATTATTCTGTCGGATAGGTCTGATGAGATTTTTTTGTTGATGGATGTGATGTGATTCAGAATTTGACACCTGGATATCAAATCCTATGTTCCTCTCTAGAAATAAGATGAGGACCTCAAGGGCCACCTTGGGGGACACCACTTTAAAAATGACCACTTTGACACACTATCTAAACCTATTCCCGTGAGCAGGCCTGCTGGTGTTGTTGCCATACAACAGAGAAACATTTTTTTATGCCCCCCCCCTCTACTTGATATGAGGCCTGCAGGACGATCCTAATCTAATCATGACTTCAATAAGACTGTCTCATTCTAACTAGATCATGGCCTCTGTATACCTCTATACCAGCTGCTCTTCTCATTCAGGTATCCTTGGTGCAGGTGCACACACACACACACACACACACACACACACACACACACACACACACACACACACACACACACGCACACGATCACCATCACACGTACGAAAAGGCCAGGATCCAGAAAACACTGGCCCTCAAGCTGCTCCTCCTAACACTCCCCACCTCCACATCCATCTCCTCGTCCCATTCCATGGATGCTACGATATAAAATAGCCCACACCACTGCCCAATACTGACCAGCCACCACCTCTCTCTGCAGGAATATTATTGTCTAATCACAGCTCGAAGTAGACCAGTCCAATCCATCCACCAACCTATGTACCCTATGGGCAGAGAGTGGCCCTTACCCTCCCCACACCATCCCTGGACCTCCCTCCACCCCTGGTTCCCAGTAACAAACACGCACAGACACACACACACACACACACCACCACCACCACCACCACCACCTCTCACCCTCTCTCTCCTCCCCTCCACATGCCCCACATACATCAGTATGTCTTTAGCACTGGCCGGGCTGTAGAGGCAGTGAAAGGAAAGACAGAGTATTAGTATTCAGAGCACAGGCAGGAAAAATAGAGGAGGGAGCGAGCGAGCAACCGAGAGAGAGAGAGTGTGTGTGAGAGGGAGGGGATAGTGAAATAGAGAGGAGGAAAAAAACACAAGGAGGGGGGGAATATAAGAGGAGAACACAGGAAACGGGAGGGAAAAGAGGGGAGGGGAGAGATATCATACTGTTCATTTCTCCCTCTCAGTCTGCCATCCCGGTTGCGGGGCTTATTGCTCGGTGCATCTTGGAGAGAAGAGAGAGAGGAAGGAGGAGGTGGAGAGCGCAAGAGGGCGGAATGCCCCTTTACAAGCGTCGCATCTGACTAAAACACAGGAGAAGCTCGTAAATCGGAAATTGGACAGAGCGAAAGGCTTTCTGCAGCGCCAAGGTAGGAAGATCCCCCCCTTTTGTCACTCCCGTGGCCAGCATGCATTTGGCTCCGTGGTGTCTGCGATGTGTGCGTTATTCGCATCATATCTCCTCTGATCCCGCATCCCGCACTGGGCTCCTGCTGCCCTAAATCCAGCAGCATGTGTCTGTTTTCCATAAATATTTAATGAATATTATTCGTGCATCACCCTGTCTCTTCCATATTGCATCCTGCCGCTTGGTAGGTATATGTTCCGAGCATACAGTGGGTTACATGTTGCGAGGTGGCAGTCTAAAAGGCGTTTGTGGGCTGCACTAACCCGTATAGAACAGATAACAGGCTCCTACCTGTATTACAAGTGTACCAGTGGCAGCTAACCTCACGGAAGATGATGATTTAACTTTTTTTCCCCCCACGTTCGCGCTATTAGATGTACAGAGATAGTGGGGGTACGCGCACGGGCACGCAGAAAACACACAGAAGACAGGTTGACGTGCGTAAGACGTGCGTAATTCCCCCTCCACCACCCACACCACCCTCCACCCCGCCCCACTCTCCACTCCCCCCTCTGAACATCAAAGGCACAGTAGCACTGGCTTCCCCACCACAGAGATCCATATTCATGCAAATGATTTTAAAAAAAGGCTCACTGACTCACCGGCTCTGACATAGTGGTAGGTGAAGAATGAAGTGAAGTGAGGGCGGCCTGTTGTCTGCGGGCGCGCGCGTTTGTGTATGATTACACTCCCTGTCTGTAAATAGGTCCCACACTGCAGCTCCACCGGCTGGGCAAGAGACAGGAAGAGCAGCACCAAATATCCCAGGGTTCCTGGCTGGCCACTTGCTCCCTCTATTTCCTGTCTGGTGCTATAGATAATTTAGACACTTTTGCAGCTCGGACAGTCCCAGTGTGGTGGGGAAGCTGTGAAGGCCTGAACAGCAACCTTTGATATTTGTGAATATAAGGTGGAGGTAAAGGGAGACAGTTTCTGCTTGGATGTGAGCAGGTGTTTGATTCCATGTTTATAGAGATATATGGGCTTAAACAGATATTAAGGCACACTCTCTTCCACCTCATGTTATTTATTTGCTGAAAGGGTGTCCAGGAGCTATTATGGGACCGGCTAAATTGGAACAACCTCAAGGCTGAAGCTCAGCAAAGCTATTACCGCTAGTCAATAGACATTAATATCCCCACGCTCAATCTTGGCCTCATACGGCGCCGTCTCTGTCCCGGCGAAACACAGCACTGCTCCACTGGAGTAACCAGGAAGATGTGTTGTAGTAGCCCTATCTGTTTACCCCCGTGCATCAATCCGTCACAGCCGAACGAGCAGAGAGGAGCGATGATAGCATTGTGTCGGGCAGACATTCGCTGTGGCCCCCGAGAGGAAGTGATGCAAAACCAAACGGAGGATGTGCCGGCGCTCGTGCAGCGAGGTCACGACCTCCGCGAATCAGGGAGAGTCCCGGTGAACAGCGGATGATCTAAGGGTACACGAGTACATCGATTTGAGGTGGTATGCGACATGATGCGGCTCAGCGGGGTACAGCGGAGCAGACAGCATCAAAGTCTGGAGCAGAGAGGTACGGGTCACGAGGGCCAAGTCGCCAGACTGTGGAGTAAACAGCAGACCGGAAATGACACGTTTTTATAGGGCACACCGCTGATGTATAAGCCCAGGCACTGGGAAGTGTGTAATTCGCTGAAACACTTAAGCAAATTTGCAGACTTTAAAAACAACAACAAAAGCATTCAGGGCAAAGGATGAGAGGTTCAATTAAAGATGACTTCCAGGTACAGATGAAAACAAAAGAAGGAGCGTGGCAGCAGATAGGACGACTTGAAAGCAGGTTCAATGAGATCCACCCGAAACATCCCATTAGGTATATCCAATGGATTAGTCTCCTTTGTCTACAGAGGCATTATGTTCTCACACACACAAAACAGGCACTGTTCTCAGTTAAATTTTGCAATTATGAAGGTGTTCAGTTTCTCCCCATAAAAGCAGTTTGACATTTTGGCAATAAACACAAATTCCTATTAGTCTGAGTGAATAATGACGGAGAAGACTGAATAGGGAGGACAATGAAAGAGGTTCTTATGAAAAGTTAATAAGGATATGATGCTAAACTGTCCTGATTATCTCATTGTTTCCAAAGCTGCAAAATTATTTTGATTTTTACTCCAGTTTCCTTCAAATCTGGAAAAAAACTGTAAGGAGACTCACACGCGATTCATTTTATTCAATATGAAAACAGAAAATGCCAGACGATGATATGGGGTTAGGATTGAGCACAGGTTCGTGGCAAGCATCTCTTTTGCAGGCAGCAGCCTGTCAAAATGCTTTATCACTGTAACTCCCAAACCCAGCTGGGGTGTGTGTGATTCATGCCTCAGCGACAGATCCCACATACAGATTTCAGTTCGCGCTCTCTAACGTGATCCTTGTTGCTGAAAAACACCCCCTGCCCTGGGTTTTTATCGAAATTCACATTCTCCCCGCTCGAGGATTATCGTTTGTTGGTGGCTGGAATATCTGAGAGCGTCAGAGAAAACCACTGGAATTCTTGCATGAAAAAAAATCAAATACAACTAAGCAAAAACAAAAAAATTTGAGTGAGGGAGCACATTCAATATTAGATAAATATTTACCGGTGTATGTCCCAGCAATAAGAAACAGGAGTACTGTGTCGAGTTGGTTTTTTTCGCCCTCGCATTTTGGATGCGCTTCCTCACTATTATTCGTATTGGATTCGCTGGATATTTTTCTCTCCTCTCTCTGCTTTCCGTGCACCTGAGGGCGGCTCCAAATCTCTCCCGTCCATGTGCAAATACAAGAATGATCCCTTCATTATAAGGGGATACAAACATAAACGCCTCATCTGCTTTATCGCCTATAAGCTAGATTGAGGATGTAACGGCTGGACAGAGCCATTAAAAATGAGGCGTTTAGGCTGAAGCTCTTATCCTAAGTGATTAACAGGAGGGGCCGGCCAGGAGGAGGCGACCCAGTGTCCTGCTCAAGAACGTGTGTGTGGGGTTTAATTCTCAGCGTCTTTCTGATTGGTATACCCTTGAATTTGAGCTGGGCATCTGGTCCTTGTTTCAGGTGCAGCTGGCCTTTTTCTTCCCCCCATATTTAGCTCATGATCTAACAGGTCATCTCCTTTTATAATTGAGCCCAGACTTCCTCCGTTTTCTTTTTCTACCCCCCCGCCTTTCCGTGGTGTGTGTAATTGGATGGGACCCGTGATTCTCTGTGACCTTGCGTGCCGTCCCGTCTCATCCGCCCAGTCGGACAGTGACCTCACTGGTCGGCCGGTCTGTGTTGTGGCGTATATCCGTTCCTTGAGAGTATCGATCCCAGGCAGAGCAGCAGTCAATGGAGCATCTGTGGGAGGTTTAGTGTTGAGCTCCAAACTATACAGTTAGAGTGTGCGTTTCTGGGCATCTGAGTGGACGCGTTTCTGAAGACATATTTATCTGAGAATAACCATCCCCTGTAAATATTTTGTTTGTAGTAAATTGCATCCTCAAACCCTTGATTACCATTGTTGCTGTGTCACCCTCGCCGCCAGCTTCTTATGCTTTCTTTTTTTTCTGCCCTTCTCTGCTCCAATTTCTTTCCCTCCCTCTTTATCTGTCTCGCCTCCAATTTAATGTCAGCATCTCTCTTATCCCCCCCCCCCCGCCCCCGTCTCACTCTTCCTCTGTCTCTTTGCTGCACAATCGTTCTTTTGGTCTGTCTGTCTGTCTTTCTCCTCCGTTTCTTCTTTGCCTCACCCTCCCTCCCTTCTGATGCTCTCGCTGGCATTTCAGGCGGCCAGTTTTGTGCCAGACAGCCATTCTTCAGATTGAGATATCCTGGGTTTTAAAGTCACTCAGACAGATTTACTATCTTAATGGGAGAGAGTCGAGGGAGGGGTGGCGTGAGGGGGGCAGAAGAAGGACGAGTGTAGGAAGTTGGGTCTGGATGGCGTTTTGATTCGCTAAATTTGGATTCATTTCTTCAATAGGCTGTGCTGTGATGGACAGATAAATTGACTCCGCATTATCTGAGTTCCCTTTAGACTGACACGCTTTCCTAATGTGACAATCAGCTTCACAAAAGAGAAACAGGGTGAACAAGAGATGAAAAAAGTGCGTTTCCCTCTTCAAGAGGAAAGACATAAAACTCGAAAGGGACGGGAAGCATTTCTTGTTTCGGGTCTAGTTCGCAGTGAAATACGCCCTTGCCTAATGTGGTGATTGATTGATGGTTGGGAGACAGATGGACACATAAGGAGCACTTTGCTAGGGAGGTGCCACTCAATGTACAAAGACTGACGCTGACATTTCACCGAACAACATACATCAAATGATCAATAGTCCTTCCCCTGTCCGACCAGGCACCTGGCTTGAGAAATAGGTCCGCTGCTTCACGAGGACAAAACATCTCAGTGGGAAAGCGAGCTGACCTCTTGCCACTGAACTCTGTTTTGCCAGTGATTTATTTTCCAACCCGAGTGGGGCTTGTGCAAGACTTTTTTTTTTTTGGCAAGACATATTCAATAACAGGGCTTTCTTTTTTTTCATCGAACGAATCGGTATTATTAGACACAACTTTGCATACATTCTCCTCAGTCAGTGAGTCCCTGGAGCATCACAGACTGTGAGAAATTGGAGTTTGGGCATTGACCTGCTTTTATTTAGACAGAATGAGTTCAAAAATAAAGACAGTATGCTAAAGAAGTCTAGTTTCTCTCGGATGAAAGGACAGGGAGCACAAGCATAAGGCAGACTGACTTAATGCAGCTAATTAAACCTCAGTCTGATGTTTTATGAGATTTTGCAGCCTCAGACATTTGTGTTTACTGGTGTTCTTGCTGTTGTTTGTCTCTGCTGCAATTGTAGTTCTGTATCTTATTGACTGACTGATTTTTTTTCAGGTGATGCTGGAGAGCTTCAAAACAAAAAAGGCATCCCAAATCTGACAGCGACTTCCAATCCTTCCGCTGATGTGTTGCAGAGACCTCAGAAACCGACACATTCCTCTGTTTCCTGTTGGAGCTAGATGACTAAGAGCTCCGCTTTGTTCGCAACTAGCGAAGGAAACAAAAAAAGCCCAAAACATACAAACAAAGCCACCTTTCCGCAGGCTCCCGTTTCTGGTCTTGGAAGCATTAGGAAAATAACAAGCTAAAGGTTATGCATGCACTGCAGGCATAACTCTGCATTCCTCGGCCAAATCTATTTGCGAAAGAAAACTTTACATGTGGAGCGCCGCCGCCTCAGCTTGCCAATTCACCATGGCCCAGAACCTCGAGAGTTGAGCTCAATAAAGGTAAAACACCTCAAACCATGACTTTATGACATTATTAAACATAATGTAATGCTTTCATTTGATTTTTTTCCAATGGATCTATATAGCAAAATGTCAAGCTGAATCTAAGGTAGCTGGTTGTTCTTTCAGCTGAGAGAGTTGTTGTGGATATTCTAATCGTGGCATTTGTGGATTTTTTTTCCACATTTGAAAAAAACAAAACAACCATTTTGTGGTTCCTTCGGTATATTTATGTTTTTGAGACTCAACACAAGAGAGCTAGAAATTACCTAAATTACTCTGTAATTACAGTGAAGGGTGTTTTGCTTTGAAATGAATCCTGAAGTTTCAGGGCTGACCCATAGGTCAGTTTTAGACACCAGATTCATCACTGCATCCCCCAGAGATCACTGACAGTACGGCTCCATGCAAATCAAGCAAGCAGCATGTTGAGTGAGTAATGAACCACCTGGCAACATTCAAATTAAGAAGACTGACATCTAAGTAACAGAAAATGAAAATTAGGTTTTTGCTATATAGTCTGAGTGATGGAGGGAGTGAGTGATAGTGCTGAGTTCATGATGCACCACCGGTCAGCCAAATACTGTGAGAGTTTCTCCACTGGCTGTTGCTCTTTCACAATGAATAGATTGCAACCAGTTTCTTCTACATAACTGAAGTGACACAGAAATCAATGGCATTAATAATCAGAGACTGAAAGAAGGAAGAGTGACCAAAGCAATGGGAGGAAGAGAGGAAAGGACGAAGGTCTCACAGAATTCAAAGGGAGGTGGGGGGATTGAGGTGTGCAGGGTCAGGAGAGATGAGACCATAGCATCAAGACTCAATTTGGACACACCTGACTGAACAATACACTATTCAAAATAGGTAAACATATTGCAAGAAGAAACAGAAACATGAGGCAGAAACAAGGAATCTGATTCAGAACCCTCAGAAGGACGCAAGCAGTTAGATTTAATAGACATTTTATGGAAAAACTCAAGAAACCTGAGTTATTGAATCCTATTTCAGTAACTCAGGAAGTAACTTGTTTTTTCCATTCTGAATATTGTAAATATTTGACATTGTGATCCACAGTCCATAGCAGCTGGTGCCAGTAATGCACCAGTTTGTTGTTTGCCAGCAGCCGGTAAAGCTCAACTGAGAAGAAGTTTGCAATACGTCACTTTGGGGTCATTTACCGGCAGCTTTGCCAGCATTTTTGCAAAACCTCTGTTAATTTTAGTGCACAAGGTGGCACCCTGAATATTAATCTGGAATTGAATCTGTAATGTGCAAAAGGCTGCTCATAGAATTGAACCTGCTGAGAATTAACACCCAACCGTGCAGCGCCATGCAGCTTTCTGCCACTTGTAAATTCAGAATACTTTATGCAGGCATGTTGGTAATTTAAGGCTTGTTAACTCATTGGTTTGGCTTTCCCAGCCGCTCAAAGACTTTACAGTGCCTTGATTTGCCCAAGAGTCGTCCACTGCCACACCTGCACAGAGGTGAAGGGAAATTAATCTGTGGTTTAAAAATATGTAGATGCGATGTACCCTGCATGACGTCATGTCCTGTCATTTGAGATAATTCACATACCTCGCTGTCAACAGTTTATTTAACAGCAAGTATTAAAAAAAGTTAAATATGTAAACAATCAGTAAGTAAATTATCAACAGTAAGGTGGTTTGTGTCTCAATATTTTTTTTCATAATTTGGGTAAATGAAACTTTACAATAAATTGTAGCCATCTCAGCAAGCATCTGACAGACTTTCGCTCACATCAAGCTACTTAGCATTTAGATGTGACTGAAACAAGATCAAATATTCTCCCATCTTAACTCGACACTTGCCTATATCACTCTTCATAGTGTATGCTAAAGCGATATTATGTGGCACTGGAGTCAATGATCTATCAGGGATGCACCGATGGTTTTGGCATCATGTTCGCGCTTAATGGGTAAGGTGACCAATCTGCCAGAAACTTGATTTGCACGCTTTTATGTCCTTACACTCATGCTGCCAGTTTTTGTCCTTTTATCTCTTTCAGGGAAAGCGAGAGGGGTGGGTGTCGCTCAGTCATACATGGGCACGTCAGCCTCATCTCTGTGATCCAGACCCAGACACCCTGCTGAGCCCCTCGTGTTCTCCCTCTGTCGCCGCTGCCCCCTCTGCCCCCTCCTTTCCAATCCGCGCCTTGTAAAAGGTGGACGGGCCAACACTTTGCTTACCCGAGCGCCGTCCAATAGGCGAGGGCGGCGAGGGCTGCGCTGTCATTGGCTGACTGCTGGTGAGAGTGCGATGCGGATTGGAGGATGTCGGGAGACTGGGATGAAGACCTGTGTAAGAAGGCGCTGGTGTTGTTGGAGGAGCTGTGCTTCAACTCCCCGAGAGGCTACAGCCAGAGCGAACGCTGCCAGGAGTTCAGCTACCTCCTGAGAGGTCCCAGCAGACAGCTGGACACAGGTAAGTGAAACATCTGGAGCTCGTCTTAACTCACCTTGATGACACCCGGACATACTGTGACTGGCTGTTTTCCAAAATATCACGAGTGCATGAGACACTTCTACTGTTTCGTTCCCATAGGATTCAACAGTTTGTAAGAACACATATTGAAACCTGCCTCACCCTGCCTTAAAGCAATACATCACCCAAAATGTGCCCACATAGTGGGGTCATCCTCGGTAGACTTGAAAAATAGCCCATAAAAGTTGGTAGTTTCCTCCTTCACACAGAAAAGAGGCTGTGGTCAGCGGGATTCATGTCAGCTTGAATCTCCTCCAATAAGAGCAAGCTTTTCAATCTGTAAGTGTAAGAACGTCCGCAGGAGCTCGTCAAACATCTGCTGCTGCTCACAGAGAGATGAAACCATGAACTTAATGGGCACCTTTGAAGCCTAGAGGGAGCGAATCTTTGATTCTAAAAGGATTTTGGGTGCTGTTGTAAGGACCTGATCACACACTCCAAAAGCATTCTGTTAATATAAGCCTCATTGAGGATTTTTAGTAGCCCCTGACGGTCTGGCTCGAGCTTTTACTTTAAACGTTTGGTAGAAAAACAATCCCATCCAGAACACTCAGACAAAAGGTCGTCACTGATGGGTACGCACAGCAACGCGACGCACTGCATGTAAGACTTAAAGGTACGAGACGGAAAATGTTAAGAAGAGTGCAACCATGAGAACAACAAACCATGAAATATTCATCTGCTAGATTGAAATGGCTGCAGTACAAGTCCATCCCATTTCTTTTACGAGCCCCAAAAGAGTCTTGGTAGAATTCTGCGATTGTTATCTCTGAGTGATATTACAACTATGCACTATGCAATATATATATATATATATATTTTTTTTTTTACTAAAATGAGCGGGTGCATCATGCTGTGCCATGAGGTGTATTGTACATTGTGTGCAGCGTATTGTGTGTGGGTTTTCATTGAAGCATTTGGAAGTGCAATGTGCTGTTATGCAGATTAGCATGGATATCTGTGGCTCAGTGTAGATTAGCCTGGATTGGCTGTGTGCTGCCTCTGGAGATTTGGATGGCTCCGTGAAGAAATGTCATGCCATGGTTTCAGGCGTTGCCCCCTCCCCACCCCCCACCCTCCACCCACCCCTCACAAGCTGTGATTTTTCGGTGTTTGCTGACGGAAGTCTCCGAGCCCTCCGAGGGCCGCGGCCGCCGAAAGCTGTCAGCGAATGGCTTGTGTAAGCAGCGGAGATGTGTTTGATGTGGAGCAATGTATGACTCCCAGCAGGCCTGCATCAGTGGCTGATTGACGGGGAGTCTCGGTCTCTCTTCACGGCGCACTTGAGAGGCCTCCAACCCACCCACCTACCCTCCCGCTGACTCGCTTTTTGTGCCTCCTGGATTAGCAATGGATCTTTGGCAGGATCAGTGCTCTGGGAAGGCACAGCGGCTGCCCTAAAGAGAGACAAATGGTGGAGAGCCATTTGGCCTCCGACAGTCCCCTGTACACGTTTGATCACCGCCACGTCTTATCAGTGCGCCCTGATCTGCCAACCACACACAACCCACTCCTCTGCCTCCTCGCTTTGTTTTCCCCTTCTAGATCGATACATTAACCTTTCTCATCCTCAAACCCCTCCCATCTTTATGTTTCGCTCTAAATCATTGTCAACTCTTTCACACATGCTGTGGTAGTTGCATCGACTTTATCAATCCTAGTCCCTCTCCTCCTCCTCCTTAGAGGAGATAAAAAGGGGGAATAAACCCAGTCAGCTTTTACAGTATGTCTGTTCCAACACGTGCAGCAATCTGTTTTAAACTCTCTCCCTCTGTCTGCTGGCCATTCTGTGGTTTGGATCATTTTTTTCTCTCTCTCCATTCCCCTACATCGTTACTGTCCTTTGTTTCCACCTTCTTCTACCTTTCCTTTCGTCTCCTCCCCACTATCACTTTCCCCTTCCTCCTGCCTCCTCATCGCCCTCATCATGTACTGTCTTGCCTTGCTCTCCGATCCTTTTTCTTCTCGAATTATTCCTCACTTCCCACCCCATCTTGTTCTCCACCGCGTCAGATCGATGTCCCCTCGCCCATCCCCCACCTTGCCCCCCACCCCCAATCATATCTTTTGAACAAGTGCTGATTAATGACATACACAGACTGATGAATAATTCACATGAGCGTAAGAGAGAGAGAGAGAGGAAGCAGGGAAGGTAGGGGTGACAAACAAAGAGACAGTCACTTAGGAGAGGAATAAAGTCTGCATGCAGAGGCAGGCAGCATTGGGAGAAGAGATGACAGCGAGAAATCAGGGATGTTTGAGGGGATTAGATAGAGGATGGAGTAAAAGAGAAAGAGATGCCGGGTAGGGTGGGGGCACAGAAATGAACTGAGTTCCAGAAGATGTACCCCAGGGCTTGAGGATTGGCCACTGTTTTTATTCATTTCACTCTCAGTCTTGTTGTCAGCCTGTTACAGATAACATTTCATTCTGTTCTTGTGTCTGATGTAACAGTGTTTATGTCTTTGTCATTGCCCATAAAGATGCTCTGAATTGGAGTAAAATGTAGGAAGAGGGGTTAAAGAAAAGGAGGCCTTTGTGTGGGGCTGTATAAGTATGTGGTGGTGGTGGGGGGGGGGGGACTCAGGGAAAATTATCCTCTGATAGTGAGAAAGTGCTGTTCTGCACAAAGGTGATGATTGGCCTGCCCCACAGACAGGAAGAACTGTTAAATTGCTGGCCCTGGTCTGGATGCAGCCCAAGATGGCGACAAGAAAAAAAAAATCCCAGTTAGATGCTGCAAGGGGGGGGTGTACAAAAATCTGCACACTGAGCCTTCTTGGTCTATACTTACAGACTATGAATATTCATGTTCAAGGCTGTGGGCCTGTGGTTCAAGAGCTCTGACTGCTCCTTCTGTCAAGACAGTTAAACATGCTAGTTGTAAAATGTCAAAAGGTCCAAGATAATTATAAATATTCACTGTGAATTGAGCCTATTTATAGGCTATTTAGTATTCATGGAATATTTTGGGGTATTGACACATTCATCAATTCATTGTGTATTAATGTATGGTATGATCAGACACATGCGGTCATACTCCCTCTAAACCATAAAGAGAACCACAGAAGTTGCCGAGCTCCTGGAGCCGACACTGGCTCTCTTTCATTCCCGCTCTCAGCGATGGAGGCTTTTGCTGGAACTGTCCAGCGGTCTGGTGCTGAAACGGCGCTTTTTCTTTTACTGTGTGTACATTTTTTTTTCTCATCCGGATGAGTCATACTCCACCTTCACTAACAGCCACGTCCCCCCTCCTCCACCACCACCCCCCGACCCCACCCCCGACACAATCCTTGAGCCGTCACAGATTAAAAAGCTCATAACCATGAGGAAATGTGGGGTGACTTTGCATAGAGACATCACTGTTCGTGTGAGTTTTTTTTAATTAATTGTTTGCCGAAACCCATCCCCCTCAAACCACCCCACCCTACCTGCCCCACCTCCTCCTCTCCTCCCCTCCACTCCGCCAACGTTTGCCCCCATTTTAAGCTCAGGATTCAAATGTGGGATATGAGCTTCAGGGGATGGCTGCATATCAATTTATGCCTGCTGTGGGTTCCCTCCCCTGCTCCGTGATGTGTGATTTGTAGATGCTGTGGTGCTTCCGACAGTGGTGGACGAGAAGGGGGTGTACGGACTGTTGATCATGCAGTGGTTTGCAGTTGATTTGCCAGGCATATGTACTGTATAATGTGTTAATGTAATAAATACAGGACACATACTCATCAGATTATTGTTTTTAGCTGTGCTAGCAGCACTGCAGTTCTGTTGGTTGATGCTGATCGGCCCGTCAGTTTGCTCCAGCTGTATGAATCGGCATGAAATTTTGCACAGTCATTTGTTTTTCCTAGATGATGAATCCTACAGTTTGTTGAGCAGCTGACTCTCTCTCTAGCGCCACCATTAGGTTGTGTGAAAATGTCTCATTATTTGTCTCATTTTTGGGCATCTGCTTAGATGATGAATTTAGGGCTCTCCTGGGGTTCCTCTCTTAACCTTCTTCCCCTGGTCCTCTGCAGAGATCTCCGTCAGTCTGCTGTCGGTCATCGTCACGTTCTGCGGCATCGTTCTCCTCTCCGTCTCCCTCTTCGTCTCGTGGAAGCTCTGCTGGCTCCCATGGCGAGACAAGGAGGGCGGAGGCCTGAGCCTGACGTCGGGGCTGCTGCCCGGAAGCGCCGGCGTCGGAAGCCTCGGTGGCACCGGGGGATCGTCGCTCTTGCCCCCGCTGCTGCAGAGGAAGGAGGGCCATTCCTCGTCTTCGCTCTACCCCTCCCTGGGCCAGCAGGGCCAGCACCACCCTCACTTCTCCGACCTGGTGGGGTTGGAGAGGGGGGAGGTTGGAGGCGTGGTTGGGGGGCCACATGAGACCCAGGAGCACTCCTACCTGGACATGGACTCCTATCCCAACAACGCTGGTGAGACACTCCCAGTCTGACTTTAAGAGCATTGTAATGCCCTGGTCAATAACTTTAATATACTCACTGTACTAAATTTAATACATCTACCTACATACAGTAAAAATAATTTATCTGTGCTGCACCAGTTTGATGAATGCTGACCACTACTGTACATATAAATGGGTTTTCTTTCAGTAGAGTTACATTCAAGGAATATTACTTTTCCATCCTGCTGGCCTCGTCTCTTATTACACTTAGCAATGCAGTGGTAAAGTGTAGAGAGGAGGTAAACTGTGTCTTTGAGTTGAAGTTTGAATCACAACAAATATCGCCGAAAGAATTCATATTCTTATTCCTTCAAGCTGCATTAATCAGTGTTTGGCAGCTAACAGACACACAGGCTGATATATAATCCCCTTATAAGTTTGTTAAGCATAAGATGTTTGCAACCAGGAGACCCCTGGAGTCATGTTTTTTTGGCCACCTGATAAATATCATGACTTCTCTCTCTCTCTTTCTCCAATCTCGCTCTTTAGCTGCTAAACGTTCACCTTTCTTCACCAGTTAGTTTTTATCGGAGCTTGTTCTCAGAGAACAGGTGCCTGCTGCTGGAAACAATGTTGATGTGAGCAGTGAAACCGAACCAGAACAGTAAATGTGGCACAGCAGTGAGCTCCAAAGCTGGCTAAAGCTGCAGAGTTGGGCCATAACGCTGTGTGAGGTTGTGTTATGGCCCTGGAAAATCATCACTCTTCCGACCTTTATTCTCGTGAAAAAAGTTGCGTTCGTTTTCAAAACCAATTATCATTTAGTTGAATTTTTAAAACTACTTAGTTACACCCCACTAGGCGTCCTATTACATTGGAAAAAATGATCTCTGCACCCCCTCCCAACATATTATAATCCCACAAATGAAGATATTAATCTATCGTGCAAAACTCAACTCATGATCATCAGTCATCATGTGACATTCTAAAGAGATGCAGACCATTTCCCAGCCAAATCAGGATACTGCACCTCCCCTGATACCAGTATGACAAATATTCCCAGATACTGTGCAGTTTGTTTGTTTTTTTGTTGTCATTGGAGGAACAAAGTTCATTACTAGTTCAGAGCTAGAAAAAGAGCTCAGTATAATAACCACTAACTTTAAATAACTGCAAATATGTGTGCAAAAACATGGATTATATGGTGCACATGCATAAAATATAGCAGTTAATGCAAACAAGTTAGTGATTGTGTGAAAATTGATTTGCAACTGTTTTGAGGATCAGTTCAATGTTTTTAAGTCATTTCTTTCCAGAACCAGTGTCTAAAACGCAACCAATCCAGCTTCTGCAGATGAGAGAATTTGCTGCTTTTCTTTGTCCTATGCAATTGTAAATTTAATGCTTTTGAGGTTTGGGGCTGTTTTGCGGACAAAACAAGATATTTGACAACAGTCCCTTGAGCTCCAGAAAATCTTTCACTTGCCCTTACTGGCACTTTCCATTGCCACAATTCATCCACAAAATAACACACCGATGAAATAAAGATTATAAAGACAATATTATTGTAAGTTGCAGCCGTCACACAAATGCAAATCGAAATACAGACTTACGTACCTTAATGAGATCCTTGGCAGAATCATGTAATGTTGGAAACCCAAATAACAAGAAGCAATTTTTGCACCAAAAGGAGGTTTTAAAGTCATCAGTTCAGGCAGGGTATGATTCTGTTGTTGTGTTTACACTGGCTGTCAGCATCGGTGCAGGTTGTTTATCATTAGTCAAATGTTTGCCAGCTGCCTGTATTGCAGGTGGATGTGCTTCACTTTCACACCTCTGGGTCGTACGCCTTTCATGCTGGCTCATGTTCCGCTGTCGTAAATATATGCCCGATCATTTCTTCCCCTTCTCCCCGCTGTTCAAATCAATGGGATCGATGATGCCGACCCCGCTGCGTTACAGAGAGAGAAAGACGCGTTGCTTTGCTGTGATGGCTGACTCCGCAGCTGTCTCTCTGTCTGTCTGTCAGGGACTCTGAAGCTGAGCCAGACGTCTCCAGATGTGCCCAACTCAGAGGGCGGAGCCCATCCCCACAAAGACCTGCCCAACGCTCACTCCCAGCAGCAGGTCACCCCACGGTCAGTGCTGAATGTGTGTGTGAATATGTGCATTTTTTAGTTTCTGGTTGTGTATTGTTGAAAAAAAAAACATGGGTGAACTTTTTAACCTCCAGCTAGTGATGATTAAAGCAAACAGGCCTGATTGAAAACGAGATAAAAGAAGCCTCTGCTGTTTTCGAACCACATAGGTTGGATGATGTTGGCTTTAATCTTGCACCCCTTTCTAATGAATTTTGGGGTCTGTAAAAGAAGAGCATCTTTGACTTTGTCTTGAACCTCTCCATATTGAACAGCATCTCTTGTTTGAGGCTGATGTTTTTTCCCAAAGCACATCTACAGACTCATGCAGCACATTTCGCTATTGTGTTTGCGCCTTGTACTCCAGAAGCACCATCATCACGCAGCTAGCATTGATATGATAACACTACAAGGCATGCAGGTTGAAAAAAAAAAGGTGTGTAAACTCAGCAAACACAGTACAAACAGTGAGTAAGTGCTCACTCAGATGGTTTGCCCGCAACTGCATCTCTGATTAAGCGGCGTACGTGTGTTTGTGCGTGCTGTGCGCTTCACTTTAAATTCACCCTCCGAGCTCTTGTTTTTCTACTTAGGCCCAAGCCAATGACTCACCAGCTCTCCAGCCCCGATTTCCACGGCGAAGAGAAGGAGCAGGTGACCAGCATCGGGCAGATTAAGCCGGAGCTCTACAGACCCAAGGGCGACCAGGGCGAAGGCAAGCAGGGCGACACCTGCGGCAAGATCAGCTTCCTCCTGCGCTACGCCTTCAAGTAAGTGTACGCCACGGCATACCTAAAAAATAAGATAAAATAAATTCAGCATTCAACACCTTTAAATCGAGACCGGCACACTGTCTGACGGCACTGGCTGCTACTGCTACACTGTAGTTCTGAGCGTCTCCGGCGAATGGCGACGTGTCTGTTAATGCACCGCTTTGATCGTAGTTGTGGGTGTGAAGTTCTTCAAACACTAGGGTGGAGGGGCTGTGAGCAGACAGTGGCTTGCCGCATTCCTGTACGGCACAGAATAGGCGGGGGTGGGGGGGTCGCTTCTTGGGAAAATATCTTTCAGCGTGTTTATCCTCTTCAGTAGACACAAAAAGGAAATCTCAAGTGGGTAAATTGAGTTTGTGACAGTGAGCGCTGGAATTATCCTCGTCCTGAAAAACCCCAGTCAATGTACAGATAGTGTGAGATGCTACTCAACTGCGCCCTTGTTTGTTTATGATGATGACACTGAAATATTAATGTTTAAAAATAAGAAAGTGGTGCCATTTAATGTAAGCGACAAAGCAGTGTCAGTGTCTTTTATGTGCAGCGCGGCACAGATTGCTGTAGTTACTTTCGTTTTGCCCCTTTGATGATTCTCCGTTGAATTTTCTCTGCTGGAGAATTTGGGCCTAAGTACGTAATTGGAGGGTGTCGTGCTGCGAGGACTGCATGGCAGGAGAGTGCGTGTTTGCTGTAAATCCTGGGTCGGTTGTGGGGCGATGGGGCTCACTGTAAGTCGACTGAGCTGGCAGTCCCCTCCCCTGCATGTCGAAACATTATAACGGCTGAAAGTGCTGATGGTCAGAAAAGGAAAGGGAGCGGGAGGCCGTTTCAGTCATGAATTATATATATAGTGAGCCACTTTAAAACAGCCGCCCCTGTCAACACATAATAACAACAGACTGTGTTATGGCCGGAGTTACAGACACAGAGAATTAGCAAGGGAGCCGGATGGAAAGGGAGGTTAATGATGAAAACTATTCATGTGTCCCGTTTTTCCCCCCATTTATAAAGTCCCAGGAAAATTTATGTGGCGTTGTAGTCGCCCGTCATTACACTGGGGGGGGAATTGTTTTAGTGAAAGGAGCAGGATGGAGGCAGTGACTGAGGAATAAAGAAAGAGAGGTTGGGGATGCAGCCGTGAGACGAGCGCGCGCAGACACACATAAAGAGGCGTGTTAGCGCCGGAGCTGTGATAGGATTGGTATGTTAATGTGCGAGGACCTCGCTGTTTGGAGCACCAGTCGGAACAACAATGTCAATCTTCCTAAGATCCTGTGGGAGAGGCATTTCTATTGACAATCCCATTAAAAGCTGACACATTTCCACTGTGGGGATAGCAGCTAGCTTTCGGGCATTGTCTGCCAGGAATAAGGCCGTTAATTTCTCTCTGCTCGAGCAGTAATGGGTATATTCACCTCAGCATGCCTCGGGGATTGTGTAAAAACCTTGGTTTTGGTTGAGGTTCATGTCTTATTCTGTAATAAGGCACGTGAGCGCAGGAAAATCTGCAGCCGTGTGTTTGTAGCAGCACACAAAAGATGCAGGAAAGCAGGGAGAGATGGGTTTTTTTGTGCACAACCTTCCTGTCGTTTCCCATTACGGCACATCTGAGCACTGCCGTGAACCACACTGGTTAATCACAGTGGCCGCAGAGCCTCCACCACCAGCAATGTCAAATGACACTGCATTAAATGATCATTAGATACATATTTGGATTGGTCAGGGTTTTTCTCGTTAAAATATTTATCTGGATGTAGCTGGAAATGTAATTTCCTGCAGCAGCTTGTTCTGTATATCATCTCACTGATTTGATGTGATTGCAGAGCGGGCCTGTTTATCCGATTGCCGTAATTGGATGTGACGCAGAGGTAAACACGTGTCCCGATTGGCCACGGCTGTATTGCCAACAAGGGGTGTCTTGTTTGCGATTGGTACACGCGGACAGGAGACATTGTAACGGCCGGGGGGTCACTGTCGGCGCTTGCCCTGCTGATCCTCCGTCAGCCCCAAAGTTCACGCTGCTCTCCTAAAGCAGCTAATGAAGTGCTGACACACTGGTTAACACGGGGAGACGCAGCCTAACGAGGTCTGATTAAAGGCCTCCGAGCCGTCCTCATCTTCATTTGGTAATTAAATACATAATAAACGGTGCGTGAGATGCAGCCGTAACTGTGGACGGACCGTTCAGATGTAAAGATGTGTGTGTCAGCTCGCTCACGTGTGTGCGCGTTTACGCTTGCGTACTTTGCTCGCGGCCCGGCTGCAGGAGTCACATGTGCATTTGTGAGTGTGTTTTTACTGCGTTTGTTTCCTTAATGGCCAGTGATGCTACTGATGGTCCACGTTTCGTACCTGTATGTGCTGGTTTATGGCAGAAAAATATATATATTGCAGAAAATACAGTTCAAGTGTATGACGTAATAATCTATTTATTCTTTCACTGAAATAGAACTCTAAGCATGAGACACTAAAACTTTTTTGTACCACATAAAATACAAAATAACCGATGATGCTTCTTTTTATTATGGTACCTGATTAATTGTTTAAAAAAATCCACTTGCTTGAACTTCAAAGATGGGAAAACCTTGTTTTTTCTTTCTTTTATAGGAGTGTTAACTAAGTATCGTCAAGGTTTTGGACAAGCAGGTTGGACAAATGAAGATGTTTGCTTTAATTCACATTTCAAGGACCAAACAATTCCTTTGATAATTACCCAAGAAACCGATCAGCAGATTAATTGTTGATAAGGTTGTCAGTTGCTGATATAACTGAAATTAAATGCCTGTTTTACAGAGCTGTTCGGCGAATTGAACAAACCTTCCAGCGCGTCAGAAAACATGAATTACTCAGCTCTAGCTATTGTCTAACTTCAGGGCCTGTTTTTAAAAGAATATGAATATGTGAGTGACTGTCACATCCACACGTGTATTTTAAATTTCAAATTCGAGGTTACACTTTTGTCGACAGCTGGATTTCAGATTTTGCTTTTACATAAATTATGACAAGATTAAAAATGAACATGTATTATTGTGTACTGCACTTGAAATCCAAAAAGCTGTGTGCACTTGTGACCCCTCATCACAGCACATTATTTCATGAAAAGGTCAAACTTAATATAACTTAATAATATAACTCAATTATTTCACAAGAAAACGAGAAAGATTAGGCACAAGTCCCACAAAATAACAATAATTCTGTGTAGCGGTCTTTTGTTTTTATTTTTTTCTAACCCAGCGATCAGTTGCTGACCCTTTCGATTCATCTCAGGGCCCCTTGTGGGGTTCCCAACCCGCAGTTTGGGAACTGCTTGATTGAGTCAGAGTAATATTGATTAAGAAGAAGAAGAAGAAGAAGGACCTCTTAGTGAGAGGCCACTATCGGCTCAGTAGTGAAAAGTTTTAGTTTTTGTGTGTGTGGATTTATATGTAGAATTTTTAAAGGCTGCAACTGAAGATTATTTTCATTATTGAGGAATCTTGTCATTTTCTTTAATAATTGTGAATTAAAAGTTCAGGAAACCTGTGAGAAGGAGCTTGTTTTTGATTGTCTGACAAACATTCCAAAACCCAAAGCTCCTTGATTTAATATATATGACAGAGAGAAGCAGCAGACACTCGAATCACCCAGTTTTAAACATTTTGTCACTGATTTAACTTTCTGTTGATGGACTGGTTTTTCACCTTTATTCCTCCATGTTAGTAGCTCTTCATATGTGTTGAGTGTAGAATGAAGACTACTGTGTTAAGGATTATTAATGAGCTCAGCTTCAGCCAGACTCTGTCTCACTGACTGGACATCTGTGCTTACATTTAACTTTGCTGACGGTGCAATTATGTTACAGCTGTAGAGATGATGCGCGCGCACACACACACACACACACACACACAGTTTTGTCTATTTCTTGCTCCAGAGACACAGAACATTCCACAACATTATGTGTGTATACAGCCTGCACAGGTGTTTGTGAGTGTGGGATGATCCTGTCTGAGTCGTGACATCCCCCCCGCCTGTTTTTATAGGAGCATGGGAAAGTCTAACGGAGTGTGCTGTGTGTGTGTGTTTGCATCTCAGCACAGAGCAGCTGGTGGTGAAGATCCTGAAAGCTTTGGACCTGCCAGCAAAGGACGCCAACGGCTTCTCTGACCCGTACGTGAAGATCTACCTACTGCCAGACAGGAAGAAGAAATTCCAGACCAAGGTACAGTAACCGTACTCTGGAAACAAACAACAACAAAACTACACTCAACTCCAACTGCATTAATGTTACTTGAACCATCATCAGCTCTGACTTTGCTGCTTTCCCTGCCTGCCTGTCTGATGCTGCCCTGATGATCCGGCCTTCCCACGGGGGAATGAGTACAGTTTCGCTACTGTAATCTAATCTAATCTGGGCCATAATTTATTCAAGATAATGAGCTTCATACTATTACCGGCACTGCTACTCAACTCCGGTGTGTTATTCTGGTGTTGGAGGATGGCTGAGTCAATATTTGAGCACATTTCAGGACATTCTGTACCAGAAAGTGTACCCTTAGCCCTCAAAAAAAAATCTCTCTTCTAATTTATTCTCTGCGGAGGAGCTCAAGACATATGAGCTCAGCGGCCTCACAAATATGAGTTGTAGTGCAATGTTGTATATCCATAAATATCACCAGCAGTTTTGTACAGTGTTGGAATAAAAGAGAGGAGGAAGTCAGGAGCGGGAAAGGGTCAGAATTAACTGCAGAGCCAGGAAATTGGGAAAAGTAAGATTTCAGTGACAGTGACGCCGTACCAGTTTGAAATTTCTCCCTTTTGGTTTTTGTGGGACTGTCTCCCATATATCACAAAAGCCCCTTCAGGCATTTGAAAGGCGTGAATGCCTCACTCATTTGCATAATGCGACTCCTCTTTTATTTAGAGTGTGGATGATTGTTTAATTTCAATCACATCCTCATTAACATGGAACTTCCTACACCGCTCGCATTTTGCCACGGTTTTATCCCTCCTGCTAATTTCAAAAGGAAAAACAGACACCACCTACAAGCAGAGCTTTGTGTTTCCACATTCTAAAAAGGCGCGGCATCTCCGTCAGCTGCCGTTTTAATCCAGAGCTAACAAGTAATCATCAAGTGCTAATAAGCTGGAGTGACAGACCCACTTATGCGATGACAAAAGTTGGATTTGGAAAATCGAGTGTGTGTCACGCTTTAATTATCACAGGCGTCGTTGCATGACAGCGTTTTATATCAAATGATTTCATGGCAACTAAATCCTGCCAGTAAATCAACAAATAGTAAAAATTTTGTGCTGGTGATAGAATGAGATTGAAGGCAAATTTACAATCTGCGATGTGCTTAAACATGAGGAGCAGTAGAATTATTGCGTCTCTCTTTCCATCAGGCTGTAGTCTAATTTCAAATAATCTGTTTTTGTTTGTTTTTTGACATGCTATGGAGGTGGAGAAGAAGGCAGAAATGCAACTTAGAGATAAACTGATTTGCAATACATATGGTTTCCTATAGGACAAATGTTGTGGACATTGAGGAGAAAGAACTCTTTCACCTCATCCATGTCCGGGAACAAAATATCGAATTTTAAATTCGTTTTTTGGTCTTTATTTCATTTGTGCCGGGTTGATTTGATCTTTCATCCCACAAGAAAAGGTGAAATTCACTTTGCTCCCTCTGTCTGTGTGGAACAAGGTCACTCGGCGTGGTGGAGGTTAATTATGTTGCCCAAGGACATTTCAGTCGGTATGGCCGAGCTATTAATCAAACCCCTTTGGATTATTCTGTGTGTCTTGATAGTGTATGTCTTGTTTTGGAAGGAATGCAGATCGAGTCACTTAAAAAAAAATACAGCGATTCATGAAATTTACATATAATCATAATCATGTCTTCATGATCATGCTTTTCTGCGGCTTTCAGCACAATGTGATTCATCCCTCGAGCAGTTTATCAAAGCTTTTACATTCACAACAAGTCTGTGTTAGCTATGCTGCGAGGTGGTTCACAGGAAGTGATGCCTTTTATGTTTCCAATTTGTTTTGGTAAAAGCAAGACGAGCTGGACAGTTTGCAGGAGCAGAAAACAGTGGGGGAAAACAACTTAAATACAACGATGAAGATTCAGCCAGAGAAACAGCAATGAGCAGTTTTAAAGAAAAGCGGGTTGAGCAACTGTAGCCCTGTTTGTGCTTCTCAGGTGAACACACTGATAGTTACGTTAAGTTTGAGTTCCAGATTAAAGCAACTTGACAAACTTTGAAAAAATTGGCCTATTTTTTGACAGCAGTAGCTGTGTTTGTGAAGGTGTGTGGTTTATTCTGCAGGTATGAAAAAAGAGTTTGTTCTGTTGAAGAAACAGAACAAACTCAGAAACTGGTTAGAAATCAAATTTCATGCACAGCGGATGGAATTGTTTTCATACCAGGAAAATGTCGTTGAAGATTCCAGACACTTCTTCAAAATAACAAACAGACAGACAGTCAAACAGATTCAAATTTATCTTTGAGGAAACCGTGTCTCATATCTGTCCAGGGATGAACACAAAAGTCTCAAATGTCAAAAATGATGGTTACGTGAAAGGTAACTAGTGCCAGGCCATACAAGTGTGGTACAGGACGCAAATCACTGTGTAGTTATTCAGTATATAAAGGGCAACATATAAATAATTTCTGGGTACAGAGGGAAAAATATGTATGTACTAGGGAAGATGATGAGAGGTTTGGGAAAATACATTGAGTGTATTTTTTGACTGTATTAAGGTGATCATTGCATAGTACAACAATATTATTAGTGGGCAACAGGGCAGGGAAAATGTGTTGACAATGTTGATAATAACATTAATATAATCACAGTATTATAACTGTGATCATTTAAAAATGATGACATGTGAAATTATGAAAAAGTACTTTCAAAATTACAATGTCAAATACTTTCCGTAATGAGAACTTCTTATTAATGATAAAGTACATATCGTTGTTTCTGAAAAAAACAATAACATTAGGCTTAGCCTGTGGAGAAGGGTGTATATACCTTTGTAGCCAAGGACATAAAATAAAATGATGATAAAATACTGTGGAGCAGTTCCTCAAACCAGCTCGGACTTTCATTCCATCTGATCATAAATAATTAAGGGGCCAAACACACATGCGAGAGTTGAGGTTTAGTGGATAAGGTACACTGCAATGAAAACTCTGTGTGAGATATTCATAAATTCAGCAAATGAAATGTTAATTTTCTTTTGTGTTTACAGACTTGTTTTTTTTCCTTCTGAAACACACACAAGTAGTTTCAGCTGAGGTAATAGCCATTACTATTTAGTGACAGGTCTTTACGGTCAATACAAAGCACTGAGAATGTGGGCGAGAGTGAGTGGGGGGGGGCATGTGGGTATGTGGGCTGTGAAATTAAGTAGTGCCTTGTTAACCCCCTGTTCACTGTAAACTAATGTCATTGTTAATTCCCAGTCCTCTTGCTCTCAGCTCTACCAGTAGGTACCCGCTGAGTATTACATCAGCGCCCTGGAGCTTGTAGGCTGTGATGTGAAGTGTTGTTATAAATTCTCGCTCTGTCTCTCAGGTTCACAGAAAGACCTTAAACCCAGTGTTCAACGAGACATTTCAGTTCGGCGTACCGCTGAATGAGTTACATTCCAGGAAGCTGCATTTCTCCGTGTACGACTTCGACCGCTTCTCCAGACACGACCTGATCGGCCAGGTGGTGGTGGACAACCTGCTGGACTTCAGCGAGGGCAGCGGAGACAAGCCCGTCTGGAGGGACATCGTGGAGGGCACTGCGGTAAGAGGGACACCAAATCACCCCAAAATAATCCCGTTACATTTGGAGGAGGTGCCCACTTTAGACCAGATTAGATGAAATTTGAACGAGACACCAGGCCATTGCAGCTGCAAATTACTGGGCCAGTGCAGTGAGAAATTGATAGAAACTGGGATGGAGCACATCAAACATGTTACAATGTGACAGGTTAAGTTCTAGATTTCAAGTAGAAATGTATGTCATGATGTTGTGACAATGGATCTGGATTATAGCTCAGGAGAAAGAGAAAATAAATTCAAAGTTAAGTTAAGAAAGGGACGGAAATGGTAGTGCCAGTATGAATATCACATACTTTTGTTGACGAGATGCACAAAATGTTCTCTGTTTTCATAATAGCTGGGCCAAGGACGTACAGTACACACATATGTGCACAACTGTTCATACTACCATTGTGTTGGTACAGTCTGTCCACTTCGTCCTATTACGGCAAACATGACACTGGAACCCCGTAAGCAACTTCAAACTTAAAAAGTGTTAAAACATTTTCCTTTGACCTTACTTCGAAATCTATCTGTGGTTTCATTTTGTCTTCCTTTCATATTTTTGTCATTGCCCAGAAAGCCATTTCCAGTTGAACAATTTCAAAAACATAATTTTAGGTATTTGGGTATTTATTATATGTTTTTTGGGGTTCACAAATTTTGAAATGTCGGTGGTCAGTATTTAGAAAGCTGTACTCGGGTTTCTTGACAAACAAATGAGTTTGTTTTTATTTTCAGAGCCGACGAGTCAACATTAAAAATTCAAAAACAGATCTAGTTTTGTAAATGATCTTCTGGACAGACATTAATGTCTGTTGTCTGGAGATCAGGGATGTGCACTCACATTATGCAGACTGGAAAGTGGCTCCAGTCTCCAATAATTCAGAGCTTGGCAATGTGAAAAACCAGCTCAGACAGATTACTGGGAAGGAGCTGCCGGCCACGTCCAAACTTTACATCAAGCAGGGTCCAAGCAGATTTATATGAAATATTCATAGAAGGCTATTAGCAAATTAGATAGGGCAAAGTCTTAAAATTTTTTGGCAGTGGCATTTCATTTATTAAGTAAGTTTTAAGACATCGGCCTCTCAGTGTATTCCAGTGTTTCCCTTGGTATTGATTAGGGAGGCTCAAAGCCACCGAGGAGTCATCGTGCCGCGGCGTGACCTGAATACCGCCGGTGTCATTACCGCGGTGCCACCGAGACCACGGGCGGCGAGAAGCTCAGTGGACGGGAGTGGAGGGAGAGAGAGAGAGATATAAAAAGCCCCAGGGAATCGTCACCTCTACTTAACACTTCCCTCCTCTTGGGGCCATCGACAGATTGGCGTATGATTCATTTACAGTGACGGCACTTCCCCTCTGCCTAAACACTCTGCCTGCGCACATTAGGGCGCCTCCCGTCACCTGCCGTCACTCACAGACGGAGCTCTTTTCAGGCAACAGGCAAATCATCGAAAACCGAAAGATGTCTGCCTGTTCGTGTCTCTCTCATATGTTTGTGCGTATGTGCGAACGCAGAGTCCCTGCTCTATTTCTCATCCTTGTCTTTATGTGTGTGTGTGTGTGGTGACCCACAGGAGAAGGCTGATCTCGGGGAGCTTAATTTCTCGCTATGTTACCTGCCCACTGCAGGCAGGCTCACTGCTACAATCATCAAGGCCACCAACCTCAAAGCCATGGACCTGACCGGCTTCTCAGGTGAGGGATTAACACTGCTCACACACATCACGCTGCTGCTGCAGCTGTGAGACCTCCAGCAGGCGGTCCGACTGGAAACTCATTTAAGGGAAAAATATGACAGAATAACAGCTTTAACGCTGCTGGTGATGCATGTTGCTTTCCTGACCTAGGTATATATCTTATTCCAATTTATAACCGGCCAAACGTCCATTTTAGCATTTGGCATATTTTTCTTATAATGTAAACATTACAAGCAAACATGGTGCCAGTTCCCCTGAAATAAAAGAAAGACGTAAACACCCTTTTCCCAGCGACCGTAGCCTCGGTGAACGAGAAAGCAGCGACAAGATGCAATATGTTGCATCTCCCCTGCAAGTAAAACCAACTAGTTGGCGCACAAAACTTCAGCAGCGAGTGATTTCTCAAAACCTAATTAATCACAAACCGAAGTAGAGGTACAGACGAAGCACATTAAGGGAAGGGCAAAAAAAAGAAAGGAAAAAAAGTAAATTACTAACAATCTTTGCTAAATAAATCCTGAGACGAATTGAGCATCACAAGATTGATCGTTTTGTGAGAGAATGTGAAGGTGGACTTTTTTTTGCCTTCAAGAAGTAGAAGTAGAGTTTATACATTATGAATATATTACCCGAAGCCATAAGGTTCAGTTTGTTCGAAAAACAACACCGAGGAAGAAATAAGACGTTGTTACATGTGGAGCTGCGGGTGTAGCAGAAATAACCGTATCTGCAGAAAAGCAGGGGAAACGGCAGCAGTTTTACCTGTGAGACTGATATCGACACATGCTAACGCTAATATTGAAATAACCAAGGCATTATTTACAAGTTTTAGTCTTTAGTTACCCTTCACTTAAAGACTTGATGATTGCAACGACCTCACCGATTAAATGAGATCTCAGACGATAATGACCACTCGCTGCTGTTATTTGCCACAGTCATCCCCAGATGATTGCCGCGCCTGAAAGATGCTTAAAAACAATGCAGCATAATAATGGAGTCGTGTTTGTATGTGTGTGTGTGTGCGTTTGCGCGTGCCCGTGCGTGTGTGTTTTCCTGGCTGCTGTCACTGAGCTGCACATGTTGAATGGATAACTGAAGTGATTTCAACCTGTGCTGCCTCTCCTCCCTTTGTGTTCTTAATCCAGCTTTGCCAAGGTGACTTGATTTTCATGCCTTTTATGTGTTACAGACGCGGATACCTGTGAGCATAATACCGAACAGTGTTTGCAGGAGCCCCCCTGCTTATCGTATTTTCTCTGCCCCCCTTCTCTTCTTTCTCTTACTATTTTTCTATTTCCCATCCCACACCCCCCCTCTTCCATCCTTTCTCCCTGTTTTTTGTCCTCACCCATCTGCCTTGTTTTTCTCTCCCTCTCTTCGATTCTCCCTCAGACCCATATGTGAAGGCCTCTCTGATCTGTGACGGGCGAAGGCTAAAAAAGAGGAAGACTTCCATTAAGAAGAACACGCTGAACCCCACTTACAACGAGGCGCTGGTGTTTGACATTCCCAATGAGAATATAGAAAGTGTATCCATCATCATTGCGGTGATGGACTATGACTGGTGAGCAGGCGGAGCTGTTATAACACCGCTGCATGCTCTGGGGGCTGTAAGATGAAGCTGATCATCGCTGTGAAGCGTGCTGTTTACTGAATGCGCGTTTGCTTTGTGGTCGTCACATTTTTGACGGTGTTCGTGGATGTGTTGAACACGATGAGAAACCCCCCCACCCGTCCTCCACCGTTGTGAGTCAGCCTCCTGGTGGATGTTCCCTGTTTTACAAAGACGGGTGCCTCATGAATAAACATGATTTATGCTAATGGTGAGAGGAGGAGTGTAACCCTGCCAGCGTTTGTCTGTCTGTCTGCCACTCGCAGCGACACTTGGCTGGTTGGTTGGGTTTGTGTATAGATGTGCCACCTCCATATTATGTAGAATTCCCTCCATTTGGCATTTCCATAGGTGTGTGCTTTTGTATGCTTGTGCTCATGCCTGCCCCCCCCCCCGCTCTCATCAAGCTTTCATACAGGGCCGTGTGTATGTTGCTCGTCAATATCCTTCCTCAGTAGCTGTACTTTTTTCGTAATACTCAAGGTTGATGAATGATACTCTCTATGCCTGTTTCTTACAAGCCCTCTCTCTCCCTCTCTGCTTTTTTATAACCCCCCCCCACTATGTTCTCTGTCTCTCTCGTCCTTGCCTCCATCCCTCACCCCTCGCTGCGTGTCAGTATTGGTCATAACGAGGTAATAGGAATGTGTCGTGTGGGCAGCGAAGCTGACGGTCCGGGGAGGGAGCACTGGGCAGCCATGCTGGCCAATCCACGCAAACCAATAGAGCACTGGCATCAGCTTGTGGAGGTAATGAGCATACTGTCATTGCATTCACGTGTGTATGTGTGTGTGTATGCGTGAGCGTGACTGTATGTACAGTATGTGTTCGCGCGTGTGTGTGTCTGTGCATTCATGCATTCAACTATGATGTCATCCCACATATGTTCTGTTCTTCAGTTACCCAAAGTGATATTATCATATAATGATTAGCATTAAAAGTAGTAGCAGTGATTCATGGAGAATAGCAGTAGCTGTAGTAGTAGTATAGAAGTAATGGTACAGTAACAGTAGCAGTGATGGAAGGATTATTTGTGTTTAACTTTAAAGAAACAATAACCAAACATTGAAAAATATCCCACAAAAAGTAGAAGTCTTGTGTTCATGTAAAATGACTGGGCAAAATGTATTTTAATTATCAAATTAAATATTCTCAATATGCAAAATGGGCTGTTTTATGGGAAAAAAATACTTTACTTCCTGTTATGTAATTAATCTATTAACAATGCATTGTATTTTAAAAGCTGATTATGTGTTCTATAAGTAAAACCTAAAACTGCAAACTATGGTTGTTAAATAACCGTAGTGTAGAAGCAAGCACAATATTTCCCTTTCAAATATTAATAGAGGCCTATATTGAAAAATTTGGAAACATGCTTAAGGCTTGTTGCTTTTAAACAGAGAATTAAGTGAGAAGATACCAGCTACCAGCCGCTACCAGCTAGACTTTGCTAGCCCCGCATTTGAATAACAGGTTGTTATTTTTACAGCTAGAAAATGCAATGACTGAAGAGACTGCAGTGGGATTCCTGCCTTCTGTAAAAGCTTGAATGTGTATGAAGAAGCAGTTGAAGTTGTGGGAAGAGAAGGTGTTTAATCAACTGATCTGAATCAGCGGTGTGCATGCACGCCGAGGTTGCCATGGCGATGCACAGACTACAGTTCTAAAAGAGTGAGGAAGGCAGAAGTAGAATGAGGGCAGTACCTTGAACAAAATGCCTTGGCTCAATAACTGTTGCTTGTATCGCTGATATATCTTCACATTGAGTGTCAGAAGTCTTACAAGACATACATGTGTCCTTTGTGTGAACAACATGAAACGTTACTGAGCTATGGCAGTTTAAAAAGTGCCCACATTTGTGATTTTGCTCAGGAGACAGAAACCTCATTTAACCTTAGAATCAGTGGAGTAGTTGATGGGATCACCTGTTACTTAAGATCTGAGTGTTCAGAAACCATAAATCTTATCACTTCAGGAGTCAGTAAAAGTTAAAGTCCAGCTAAGTACAAATTTTCTTGTGAAAAAAGAACAGCTAAAGTTAGACCGGGAGTGATGTCGACCCCTGTAGTTGATCCAATACACACCCATTGTAAACTCAAAACTGTCAGAAAAGAGCATAAAGCTTTACACTGCCATAATTCAATAACTGTAGAAAACATAACAACAAAATATGAACATACTTAAAGTCTTGAGACCCAATTAAAGTTTGAATGATGTTTGTGGCTGAAAATGTGACGACGTAGTTGAATCTGTAAGAGGAGAAAGTTTTTGAAAGTTTTGAACATTCTCATTCATTTCCTCTGAGGACAAATCCAACAACAACACTGAATATTTCAGAAAGGATGAAATATCCCCCTTCCCTTGTTAACATTCTTTATGCTAAGCTAACTGGCTGTAGCTTCACATTCACCACAAACACACAAGTGCCATCAATCCTCTTAACTCTCGACATGAGACTGAATGCTGTATTATTTCTTTAAGTACATGACTTCAGTAAATGCAGTACTGTAGCTGCTTTCCACCAACCATAGACTAGTTGCAAATTTTCATTTATTTTTAACTGAAAGCACAAAGAGTGTTTTTTTTCTCTATAAAGAACTGACATTAATAAAATCTTGTGTTTTTCCTGCAGGAAAAAGCAATTGGTACATTTGTGTCGAAGACTGCCACGACATCCTCCCCTAAGCCTCACATCGTGGTGGATAGTCCGCACTCCGATTAAAACTGTGAGCGACTTTTGTCTTTACGGCTTTCAGCTATCTTTACTTCATAGTCAGCATCTGACGGGTCCAACGGCTCCTTGATTTCTGCTTGTAAAAAAATTATTCTTCAATTGTGGTCCACCTACTGTGAAGTGGAGGCTCTCTAGTCAGATTTACGCGAGAAAAAGTGGTGGAACATTTAAAAGCATGGCCTGACTGTGAGTGTGTGATAAAGTGGAGGTTGTGCCGAGCTGTCAGATGTAAGAGCTGTAAGGCAGAAGCATCTGTATAATCTAGATGTTACGGGTTATGTAATGCCCTCCCCCCCGACAAATTTACAGTACTGCATACTGTTTATATATTCTCTCCTCCCCTACTGTCTCTCTCTTGCTTAATCTACCTCTCTCTTTCCTCAGGTCATTATCATCTCTCCAACTCCAGACTTTCCTTTTCTTTCCTCTCATCTGTGAATAATTCTCTCCATCAAAGAAAGAGAGGCTCAGAGACACTGCTAGTGTCCAACTGCTAGTGCTGTTTTGCTCCTGCTAATGAATCCTCCAAGTCCTGTGCTGTGTCTTTACGAAGCCAGGGAAAAAAAAAAAGAAAAGAAAAACACATTTACACACACACGGACATTGAAGGGTACAGTAGGGCTGATGTCAGGTGTAAATTTGGGATCTAGCACGGGGACGCACACACATTAACTCTCACAGACACATATACACACAAATACACACAGAGTTTGTAGTATGTGCGTAGTTCATGTGTGCTTCAGATTAGTGTAGTATTTCATCTAGGAGGAGTGTGACGTGACTAACTCTTCTCTCTTGAAAAAAAAAAAACATAGAAAAGAAAGCCATTGTAGAATGGTCACCTCAACCAGGACCAAAGGTTCACGCCCTTGTACAGACTATAAAAGAAGAAAATCACTATGTCGATATTTTTTCTTTGCAACATTAGGTGTACAGTATATGCCGTACTGTATAGGAAAACATCTCATGTAGTACTTAAGCAGGACAAAGCATCCATGGAGGATTCTACCGGACGATCTGGACGCCTTCCTCAAGGCTCCGTACCCTCTGGTTTTTCAGACTTGTCTCACTTTTTTTTTTTTTTTTTTTGGCCCCAGAGGAAAGACGACGAAGCATCCAGTGGTCTTTATTGATGTCAGAGGAGCGTAAAAACGAGGACAGACTCACTGGTCTAAGCATGTTACTCAAGCTTGAAATGTGTCCCTCTTCCTCATGCTTCTTTAGTTACGGCCCTCATGGTGATCGTTCTTTTTTTTCCAAATTATTTCACTCTGTCTGTCTGTCCCATCCATAATACATCATAACCACCGGGAAAGGAGTTTATTCATGCCATGTTTTCACAGTCCACTAAAGATGAGACGGTATAAGCTTCTGAGAGACATGGACTATTGGATCGTCCCAAAGACTTTTACTGACGTAGGACCACACAGGTTGACCGGAGCCTGCGTTCAGGATCGGACCAGCGCTCGCTGGAGGATGTATCCCGCGGGGAAGTGTATCACCGCTCCGTTTTATTTTTCTATCATTCCAGGGTGTTTGTTTGTTTTCTCCTCTCAAGACGCCATCGTCCAGCTTCAGCTGAGAAATCTTCAAGTCATGTCCCTGACAAGACTTTAGAAGGACACACACATCTGTGTTGCTTTTATTAGTGTGTGTTTCCGTGTTTTGTGGGCGTGTTTGTTTTGTATTTGTGCGCGTCCGTGTGTATGTGTGTATGCCTGTGTGTGTGTGTGTCACTGTGACCTTGTGTGTGACACGTTTCTGTGCTCACCTCCCCCACATTCCCCCTCCACCATTCTTCTTCATCCTCCCTAACTGGCCCCCCCTCAAAAAAAAACCCCAAAAGTCCCAGCATCCACTGAAACCATTCGTCTCAGAGCCAAACGTGTCTTCCTGTCTCATGTCTTTACAAGGAGCCATTGTGTGTGTGTGTGTGTGCATGCATGTGTGAGAGATAGAGTGCGTGTGTGTGTATGTGTGTAGAGAGTGTGTGTGTGTGTGTGTGTGTGTGCACTATTCGTGCCTCATTGCACTAGGTGGGGAAACACTGTCTTTCATAGACATTAGTTTGTATTGTCTCTGTCGTCTCTGAAATCAGCTGCCAATCATTTGCCCCTCCTCTCCTCCTCTCTCCAACCCTATGCCTGATGTAAGTAACTGTGTTGATCGTGTACTTCTTTCAGTAATTTGTGTACTGTATGTCCGAGGGAAAAGAAAAACAAAAACAAAAAAAAAAACAGATGGCACAGTGATCGAAAAATTAATTGTTGGGTGTGTTTTTTGATTGAATTTATGAGACGGAACACCTAAAAAAAAAAAGAAAAGAAAAGAAAGAGAAACATCTGAGGCTCATTTTTTTACAGCCTACAGATAACGACAAATTTAAATCCCCCCTTTAAAGCGAGACGACAGGGAGGAGGTGTTGCGAGAATACAAGCGCCTGGAGTTTCTGCACTTCCTGTGTAAACAGACAGGCATGACGACCCGTCTGTCACTGCTCCGACACCGACTGCTGTAACCTCAACAAGGCAGCGGTACTCGGCCTCACTACAGTTTCTCGTGTTGTTGCCATCGCCGACCCACCCCTTCATCCACGCACACGCAAACACACATGCTCCTTTCTAGGAGAGGTGGTGTGTGTTTGTATTCAAGGGAGGGATCGAGTCTTATTCCTCTCCAGCTCTGGATCGTGGAAGTGCTTGATCAGGTGGGGGGTGGGGGGGGTTGAGGAGGTGGGGTGGCGCGTCCTGCTTCGTGCCCGCAGGCGTTCTGCGTGGTTTGCCAGCTGGGGGATCATCGATTGGCTTGTATAAGTAGATATGGTATTGATCCATCGGTCTCGAGGCCCCATAATTCTCTCTCTCTTTCCCAGCCTCGCTCTCTCTGCTTGTGTCCATCCTATTTAAGCCCTTGTGTTGCAGCCTGGTGATAGATTACAAAACTCATAGTGGAACCAGCCCATTCCCTTATCCTCTTCCTCCCTCTGTCCGCCATCCTTCCCTCCCTCCCCCTTCCTCTTCTGTTTCTGTCTGTCTGATTACTGTCTGATTACTCATTCTCTCCTCCAGCAATCCTTACCTTTCCTCCTGCCCCTCTCCCCCCTCAGCTATCCATTCCTCGCTCTATTTTTTCCCCCCTCCACCTTCCCCACTTCCCTGCTTCCTCAACATCCCTCCATCTTGCCCTCTTTCTGCGTATCACCCCCCCCATCCTCTTCTTTCCTTCTCCTTCCTCTCTATTCTCTTTCTCTCGCTGTCTTCTCGTGTTAGTGCAGTTCTGAATGGTCATGGGGAAAACATGTTTGCATGCTTATATTAACATGAATGATGTCAACTTGATGCAATGAAAAATTATATAAGTGATGCTTTAAGCAAAATCTGACAATGAACTTGATACTAATACTACTAATGACGACTAAATGGAGACCTAGCAATTGTTTATCTCTGTGGTCAAAAACAACAACGATGAAACAACATTGTTTATGCTGTATTTATCTTTCGGGAATTGGTATTCTTTTTGATTTTCTGTTGTTTTTTATATATCATTTATTCAAGAGGTTTACTTTTTTATTGGTTAACGCTGAGAATTTGAGCGAAGGGTTCAGTCAGGGCGATTGTTTCAGTCAGGACAGCTGTGTCAGGTCGCAGGATGTCAACGAATGTGTAAGTAACAGTGCGACTGAAGCAACGATAATGGAAATAAAGGATATGTATAATCCAGCCGTGTGTCTCTGACTTCTTTTAATCTGCTAGGCTGGGAGGCAGAAGAGGTGGTGAAGCCGCTGTCACATGTGGCAGGCGGTGTGCTATAAATATATGTAAAATGCGAAGCCTCGGGTATTTCAGATGTACAGTCTATATTTGACTCAGGCACAGGAGGTTAGACCCTCTACCTGGACACATGCAGCCAGGACTTTTTTTTTTTTACCACCAAGCTCTCTGACTTTCTGCTGTGCATTAAATCGTGTGTAATTATTCAGCCACTTTGTCATGAATTCTTTATTGTGGCCGCATTTTGCCTAAATGCAAAATGGAGCACGGCTGCCTGCCCTGTGCGCTTTTCCCCATCTGGCACCCCCACCCACCCGCTCGTCCCCTGCTTCTGTGTCACCCTCCTTTATTTCATTTTAAAAACACTCGTATTAGTTGTCGCGTGGTTATTATCTCCCGTTTAAAAGCGAAGTTGCCCACCAGTAGCAATCTGCAGTCCCGGCGCTTCGGCAGAAAAGCCGGGAGAGGAGGAAGACCGAGCTCGGATGTGCAGGGGGGGGAGATGACAGAGAAGGAGGAGTAGGAGAGGATTAAACAAATGAAGGAGGATGAAGAACGGGAGGATGCCAGTGAAGAGGAGGAGGAGGAGGACACAAATGGGAAAAACCTGGAGAGGCGATAGCTGCATGCAGGATGTGTGTAGAAGTGGAGACAGGAGGTGGAGGGGGATGGCTCTGTATATAGACACACTCATCATAGGGCACCTGCAGCACACTGACAGTGTTAACAGTTGAAGAGCGACACACACACACACACACAAACACACACAGACAGACAGACAGCGATCACGAGCTCACGCACACGTGACAACGCATCAGTTAGCACAGCTTTAATGCTGTAGACTGTTGAGAGAAAAAGTGGGAGGAGGAGGAGGGGCAGGAGGGGGGTCTGTTGTCTCCATGGCAACGTTCCCACCGTGCAAAAAAAAAAAAAATCATTTAGTCGGAAAGACATTTCACTCAGTTCAGTGAGCTGAAAGAGGCAAAGGGGGAGGGAGGGAGGTGTGTGTGTGTGTGGGGTGGGGGGGGGGGGGGGGGGGGCAAGTTAGAGACCGGGGGAGGAGGTATGTGAAAATATAGAGCTGTTTGTATCACACTGGAGGGATTTATCTACAGTAAGCTGACAGTGAGGCATAAGCTCCTATGGCTAATACATCTGATTATTACACATAATGATAATGAACTCCCTCGCATCATTAAAGACGGATGCTGTGGCTTTGGGGGAGACTTTTGGAGTTACGGTCTTGTCGACAGGACCCTCTGCATGAATCTGAATCTTTCCATCTTTGCACAACACGTTCAAATTCTCTTTAAACATGCTGAGGTTACCTGCATCCCCTACATGCGAAAAAAAAGAAAAAAACAACCTTTCGTGACAAAAAGTTTCTCTCAGCTGGAAAGCGCAGCTCAAAGGGCCTCTTAACAAGACCCCTCACTGTGCCACGTGTACAGTTTATTCCATCACTATAAATAATACCCAAAACCTTTCAAAATAATGAATTCAGAGTATGCATGCAAGTGGAAACTTCAACCAAGTAGGAGTGTTAAAGTAGCTTGCCTCTGCAGAGCGAACAGTGCATTAATACAGGAGCTGGGCCTCAGGATCTGACCTTCTATGGAAATTGCTTTCAAGGAAGGACTTAATATTATTCACTTTACAAACAGAAACTTTGGCAAAACATCCTCACATTACGTCTCAAGTAGCATGGCTTCAAAATGCAGAAGAGGAATTCGAGAACGTGGGGTTCTTCAAAAAAGTGTATAAAAGAACCTGTCCATTTAAGAAATGGAAGTGAGAAATTCATATTTAAGTTCTGTTCATTACTCACTACCTGAACTGCACAGCACCAGTGCTAGACTGAATGGAGAATGCCCAAGAGACTGGCAGGGGAGGGCACTATCACAGCATCCCAAATGCTCTGGGTAGTTCTGGTAACCCATTTGTGTGGATGTCAGTGTATCAGCATGCTGGCTGTGATTACCTGTTGTGAGCAGACCATCTGGCCCTCAGCATCCCAGCTGGGTACCACGGTCAGGAGATGGATTGTCTCGACCACGCCACCTGGTCCTTGCGCACATGGAGCCATATTTCTCATTCATATGTCATTCTCCGACTAAACAAAAGACAAAGAGAAAAAAAAAGAAAACATTGCGACTGTATGCTTTTTTTTTTTTTTTTTTTTTTTTTTTTGAAAAAAACACAACTCTGTAATTGCTTGGCAACTGCTGGCACTTGTTTGTGTGTGTGTGTGTGTTGAAGTTCAAAGCAGCGAGACACAACAGTACATCCCTCTGAGCAGCAGAAAGCATCAAGAGTTGCAAAGTAAAGGGTTGCCTACGCAGGCAGATTCACACACACACACACACACATTTATGATCCATTCTGTCAGTTTAATTTGGCTGCATCGCTCAGTCAGAATAAAAAGAGCTCTGTGGGGGGCTTTAATATTGGCACCCAGACGGGGCGGGGGGGTGGCCTTGAGCATAAACCCTTTCCTCAGATGAACTTCTCCTAGGTCGCCGGAAACTGCTCTGCCTGCCGACGCCCAAATGGAGAAGCTGCGTGAGCCCGCAGCTTGTTGCCCTTCCCGGAATTTGGGTTAAATTGATATGTAGCATCATTTCTGTGGGAGGCTTTTGAGCGTGGTGAGTTCTGAAGCCCAGCGCCCGACGCCGCTCTGCCACGGGGGAGTCGATGCTATTGTTGGATGCGGAGAAACGGCGCGGCGCCGTGTTCTAACTACAGGTTAGGCGCTGGTGTGCTGCGCTGATCTGACAGCAGGTTAGCGTGGCTGATGGCTGCTGTAGTAATTATGCTCTCGTTCTCAGCGCCGACGCTTTAGAGGCGATGGGAAAGTGTTGTCGAGGGAAGGTTATACACTGGAAAACTGCAAAGCAGCTAAGCCTGAAGCAGGTTCGGCGTTTCGAGGGTCAAATCACAACAGTTCCTGGGGAAAGGACTGTTGTCGGTTGCTGTTCCTTGGAGCTCTTCCTTTACGTAACGGCTCGGTCAGAACCTATACATGCTATAGATAGATCCATCTCAAGGCTTCTCCGGCTCTCAGGGACAGCAAGGCCCTTTGAGTTATCATCTGTAACCTTGTCTGTGTGATGAAGAGCAGACGTCTACTGTACTTACTGTAGATATCTGCTGACATCTCCTGGAGGTCTGACTCAACAGCACACTGTCTGGAAATCTGTTTGTGATATTTCACCCTTGAACTCCTGCGTTTCTTTCAGGAGTTTTGATGTCTCTTTTGCTTTCCACTGAGGGACGCATCTTTGTCCTTACACGCATGATTTCTTGGCCCATGCGTTCCAAGGGATATGTCCTGAACGGGCTGTTCCTTGAATGTTTCACACACCGCCAGGCTTTCTATGAGCTAACTCCAAGAAAGACGCTCAAGGTCTCGCTCCCCCCGCGAGCTCGGCATCAGACCGCTCTCAGTTTGAATCTGAACAAACTAGAGCGAAACTAAATGTCATGTTTCCATCCCTGCAATCTGTAAGAGTCAGTGGTTCGCTGTTTGAGTTCTACCCTTGGCAAAAAACTCCTCCCTTTGGCTCCCTGCCCTGTCTAACTCAGGATGGCCGTGAGATGGATCTCAGGCAGATTAGATAATGAACGCCCTCTCTAATGACTAATGCCGCCGGTGGAGCGACTTGCAAAGAGCAAGGTTTAATCCAAGATGATATTCAGCGATGACCGTGCGTCTCAGGCCCTCATTTACCCTCAGCGTTGGCATCTGCTGAGTGCAGTTTGTTGACAGGAGGTTCAGGAGAAACCACAGAAGTGAATTAACCTGACTTTCACTGGATGCATGAGAAAGGTCATCTCAAACAGCCGGGGTGCACAATTGGAAATTAGCAATTTAATTTAATTTGATTTCTGAACAAATTGTGTACAAAGATATTGTAAAACTAGATAAAAGCCCTGGCTTCCAGCCAGTCAGATAACTTGACTATAAAATACAGCAGTGATCAGTGTTTTCACACACCAAAGTAACAGTATCTGGAATGGCCTGCCACAAAACCTGAGCATCGGCACCAGCTCTCATTTAATCAAAACTGAGGTTTAATGCGTTTCTGATTGCCACAGCCATATGTTTAATTACATTTGGGGCTATTCAGTCACATCTTGCGCTGCACTGTCACTCACTGGTAATGTATTATGCCCCTGTTTATTCAATTTCAGCAAAATTTATATCTTCTCTTTTCTCTTACTCTTTAAAATCCGATTTTGTCATATTGGTTGTTTGTTGGCTGCCTTTGTATTTTGCCTTAATGTAATGCCTTTTTATGTGGTACACAAAGCACTTTGAATTGCTTTGGCGTGATATACATTTAGTCTCGCCTTGAACGCGACCTTGTGAAGAAGACTGCTTTGTGTTGTGGAAGCTGCAGGCCAGTGACGCTGGCAAGCAAATAGAATGTCTGCATTATTTCCATAGATTTATTGTAGACAACACTGTAAAACGAACAAAAGAAAGAAAAGAAACTTATAACTTCAGGGGTTGACATTAAGTTATATCCGAGGGCCACCGGCATTCAGGATCCCTGGCCCCACCATTGTAACCACTGGCCCGGGAACATTACTTTTAATTCAGCAAATGATAAAAAATTATTATATTGTTGTATATATATATTATTCTGTACTTTCTGCTTGCCTACCACTGTCAGCAGACAGCACGGTTGGTAAACTGTTAGCCAGCCCTGCACTGTGGTAACACATCTCCTGGTTAATGAACACATCAGAAAAGATAACAAGCTGTTCCTCTGTGACACCTCGCTAACAAACAACACTTCACCCGATGACTGCATACACTGGCATTAACTGGCATGTTTGGCAAAAGACCAAAGTATTAGCTAAATATTAGCAATTATTAGCAAAATTATTATCAACTCCAGTAGTCTCATCAGTGCAGCTGGAACTTCCTCTCATTTGTTTCCCCTCATACTCTCTGCCTCTCTCCCTCAACTTGTCATGAACAAAAGGTGTTTAAAAATATTTTAACTTCTGAAAAGAAGAAAATTGGTGGCAAAATCTGAGAACATACCTGTAGCACGTTGGCGCCAGCGAATACTGTCCAAAATCATTGAAAACGACCCCCGGTTGAAGCTAATTGCAGGTTAAACGCTTTAACCTGTGGGAGGCAGCCCTCACTTGGGTATTGCCCAAAACGAAACAAAGTAACGAAGAAGAAGATTGTCACTACGTCACATTTGTGGGCGTACCCGTTTTCGTCACTTCCGTCGAAAATACAACAAACGGTTAGCTACGCTGCGTAGACTCTTGTCAATTCAAGCTAGTTTTCCGTTATTATTTGTTTAACTGGTCCCTGGACGCCACCAGCAGCCGTGCACCATCAGGTCTGTCCGCGTCACTTTTAGAGCGGGACGGTAGCGGGCTAGTTCAGGCTGTTCCAACTCTGTTAGCTTCAATCATTCATTGACTGCCTAGCGAACGCTAACTGTAGCCCTGTGCAGTTCATGCTTTTGCTTTCTTTTCCCATGATTTCTGTGGCATCAGGGAAGTGAACGATGAACGGTTTGTTTTAGGTGCCAGGGTGGATACTAGCTTCTTAGCATGCTAGCCCCGGTGCTGCATGAAGTTCTTACCACCATCGCACCGACTTGGATAATGTTTCTAACATTTAGAAGTGGTTCATAAGTATGTTGTGTAAGATATGAAGATGGAAGAATGCTGACGCTTGTGTCTCCCAGTTGTTCTGCCACTTTGGACCGCAGATAAAAACATAGGCGTCTCATTATATGTGCTCCACGTCCAGTTCCTGGTGGCAGGTTCGGCGCTCTGATGGAGCCATCCACTAAGCCTGGGACCAACCAAGTGTCTGATGTGGTGTTTGTCATCGAGGGGACAGCCAACCTTGGACCCTACTTTGAATCACTAAGGAAAAATTATATACTTCCAGCTATCGAGTAAGGACGACAAGGCATGATATCACTGTTATTATTCATGTAGCATTGCCTTTGTGTTATACATGAATTTATTTCCCTTAGATATTTCAATGGCGGGCCCCCGGCGGAAACAGATTTTGGTGGAGATGTGAGTGTCCCCTTCTTATGTAAAAAAAAAAATAATAATTTCAAGGAAGGGCTTTTGTTAATGTTGCTGGTGAAATTATCCCCGTGTTTTTGTCCATGCAGTATGGAGGGACACAGTACGGTCTTGTGGTGTTCAACACAGTGGACTGTGCTCCTGAATCATACGTCCAGTGCCACGCACCCACCAGCTCCGCCTTTGAGTTTGTCTCGTGGATCGACAGCATCCAGTAACTTGTTTTGAATTAGTAGATGTTCTTGTGATTTGACATCCCCCTGTCTTTCACAGTAACAGTGTAGATGTTTAAATATTAAATAATGTCCTGTTTTCCCACACAGGTTCATGGGAGGTGGAGCAGAAAGTTGTAGTCTAATTGCAGAGGGGCTCTCTGTGGCCCTGCAGCTCTTTGATGACTTTAAGAAGATGAGGGAGCAAATGTAAGTCATGTCATTACTAAGTCATCTGTTACTCCTTTGAAAAGCCTGTTACACTATGGCTGAGTGTCCTATTTGGTTATAATGAAGAAATAAAAACCCCCAAAACATAACATAATAAGGGGGTGACTCAGTGACTAGAGGGGAACTAGAAGCTTTTCATTTTTTTTCTTTCTGCCACTGCCAGAGGTCAAACCCACAAGGTGTGTGTGCTGCTCTGTAACTCTCCTCCATATCTGCTTCCTGCTGTGGAGAGTGTCAGCTACACCGGCTGCACGGCGGACAACTTGGTCAAAATCATCAGAGATGTGAGTTATCAACGATTAACTACTGTGTCAGATGGAAAACGAACAGCATTATCGTGTGTCATTGAATGTATGTGCATTTCTTTTACTTATTTGTTTAGAAAGGAATTCAGTTCTCGGTGGTGGCTCCTCGGAAACTACCTGCCCTGAGGGCTTTGTTTGAGCGGGCGTCTCCCGTGGGAGGAGTGGTTGAACCCCACCCAGACTACAGTCAGGACCCCTTCCATATGGTCCTAGTCAGAGGCATCTCGCTTCCCGGTGAGAACCCGAGTTTGGAACTTGCGTCCGTGACGTTTCCTCTGAATGAACAGGCTCAGCGAGGACGCCGAGCCGAGAAGCCGATGTAGGCCTCAGCTACTGCTTCTAATCCCTCGCTCCAGCTGCACACACTTAAACAGAAATAACCCTCCGGTGGGCTGTAGCTGCCCGGCGCTCAGCCAGTTCTCTTTTACATAGTTTAATGAACGCAAAACTCTGCTCTCCTGTGTCGCCATCTATCAGTAACCATAGAGGGTTGTTGCAGTTGACAGGTTCAACAGTTAACTCCCCAGTTAAAGCCATTAAGGATAAACGCAATCATTAGACCCTACAAGAACAAGTGGCGAAAGAAAGCTGTTCCACAACCCTCAGCCTGTGCGCTGCAAAAAACTGGTGATCGAAACACAACAGGCCAGAAAACCAGTGTGGCTTTAATAGCGACGCTACCCATCACATGTCTTTTAAAGTCACTGTTTCTAAATTATATTCCATCGTTACATTGGGTGGTAGATGGCTGCCATTTACTGCGAAGCTTTTTGTTACTTTTGTTTTGAACACATCTTTACCCCCCTACAGTATGAAGACGGAGGCACTTTCTAAGGCAGAGAGAGTGTTTCAGAATGATCACACGCGTTATCTGCAGCAGTTTGCAGAACAGTGTCGTTTTCCAGTCTCCCAGTCATGGCAGCTGCCTTCTCTTAAGCTTCTTATCTCCAGACACACTTTTGATAGGATGTTACACTATTTTTTTTTTTGGTTTTGTTTTGTTTATTTCTTCAGGCTGCAGCTAACGAGAGCAAAGCTGGCATTAATGTTTATCTCTTTCCCTGCATCTTTTTTTTTTGTCCGTGCTTTTTCAACGAGGTGCTAAATTGCCTTTTTATTGTTTCTCCTCTCTGCGGTGCCTCCTGTATCGGCAGCAGACTCTGGTTTTGTTTTCATTTCATTTTGGTAACTTTCCTGTACTTCCATTGTTACTAACCTGGTTGTAAGATAACAGCTGCTAATTTCACGTGTAAATTGCTGCTGCAGATATTAAAAGTGTCGCCCAGTACTGCTGTAAGATGATGATAATAATTTATCATCTTTACTTTGACAGTTGTAAACCAAAGGTTTTTGAGGTATTTTCTTATTGTTATTATTCCTGTTCTACTCCTACACCCTTAATTCAAGGCAGGCTCAAGCAGAACTGTAGAAAAACTCTAAGCTTCTCCCGTTGCCTGTCTCCAGTTTCCTCAGCTGTAGGGCCTGGGCCGCTCAAACCTGTCCTACCCCCTCAGTCGCTGCCTGTCACTCAGCCTCTCGTCGGAGCCTCGCAGCCCCCTCCGCCCATCAACACAAGCCACCCTTATCAGGTAATGGGCACGCAGCCATACAGCGTAAAATGCTGCCTGGAGACTAACTCCAGCCACCTGCTTTTGGCTCGCTTTCAGACGCCGTTCACGTTCCCTTTCCCCCTTAAACGTCTTACCCGGCATTGTCTTTCCTTTTAATCTGCTCGCTGACAGAATCCGCCCCCCATGACTCCTGCTCAGGTGGCCGCGCAGATGGCCGTGGAGGCGGCCAATGTCCAGAAGAGTCGCTGTGAGTTACCAGTGGACGCTGTGGGCCTTTTGTGAACAATTTGTGTTAGCCAAGATTTTAGTTGCAGTGTCTGTGTTTACATACTCCATGTTTGACTGTGTCTTTGTGTTTTACAATATGCCTGCTCTTAATTTTTTCTGGAAAACACTTTGTTTTTCATATTTCTTACCCAGAGTGACCCATAGTAACAGGATCTTTGTATTAGTAAAAATTAAAACTAACCCAAAAGTAGATGTACAGTCAAAAGGGACTGTTATTGGACATGATAGCATTTAGTATCTGTAATGCTCATATTCTTCTTGTGTTTGTAAACATGGCGTCCGCTCTGGTTTTTGCTGCGTCCTCCTCCAGTCCCAGGAATGGTCAATCAAGGTCCCCCGTTCGCCGGTCAGCCAAACCTCCCATCGGTCCCCGGGGTGAAGATCGGTCAGCCCAGCATATCAACAGTCACAACATCATCGCAGCCCATGATGCAGCCACAAGTCGCTCCCAGTCAGCAGCAGCCGGTCCCACCCCCAGGACAGCCCGCAACCAATCAGCAGCCGCAGCAGCCACCTCAGCAGCAGCCCACGGCCAACCAGCCCACAGCGCCATCAGTACAGCCCAACATGGTAAGTTGTGACAATAATCAATATAAAACCAATTTGTTTTAATTGAAAACTTCCACTCCAGGAAGTAAATATGAAGCTTTTGTCACGGGTTAGAATTATTTTTTTTAAAAATTCAGGTACCCTCAGGAAAAGAAATGCAGCAATTAAAACAGTTCATTTAGAAAAAGCAACAATATGTTTAGATAAACACTGCAAGGATGCGTGTTCCTATTTACTGCATTAATTGAAAACTTATTCGGAAAACCTGACACGCCTGTTTTTCTGCCTTGTAATTTATTTGTCCATGTAAAATTGCAGTTGTTTGTGCCTTTTGTGTAGCAGCGTATACATATTGTTTATGTATATCTGAAACAAGATCAGCGCTCAACATTCTCATCAACTATTATTAACTATCTAAGGACTCCAGGCCAGTTCGTAAAATAAAAACAATCTGGAGCATACGTTTGCATTATTTTCCTGTGATATGAAGCGCCTGACGCACCTGACGCAGGCACGAGTGCTTTAACTGCGCTCTGCAGCTTTTTCAGATTTTACCGCCAATTTTCTTCTTTTCTGTCATAGATGTTGAAATGATTTTAAAACCTCCGGGGCTCGGGCAAAAGCCGAGCAAAAACACAGAGAAAGTAAAGAAAAAGTCACCAGATGAGTTGAGGGAGAGAGACAGGGAGAATGAGGGATAAAAGGGAGAGGAAGTTCCAGCTACACTGAAGAGACTACTGGAGTTGATAATAATTTTGCTAATAATTGCTAATATAGGTGTCACAGAGGAACGGCTTGTTATCTTTTCTGATGTGTTCATTAACCAGGAGATGTGTTACCACAGTGCAGGGCTGGCTAACAGTTTACCAACCATGCTGTCTGCTGACAGTGGTAGGCAAGCAGAAAGTACAGAATATTAAATATTATATATTATTATCATTTGCTGAATTAAAAGTAATGTTCCCGGGCCAGTGGTTACAATAGTATAATATCTAATATAATATCTACTGTAAACTGGCCTTGGGTTTATTTCTTCGACTGTAGTTCTACCGTGACACGTCATTGTTCCACAAACAGCAAGCACTCCAACAACAGGGGGAGGGCAGGGAGGCGAGACGCTTTGCTGAAGAGACTGGTCATAACAACGTTATGTTTTGGAAAGCGTACAGACACGTTCGGCCCGCCGAGAGATGTATTATTAACGGGAAAGACTGAGATCTTTAATGTGAAATGTTTGGTAAGCTTGTGTCTCATCGTTGTCGACGTTCTGCGGAGTCGAACAGTCCCACGATGCTCAGTCGAAAAAAGACTGGATCTGCTATTCTGGCTCTCTTGGTAAACAGTATCAGTGTTTGATTGGTATTGATATTTTCAACTGTAAGTGGCCCTGCTCGAGTGAGGAATCAGATCTGTGATGCCGCATCAGCAGCCGCCCCCGAGCTGACCGTGCAGACTAACACACTGTCTGAAGTCTAATATCAAAATGAATTTGAAATGTTCGTGCTACTATCAGATCAAACCCAGAAGATGTTCCCCTTTTCCCCAGAAAATAGACGACACTCATTGTTGTTTTTGTGGGTCTTCAAATTCATTCATTATTTCTTCTTCCCAGCAGCAAAACATACTTGTGAATTATATTTTAATATTGATCAAGCTGTCTCGCATGAGCTCCATCTGACATTTAATGATGTTCCGGCTCTACAGAGTTACACATTGTTTTATTAGTTTAAAGAGAAACATAATTTTGTCTGCGTCCGATTTCATTCCGAATTACAAGCCTGCTTCTGTTTCTGACTGGTAAAGGTTCTGCTCCAGTCTTCAACCACACCCTCCCCCTCTGTTGTCTTGTACAGGCTGGAGTGTCCGGACCTCAAAGCAATGCAAATCCAATCGGACAGCCGCAAGGGGTGGCCAACAAGATCGTGGCATGGACCGGCGTTCTCGAGTGGCAGGAGGTAACAGTTGACACCCTGAAAGAAAAGAAGCTTTTTTGAATCAGAATATTATTAATATTAATATTATTATTATTATTACTTTACCCAGTCATAGTAATGACAACTGAATTTCAAGTGGTCTTTTTAAAATCAGAACAGATTAAACCAGTGTTTGGGATTATAATCCATCTTTCTGACAGCTCAGCTCAGCGGGTCCCAGCTTCAGTCCTCCAACTCTCCAAACCAGAGAGGACAGAAGTCAGTTGAATGAATAATCCTGTCATTTGTGTAATAGGTGGGAGCTAGTTAGCTCCTCTAAAGCTAACAAATTAACTTGGCGTTTCTCGTCTGTGAAAGCTTCACTTGTTTTTAAAGGCAAAATATCACCAAGTAGCAGCTGAGGCATCCAGAGTCAGGACAGTGCAACTCGCTCTTCTTCGCCTGATCTCCTTGCGTTACATCTGATTGAATAGATTTATTACTTGGTGTTTACTTCAAGGTCTCCTACTGTACTGGAGCCCGAGTGTTCTCCCTCACTCGTTTGCGCTTGTTGCCGAGCGAACCCGCATCGCAACGTGTTGGCAGCAGATTTTTGCTGCCCTCAGACTGATTGCAGTCTTTATGCTAAGCTAACGGCTCCACCTTTTACCAGACAAGGAAGAGACCGTTATCGATCGCCCCCTCTTCCTCTCGGCAGTGAAGGGAATGTTTCCCAAAAACGTCAAAGTGTTGTTTTACCTCGCCGGCCCGGCGTCCCAGCTGTACGCCCGCCTGGAGCGCACAGCTGGGATCCAAACCAGCGGGACCCGAGAGCTGGGGTTGGCTGCCGCTGCCCTGCCAGCGTCGCGTGATCCTCGGCGATCACCGTGGCACGTCTCAATAACCACCTGTCATTGATTATTACACGCTGTGATTAATGGCAGATCATTTTACCATCCTACTGCCATGGGTTTGACTTCAAGGTCAGATCGATTCAGTTTACAGTTGCAGTGCTGAGCCAGGAAAATGGATGTTAATGGCTTTTCTGCGACACTCGTGAGGCCTCCGAGTGTTTGTGTTGGGTGGACGGACTCGGATCAATCTCCTCTATCGACTGGGGTCTCCCCCCCCTTCTGTTCCTCGGGATTATTTAAGTCAGTTAAATGGACAGGAATAAGAGCGAGAAGCTCGGCAAACTCTAAATCTTCATCTGTGGGAATGTACAGCGGCAGCACGAAACACGGCTCCTACTCTGCTGCTTCCTCTTGCAGTTCACTCATTCGGCTTTTAGCTCTTGATTATTCTCCGGAGTCATCTGTAATTTGAAGATGAATTACACCACAGCCACTAAAACTCATTTAAAGAAATGGTTGTTGATATATAAAAAAAAAAACACTCACAAGGGATGCCAACTCACTTGGCTGCAGCTCGTTCGGAGCACAGCGTTATCAATATGGTGCGCTCCGGTTTTGGCTGGATTTCAGTCCGTTAATGCCGGAAAGCTTTTGTTGTCTAAAATGTGGGGTAACTTCCCAGAATGGTTTCGCCAGCTTTTTTTCCTCTTTTTTCATCCACCTCTTAATTTAAGGGAGATGTGTGTAAACAGGACTGTTCTGTCACTGTCCACACGGCTGGCTCGCTCTCCCTCAGGAGATAAATAACCCATTTGTCTGCAGAGAAAGCCGAGCACAATACGCTTGTAATGGACGGCACAAGGTCTGCAGCTGCCTTGACTAATACGTGATTGATTGATCATTGATCCTTTATTGATGCCCTGAAGATGAAGTATGCTGGTAGTTTTCCCAGTGGGATTGCTGCATCCCCCCCCTTTGATTCTCAAGAACAGGCTATCTGCTTGTCTTTAAAAGTCCATCCCTCTTCCATCTTTTTTCTTTTTTTTTAATTGCCTGTCCTGATTGGGGTCACGATGGGAGGAGGGTGGGCCGGACGAGCCTTCTTTTTCCTCTGCAACATTCTCCCGACTGCTCCCAGGCCATTCGGAAGACGCTGCATAATCCTTCAGCGTGTCACGCTGTCCTGTACCAGTTTCTTAAATCCCCGGGCGCCCTCCAGAAAGAGACGGTTCGCAGGCATCCTCAGCTGAACTTATTTGCTGCACTGACTGAGACCAGCCGTCGGCGAGCGGGAACCCGCCCCTCCTTCGCCTCGACTGAGCGGTCCAGCTCATTCCTGCAGAGAGCCGCGGGCTGCCGTTCCTTACCACCCCCCCCCACACACACACACACACACACAATGTCACGGTCGCACATTATCCATGAACAGCAGAGGTGCCGCTCCAGCGTCACCAGTGCTCCGCAGCACCTCCATGTCCTGCCCAGAAATACTGCGAACAACAGAGGTGGCGTTCTTGCCGGAGTGCAGAGATCACGTCGAACATGCCTTAGTCAACACTAACAGAATAAAGAGCGGCACTTAATCCCACAAAGCAGCTACCCACAACGGCGCGGCCCCCTGCCCTTCTCGGATCTTTCCTGCCACGCTTAAGATGTTTTCTAACTGCAGTCCCAGAGGGGTCAGAGAATGGAGTTACAGTAAATAACTCGGGGAATCCGGAGACGCGCGCGCCCGCTCTCGCGTCACCCCTCTCCGTCGGAAATAATGGGCTTTTGATGTAAAAGCCCCGTAAGAGTGCGAGCACAGCTCTTGCCAGCAATATAATGGGTACAAATGGATCAAAGCACCGACCAACAAATGCACCCAATAATCTGCCAGCAGCTCCGCAGTTAGAAGCTTTTTCAGATTTATAAAATAGTTCTCAACCAAGATGGAAAACAGTTCATCAAGTCCCTTTTTTCTTATTTGAAAAGCTGGTGGTGTAAATCATGTGGGGTTCTGACGACTCAGTATTTTTGTTTCGAAAAAATAGTCGTCCTGTCTGATTGGGTGATCAGAGAGGCAGAAATTTTGCCGTGACTTGGCCGCGAGACCCGTGTCCCCCGACCAAAGATGGGGGTTGTTGTCGCTTTGGCTCCAACAACAGTTCCACAGCAACACTGTCTCTCCTTCACCTTTGCCGCGTCTGTCGTTTGTTGGGACCTCGCGGACGTCTGTCTGGTTGGGCTCACTATCGGGCTTCTGTCGAGAGGTCTGAACCCGACTTTAAAGTTCTGTGGTTTCTCTCTGTGCAGAGCAGGCTCAGTAAAACAATAGCAGATATGATTTCATGCAGTATTTCATGTATCTTTAGTTTAGTTTTTTCTGCTAACCTTCTGCTTAAACTGCTCATGTAAAATGTCTGAACTTTGAATACCTGGTTGGGTTCCGAGTATATTGATTCTGAGAGCTTTGCTTTAAAAAAAAAAAAAAAAAAAAAAACCGCTGAAATTCTGCAAGGTGTTTTCAATTCAAGATACCTCAGGCTTATTCCTTGATTTTTGTGTGTGCGTGTTGTTCCGCCCCCTACCCCCACCTCCTGTTTTAACTCCCTGCAGAAGCCAAAGGCCTCGTCTATGGATTCAACCACCAAACTGACTCGTTCTCTGCCGTGTCAAGTGCATGTGAACCAGGGGGAGAACCTGTGAGTAGCCCTTTAAACCTCATCTGCAGGAAAACAAAAAGGTTTAACGCATAGCTTGACATTGTCGTGCTTTTTCTGTCTCTAACAGAAACACAGACCAGTGGCCGCAGAAGCTCATCATGCAGCTGATTCCTCAGCAGTTACTGGTGAGACCTTTTTGTTGGGTTTTTTTGTGTTTTTCATGCGATTGTGTTACAGTGTGAACCTGTTGCGGCAACTCTCTTACGCAGCAGTGATTTGTCCATGAATGATGCATGACCGAGTCCTCTCTGGGCCGCCTTCTCTGTGCAGACAACCTTAGGTCACCTCTTCAGAAACTCTCGAATGGTTCAGTTTCTCTTCACCAACAAGGACGTGGAGTCGCTGAAAGGCCTGTTCCGCATTATGACCAGCGGTTTCGTAAGTCCTCCAGCACTCTGAACCCTCCCGCCACGTCCCCCATCTTATACATCATTCAGCGTGGCTCGATGCATTTTCCATGAGCGGCAGCTGAGTGCAGGTTCCACCTCTGTCCAGTAGATGGACTGAACATGACGCTGGGTTGCAGTGTTGTGGCAAAGACTCTAGAGGGGGTTCCAGGCCTTAGGTTTACTAATTTTCGAGCTCGATAATAGGATTTGAAACATGCTTTGCCATCAGTTCAGACAAAAAAACTTTAATTGTTCGGTTTTGATTCAGTTCCAGAAAGGCTCGCAAAATGATAGGGGGATTTGTCAGTGTGGTGCATTGTTAATCAGGTAATACCGGTGAGAAATATCAGAGGCATTAATAGTATTCAGTCCAGCTGCCTCTTTGTCTGAATTTGATTTACAGCCCAGGGAAAGCACAGTGTGAATTAAGTTAACACAATTTGCATTCAATTTATAAAACCGATATGTTTGATTGGGCAGTGGAGCTCAGAAGTATGTTGGTCCGCAGGCCCGTCCCTTAATTGCACCAGGGCCCCATGTCAAGATCTTAATCTGCCCCCGTGACCCCCCCCGCAGGCCGGCTGCGTCCACTTCCCCCACACCACGTCGCCCTGCGAGGTGCGGGTGCTGATGCTGCTCTACTCATCCAAGAAGAGAATATTCATGGGCCTCATCCCCAACGACCAGAGCGGCTTCGTCAACGGCATCCGGCAGGTCATCACCAACCACAAGCAGGTCCAGCAGCACAGAGCGGTGAGTGGAGGTTGGGGTGGGGGTGGTGGTGGTGTTGGGGGGGGGTTCAGTGTGGGAGAGAATGTGTGCAGTGAGGAGACCAAAAGGAGGAGATAATGAGGGAGGCATTATAGAGGAGCACCGGGGAATTGAGGTGCATTGTTTAAGGCATTAAGTTGCATTGTTATTGACATTTCATTTAGCGAGCCCGGGATCTTCACTGCAGCCACTAATGTCTCTCACTCCTGCAGAGGCCAATGGGGCTAGCATTGGCTAAGTTCTTCCTGCCGCATTAGCCGACTCATTACCTCTGCTTTACTGGGGACAGTATAGGCGCAGCACATACATGCGTCCTCAACAAACAGTGCGCACTGTTATTATTGGTCATCGCTCATGGAAAACACACAGTTAGTGCTTGATGGCCTCTAAGCTTTTGTTTTGTACATTACTTACAAATGCCATCATCTACAAAAAAAATAGGGATTGGATTTGTAATTGATTTAAATTAATAATAACTGCATACAATATGTACTCATATTTTGGTGTGTTATCTTCTTTTGGAGGCTGCAGTTTTTGGTTCTTGTTGAACTGGTTGCCCATTAATCGATTCAGCAATCAGTCTTTTTTACAGGAAAAAAATGCAAAACTATTAGCAGCTTCTTTGATGTGAAATGTGTTGGCTTGTTTTTCGATTGGAAACTGAACATCTTTGGGTTTTGGATGATTATTGATTTGAAAAAAAAAAAAAAAAGCAGTTTTCATATGCTGCCTGAGGGACTGGGAAATTTATCATCCACAACCATTTCACAGTCATTTAGAAACCAAACTTTGTAGAAAAAAAGCAATCCACTGATTAATCAATAATAATGAAAGTGATAGTTAGACGCAGCCCTGATTCACACTGTTCACACTCGTGGCTCCGTCATCTGTGGAACGCTGTGAAACGTCAGGTGGATGCTCACTGTGCAGCGCATGCTCTCCAGATGTTAAATGAGACTCGTGGCAGCGTGAGCCGATCTGTCGGGACAGAATTAGGAAAATGTAGAGACAAGGCCCCTCCAGCTCCCCCCCACCCCCCACCCCATGGACCAGGTGGAGCAGTTCTTGTCAAGTACAAAACTCGGCCGCCTCCTCGACACGGAAATGTCACTTTCCCTTCCTGTTCGTCTTCATCCCCCTGGACACGGGATGATTTAAGTGTCCACAGGATTAGCTGTCTTCTCCTCCAGCTTACTGCGACCGGCGAGGAGGATGTTAGCTGTGAATGAACCGACGCAGCATCGCAGACGCCTGTTTGTCGGGTTTACTCGAGTCCGATTCCATTTCTCCTCGCAGCCTCCCCTCATCAGCGGTGGTGGCGCTTGTTTACTCGCCCCGCTAATTTTATGTCTTCGCAAAAAGCGCATCAAGCCTATATGTAACTCTGAGCCGTGTGTGTGTGTGTGTGTGTGTGTGTGTGTGTGCGTGCGTGTGTGTGTACGAGCATCAGGGCATTTAGAGAAGGCAGAAGACATGAAATTATAATGAAGATTTTTTTTCTCTCTCTCTCTCTCTCTCTACCTCTTGTGTATCATTACATATTCAGCGCTGCATTGCTAATAGGGAAGCGCTACAGCAATCTTAACGTAATTAAAATTTCAATTTGGACCAGTGGTTAAGGTTTCTCCGTGCAAAGCCCCGGAGAGGCATTCTTCGGGAAACACGCTTGTAGTTTGTTCCTTTCGCAGCGAGACAAAATGGAATATTTTCCCCCTGAAAGGTGATACGGGCTCTTAAATCTGGATCCAGGATTTCACTGGTTACTGGGTTAAAGACGGGAGATAAATCATCGCAGACGGCTGTTTTGTTAGTTCCCTCAGAAGACCCAGAGCCGTGCGTTGCTCTGTTTATTGTTGGTCAGAAAACACACCACCATGCATTAGCACCATCCCTGGGTGATTTGTTCAGATTCAGCAAGATGGATGGCTGAAGGAGGTTTTTTTTTTCCCTGAGCCTGTAGTTAATAATTGTAGAGGAGGGATGAAACACCCTTTATTCCTCCCTGCGTCTCCCTCAGTGTGGACACACACAGAAGCCAGCCAACTCTGCCTGTGTGAGCAGTTATCAGTTCACCTCGTCTCATTTTTTTCTGAGCTCTTCCTCCCTTTTCAGCAAAGGACTGTGCCAATAAAATGTGAAATTCGAATACAGGTTTTCCGAGTTTTGAGAGTTAGAATAGAAATCTGAATAATCGGAACCTCCCTCCAGGTGTATTTCCGGAATCTGTTGGTGGGTCGAGCAACAGGTCGCCTCCTTTCTTCTCACTCGGCCTCTAACTCTGGATGTGGAGGACTTTTTCCACTCCAGACCGCTAACGGCATTAGTCGGGTCTTCGGTTTGGTTTAAACCGTGAAATCCGAAGGGGCAAACACCTCAGCGGGGGGCGCTTGAAGTTAAATCTCCACTCGTGCAACATCATCTTCCTCCATGTTTATTTTTTTTTTTGCTTTCTGTCTGCACAACCTGTGAACAAGACATGCGGAGTCAACACACTCAGGGCTGTTAATGCAGCAAATATCAATTTTATGTTGACTGTAAACATGGATCATGGATTCAGTATAAATATATATATATATATATAAAACCCTTACCCTAAGGGGCTGGTCAGAGGATTGTTGGTTTTTCAAAAGGGAATGAATTTTATTTAAGTGTAGGTTCACATTTTTCAAAGTCTGTCTTTAAACCAACACTGTTGTAGGTGCATTTAAAAGGATTATTGCTGGCTGCGCTTTGTGCTGTTTGTTCTGGCCACAAAGAGAATCCACCTGAAAGAAGCTTTACCCTTGTTTTGTTTTAAACTTCAGCTGACTTTAACAAGAGGCTTCCACAGCCTGATTAAGACACATTGAGGGGGTATCTTTCAAAGTTCCAGTCTCTCCAGTACCACATTCCTCCTCCTCCGCTTCCCTCTGACCATTTTCTATGGAAGCAGTTTGACAACAACAGATACACAAAAAGTCATATTTTTGGGGAAGTCAACATTAGACAGCGCACAGGGACGGATTCGTGAGAGCAGAATCCGATTTGAGCCCGGTTTCCCGGTGTGCGTCTCTCTGTTTTCTCCAGCTGTTTAAGCAACTTCTGAGAACTCATCACTGCAACCATTTTTGGGCAACAAGCTGTGGCGGTGCACGTCCACATCGTGACCTCAGGGCCACGTGCGTCTTTGTCAAAGTTTAAGTCTGCACAAGCCGAAAAAAACCCGTCAGGCTTTTGAACGCGTTCATCTTCTGTAAAGAGTGCTTGGCAACCGCACAGTACGACTATTTAGAACATCATGTGATTTCCATATTGTGTGCCTTATCTCACTTTGTGGACACTCTTATATGGATCTAACACCACCGCTATTATGAATGGCTAATTATTGCTTTTAAATGACTTTTGCTCTCAAAAACTCCAATGCCCCCTAATGGCTTAAAATCTAGATAATCTATCAAACTGAGTGTTATGCACCTAGAACATGTGTTTGTTGCACAAAAACTTTTTTTTTTTTTTTTTTTGGAACCATAGCGACATAGAAGCAGTGTATGCTGGGAGACAGACAGGAAGTGAATTCACCATGCTGCCTTCAGCGACAGTTGTGTGAGCACAGTCAGCAGCTCTTCAGTCAGTAGGCTGTTCTTCCTCGCTCTTTTGCTCAGGCAACATAAAGTGATGAAAATAATGTGTTTATGTGAATATTGACACTGCTGAGATGTTTGGTTTGTTTTACAATGCAGGCATTGTGTCGTATTGTGTTTACAGTTTTACAAGATTCCCAGTAAACTTCATGGAAATGAATCATCTGTGTCCTGGAGTTTGGGAAATATAGCAAAATGCCATTGAGTCTGTTTTAAGACATTTAGTGCCAACACATCTTAATTTCTAAGTTACTGAATACTGCTCTTTGTCTCTGTAGCTTCCCTGTTAATGAGTATAGAGTTGAGGCAGAGTAGTGCTGGGGAAGAGGACACCGTTGATAAATAAAGGTGATAAAATGCTCTGTCGCTCCGTGTGACTCTGTTGGGAAAGCTGCTTAACCGCCGTCTCTCTCTCCGTGTGCCTTTGCAGCAGCTGGGCAGCGCAGGGGTTCCGATGCAACCGGGCCAGGTCCCCCCCAACCAGAACTTCCTCAACAGGCCCCCAGGTCCCATCCCCGTCTCCCACGGCAACGTGCAGCAGCAGGTAAACGGAGACCCGCTCCTCACCGGCACGCCTGCCTGTGTTCCCACGTGGCTTCTCTCCTCTCACGCTGCCTGTTGTCGGCACCTTTTTGTAACAGTGCCCGCTGACTTCCGCATGCCTCACCTGTAACGCCTTTCCTCCACTGTCCTCTTTTTTTTTTTTTTTTTTTTCCCTACACTTCCACCACTCTCCCCCCCCTCCCCGCTCCTCTCTGATCTGTCCTGTGTCCAGTCTGTGGTGGTGGGCATGCCCCCTGTTAGTCAGGTTTCTATGATGGAGGAGCAGCAGAGGCAGAACAACATGGTGAGACCCACAGAAGCCTCTTAACATGACAACAACCAATTTAGATTTTTTTTTTAATTTTAAGGGCTTATTTCATAATCCAGCAGTTACGGGTTTTATTAGCATATGATGGATTTGTCAGCGCAGATCTAACACACATACAGTATGAACTCATTCATCCCACTGCTCAACATCAGGCTGGTGGCCGACTTCCCGTCAGCATGTGTTAACTTAACTCGCCTGTGCTGAATGCTCCTCTTGTAGCATGCCACTGATGCACACAAGAAACTGAGGATGTGCACGAGTTTGTGTATCTCTTTGAAAAGTAGGTGTTTGTATTGAGCATGAGGACCTGGTCATGTCACAATGGCTGGCATCTGCCCTGTACATGTAACTGTGTTTGTTTGCTGTGTCGCTGTCACCTAAAAGGGTGGCGAACGGTTCTTTCTTCGTTTAAACCAAAAAGACAAAATTTCTAGAAAATAAATCATTTTGGAATTATCTCCAAAAATGCTACTGCGAGCTGTACTTTTGTTTGCAGCTGACAGGTCAATTTTGTGTTTCTCTGAAGATTTTGAGACTCTGACAAGTCAATTTTGTGTTTCTCGTGAGACATGAGTGAAGGAGCGTAAAGGTACAGTCACATTACCAGTTTCCGTTTACCCGATATTTGCCGAAGCCCACGCAAAGGTTGAATGAAGCCATGTGTTTCCTCTTCTAGTGCGATCTTCCACCGTGTGCCAGTGGATTCGCTCAGAGTTCATTGGTATTCAGCTTTGACCAAGCGGTTGCGCTCAGTCGACCAATATGAACACTGCTGCACAGTGTTTGGAAACCCCCCCCCCATTTAGACTACAAACTAAACGATGCTGTCAAACACAGTATAGTTAGTGAAGGCTCTGATCAATATTTGGGTCGCGTGCAGTTTCATTGAATGTAAACGGAATGTGACCATACCTGAAGTCTGATTCAAACCGTGTGGCATTCCTTCAGATGACAATGAGAGCGGCCGGACCGACCAACCAGCAGCCGCCGGTCAGCGGCGCCCCGCCCAACCAGGTTGCGCAAAGCGGGCAAGCGCCGCCTCAGGGTCCCATACTTCGACTCTCCAACCCAGGAGCCAATCCGCAACTCCGCAGCCTTCTCCTCAGCCAGCAGCAGCCAGTAAGAGAACAACGAATGGCTGTCTGACTGAATCGCCCCGTGGTAAACATCACGTAGGTCATCAGCTGACCGAAAGGAGTTAACGTGGCTCTTCTGTCTCTGTGTCCTTCGCAGCAAGGTGGGGTGTCTCACATGTCAAGCATGATGTCTCACCAGGGCTTAGGCCAGCAGTTGGTCCACTCGGCGCCAGGAGGGGGGGCTCAAATGCAGGGCCAGTGGAGGCAGCCCTTAGCAGGTCAGCAAGCACCCCTGTGGATGTGGAAAGAGAGTCCTGAAACTTCGACATGAGATTTCAGAATATAGGTCTGGAAATGTACTCTGTGAAGGGTAATATGCTTCACATCTGTGTCTAAATATAAAGACATGTGAGGATGAGTCGTTTTGGGGTCAACACAACTATAGCATCAAGCAACCAAAGTTTAATACAGAGAAGTTCTTTTTGTTTTGTTAACTACAGTGCATGTCAATTGTACTACATGTTTTACAAAGCATACAGTACTGTGCATTCATTTATTTGACCAATTTTAGATTGTGTTTTACAATTGGCTGTCTGAATCTAACAGAAATCAACCTACAGAGACTGGAGATAGATATTCCATCCCAGTGTGCATGCTGCCCAAATTTATATTTGTCAAATTCAATTTGTCAATTATTTTTCATGCCCATTGATCGGAAAAGTTTTGCAGAACTTGTGGTACATTCATATATTGATTTGAAGTTCCAACTTTGAAGTTTTCCATCACTGAAAAATTAATTTCCTTTTGGTAGCCAGGTCCCATTCAGACAAACACAAGGTGCTCTGAAGATGAGTTACAACCAGTGAGAGCACAGATTGGTTTTTCTCAGGCCCCTTGTCAGCCCGTTGCGGTTCGACAGGTTATCCGTGCTTGTTTAAAATACTTTAACATTAAAATCTATTTTTTTTTCTCACCTTGCTCAGCTCAACAACAGCAAAAAACAATACGTCACCACTGTGCAGTTCTCCCCCACGAAAGCACTTCCAGCGGCATAGTTCGGCTATGATGCATGATGTTCATTTGTGTTTATTTTAAGCGATACGTGTGCACGGGGCTTAACTAATTTAATCCAGGACTGAAACCACCGTCAGCGTTTGTTCTTCAGGTTTGATTTTTCTGACATAATAATACACAAACACGTGTAGTTTCACACTTGACTTAAACGTGCCGGATGTTTGAGCATATTAATGCGCGACGCTCCGGTCACTGTACAAGGCAGTAAAGTAACTTGATGTTAACTTATGATTGCCTCTTTCTAACCCAAAATCTCAAAGTCAAGTTTGTGCTATTTTAAAGAATGACTCTCAACGCATTATTTTCAACTGAACTGGACAACCCTTCACATCTCACACATCCCTCCTCCTCTCCTTCAACTCCCCACCCCCAAAACTGTGAGCAGGTCCGATGCTGATGCCAGGAGGTCAGAGAGGAGCCGTACCCCAGCCCGGGATGCCTCAAGTCTCCAGCGTCATGGAGGATGAAATCTTCATGGACCTTATCTGAACTGAGCGTAGCAGACTTGGGGAGCAGGGCGCTCAGGTTTGCTGGTTTGGACACACACATCCGCTCTGTTGCTGTATTGCTACAAATGTTCGACATAATTAAGGAACGAGTCATGAGTAGTTTTTTTTTTTTTTTTCGGGACGGAGCAGCTGAAGTTAATTAGGGGCAGACAATGCGAGCATTAGTTTTTCATGTAAATGGTCAGGCCGACAGCACGCTAATCCTCCATGCTACACAACGGATGGAGCCGAACCAGTGGAAACCATCATTTTTTTTCATATATATTTTATCATTCAAAACTGAAATGGTATTATTTTTTTCATTTTAATTGAGATTTTACTTTTTCCTGTCAGATTTTTTTTTAATTATTGATAAAGTTGTTTTATGGGGACTGAATAAAAGAGCATAGATAATTGATGAAGTCATTTTGTTGTTGATACATGCACATGATGATGTTGTTCTTTTTAATAGCCAGCCAAAGTCTCCACAGTCCTACACCCCCCCACCCCCCCACCCCCCAACCACCACGCCACCCCGTGTGAGTGCAGTTTGGACCCTGAAGGTGAGAGAGAGGGACTGAAATAGACACAGTAATAGATAGAACTGCGTCTTCTGCTGCCAAATAGTGTCACAGTGTTAATTTTAACTACTCCAATATGTTGTTGAACCACAGAGAGTCCCTTTGTGCCAAGTAGTCCTACCAGATGGCATTAGTTGGCCATGTTTCCTTTGGCATAACGTACAATCAGGCTGGCCGCATGCGCACACGGCAAAGACTATATGCCCACGGTCTGCTTGTGAAGACGTGCCCTCGCAAGCCGTGCGTGCAAGTTGAACCCCATGCGTGCGCGCGCACACACATCCAGCAAACACCACCATACCCTCTTGAACCTGACATCGACACTGGGGGCGCTGCAAACTGCGGAGCCAAAGCCGACGGTGCACGGGAAGAGAAGCGGGCGCACGTGAACTTTGCTCAGCTCACGTCGGAACGTTCTCCGCACGTTCACCTATCAGTTTTGCAAATTTTTTTTCACACTTGGACACTGTGTATGCACACACACTCTCACCAACAGGAAGTGATGTCAGCGCCTGTCACCTGGGAGACAGAGACGGTTGCTAAGATACCGTGACAGTGGGTTCTTGTTTCTGAGCTTTTTTCCTCAGCCCTGCATTTCACATGGACTCACACAGATAGACACTAGTCCCTCAGTGGCTGGTGTTCATCCCTCCCATCCCTTAATCACTGGCCAGCCCTCGGTGCCTGGCTTAGCTTCAGTTTATCTTCCTCTCTCGCTCCATCTCATCTATCTGCCTCCACCTCCCTATCATGCTATTAGCGCCTGTCTGAGCTCATAAGTTTTTCAGTTTCTCTTATATTAACAGTAAAATTGTCCACAGGTCCATATGATGAACCCTAGTGTTAAATAAAATGGTACCTAAACTGCCTCTTATGATAGTCATTTTACTTCCACCATAAGATATATATATTTTTAAATCAATACTTAACAAATCATACTTCAAGAAAAGCATTATTTAATGTTTTTTCCTTTAGCTTCTTCAGCTCGCTGCTGTTTAAATGGTAAATGGACTGTGCAAACTGTACAAATAGCGATTTTCTAGTGTAATCGACCATTTGAAGTGCTTTACCATACCAAAACCAATATAAAGAAACAATTTAACAACTAATAACACATAAACATATTAACACATGTGCTTCTACCTCACCACATCCTCCATCTACTCTTGGTAGACCCCTGTTTCCATCAGATCAGACTGGGTTTGTAATCTGGCTCTCAACCTCCATTAAGCTTACTTCTGTCTCCTCTGTCTTGTGAACCGAAAACGGTGATGGCCACATTCCTTCACTCTAGGGAGAACCTGGCTCCCAACAGGACAATCCAACATCTTCTGTGTTGGCACTTTGTCAAGTGAGGAAATACTCGGACTCAGCCTCTGACTGAGGGGCTGCTGTGTTTGAGTTTTCTCCAGATAATGAGGAAGCTGCATCTGTCACTGAGAGGAAGGCTCTCATTGTTGTTTGTGTGTCGGCATGGGGCAGTAGTCTGGAATCTGGTTAAAAAGTTGTTGTATTTCTTTTTTTCTTTCTTGGGGGGCCTCTGACTGTTCCTGAAAAATCCAGAAAGCAGAGAAGAGAGGAGAATGGGCTTCCTGTTTCGAACCACAGTGATGCTTTACTTTGGGATTTTTGAGCAGGTAATGGACTATCCATGACACCATGAGCGAGCATAGCATGTACCGGCTAACAGCTGTGCTCCAAAGACCTATGCAACAGGTCTGAACCGCTGTGCACCTGTTGATGAGTAGCATCCGGTCCAAGCTCCCAGAGAAATTCTACAGTCATTGCTGGGGGGCATATACTGTAAACAGAATGCATGTAGTTTCTAGGTCGGAAAAATGAATCGGCTTCAATACAACACAATGTGCTTTTTTCTCTTTTTTCTTTTTTAAATTGAGGTTCAATTTAGAGGAAACAATATGCAACAAGGGGCGGGGCTACCGTGTGATTGACACCTGTCACTCGGTCAGTATAGACACCAGAGCAAAGCCTCGTCGGACCGTGACGTTCACTTGTTGTCAGTTCATGAAAGTTATTTATAGCATTTTTTTGCCCGAAAAGTCCCGTTCTGTTTTCAGTTCCGTTAAAAGTCACTCTGACGGGTCGGCTGGTCGATTTTTCCGGTGAGTACATTTTATTTGAAGCCTGTTTTTCACTCGACGAATTTAGCATGAATGCTGTGATTACGGTCAATGTGAATCAAAAATGCATCTTGCTAACCGAGCTAGTTGGCTGCTGCTAGCATTATTGATAACTTAGCGCTTGCTACTCCATAGCATGTTCTCTCTGTGGGTGATGAGTTTTACCAAGATTAAGACATATTTTATTTTTATTGAGTTTGATTTGCATTGGTAAAAAAAAAAAAGAAACATCTGCGTTTGGATATGTCCTTTAACATGCCTCGTGTAGATTTATAGCCTGTACATTAAAAATGTAATTATACACATTATCTGCACTTAACCTTCTTCATTACATCCCTGAAATACACATCTGTTACATGCGACCAGATCGTGATGCGTTTAAGTGCTCTTCAGCGCTGAGTGGTGTGGGTCAGAGGAGCCGACAGTAAAACGCCCCCCGCACGCGTGTCGGTTTGTGTGGCACTGCTTGTTGCCTGGCTCTGTTGTCGCCACAAGAAAAGGCAGTGGACTTGTGTGAGGCCTAGTGAGCCGGATGCTACGGGCTACAGAGGAAGATTATACAGCCTGGTGGCGGGAGTGCTGCTCAGCATAATGGGGTTTGGGGGGGGGGGCAGAGTTTGTTTTACGCCCTGCCGGAGGAGGTGATGACAGCAACGTGCCACGGGAGGAGCAGGAGAGACAGTCTTATTATTAAGCCTCGACACATGGCAAGTGAATGTGTTGTGACCGTCGCGGTGTTGGATGAGTTTAGCCTGCACACAGAGAAAGACACGAGGAGGGGGGGTCGGAGGAGCACATAACACCTAAAATTGGATTTGTCTTCAGAGGCCCAGTGGTTGAGGTCCACTTGGCCCGGGTGTGGGAAGATCAATGGCGCTATCTGCCCTAATGGATGCGGTTGCCAGATAGGGCTGTTTCTGATAAGGGTGGAGTATTGCCTTTAGTGGGGAGAGATACAAGCTTGGTTAACTCTGTGTTTAAAGGAGCCTCTTCTGTCTCTGCGGGTGAAAACACAGTTTTTTCGGGGTGCAACACGGGCACCGGCATCGGAGCGTTCAACCCTTGCTTGCTAGTCGCGACAGCCCGGATGTTCAGTTTGGTTTCACGCAGGTCGGGAATCTCTGCAGCCGATGGCGTGCTGTTTCACCATCAGATACGGATCAGGGATACGATTAGGGCCTCGGAGGCTGTGGAGAGTTCAGTCTCGAGATAGCGTGTGTGTGTGTGTGTGTGTGTGTGTGTGTGGTGGTGGGTGGGTGGGGGGGGTGCAGAAGTGGCAGGAAGAGGGAGACGGGCAGGTATTCTCATACCCCACCAGCTTATCTGCCCCACTTCCTCTCACCACACCGTTCCAGCGCGGCGCAGCGACCGGGCAGAGGTTTCACCCCGGGGCAGCGGCTGCCGCCGAGGCCTAAGGACCCCGGCATAACCCAGGGTGAAGGGAGCGCCTGCCCGTCTCTCAATCAATATGCCAGCGCAGCATAGCGCGCAGCAACACAAGGCAGAGCGCAGGGCGAGAGAGAGAGCAGCCTCATCCACAGGGCAGAGGCAGAAATACTGGATGGCAAGCTTTCTGTCTTCATATGAGGCGCATTAATCCTCACAGTGGCTCCCATCTTTATTCATTTATCGGCCTGTGGTGTCCACTCAATCAGTGAGTTAAAGGCTGGCCTGATGGAGCGAGCCCTGCACACCCACCAGAGAGAGGAGGAGGAGGAGGAGGAGGAGGAGGAGAGGGTGGGGAGGTTGTACTCCATGCCGTATAGCCTGAGCAGACACTGCAGCACAGAGATACAAACAGAGTGGGTTGGGGAGGAAGAGGAGGAAATGTGAGGGGGCTCTTTTAGATAATGAGGCAAAGGGGGGGTCGGGGGGGGAGAAAGAAAGCGGGTGATGGTGGTGGTGGTGGTGGGGGGGGGCAGCTGGAGCAGCCTTGTAACAAGAGTGAGCGAGATTGAGAGGTTGAAAGTGAAGGAGGGAGAGAGCAGTCAATATCAAGAACGAGCAATAGGGAGAGATCCAGGACAACACCTCCACAGACTACTGAGGTATGTATGTGTGAGAGGAGGGGGGTGTGGTGGGGGAGGGAGCGTGTGAGAGTTAGAGAGGGAGGGATATCCACTGCACTGTTGTGTGACTAGAAATTTAATAGAGAGAGGGAGGGAGGGAAGCAGGAAGGCAGCAGGGGAGGGAGGGGAGAGGAGAGGGAGCGAGAGAGAGGAAGGAGCGACGCAATGCAAAAGCACTGAGCGAGAGCCGTTGTCGGGATTACAGAGGACTGGGACAGTGCTGTGGACGCTGCTCGACCCTCACTGCAGAGGTGTGGGGGATATGGAGGGGGTGGGGGTCAAGTAAGCCAGAACATATTGTGCATAAAGTGGGAAAAGGGCAGCCTAGACTGCTCGGACTATGCAGCGTGCAATGTTTTAATAAGAGGAAACAGGTTGGCCACCCTGTTGCTGCATCCAGACTAAATATGTAGGGGTCACTCATTACCTTGTCCCCCATCTAAATCATGCTTCTCTACGTGTGTGTGTGTCTAACAGAGCAGCGCAGGGAGGAATAGACACGTGTGTGAGGAGTGTGTGTGCGAGAACACGTGCTCGTGATGGAGGGCTGGCGGCGTGGAGGTGCAAGGATGTGAGAAAGAGTGATCCTCTGAGTCTGGATATAGAACGTTATCAATCCGGCACTAATCACCCGTCTGAACAGCCCCCCCCACCCCCAACACTCCCTCTGCTATCTGTTGGACGCACCCCCCCCCCAGCCCCACCCCCACCCCGCTCTCTCACATGCGTCATGTCCTCATGTTAATGTCCTGCCGAGGTGATTGACGGCTCAACCCTGACCAGACCTGCAACCTTAACCTGACCTTACCCCCCACCCCCACCCCGCTCCTCTTTCCCCTGTAAACAGCTCCCAATACAAAATGTACTTTCTGTGACATAAACGCTCTCCTCCTCAGCACGTCAATCAATACACCTGTATATGTCCTGTATATAAGCTGCCATATATATGATGGGAGCTGCAACGGCAAGGCAGAACTCCAGTCCAGTGAGGCAGTGCCGTACAGGTGGGGCTCTCAGCACAGTGTGTATGTGCATGCGCGCCACAGCGTTGCCAAGGGAACCGGCCAAGCAGCAAATGTTCCTTGTAACAAGCTGTAAACACCACCACCATCACCATCATCATATTATAGAAATCACATGCCCGTATGGACACGTGTGCGAACAATTTTCGATGCAACGCAACTGTGTTGGAGAAGTGTGTGGTTCGCGTGACCTAACTAATTCTAATAATAGTAATTATGCGGCTGATTATTATAATTATTACAGAGGATGCTTGTTTATCATGTCATCTCATTTGGGGCTTGTTAATATTTATGCCTTTTGCCATGCCATGTGCTGGGTTATGTGCCTGCAGATAGCAACAGTAGACATTTGAAGGTGTTTGGGTTTTTTGGGTTGGTTTTTTTTTTGCATGGAAAATAAATAAATCCACTGAGTAAGTGAAGATACAAAGTTCCACCTTCTGTGTCCCAGCAGCAGCAGCAGCAGCAGCATCCCCTCTCCGTCGACCAGCGGCTCCATCCACCTGAAGATTTTTTTCTGAGACAATTCTCATTACCAGCGGTGGCAGCGCAGCGCTTGGAAAGGGTGAATCAATCAGAGAGAGGGGGGAGAGAGAGAGAGAGAGAGAGAGAGAGAGAGAGAGAGAGGGAGAGGGGGAGAGGAAGGGAGAGGAAGAAGAAGACAGCGTCGGCGGCGGCTCTGCAGTGGAATACGCTGTTATTTGTGGGAAGGTGAGAGCTCGCCCTCGCTCCGTGTGTGTGTGCGCGCGCGCGTGTGTGTGTGTGTCGGAGTTTTATCGTGCGGATGATGGAGGACGTGTTTCAGGACTTTGATCCCGGCATCGGCGACATCGGGAAATAATAATTTAAAAAAAGGTAAGTGGCGATGACATTCACACACATGCCGAGGTGCGGATTCATGCGCTCTGATTCTGTCTGGTGTGTGTGTGTGTGTGTGTGTGTGTGTGTGCGCGCGCGCATCGTTTTCTCCATACGCGCAAACAAACTACTAAAGCGTCGCAACACGTCAAAAAAAGAATCCTTATTCATGAGTCCATGTGTGGTGTGGACTGTCCTGCTGTGTGATCCGGTATCTGGCAGCATGTGGTTCTGAAGGTGGCCGACGCTCAGGATTTTACATGTATGACGAGGCAAGACGTGTGTGTGTGTGTGAAGAAAAATCAGGGGGAAATTAATGGCTAATATTTTGTCCGCATGCACGATTCAAACTTTTCTTGTTTGTTCCCTTTATTTTTTTCCATGTGTGAGCGCGTGCGTGTGCCTACATGTGCGTGCTTTCGTGCGTGTCTGTGCGCGCGCGCGCGCGCGTGTGTCGACACAAGTTAATCTTAACCTTGGCGATAAGAGGAGCTTCCACTGTAGCACAAAGCTGTTGACGGGGTTTAATATTTGATCCGGTTTAACGCTCAAATATACTCAATTAAACCTCCCTAATCGGACCAATTGACAGCGTTAATTTGCGTGTTGTGTGTGTATGTGCGGGGTTTTTTTGTGTAACTATGTTCAGTTACCCTCGCCGGCCCCCTTTTTTTTCCCACTGATGACCCCAGATTTGGGAGGAAAAATGCGCAGGCACCTTGCGGTGCTTTACGCGCGGTGGGTTAAGCTGTGAGTCAGAGGCCCTGGGGCCCCTCCGCCTGAGAACAAGGAGCAGATAGATTAGAGCCGATGAATGGAGATCTGCTGCCTCTATCTGCAACACAATGATACGGTTATGAGAGGATTTAAATGCTAATGTGCAGTGTTTCAGAGACCGTCCCAATCCAACGCGCGGGTGTTGTGGAGTTTCGTGATGGAGAGAATAAGTTATTAATGGGGTGTTGGAAGGTGAAGTGGGGCACTGGGGCAGGATTAGAGGGGGGGGGTTGATCTGTGTATATGGGCTCCAACAAGGAAGGACATATGGAGGGGGGTGTACAGAGAGCCCCACTTCCTGCTGTGCAGTTTTGGCAGATTCAACCTGGGAATGGAAATGAATTAAGAGGAATTTCTCTTTTTTTTTTCTCTGCCTCAACATGTCACTGGACAATGGATGGTGTCAATTCATTTTGACCCCCCCCCCACACACACACACACACACACACACACAGGCAGGCCTATTAAGTCCTGCTGTTTTGCAGCTTGCCTTTTACGTCCTGTAATTTTTATTCATGCACCTGTATTGTATTAGTTTTAATGCTTGTTACTGTAAACGTCCACGCTGTCATAGCCCAGCCGTCAAGCGAAGACCACTTTCCATTTATGCTGGCATATTCTTTCCATTAGAGCCAAAATAGGCCCACAGACGTAAAAATTTAAGGGGATGGTAAGGTTTTATGTGGACTGTTAAAGTATGTATTCTAACCACTCACGACGTGTGGGCTTTATGTTCAGCAGTGACGAAGCGAGGCTCCCCTCTCATCCGATCCTGAACCCAAAACGCCACGGCACCGGTCGCCACGAGGCCCCCCGGGCTTCACGAGAGAGCTTGTCACATGGTATCACATTTAAAGGCAAGGTCCTCCGGCTCAGCGCTTCAAAAATATCAAGACGCCGCCGCAAAAAGCGAGGTCGGAAATGCCAGTGGAATTTGCTCTTTCCGCGAACTTTGCCGCTGCTCTCCTTTCCAGTCTGCAAAACAGAGGTCGCCACCTGAAGCCGAAGCGACTTCACAGGGGGACGGGTTACCAAAGCCGTTTAGTATCTGCAGCGTTGGCTTTATGGATGGAGGGATGCAAGATATTCTTGGGAATTTGGTGGCAGAGACCGTTAAGGTCACAGAATCTGTAAAGGCCCGGGAGTCCGTTGCACATCTTAGGCCGCGTCTCCTTTTCAAGTCCTGAAAGTGCAGAGTCATGACACCTCTTGACCTAATATGCATGTTATTAAAATGGAACAAGGAAAGGTTAACACAGATTAGTTAATGGGATGCAGGTGGAATGTCTTATTCAGTCCCCCCACCCCCACCCATAACCGTCTCCACATTGAGACAGGTCTGCTGGTGCTGTCGCACTCTTTGTTGCTGTGGACCAAAAAAAGGAGACATGTTGGCAGGTTTGAAGAACAGCTGACACAACAGATCCCATTTTTTACTCCTCGGCAGCTACAGACGGAAGAAAAACAAAAAAAGGGGGGAGATTCTGAACTTTTGTACGGTTAGCGATTTCAACTGTCAATTTTAACACAGAGGTGCACGCGCCCCACAAAACCGAATCCTCCCCTCATCACAAATTCAGCGAGTGATTTCAGTCAGTTGAGGAATCGGGCCGGGCTGCTCTTTAATTTCGGAGGCGCAGGGCTTCTGCATGGCCAATGAGCTTGATGAAAACAAGCAAGCGGGTTAACAGGGACATGGTAAATTACACCTGCACACCTGGCCTAGAGGGAAGGTGTGACTTTGAGATAATGCTCAGCCTAGCGCCGCTCCTCCGCCACCGGAACCGGCGAGCCACTTTGAATTATTTCCGGAGGAGATGCGGAGAAGTAGTCACTGCAAATCCTCCCGAAACAAAACGCTCGAGGCGGGGAAAGGGCAGGAGAGGAGTCCAGCATATAAATGATAATCCCCCCCAAAAAACGACGACAAAAAAACACTGCCCAATGTAAACGTTTTGTGCATCTTTCAAATGAAGCTAGGACGCTTTCAATCTGGTTAGCGCGGTTCTCCTTTCCTTGTCCCTTTACTGTACCGAAAAGGACAAAGGACTGCATTAATTCTGAGGGACGTCTCTGCTGCTACATTAGAATGCAAGGAGAGTAACTGTTGCCCTAAATTTGGCGTCTGCGCGAGTGTGCGTTTTGTTGCACATGCACACTCGTTTCTGTGTGCACGGCGGAGAGCGAGGGAGAGACAGAGATTATAGATGACACCGAGGCCGCTCTAATCAGGGCAAGCTGGTCGCTGATCTCTTCATAGGGCGAGGGTGTCATTGATTGATGGCCGCGCGACTTGCTGATGTACACAGGTTGAAGGGTGAGGAGAGAGAGTCAGCGATCAGCCGCTGAAATTTGTGGGAACAACCTCCGGCTGTCCCTTAATAATGCAGCCCAACGAGCCCCCCCCCCCGTCCAAGACTCCGGGGATGGTATCGCACACGACGCTGCCGGCCGCCACGTGCTCCTGCCGTGCCTGGACCCGGAGACGGAGAACTGAGGTTCTGTTTTTGCGCATGATGTGGCACAATTTGATGGGGGTGGGAGTGCCTGAGCACTGACCCATCCCCAAGCAGAAATGCTAAGCCGCCTATGATGGCGGGGTGGATATAATTAGCTGTGATTGGTTTGATTGAGTCTCCGGCCCAGGCCTGGGTGTTGGCCCTTCGGGGATCATGATGACTGTCCGGGCATTAATTATTGAATAATAGTTGGCAGAATGGCAATGGTTAATGACACAAAATGAATGCTATAATCCATTGAATTGACATAATTAGAAATGGTGAGATTTCCCCGGAGGAATATATTCTCATCATGACCTAAAGTGGAGAGGGATGCCTTGGAAAAAAAAAATGGGCCGTGGCGATTATTCCTCTCCTTTTACCCCGCTCCGCTCCACATGTGTTCGGTGAGCAAGCTGTGGGAGAGCCGTCCGGAGGCGTTTGGCCAGATAACCGACGGCGTGTTAGTAAAGGTGGCCGCCCGCGGGCCGAAACGGTCCGGACAGCGTTCGAAATGAGCGGGCCACAGAGAGAGGGTGGTCATCCCTGCGTGTCTCGATTATTGAGTTTGGCAAGGAGAAGAGATATTATCTTCTCCTGGTCGGATTAAGCATTAGAAAATGTGATTGGGTAATGAAGGCGGTCAGGCCTCAGCGACCGCCGTGCTTTGCGGCCACCGCCAGCTTGGCTGCATCCAGGCGCAGAGTCTTGAGGGAGTTTGTCTCGGGTCAGTGACGGCATAAGAGCTCAATACAGCATTGCAGAGTCAGGCTGGGGCCTTTCCTCTGTCTGCCTCACTGACTGGCTGCGCTGGCTGGAGGCACAACGGCAGCGGCATACTGATGCTGATGATGATGACGGTATAAATATTGATGATGTGGATGGCAAGAAACAGATAGCAGTAAACATGAAATTAGAAGCCTGATGACCAAGGTGTGATGCTTAACGTTTTTTTTCCCTCCTCCTCGCTGTTGTTGTTGTTGTTGGGTGTTTTTTTTTTTTCCTCCGCCGATGATTCAAGCCCGACACAGACGGGGTTTGGTTTCCACGGCGCTCCGACAGATCACAATGAAGATGCCTGGAGAGAAGCGTGGGCACGCTGTCGCACAAGATGACATGTAATGAAACGTCCTTTTTTGGCGGGGGGGTGGGGTTAGCGGGCAGTGATCGGAGAGGGGCGGCGTTGGTGGTGCTGATGTCACGGCGAGATGGTGGCTCCATGGGGAGCGCGGCGGCGGTCCCAGGAGGAACGCGAAGGGCCGCAGAGTAGGTAGTTAGCGATGCTGTGATAAATCACGCATTGGGCCCTGCGGTTGGGACGATTGCTCCGGGCGGCGTCACGTGCGCCCGTACGCACGTCTCACTATTTGTTTTCCAACTCCCCGGACTCTCTGCGATGTATATGAAGAGTGTTGACTCAGTCGTACGAGTTTATTTATATATTTTGCCCTTCTTGCACTTTTCTCTGGTGTTGTAGCGTTTGGAGCAGCGGTGAGGCGTTCAGGCTCAGGTTCCACTGTGAGGACTATTGAAACACGGGAAGTTAATTGGCATGGTAAGGTGTTCTGCTGTATGTGCCAAGTGAACCTTGATTGGTCATTGGATCAAATCAGAGGCAGTTGGGAGCCGTGACGGCCACTTAGGACAATTGAGATCCTGTTGTCCTCTCAGCTGTGTAGCTCTGGTGACCCGCGTCTAACAATACAGCAAACTGACCTGCAGATAACTTTTGTTATCAGGTGGTTGTCCATCACTGCCCCCCCCAGAGATGTGCTCCTTTTGGAAGTTTAGCGAGGCAAAAAAACCAAAAAAAACGCAGAGACTTTTTCCCGTCACACTGCAGGGTTTAGTGAACTGACGCCCCGCTTTGGGAGCTGCAGAGCGGGGCCGCGGACGCCCCGAGCCCCCGCCGACGTGACGGAGGCACGCAAGATGGTGAGTGGTTACTATGGCAGGTTACTATGGCAACCTCAGGTCTCTGCGAGAGCTTCCATTTCGCACAGCGTGGGAGAGACGGAGAGAAGGGGTGGAGAGAAGAACCCGCAGAGAGGAGAAGGGTGGAGAAATCAGCAGAGGAGGAGAGGTGAGGTGTAGAAAGAAACATGCCTGAGGTGTATAGGAAAGGGAAGGTGGGGGTGGGGGGGTAAGAGTGATGGGGTGAGAGGAGCGGATCGGAGGGCAGAGGAGATGTTCACACGGCCCATTAGAACAGATCTGCACTGCATCCAGGCGTACGCGGCGGTGTCGCACAGTGCGTCGCCGCTCTTCATCCCCGTCTTCCTCTCCTCTCCCTCACCTCCCGGATTTAGCCGGCGAGGCGCTGGGCTGAGAGAGACGCGGTGTCAGTCTTGGTGACTGGTCTCCATGGAGACGTCCATCAGTCAGTCCATGTCAGCGTTTGGTGGGCAAAGCCTTATCATGTTTGTCAGTGCGAGCGTTTATCTGCCCCTGCATTAGTCAGCGTGTCACTCATGGAGGGAGAAGGCTGGACGGACGCATTGCTTATCACGCACGCACGTTTGTTTTTTTTACGCCAGAAAACCCAGCGTGAGGTCTCGAGCTGGAGACGCGCAGACGGATAGACACGCGAGGAAAATGTCTCCACCTCTGCTCCACATGTTGCACCGTGCGGTCTGAATGCCCATTACAGCGCCATCACGCATTTTAGAGTGGAGTTGGTTTTTTTTTTTGCGCCAAACCTGCACGTGTGGAGTTGCAGTTTGCAGAACAGAGCAGTAGTTCCTTTATGAAGTGAATTCTTAATAATTCTTTTTTACAATATGTTGCACAATGGGAGGCGACAGCTCCATCTGTCGACTCCTGTATCGACGACCTTGACCTTGAGGAGTACAGGAATGCCTGAAGTCACATTACTTATTGTAATCAGAAGAACTTTAAAGGTGCTTGGGTGGAGCGGTGTGTGTGATGTGGAGGAGTGAGTAAAGGTGTGTGTGTGTGGGGGGGGGTTTGCTCTTCTAACATGGGTTACTTTAACGCCTTCATACAGAAAGGTGGCTCCTCTTTTAGTCGACGTGAAGTCAGCACAGGGAAATGTCTATCAAGATGTTCATATCACCGTAAACCCCACCCCCACCTGATGGAGGAGGTGACACATAATTGCAGGGGTCCTTGGGAATTTATTTTTCTATATCATATTTGTGGGAAAAAAGGACAAAATTTTTGCAGCTGCTTATTTCGTAGTGGAATATCCTTTTCTGATTTGATTCTTGATGAAAATGATTTTAATTGAAGAAGTTAATGTTTAACGTATATTTAAGTTGGTTTATTCAGTCACATTGAGGACTTCTACCATTTAAACTGTAATATTAATAATAATAAGCTGAAGGCCAATAATAAATGACCTTCAGCGCATTTCTTATAGGCGTGTAATTGTTGAATCAAATAGTGAATTCCGCTGTATGCAGAATGTAGCATGCATGTCGACACAGTGTTATGTTTTGACATTTGGCTTGGTCGGTGGGGGTGGCAGTGGCGGGGGTCTGACGTCGGATCTTTTCACGGGGGCCCCAAATCCCCTGCACCGCCCCCCCGCCTGTTCGAGCGACCTCCTCGCTCTCCGAATCCAGCGGCCGCGTCCTGGTACGTGGATGTGCGGCGCAGCAGCCTCCAACTGTTAGATTTACAGTTAATAATAAGAGTGCACACCACGGAGCTCTGTACCGCCTAAATCGTGAAAACTGTAAATCCCCTCGGCAGTGCATTATACGCGAATAAATGAACAGAAATGGAGGATGACATTTACTGTACATGCTGCTCCAGAGTCTCAAAAGCGTTCAAACTGTGGACTAAAAGGATGAATATTAAATTAAGCTGCGGACAAATAGCCACAAATGTTTCTATTTCCAAGAGCTGCTTCAGAATATTTGTACTTAACTGCATATTCTGTGTGTTCCTGCAAAAACAATCTCAGCCACCTGCACAGGTTTGCACTGATTGTGTGATGAAAAAAAACATCGTCTTGCACACATTTGCATGTAGTGCAGGCAATCTATATACATAATAAGTATATAATCTATATACAGTAAATGCATCTTGTTTCGTGTCCCCCCTATTGTTTTATGATAATGCAGTTGTTAAAGCATGCACGTCTGACCTGATGGTGCTTTCACAGGCAGTTTAAATGCTCTGAAACGGGAGGTACGAACATTAATTGCAGAACAGTGCTGCATTCACAAGTAGCAGTTCTTTTGCTGTAAAATTCAACCCCGAAGAAGCAAACACTGCATATGCATGTGTACCTTTACGTTTTGTGTTATAATGAGCATGATGTGAATTTGACAGCCATCCACTGTTACACTTCAGCATCATCATAAGCGATTGTAGAACAATCACTTTAATGCATCAGTAATCCAAGTGAAGTGTCAGCAAAAGAAAAAAAGAGACACTCATCTCCAGTTTTATCTAAATAAAAATAGTTTTTCTCTCTCAGCAAATGAACCAGAAAAATCAATGGATTATTTCAGAAAATGAGTCTTAAAGTGAAGCGAAGACAGAGCACACCCCCCTGGAAGCAAACCAGAAAATGAAGTGTAATTTTCTTTGCGTTTGACCTTGAATGCAACCTGGTTTATGCCGCTGAATACAAAGCGTAAGTTTTTTAAGTAACCTACACGACACATGGCTGCACGTGACTTCAGAAGAAAAATGTTCTACTTTCTCAGGCATGTTACTGCAACAAGACGCACAGACTGACCCCATCACAGACAGGTCAGCAGATACACACACACACACACACGCACAGACTGTCACACGCAGTCAGAGTTGACACACCATAGTTTGACCTCCTGAGAGAAATCACACACACACACACACACGCTCCTGAGCACAAAAACATGAACAGAAATGCTGAACCAAGTCCTCCTCAACAAAACAGCTGGGAGCTACAAACGCTCAGCTCAGAAACAGTGGGGGGGAAAAAGGTTCTAAAAGCAACCCCCCTCCTCAAAAAAAAAAGTGCAGTTTACATTGCTCTGTAAATGGCTGAGAGACATTTTGATTAGCTTCTGGCTTCAGCTTCCCCCCTTAGCGCGCAGGAATTGAGTGTATCAACACACTTAACAACCTTAAATACGGATTAATTGTTCGCGAAAGGCGGCGTCCCGACCGGGCGGCGCCACAGATCGGACAGTAAGAGCTGGATTTCATTTGAAGTGCAGCGCCGGCGTAGTGAATGTGAAAACTGTTAACATTAAAAAGAGACTTTTATCCCAGCATGTCATGACAAGTGGGTACGAAGCCCCCAGTTAGGGATTTGAACATGTGTGAGTGTGTTGGGGGAGTAGTGTAATGTCTGTTAATGGGAGCGCTTTAGCAGGGGTGAACACGGTGACTTCTAATCTGCAGCTCTTGCCCCCCCCGCCCCTCTGAAGGGGAGGAGAAGGAGGAGGAGGAGCCCCCCCCTCGCTCCTGTAGGAGCGATTCTGAATAGATCAGGCCTCCTCTCTCCATCCTGCATCCTAATGAGAGCAACCGCATCTTTGGACATTTTGAGTGGGAGGGCAGTGGGGGTTGGGGGGGGGGCACTGCAGTATATCCTGTTTGTCAGCAGGGATGAGTGGTGATTAAAATGTGGAACGCCCTGGTTTAAGAAACCTCATCAGGTGTCATGGCTTAGCTCCAGAGACTCCGCACAGAGACTCTTGGTTCTGTGTCTGGCCTCTGTTTCGGTTCATTCCCTGTTTTATGTTGGTAATCTTTGTGCGTGTTGTGTTGCGTTACTTCCAGTGCCTGATTGTCTGCCCCACCCCGTAGCGTTCCACCTGTGTCTCGTCATCCCTGCCTCCCTGGGGTGTATATACTGTCCGGTGTCGGACTTTCCCTCTGTCTTCGTCTTTGCCTTGCTGCTGAGTTTCCGAGTATGGGATATTCTCAGTTCTTGTGATTAGTACGTTTTTGGATTTTGAAGCTTTTGTTCCCTGGACATTACGGCTAAAGATCCCTTCACTGCCCCTCCTTTCTCCGTGTCTGCATTTGGGTCCAGCTCCTTGCGCCTTCCTGACATCGGGCTGCTGTGCCGCTAAAATAAGCTCTTACTGAAATATTGCTCCAATAACCAAAATTAAACTCTTTGTTGTGGCAAAGAAAACACACCCACACACAATGTGAGTGTAACAACATCAGAGGCTGCATGTCCTACCATGAGATCACATTAAGATGCTTAATAAGTAAACAAGGAGGAAGTGAGGAGGAGTCTCTGTCTAATTAATAGTTTATCATACAGTCATAAGCTCAATTGACCTTCTGCACGTTCTGCCGGGGAGTACAAAATGACACATCAGCTCTGGTGGCAACAAGCATCATTAATGTGTCATATTTCTAACAACAGTTACTTGTTGCGTGTCTGTGTGGAGTTCTCTGAAGTTCGTCTCGCGACGATTTTCTTTTTAAGGAAATATTGACGAGCGCGTAATCTCACCCTGATCCCCCATAATGCACTTCAACGCAGGGGTTTGGAAGAATTCCCCACTCAGGCAGACTTTTTAGTCTGGCACGCATGCATTTTAATCTGGATTATTAATACAGGCATGTGATCACAGGATGTCCACAGTATACGTATGCGGCCACTAACTAGAGAGCGCACACATTTAACAAGGCTGCACGTATCACCTTGAGAATGAAAATGTTCCAAAATGTTCTTTACAAAAACCAAAAAATTGATGGATCTGGATTTGCACCAGAACTGAATCACTTGTTTTTTTGGCAGTTTGCTCTTTCTGAGAAACTTAATTGGAATCATTAACAATTCTTTTTTTAATCCTTTTAACGCCGTTGCTGTAAGAAAAATAAGTCATTAAAGTAAAGTCATATACATTCCAGCTTCAACTTTATGATTTCTTTATTTTTGGCTGTTACTGTGAGAAGTCCCACCATGTTGTGTCCACAGCCGTGATTTCAGACACCCGCTGCATGTTAACAGTTTAGTAATAAATTACGGAATAGCAACGTTAAAAAAAAAAAGATTGCCATTAACTCTGCAAACTTCACAAAGATTCATAAGATTTTTGCACAGTGGCGTTCATTTTGTCGGCTGTTTTAGTCATATTTGGTCAACCTCTTTTTTAAAAATTTTATTCATCTAGGTACTGAAATTAATTTTAGTATCCTTTGGGCCAAAGGAATCCGTAAACCTTTTTGTCCAGTTTTAGTCAAGACCTAGAACAAGCAGAGTGGGAAAAAAAAAGATCTCATCAAAGATTTCAGGCTAAAAGAAAATTAGAAGAAAATCGGCCCCAAAGATAACGACATGTACGAGTAAGTAAGTAAGTAAGTAAGCGGGGGCATCTGCCCTGCTGTTATTAACTATGACGATACATGCAGACATGAAGAGAACAATGAAGATGCAACATTTGCAGATCCAATGCAATCCGGCTCTTGGAACACGAGTCAGTCGTCGTTGCTATGATCTTAATTTTTCCGTTTGATAACGTGAACCCTGAGTTTCCAGTGAGGGAAAAAAAAGAAAACCCTCCACAGTTTAAAAGAACCATGCTGCACAGCATTGTTTTAAATCTCTACCCTTCCGATGTTCAGCGGAGGCTGGAAGAGACTCTTCATTCTCGTCATTTTCCACCGCTGCCTTAACCTGGCTTTAAAAGTAGCACAACCATAGTTAGCGCGTTCATGTCGGGTTGAGCTCAGCTTCCGCGAGGCGTCTCTTCAGTTTCGTGGCTTTCCTCCCAGTGTCCTTTTGTAGCCGAGGGGCTTTTTTCGCTTCAACGACTCACTTTTTCCTCGCGGCGGCATTTCTATCCGAAGCGGGTCCAAATGTCCAAGCCCGTTTTGTCGCCATCATGTTCTTTTCCCATCACTTGCAGCTCCTGCAGCTGCTGCAGCAGTAAGAGCGCACACGCGGTGGCTGGCTCCGGGCTGAGGAAGAGGACTCAGGTCACGCGGGAAGTTAAATATCCAGCGCGGCCGCTGTGCGATCGCGTCTCATCTTTTTGTTTTTTCATGGAGAAAATGGAGTGATTTCATCAAGGTTTTTAAGTCTTTTTGTCATCAACGACCTTGTCTGGAGCTTTAGTTACATTTACTGTTCAACAACATCAGTGTTGTCAGGAAAGATGGTCGACGACAAATATATGTTGTTAACAAGCTTTGCACTAACGTGCTGGCCTGGCTCTTATAGGAAAATGAATATCTCTATATGCGTAGATGAATTTGGTGCCATCTTTCTGAGTGTAACATGCACGGGTGCCTCCCTCTCCTCTCCCCAGCCTTGTTGTGTCAATAATAATAATGGTAGTGAGCCACACTCCAAACCGCATCCACCACCTGCTCCCCCGTCTCCCTCCTGTCCCATTACGACATACCAGTCACTTAATGATATCAGCTATCAAACATAGACTGGGTCAATAGGTAGGCAGACTCCGATATGTCTGCACATAAACCTGCACTTGTGGGGACATCACTGTGAACATCATCAGGGAGGAAAGAAAATCTATACCAAGTACAATAGTGCTGTTTTCACCTGAAACACACAAACCCCCCCCCCCCACCCCCCCACCCCATCCTTATTCCTTACCTTAAATAAAAGACATTTTTTGGGGGGGGGTATTGATTGTAATCATTGATTTAGATGTACTAACATCTAACTTCTCTGAATATTTCAATAACCCCAGGGGGTGGGGGCAGATATGAATCAGTTATCAGCAACACAAAGTACACTATTAGTCACTCTGTTTTACAGTGTGTGTGTGTTTGTGTGTGTGGGCAAATGACGTCAGGGCTTCATTCACCAGCAAGGCCAGCGCTCATCCAGCTTTCTTTCAGTTCCTGGGGGGGGGGGGGAGACACAGCGGAGGAGGCCGGCAGAGGAGACGGAGGGAAGGAAGTGGTGGCGGTGGCGGCGGGGGGACTTCCTCTCTCTCCCATCCAGCACAATATGTCACAGCGGCGCCCCCGTCGCTCCTCATTTAAAAACTATTCACAAGCACCCCCCGTGTCACAGCCCCGCATTCCCACCCCCACCCCCCCAATCCCTGATCATTAAAAAGTGAAAACCCTTGCGTGCGTGACTCGGCTTCTTCTGCAGGGGGAAAAAACTGCTTCGTCTTTTTTTTTTTTGTTTGTTTTCCATTAAATCAGTGCTTCTCTGTCCTGATGCAGAATTTTTCCCTTTTCATTTTTTTAAAAGCCCCCCCCTCCTTCCCTCCCTCCCTCCCTCCACCCACCCCCCTCTCCCCTGGTCTTTCATCCCAAAGTCAATTTTGCCTGGCAGTTAGTCAAATGCTTTAAATGTTTATAAGGGCCTGTGAAGAGTGTAAGCTTTAAGTGCGATAGACTACCCTGGGAGCAGGAAGGGGCTGAAGGAGTGTGGAGGCAGAAATGAGGCTGGATGAGCTGCTCAGTAGCAGACGGTGCGGAGGGTCTGGATGGGATTATAACGGGCCTGGTTCTGGTTGAAACTGTCTCTGCGGCCGGATTATCATCTGGCAGGGAGATGGAAGGATGCTAAAACAAAACGAACAGTCTTGTCAGGGATTTTTAATTTCTGAATGCATGTGTGATCCTAGATGGCACAGTTTGTGTTTAGCCGCTGTATGTTATTCTGCATGAGCGCCTTTATTTGTTTTGTTTTTTCCTCCCTCTTCCCTCAGTGGGTGCAAACAATATTGCGGGCCGAGCGGCCGCAAAGTGAAAGTTTAGTGGTTGTTTTCTGTTAACCAGCAGACGCTGAGGGTAACCGTATTTGCACTGATTTATCATATCCTAAATTCGGCCGCTCCTTACGAGCAGCGCAGCTCTGTGATCACACTGGCGACGGAGCGCCTCTGCCTCGGCCCTGGGAAGAAGCCACAGAAATGAACGTCTGGGAAAGTGAAAGAGCTCACTGCAGCCTCTTACCTGATTGTACTGTGGCCCGTCATATTCCCTTCCATTAAGAGGCAGTGAGATGAGACTGATTCGGTTTGGCTCTTTGTGTTCAAATGCAGTTCACCTGAGGGAGACTTTTTTTTTTATATCTGAATCACAAGAAATGATGATTGAGCCGATCTGGGATTTGGAGGGTGTTTGTCTGCTGGTCAGATCACTTTTACATGAAAACCGTCCAGCTGTCTCCCAGGTAGACACTTGGACGTTGTGTGCAAACAGAGAATTAGAATCAGAATTATCACCAGAATCGGACAGTCGGTGAGCTAACTACAGGGATAACAACCCAAAACTGAGCCGCAGTCCTCGTGTTCAGTAGTTCAAAAGAATCCCCACGACGACGGAGGAGGATCATCCTCTTTTGAGACAAGGCCTCTACTTCTCCCCCGAGACTTCGCCCCCTAGCGATGCCTCCAGGTGCCAAGACTCATCCACCCAGTCGCTGCTGGCGTTCACGTTGAAATTAGGAGACAACAGGGTTGGAGGGAACGAGGCGGGAGGAGGATCTGGGTTTCTCGTTCTCGCCCTCTCCTTCACCCCCTCACGAACTCCCTGCCATCCGCGAGCAATTAGACCTCAAGCCTTTGCTCCCGTTTACAGACGGCCTGCGTGCCGCAAATCCCGCGAGATTGTTTGGGAATCGTTTTTTACTGGTATCTGTTATGCGGGCTGCTAAAGGACAATATTGATGCTGTTTAGACTGAAGGAGCCAATCGTCCCCTAAGAATTGTATTTTTCTTTGGGTGGTAAAGCCTTTGTGAAACAGCACGGCGGGACTAACAGCCTGACCCTGAACACGGGGAAGAACATAAACATGTTCCATGACCGTCTTTAAATTCACCTCAGACTGAGGAATTGACAGTGATTTTGATCAGTCTTGGTGTGGATCAGAAACACACCATCGTATTTCACCGACCAACTGGAACAGAATTTTCAGTACTTTGGCTGTGTCACAGTTTGCCTCCAGAGGCTGCGTAGGGAGACTCCTGGTGTTCCGTTTGGACGCCGTCTTTGTTGATTTCCTGTTTTATTTGATCGTGATTTCCTCTGGTGTCTAGCGTTGCTTTACTTCCTGCGTCTGATCGTCTGCCCCGCCCTAGCACGTCTCACCTGTGCCCTGCCTTCCTCGTGTTTATCCCTTTGTCTTTGTCAGTCCGGCTCTTCTGCTGCATTTGGATTCTGTGGTCCCGCGTGCTTCTGCTTTCCTGGTTATTTTGTAAGTACTGGGTTTTACTCGTGCTCCTTCAGTTGTTAGTTTTGGTTTTGTGTTGTCCCGGCTGCTGTGGGCCCAGCTTGGTGTATTTTTTGCGTTTCCGTCCGCTAATTAAAAGACACGGCTACACCTCCCTGTCTGCTTCAGTCTGCATTCGGGTGCCACACCTTGAATCTCCTCTGTGACAGACTGAAGCTGCCGTGGAACAAGCGGTACAGTAGGTAAACCTGCACGTGAGAACAAATTTTCCAGCGTCCCAAAGCCTCAGGGGCATCGCCAGGATTGGTGGGATGTCACTGTGATCAGGAGAAGGTTGCTGCTCTGCTGGCGCTGCACAAACTCCAAATATTAGCTTTTCTCATGCTAATATTGCTGCCAGAGCCTGACTCTCTGGCGGCTGCCTCTCGCTCTTTGTCTCAGTTAGAAAAGTTTCCATCTGGCCATCTGCTGCACCGTCCATATCACGGTCAGTATACTCTGCTGATGATCAGGAAAGAAGAGCCCCCCCCCCTCCCCCAACACCAACATTATGGCTCTGTGGTCACGGGCAGCAGAGATGGAGCGGCGTAAAATTATTCAAACTCAATTACCCAACCTTCAGAGGCTGACGTAAAGCTTTGCGAAATAAAAAATTAGCAGGATCTTAAACAGGCGGACAGGGTTCCTTTAACCTCTTCAACCCTGCCGAGCCTTTGACACGGCAAGCGTTAAAAAATTCATCCATACCGGGGCAGCAGAGCCTTGCTCAGACGCACAAAACTTGATTTTAAAATTCCTGTCAAGATCAGATAAGTCAGACCGAATTACAGGGGAAGCACCGTGTCTGTAGAATAATGCATAGGACAGCTCGAGCTTTTCATTTGATGGAATCATTCAGCTTGAAAAAAATTTAATATTTTATGGAGCAGAGATTATACTGTATGTGTAATGTTGTCTAACAGTGTGCAGAAAAATGTTTTATTTAACTTTGAAGTTACTCTTTGAAGCTCAAGGGAGAATCTAAGTGGAATACCAGGAATATTCTGGAGGGGTGTGAATAAAACTTAAACTCTTTTTTCCTCTTTTTGTCATTATATTTAAAGGCTCAGTGCATTTGCATGTTTCAGGCCTGCCAGTCCCTTACACTCCACTCTCCCACTCTCCATTCTGAATTACATGCTGCCGTGTTTTTGCCAATCCAATCGGGTTGTGTTTTCTGTTCCAAGAATCCACTGGTTTCCATTCTGCTCCCCTGCACGCTCTCAAACAGTTTAAACTGCATCGTGAAGAATACAAGTTTTAGCCCAACTACACATTTTCAGCACAGAATTTAACAGAATTGAATGAAAACAGCAGCTGTCTGGACCGTGGGGGGAAAAGGTCATTTAAAAAAAATTATTTAAAGCCCCTGTGAATGTAAGTCCCAATATTTGCTCTGCTTTATTTCTTATTTTTGGCTTTGCTTACTCCTCAGGGGAATATCTGGCTCTTTAGATGCTAAATGCTCCACTGTGTGTTCGCCATCTTCATTTCTAACTTTTGTGTTGGGCTTTCCTCTGAAATCAGCCGCCATGAGAGTGAGTGACCAAAACACTGAGCTGAAAAGCTCCTGTACGAGCCAAGGGGGCACTGTAATGTCGCCACTTTCACGTGGACGTGACTATGAGAACATCCACCGTATTTGCAAGTTTTCAATAACATCAAAATATGTGACTAAATGAGCAATGAACTTAAAGTGAAGCACTGTTTTGCACTTTTTCCAGGGGCTGGCAACATAACGGAAAAAAAATGACTGAAACGTTTGTAAAATCTGATGGAAATGCGAAACAACGACACGGTTCCGTTCAAACCCGTAAGTAACGCAAGGATGGAAACACACGAAATCCTTCACTACGGTTTGGACGTGTGCGTTTCATGTTCAGTAAGAAGCTGATCGACGACCTTTTTAGGAGCTGAAACTTGCCCTTTCTTGTTTTGTTTTTTTCCATGTTCGTTTTAATTTCTGTTTAGTCACCCTAATGTCAGTTTACTTACCTTTTAATCTGCAACTGCATCATCACTCAGAGGAAGAATGACCCTGACCTTTTACGCTCGTGATTTACGCTCGTTTGTCGTTTCAGTTGGGGGGGGGGTAAATTAAAGCGCCTCGTCGTGGCCAAAACGCAGGCGCGCTGTAATGCCGCCTCATGGTTTTCAGAGCGCCGATGTCATTCTCGCTCATCATGTTTGCTCCGCGCCGTTTGTATATGGATGTGTACAGGGTGCTAATGAGGGGAGGAGGAGGGGGGGGTGGATGCGCGGAATCGGTGGGATACAGCTGGACGGAGTTGGAGACTGTGGTGAATAGGTAACCATGGTAACTCTGTTGGCTAAGATTTGAATGCAGAGAGAGGAAAGAGAGAGAGCAGAAAAGGGGAGGGGGGGGCTGCAGTTTGTCTGTGTGTGGTGGGAAGAGGATGGGGGGGGGTTAAGGGTTAATATGCATCATTGTAGCAGGTTAATCTTTCATCAAACTGAGAGGTCAGCGCAGCGTTTACCCCCGCTAGTGGACACGATGGGGGGGGAGGGGGCTGTATGTAGGGAGGAAGGAAGTGCGAGGTGTGTGTGTGTGTGTGTGTGTGTGTGTGTGTGTGTGTGTGTGTGTGTGGGTGGGTGGGTGGGCAGGAGGGGGGTCGCAAAAGAGTTTATATAAAGGAAGAGAGTGGCAGATAGAAGAGAAAGATGGAGGAGGCAGTTACAGGTGGATAGCGACAGCGGTGAGGCAGAGCACAATCAACCAGCCTCTAACCAGCTGTCAGCTCCAACCCTTCTCCTCCGCGGACTCGCCATCACCGCCCCCTCCCCATCTTAACCTCAGCCTCTTCTTTTCACACCTTTCAACTCTGCTCATACGCCGTCGACCTGAAATAGCTCTGGCAGTTCTCACGTGGCGGAGAAAAAAAAAAAAGTGGCTGGAAATTAAAATACAAAAAAGGTGAGAGTTGATCCAAAAATAACACTTTGGATCGACGCCTCTTCCTCCAGCGGCGCGGGCGAGGGGCCGATCCGGGGGCAGCGACCGTTGCTGCAGTCGTCACCGTCCCGTGACTTCCACCGCCGGTGTCCTGCTCCGTCTGACCAGAGATGTTGCCGCTGATATGATTTATCATTGTGTCCTTGCGTGTGTGTTTTTAATGTCATTGAACTGCTGCGCACGAATTATTGATCACCCCCACCCCCACCACCACCACCCATCTGAAGCCCCCGTCTCCACCTGTTTCATATTCATCCCCTTGTATTGTCTCTTGCTTCCATCTCTCCATCGCTCTCTGTTTTGTATGCGTCTCTGTGTTGTCATTCCCCTCCCTCCTTCTCCCTCTGTTTTATATTCATCTCTCTATTGAGCCCCTCTTCTCTCTCTCTCTCTCTCTCTCACTGAGCAAGAGATTATTAATATTAATGTGTCTCCTCTTCTCGCCCTCCCTATTTTCCCTCTTCCACTTTTTTTTTTTTTATCTTTCTCTTACTACCGATCTCTTATTCTGCTCTCCCCACTATTTATACCTCTCTCTGGGTCTTTATCCCTCATCATCCCTTTCACTCAACCTTCCCTCCATCTGTCTCCATCTCTATCTCCTCTCTCTCTCTCTCTCTCTCTCTCTCTCTCTCTCTCTTTCTCGGGCCCGCTCGCTGCAGCTGTTCAGTATTCATCTATTACTGTAGTGTTGATAATTCCCTTCTCTGCCCGCAGCCATACAGTCATCTATCAGATTAATAATCCTCTCTCTCTCTCTCTCTCTCTCTTCCCACTCCTTTTGCTCTGTGCCAAGTGAGGGTGCTCAGCGTGTCAAATGAGTTTGTGTGTCAAAGTCCCATCATTACAACCATCATCATTAATAACCGCATCTCGATTGCTGGATGTCCTTATTTAAGGTTATTCAGGTCTAAATAACCCGTGTGTGTGTGTGTGTGGAGTGGGGGGGGTGCTGGAGCCTGACTCGAGTCGGCCATATATTAGTGTTTACGCAGACTGCACCACTCGCTACCGCTCGCCAGTCCCGAGAGCGTGCAATATGGAATTAGCATTTTTTTTTAGTCCCACTGCCACGCCTGTGCTGCTGCAAAAAAAAATAAATTTTATTTAATTTTTTTTTTTAATTTAAAGGCACTTCTTACAGGATTCAGTCTCAGGTTTTCCTGGACGCTGCTTTGATAAGTTTGAGTGTAATGAAAGGTGGTGAGGGCAGCATGTTCAAACATCAATATGTCATCCTCGTATTAATCGTCAGACCTTGGTGTAATTAGCGTTAACAAATGAGACGAGGCCTCCATCTCACGCCAGTGGTGTTATTAATGATTCTAGATAGTCAGACCACATGTCCCATAAACCCTAGTGGGTCTTGTCAGACTGAAAGAGGCTGTACTTTTTTTTTTTCTGCTCTCACTCCCTCCGCCATCTGCCCTTTGCGAGACACCCAACAGTGTTTATCCTTGTTTGCACTGAAACAATGGCAGGTTTCCTGCAAAAATCCACCATTGTTTCACACTGTGGAAACGGGGAATTGTAGCTTTACTCACCAAATATCGAGTTCTTTTTCCTGCCAAAGAGTTGTTAATTGATTCTGTGGTTCACATTGTTCCACAGATTACACTTTATTACCTGTTGATGTCACAAGCGTGACATGTGAACGGTCATCCCTGTTGCTGTCGACTTGTGCGGACGATTTTTGTCAGCGTATGGGCTGTGTCCTTCGTCTCCACACTCTTACTTCTCTTTCTCTTTTACACCCAAATTGGCGCTGAGAGGATTGGCTGATTAATCAACACGCAATTTAATCCGTGACAATTTTCATAATTGATTAACAATTGAAGTCATTAATCAAGTGAAGCTGGGTGAAACTCACAACGCCACCAAATGAACATTAACAACTGGAAACCTTTGTTATTTTGATTTTTGACTCTCGATTGATCAGTTTGGGCTCAGGCAACCTCTGAATATTTTTTGGTATATTTTTAATAAACATTCCATCACACTACTGGCATGGTAAATGTATTCAATGGCAAATAGTGAATATAAAAAAAAAAGATCAGAACTTCAGAAAACAGTTTCAGACTCATCGCTTTCTATCCTCAACACCACAATATAGGAAAAGTCACCCTACCTGTTGACATTGCACTGACTAAATGCAGGAATTATTTGATGATGACCAATAATGTGCAATACAAAGCAGAATTTCCATTCAAAGTGGAACCAGCTCTGAAAAAAAACACACATAAACATCATTGCTCGTCTGTTTTCAGCCTGACTGTGCTCACCTCTTTACAATGTTACCAGAATTTCAGAACACAAATGTCTTCTGATCTGTCCTACATTAGGTTGCGCATTTGTCGCGTTTCCTCACCACCACCTTGAACCCCTTAATTACAGAAATCGGCTTCCACCTGCCCTCGGTGTGAGGATTTGATTTCAGACAAAATGTCTGCTCGGGGATTACGTGGGATTTGATATGAGCGGCGACACAGAAGTTCTAATGCTTCTCAGAGATTTTTTGACAGTCTGTCCCATGATAAGCTATATACTGTAGATGTCTACCTGCTATTTGTTCTATTCGCTCTGTGTTTGTGAAAACATGAAGCGCTGCCTGCGTTTTGTCTTTAATATCTGCTCTCTCTTTGTATCTCTCTCCCTCTCTTTTGTTCCTCCACAGTAACTCCTGGGTTCTTCTCACTTCACAAAAAGCCTCGCTCAAATCCCCAGACAGCGCCAGAGAAAGAAAGACAGGGGAAAAAAAAGAGGGAATAACATCTGTTTACCTGCACGTTTCTATATTCATAAAACCAGAAGGAAAAAGGAGGAGATCGACAGAGGACAGAAAACATCTCGGAGGATGCGGAATTAGAAAGAACAAATTGCCACCAGAGAGCCAAAGGGAAAAAAAATACTTGTCGCGAATCCACCGGCGTGGAGCCACCTCACCTGTACCTTCGGATTAAATAGCAGGGTCATGTCCCAGTTGCCATGCGCATCGCCACGCTGACCTGCCTTCGCGGCCCTTCCCCCTTCCTCTTTCTGCTGGCCCAGCTGCTGCTGCAGCTCCTCCTCCCCGGGCCGGAGTTGGCGGGAGCCGCCTCCTCCTGCCCCTCCCTCTGCACCTGCTCCAACCAGGCCAGCCGAGTCATCTGCACCCGGCAGAACCTGGAGGAGGTGCCCGAGAGCATATCAGTCAACACGCGATACCTCAACCTGCAGGAGAACTCCATACAGGTAAACGCCAGCCGTGGGAAGATCGAGCCATGTCGGTGTGTGTCGTGCACTTTGTGCGGGACGTAACACAAAGTTTTATTTAGAAATATGACAGACTTAAAAAATAAATGTTGAGATGACAGTAAAATCTTTTACATATTCTAATTTAAAGTAAATGCATCTTATTTATTGCTTTAAGTTACATTAAATAATCTATAGAGTCCCTAAAGTCCCATAAGGTGATATTTTTGTACACACGAGAAAAAGACGCTCATCAGCGGAGCCTGTCCTTCAATATGCAAATGATTCCCACTAATGGCAGTCCCCTGTTTATGAGCAACTGCAGTAAGAATTTCACTATATGCCACTCCGAGGTGAAAAACCAACTTGATTAGTTCAGTCCTCTCCATTATATCGTAGCTGAGGTTCACAGCGAGGTACAGAGCTCGAAGCTTGCATGCAGAAGTAATCTTTATCTTGTGGGAACAAGATAATAACTTGCGTGCACAAGATAAAAAAAATATCACCTTTATGAGACTTCAGGGGCTCTGCAGTAATGTAATTTAACGGTTAGACTGAAACTATTATCGATTCCTTTCGACTGTCAGTCATTTCTTGCGTAACGACGACTAACTGGAGGTCACGGGTCACATTTTATGTACAACTACATCGTGGCATGAATCACACAGAGAAAACACTTTTTTTTTCATCGTCTTACACATGTCGATGTCTCGAGCTTTCTCATTCTTTGCAGCACGCAGCCAATTGACACATCTTAATACAGTTATTGATTTCATTTATCATGAGTGAGGCTATTTATATAGTTATTGATAGAAGACAGAAATCCCACGTGCCACATTGAGGTTTCTTTCTCTGTCAGAGTACACACACATACAAAAAGACACATAATTTACTTCCATGTTTTTTTTTTTATCATAGGGAACATTTTTTTTTTGCAGCCGGTAGCGGATGTCAGGATTAACTTGTTGATACAGGTTTTCCTCTCAGAATCGTAACTTCTGAGGAACGACAGAAGAGTAAGCTGCAATAATGGTGTAAAAGAAAGGGGGGAGCACTTAAAGCCTCTGCTGAACTGAGGGAATATTTTATGAATCGAAAGCTCGGCATATTTCCACGACTCTGTGCTGTCTTTTGTATGCATTACCAATTTATCTAAAGTCCCTAGACAGTGTTTTGTGGCTGTACAGCTGGAAGGGAAGATCATTTAACCATGGACCGTCGATACAAAGCACATGAATCTCCACACTTATAAACAGTGTGGGCTGATTTTACTCTTTGCAGCGGCATTCAAAGTAATTGGATTCCTCCTCATGTTGCTGACAGTGTTTTGTTCTTTTGTGTTCTTTTTTTTTTTTTTGAAATTCTCTTCCACCACATTTTTATCTCCTCTAATGAAAAGCGACAAGCATCCTGAACATTGTTCAAAATTGTCCAGCGCGTCGTCTTTATCGCATCAAACTGCTCAGAGAAAACATCTTATTAAACGTTTATGTGACGTTAAACGGAGCATAAATGGGACATCGTGCCACAAGATGTGCTATGTGAGGTTTTAAGAGATTTGCTGCTGCTCACACGGAAGGAACAAAAAAAAATCTGAAAGAACTAATAACAATATTCGTCGCGTTTTGTTTTCAGCCCACAAATTCCGATCCGGTTTGTCGTATCCTGCAGCCCCACTTGAAATGATTAAAAAATCTAAAAATGTTTTAACACCTGAAGGCATCCTAGATTCTCTGGCTTATTTTTTCCTCCACTGAGTACCCTGAGAGTAAAGCCTTGACAGCTCCCACCCCCTCTTAACATCCCCACCCCTCTCTCCCCCTCTCTCTCTCTCTCTCTCTCTCTCTCTCTCGCGCTCCCCCCCGCTCTACATACAGAAGAGGCGATGGCCTGACTCCAGGAGTCTCTGTGTTTCTCACAGAGGGCTTATCACATATCTCGAACAGTCAGAGATTTGAGGGGCTTTCGGTCGCGCTCGCTCGCTGTCTGTCTTTGACTCGTCTCCAAATGAGCTCCAGTCGGACCTCACCGATTCGAGCGTGTGCTGTACAGGGCCCGTGGCGCCCATGTTTTTTTCAGAGTCATGTCTTCCTGCAGAAAAATCATTTTTAAAAAACATCTCTTTTAGTTGCTAATTGGTAAAATGGATTAAAGAAAAGTGCCATGGTGTTTCACTTTTTTAAAAAAAGAATTAAAATCATTCATTTAGTTTCATAGTTAGCCTTCTGTGATGACACACGAACAGTCCAGCACTGATAATCAACTTATTATCAAGGGATTATGACGTGTCGTTGGGAGAACAGTGTGAAAAACACTTCCGTGTCTGGAGCAGGCGATGAAACAGGTCAGGGTCAGGGAGAGGACCGGTGTTGGCTGTGGGTTTACCCTTGTGCTCAGAGGTGTAACAAAAAGTCATTCAGAGTTCATTCAAAGTTATTCAGTCACAGTTATTGAGTATATGCGCTTAACTACAAATTTGAGGGTGATCTTTTGGTCTCTGGATATTTTCCACACTCATTTTGGTGGTGAAAGGTGAAATCTTCAAAACAAGACACCCATGCTCATTAGCAGGTCAGGATTGTGGATTTGGGTTTTACTGCGTAACCACTGGTTTAACCTTTTTCTAACAGCTTGGAGAACTCAGTAAAACCCACAGGTCACCTGATGCAGGATGTTTTTGTTTTTTTTAATAAGATAGAAGTTTCAACATGGCTCCTGGAGCCTTGGGAAGCCTTCCCCTGCAGACAGCAGACACAGGTGGAAGGGTCAGCTGTCACCAAATGAATCATTTATGTTTCTCTGCTGTGTTTATTTAAACATGCTTTTTGCCATATTCCTGCCTTTGAATTATTCATTGGCCGTGTACTGGGTTGTATTTTTTTGTCTTTACATGGTTGATCTAATGTTTTGCAAACCTTTTTAGTCAAACATCAACAATGTAAATAAAACCTGAACTTTCAGGAAAGCTGCTTATTATCAATGTAAGATGACAGGCAAACAGAAACAAGAGTCCTGCTGAAACTAAGGACACCCTGAGGTTGTTCTAAGTGACTGTAATCGGTTAGTCAGTTTTTTTCATCCAAAATCTTCCTATTTCAAATGTAACCACACACAAATATTAGCAGGAAACACCTAAATGCCTGTGATCTGAAGGAAATGTTGTGGAGTAACGTCATCATTATCTATCCCTCCAGGTTATCAAGTCCGACACATTCAAGCACTTGAGGCACCTCGAGATCCTCCAGCTCTCCAAGAACCAGATCCGTCAGATTGAAGTCGGAGCGTTCAATGGCCTCCCCAACCTCAACACGCTGGAGCTCTTCGACAACCGCCTCACACTGGTGCCATCACACGCCTTCGAGTACCTCAGCAAGCTGCGGGAGCTGTGGCTGCGCAACAACCCCATTGAGACTCTGCCAGGCTATGCCTTCCACCGCGTGCCCTCGCTACGTCGCCTGGACCTGGGTGAGCTCAAGAAGCTGGATTTCATCTCTGATGCGGCCTTCGTGGGCCTCATCAATCTGCGGTACCTGAACCTGGGCATGTGTGGACTGAAGGACATTCCCAAACTGACAGCTCTTGTGCGTCTGGAAGAGCTGGAGCTGTCAGGAAACCGGCTGGAGATCATCCGACCCGGTTCCTTCCAGGGCTTAGTGTCTCTCCGCAAGCTGTGGCTCATGCACTCACAGGTGTCCGTCATCGAGCGCAACGCCTTCGATGACCTGAAAAACCTGGAGGAGCTCAACCTGTCCCATAACTCCCTGCACTCCTTGCCCCATGACCTCTTCACGCCCCTCCATCAGCTGGAGAGGGTACACCTCAACCACAACCCCTGGCTCTGCAACTGTGACGTGCTTTGGCTTAGCTGGTGGTTGAAAGAGACAGTACCCAGCAACACCACCTGCTGTGCCCGCTGCCACGCTCCCCCGTACTTAAAGGGCAAGTACATCGGCGAGCTTGACCAGAGCCACTTCACCTGCTATGCGCCTGTCATTGTGGAGCCACCTACAGACCTCAACGTCACTGAAGGCATGGCTGCCGAGCTGAAGTGTCGCACCAGCACCTCCACAACGTCTGTCAACTGGATCACCCCTAACGGCACCCTCATGACCCATGGATCCTACCGGGTGCGGATATCTGTCCTGCACGATGGCACACTCAACTTCACCAACGTCACCCTGCGAGACACGGGCCAGTACACCTGCATGGTCACCAATGCCGCTGGGAACACCACGGCAACTGCCGTCCTCAATGTCACTGCTGCCGATGCCAGCGTCAACTACACCTACTTCACCACAGTGACCGTGGAAACCGTGGAGACTCCAGGTGAAGAAGATTCTGCTCTGGTTGCCATTAACGAGACCTTGATCCGCATTCACCCTGGCCCCACCCCCTCAGGCCACTTGTGGCCGGAAGGCGTCACCACTACGGCCTCCTCTCTGTCAGCCGGCTGGTCCTCCCCCTCTCCCCGGGCCACCCGACCCACCTTCACTGTGCCCATCACTGAGCCGGGCTTCTCAGGCTTAGACGACGTGATGAAGACCACCAAGATCATCATCGGCTGCTTCGTAGCCATTACCTTCATGGCAGCGGTGATGCTGGTGGTATTCTACAAGCTGAGGAAGCAGCACCAGCTGCACAAACACCACGGCCCCGCTCGCGCCATCGAGATCATCAATGTAGAGGATGAGCTGGGGGCCGGGGCCAGCAGTCGAGGCAGCGGCATCTCCGGGGGATCCACCGTGACGCAGAGCGGGAGCAGCGGTATAGGAGGCGGCCAGAGCCTCAGGTTGCACCACCCAGAGATGGTCAACCTGCCCAACCTGGCCCGATCGGAGCACCTCAACCACTACTACAAAACCCATCACTTCAACAACAACATGATGGGCCTGGGCATGGGCACAGGTGCAGGAATGGGCCTCAATAACAACAACAATCCCTCGCCTTGCTCGCAATCTCAGAACACATCCATATCCTGTTCCCAGGTCCCAACCTCCACTAGCGGGGGAACACCCACGGGAGGCACCCTGACCTCCCCCATGCCCCTGCCCCAGTTGGGCCTCCACAGTTCTCTGAAAGGTCTAATGGGGAAAGGCCAGAATGAGCCGCTGCTTTTTAAGAGCGGCTCCAAAGAAAACGTGCAAGAGACTCAAATCTGAGTGAAAGTGAGAGTGGAAGTCAGAGGTGAAGAGAAAGGGATGCTGGGTAGAGACAGTGATACAGAGAGCACCTATAAGACTGATTGTAGCCTACTGTCCTCATGGACAGATTCCAGAAAAGATGAATTTTCACATACAGTAGTCACTGCTTTGTGTTGTCAAATCTGTTGACAGAGATAAGCAGACGGGAGGACCGAAGGAGACAGAGTACGATAACTGGTCAGCACCTGCCCAGTGAAACGCATCTGCACATACACATACACTAAATCAGAAACGAACGTACGTCATTTAAACCACAAACATCCAAATCATTTATTCACCTGTGCAACCTGCTCTAGTCTTTGCCAAAGACGCAGATCAAGCCCAACTCTTTCCATTTGCGTCCACAGTCGCGACTGAAAGCTTCGAATAACGCACATGCAGCGAGCCTCTCTAGGTGTCACGCAGATTGCTTCGTATATTCCAGACACATTCAGTGTATATATTTGGAGGGAGACATAGTACTGGCCATTGAACGTGCTGTCAGATTAGCTTTTGGCAGAGACGCTGAATAACAAACAATGGTTTGGGTGCGCGGCACAGCTCCACCGGTTTCCAGGAAAACAGAGCAGAGAAAACGAATTTCAAACGGCGCAGCGATTCTGTCCAGGACGCGGGTATCAGACCAGGGAGGCAGAACGATGAGACAAAAGTTTGTCTTTTTTCCCAGAGTGGTCTCACTCTCAATTTCTCACTTTTTTCCCCACTTCAACACCTTACTGGCTACTGTCTTCTTTGAAGGAGGAAAAGAAACAGAGTGGGTCATTGTGGGAGAAGAAAAAAATCCCATGGCATAAAGGACAAGGAGAGATGAAAGCGATTAAAAAAAAAAAAAAAAAAAAGGGACAAAAAGTACATATTATATATACCGTAAATATATTTTCATTCAAAGAAATAAATTATAAAGAATCTTTATTAAGCTTCTGACTGAAAACTACAATGTCTGAAGAATATATTAAAAAACACACATGCGCGCACACAGCTGTAGTGCCCCCCCATGACTTTTCTCAACCTGGGACAAGGTTGCCGCCCCTGTGTAAGGACACATGTGGGAGCGAGGCGCCCGATGAGAGGGGGGAGGTCAAAACCCGGCAAAGTGAATTCGAGTGAATTTATTTTGGTCTCGACTTTTTTTTGTAGCCACACAAAATGCCTACCCCACCCCTCCCGTGGCATTCACATAAACAGGGTCGCCTGCGGAAACAAGACTCTGCCGCTGTCCATCGCTTGGTGTCCAGCTCGGCCGCAGTGTTAATAATAATGGTCGGAATGGTAATAATGATAACAAGCTTCAGCTTTGTGTGTTCTCAAGGCCCTTTTTTAACACATCACAAATGTTCAACAGTTTGTTGCGGTGCACATGAAGTTGCACGCCGGCTTAGCATGCTCTCTTAAAAGAAACACGAGATTTGGTTTTTACAAATAGGAGCAAAGGCGATCCAACACATTGCTGTCATTATTATCATTTAAATGACTATCATTATTACTACTTGTGCCTCCAAATAGCTGGGAAGTACTTTTTTTCCATTTGTATGTGACACTGATTTCGTTTTATGACTGACTCTGTTGGACTTGAGGTCTGACGGACGCCGGCGGGACGGACGGACCCAGCGCGAACTCCGCGGCCGTCGTCGGGGGGGAAAATACCCCGGCCCTCAAAATGGCTCCCTCAGTCCATCCACCCCCCACCCCCCCAACCCCCCCTTTCCCCGGCCCAGCTGACTCGTCCGCTCTGATGTCTCGGGCAGCGAGGACACCCCTACCACCACCACCACCCCATGTTACATTAAAGACAGGACACGAACCTTTTGATGAAGACTGCTCCTTTCGCAGCGGATAATTTCACAGCTGTATCTCAGTGTTATCGTGTGTGAGTGGATTCACATGGCAGCAGGGAGCTAAATGGACCACAGGCATTGCCAGGCATTTTTTAAAGGTAAGCGAAGCTCGTGTCGGTGCAGGAGGTGACATACAGTGCAGTATACAGTGGTGGGTGGAATTTTTTTCTAAAGAAAAAGGACAATTCAATGAAAAAAAAATAGAAACTTATAGATCTCTTTTAAAAAAAAAAAAAGACAAAACTATTACGATAAATGTTTTTCATTTTGGGTTTTTATCTAGTTTGATCATTTTCTGTTTTTTTAAATCAAGTGTTATCTTTATTGTAATATTGTTATTGTTATTATAATTAGCTAATTACACTGGTTATAATTATGAGAGGTGTTCTGTTAGCAGAGGTCACTCTGAAAATTAAAAAAACCTGGCACATAAAAATGGCAGTTGGAGTCTGTGAAATTTGGTGGCTAATTTTATTTTTTTTTTTTTCCTGTTCTAATCAGATTGAATTGTATCACTTTTTGTATCCCTGTGGCTCTGCTTGAGATGGGAGGTAGCGAGTGTGAAGTGGTGGGTCCTTTTTTTTGTTGTGTTGGGGTTTTTTTTCCTGCACAGGGGGGACAGGAAAAGACCCCGCTCTGGTTTACAAGCTCACTCACGCTCGCTCTGTGCTTTTCCTGAATGTCACCGCCATCACAGTGCATCAGAGCGCGATTGCGCTATGTCAACACCTCGTTGCTATGGCCACACGCGCTCAGACTAATGCGCCAAACGGCGTCACCGTCGGCGCCTCGTAAAAGGCGCCCGTTGCCCCCCCTTTTGTCGGTCACGTTTTTTTTTTCCTCCTTTTGAGGTGCTGCATCTCGACGAGCCAGCTGGCTTGTGTTCCTTCAGTGCTAGCAAATCAACCTGAGCATTGTAACCATGTCCTCACATAAAACGCCCCCCGCCACCCCCTCTCCTTCTCAACCCTCAGCATCCTGCCATCAGGTTTCCCTGGCAACTGTTGCCGCTGCGACAACCCTTATCACAGCGTCTTGATTCGGGTTTCGAATGTCAAACGGACGAGAGCAAACGGTATAGAATTGCATCCAAACATCCATCTTAAAGACCCCCCCCTTCTTTTTTTTTTCTTTTTACCAGGTAACTCGCACCATAACACTCGTCGTCAATGGATTTGATTTGATTCCACCAACAGCCATATTTCTAACACCAGTCATCATGAGCTTTCCATGCCTGCGTCCCCCTATGCGATGGATTTGCATAACGCCCCACACCGCCGCTGAACACGCTTATGCACCCTCCACGTGTGATTAACACTCACACCCTGCATCACTCATTAACATATTCCTTTCCCAGCACAAGGGATCCATATTCCCCTCGCAAGTTATTTACATATTCATCTGCCTCTGTGTGTGCAAATGACAGAGAAATTATCATGTGAGCACACTTGTGGGTACAAGTCTGGTGCGCGTGTGTCAGTTTTGTGTACATCAGCGGCTGAAAGCAAGGACTGTTACAAAAGCTATTTACCCCCCCGATTCCTCAGATGCCGCGTGCCCCGGCTATCGCCTGTAGTAGCTCACCGCTTTGGGGAAAGCGTCGTGTAGCCCCCCCCAGAGCTCCGGTGAAGTGGCACAAACCAGAGGCCATGTTGTCGAGGCTCGGCGTGAGAGAGAGGGAGGGAGCGTCGGTCGAGCCGGAGACACACAGTCACGGCGCTGCAGTGTCTGAGTCACACGCTCCCAACACTCTAATGGAAATGCTGTGTTTACTGCGCGGGAAGGGACCCGCTCGTTCACCCATTCAGGGAATAGGTGAAAAACACCAGAATGCGTGTGTGTGTGTGTGTGTGTGTGTGTGTGTGTGTGCGTGCGTGCGTGCGTGCGGTCTGGATTATAAAATGCCTGTTGTAGTGTTGTGTAAAGCAAAGAAATCAGGACATTTGAAGCGGTCTGCTGTTTAAGGCAAAGAAAAAAGGAAAAAAAGTTACACTGTTGTTGATGCAATGCTGCTCTGTGTGTGTGTGTGTGTGTGTGTGTGTGTGTGTGTGTGTGTGTGTGTGTGTGTGTGTGTGTGTGTGTGTGTGTGTGTGCGCGCGCGTGCACGTTCAGGTGGGCTTACGCCAGCTAGGTTGTGTAAGGAGGGAACAAGGGAGGAGGGGTTGGTCAGACCTCCATTTTAAATCCCCACTTTAAACCAGCTCTGTCTGTCTCCCTCTGCTTCAGGCTACTTTTATGATCCTCTCACTGACACTTCGAGTAAAAACAGGCTTTTTTTTTTTTTGCTTAAGCAGCTGCCCCTCGCTCCCTCTCTCCTGCATATTAGGATGTACCCATCTGACGAAAGCTCTGCTCAATCACGCCAACCCCTCCCTTTTAGCTGTCTGTGCGAGTTGCGGAGGGTCAAAGTTCAAGGCCGGTGGCAGCGACCTCACGTGTCGCGCTGCGTCGTGTTGTTTTTGCCCGCGGCTCTGCTACATAGGAAAGAAGCACCTGTTGGTGCTGCTTAAGTGATTTTTAATGTGCAGCGGCGGCGGCGGCGGCTGTGTTTCGCGGCTAATCCCACTGGTTAGCGGTGTGACTTTTAGCCGTAACCCTGCACGTTAAATGGTCTGGGGCCGCTCTCCTCGTGGCGGGGCGAGCTTTGCGCGACCGCGGGTCGGCTGTGGCCGGCGGCGTCAGGAACCCGGGCCGCACTCGCGCCGGTCCCTGGGGGGGCGGTGTAGCAGACATGTTAACCTCAGCGCTACAAGCCGCGCGCGTGCGCGTGAGCCTCCGCACTGCTTGATTTCATTTCTGTCACCCTCCCCGCTTTAAAAATAGCAGTGAAGAGACAGCAATGCATTATTGATACACGGTGTCAATGATGCATGCGCTAAGGCACCCGGCTAATTTTTTTTTACCCGTTGCGGCGACCGCGAGCATGGCGCCGCTGCGAATTAAACGTTATTTGCGATTTATTTTTCACGCGGGCCAGCCCAAGGCAGAGCCCGACGTCGGCTTGTCTCCTCACATGATGGCTGCTGTGATTGTGTAAAGCGCGGCAGGGTTTTGTGTGCCACTGTGTCATCATCAATGCCCCCCCCCCCCCACCCCCCACCACCTACCCCTCGCCTTGCTTCGCCGTGTCTCTGCAGTAGGATGTTTGGCAGTCAGGGGCTGGTTTCATCACCGTCATGCTGGTCTGAGGCCGATCTGATGGCACCAGCTTTTGCGGAGGCCCGGGTCATTCTGCTCAGTCACGTTAAACAGAGAATGAAGCGCTCCTTTTTTTTCTTTTCTCGCTTTTTTTTTTTTTTTTTGTTGCCTCTGCTGGAGCTCGAGATGAAATGTGCACAGACATTTTTTTTTTTTTCCTGTGTCATCACTGTGAAAACCCTGCCCCGCGGCCTTTTATCAAACACGCGCACACACACACACACACACACACACACACACACACACACTCTGACACTGACTGAGTGATTTATTGATTGAGGTGGGGCCTCCTTAAACAATTTGCAGCCGAGTGCAGCAGAGGTTAACGCAAACCTCTCGACCGCTGCCATTCATGCGTTGTCGTGCTTTATATCCTGTGAAGGTGTCCTTAATTTGAGAGCGGCCCGGCACATTAGCGCGCGGCTTATTTCCTTGTTGCCTTGGCAACCGTGTCAACGGTCACAAGATGTCCGTTTCGGGCGTCTTGCGAGCTCTGAGCTGTGTGGCATGGAGGGGAGGTCGTCGGCGTGTGTGTGTGGGCTGCGATGTGAGAGTGATGAGTGGTGTCTTGTCCCAGATGACTCTCTCCTCCGTGTCACTCAGCCGTGGGTCAGTGGGCCTCTGAGCCGCGGCTCCGCAGAAAAATCCACCCTGCCGCTGAAATGGTAAGACGGGAAAGTACTGATTCACGGCGAACAGCGCAGCCGAAGCGCTGCGTAACGCGGAGCTCCTTCTCTCGAAGCTCCTTCTCACAAATGCTTTATATAAAGGAGGATATATCGCCGCCGTTTGAGCATCAGTGGATTGATTGGATTTACTATTTGGGCTGAGGAAAGTCTGGCGCCCTTTGTGCTGGCGGAACCCTCTCCGAACTCCATGGGGGGTAAACTATTAAAGGAAGGCTCTCCTGAAAAGCTTACATTTGGGTGTGAAGCGACGTTTTCACCGAACAGTGACTTTCGAATACGGCTTCCGTGTTTTGGGAAGTTGTTGGACTTGAGTCGGGGGCTGTGGTCAGAAAGTCATATTTACTAGACCAAGTGAAATGACCTGGCAGTATCTAAGCAGGAGTCATGTTAAGAGCCGGTCGAATGCTCTAAATGCTACATAAAGGAGCTTCAAAAGCTTCCTTTCATATCTCCTTTAGGATACATCGGACCTTCCTTTATCGCGGAAGTGGAGATTATGCTGCCCCACAAGCATTTATTGACTCACGTCATACCAGCCGCTATTGCATAATTAGCCAGCCTAGTGTAGGTGCAGGTTGATTCTCACATCACCATGGTTCTCTTTTCCTAAATCCTTCTCCATCCCATCTTTCCTTGACCTCATGACGTTTTCCATCAAGGTCAAGAAAAAGTTGATAGGAAAGGAGCTTTTTCTGACTGCAGTTGAGGTTTGGAAACATTACTCTGGAGCACCTCAGGAGCATTGTGGGAAAACCAGTTCTGTGTTTTGCAGACTCTGGAATTAATACTTGTGTGTCCTGAACCATCCGTTAACTATTAAAGGATGTGCTGACCCAGCAGCCGTGCTCCTCTCAGAGGACGGACTCACGGCTAAGTTCCCAAACGTAATATTCCCCTCTTTCCACAGTGGCAGCCTGGCTTCCAGATTTACCGTCTATGGACACCTTGGCTCGGCATCATAATCACACTCTACTTTGTCTGATGTTTGTTTGAAGCTGGGCGGGGGGCCACAGAGTACATTTCAATGCTTTTGAAGTGTAAATTCATGTCTGGTTTGGAGCAGCGCGTGGGGGCTGTGAGGAGATGGCGAAAGCCATAGGGATATAAGCTGGTGGATTGATAATGGAGCTGTCAAAGCCTTATCTGTCCGCCGAGGTGGCAGGGGCCTGGGAGGACATGAGGTCAAAAGCCCGGACTGGATGTCAGCAGTGAGGGTCAGAGGTTGTCCGGGCTTCACAGAGGTGAAGCCAGAGCAGGAAATCAGCCCCTGACCCAGATAAGCCTCCCCAGCGGAGCTTTGAATCAAGACCTGCAACATCCTCCCACTGAAATAAGTTTTAAAAAAATAAAAGAAGCAGGAAACAGTTGTAAACAGTCATCAATATGAAATAAACTTTTACTGGAGATATTGATTTTTCTTTACCCTTTTTTGTCTCCACCCCCACATGTCAGCCAGTGAGGCATGCTGCTTCTCTCATTGGTGCTGATTTATTTATCCGGCCTGGCCCTCAGTACCCTCATTTCACGTCTGCTCTCATTTCTGCTCGCAGCCTATGTGACAACAGCCTCGCACGTTACATTTTGAACTGGGATGCACACAAACAGCGGTACAGGTGACACTCTGCAGCGGCAGCCTCCGTCCCAGCCCAGGCCGCATCGTTTCCGTGTGGCCAAACATGGCTGCGCCGCGTTTACCAGGCAGCACACAGCCCGCTTACTACCTAACAGCTTCTGTCGCCTCGGGCCTCCCCCACCCTCTGAGCCCAGAGGAAATATAGTGACAGGGGAGGACAGGGCAGACAGGAATAGAGAAAGAGAAAGGAGAGATGGATTGAAGCGAGACAAGGATGACAGGAGGAATAAAAGATGACACTGAAAGACGTCCTGTCACTCCACATCTGTGTCGGGTTCAGTCCGCATGTGTGCGCGTGCGTTTGTTTGTAAGAATGTGATATGTCGTACACACAGAAGAGGCCCCGGCGCCGGGCGCCCTGCGTGCGTGTGTTTGCGTAACGTCTGCATGAGCGGAGTAAGTATGCATATTTATGCATACGTCCAAGTGGGTTTTGCGTGCGGGGTTGCGTGCGCTCGAGCGCGCGCGGTAGGCGATATCGCCCTGTTTGTGCGTCCGTGTGTGGCAGAGATCAAGACGTGAAGGAGGGAGGAAGGGCCGCCGCGGTGCTTATATGTCAGCCAGCGCCGGAGGGGAAGTGACTCCTCGCCGTCCCTGACCCAGGGGAGGCTGAGGAGGAGCACGGATGACTTCTCCCGCTCCTCTGCCTTTTTCTCACCCTCTCCCTCAGAAATGTAGCTAAAGCCTCAGTCCCCCTCTCTCTCTCTCTCTCTCTCTGAGTCACACATACACACTCGTGCTCGTTCACTCAGAGGAATACGTTTTGCCCCCAACCCCCCCGTGTGCCGCTTGCTCCTCTCTATCTACCTCATGCCTCCTGTTTTACCCCGACACACCTTCTTCTTCTGCCCTTTTTCACCCCAGCCCATAGCTAGATGTCAACTTGTGATTCTGTATTAATCCCTTCATCCACACAAACACGCACTCACTGTCTAAGATTCTCTCTCAGGAAAATGGAAAACAAACCCGACAATAAAAAAAAACAAGGCTTCTGATATTTCCTTCCCTCTGTTCAATTAAACATGGCCGCCATCTGCTTCTTTTGTTTCTCTTTGGCTTTTTTTCTGCAATATTGACTATGGTTGTTGTTGTGATTGTTTCTTAAGACTGTGTTTTAAACTGTTCTAACCACAGACGTGCGTATTAACACTGGAGGGACATGTCACGGGTGTGTGTGTGTGTGTGTGCGTGTGTGTGGCAAAGAGCGTGACTACATATATGCGTGCAGGAGGGATGGATTTGTATTGCTTCGAGGTTCTGTGCCAAATCTCTTTCTTTTTTTTCAGAACATTCAATCTCTGTTCATGTGCTATATTGAGAAATTTATGAAATAAAAAATAACGTTTTTTTCACAAAATGCAATGTGAGATCGTGGTGCTTATTTTTCAACCGCATAGGCCTTAAACCACGGAGACAGAAAACAAGCGGAGAGCCACGTGTGCCTAAATCACCAGAGCACAAAGAGCAACAAACCCGTGTTTGTCTTCAGGTTGTTTTGCACGTGCGTGTGTCCGAGTGTGAATTCTAAGTGTGGGTCTTCTTCCACATCGCTGTTATTTTTCCAGTGGCTCCTCTTCCTTCACTGGGCATCAGTTGTTGTTTTTTTTTCCCAGTGTACCGCGGAGTAGATGTGTGTGTGTGTGTTTGTGTGCATTTGTGTGCGTGGGTTTTTGGGGTTTTTTTCAAAGGCATTGTGTCAGTGTGTTAAAACTGATTTGAGACTGAGGCTGTGGACCAGCTGGCTGCAGGGTGTGTATTGTGACCTGAGTGGCTGACCTACGCCTGCGCCCCACGTCTGCGTCTATTTTGGTGCACGTTTATGTGTGTGTGTTGTTCGTGGGATGTTGTTTAGCCTGCGGTGAACACTTAGCTCGTGCTGGCTGGGGGTTTGCCAAGAGGTCAGCTCCTGAATGCTACCGACTCGGGGTTACAATTATTGGCTTACCCGTGTGTGTTGTGTGTTTGTGGGTGCAGGGATAGGGGGGTTGTGTGGGAATGTGGGTTAACATTGATTCACCGTGTCTTAACAGAGACTCTCCTGTAACGTTTGAGGAGTGAATTGTTTCATTCACCCATTTTAATATCAGAGCTCCGGCGGTTAACTGCCTGTCGATTGACAACAAAGGCGCCGGGCTCAGAAAGTGTTAGATGTGATTTCAGTGAAGTGCCTTTACCAAACCTATCACTAAACTCTGCTGCAAACCGGCTGACAGCTGAGCTCAGCCTGCAACGGAAAACAGATTTACTGTATGTATGTGTGAGCAGAGCTCGGCGCCCTCGTCGGGTCAGCGTAGGCCCACAGTATTATTAATGTCCACGTTTAAACTGTGTTTGACAACATCATCTGGAAGGAAACATAATCAGTGACCCTCGGTGAGAGAGCTGTAGACTCGATTTGGCCTTGAATGCTGCGAGGCTTGAATCTTGTGTGTTGACGTGGTAAAATCCTTGAGCGTTGCTTGCACAGCCACATATCTTGAAAATGACAATATTAGGCCTAAACATCACAAGGACGAGGTCTCAGGTAGCCTACGTGACGAGACGAGCAGTCGCATTAGCGGAGGCAAATTAAATGGCGATGCATCCAGTTGCAGTTGTTGTTAAGTAGCTTTCTACCTCATGGTGGCGCTAAGGGGTTGAAAGATCACCAAAGTCATTAGGATTCATCCTCCACGGACCACGAATGTCTGGGCAAAAGTTAGTTCCAAAGGGTTGGACTGACCAAGAGACTGACATCCATATGTTAACACAGCTTCGTGAGAAGAAACATTTAAATGCTGCATCAGTTTCAGCCGTGAGAGGCAAATTACAAATTACAATGTGCAAATGTAAACTGGTGTCTTGTGTCTCTTGAGGACTTCATGCAACATTATATTGGCTTTAAAAGACTTAACCCCTTAACGCCTGAATTTATTTCCAATTATCAAAATAATATTTTGGTGTGTGTTTTTGCTTTCAAGTAGATGCTAAATTAAGTTGAGTGTTAATTTGAGTATGACACATAAAATAGATATAAAATAGACATAAATCTATTATTATCTATTATCTATGATGCAAATTAGCGACAACAGGCAATAAAGGTAAAAAAAAATACCTGTTCCGATCTCAGGTATGAAGATTCTTTTATTAATGTAACAAAGCAATACTAATACATACTAATAATATTTTGGCTGTTTTGGAGCGGAAGTGGTTTGATGCTAAATCGCGGCAATAGGCGTTAAGGGGTTAAAAGCAGCTCTGCTCTTTCATTCCATTTTGGTTATGTTGCAACAGAATTTGTTCAAAAATCCAAGGCATGATTTTTTCCCCCTTACTTGGTTATTTAAACCATTTATATCACATTCACACCTCTTTATAAACTGAACTGTATAAGCGACAACCATGTTGTTTTGGTACACTGTATTTCAAACAGCTTTGACGTGTAAACCAGGAAGCACTTCTTCCTTTTCTCAAAGCTGGTAATCTAGCAATTTAGCTTTTCTACTTTTTTTCCTCCTCCAAAAATTCTGTAAATTCTGTAATCAGATTATTGTAATCCAGTTACACATGTATTACTCCTCCAGCCTTTGTGTGGGGGTGTGCATAAGAAGCAGCAGAGGAGAGGGGGGAAAAAAACATGAAAATGCAAACAAGCACTGTCCTCTTTTCCATGACTTCTCTGCACAATCCATGTCAAAGCATGCAGGTTTGAATTACATGAACATCGAGTCATTTGTATTACCAGTGGGGAAAAAAGTGAGATATGTTCTCTAAGCTTCAGCGGATGGTAGGAGGTTATCGAAAAGTGGAAAATACAAGTCGTGTGTTGGAACTTCAAAATTGCTGATGCGACACGCCTTCCGGGTTGCAATCCACGGCTGCACTGAGTAGATTATGCAAAACCACCCCTAACAATTCTCATCTGCAACTTGCCAACACTAGAATCTGCATGACTTAAAGGTAGAACAGCAAGTACATGCTTCAGATTGGAAGAGACTGCATGAAATCAAGGGCAATTTGTATGTGACAAAACAGTGAGGCTAGAGCATGCAACTCAATCATGGGGCTCTTTTTCCTCTCTCAGCTCTTGTTAGGTTAAAATAGGCGTGATTGAAGGGGGCGGAGGTGGTTGGGGGGCAAGGTTGGCTGAGGGAACAGTGAGAGGGAAAAATACAAGCTGATGGAAGGATTGGGATAGGGATTTGTAATAAGAGGGTTGAGTCGTAGCGACGAGCAGCAAACAAGTGTCCGTTTTCTGCCTCTCCTCTGAAAAGGCCAATTCTTGCAGTTGGCTGGAATCTAAGTGACCCCCCCCCACCGTCCCCCTTGCTGCCATTTGTCTCTGGTTTTCTGCTCTGGTGCAGCGTCACCGTCGCCGCCATGGTTACTGTGGGAGGTGTTCTCCGTCTGGAGGTCAAGGCTGGCGTTAGTGCTGAGATGTGAAGGTCAGAGCCAGAAAAAGGTGCCTCTGTCTTCTTTAATTCAGCGGCGTGTGATGAACGGTGCGTGTCACCCTTCCACAGCCCCCCCACCCCACACTCTCCCTCCACATCGCCACTCTCCTGCTCCGCAGTGATACAGTTGTAAAGTGTAACCTTGGAGACAGGGGCTAATCATCCATCCCATAGCTACCCTTTCAATCCTTCTCCCTCCACCTCAGCACCTCGCTGTCTCTTTACTACCTCTCCGCCTCGCCTTCACCTCCTCCGCCTCTTCGCCGCAACAGGCGACTCAGGTATTTCACTGGGTTTACAGTATTTTCTCAATTATCTGCCTACCTCTTTACCCCCCACCACCCGCACCCCCTCTCCTCCATCCTCCCCGTCTCTTTGTTTGTCCTGTGGAAGGACGTTTGTTTTCCTGTGGGGGTAGAGGGGAATCGACATCGAGAGATGAGTTATTGATTAGAAAGCAGGTTGCAGGGGGAGAGGTAATGCGACTCGGAGAGAGAGAGAGGGAGAGGCGGGGGTAGAGAGAGTGAAGAGCAGATGACACGTACAGCCGATGACACATGCTGCATACTGTATCAGGGCGGCATACCCACGCATGCCGGTGTAACATATGTACAGTCTGGTGTGTACATGCACACAATTAAAGGTGACATAAATCATCACTGCTACGTGTGATCTTGTGCTGTTCAGATCTCGTGGATCTTAATGTTTCACAGGTTAAATGAATCACTGATTAATCTGCCAGCTCTTAAAGAGACAGATCTCTCTTCACCTGCGCCATTCATGAAATCCTATTTTTCATTAGTTTGGTTGAAGTGGGTGGAGCCTGACTTTGCAGGTTATTGGATCGCCCCTTTTTTTCCCAACAAACCAACAGATGACTGACATTGATGGGGGCCTAGATTTATTTTCATATAGGTTTGGCAAACTGAAAAGTTAAAGAAATGATGGCACAGGCCCTCAGAGTCAAACCTCAGCAGATGTGAGAAGAACAGGTCACACAGATGTGGAATCCCGCTTTGTCGATCTGCCTGTGTGCTCAAAAGCTGAGATGCGATGAGGTTTGGCCCTCGTTTTAAACTAAAGACCCAGCTGCTGCTGGTTGGGTCTAAGCTGCCGGGGCCACTTAATTCTCTTCTCAGCCTCAAATCTCATTGCGAAAGTTGAAACCACAAGATTTGGAGCAGCTTTGCAAGGCTCGACGTGTCACGGTCTGCCCCAAGCAACCCCCCAGAATTTCAATGGACTTTTTTGTGTCTTTGTTGTTTGCTGTGTTTCCTTTGTGTGTCTTCCCGTGCTTGTTGTCTGTAACCTGTGTCTCGTTGTCTTCCTACTGTATTTAAGCTCAGTTCCCCTTCCATCTTTGCTAGATCTTCTTTACCCCTGTGAAGTTCCAGCATGATTCCTTGTTATCTTTGCATTTGTTGTGACCCCTGCTAGATTTTTAGATCATTCACTGTTTTGGATACTTTAGCCTGAGAAAGTGATTGCCCGTGTACCGACTGTTGCCTGATAAAGGCGACTGAACCTTTATTCTGGCCTCTGACTCTGTGCTGTGGGTCCATTTCCTGCCTTGAGTGCGATAATGCCTGTTGGTCAAGCTGAAAACAAGGCTGTTTATTTCACTTCCAGAAGGGCAGCCCTGTACACAGGAGATAGCATTTTTTTCACCTGACAGGGACACACTTTTAACCGCACTGTTAAACACACAGTGACATGATGAAAAAAAACTACAAACTACATACAGACATGCTTTGGAGCCACATGTGGCTCACATACAAGGACAGGTAAAACACCAGCAGTTTGCAGTTAGACTGAGCAGAGAATATGTCATCCCGGGAGAATGTTTTGAAAAGAGGGAGAGAAAACAACACAAGATGTAATTTATAACAAGGATTTACCCAGGGACACTATTTCATGCACAGCTATCCATGAAGAGATGTCTTTTTTTCCCTGAGAGCAAGCATATGTTCTGTCAGACACCGGTGGAGGCGTCAGCGTTAACACCAGTCCACAAGCCAACGCATGTGTGCAGTAAAAAAAAAAAAAAAACAGCGATGCGACACTGTCAAGAGCTCCAGACTGGACCCCGGCAATGGGCCCTGTCTGCACACACACATCCATTTTAATAGAGCTCCTTCAAAAAAGCCACGAAAATCTGACAGGACTCTGATGAAGGAGATGAGAGCATTTCAGCTGGGCCGCTCTCTCCGATAATTATCTGTAGATATTCAGCATTCCAGGCGAGAGCAGAAGAAATGGGAAACAATCTGTGCAGACAAACACAATGCGATTATGAATGCATGATCATCCGACAAGCAATCAACAGGCGATGGTTTGTCGCGCAACCCTACAGAATTAAGAGTCCTCTCAGGTTTCTTACACTTTAGAGATGATTGACATTCAAACAGCAGCTGCATGTAGAGTTCAGGTAGAGTCGGCCTCGCCTCAACCCACCACCCCAACTTCTCTCTGTGTTTCCTGGTTATGTAAAGGCTCCGCGTTTCTTCACCAAGGTGAATCGTCTGGCTTGACGCGACACGCCCGAGACACAGTTGCGCACTTTTTAATACATTTTAAGATCAGCCTGGCGTGCACATCGCCTGTGCACATGGTCACCATGGTTGCCACCACCTCCTTCCATCCCCTGTGCTGCAGTGCTAAACGATTCAAGTAGTTGCGGTAATGACTCGAGGCAAGGAGGCGATGGTGGAGGTGAATCTCTCTCTGTCTCTCTCTCTCTTTCTCTTTCTCTTCTCTCTCTCTCTCTCTCTCCATCTCATCAGCATGTTCAATCCATCGATTAGCTCCAGAGGACTACTGACAGGCAGCAGCCACTGCGGTCCTGCAGGATTGCCTCTGCGTGTGTGTGTGTGTGCGTGTGCATGTGTGTGTTGGCCTGTGAGTGTGACCAACAAATAGGGATAGAGACAGCAGACACAGGGGAAGAGCCTGTAGTCGTGCACACCTTTGTGAGGGAGCCTTATTTACTCCACTACCCGTTTTATTGAGTCAACCCCCGCAGTCAGGCTCCAATGCAGCTGCCTTCCCCTGCAGCTCAGCCACCTCCGCCACCAAGTCACCAGACTTTAGTTGCATTCATGACACACACACCCACCACCACCACCACCACATTTAAATGTAAACCACAAAATCCCACTCTTGTGCGTACGCAAACTACAGTGACCACACGTCGGTCCTGTTTACGCAGTGGACCGGCGGCGGGGAGGCTGTGTCTAATGAGACAACATTATTTATAGTCTGGTGTGACAGCAGCGGCCTCACCATTAGACTGATAATGACTCATTGGGATATTGATGGATGCTTGTCTATACTGGTATTCACTGAGGAACCGTTGATACTTCTCTGGGTTGCCGTGGATACCAATGTTGCCTGCTAAATGACCCAATAATAATAATGATAACAATGACAGCACTGTGTGGAGATTGAGTTTTAAAACCACAGGGAGAAGGACGCTGGCTGGAGCGTGAGAGTAATGAGGATGGAAAGAGAGCAATACAAATGAAAAGAGGGGAATAAATGTGGGGGGTGTTATGTCAGGGGATGGGTTGGATGGGGGGGGGGCACACAATCGATGATCAGTGAAGTAGCATTAGCATTGTTCACACATCCGCAGCCTCACCCCCCACACACCAACCCCACCCCTCCACCCAACCACCCCCACGTCCCCACCACCCCCTTCCTCTTGCGGCCTCTTTCTTTCTTTCTTGCTGCAGCGTTGCCATGGCGACCAAGAAATGTGGGAATACCTCTGTCCTTCAGAGAGAGATAGCGAAGGAAGAGATGGAATGAGACAGAGGGCGTGAGGGAGGAAGGAAGGAAGCAAGGACGGATGGAAGATGGGAAACGGGAGATGAGTTCGGGAGAAGCAGAGCAGACATCGCCCGCCGGCTGAGCGCACATTAAAAGCCATGTTTAGCCCTTGAAGGAGAAGCTAAAGTATGAAACATCGTGATCTTACACACATAAACAAATGTGCGTCAGAGTTGGCGGCCCGCTAATGCATTCAGCTCCCCTCTGCCGGCACCGCTTCCATGAAAGAGAGTTTGTGGAAAGTGTGTTTTCGAGTGAGCATACGCACGCGCACACACACACACACGCACATGCTCTCTGACACGCTCTCTCTTTGCTCGCGTTCACATGATTGTGATTGCACACGTTAATCAGTGACCAGCCGGGCTCCTATGTATTTACCTGCTCTCTGTGTTGTGTTACTATGGCAACCACATCCAGACTGAAATGGTCTCAGTGCCTTTGCTTTCCATTGCGTGGCATGTTTCCCCTCACCTTGTTTTGCCTAAATTCGTCCCCTGAACCCCCACCCCCCACCCCCCTTGTCATCTACCCATGCAGGCGACCGGCGCATGAGGAAAGCTTGCAAAGTTGCCCCCCCCCCACGCACACACACGCCCCAACCCCCCTTTTCCCGCATCGCTCTCACCTTCCTGCCAACCTGCTGCAAAGATCCTCCTCAAATTCATTTTATTGGCAGCTAGCATTTCCATGGAAACGTCTCGAAACCATGGCAACTGTTTGAACAGAGCCAAACGCTTTTCGAAACTGCTGCACTCATCCCCTCACTCTACCTCTTTTCTCCCTCTCCCTCACGCCATCTTTACTCTCTCCCCATCCTCCTCCTCAATGTAGTCAGTGTCGCAGTCAACCTGTACCTGTAAATATATACAGTAAAAGTACTGAGTACAGTGTTTGTGCGTGTCAACTTTTTATGCCATGACTGCACGTGCACTTCATGCATGGATTTGAGCTTAGATCGGTTTTGGCCGCCGCAAGAACCAAACGTGATTACGGGCGAGTACCTAATGCCTATAAGCCTCCTCTCCTCCTCCTCCACTACTTACCTTGAGCTTGTCCTCTCAAGTGTTTCAGCAGCACGCCTGTCTGTCAAACCCCCAACTCCTCCCGTGGGATGCAGCCTGATGATGTGGACTGGAGTAAGACTGAAATTGACTGAACTAAAGTGACTGGGAGTCCAGTGACAGTGCCCCCCCGCTCTCTGTGCCGGGCCTCCAGCCAGACAAGAAAGCGCCCACCAAAAGTTAAAATTCTGACTTAAAAAGCTAGTTCATGGCTGAATCAAAGTAGGCCTTAAAAGAGCATCCCAACTACATTTGCCATTTTTGTGCAAATGAATCACCAACTTAATAGGTTGCACATAAAAAAACACTTAAAAGTAAAATAACACAAACTGTAACCTCATAAAATCCAATATTTGTGACACAATTTAATTATACACAACAAAAGAAAGGTTTAAACTTATACCGGCACGACCTCATAAATCAGGGCCCTTAACCACAACCGCTCCAGAGCTACTCAGGGGCCAGCAGGTCGGACTCTGGTTGTACAGTCTAGATTAACATGATGCTTACACGCATAACGTCATGTGAGTCCAGGGTATTTAAACTGATAAAAAAAACCACCCCTCATTTCTCTGTGAACACACAGAGTTTGCCTGATTCATCTTAAAGGACCAAAGGTGCAGCATTCAGCATGAGAAGCGTGAATGGGTCCCTCCAGTGAAAGGGGAGGCTCCCTTTACAACCGAAGAGGACATAAAGCACGGGGGTTTTACCTGAGACTCTGTTCACCGCTGACTGTCTAGCCAAACACACTGTTTTTACTGCCTCATTTACCAGCTCCTGATAGATCCCTCTTCAGATGAGACAGAAGGTGGCTAGGATGGCCAAGAATAAGGATGGCATAAAGCTTTCTGTAGCGTGGTTTTATTTGTGTAATAATGCACTGGAGCTTTTCCAAAAAGAAGTTTGCTTTCACTTTACAAAAGGAACTCCATGACCACAGCGAGCTGGATCTGATTTATCTTTCCAAAAGCTATTAAAAGCTGTTTTGGGTTTTTTATTTTTTTGCACATATCAGGGTACTTTACTTTTTTTTTTGTAGCGCTGCAGCTTTGAGTGTGACAGTGCCAACTGAGACGAGAGATTTGAAGAAAATCATCTATCCAAACGTGACCATCCAAGCTATGTGTGCTTCTTTTGCGTGCAAAAGAGGGAGGCAAGAAGGGGAAAAAGTGCCATGGCTGTGAAATTTAATCTGTCCTATTTTAGATCCGTCAGTAATAATTGATATCTCGCCACTGGCTCTGATGCGTCGAAAGGCTTTGATTTTATCCGTAGGATCTAATTGTTGTATGGCCGTGGTCATACAAGTACAGGGAAACTAATAACATCACTCTCAACGCCAAAATGGGGAGAGATAAAAATCATTTCCATCCTTAATGATAAAGGAGGAAGCGCCGATATGTGGAGGGAAAGCTACACATCCCTTTAATGTCGAGCTCTCATTGTGTCCATCAAAAGTAGCCATGAAAGACACATATATAAAGCCTTAATCACAATTCTTCTCAAATCATCACAATCTCAGTGTTTTTTTTCATGTAGCCACTGTACGTTTTCTTTCTGCTCGCAATAAAGCATTTCCAACTTTTTTTTACCTTTAGCAAGTTAAGTGAAATTAGCGTAATTGTTTTAATGGGAAGACCTCTAGGCCCTTTTTTTCCCTCTCTCACGCTCTCCACCCTGTGATATCAGATGAGTCCCCTCTCCGCTAAAGCTGTCCCCAAAATCAGAGAGGAAGCAGAGAAGGAAGAAAACATGGTTGAAGCAGAAAAGTATTTTTTTTAAAGTACATTTTAAGAAGACCGAAAAACAATACCCTAAAAAATAAAAATACTATTACTAAACATAATGTAGATGAAAGCACAGCCATATACACAATTCTATTCCCCAAAGACCTGCTCGGGATTTGCTCAGTGGGGAAAAAAAAAACAATTACAGTGCCATGAAATGAATAAAAGGTATATTCAGTTATCTGAGTCCTTTGAAGACGGGCGAGGACGAATAAGCAAATCTAATTCAACAGAGAGGAGAGAAGCCTATGAGAAAGAGAAGGAAAAGTGCAGAGATTAGTAGTTAGGAATGCCAGTTTCTTCTTCTTCTTCTCCAGGGAGTCGCATGTGGGTGTGAGTGTGTCTGTGTTTCATTTGGACATGACAAAATCACATTCTGATTGATTTCCACTGGTGAAAACTAAATCTAATCTTCTACTCAGCCCAAGCTGCTTTAACATTTAATTAGTATCAGTAATGCCAATTGTCGATATCAATGTGCGTGTGTGTCTGTGAGAGAGAGAGATACCTGCTCTTTACACACACTGTCACGGCCATTCCCCAGAGACTCCCGGAGAGATATGTTTGGTTTTCTGTTTATACACTCTTATTCTTTGTGCACTTGTGCACTTTCCTTGTGTGTTACCTTACTTCCTGCGGTTGATTGTCTGCCCTGTCCTAATGTGTTCTGCCTGTGTTTCGTTAGCCCTCCCTCCAAGGGGAGTATATAAGTCTTGGTCTTTCTGTCTGTCTTTGTTAGTCTGTCTGTCTTTGTCCTGTTCTGCCGTTGCTGTGTTAGGTTTCATTTTGGTTTTGGGGTTTTCTCTTCTGATACTGGTGACCTTCCTAGTTTTTCTTTCCTTTTTTAGTTAAATAAATTGCATCACTGCACCGTTCCTACCTGCCTCTTTCTACATTTGGGTTGTACACCGTGCTTCACTTGAACACATACAGTAACACAGCTGCAGTAGCAACTCTGGTTGTGGCATCATGGCCTGAAGCCTTTGTGGACTGCAGCCTTGCACTGGGGTGCAGACAGAGAAGATTCAACTGTGATGCATGATCACGGATTAGGTCACAGTGTTTACACAGTTCTGTCATGCGTTCGCCCGTGTGTGTGTGTGTGTGTGTGTGTGTGTGCGCGGATGCTGCAGTGTCTCGTGGAGTGTGGAGACGTCACATCGGAGCAGTGTTTGCACCCGAGGCTGCATCTGCCATTTGAAGCGGCCTCGTAGTCTGTTACATGGCCACACAGATCAATCATCCGCCATAATTCCAGAACATATAACTGACTGCAGTAACTGTCACACATCCACCACCATGTCACAGTCGATGGCAGATACTGGACTTGACGAGACCACAAAACCAGAAATGGTCATGTCTGGGCTGTAGCTTGGTACTGCGTCGCAGCCATCCCAGTTGAAGTGTTTGTCTCACTTGCCGCCTTTTTTCGCACTACGCAGATGGATTTACATGCACAATATGTGGCTCGTTTGTGTGTGCCAACACATTAAACGCCCACCCACAAACCCGCACGCATGTGTGAACCCACGCACATTACTTATCAGAACCTTCTTCTCGCTATATTTACTCCTTAAACCCATATTCTCACCAGTGTTTAGCGATCTAAAAGTTTAAACTCTAATTCCTAATTCTAACAGTCTTTTTTTAAATCATATTCATAACTTCTGAACAGGATTTCTAATTCAGCAGACATGTTCATTACAGTGAGAGCAATCAATATCCCATGGATTTGAGAGCAGCCTGTTAAGACTGAAAAGGGTGAACCGTGAGGAATGAGACGCTGAAAAACAAATCAGCTGGTACAATGTTGGTCGAGAATAGTGTTAGTTGACGTAGATGTCACAAATATTTTTGCCCCTTTTATTATTTTTTAATGCAGTGCTGATCTACAGCCCCAGAGTCTTTCCTCTATGCAAGAAATAAGTCTTTGAGTTTCCACATTGAGCTGCAGTGGAGGGATGCGAACATGTGCTTAAAACTTTGGTAGGTGAACTCGATCTGACCATCTCTGACATTTAAAGCATTATAATGGCTCTCACTGAACTACACGGGGATTGGTTTTTGTTTTACAGAGAAGACTGTAGCCTTTGTCCCTCATCACTCACACTGAAAGTGCTTTTGGAAGGGATTCCTGCATGGCCAGTATGCACAGAAGGATTGATTACAGCACCTAATAACCCATATAGGAATGAGTATTATTTTAAGACAAGTAAATGTGGACAGATCCTTTAAGACGTGCTTCAACACCTCTGAGTCTGATTGATGTGGTCTGAGGGGGAAATGATGGATCACCCCTGTCCAGCTGGGAAGAGGTTTCTGCCAGTGAGAACTTCTCAGGGTTTTGTTCTGAATTGAGGGTATTTAAGACCGAGAACCGCACTGTCATCATGAAGAGGGTCCTGGTCCAGATTGTTGAGCTACATACCATCACGAGTTCTGGGTTATGATCAAAACAAGTACAATGATGACATGAGAAGTTCAGATTTCCTGGAAAAAATGGTTGAGGAGTTTTTGGACATTTCCTGTGGACACCTCACTTTGGAGTGAAGGGTGGGGGGGTGGAGGGGTTTAAACACCCCACCTGGCTTGAGAACACCTCCAGGATACACCCAGGATGAGCTGAAAGATGTGGCTAGAGAAGAGGGACGTCTGGACCCGGTTCCTCCCATGTGTCCTGGACCACGTTAGGTTCCACGAAAACTGTTTTCACTGTGTGGAAAATGATGGAAACCGGCGTCCAAGTTGAAAACGGCAGATCACAACTCTGACATCTGCCTAATTCTTTCAGTTCAGTACTGCACCACAGCTTCTGTCGCCATGTTTCCTTTGTCTATAGGGACTCCAAAAAAAATGAATCGACAAAAACATGACAGCTCGTCCCCTGTTTGGCCTTGTGGTCTGAGACGTAGACACAATGTCCATGGTCCACCTCTGGTTAGGGACCACTGCTGTATGCTCTCTCTCTCTCTCTCTCTCTCTCTCTCTCTCGTTTTTTCGCTGTCTACAGTATCACCTACCACACTAAGGAAAAATGCTGAAAAGAAATTAAGATTTACAAGTGTGTAGTCCCTCCTCCTCCTCCTCCACCTACACTCCAACCCCAACCAAAGCTACAATCCCACTGACCCAAACCAGCATCCTGTAAAGAAAATGTCTTTCATGTCTCCAGAACCGGGCCACCCTCGGTGCAGATAAGGCTGCCTTTTTCCTGTCGGCCCCCCCGTGCAGTCATGAAGTTGTCATTATTGTGAAATGTGAGGGCAGCTCTCTCTCCTTTAACGCCTCCACCCATCAGACACACCGTGCTCGTTATATGGGTCGTGAGCTCAGGGAGGGTTTGGGCTCTTTAATCAATGAACGCGATGACACAGAGTATAAGTCACGCTGGCATTCAATAGAGCATACCATAGCAACCAAAAAAAGAAGAAGAAGAAGAGCAACAGTAGCTGAAGACAAAAAGAGTCCATTTGAATACTGTAGTGTGTGTGTGGTGGAATGTACAGTGCTGTGAGGCTTGTGTGGCTCGAAAGTAGGTGACTGGACATCGAGTGCGTTGCAGAGAAGGTACAGGTAGATGGTCCTATAGGGTGTGTGTGTGTGTGTGAGTGTGTGTTCTGCCTCTGTTTCGTTTAGTTCTCGTACTGTAATTACACGGATGAGGCTCACCGCGAGGCTCTTTCCCTCCAGTGCTCTTCCTCTCCCTCCCTCCCTCCCTCCCTCCCTCCCTCCATCTCTCCCTCTCTCACTCCAACTCTGTGATTTCATGTATAATTACTTGCATAATTATGGTTCCCTCCATCCTCCTGTTTCAGGAGGTCTGTTTGCTGTATCTCTGCTCTCTCTTGTCTTTCTTTTCTCGAACACGCCAGCGCACACGCACGCACGCACACAGCAGCGCTCACACCCCACTGATCCCGCCTCCCTCTCGCCTGCTGGTGAGACTCATCTTGTCACTCTCTTTCGTCTCGTCGTCTCAGGCAGGCCCGTTCTAATATTGGAAAGACAGCAGAACAGATACAGTGAGCACGGAGGAGCTGGTGGTTTACTCCACCCGGGCTGCCATGCTTCCTCATTAATTATTCATTCAGACATCACAAACTTAAAGAGCCTCAAGGTGTGTCACAGGGAATGATGGTGGGGGGGGGGAACAAAATGCTCTATTATTATTTTTTTTCTGGCTTACTACTTAAAGCATTCTGAAACAGGGTAAGAGGAGGAAGAGGCACACACGAACACTGACAGTAGAGTTGTAAACCCGCACTATCTTTTCAAAGTTTCTTGAGGCGGGCGGATGATGCCAGTAGACACAATTAGTTTGATTGCTTAGCAACTGAACATCTCACTTTTGAGGGAACAGAGGGCAAAGCTCCGGTGGAGCGCCGAGGCTGCACACGCGGTTGTTTTTCAAAAGAATCTGTTTTTGTTTTTGTTTTTTTTCCCCTCCCAAAAAACTTCCATGCAAAGCAGCGTGCGGTGCACCTTCAGCGCCTCTTTCATGTGTCAATCAGCAGAGCAACGCACCACGCTGTGTCTCAGGTTAACTGACAATAAGATTATATCAACACCACACATAATCTGCACACACACACACACACACTCACCGGCGGAGTCATTTACTGCTCGACAGGGTTCGAAATTTCAGCTTTGTGCTGCACTGCGGGTCTACTGTGCAGCCAATCGTGGCCTACTTTTTCAGGTATATCCGGAGGCTTTTCCCCTGCTTTATCTGGGCATTTAACGCCCTCACCCTGTTTCAGCTCATCTGGAACAGCATGCTGCAACGCAAAGGAGGCAATGCAAATCTGCTGTGCTCAGAGGAGCTGAGTGTTTGAGTGCCAAGACTCAGGACCGGGCTGGCACATTCTGGAAGGTAATGTAATCGCTCTTAATAACCTGCCACTCACGATCACACTGCAAACCCTAATGACGGTCAGTCCTGCTCTGTGCCACTGTGCTCTTACCCCCTCTGCTGGAGATACATGAGACCAGGACCTGTCGTCGTCTGTGGAGGGACAGGTGTTGAGGTGGAGGGGGGAGTAAAAGTAGCCTCACAACCCCCCAGAGACGGCCAATGTATTTGTTCTGCAGCAGGAAGATCAGGTGTTCAGTCAGACCTTCAAACCGTCGAGTTAGGGGTGTGTGTGTGTGTAAGGGAGGGCGGGGTCACTTGGGACAGCGGTCTTGGGTTGCAGCACATCGGCAAGGCTTTTATTTGGTGCATGAGTCGAGGCCAGCCGCGGCGGACTCTCCCAGCAGAGATGGTGCTGTGTTTGTTTTGCGGGTGTGTAAATTAGCGGTAATTCGTTTGCTCAGTAATGACGTGGGAGAGCTAATTAGGGCAGTGTTGATGGGTGCATTAATTAGTCTCTAGTGTGCAATGCTAATGAGACCCTGATTTGGAGTGTGTGTGTGTTTGTGTTTGCATGTGCATGAGTGGGAGCCATGTATCTGTGAAGGCCTACCACCATAGGTCGCGCCATGAGGAGTGTAGTATGAGAGCGTGTGGGTAAACGGGTAAAGGCAGGGAGTGTGTGTGTGTGTGGGCGAGTCAACACGGTTGCCCTCTGCGCGTGTGTGTAAAGGACGCGGCAGGTTTATATATCTGCACATTAGAACCCCTTTAATCCTAGCGGCTCCATGATGTCGGCCACGCCTGGCCGAGCAGCGATCCCTCCGTTCGACCATCACCGGGCCATCGTGGCGACCCCGCTCGTCACACGCCTCGAAACTGTGGCGAGGGGAGGCAGGGGCGCGCTCATCCCCTCGGTCACGGTGCGCTGCTTTGCTGCACCGGCGGCTGCATCGCAAACATAAATTCAACCCCCGACCTATAAAACCGTCCGGGACACAAAACAGACAACACGGGGAGCCGTAATGGATGAAAGGCTGTTTTATAAGTGTGTTCGGTGACAGGTCCACTTCACAGATAAGAAGGATCCATCTGCGTGTGGTCACAGTGGGGCAGGGCGACTACGCTGCTCTGTGGCGTCTCTCAGTCAGGAAGTGACAAGGTGGCAGCTTACTGTAGGGATTTATGGCCTATTACTGATTATTCGTCATAGCAGCTGTGGAAGGCAAGCGTATAGGAAAAATGAGGAGGGGGGGTGACTTTAGAGCCTCACCAGTGATCTATTCTAATCATATTTATTCATGACTATCATGTTATACATAATCCATTACTATTCCTGTTCAACTGTATCCTCTGCTGTTTCATGCTGTCGCTCATTTCTTCACCTCCTCTGCTTTCTCTTGTACAACTGGGGAGAAAAAAAATTGAGAAATTTAAATCAGCATGAGAGGCCGGTAGATCAACCTCTTTAAAGAAAACCACAGTGCTACGGAGTCTGCAGCTCTGACACTTTTAACTGAAAAATACAATTAGGTGATTTATTTTTAGCAAAATAGTCAAGCGAAGTTTGTGAATAACAGAAGATCAGTCGAAGGACTGAGGAGATGGAGCTTTGTCATGCTGAGCTTTGTTTAAGAGAGAGACTCGCCCCGACCCGGGTCACGCTCCAGCTAAAGACTCTGGACCTGCAGTGTTCTGGGAGGGGGGAAGTTCAGGCGGCATACCTCGAACCTCCAGCTTGCATTCCACCTCATCCTGCCCGAGGTCGTTGATGGCCCTGCAGGAGTATCTGCCCCCGTCGAACAGGCTGGTCTTGCGGATGTTCAGAGTCAGCACGCCCTGGTTGTTCTGCATCAGGAACTTGGGGTCTCCGCCAATGATCATGTTGTTCTTCATCCAAATGATCTTTGGCTGAGGAACAGCATGTTGGAGGAGGAGGAGGAGGAGGAGGAGGAGGAAGAGGCAAATTTGGGATGGAATGAAGGACGGAGAAAAAAAAAGGGAGGCGGGAGTGTATAAACAGAGCGAGGGATGTTGGGAGGGTAGGAAAGCAGAGGGAGGAGGGAGAGAAGAGGGAGAGGTGAAATTAGGTCAACGTTTGGGCTTGACAAATCTTTGCCGATTTGGTGGGATATAGAGGAAAAAAAGCAGAACGTGTTTTCAAAGATCTTTCTGCTCCACCTCTTGTTCTAGCTTCAGACACAAAAATACTCTCCTGCTGCAAAGGCATCAAAATCCTCTCTGACGGTTCGACACTCACTGTCTGACACTCGTACGCTCGCTCAAAATAAAGCACAAAGCGTAAGATTCTGTTGCGTACCCTCACAGCAAGAGCTACCGGGGCCAACGTCTGTTAAGTGCTGTGGTGCAGTAAGTGTATAGTTTGTTACTGATACAGCTGGGACACTGCCTGCTCTATACTCCACATGTTTCAAGGTTAAATGTTAACTTGTAATTTAATCTGCATCCAGATCAGCATCAAAATTTACAGAGGTTTATGGAAAAATAGCAAAAATATCCTACATCCATGTTAGGACTAACTTTCAACTAAATTCCATTAAAATACGCTAAGTATCTTTTAGTATATCTTGATGAATTACAGACAATGCTTGTTGAAATCAACTAAATCAACTTGGCAGAAGAAAGACACAGTGAACAAAGCGATAGGTTCTCTGACGCACACACGTTTTGCTGCAAAGACGTAAATACCTTGGGGTGGCCGCGGACGGCGCAGCTGATGGCGGTGGTGTAACCCGCGACCACGCTTCTGCTCACCAGGGGTGCTGTGAACTTAGGGGATCTGCTCATGTCCTTCTCTTTGAAGGGCGGCGGGTTGAAGGCCAAACCTGGACAGAGGCGGAGAAGTGGAACTAGTCTCAGTCTCGGTCTCTGCAGTATTCTCATGAACGCAGAGCGAGAGAAAGCAGACCAGTGTGAGCTTCAGTGCAAGTCCATTCAAAAAGTTGCACAATTCTTCTCCAGTATGCTTTATTGGCCAAATTCATGTGAGGTATGTGGGGTTGGAGGAATGCAGTGTTTTCTTTTAATTTAAATATTTTTACCCATTGATTATCAAACATGTCACTGATAACATTTGTAGAATGATGCTCAGTGCCACCCCAAAATATCCGGCTGGTCTGTGTCACATTTTTAAAGCTGTTCAAGCACTGTGTAAAACATAAACGCCTGATTAATAACATAATGTATTGTTTTGCCTTTAATATCACACCACATTCTGCTCCACTAGCAAATTGCTTTAATTTGCAGATTAGGGTTTCAATCATCGAGACAGGAAAGTGATTTCTGCTTCATCCCGAGGTCAGGTGGGCGCCATGATCGACAACACTCACGGTTTTATAGGCCAGACTGGCTCCTTGGAACACAAAGGAGATTGGCTGGTGGCCTGCCAATTTTTTTTTTTTTTTTTCTGGTAGAGTAAGCAAATGCAGCAACACAACAACAACAACAACAACAACAGAAGCAGCATTTGGCTGGTGGCAGGTGTTAATTTCCCAGCCTGGTTGCTTTCATAATCCGCGGCCAGTATTAAATGTTATTTAACACCCTTGTCAAAGAATATTTGTTTAGTGTGATCAGTGTGAATTAATCTTCTTTTAAATTGTATTCAAGTAATAATTAATCACAGCCGATGATTAATCACAAGCAGTTCTAATGTTATTACTGTGCTCTACAGTTAAAAATCTTATTACAATTTGTATTTTTAGCCATTTTTTGCATTTGCAGTCTTTTCATTAAATACAATGAGCCCAGTTTAAGTTTGAATTGAATAGACTGTGGCCTGCTGCTCAGTGTGCGTTAGATGCTCCTTGACATCAGAGAGCAATACTATCAATGTCACGGCGCACGGCGCTCCGCGGGGACTTCATTACCTGTTTTGGAAATGAAGGCGGTGTTCTTGCTGATGCCGGCCTCATCGCTGAAGCCGCAGATGTTCTCACTGAACACTCGAAAGGAATACTCGTTCCCCATGACCAGGTCGGACACAGTGCAGCTGGGCCTGCGGTTGTGCTCATACACCGTGAACCACTCCTGATGTGAGAGAGAGAGCGAGGGGGGGGTTTCAAAGAGGCTTATAGCTGAGGTCGAGATCCATATAAGCTGAAGAATCTCCAATCCCCGGCATCCGTGTTCCTCTAGTCCACCTTCCTGTCGATGTGTGAGACATGTAATGACCGTGACAGCCGGGCGAGGCTTTGCAGCTACGTGACCAACCTCCCAGCGGGCACAGGTGGAACCATCATGGTGGTCCACTGGACACTTGCAGAGGATGGAGGATAGTCATGATGCAAGGGTTGTCTCTCCACATCCTGTGTCATCTACTACTAAATTCTACAACTAAAAAATACTCCATCCCAAATCATCGGGTTAATCGTTTAGTGTCCCTCCAACGTAGTGCAAAACCTGGTGCCCTCTCAAACGCAGCTACTGGAGAAAAGTGGCAAGACGAGAACGCACACAGCTGTTGTCTGGACACATTTGCATACATGTGTGTTTTTCATACTTGTACAATGGGCAATATGTAAGTATGCACATTTCCCTAAGAAGTAATGCATCATTTCTAAATGTTTTAAAACACTGAAACCAAAATCAATCTTCTTTGTGTTTTATATGTATCTTCACAGAAGCTTAATTCCAGCTTTACGGTGAGGTTAAAACATTAACCTTTTTCATTATTCTGTTAAGAAGATTTACAAAAAAAAAAAAAAAGAGGCAATTAATTGGTCACGTTCATTGTTGCTCCGGGGTGGTAGACCTCCCACATGGCAGTCAGTGAGTTTCCTCACCTGAACCCCAGCTCTATACTCCCGTACTCTTCTCTCTTCACGCTCACCTTAGTCTTCTCGTCAGCCTTCTGAATGGTGTAGCCGATAATCTCGCAGTTGCCGTCATCTTTGGGCGGCTTCCACTCCAGCGCTGCGTTGAAACCCCAGACATCTGTGACATGCACGCTGATGGGAGGACCGGGCTTCTCTGGAGGGATTTTGGGAGAAGAGACAAGAGTTGGAGGAGTTTTTTTTGTTTGTGTGTGAAACTGTGAACAAGACAAGTTCATTAGGCAATCGTGCGCGAGAAAGAAGATACTTGGTTGTGGCTGGTGGAGATAATCAACCCTTTTTTGTCTGGGTAGAAATGCAGGCAAGCTTTTAGACGGGAGAGGGGAAGAGAGAGACAGATTGATAAACAGATCTGGAGCAGGGAAGTCCCATGGAGAGAAAGAAATCAACACTTGCAGCAGCAGAGATTTGGCAAAGATTGACAGATTAGCAGAGCAGAAGACAAAGGTTCAAGGAGAGACCGCGATAGCTGCATACGTTACTCGAAAAACTGTCTTGGCATTGAACTGACAAACTGAGAAACAGCACGCTTTGACTGCCTGGATTACAGAGCGCGTTGTGTTTATCACCGGCCCCTCTGTGTGGCCGGCACAATGCGCAGCGCAGTACAGAAATACCGTACAACATAGTAATGTAGTTGTCATTAATCTTGCTCTGTGCGCTCTCCTCTGTGGAGTACAGTACAAACTGTGAGCGGCACAGCTGCTTGCGCCCCCGTTAATCCTTCCCACACTGCCTCCTGCTGAAACAGTATGGTGACAGATCAGCTCTGGAGGTTGGGGGTAGGGGGGTGGGGTCTGATCAGAGGTGCCACAGCCTCTCATTAGCTCAACCTTCTCTGCAGAGGAAGTGACAGAGTAGCCCTCAAAATCCAAGACTAATCCCGGTCTACATGCAAATAATCCCAGCAGAGCCCCGCCAAATAATCCACCCCAGCACCCTGACCCGGGGAGACGAGCCTAAGATGAGGAGTGAGCTGGTGGGCCACAGTGGCAGTGCAGGAGCCAGGATTACGTGGGGGGATCAGAGCTTTGATGATCTGCTATTTTGAGTCAAAGATCCTTAGGAGTATGAAATTAGGAATTATCATCAAATTTGAAGAAGAAAAAAAGAATCTTGTGAAATGTCATAGATTTGGGCTCAAGCCGTCATCCCTTTCCAAACAGGTTATTAACCATGTACCTTGTGAAGCATGAGCCATGTTCTAATCTTAATGAGAGTGAATGTGCATCTTTAGGTGAAGCTCCTGTGACGGGACTGACCTACAACCTGGATGTGAATGTCAGCGCTGTCCGACATGTTCTCAATCTGAACGGACAGCGTGTACTTCCCGGAGTGGGTTCTCTCTGCCGTGCGGATGAAGAGGATGGTGTCCACCTCACTGGTGCGGATTCCCACCGTCTTGTCCTCCAGGAGAACGCCATCTTTGAACCATGTCACAACGGGGCGAGGCTTGCCCTGCAGTTAGAGCAGTGGCATGAAAGTTATTAAGGTGAAGAAATGTTTCAAAGGGGAGAAAAAAACCTTCGGAGAAATCTGTAAATCACAATTTTTAAACTCATTTTTTATATTCTTGTTTATGAAATTTGGTGAAACGTTTCTCAGCTTCAGTTAGAACACATATTCCATCAGAGAGGAAACAGCCATTGCAGCGGAGTCCGTCCACAGAACCGTGGGTGCTCTTTTCTCTCAGGAGAACATTGCGTAGCCACATTCTCTGCCTGAAGCATGCTTTTCATCCCCATCTTCAAAAGCATGCAGAGGTAAGGCTCACTTTTCTTGTCTGTTTTTATTTACAGCAACAGATTCCCTTTTCTTTCTACCATTACAATCATTTGCGAGCTGCTTTCAAACAAAGCGATGCTCCATGTGCCCTTCTTAGCACTTGCCCTCTGTTACCAGCAGAGTTTACACATCTGATTTGCATTTGAGAAGACCAAAAAGACTGCTCTATTCGATTGCAGCCAAATACACAAGCAAAGTGCATTTGGACTTCACAGAGAAACTATGGCCAACAAAATATTAAAACATATGTTTTAAACGTATCTCTTGCCTGTCTGCTTGGCCCAGCTGGGCTTTTACTTCAAATAATCCACCAGAGTCCACATGAAACTCCCATCTGCAATGACCCATATTTGCTGGAGTGATATGGAGTGACTTTTTACACCTCTATCCAAACTCCACTGCTTTTTTGTCCACTTTTTCAAATAAACCAAATTTTACAATTTTATTGCATGATCAGTGTGAAGGGAATCTTTAAGCAGAACTGGCTTTGCTATGCTGTTGCAAATCTAGCCTGTATAATCGAACGGCTCGGCCGGACTTGCACTAACCTGGAAGGGGATGACCAAGTTCACCTTCCCGCCCACAAGCGTGATGAGTTTGGTTCTCAGATGGCGAGGAAGGCGGATCTTTGGATTTTCTGGGGTGGTGGACACAGGGGAGACAGCAAAGGAAAAGATGAGTAGAGTTTGTGGACGTGTGGGCGGTGTGAGTGGAGTTCTGATGTATAAAATGAATGTACAGTTACGTGTTATGTTCATGGGTGTGTATGTGTGTTACTGAATTATGAAACTATGTAGTAGAAAGGCTCCTTCATAGATGCAGTATGTGGTTAAGAAATAATCCATGAGATGGTTTACAGTATTTATTTACAGCTGGGACCCAGTGGTAAGTTTGATAATTAGATGTTTGTTTTTTTCCACCCTGCAGCACTATCCTTTAACAGCGGCACATAAGCACTAAACCAAACTGGGCTTCTGTTAGCGCCTTAACAAATGAGGATTAATTGGATATTTTTGCATCGCCTTCCAACTGGAGCACTGTGGTTTAAATATAGAATGCATCTTGTGTATATATATCAACATTAAAACGTGTTGCTGACCCACGATCTCTCTGATGGTGACGGCCTGGGTGAGAGTGGCGGGGGGGCTGCGCCCAGCAATGTTGACAGCCACCACTCTGAACAGCATCTTCTCTCCAGCTGGGAGACCCTTCACCCTGTAGTGGTTCTTTTCCACCGGTTCCTCGTTAGCCTGCACCCACTGGTCACCTGAGGCGTTCGTCAGACGGGAGGAAGAGAAGGGGCAGGGGCAGGAAACCAGGATCAGCCCAGAGATGTCAGGAAACATGCCTGAAGACTGCTCACTAATTAACCATTTGCTGAGCCCCCGGAAGCTGCTGTATCTTTGCCATGTCAAAATGCCCATTCTCACATCGCATGCACTGTTTTGCAGGTAGATGTATCCCTCCAAGCTTCAAGGTACTTTATGAAACAATATGCAAATGACAGCTACTGTCCATCAAATACTAAAACACTGTGGCTAAGGCTAAAGCTTAAAATGAGAAACATTGCACAGTGGATGCATTGTTGGGAGGAGAGTTAGGCAGATATGCTAATCTTAAAGCTTTATTATACCTACCCAAAGGTTGTCCTTAATAATAAAGATCTATAATGCATTAATAATAGATTAAATGCTACCATTAGTTACAGACCCTGAATAACAACTCAGTACAGAGTGGTATCTCTTTTTGAATATATTTACTTCCTTCTTTGCAGTACTCAATGATATAGCCGTCGATGCCGCCTGCTCCGATTTTCTCTGGAGGCCTCCACTTGAGCGCACAGGTAGTGTCCGTCACGTCGTCCACCATGAGACGAGTGGGCTCACTGGTGGGGGCTGAGGGAGAGAGGAGCTAATATGTTAATAAACAGTAGGAGTGGGACAGGAGGTAGGTTAAGCTGACTCACTCAGTGCTGTGTGTGTGTGTGGGGGGGGGCAAAAACTCTGTTAATTAACCATTCTATGCTAAGGACAAATGGCAACGCACCAATGGGCATGAAGGGCTTTGAGTTTGCGCTGGGCTGCGAGACGCCGATGCCGTTGACGGCAAACACCCTCATCTCATAGAGAACGCCTTCGATCATCTTCTTGGCCTCATACGTGGTGGACTCGTACACGTCAAAGTTGAGCTTGGTCCACCTGGATGAGCCAAGCTTCTTCCTCTCCATCAGGTACCCTGCAGGAAGAGGTATCCACGTACAGCGATTAAAAACAACTATGTGTTTTGGAAAGGAGTTGAAAACGCTGCACTGTATAATAAACAACAGAGGACTCTAAGCTGCTGTTCTCTCCCGGGAAGAGGACATCAGATGTTGAACATTAGATGCTGTTTGTTTCAGGGGTACCTTTAACGGGAACTCCGCCGTCGAAAGTAGGAGGGTCCCATGTGAGCGTAGCAGAGTCCTCGCCAACCGACATGCATTTGACGTTCTCAGGAGGGTTGGGCACATCTGGAGAGCCAGGTTACAGTTGGAAAAGGTAAAAGAGGGAAAGATGAAACAGGCAGCATAATGAGAGGGAAGGCGTGGGTATGAGAGAGTGTGAGGAAGTGGGATTTTGTAGGCAGTACGTATGTATGTATATGTGATAACAAGTTAAAATGTCATATCAGCAGTGATTTGGCCAATTACAACAAATGGTATATAGTTTAATATACTGTCAACCATATCACAAAATATTTAAACAGTTTTACAAAGCGCACTGTAGTGTTTATTTTTCTAATGCACGATTTAATTACGTTCTAACCGCTGGCTACTATTGACAAAACTGTCTACTTACAACAATGCCAAAACAATGGTGCGATAACTACATGGTAAATAATAATAATAGCTTCATAAATAATAAACATTGGTACTACTGATAAAGCATCAGTTTTTTAAAAAAAGCATGATGGTTTTTTTTGTTTCTGTTTTTTTGCTACTTTTTGTAACATTAATAAACATTTATCTAATTTATACAAAAATAAAATGGGACTATGACAGATAATGCAGTTCAAGTTTGAAGGCTCTGACATGTTGTTTATGAATTATGTAAAAATAAATTTTAAAAAGTCACTGTCTTGAAAGTACTTCAGTTTGTTTTTATAAAAAAAGGATCTGACCAAGTGATAATTTTGGATTATTTTCACCGATTGTGTGTCAATAATTTGTGACGAGTAGCGGGTCTCGCCCTACAATCATACAGTTCTCAGTGAGCCAGGAATAACAGAACGTGAGCAAGAAAATGCAGGAAAATGAGAACATCCCACTGACCCACGATCTTGACAAAGAGCTCAGCCTTGTCCTCTCCAGCAGGGTTGGTCACTGTGATGGAGTAAGGGCCCTCGTCCTCTCTCTCCGCCCCCTCAATTACAAAGCTGCACAGGGTCTTCCGCATCTCCACGCGGACCCGACCCTCGGCCTCCGAAATCACCTACCGCCACGACCACAAGGGGCAGCACAGAGCGAAAGAGACAGACAGAACAAAAGGGACACTGCTGAAGGGAGCGGTGGCACATGACAGGTGATTCAACCTCCCAACTGTAGTTTATGCTTCACTCTTCTTTTGTACCGCTCACTGACTAATGGCTGGAGGTTGACACACTGGTCTCGGTCGTGTTTCTGAGTGTGAGTGTGTGAGTGGTGAAAGGCGAGGATCCTGTTTATTCTTTCTCACATTGTCTCCCTTCATCCAGCACACAGTGGGGGCCGGCTCTCCTGTGATCTCAACGTCAAAGCGGAGTTTGTTTCCAGCCACCACGATGATGGTGTTCTTGCTGCCACCGCCGCTGGTGTCCAGGTGGATCTTGGGAGGGTCTTTTAGCAGAGGAAAAGATAGAGGGAAAGAGTCCACTCCGATTAAAAACAGTGAAGACACATAATATGATTATTTTTGTTTGTAGGTGACATTCCATAAGTTAAGGCAAGTGTCCACCAGTACTTCCCTTAAACACTTACCTTGCCGGGGTACATATTCAATCTTTATTTCTGAGGAGGAAAAAAACATATCAACCTTATTGATGCTGACGTGGTTAGCTCCATCACATACTTTTTATTTTGGTTTGTATGGTGCTCTCACCCAGGAAATTGAGTTTTGCGGAGAGAGAAATCGCGTAGCCATCAGGGACAAAAGTATAATCTCCAGCGTCCGAGGGTTTCACGTCATCAATTGTTAGCTTGTGGATCCTGGGGACGTGTTACCACATGTTACCAAGGAGACAACACTCGTTGTGACCCACAATTATGCAAAAGACAGTTGCCCTAGCAACAAACTCCGTGAAGCAATATCGCAGAGTGAGAAACATACTAAATGTCTTTCACCTTGTGTGACCGCTGTTGCCTTGGTGTATCTTTCTGCCATAGGCGGCTCTGATGGAGGGATTATTCTGAGAGAAACCTCACACCCTAGGGGTGTGTGTGCTGTATGTTTAGAAAGTAGAGCTTTGCAGAATCCCTAAAAAATGGGTCAAATGAGTAAGAAACCCTTTGGTAATAGTTTGCCAAGCTGTGCAAGAGACAGTGCATATTGTGTCCGTTGCTGTGCATGATGGCCGGGGTGCAAAACTCCAAGCAACTACCTCCCAACCCCCAAGCCCACAGCAGTCTGACTCAATACCTTCCAATGTGTGACATTTTGATGCGATCGCTGGGCTGGACTTCGACACCATCCTTGAACCACTTCCCTGTCACTTTTTCATCAGATACTTCACACTTGAACACAGCCTGCTCAGCAGCCTTCACCGTCAGGTCAGCTATGCTCTGCAGAACCTGCAGCTCCTTATCTGTGGCAAAAATGCAGAAAAAGATAAGATGATATTGTAGCATCCATTTTGTTTGTTTACAAAGGTAATGCAGCCCAATAAGACTATGGGTTTTAATGACTGCAGTTATGTCATCAATTTACACAATTGAGCAGGCAAAGGAAGAAGAACTAAACTTCACATACCCTGGAAATATACTGAGTACAAATTCCAGTCAAATTGCATTCAAGCTAATCTATCAGGCTGCTGGCTGCAGCATCATGTGAGAGTGGTGTCAATGTTTTCATGTCACTTTTAGGAAAAGAGCAAGTTTCCAACAAATGAAACTGTTCTTTAAAACTCACTTTTAGCCCTTAAAATGTATTGAATTTAACAAATTATGAAGGAATGTCCAGTTTGTAAGGACATCTTCTCACATTCTACTAAATTTAGGAGATTGGTCCATCTCACAGGTCTGGAGCATCTGGAGACAGCCCAGAATCTGAAGGGCCAGATAGGACCCAACCCTCAGTTTTGGAGGATGTACGGGAGAATTAGCATGACGAATAGAGTGCTGAATGACTGATACAAGGGATTAATGAAGTAATTTTAATTGCAACACGAGTAATGACTAATTTATTGCTTTTCATGCTTGTCAGAATGGAAAACATCAATATGAGCGGCTGTGTTAATTTTCTTTACGTTCCTAATTGAAGGACCATATCTGAAATACTTGTTAGTAAACTTGTTACAGGAGCTGGTAACTCACTGCTCCTGCTGCAGTTAGATTTAACTTTAGAAATATAAGAGTATGGATTTTTGTAATTTCAGTACACCTTAGATTACATGCTGAAGCATTTAACTGTTGACGATAAATTTTAATTTCTGTAGTTTTTAGGAAAGTCCTTTAAAAAAAATCACAGAACCAAAACAAAGTTTTTCTTTGTTTGGAAGACATGACCCACCTACCTTCAACCTCCAGTTCTGCCTTTGACTCTCCACCATTGGTGAAGGCGTAGTACATTCCAATATCCTCCTTGGTAGCTTCATTTATGATCAAAATGTGCCTCTTCCCATCTTTTTTAATCCTGTACTTTGAACCTGCAGTTTCTCGGGTCAGCTCAACTCCGTCTTTCATCCTAAAGAGACAACACACAAAAACAGGTTTGCTTTAGTGACACTGCAACACACCGAGAATAGTCTGCAGTGTTCAAAGAAAAAACAGCATCCTTTCAGTCATACTTATATAAGACGTTGAAATTATGTGAATAGAGTCATTAAGTCCTGCTCCTAACAGCGGCTTATCCAATGAAGGCAGTTTTACAGTCCTCTTGGCTTTTCAAAACTCATGTATAACCCATGTATACTGTAATAACACAGAACATGCAACATAATCTTTGCACTGTTGTCAAAGAGAAATGTTTGACCCATTCACATTCAACACGAACCACGTGACACACTTGCTCACCATTTGACGTGGGCTCCTTCCTCAGACACCTCCACCTCAAACTCCACCTTCTCACCCACCACCGTGTGGACGTCATCCAGCAGCTTGGTGATGGTGATCGGAGGCTCTGAGGAGGACAAAAGGAAAGTCGTACTTAACTCGCCCACTGTACAATGTGCCTATCTAAATCAACAGAGCAATAATGACGAGGAACGATGAGTGTGGGATAAAAAGAAAGATGGTGCACATGGGATACATGGAGCTGGAAGGTGTCAGTACTTGCGCAGAGTGAGTAATGTGTTTATACAGGGCATGACAAAACAACCGGCACATTGAACGTCACTGAGCCCAGGGCTGAATCCTGGCACAATGTGAAATTTTGATTTCCACTGAAATTTACAACTGTGGAGAGTTTTGTCTGAGGTAATGCAGAACAATGGAACATCAACCTCAATCAGATTTAATCAGAACGCTGTTCGTCAAACCATCAATTTGTGTAGTTTATTGGAATAATACTGTAATTTTCACCCACCTTGCCATTCATTTTATTTGATGCATTCTCCACGCAAGTGAAACTTAAGGTATTTCAGCACACTTTTCCTCCATTGTGGATTGGTGGTGGCTGGCATGTACATGAGTGCTCAATAAAGGAAACACATGCAACATGTGCAAGCCCTCCTTTCAATTTGAATAACAAGCCCTTATCACTGCCACTGAACACTCCTGTCTTGTAGAGGTGGAGGGCACTTCAAGCCTCCTGAGGTTTGAGCATTGTGTGACTGTGTAGTGTGATGCTTGATGCTCCGCGCCCAGAAACTCTCTGAACCCCGGTCACAGCGCCGCAGAAACGTGTATTATTCGACTGCGGGGCCTCAGTAACGTTTTGTGAATTGAGCTTGATGCCGTCAGTGTAATTCAGGGCTTCTCAACAACAACAACAACAAAAAAAAAACTGAGAGGAAACCCCTGCATGGAGGAGACATGGCTAAAAAAAGAAAGTAGTGGTTTGACACTAAAAAACAGCAGGTGTAAAGCTACGTTTACCTTCAACTCTCATCTGTCCTAAATACCTCACTTGTGTAATGTTTTCTAATATAAATGTCATTATTTTAAACCAAAGCACATTTTCACATAGCTACTGCTCTATAAGTGTGTGTTTAGTAAAGTCAAATCATGTTGTTTGGGAATATACAGTATCTATATCTATTCTTCCTCACAGAAACAGGCCTGTGCATCAACACTCGTAGAACCTAAACTTCTTGGTTTAATAGTGGAGATGTTCTCTGAATTAAAAAAACAAGATATAACATGACGATAAATGAGACTTAGAGATTCTGTTTGGCAGATGTCACCTTCAGACAGAGTCAGGTTAGTTGTTTCCTCAATTTCCAGTTTTTCTTATGAGCTAAACCATACAGGCTTCTGGCTGTAGAGTGAACGCATCAAAAATGACAAATGAACACTTTAAGGAGTAATTATCAATGGCTAACTTAGTAATTACTTATCTTTTAGGAAAAGTGATGCAAATGTTAGCTTTGTAACACATTGTTAAACACAACATTACACGGATCTGGATGTGACAGTTGCTTCTCATTTCACAAAGCTGTGTGAGCGTTTGATGACATGTGGCAGAAACGCAACAGTCGGCCGAGAATCGCTTTGCGCCACAGCAGAGCAGGAGCCCAAGCGTTTGCCTGAGTCCTTCATGTCTGAGCGCTGTGACTGCTAGTTTTGACTGGCTGTCATCTGTTCAACTCCCCCACCGGCCCTCGCTGTGTCGCCATGAATCAGCAACAGGAGGAGGAGGAACTGATGGAGATGTTTTCTAAACACTGACATGAGTAAATTTGTATTTATTTTTTGTCTCGTTGACACACACTGTAGCTGCACGGGGTTGGGCAACTGTCTGTGGTGGAGAGCCGACCCTCAGACCCTCATGCAGAGTGTAAAGCATGGGATTAATATAGCAGCAGTAAGACCCAATTAAATCTATTAAAACCCCTCACACCCACTCACAGGAAGGGACACAGAAGAGGCCATTAAGATATAAGGGGGAGGAGTTAGTCTGTTCACACATGTCTAGAACTCTACAGTACAGTAAACACTGAATACTTCTTTGGAAAATCTTGTTATAAAATATGCAACTGAAATGCAGCTAATGTGATCACATAATATGAATATTTCAGTTGAGTTGCTCTCAAATCGGCCTTCAAAAACACACACTTCAGTCCGACTCTAATAAACGTGACAGCACATTAATACGTGCAGCGCGACGACAATGATACATGACAATAAACAAAACATAAAAATTTCACACGCCGCGTTGCCCATTAAAAATGAGTGAGCAGACAACAGAGCGCAGCGTGACATGAAAGCGCGGGAACAAACAGATGACAAACACACACACACGCACAAGAAGGGAACAAAGCTGTCAAGCCTCTCGGCGCTCAATTGACAGCGTTTGCTAAACCAGGCAGAAAAAAAACCCTCCCATCTCCCTCCTGAAAGACGGATTCCTCCAAAGACGGTGACTCATATACCTTTGACAAAAACCTCCGTGAAGCACTTCTCCTCCCCAATCACGCACTCGTATGCTGCGTCATCCGAAAGGTTGCACTTGTTGATAGTGAGTGTCCGCTTGTTGCCCACGCTCTCGAACACATACCTGGACGCGCAGGGATGGATGGGGGAAGATTACACGAAGAGGATAAAGACCAAATGAGGAGAGAGACAAAGAGAGAGAGCGAGAGAGAGAGAGAGTAAGTGCTTTCAGCAAATCTGAGCTGCAGTCAGACGCAAAGGGCCTGAAGACAACGGAGTGAGTCACAGTTAGAGACCAAGACAAAAGGATCCACGCACTCTTTGTACAGACCTTCAGAGCTGTGCACACACACACACACACACACACACACACAAACATTAAGTACATTTGGGTTGCTGCACAAACATCAGAGGACTACTTTAATGCCACGCGTCTCATCACATGTAACAGAAGGCAGTGATGGGGAAAGATCTCCATGGTTACGAGTTGCAAGCGTTCACATCATCAGACAGCTCATAGGTGGAATTTAAAAACTGAATCACATACAGTGTATAGGGCCAAGCAACAGTGATCAAACATATTGTGTTTTATAGTGTTGTATTAGAATTTAAGAGTTTCTGTAAATGAGTGATATTAGCTGCTGTTTGTATCTTTCTTTTCTTCACAAAACAGAAATGTTACTTTGTCTCAACAAACCCACTCCTTATATTCGAGTAACAGCAGTGGAATAAAATTTGCAATCATTCACATTTTCTTTGGCTGATTTTCTTGAAAACAAATATTTCCCACATGGGACTACAAACATTCCTCATGAATGGTAATTTACGCAAAATCAAAAGAGATATTTGTTAGACCATGATACTGTATATACTTTCAAATAGCCTCTACATTTGTGAAAAATATTCAGTTTAAATCGTACAGGCAAAGAGCACAAGGAAGAAGGGCCTTTGGGGAACTTTTTTCATCATCTCTCAAATTTTCTTGAAGAAATAAGATACCTCAAATGACTTCTACTGAGACTTTAAAAAAATCACTTTGCTTTTAACTTACTAAGTATTTCATGATCCCCATCAAAAATGACAGTGGAAAACAAAATGAAACTCATTTCTACATCTAGTATCTTCAGCACTGAGTGATAAGATACTCAGATACTGTTTTTCTTCTCTGATGAATTGTATGCAACATGGTTTTCTGTACCATATTCATAGTTTATCACCCTGAGCCTCCACACAGCCAGCAGAGGTTTGGATCAGGTTGTCTCTTTGCTCACTTTAGTGGAGGAAAATCGTAACACCAGTGGCTTCCAGTCTGTCACCTAAAACATTGGATTTGTTCGAGCTGGATGGTCACAGTGCACAGCATGTTCAGGGCAAGAAACACTCCCCTCTCCATGGTAACTGTCTCCATCAAAACAGGACGAGGGCCGCCGTACTTTCAATGAACAGCGTGAAGCTCCTCAAAATGGCAGATGGCGTAGTCGCTAAAAAAACACTGCCTCTCGCAACAGCTGTAGTCTCTTCAATAAAACACCAAAAGAAGCCTTTGAAGGAAGGAGGGGAAAGAGGAGCAAAGAGGCGAATGCTGTGGAACAGTGGAGAGAGCTCAGTGGGTGAAAGAGGCTTGAAACTAATATTTACATCTACTGTTAGGCGTGTGCCCGAGTCGGTTCTTCCCCTAAAGATTTTTAAATCAACTGTTTGGAGAGCACCGCTTTGGTCGAGCTCAGCTTGGTTTGCTGTCTGCCTGCAATGTCATGGCCAACGATGAAGACTTTCCCTTAACGGCCACTGTACTAAACTGTACTCCAACCATTTACCAGCTGCACTTGATGATCGTTGCCTTGCACAAAGATAACATCACACAAAGCACACCCAGCATACTTCCTTAACATCATGGTCCAGTATGCGAGCCCATTTCCCATGCACGCAGACACGTAAACTGCACAGTGCACCAACTCAACAGAAGTCGTTGGCTTACTTGGCTGATGGTTTGATTTCCTGCCCGTTTTTGAGCCACTTGATTTGGGCATTGGGGTCAGCCACTTCCACACTGAGCTGGATCCTCTTGCCCTTGTCCACCGAGTAGGCAGACTCCAGCTTCCTCAGGAAAGCTGAGGACAAACCGCACTGTTAGTGTAGTTCACCCACTGCTTTAATAACCAATATATGTGTAAGTGCCAAACAAGCAGCGAACATACGTCATCGCACATTCCGCCTGTCATCCAAGCTATATAACCTGTCTGCCCTGAGGCATCTAAACACTGCTGGTATTTACAACCTGCTGCCCCAGAGAGCTCTGGTTTCCTAACTGGCTCCTCGCTCCTCACCATCGCTCTTCTTGGGCTCAACCCTCATCTTCCTCAGCCTCTTCAGCATGCCTCTCAGATCCGTGATGCCATACTGAAAAGCAATCTTCTCGTAGTCGCAGGGCTTGGCCGCCTTTAAGATCTCCCACACATCCACTTCCTCTTTGGGCTCCTCTTGTTTCTTCTCCCTGATCATGCGTGGCCATAATTGGGGATCTCAATCAAATTCAAGACAGTGGAAGATGGGAGATGCATTCCTGAAAATGAAGATGACCTCACCTTTTCTTGAGCAGCGCACTGAAGTCTAGATCGCCAGCATCCTCATCTGCCTCTCCACTGGAGTTAATATAAAAGAGATTTTTAGAAAAATAAATTTGGGGGGAGGGGTATCATTTTACAACACTGGTGAATTGAATAGTGAGGAAAACAGCATTAATAATATAAATTCAGCAACAAATCCCCTTTTCATCCACATTACACACACCTACAGTATAAATAGGCACAGATATCACAAGACATACTTATAATCCCGACGGAGGCAACATGAGCATACACAACAGCACAAAGTGGACTTCTAATAAATTAATGCCTGGAGCTACAGCGTACCCGTTTTTGTCATCCTGTGCTCAGATAGAGGCAAAAATAGGATGTGTGAGAACACAGAGCACAGCATTTGATGAGGACAAGCTACCACCATGCCCTAAATTCTCATGACAGAAATCAAAATAGACAAGCAACGTGTAAGCAGCAGACAAGACAGAAATAAGATATAAGCAATGCTGTACAAACAGCAGGAAGCACAGGTGAAAAGCAGCTCTTCCTCACAAGGGCTGCTGGATAAGCAAATAACATTTCATTATGATTAACATTGTGTATAAAATATCCAAAATATTGTGCAAGTCTTTAAAGATGACTGGGGTGTTGTTAGCACAGATGTCGCTAAAGGTGATGCTATGTCTGTATCAGTGAATGGATTGCACTCTCAGTTTAACAGGGCGTGTATGGTTGTGGAGCCTTTATTGCTCCTCGCATGCACATTTGCAAGTAATGAGAAACATTCACATGGTCTTGAGACATCAGTCACCCCGTCTTGTACTCCAACGAGGTGACAAGTTCTATATGTGGCACAATAAACGTCTACAGGCTCGAGCGCTCGTTGTTCTCCGCCGTGAACAGTCTTGGCAGCTCCTCCACAGCGTGGAGTATATTTTCCCAGCGCGGTCGAGGCTTGATTGAGCCGCCTCGGAGAGCAGGATAAACGGCAATAAATTCAAAGCCATTGCGAGCGATCATGTTTGTCCCATGGATGAGCAGTTCATCCGGGGATAACATCCATCCATGTTACCCGTGCCGTCCGGTAAATTTCTCCCGGGGTGATAATGCCCTTGCTCGCAGGGCACACGTGATCGCTACATGGTTGGGTGCATCGGCTTAAAGTGTTCAACCTCCCATGACTCCCATTGGAAAATTTTTTTTAAAATATATCTGCAAAAGGCACACAGGCTCAGTTTGCCATTCGTGAGCTCCTTTCTCATCCTTTTTTGTCTCATGTTGCAGCAATGATGCTTCCATTTTTGAACACTTTAAATTGTTTTTGTGGTTATTTGTAGCTTCAGTTTTCTACTCAATGGCTCCAGCGAGCTTCCTTGTTTTGACATTCATGGGTGTGTATCATTGTCATGAACATTCAGTTCAGCTGCTGTGTGTTTACTGACATGCTGCTACACATTGGCTTGTCAAGAATAAATATACTGTGGCATAATATGAATGCAAGCCACAGTGTGTGAGGAGCAGTAGCAACATACAGTATATTCCATTCAGTTTCTCTTTTTAAGCCTTTTCAGCTGCAGTGAGCGAAATGCTAACATGAAGAAGAAAAAATAGCCTGATGCGCCCCGGGGCACATAATGGAGAGTGTGGACTATTACAGACATGAAACACACAAGTCTGGAATTATAAAACCAGAGAAATAGTGAGTGAACAGGGGTGAGTATAGCCTGCGTATAAAGCCATGGTTCCTTACCTTTATTTCATGTCTGATATACACCCCCAATAAGCTATTTCAACTGCTGATCCATACTTTTAGCCCTCTACTGTATTTCAACCATATCCATTAGGCTACTTGTAGCTATTTAAACCTTTCATCCGTTTCTGTTAGCTGTCTTTTTCAATCATTTCCACTGTGCTTTTTGTCACTGCCTGCCTCCAGAGACTCTGTGACATACTTATTTGCTTTTCCTTTTGGACGTTTTTGTATCGGCTCATTTCCTGTTTTTTTTGATGACATTTTCCTTGTGTGTCTTGTGTTGCGTTACTAACTGCGGTTGATTGTCTGTCCTGCCCTAATGTGTTCCACCTGTGTGTCGTTATCCCTGGCTCTTGGCCTTGGCCTTTGGCTGGTTTGCACTCCTGTCTTTGCTGTGTTATGTTTGGTCCCTGTCCTGATGGTTTTCCAGTTCCCTGTATTCCCGAGTTTGCCATCTCTCTGTGGTTTTGAGTATGGTATTTTATAAGTTTTGGTTTTTGGACTTTCTGCTCGAGTACTGGTAAGGTCTACTACTGGTACTGGTCTAGTCCTACTTAGTTTTTTGGAAACCCTTTTAGCCTTTTTTTAATTAAATAATAATTACTGTTTTGTCAGGTTATTTACACATACCCCCTTTGACAACCGCAGAAGTACCCTCTGGGGTACATGTACCCCTGTTTGTGAATCACTGTCCAACAAATGATATCAGGTCATGTGTATTTGGTTTGCTGTAACACATGTGGAGAGACAAAGATGAGAACATTGGAAATAAGATCCTCCATACTTATGTTCTGGAGGTTGAGCTACGTGACCTCCACACAGCACAACAAGACGTTTAAGGCACTCATTCTCTCCAGAAACATATTTGAGTTTTAACCAAGTTTTCACTTTTCATTTATCGCACCGACCGCTCTCCCTCGCCCTCTCTCTCCCTCATATCCGCGTTCTGCAAATAAGCAGGCTGACGTCCTGTCTGAAGCTCAATACGATGCTGTCTTCTTGCATGTTGCGCTTCTCATCTTACCTGTACCTTTCTACTCCGGCTCTAATGAGGAAGGGAAATTATATTTTAAACACAAATTACAAAGCTCAAGGTGTCAGTGCGAAGGTGTCAGCCGATTTGCGATCACAAGGCACACATACAGTGTACAGGCTGAGAACAGCTGAAGTAAATAAAAAATACACATAAAAAAGACTACATAGTCACAGGATACATATGCACTTCACACAGGCAGAGAGACAGAAATAGACGGTGAGGGAAACAGCCACATATGAAAAAAAAGTCCCCTCTGAGACTGTCACCAAGACATGCAATGAAATACATAAGAAGCTTAAACCATGAGGGACTCCAGGTGAAGCCAAACAGCAAGGTGGCAGATGCACTGAGACGTGACAGAGAAGAGACAGACTGACACGCACAAAGTTGGCCACAACTGAGGGATGTACAAACACATGGGGGCAGAGACACTCGTTGGGACTGACACATGCCCAGAGGTGGCGGTCTACAGAGGAGCATAAGGGAGACAGCGTGACGGGTGACAGGTTGGGGAAGACCCTTGCCGACACTGACACTCACGATCGCTTAAACGCCTCCAAGATGTTGGCCTGCTGCTCCTCTTGTAAGGCTGAAAGCGTGCAGAAGGAGAAGGGCTGGTGAGAACTCGGCTAGGTTAATTCATTACGCAGCGGGCCCGAGCGGCAAAGGAATAATGGACTGATGTCCTCGTCGGGCCACTAAATGATAGGACCTAATGTGTATCGTACTCACTGAGTTATTGGCTGACAAAGCCAGTTACATGGCAGTGGTGGATATGCTGAATGGAAGATGACAATAATGTGATTAAGTGTCTGTCTCAGAACCCACCCTCCACGGAGACGTCGAATGTGCAGCTGTCGCACTTGTCTTTGGAGGTGACCTCGCAGCGGTAGCCACCTGCGTCTCCGTCCACCACTTTGATGATGCTCATCTCGTAAGTGTAGATCTGACACAGAGAGAAGGGGGGGCGATGATATGCTGGCATCACGCACAATTAAATGAACACCTATGCATGCACAGATACGTGGTGCGTGCTCACAAAGACGCAGACTTTTCAGGCAGCACAGTTTGACCGTTACCGGTTTGCTGATAAAGTTAATAATAATAATAATAATAATAATAATAATGAAATTATTGGGAAAACACACACACACACACAAACAAAACAAGTGGTTGAAAAGAGGATAGCTTGAGTTTGAAATCTAAATATTGAAGACCACATGTAAAGCAGCTTTTTAAAACATTTGATAGAATCCGACCAGTCAGTGGATGTTTTTTGTATTTCTTCTATTTTGTATGCTGTTCTATAAAGAAATATTAACTAAACTAATCACTAAAACTAGATGGCTCTGAAAAGTGCCATCACAAAATCATTTCTTTTGATTGTGAGACTCATTTGTTGTACAGTTGCTCAATTATACTATATTAGTTCCCTGGGAAAGTCCTCTTCTTATTGATTCCCATTTTCTTTTGCATCTTGATTAAATCCTACACAGTCATACATAAATTTATGTTTATTATCAGCCACATTGTGCTGCCATATAGGTTTGATGAAGAACTCTAAAGTGCCATGGCGTAAATGTGGTTTCAGAGACTTCGATTTTTTTCAATATAACACTGGACATCCTTGCAATTTGGTCAGATGGAAATGAGCAGGCCAACATTTGCTAATTAGCACCAAACACAAGTACAGCTGAGGTTTACAAGAACAGCATCAGTTTTGCAGGTATACATATTGAACAAATGAAGAGTTTAACTGAAAATTCAAGGGATCACCAAAGTCCTCATAATTTATCCAATGGGATCTGTTTGCTGCGCTGCTAGCATGGCTCAACATGTGTGTTTAGCACACGAGCTGTAACGTGCACACCTTGGTGTTCCTGTCATACGTCTCTTTGAACTTCAGGTGCTTTCCGGCTTTGCTGCCGAGGTCGAGCCACTTCCCCTTCAGCCACTTCATGCTCGGCTTCCTCGTTAAGTTGGAGGAGTCCACTTTAGCCACAAATGTGATGTCCTTCCCTGCCAAGGAAGCAACAGGGAGGAAAACGCGGTGATTAATTAAAATAGATTAACTGTCTGTATTCCAGCTGGAATCTGGCATCAAGCAGGCCACTCCTTTCATTTTGGACATAATTCAGGATTTTTATGGCAGACCTTTTGTCGCTGTGGCGCTCTCCGGCTTCACCACAAACAGGCCGGTCAGCTCGGACAGCTGAGGACCTTCCCCTGGGACGCTGTCTGTGAATGGTGTTATGGTGGGGGACAAATTAAACCAAGAAAAACATGATCTGGGCACCACTCAGACAAAGACGAAACACAGTGTGGACGAGACGACCAAGCAAACCACCAAATCAGCAGTCCTCTTAATCCTGATGCTTTTACAGTGAAATATCTTTTTGGGGAACTCTGTTAATGTAATTTGCTGATAAGAAGTCTCAAATCAATAAATACATCCACCCTTTAGCACTGAAACAACAGTCTTTCCACGAGGCAGAACCATTCAGCACGTTTGTATAATGCCTTTGCTGTGTCACGCCATAAACCATTTGGGACCCTCTGTCAAACGACTCGTCTGAAACAGACCAGCCCCGGGGAATAAAGACACTCCTCAGATCACCTCTGAAGACGTCACATTAGGGTTGACCCTGCAATCTTCTGCCGCGCTGACAGAACATAAGCTGAAACTGTACTGCTCTTTCATCCTGCTCCCTTGTTTCTTTTGCAAGTGAATTGGTAACCTCTGTAAGGTGTTTGCTTGTCAGTTGATACGTTTTTACAGAGACGCTAACATATTTATTTCTCTTACCATCAGGAGGCAACTCTGCATGGGGGGGAGAAAGAGAGAGACCGGGGAACACGTCAGTGTGTACAGTGTCTGTGTTAAACACAAGTGTTAATTGGCCCAATGATAATCTTGACTTCAGGTGAGGAACACTCACACATTAAATCAACGTGCTCTCACATTCCCAAAAAACACATCTATCTTCCTCTGACTCTAATTAACAAATCCTGTTTTTTTTTATAATTTCTTAATAATTGTTTATGTCTTTGACACCCAAGTTCAAACAGTCACTTTAATTAAGGGTGGGCGATCTGACGATTTCATATCCTGACCAATCTTGACGACCACTAAGAGATTGTGACATCTTATGATATTTACACTTGTCTGCTTGAGTAATGTGCATGGATCTGTGCTACATTCTCAAACCAGCAGAATATCCTGTGTTTCTGTCTCATCAACAATTTGACTTGAGCGAGCAGCCTGGCAGATGAGGAGCTGGTGCCAAAAAAGGAGTCGACATCAGCAGCGAGGCAGTGGTTCGGCCATGCACAGTTAAGGTTATCTGTACACTTTGTCAGGCGATGGTCGGCACCCCTGGGGGTAATATGACAGATCAATTCAACCGCCTTTAAAGCACACATGCGAAGATGAGAGTGTTTCACTCAGGTTCGGTACATCTCTTTGCATCTGTATCTTACGAGGTCCCAAAACGTTTGCAGTTATCCATTACCAGCGCATTAGAGCAGTCGAAACAAAAGCAGCAAATGACGGATACATGTGACTGACGCAGTCACATTCTATTGAGCTGAGGATATGTGTCATTCAAAGCTGTGGACACCCTGGGATTTAAAACACCCACTATTCTTTAATGCAGTTTTGGTTTGTTCATAGGCTGGATATTCTATTATACATTACATTTCAAAACTGAGAAAACTGTTCAGATCATGGCTTGTGATTGTGTGTTAAAAAGACTGCGATGTGATCTTTTTTCAGGAAGATCGCCCACCTTTGTTAACTGTTCAAAAAAAGGCTACATAATTTATTTCTCTTTTGTTTCAGTCTGAGTAAGACATACAGATAAGTTTCACAGGAAACGGGTTTATGAACAAGCAATTGGTAAAAATAAAAATCGGGCCATTGGACCACCAGTCGAGTAGCGTGAGTAGGGCCCTGGGTGGACATCCATTGGATGAGAGTGGTTGCTGACAGAATGGATCCAGGGTCACGTGTCAGATAAGGTCATGCGCCTCCATAAATTCAGAGAGCCACACCATCGGTGCCTCCTCCCCTCTCTCTCTCTCTGCTTTTATGGGCTCAGTTAATTTGATCTTTTAATCAAAAGTGCCCCTGAGGACGGATCCAAGTTCAGATGTTCAGGATGATTTAAAAGGTTACAGTTAGAATGCTAAGTGGGTAAACCTGATCCTGGAATGGCACCCAGGGGACACTTTTGAATGTTTACACTCTCATTTATTTATGTCACATCGGGCACTTGCTGTGTTTGGGATGAGGGTTGCTAAGTGACATTAACTCCAGACACTGTCCTTGGCTCTGGGAATGTTTGGATTTTGGACAAAAGCCTACCAGGACTAATTGACTGGAACCCATCTGCATAACCCTATTCATATTTTGAATGATTTGTATAAACACATGTTGAAAAAAAATGGTAATGCATTATTGCACAGGTCCATTATTTTCTCAAAGTTTTCTAATCATTTCTGGAAAGTTTCTTGGAAATAACTATATAAATTGGTTCTTATTTTAGGGAAAATAAGAGGTAGAAGGTAGAAATTTCAAGCAGAACAGCAGATCACTGTCTACAATTACACTGATCAGTATTGGCACAGATGTCATTCTGCTGACAGGGATTTTACAGCTGAAAGACCAGGTTTATCCTTTATCCATATATTTTTTTAATTTAATGTGTGTTCATGAAGGAGTTGCTTCATTTACACCCCCCCCCAAAAAAAAACCCAACTAAAAGAATCTAGGATACACCAATTCAGTGTTTGATTATAATTGATCATTTGGCAGTTTAACAGATGAACAATGTATTTGACATATACTTAGTGCCAAATTACATTGCTATTTCTAGGAGCCTTCCAAGGAAATGATCAGGAAATGATCAGGAATTTATGGACCTGTAAAATCAGTAATAAGGGGTTCTCTAATTTTCTATCCCAAACTGGGCTTTACTGCATTAAAATAGAAACACATTTATCCATTCCATCCATAAAATATACTACTATGCATGGGACGTATAGTAGTGTAATTTCACAGTTATTACTTATTCAGTATATCATCAATTCATCATCAGTGCAGCACCAGACAGAACACATAGTGCCTCAGATTTCTTCTTTCTGGTGTTGAACATACTACACTGTAAAGAAATGAACCATGGGTAGGTTATGAATGTTGAACAAAAAAAAAAGTTTCACTGCACTGATATTTTCTTGTATCCGCATACCCCAGACAGATGTGATACATGCTCAGCAGAAATACAGACAGGATATATCACGTTTTGTTTTGTTTTTTAGAAACCAGAACTTTTCAGACTCATTTCACATTTAATAACATTCAAACGTTCACTCGGATGCTTTCTGTGCCAGGCATGATCTAAGTAACGGTCATCACCAGAGCAGTCCCAGGCTTCAGGGAGGAAGAGCACGTCACAATGGCTGACAGATGCCCGAACATGTGGGTTGGTTTATGCAAAGCAAGCTCAAAAAGAAGAAAAAAATAACACAAAGCACAAGCAGGCAGGAAACAGTGTGCTGTGTCTTTTCCTTACCATCCCTAGGCTCATTGTTCGCTGAATGAAAAGAAACAGTTGGTACATGGGAATTAGTTGTGTGGACAGTGAAGGGTTAAGATGCTTCCCCGGTACTGCTGTGTCCTCACAGTGTGTGTGTGTGTGTGTGTGTGTGTTTGGTGTGTGTGTGTTTGTGTGTGGCTGAGAGAGCGAGTGATTATGAATGGAAAAAGCTGTTCAACAAAGATCGGATTTAAGACAGTGTATAAAGCCTATTCACTGAAACAACTAGAATATCTTCACACAGGCTGAGCACACACACATACACACACATACATACACACACGTACACACGCACAAAGCAACGACAAAGCAAAGCGCTTACCTCCAGCAGCCGGGACATCTGTTAATGAAGAATAAGCACAGGTGAAAGCAGATTTAATGTTCTGCAAGCATTTCACATACGCACACCACAATTAAACGCAAGCACAAGTATGACAGAACAACATTTAGCCTCACGGGCTGGCGATGGCTCAGAGAGCCATATTGATCATTTCAGAGATAAATCAATGTGTTTAATTTAACAGATGAGTAAAGCCACAGTGAGCACACACACAAACACACTTACAAAACTGTTAAGCCAGGACAGTGCTTCCCCTCTACAGCTGGCTGCGTCTTCACCAAGGAAAGTGACATAATAAAGTAATGGGGAACAGCAGCCATCTTGAAAAATGAATTAGCTGTGCAACACAGTATTGATATCTGTCCATATAGTGTGTGTTTTTTTATGTGACAGAAAATCTATGTAACTTGTATCTTTTGAAAGAGTTTTTTGTGCCATGTACTGCACACTTTATCAATATGACTATACTGTGATGAAACACCTCAATGATGGTGTTGATATTTCTTAGTAAAGTTATAAAAATTGACACTTTATATGAGTTATGAGTTGAAAATGACTCAACAGGCCCTCCACTGTTGTAAATAATTTTGAACCTTGCAAGGCCAGTGCTGAAATAACAGAAGTCTGACATTTACTTTTAAAAAGTAATGGATGTAGCGTGTGATTTAACCTACAAATAATGTTCCGTACATTATCGTCAAAAGACGTGGACTAACACTACATCAAACAGTTTGAGCTTTATAGCTCAACTCCATAGTTATGATATCTTGTTTGCTTGGTTTATTCTAACATAAATATTCATATCAATTTCTAGCTAGCAGCTAGCATGTCTGTACTCCATCAAAGTGCATCTACCAAACTTCCATGTGCTAATTTAGGAACCTGCCAATGTTATGCTGTGCAGTGTAGTCTTTGCTTCATGGACCAGTGGCCCTAATCACATTTCCTACAAAAAAATATGCGGTGGTTGATTATATACTGTGTTAATGTAATTTCTAAGAGACAGGGCTGTCGGCACTGCTTCATAAATATTAGCTTTGTCTAGTGTATCATGAATCAGATGAAGGTGGTGGCAGCTTGAACAACAATGGGTGCAGAAGAAGACCTGGCTTCCTGCTGTTTGCTGTGGATTGGTCGGTGTTCCCCTTCAAAGCAAAAGTGAGTTTTAGTATTAGTACAACAAGAGGCTCCAGGCTGTCGTTGCACCCGCAGACACATACACACACACACACACACACACACACACACACGCACACACACACTCTTAATCGTTCTCAGTGGGCCACAAAAAGTTTATGCAATAATTTATCTCATATGACTGACAGTGACACACACACACACACACACACACACACAAGCTCCTAGCTCCAGAGTATGAAGTGATATTTAATCCAACAAAATTAGTTGAAGCTGTACACATTCACAGATAGACAAAACATGTTGAGAATACATTTTATTCTCCAGGGACTAGTTATGCATTCCTTTTTAGAACTTCTGGCAGAGGAAATCTTCATGTAATGTAACAAACAGAATGTGTATTCTGGCTCCTTTTGAATAAAAACAATATTGCAGCGAACTATCCCATCTGATTCCACCCAATCAATGCGTACACTCAGTACATATACAGCTCACATAACATATAACTACTTTGGTGTGCGCTACTAAACCCCAACCACAATTATTTCATACCCTTAGCTGAATGCATTACCCTCAGCTATGGAATGGATCTGAAAGGTCAGGATGTTGGAGTTGAAATCAAAGAGTCTCACTCCTCTCTCTTACACATACACAAGTGTCGTCGTCTTCCAGCCTACAGCAGGTTAAGAAACACGCTGACCTCTTATCGACTAATCGATCATAAAGTAATCGTCTTTTCTTTGAGCAGCTACAGGCTACGACTACATAACATTAACAGATGCATCTGTAATAACAGCCCAATAACATAATATCTCGTGAACATGGGTCATTTTGCTGCCTACACCTTTACTCACTTGTTCTTCCTGCTCTGTCTCTAAAAGCGTTGGAAATGTCTGCTCGAAACAGAAGGTTAATACGGGCACTGGCTGAAGAAATCTCAGGGCACTTCAATAAAACAGAGGTTGAGTGCTTTATCCAGGAATGTAATGTGCTTGTGGAGTAGCCTGCTACAATGGGAAAAGCCTGAACAGAGGAAAGTTCAGGAATATCCTGCACAAGATCTTTGGGATCACCAATGACATTATCAAGGACGAAGTCTTCAGGACATTTGACAAAGACAATGATGGCTTGGTGAGTGTGAAAGAGTGGATTGAGGGACTGTCTGTTTTCCTTTGAGCAACCTTTGACGAAAAAATAGAATAGTGCTTTCTTGTGTATGACTTGAAGGGTGACAACTATATCTCAAGGAAGGAGATGTTTCACATGCTGAAGGACAGCCTCATCATGCAGCCCACTGAGGAGAACCCTTACAGCAGTCAGAAACCTGGTGGAGATCACACTCAAGAAGATGGACCGTGACCATGACGGCAGGCTGTCTTTGGACGACTACATAAGAAAATGAGGAAATACCTTCACAGATGTGTGAAGGTCTATGTTTCAGTTGCTTCAAACAAGGGCACATGAGTGAGTTTTGTGAGGAGAGGCTAGAGTGCTCACTGAGACATCCTACTGTTTTACATGTGAAGAGTAAGACAAAGATAAGAGTCTGAAGGAAGTGAGGAAGCAATCCGTGGTCAGTGGGTTTGTGGACACAGCAGATAAACAATGCGCCGTTACTGGGGATGGGGACCAAGGCAGTATACTTGCCAACGTACACAAGACTAGTTTTGAGCATTACGGTTTTCTTTCCGTGTTCGAGTCATGATTAGTTTTCTATGCAGGAACTAAAGTCCTTTGGAATAATCTCTGTTGGAATAACCTTTTAACCATTTCACCTGCACAACAGACTTAAAGTGAATTATTGAAACTCTCTTGATTTGGGCTGAGTATATCACGACTTCAGGCAATAACATTTGGAAACATATACAACTAATAATAATGGTACTCGTAGCAGTTATTAAATCAATTTGTCACTCTTACATATGATCCAAACTTTAATTTTTTACCATAAAGTATTATGGAGAACTGAAAAGTGAATAAAACAAAGGGTTGTCTTGTCTCAGTGTGATAAACTTTCTTTTGAATTGCATTAAAGTGCATCCACACTATTACAATGGTAGCTGAAGGACAAATGTAAAAAGATTGAATTTGCATGTTCTGTGTGTTATGTTCACAGAATGAAGTATACCCAGGCATGTATGAACACCCACTCAGCGCACATAGATATGCATACATTCAGTGTGATGTTACCCAATTAATTAAACACCTTCTATTTTGCTCCTTAAACCTAATTCAATTATCATATCTGCTGCTTAAAATAAACCCGGAACATATTCTCGTTGTTAATAAAAGAATGTTGAAAAAACTCACAGTGTGTGTGTGTGTGTGTGTGTGTGTGCGTGCATGCATGTGTGTGTGTGTGTGTGCAGCGGCACAGTGGGGATCATGCATCTCCACACTCAGTTCCATCACCACAGAAGTTCACTGCTTCTGTGTTTCATTTCATCTTTACATCTTACCCTCCTCCTCTGCTGGCATCTCTGAATGAGGGGGAGAGACATACATTATTTCGCAGATGAGGATGATGATGATGATGATGATGACGATGAGGGTGGTGGGGTACAGACAGTTACATCGATGGGCCACACACATGAACAAACAACAAGCATAGTGTGTTTTTCTTACCCTTCTTGTCTGAAAAGGAGAGAAACAAGAAAAAAAATATGTCAGAACATTAAACAATCTTTATGAGAAGCTTCTATTAAATTATTATTTTTTTCAGTCACTGTTTAACTGTATAATGGCACATTACTGTATGCATAACTCAAAAATAAATTGGCTTTCTGCAGCACAGCTTGTGGGCTCAGATTAGATGTCATCAAGCCACTTACCAGCAGGGGCTGCTGCAGCCTTATCGCCCTTGGCTGCTGCAATTAAACAACAATTATGTAAATTAATTTGTACATCCTCATTATTTCATATCATGCAACAGCAGCAGCAGCAGTGTTTGGAAAGTCACAGCTTCGAGAGCAGAGACCCAGTAAACTCTTTAAAGAACTGCAGCTTGTGATCTGAATCCTCAGGAGGCAACAACTTATCACCATTTCTATACATATCTGAGGGCACTTGTTCCTGCTCTGTTTATCTACAGTAGCTACAGTATGTATCATGCTTTTTTTGCCTTTTTTTTTTTTTTTACATTGATGCATATTCTACACAATGGACCAACGTGTTTTCAGACATGAGTCACCTTTTATAAATATACAAAAACTGCACAAAATATACACTTTAAAATACACTGTTTCACTTTTAATGACAATAAGCACACATTCACAAATGCCCAGTCTATATTCCAGCAACCTTTGTTTTTGTGCACATTCTTTTAATTTCTTGGAGTTTGCCTCTGACAAAAGACAAAATATTGGATTTCAACAGGCGGAACAGTGGGCGTTTTACAGAAACAGTGAAACTGAGATAAACATAAGTAAGTTTTTCAGAGATCATGAGCAATAATTGGGCTTAAAAAATTCTGAAAAGGGGGCTGCCTCGAGACAAAAATGCTTTTGATAGGATAAGTACATCAAAGTTCCAGGATCCCAGATCTAGGTTACTTTAGAAGCTCAAGGGCGTCTAATGAGATGGCAGATTAGGCAGGGAGCCTCTGTCTGCCAGAGAAAGTAAAGCACGCGGCTGCACAGTAATAATTCAACTTTGGTCACATTCGCACAGTATTTCATTAGTTTCACAGGTCTGTTCCCGCACCGGGGCCCCTGTTTAAATGTTAAATAGAAGAGTCTCAATGACTCACTTTGTCAGGGAGCTACAGTGTAAATGGCTGAGCCCCGCAAATGAATGAGGACGTCTTCCTGACAGCTATCATCTCTCCAAACCACCACCAACAAGCCACAACTGGCACTGCAGAGCAAGTGTCCCATGAGCCTACTTAACAGTAGGTCTAGGATATCACGGCTCGGCCTTGTGCTCAAGGCTGGCACACCATGTCTGGCATATTGGCATGTGTCTGTGGGGGGGCAACACCTCTATTTTGGATAAGGTTTGTTTTTCAGGCAGCAATCTGTTAATGCCTCTCTCAGCACTCTAGCCCAAGAGGGGATCCGTGACGCGCCGTGCAGTTAAAAAAAAAAACTTTCTTTAGATTCCCCTGAAGCATCTATACCACCCGTCTGCTGTAAATCAGAGGGAAGTCAGTCGCTGAATTGCAGACTACTCATATGCTCTCCTGGTCCTCAGTTTTATTTTCTCATGGCTGTTTTTACCTCCATGTCAAGGTGTTTGCAAAGCAGGATTTGATATCTGACTCATCTTGACATAACAGGAGACAATTCTCATCTTGAAAGAGACGACCGGGGCTTTAAATAAATGTCATAAAATCACCATGGAAACAGATCCCCGCCGATTCAGATATGCGTGATTAATAATATAACCCCCAGAAAAGAAAAAAGAAAAAAACGACCTGAAATTCAAAGAGTGTGTGCGTGTGTGCTGGAGAAGCAGTCCCTCCAGAGTCTGGCTAATCCAGAAAGGAATATTACGGGTTGTGAGAGGGAATTTTCACATGAAAGACTGTTAATAAAGGCTATTAAACCCCTCAGCATGACATCAAAGTCGAATAAAATACATCTGTTCAAAGATCGGCCTTGTGTCTCCAAAAATACAACTGCCCTTCTCATCTAGACTGTTTTTTTTTCAGTTTATTTTTGAATTTCTTTTGGAATTATATAAAGCTGTGATGGCAACTTGAACATCTTTTTAAATCTCCTGTTATCAGACAGGAGGCACAAAAGCTTCTTTTGGCCCTCACACCCATAATGTCACACTAATATAAAGCAGTATGAAGAAGGAAATAATGCAGGAGGTGAGTGTGATGTCATTCTCACATGGCCCCCCCAAAAAAACATTTTAAAGATGTAAAAGTTTCATTTGTCATCATATGAATCCAGAGTCTTGAACTGTCAGTGGAGCAGCTGCACATCAATATGAGAATCTCAAATGAGAGTTTTGGTTTGTCTGCTGTCAAAGATTTGAGAGAAAGATGATGATGCTCACAAACTCTGATGTGACTGTCTGGAACCTTCGCGGTGTGTGACATGAATAAAACAAATATTTTGTCACGCGATAAACTGGGAGAACACCTTGAAGAAGCTGGAGAAGTTTAGACTTGCTAATTTCTGAGAGGTGGTAAAAAAAAAAAGAGAAAAAAAAGGCTAATTTATATTCCAACTGACAACCTCATTCTTTACATCGCAGCTCGAAAATATCATGACAAAACATCACAGGCTGCCCATAACAAACATTATATCTGTTTTCCCTGCGGCAGCAGTGCCGCCTCGCCGCGAGGAGACGAGATAGTGAGATTCCCAGCCGTCACTGTGCATTTTCCTCTATTACTTCCAGCAGCAGTGAATGCGCAGTAAATTGAGATTATACAAAAGAAGTTTTTAAGACCGTCAAGGTCACGGCGACTTCCTCTACAGACGACTACATAGGGATTTTATACATGTTATCAGGATCATCCTTTCATATCTAATTTATAAGCTTTTCCACTGCTCAGTATTGCCTGTTTTTTTCATATATAGGTAGTTAACAATGTGAGACTGAGTATCTGGCCAGTGCTTTACAATAATGTCCCTGCTGAAAAACAGCCAGGTAGAGGAGAAAAAAAGCAAATATTTCTACAAAATCAAAAATACCACACTGAGAAAATATTTAAAGCTGGTCAAGGTTGGTAGCTGTAAGTGGCAAAGTGAGGTATGTGTTTGAAAAAAAAAACATGGATTTGACGATGCAGGAATTACAAGGATAATGAAAAAAAAAGTCAAGCAGCAGCAAGACCATCTTTGAGCACTTGTTCTCTGCCGCTCAGGAGACAGTTTGTATGTCGGCTCATTAGTTAATATAATGGAGTGCTTTTGGTGTTTGACCTTTGGAGAGTCCACTGGCCTGTGACGCACACCGGTCCAGACTTAAGAATTTACATTGATGCTAGCTGCACTGACAGTGTACCAGTGTTTGTGTAAAAAGATGGAAGAAGCCTCTCCACTTCCTCCCACTGGACAAAAGTTAAGCCTAAATATCCTGGCTGCAGGCGCCCCGTGAGCCAGTCTGCGCAATATCGAGGAGTAGAGCCGTGATATCCACCCACCCACCGACCAATCCCATGTCAGCTGTCAATCTTGATGCCTCAACTTATTTTATAGCAACAACTAAATAATTAAAACTCTATAAAATTAAAATTCTTTTTTTGTTTGTTTGGCCCATGTCCCATCTGCTATCATGGTGGGCGCAGGATTTATGCAGCCAGCCACCAAGAGGCAAAGAATTTAATTTGATTCACAACTGTCAAGATATTTCAATGTGGACTAAACTGAAGAAAGACGTTGCCATACATGGAGTCGACCTTTGTTTTTTTTTTTTTTTTTAAATGGATGAGTTTAACCATTATTTCATCAGTTATATCCATATATCCATATCCATAAGTGTCCCTCTTTCAGTCCACTCTACGTGATCCTCTCTCTATTGGCTGTCAATCTTCCTCTATCGCAGGCCTGTCTATCCTGCTCTGTGGTACAAGCTGTTAGCAAGCCGCTAAGTCACAACCTGGACAACTGTGACCCCTGAACCTCCTGCGCTAATGCTTCAGGTAATGTGCAGCTGATGAACACTCTGTCTGTGTGGATCCATCTCCAGTCTCATTACAGTCCACGCTTCATCGACAGCCCTGTCTGGCCAAGATAATTTCACTCCGCAGCCTGTCTGTTCCCCTGTCTTCCAGGTATCCGTTAAATGGATAATGTCTCTTGCGGTCTCCATTCCCTCTTCCTTTTCACTTAATGCAAATCCCTACTCTCAGCACATTTTTTTCTGTCCCACCCATTTCTTTGTCCTACTTTAATCTGAATCCAGAGGAGGGGAAAAAGAGATTTAAGTAAGATGGAGAGCAAAGAGGTGGAAAGTAAAACAGGGAGAGAGAAGAAGAATGAGCCGGGCTAACATGGGGTCAAGGATGGTGTGAAGCCTCACGTTAAGAGCCTGAGGGTTGGGTTCTTCAGTGGGTGGGGAAATGAGATATACGCCGTTTATATTTAACAAATATCATGTGAGGTGCTTGTTGAAGGAGGATTTTTTTTTTATTTACTCAGCTTTCGCTGACATGGGCAGCACTTCATCTAAATACACACAGTACTTCATGCTCAGTGCATCGTAATTATAGACCGTTTTTATTTCCAAAAGCTTATCGCTAATATCATTTTTAGATTCTGGAGGACTTTAATGCCTCACAAAAAGGTTCTGGCCATAAACTGATTGAGATTAAGTAAAGATTAAAGTTAAGTGGAGACGTAGAGGGGATCATAGTGTGTAAAATAGGAATGTGGTGGCTTTTAAAGCTCAGTTGGTAGAGCAGAGCACTAACAGCGCCTGGGTTGGGGAATTGTTTCTGACCATGGGTACTAAAAGATGCATGTGCACTTGATTTCTCAAGGCTTTTGCAGCATAAGTGGCACAAAACTACTGTATATATATTATTATATATTCACGATTTTTATCTTTGCCTAAGCCTGAAATTGCTGATTTTTTGGCCTCTTGGGGCAGCTCAAACAAGCTGTAAACACAACGCTGATATGATGATATAGTTAACTTATTAGCAAATAGTCTCTTTACACAGACATGAAGCAAAATTAGCATTCATTTGAAATTGGTGAATTTAATATCTAACATTCACTTTCTTTTTGCTCAATTTTTGGCCTCTCTACCAACTCTTGAATATCTTGAAAAAAAGAATATCTGACTCTTCAACAGCAAAATACTGATCAGGTAGTGTACAGGGGATTATTTTTTTATGAAGAAAACAGCCTGCTGCAGCTGAAACACAAACATTGAATCACATCATTACAGTACATATTATAGTAATTAGAGCCAGGATATATTCACATATTAACTGGCTGCATGTTATTGTAATGAGATACAACAACCTGGATAATTTTGTATATGCACTGTTTTAACATGAAAACAAATAGCAGCATCACTTTGTAACACTGAGAAACAAAGAGTAGAATAACCACCTTGTACTCATCCTTCACACAGTGTCTCTGACTCTCTCTCTCTCTCGCTCTCTCTTGCTGACTGTCTCTCTCTTGCTCTCTCTTCCCATTTCGCTTTTGAAGGGTAACCTCTGTGGAATGTGCTTCGTTAATCTCTCTTGACATTTCCCTGTCTTCCTTTGCAGCGCGCGTCTCCCGCTCGTTCGCTCGGTCGAGTCAGGCCAAGCCAAACATTTGAATCTTTAAATCTTCCTCTCTCATCGCTGAACAAAGACAAAAAAAAGGGCACAAATTCCTCACATGCATCTTGTCTGAATGTGTATTTGATGCAAGATACTGAGCAGCTGCCTCTTTAAACTCGGATTGATATGTCTCATGCTGCCTGCTGCTGAGGAATTCACCACTTAAGTGGCTTTGTTTCTGCTGGAGCTTGATGTCGGAGGACTGCTGAATACATTAAGTCACTTAAGCGTGTCTACAACCGTAAGCTATGGCAACAACAGACGTGTTAACTAGAGATCACGGGCCCGTGCGGCCTCCTCTCTGGCTGAGAAAGCACCATTTGGTGGTAACATATTCCCTTTGTTCATACTTTGTTAATGCAGCCTGGTGCCCTTTAACACAGCACTGCACAAGTGTGTCAGGAGAAAGCATAGGCTATCACATGTGTTAGGGTATAGATGTGTACGTGCAGATCCCACCAGTAGCAGGTTGCAGTTTTGCTTACTTCCTGGAGTCAGACCTGCTCCGGAGGCAAAATGTTTGAGTTAAACCTCAAGGACCAGAAGCCAAGAGCCGCAGAATCCTACTCATGTTACATCCGCACATATCCACTTTATCATTCATGACACATCATATAATATTTCCTCTAGATGCTGAAAGTTTATTTGTCTGCAGATGGCAACTCAGAAAACCAGAACGAAGGGAAGCCCTGAGGTATATTGCAAAACCAAACATTCAAAATAAGCGTAGATTTGTTTCAGCCAGACAAGAATGTTAACATCTGTGCATCTTGACTGATTGCACAACATCAAGAACAAAACCATTTCACATCAGTATCTGTTTACATATATATATTTAAAAGTGTCTTTTGTCCAAGGCAACAAGACTAACGCTAAAACACAGAATCAACTTGGTGGGCATGTGTGTGTTAAGATTCAGTGATTTCAGCCCAGTGAAAGACAAAAAGGCATGAGAGGAGGTTATTGCTGAAGGGGCACAACAATTTTACACATCGAGATTAGTTTACTCATCACGGGGAGTGTGACTCAGCCTGTAAAAATAGTTGTCTGTAAGCTGTAAAAATACCAGGAGTGAGCTTTCATAACGTTGACCTGGGCTCAGAGACTGATGCTCTTTAAGAGAAAGAGACATAGACGTTTACTAGGCAGGAAGGGTCTGATGAAAGCTACAATTGCACTTTATTATGGGAGTGTAGGATCCATCAGTTTGGATGCCCCATTGGTTTTGATCATTCTTTCTTTAGTTTCTCTTTTGAGTCCCCAAATCTTGTGGAAATACAACACTAAAGTTAATAATGAAACTGACTTTAAAAATCAATTGTACTATACTGTAGATTGAACTCAACCACATGAAACTCCAATTTATGCACATATTTGCCACTGCAATCCAACAGGCACATTCCTCAATGCCTTTAAAAAACAACATAATCCCACTTTGAAAAGCAGCTCATCATTATACCTCATGATCACAGTATAGACTGCTACTGCTCTTCAACCACGTGACTGAGAGGGGTTTTGAGCATAATATTCAAATACCCACCATCAGAATGGTGGAAAATTGGCACTGGAGTATGGAGGGAAGATTAATATTCAAACAATCTATTTATAAACCTGAATGTGTGGATGAGTATCAATGGTATTATTAGCTGGCATTCACGCTGGGTGGGTGGGTGGGGGGGGGCAGAGCATGACTGATGGAGTTTCACCATTTTATGACAGGGATGGACGGCGGTGCTGGCGGCAGAATCGGGTGGTACACTTAAGCCTCTGCCTTCCTGATCATTTGATCGTTTGCCAAGTTAATTTGACAGTCCTGACGACTCGCAGCCGTATCATGTACTAAATAGACCGTACCCCCCCGACACACACCCCACCCCACCCCTGTAGGAGCACAAGGTAAATGGATAAAACTCAGAGTGACAATTAAATGGCAGCTTGACATGCAGATTAGGAATGGATGCTGGGAAATCAGAGGACAGGAGCTGATTTAATCTAATGTCACTGTTACAGTTGTCATATCAAATATAATATAAATATCAATCAAATTTGAGCACAGTGTAAAAATGAGATCATCTTTTGTGTGACCTTTTCACTTGTGAAAATGAAATGTGTCCACTGATCACTCATACTGACCATGAATGAAACAAGGGGAGGTGCTGCATATTTGGATGACCTACTTTTTATTTTTGGCTGCTGAGCTTCAGCTCGTAGTGTAGTGTAAAAGAAAGAATATTTTGAATATTTTAAAGGATTTCTTTCTCACTAACCTATATGTGCGCTTGGTAAATGTGCTTTGAAAAGGATTTAGAGGACAATGTTATAACATTCTCCTCCAGCTTATCTATTCTGTCCTGAATGGATTTGCAGAGGTGTTATCGTTATTATTAACGGGTTTTTTTTATCTGTAATTATAACTGCCAAATCAACTTTTGTTATTTTTTTAAGATTCGCCACACAACATACATGCCATCACTCCTCAACCCCTCCCTTGATACGGACCCGCCTGTTGTGATTGTCCTGCTCCTCGTCCTTTCCATTGTTCTGTTTGGTGGCAACACTGAGGACATGCTGAGGTTTCTCTGCTCCTACATCAGCTCACTAGTGGTCCTCGTCAATATGATATGATATATGATTTTCCTATTGCTGCAGCCACTTTGCCATGATAAATTGTTGTGTTTAAGTGGCCAGTGCACGAGTGTTGGCAGTAACTCTTAAGGAAATGCAATTTACGTAAATCCTGATTCTTCTGTGTTCTGTAGAATTCTTGTTTATGCCAAACTTAGTCGATGTTTAGTCGATGAATCGTGTTTCGTCAATAAATCAAGCCAACCTAAAGTATTTTGATAGTAGTTAAATTTTTAAGCCAAAGTGCCAAAAATGTACTTCTCCCAGCTTCTCAGATGTAAATATTTGCTGGTTTCCCTTCCCCAAAACATCTACAATCATAACCTAAGTATATTTGGATGCTACCATTGGACTACCATTGACATTGTAGCAGTTGTGGAAGACATACTCAGATCCTGTAATTAAGTAAAGAAATAACTCCAAGTAATAATACAAAGTAAACATACTCATTCTGTAGAAAAAAGGACATCTTTATGAGAACTGAAGAGGTGAAAATTCTGATCCAATGTTTGCTTTAACGTCTAAATTTTCCTCTTTGGGCACAGTTATTTAAATGAAACCATCATAGAGGGAAATGATTACCATAGACATCTAAGGTTCATGAGTCAAAGAGGTTGGGAACCAGTGGTTCAATCTTTAAAAGTGTTTTTAATTATACAGTATGTTTTTATGTAAGTAGTAAGTACCCCTGTCAAATACATATCTGCCTGTGAAATACAGTGGAGTTGTAGTACTGTATAAACTTGTACTATCAGTAGAAGTACTCTAAAATAATCTTTAGGAAATCATTTGTCACAAATGTGAAATTTCTTATGCAACAAATGCCGTAAGAGCCATTATAGCTGCTGTGATCTGAAGTTTGGTCCCAAGAAGTGAAATATTCAGAGGCCCTTTCGTGTTGTTTTATTACTGAAGTACGGGGACGCAATGCAGAATTCATTCGACGATGTGTTATCCCTCCCGTTTCCCTCTGTACTTCATCTGATCCCGGCACCGCTCACTGAGCTCTGCACCGAGACCTTTTTATACAAAGAAAAAGGTCACTAATAGTGTTTCCCCTGCTGAGACAAGTTGATAAACCTTTAAAGGTGCTGACATCCCCTTGTCATTTCGTTCGTACGCGTGCTGTAACCGTCATGCATTAAAGTCTTGTTGTGGCTGAGGACTGAGGGATTAGACACACAAGCCTGTGGAGGGAATGTGAGGGACGGGGCGGCTGTATATAACACAGGGTTATAGTGATGATGATAAGAATTATGACTTGTTTGGATTCCACCAGTGATGTCTTTCTACCACCCCACCCCACCCCCACCCCCCACATACACCACCACCAACACCACATGTGAGGAGGAAGATTTATGGATGAACAGGCTGGATCTGGTAATAGTTTGGAGGAGAAATACAAGAGGTGTGAAACTGAAGATTAGATTTTATGGCACTGCTGTAAACTTTCTTAGCGATTTGAATGAACTGCTATTATCCGAGTAAAGTAGTCTCAACGCAAGAAAACAATCGCTAAATGCGACTCTCATTCGGGATGAGGAATCCGCAGTGTTCGGTGAACAAGTGCGGCTTTAAATACCGTATTAAGCTGTCATCTACTTCAGCTTACCATTCATTTGCTTTTGTCTTGCAGCTCACATCCACACAGCCCGCGCTACAAGCAGGCCAAGGTCTTTTCTCAAATCACAGAGGAAGCTTTTATAATAAGGGATAAATTCTGGCTGTATATCCTCCTGCACAACACACCACCAGCGCTGCGTTTAGAGAGTCTTTGTTAATGATAAATCTAGGCTCGGTTAACTTTTCACACTCTCTTTGTGGGACCTCGTGGTGCAGTTGCTCCACTCTGCATCTGTCTGTAATCCATCATGCAGTGGGCGCATACCTGAGGGAACTTGACGATGGCCTTGGTATGAGGTAATGCTACACTGGGCCAGTTGTGAGACCTGTGGTTTGGTGTGTGCGTGTGTGTGTCTGTGTGTGTGCGTGTGAGGGTTGTAGACAGGATGTTAGCCTCCTTCTACCCTACAGCCTATGGGGGTGATGGGAAAGTTTAACCTTCCACTAAACAACTGCTACCCTGCAGCAACAAGAACAACAAAACTCATAGATGTCCGTTATCCTGGCTCCATTTTTCTTGAAGATAGACTTCAGCTATGGTTTAAATCAAACAGTCAGACTTCAGAGAAATATTTAATTGCACAAAGTTGTTCACTGTGAATTCTGGGTAATTTAATATTACCTAATAAAAATATTACATAATAAAAAACATTTTATTTTAACATGAATTTAAACCAAACAAAAACCACCAATGATGTCTACACCATTGTCGGCAGAAATTATACGTTTTTTTCCTCCTTTTTTGTCATGTGGTGTGACATGGAAAAAAATGTTTCTTGAAACTGAGGATCCACCGGAGGAGGTGAGATTAATTACCTCAAATTCAGCTCATCTTCAATAACTTTCTTTTGACAAAAATCATAAGAAATGAGCAGAACAATTACCAGAGAAAACAACAGGAGTCGTCACTATGTCACCAAGCTCCCAGCCCCATATATTTTACCTCATCAAGTCAGTGTTACCTTGTGCTGTGACCACTGTTTTACCTGGACGTCTGACTAAAATGACTCTTTCTGACTTGCATTAGACAAGCCTTCAAAATGAAGTCTGGTTTACACTATAAACCAGTCTAGAATATCTTTGTGAAGACTAGAAAGCACTCCAAGAGCGCAGACCTCCATTGGACATTTCCTCAAAACCAAAAGACTATCCGGATCTGGATCAATGTGTGACCTGACCAGAGGTATCCAACTCCAAAAATAAAAGAGCAAAACAAGGCTTTGCCATTTGCAATTTAGTTTCAGACAGAATTGATACTATCCAGAACTAGACAGCTTTGTGCAACAGATGATTTTAGACATCTGTCTGAAGACTGACTTTGATCTAAGCCATGACATAAGTGTGAAAGTGGCCCCTGCTCTGTCCTGTCCTTAGAGGGGAAGGAGGGTTGTTTGGCACAGCGCTGGTGTCCTCTGGCCGTATTACTGGTGATTAAAGATCGTGTTGTTTATTTCTGCACACACTCAGCAGTGGAACGGCGCCAGTGAGCCGACACCCTGCAACTATCAGCATCAGCACCGGCGTGCAAGGTCTTATTATTCTGTAAGTGGCTCGTTCCAAAGAGCCCACAGACAAAACGAGCCAACAGTTCATAGCTGTTGTGAGAAACAATGATCCTGCTGGGGCTGCTGTGTTGTTTTTTTGTTTCGTTTTTTTTTTTTCAAATGTGGGTCAACCAGGGGCTGACCAACTAGACGCAATCCTCCCTTCACAGAGGCGCCTTTCCTTTCACAGATCCTAAAGGCCACAGCTGGCATGCCTGCACACGAGAACTATTCTTGTGGCTGTTTATTGGGATGCGTGCTTTTCCCAGATCCCCACGGCTTCTTGAGACCGAGGGCACACTTAACCGCGGAGAGCGCAAGACACCGCTGGGGGCAGTCGCATGCGGTGTAACCAGCTGATCGACAGGGGCAGAGGGGCCTCCAAAGCTGAGAAAGTGTGATGGAGTTCAAGAGATGGGCAACGATTTGGGATGGGCGGAAACACAAGCACAAGAGGAGCCTGAGAGAAGTTAGCAGTGCGGCGTTGGGAATGTGATACGTGTGATGTCAGGACATTGGATTGGCGACACATTGGCGAGATGTAATGAAATGCAGGGATGGAATTACTGCATGATGGGGAATAAAAAGGGAAAGGGTATAAACTGCTCTGAAGGGTAAAGCTCTGTCAAAATCTGTCAGGAATATATTTCACCACCAGTCAACACTGACATCCATCTCCAAATATGGTCGTAAAGGAAACAACGAAAGAAACATTTTGGCTTCAAATGGGCTTCTGATTTCAAAGATCCACAAGCAAACATGGATCTCAGAATTTTTTTATCGACCCATGACGGAAGACATGATACCTCGACTGAAATCCAGTTAGAAAAAAAAGGGAGTTCTGACTCGTTCCACGCAATAACAGTGATACAGCAAGCGGAGAACTTCCTACAGATTGGCAAGGGCAGATGGATGCCGGCGGAGGTGACGGCGTAACAGAATGAGGAGGCAATCGGGGTCAGAAAGATTAGGCGTCTGAGGTGCAGAGATACGATGCAAGGTAGTTACACCTGACTTGGCAGAGGTCCCGCCGACAAATCATCCAGCTCATCTCTCCACTTTTATCTGTTGCCTCCTCCTTCACCCCCATGACTTCCATCCCTCCTTTCCTCACTCATGCATTGGTTTCTCAGGTTTCGAGCTACCAGCTGATTTACTGCACTTTGGGGTCGCTGTTGACAAAAGGCAGCAGAGCATATTTTAGGCCCCGTCACTGATAGAAACATAACGACGTACACGACAGCCTGCAGTTTAATATCACACATTAACGCAGTGCTATAACGGTGGTTGGCTAAAGTTTGCATGCATAGGTAGGTTATTCAATGTTATGCCACATATATGGTAAGGTTTTGCTGCACTGCTGGAATCCCATACATGCATTTTATGATGCAATGAAAGGTCTTATTATCATTGCTGAAACAAGGCTTTTACAGTCCTGTATGCATCTTCAATTTAGTTGAAATTAATAGAATTGTTTCATCACGTCAGTGTAACAAAAATCATCAGTATGCCCTTGTAGCATTGATTCCATTTCACATACCCTAACACAAAGCACATGCACATTATCTTCATACAAAACATAATCACACAAAATAATTTCATATAGCCGTAAATTTGCTGAGTTATAACCTTGAACTTAATATCTGACATTGCTGTGAGTGTGCTGACTTTTGGCTGTTTGTCATTTCTGCTTTCCTCAGCATAATGAAGTTCATTCAAGGAAGGGGATCCCCCCCACACACACACACACACACAGCACATTTGTCCCTAAGTGATAATCCGAAACATGATCCATTACCACAGTCTCCAGTATTTCTTTCCATTATTGAAACAAACACTAAGTGTCCAATAAAACCAATCATGTTATAACTCCCTACCCAAACAGTTATAGATATTGGTAAAGTCATGGGACTCGCATGAGGTTTGGTATCTCCCATCCATCCACACACACCCCAAAAAAGACATAGATAGATTCCTTCTGTAGCTGAGGAACATTGTCAGTGAACCTGAAAGCAACACAGAGACTCTGGAGTGACTGACTTTATGAAGACATGAGCTTGTGACTTTCTAATGAACTATCTGATTCACATGCACACTTAGAAATTACACATTAATGTCATACCTTGACTGTATTAGAAATTTGTCTTCTACTCTTTTTAAAAAGTAAAAAATGAATGCCTTGTTTTCACTGGAGCATTTCTGTATGTGATGTTAATGATCATTATCGAAGCTAAGCCATGATGCACCTTGATGTAATGATGCGTTCACGGCTTGATACAGCCACAATTCAAGCATTTTATAAAGAATGGGTTGAAAATCCAAATTTCATTTTTCCACTCATCTGAACATTTCCCTGTATTGTCAGGCTCCTCCTGTGGTTTTGATCAGTGAGTTTCCTGTTATGATCCCACGGGTTGGACTGTCTTACCTGGCTTCTGGGGCTCAGGCATCTCTTGGTCTGTTTACAGTGATTCCTGTGAAAGTGTCTTCCTCCCTCCTTGTCTGTGGATCTGCCTGCATTTCCTCCTTCATCCCTTTTTATCACCTCAACAACCCCCCGCTCCCTCACACAGACACACAAACACACATACACAGACACACACTCACACATAAAAACTCACTGACGGTCACTTATCACCACCCCCCATCCCCACCCCACCCCACCCCAAGAAGTGGAACAAGGAAGGAGGAGAGTGACAGAAGGGTTGTCACTTGAAACCTTGGCAGAAGCTGCAGAGCTTTGAGGAGCAGAAGGAAGACACCATGAGGGGTAAAAGCGGTTCAGAGCCATAAAGAAAAGTCCAGCCCTCGGGAAAACCTGCCAGCTGATTAACTCATTACACCCAGGAGGCAGAACCTTAACAAACTGACTGATGCTAATCAGCTCTGACAGACAATTTGATTCAGTGATGCTAAGTGGCCAGTGTTTAACTGATAAATTAACTGTTAAATATCTTTCTAAGAGACAGTATCCAAATGATCTGGGGTGAAGGGGATTCGAAGGTGGTCTGAAATTTCTGGGAGAGAAAAGGAACCATTTTTTTTAAACCTACGATTTGAAGAATACAATTTGAAATAAAAAGAAGTAGAATGCCCAACTCACCTCCCTGACAGCAAGACCAACAGATTAAAAAAGGCACAAGCCATATTGCGTCACCAACAAGTGACTTCATACAGAGGCCCTGATCCAGGGCCTCCCTCACACAGATGCATGCAGTAGGCCTGTTCAATGATCCATCCATGAAACAGTGGAACTTTCCCACAGTCCCTAGCTGACGGGAATGAGAAAAAAAAAGTCAGAGATGAAAATGAGAGCAGAGCAGCAGCAGCAGCAGCAGCAGCCTTGCATTCCTACAAGGGTCTGACAATCCCATTTGTTTTCCAGTAGCCAGAGCTGTCAGCAGGGTGTATTTTATGGGACTGGGAGGCTTCACACAGGGATGCGAGGACCAAGGTCAAAGACAGTGGAAGGAGGTTGCTGACCTCATGAGTTCTGCAGAGAGGTGGGCTATATAGAAAAGGGTCCACCACCGCAACCTTGCAGAGCCTACAACCCCCAAACCCACCTGCCCCATACACTGACTAAGTTCAACTTCCTCTGGGTTCCCTCAAGGTTCACTTTTCATGTCTACAGTTCGATATGGTGAGTGACAGAAGGATCCCTTTTTTAAAAATTCTGCACTCATCTTCCCACTCCCCCAAATTGACCAGGCACCTGTAACCTTGACTATAACAACAAACATCCTCTGAGACATTAATTTTGGTGAGAGAGAGCTTAAGTCAAAAAAGAGAGGCAGACATTGAAGAACGTCTATTTAAGGCAAGTGCAACTTGAGATTCAGATGTTGGAGGAGAACAAAATACCCTCAAGGAAGATTAGGCTATGCATGGCTGTTTGAATAGAACATTAAAAAGGTCCTTGATTCTACTGTACATTCTAACATTACATTACTGGCGTTTTAAGCAGAATTACACTCATAAATAGCTCTGATGTGTCCACAGCTCATCGGCGGTGATTCATGCCGTGACTAAACTCTGCGAATTGCTTGACGTTATTCACATGTTGTGGATATACGGTGGATATAAGAGACTAACTATAGGCGTCCTACATGATCCAGTGAGCCTCTGCACCGGATGACACCAACGTTATTTGACACTTGCATTAGTTAAGCCTCACCCTCGTGCACGTTAAGCCAACCGAAGCGGGTCCTCTTCACCTTTGCAGCCACTTTCCCGTGACCGGTAGCGATGGAAGCTGTCACCGGGAAACATTCAGCATCATCATTAAATATATTTTGAAATGTGCTTATTTTAAAGATAAAACTAAACCAGCTGGTTAGCAGATTTTATACAGATCACGGCAGTGAAAAGAGGGGGAAGATTTGGGGGTGGGGGATCAAATAGTGTACTAATTTGTTGCAAAAACTGAGGCAAGCTTTCTAAATAATTTCAGTAAACAACCAGGCCAGATTTGGGTCAGCTCCAAGCAAACCTGACAAATGTTATAACTCCCTGCCCGGTTCTCCAGGTTGTTGTGATGCCACATCCCATAAAAAAACCTCACAAATGGGTTTATAGAGTCTGTTTTCTGCTGCAGTACTGGAAGAACTGGACCTTTAACATAAAACTTTCTGATCATTGTTTTAGGAGCTGGGTGAACTGCGTATAGGGCAGACTCGCTGTTATGTGTTTGATTCTGTGCTAAAAATTTTGAGTGCAGCTAACAATAAACTGTCAGGTTTAATCAGCAGTGGAAAAAGTGTATGAATTGCTTCAGAATTGATTAAAATGAGTAGCATTTCAAAACCAGAGCGTCTGTTTGCACCAGGGTGAGAACAGTCACGCGGCAGCTTTTTGACTATTTACACCTGTATGAACGGCTCCCTGAGCTCCTTGTTTATTCATTTTGGGGAAAAAATGCATAAAGGGCTGCATAAATTGTTGCAATGCAGTGTTTAGTAAGTGCCATATGTCGGGTTTTGTTCTACACGCCTACCATTGTCGGCTCTTATTAAGAGGTAAAGTCTTTAGGAATCAGGTGAATAGTACAAAGAGATCATGATGGGAAGAGGTTGTGGTGGATATCGGGTCAAGTACAGGAATTTCACCAAGGACACTGGGGTTTGGCTCATATTATGACACTGACCTATTTTTAGTATTAAGTATTATCTTGATTGTTTTATTGAGTTTTCAGTGGCAGGAGGTGAGGTTTAAGCACCAAATTACTCGGTGTAGGTATAGGAAAAGATCATTTTGGGGTAAAAATGTTGCACACTTTTCTCTAGAACCTGGTCCATGTGACTAATTAAATTGGTCCAGCTGAGCCTAAAACCCATGTGCGCTAATTGCAGACACCTGGGTACAAGCAGCATCTACCTGTAAAATTTGACCAAGTCTGATCCAATTTAAATGATTATTATGTGTTCTGTACCCGTAGGCATATTTGAAATATCATTTCGTATACGGCCAATATAATGAGTCATCTGAGCTTTGTGATGTGCATTGGTCCATTGACTAATGGTTGACGGATTAGAGGATAAGGTATCATTCAGACATCTCAGGCTGATGACAGTTTCTCACTCTGCAGGTGTTATAGTATAGCCCCCGAAAATGTTGTGTCATATCCTTCAGTGCTATCCTTCAGATGCTGATGGCTCAGTTTAAATAAAACTGGGGAGGGTGAGCTGTTTTGTGGCAAAATATTGAAACAACTTCTCCTGTATTCTTGAAAATGATTCGTCTGATCTGTTATTGGCACTTGCAGCATGCAAAAATTACCCAAGACTTGGTCTGCAGTTTAAGAACAATCTTTTTTCACCAATTAACCCCAAAATGTGGGGGTACAGTGCTGTCTTACATAAAATTTAGCTCGCTGACTCTCTCATTTTTCAAAATACTCCATTTTAAATGGCAACATGGGAGGACCAGACATGACGGCGTCTTCCTTCAAAGTGAAAGTCCTGTTGTCTGTTCACATGAATATACATGCTTTCATGTTTGACTAAAAATAGTAAGGTGACACTGTTGTTTAGGGCAGTGACAGAGAGTAATGGGCTGTCCCACTACAAGAGAACAGATAGTGTATGGGCCTGCATATAGTTTCAAAGGCAGAGCCCCAGGGGCAACACATGCTTCAGTCACCATATGCTCCATACAGAATGTTGCCCCCCACCACCCCACCCCCATCCACCTACCTTCAGACTGAACAGTAGTCTACAGAGAGAGATGGACAGTATTGACAACAATGATGTGTCACAATCAATCTAACTGTAAATCAACCTGCAAATCCAGAGTAAACCTGGGAATCATCAAAAAGTGTCCTCATATTGTTTATTATTTGGATAATTCATGTAGTCAACATCACCCAAACTATTTACTTAATTTTTAGGGTCGTTATGGAGCCATGTCTCCCCTTTGCTTAAATTTGATAACCAACCTCATCGAAAAATATCTGAGGTCTATATCAAATATGTTGTTGTTTCTGTCGGCGAGCGTCTGTTGTGAGCCACGTTGCACTGGATGCGGATGTGATGACCTCCAACAAAGTAACGTTGTCAGGACTTTTATTTAAAAAAAATAAATGATTAAAAGAAGTGAAAACAAGTTTGGTGTCCAAAAGGACATTAAGTCTTGACTTTTTGATATTCTAAATCTTACAAGGATTAATCCTGGATTAAAAACTCTGTTTCAGCACTTTGATGCTGAAACGCTGAAGTTTAAAATGATGGATGCCTTTCACCCGATCCACAGAGGTTTTATTGCGTGTCAGCAGAACTCTTCAGCCAGGAATAAGCATTGAAAAATAAATCACATCAATCACGTTTTGGCAGAAACCCCCTGCTTCTGTCTTTATTTTTAGTTTTTTTTTTTTTTCTGGGGTGATGCTTTTTAAGTTATCGGTTCTTTCTGGCCACAGCCCCGATCAGTTAAGCCAGAGACATTCTGCCCCCCAGTTGACCCTTGGACTGTTTAACAGTGTTTTGGCAACTGTAAACCCTGTTAAATTAGCAGCTGAAGCCAGGATCCAGTGTACGCCGTGCCCAGACAAGAAGAATGAGGATCCATAAATTCTGATTTGGAGGTGTAACATATTGTGGCCTGCGCTCGCTGAGCCTGTGCAACAGAAGGAACACCGCAAACAAACCGAGGCCTGAGTCACTGTCATATCGAGAAAACTCTTCTGTGAAACCCAACATTTGCATGTGTTGTTTATTGATATGCATATTGTCCAGTTTAGTGTGGAAATGGGTCCTGAGCTGATCACACTCAAGCAGTTTTAAATACATGTGACGCTGAAGCTGGAAAAATGGATTCCAAATCACATGGAGATGTCAGAGTGCCTCCATAAAATAAGTCTACATCGATATACTTTTTCCATTGACAGACTTACAATAAATAATCATATTTTTTTTTCTTTTTTTGCATTTTTGCTTCTATGTAACAGGGAGAATAGTGGAGGGACAAGAAATAAAGGGTGACACCCTGGCGGGAATCAGACCCGAGTCATTGCGATTACATGGTCAGAGTCTTAAACCCCTAATGCCACCGGGAGGTCCCTGCTCGCAAATACAATTTTAAAAGCTTCCCAGGGCCTCTTGGGTACAGTTGAAGTGCCTGCACGAAACAGCTTGGACAAGGTTTTTGGAGTCAGACAGCATCAAAGGGCCACTGGAATCCTCTTCTCCAGTTTTAGAGCCTGTACTAAACACCACAAATAAGCATCAAATATACACATACATATATATATATATGAAGAACATATTTCAGTGAAGTGAAATCATAATAAGAGGTCACTGGAGACACATTCTGATGCCAGATGTGAACAACAGCCCACCACAGCTGGATCAAAACACAGTGTGGATGTACAGTAAGCCATTGATGGGACTCAGAGCACAGATAAATACTACTTAAAAAGACATTTAGGTAAATAGAAATCTGCTTAAGGTGGAATATAGAAGGATTTAAAAACATGAATATCCCTCCTCATCACAGGACCTAAATATTTAGCATTCACTTTAAAAAAATAGCACTTTCAGAGCCCTTTTGAAAATGAGTGTGTGTGTGTGTGTGGGGTGAGACAGGCTGCAGGCTTTTTCTGGTCTGTTAGCGGCCTCTGTTGGCTCAACGTGTTAGTGCATCTAGAGTCAAGGTGATGAGTATTCACAATACCATACTGTAGTGATTTCAAGGTACACACCTTTTTGTAATGCTGTCCAAAAGTGAAAATAAAAATATCATATTTGGCGACATAGATTAATAGATTGGGCACTCAACAACTTGTCTTTTTAGGTAAATGATCCACCCTGCTACAACCTTCTTTGCCACAGCCAAAATACAGAGCAACACTAACCTAAAGTTTAAACAGCCCAAAATAAAAATCAGACCTGCTATTCTTTGCCAGGAAAACAAAAGTGCACATGAGACAAAGACACTACTGTGAATACCAAAATACTAAAAATACAAGTTCAGAGGCTAAAATACTGTGCCTGTGCAGCAGCAGTGGCCCAACAGATGACAATATTGTATGTTCAAAAAAGACAGAGGTGAAGAGTAGAGGAAGTTGATAAAATATTGAGAGGCTATGAATTAACAACATGCACAAAAGTGGGTTAACACAGCCCAGCAATTAATTCTGACTGTCCATTTGTGATTTCCTTCTCCACTGTCACCCCTGTTTAAAGCTGTGAATCATTTAACCCATAAAATGATGATGATGCAACTTTAAAAGCTGCTCTGTAAAAATATCTCTGTAATAGTTCCATAATGAGGGCATATTTGTTAATGTTATGGATTAAAACATTATTTATCCAAAACATATTTGAGGAAATTTGAAAAAATCCAAATGAATTTTTTTTTTATTATAATTGTTTTTCAAGCAAAACTAAACTAAACAAAAATGAAACTAAATTTAGAGGCTTTTGTTATGAAGAACCGGAAGTGCTTATGTCGTTGTAGCGAGCCAGACACGGCCTTCCGCTGCCCATGCCTGTCAAAATGGCTCGTCTACTACCATTCAGAAGAACAGTTATTTCTACTGTTTTGTTTTTCTTATGTATTAACCTTGCACGTTGTAACAACGGCAGAAGGGTAAGTGTGATTTTTTTAGTAATTAAACCTGAATATTTTACGACATTTAAGCGCAAATTGCACCTGTTCGCTACCTGATTAGCATTAGCTGTGCGTGACCGGCTAAAGGCTAACGGTAGGGTTTTGTGTTTGTTTTTTCATTCTCAGGTCGGTGATCCCCTGGACATTGAGTTAAGCGGTTTCTCTGTGCCTCTTGAACACTCATTCGAAGTCGGTGAGGAAGTTATCATTTCTGTATCATTATTATGTGGTATAATACATTATTGCTAATACGCTGGTACGCTTGCCAAGTGTGACGAAGAAGGCTACACACTCATCTTCATTCAAAAACCCGTCAAACATATCTAATGCTCATTTATACGTTTATTTTTCTGTTTCAGCAAAAATTTATAGTTTTTCTGAACTGTGAAAGTGTTCTGTGAAAATCGGCATGCAGGGTATTCCCTGTTTGATTTTTATGTATTTGCATCTCAAGATTTAACGCTACTTGTCACACTGACAAACATGACAAGGTTATTTTTTGTTTTTTGGTCTTTGACAATAATACGGTCTGAAAAAAAATCTGTGCTGAAAATTTAAAACACGTACAATGACACATTTGTATCATTATTTCCAGGTAGTCTCCAACGTTTACTTTTTCTGAATGGAGATTGACTTCCTGTTTGTGTTACACAGAAGATGAACGAAAATTATTTTTGGCAACCTATAATGTTTCCAATGAGACATTGGAAAACTGAAGCCTTACATGTAACTAGTCCTACAGCAAAACGACTTTCATAGAAAAACATGACATTAAATATGTAACTGTAGTGTTGACTTTCCAGTTATTTGTTCATGGTGTCGATGTCCATCCTACTGTACTCTACATCCTACTGTACAGTGTGTTTTCCTCCCTTTTTCAGATGATGTTGCCATGTTTCGAGTACGTGGAGCCCTGGCGTTGAAGCCCGGAAGGGAGCCGAGCGTCTTGCTAAGTCAGAACCAGCTATCAGAGGAAGACAGAACCAAACTGAAGGTGAAATGTGATTATGGAGTTGACAGGATGTACACTGCTGTGCACAGAATGGATTATTAGGCAGACGTGGTGTGATTTTATTCTGTTTGTCGATACATTTCCTCCACAACAAGTACGTTTGATCTTCGGTCGGAAGTTAGAGGTCAGAAAGAGAATGTGCCCGACAACCTGCATCTCTAACCTGTTTGTGCTCGGGTGACTTTGTAGGAAGTGGCTGCGGTGGACGGCCTGTACCGGATCAGAGTGCCTCGTGTTTTCCTGCAGGCGGACAGGCAAACGGAGCGGCAGATGGAGGGTTACCTCACGGCGTTCGTCAGAGCTGTATGCATTTCAATCATCTGAGCCAGCAAATAATCTTCAGGGGGAAAAAAAATATTTTAACTTGTTAAGTAAAACTGTATGAAATTAAGTGAGAAGGCTGCGAGGACATCTCTCTATCTTTCTATCTAAGGAGGCCTGTAAACCTGTTGATCAGTCTGGTGAAAGCGCGCTGCTTTTTTCATTACACTGTGATTTCACACTATGTGAATTACTATGTTCTCATGTGGAACATTGTTTTTGTCGCAGCTCTGTTGTTATTATAAGATCAATTTAGACTGACTATAAAGGCTGTATGCCGGGTCCATGGTATTGTCCCCACAGCTGTGTGAAATATCGAACACCTAAGCAGAGTTATGTCTCGCTATCCACCATGTGACATCAGCGTGGGTGTTGTCAGTGCGACTCTAACTGTACCCTCTCCTGATCCTCAGTGTGCCATGGTCGAGTCGCACCTGAGCGACGCCATCACCCTCCACACTGACGTCTCCGGGTATCTCATCGGCGTGTCCATCGTGACGTTTCCCGGGGCTTGCAGGGGCACCGAGGTGGAGGACGAAGTCGATCTCGAGGTTTTCAACACCACGCTCCGCGTCATGGCGCCTGTTAACGCACCTGGGTCAGTCTTGGATCATACGTCTGTTCATTTTGTGTTTCCGTTCTCACGTATTTGCTTGGTTCACACTTTTGTTTTAGTCCTTTTCATCTCAGCCACACGATAAATGTATTCTGCTTGTGGCAGCTCATTGCTACCACTCACGTCTGCAGCTGTCTGAGCATTAGTAAAATCCTCTGGTGTATCTGACTGTAGCTTTGATTCAGTTATACTGTATTTGCCTTGACTTAGCAGCTTCACAAAATTTCCCCACAGGTAGAACCCATCTCTCTGCACTCCTCTGCCTCTCAGATACACTCGCTGTTTTGGGGTTTGTTTGAATAATTGTCAACTTTCTTCCAGACCGGAGACGGCTCTGTTCCTTGAACGAATGGAGCAGGAATCTGAGAAGAAAGGGAAGAATCCACAAGAGCAGAAGTCTTTCTTCGCTAAATATGTAAGGACCCGCTCTGAAACCTGCTGATACAGCCAGCAGGTGGTGCCTAAAGATGTACTCTGCCTTTGTTGATTGGGCTCTGATTATTGTGATGGCCCATATAGTTAATGAATCTCCTTCTCTTGCCTCATTTCACCCACCAAAACCCTTTCTGTGTATGGAGCTTGTGTTAAAATATAGTATAGAGGGCAGATCAGTGCCGTCGTGCACCTTTTTATAAAATCTATTCTTTATCTATTTGTTTCATTTCATTTGGATCAGAAAAGTCTTAAATGTTTAAGTGGTTGCGCAACTTTGCTGACTCTCCCTGAAGGATTTGGTTTCGAGGCTTTTATTGGCTCAGTGGATTTCACACTGGCCCGAGTCCAGAGTTGGTTTTAACCGAACCAAACGGGTCGAGTGTGAAAGAATGTTAAGGTTGTCGTCCTGTTTTGAGACATTTTCTGACATTTCGCCCCATCAGTTCAAACCGTCTCCTCCGTTCGAGCTCCATGTTTGGAAACGGAGAACCCGGCCTCGCGTCCTGTCGCCCGGCTCTTTTATCATCCCCCCATCTTTGTTTTTGCGCTGTGCTTGTGTGTATCTCGCCATGTTCAGTAACAGCGTGTTGACTCAGTGCTGTGCTGTGTTTCCAGTGGTATTTGATTCTGGGAGGGGCCATCTTCCTCATGGCCGCCAATTCGGCACAGCCCCCAGCAGGGGGCGGCAGAGAGCAGAGCTGATTCCCGCTGAAGTACTGTTCTCTTTCTTGTGGCTCCTCCTGTCCCCTTCCTCCTCCTGTCTATTCCACTTTTGTATTTAACCTCTAAACAGTGTAACTAACTGAGAACTGCCGCCACATTTCCCGCTCGTTCCTTCTTTTCTACTCTTGGATGATTTTTCCAGGTTCAACGCCAAATACATTTCAAACTGACAAATGAAAAAGCTCCAGTCCTCTGAATTCAAAGGATTTTTTCTTACGAGGAAGCCTCCGTGCTAAACCATCAACAAATCAGAAATCTTACTCTGTTCAGCACGTGTTTGGTGCGTGACCCTGAGATTTCTTCTTTATTCCTTCACACCTCGCCTTTTCACTTCTCTTCTGTTCAGACAATACATTGAACCTAATCTGGGATGACCAATCTGCAACACGTCAGTGATCACAATTAAAATTGTCATCTCAAAAACAAAGACATTGTCATATTCACTTCCTTTTTTTTGTTTCCTCCTCTTCTCCAGTGGATGTACATCGTCCCCCTCGTTCTCTTCTTGATGATGTCAGGCGCCCAGGACCAATCGGGAGGAGGAGCTGGGGGCGGCGCGGCAAACGGAGGGGGCCGGTGATCAGCACGCCAGCGACGCGTTGTTTTTGTTGTTTTTGTTGTTTTTGTGAAGATGTACTGAACAATAACTCTCTAGAGCAGTTTTTAATTGCTGTACATAATGCTATTTAAAGAAAGACATGTCACACGCCCCTGGAACCTGTACAGTACAGAGGAGATATTGAGCCCTGCAGGTGACTGCATTTTTAATACTACTGTGAAAATAAAGTATTTATTACTTGAATACTCAGACTCCTGTTCTCAGCTCCAGGTTCTGTTTTACTCCGAGGCTCAGATTCAGTTGTAACACAAGAACAAGTGCATTGTAAATCATATACACAGTGTTTACACTATGTAATCAGAATAAAGGGCTGTTTTATCAAAGGAAAAACTCCATATTTAGATGGAGGTACTGAGCTGCCTGCATATTGTAAAATAATGATTAATCAATACTTTTGTTTATTAACTCTAATATTTTAGAGTATGACGATCTCTCTACAATAAAGTGGCTTCAGAAAGCATGCAGACCTGTTCACTTTACTCACTTTACTTTTTAACATTTGCAATTCCTACTTGAGAAAGTGCTTGAATACAACTGAAATATATAATTTACAGAAATATTTGGTAAATCTGTGAGTTGCTGTCTTCAGGTTTCAGTTAGGACTAGAAATGACCAGCATTTATATACAAATATATTTTAAAACATTCTAAATTACCAAAGTCTGTTTTAACTAAAAACACACAAACTGTTGTGTTGTTCTCTTACCTATTGAGTAAATGCTTCAGACATTCACAGTGTAGGTTCAAGAAGAGAGTGAACCGCTTGATTAACTTCAGTCCTCAACGAGTAAAAGAGGAATTAACTGAGAGAAACCTGGAATAACAGCTGAATGAAAGCTTAAAGAAATCATTTTAGCTGGTGAACCTCTCTGTTCATGAGTCATCTGCACACAGCACATTGAACAGGCAGGGGAGGACAATGTTGCTCTCCAAAAATCATTGCCCTGTGCCTGAAGTTTGCCAAAAAGCACTCTGAGATTTCACAATGCTACTGGGAAAATGTTCTGGACTGATGAAACTAAAATTCGACTGTTCAGGAAGAACAATGAATCTATAATTGTTCTAAACTAATGCAAAGTCTTGAATTTTTTTTCAATATTCCATCTCTTTTTTCTCTTTTTAAATTGTTTTTGTACATTTATTTGCACTGCAATGTATGGTAGGTTATAACATGTGGAAATTCAAGGAACTTTTTAGGAACCTCATGCTGCAAATTTTGCAAATAGATCTTAACAGAACCAGACCAGAACATGAAATACTGAACATTGGTTCATTGGAAAAAAAAACAGATGGACATACGATGGAATACAGTAGTTTTCAGTGGGATAACTTTTCCTGCCTTACTTAATACTTTTTAATTATTTTATTTTTATTTTATATTTTCAATGCCTTTTTTATGGACATCAAACAGTACAGTATATACCACAGATATTAATATAGAAGTGAATTCTATGTGAAATCAATATGTAATGTTTTACACACGAATGATGTTTGCTGTGTTTCGGTGATTTAACTGAAATTGCGTTAACATTTTACAAAGTCAAACTAAAAGAGGGTCTGTCTGTAACCCTTCTGCCTCTGGTCCTGTTTTGGGGAGCTAAAACACTAACATCTGTTTCTTTGCTGTGTGTGTGTGTAAGGGGGGGGGCAACACTTCACAACAACACGGCTTTAGAAACAGAATGTCCCAAAATCCCTGTGTCAACATCGCCTCTCCTCTTCCTCCAGTCAGTCAGTGTGGCTGTTTAAAGCCCACGCCTCCAGCTGTGAGGTATAGCCTCTTTTTTTAGGCGGCTCAGCGCTGGGCTTCATCGTTCCGCCGCCCTCTGCCCCGGGCCCATCACCACGCAGACGGGGCCTTTCTTAGAACGAGTCACACAAACGCTCGCCGCCCTGCTCCACGTCTCACTCTTCAGTCACCTGCTACTTGGCGTAAAGACGGGTCTTTGAATGGACGTGAGTCATCTGGTTGTAAAGAGATCTGCCTCTGTCAGGCTCGGGGAGGGGGGGGGCAGAGGTCAGAGGTTGGTGAGACGACTTGTTTCCATGCAAGATCGTCAGCTTGACGTGACGAGCTGAGATTAAACCGATTTTTTTCCTACCAAACATTCCAGCTCCCTGTACCACTTTAAAACCTCATCCTCAGTAATACTTGTGAGTAAACACCAAGGAATCATGGGAGCTCTGTCAGTCTGGGCTTTGATGTATGTCTGTGTACCAGGAAGCTGAGGGACGCTGACAGCGAGACACATGATTGTGTAGTGATCTTTAGGAGCTGGACTCGTGTGTGTGTGTTTGCAGTGTGCACATAAACATATGTCGCTTTCAACAAGTGCATAAAAGATGGGGAAGAGGCTATAATTAACACAAACAAACCTAACAAAGTCATAACCTAGTCAAACAGGTCTAATAGCTAATAGTGATATTAGAATGGCTGACGAGTTATGCAAACACAGTAAAGTGCTCACGTGGCTTTCACAACATGAGGCAATAAAAAAATGTAATGTGGGAAATACTGCAGAAGAAAGGATGGGACATGATGGGTGGAAGGGGAGGAGGGGGTGAGGAGAGGGGGGGGCCCACATACATGAAACAGGCTGCCGCTCGCATAGCAGCAGTTACCCATAAATCTCCTGGCTTTCCGTCGCTTGGAGTCCACCAATGTCAGCATGACCCCCTGGGTTCGGCAGGACCCCCACCCCCACCCCCCGTTATGATTTAGGAGCAGTTATAAGGTTTATGTTGCAGCGAAGCTGCAGGGGGTCAGTTGATTTTGGCCTGTCGTTTCCACACTGTAAATCTGGAAACTTTAACCGTGCACGGTTTATTAAAGATGCTCAGCTGTGAGCTACATCTGAAACTCTGTATTTGTCACCTCCCCTGTCAAATAGTCAGTAGTGCGAAGTAACTGAGTACATCTACTCAAGTACAGTTTTGAAGCACTTCTACTTCACTTCCATTTCTTGCATTACACTTCTACAATTCAGAATAATATAATGTACTTCACCACATTTATTTTACAGTTTCAGTTAGTCGTAATGTTCCGATTCATATTTTACATAAAAACATAACCTTATAAAATGCAATACATTGTTTGAAATAAAACTGATATTTCTGAATGTCTAGTTTGGGCCCCTTGTCTTGTTTCAGATGACTGTGGGTTGTTGGCAGACATTTCCCTCCTAAATTTCTCACATGTTTAATTGTAAGTAAATGTTTATGGTGCAAAGATATAAGATTTCAAAAAAGATATTTCCCCAAAACACAAAGACAAAGAGAAAACTCTCAAAACAGACCACAGGTTTTTGCAGCCAAAACTTCTTCTTTCCTCTCCCATCAATCATCTCAGGAACCTTCAGATTTAATCAAGGAGCGTTTGGAGGGGCCTGCCCCGACTTCTAGTAAAAGTATATGTGCTTTTACTTTTACAGGACTTTTACTTGAACTGGTAGTTTTATATCTTCATATTGATCATTTGACTGACATAAAGGCTCTGAATATGTTTTCTGTCGCTGAACAATTCACATTAAGTAATAAATGATGGTTGTTGTTGGCCCTTCAGACACTGTGGGATAAACACGCGTTCATGTGGCAGGAACACTGTCCACAGGGACAAAAGGGGAGAAGTGAGAGACGGAGCACCTGCCTTGTCAATCAGTGCCAAGAAAACTGCAAAGGGAAAAAACCTTGACAGTCCCTAAAAAGCATCCCAGCAGGCCTTCGCACATCACAGCCTGACACTTATTGTACCCCCCCACCCCACCACCACCACCACCACCACCACCCATTCCCAATCATGCTTTACATTTTGTCATAACACCGTCATGTTAGCGTGTAATGAAGTAACATGAGAGGACATTTGGTGGTGGAGCTGAGCAGTAATGTACACTGGGATATTGCATAGTGATCACTGAATGTGTGTTGTGCGTGGCACCCCTAAACACACCCAGAGGTCATTGTACAATACTATTTAAGCCTGCTCACTGACAGCAGTAAGCAGCAGGTGTTGAAATTTGTCTTGGTGCCTCACGCAGAGCGTATCTGGTATTATAGGAGCCGGCGCTGAGTGGGGTAGTTACACTTCATTAAGATTCTTCCTCTAATAGCGGTGGAGACACTTTTTTCTCATGACAGGGAGCTATTTCTTCTATCACTCCAGAATCCAGGCGCAGAGGTTCACACACGATGGAGAATAGCATCAGATTTCATGATGTAATCAGAGTCTATTTTGCTTTTTCATTTGGGGAACATCCATATTTGATACCAATAAAGTTAGAGAGAATCTTTTTCCTGCCTTTTAACTTTGGCTTTCAAACGAGAACTGCATATATTCAGTACAATTGCTTTATTATTACAATTCTGACGTGCTTGTACTTTACATCAGTATTTTCCATTTTATGCCACTTTATACTTCTACTCCACTACACTTCAGTTCAGAGGAGAAAAAATATTATATCTGACAACACAGTTACTTTACATATTAAGATTTTACTTATGATTGATGTAAAAATCATTCTCCAGTGAGATAGATTAACTGAGAGCACAAGTACTCACAATAACACCCTCTCAAACATTATAATATTAAATCATTAGAATAAGTTAGTAGAATGGTATGAGACTTATTAGAATAATAGACTAGAATAATCCAATAATATAAATTGTATACAGTGCAAAAATAAAACTTTGAGTGGACCCCGACTGGTAGCTTTGTGAGTACGTTTGTTCATTTGAATGCAGGGAATAGAGTGTTTTATCTCATGCTATTATTTCTTTTACTGATGAATAAAAGTACTTCTTAGACCACTGGATCAATTTTATGAACACCATAAAGTGTGATTTAACTTCCAAAAGAGTTTTTTCCACTTTTTGGTCGCATTGCCTCAAATTCTGAAACTGAAAAAAGTTCCATTTCTCAAATTTGTCCATTTGACCTCCCAGGCTTAAGGCTCCTTCTTCTTTGGCCTGAAGCTTGTAGCCTTTGTTTGCAAATGCTCCAGTTTAAGTTTATTGCAGATTCATCATTGTTGGACACAGATGTGCATAGCAGGGAGCAAACAGGAGTGGAAAACTACTACTGAACTGGTTGACAGAGGTGAACATTACAAAGCCCCAAAAACACAAGTTGTTTTTTTTTTATCCTGTGCACACACATCCACATGTGGATTGATAATGATCTTCTTCAGACAAGATAGATCACATCACATCTTGTGTGAGTGAAATTCACATCTTAAGCCAAAAATGATTATAAGAATATTTTATATATATAATATATATAAGAAGAATTTTTGGCACATTGAAACATTTAATGCAGGCTATCCGTTGACCTTGCTTTAGATTAAGTAAATACGGGAAATTGAAAACTAGAGGTTCCATATTGCTTCATATTGATTAAAAACTACTAATGCAAGTTCAATAATAAAGAATAGTAAACCACAAAAAAGTAGAAAAAGTAAAAAGACGACTGAAATATGCATTTAGAAATGGTTTGAAATTGATTAGAAATGTTTTTAAATGTGAGTTTAAGATTTGGGAGTTAAAGGCCAAAGCATCCAAAAGTAATACATCTAAGCTCAATTAAAAGTACCGTAGTCACTTGAGACGACTGAGAGCAAACTGTCAGCGACATCTGCGCACACAGGCCAGTTACAAGCTGTTCTTTCCAACATCCTCATGACTGAACCAGCATTTGAGTCGACTTTGCCCCAAGTTCTCTGGCAGTGACCACCCACAGCAGCCACTCACTGATGATGGGACCTGAGGCTGATGACAGCTTCCCAGTGACGAGCTGGCTCCCATCTTAAATACTAGACCCCCACGTCCACATCCACATCCACACACACACACACACACACACACTCTTTATACAGAAAAAAACAAAGTTGCAGATTTTTTTTCTTAATCGGCCGTTCTTTCGGGTCAAAGTTCACTGTTTGTCGGCAAAAAAGCAAACCTCACAATGTGAATTCAGGCACCAGAAACGTGTGTCCCCCCAAACTGGCTGCAGAATTTTCTTCTCATACCTAGTAAGAAACTTATATTTGTTTGTATCCTTCCACATGAATGTGTTTATCAGGCCTGGTGGAGGGGGGGGCTACCTTGCGCACATGCTCAGTCCATGTGCACGTCAGTGAACATGCATACTTGGGATATACTGGGTATTTGCTTGTCTACATCTATCTGATCCCCCCAGAAAGGATCAGGAGTGTCATGTGACAGGACTATCCCTTTGGGTAACCTTTACATCCAACCAAAACTTATGCACATTCCCTCCTCCCTGCTCATTTTACCCCCACCCCCATCGCCCCCCCCATACTCATTTGGAAGTTAATAAAGAGACCCTCCAGAGACGCACAGACCACTACTATCACAAGACCTGCCCCGTGTTTGATGCCAAACAGAGCGGCGAACAGCAAGGAAATCATGCCTGTGCCCAAGAAAGCAGGTAAGAGAGCATCCTCACCTGACTCTCTCTGAGGGGACCTTTGAACATTATACCATGTAGCAAAGTACCAAGTACCAAAAGTATCATCAGCTCATCAGTTATTACTGACATCATAACCATCTTTGTTACTACAACAGATAATGTATAGCACAGGTCATCTGTACTTACATTAATAAGGAAACATAAAAGATCAAATATGGGGTGTTTGGAATTTAATGCTTCAAATTCTTGCTTTTTATGCTTTGCAGATCTTATTATTAGCAGGAATTGTCAAATTTACAATAATTATTTTTATTTGTTTGTTTATTGCCTTTCTGATTCTGCAATGCCATCTATAAATGCTCAGAACTCTAACTAGAGAGTACAGAGCAGGGCCATCCTGTATTATTTCAGTAGGCTGGTTTTCATTTCATTCAAAGCGTGTGTCACAGCCTGAGCTGTTATAAATTATTGCTTGTTGACGTGTTTTATTACCCATTTATTATGCGTTTCATGTGCAGTTTAGTGTTGTTAAGTTGCCTCGTGGTGACCATCCCTGCTAAGTTGGTTCACGCAGCTCAGAGCCAGGCATCTTGGATTCTGCCACTTTCCTGCGGCGTCATTAATCATGTCAGCGAAGCGCTTGAAAGAATCTCTCCCCGCCAGGTTTTTTGTTTCTGGTGCACTTGTGCCATCACTTACCCAATTCCCTCCAATGTCAGAGCCTCATCTGAAGTTTCAGAGCTCGCATTTCTGCCCGTCTCTCTGACCCCCCACACACACACACACCACCCCACCTCAAGCACCATGTGACGCCTTTCTCACAGCACGCTTTCTATCCATAAGAAAATCCACTGTGCCCCTCCTACTGCCTCGTACCCTCCCAAAATGTTGCTAATCCTGTGGCAGCCACAGTAATGAAGTGAAATGCTGCACAATAATTTAACTCCCACAATGTAAAAGCCCATCCTGGTTGTTTTGGGGTATTTTTTTTACAGCTGATGGATTCTGCTATTAACATACAGCTCCCCCCCACCTCTGCACTTTGACTTTTCCTTGAGGCATTAGTGCCATCAGAAATGTACCCTGTCACCACATAACCAAGAGGTAATTTGTAATAAATTAATATCCTTAGCTAATGTCAGTTGCAAAAAATGCAATAAACACGATTGAATAACAGGTTTAATGTGGCAGTTCTTTTTAAGAGCCAACTTCCCTGTTACCAGAATCCTCCCTCCTTCATCCCACCTGCCGCCCCATCTGTTTAATTTCCCTCCCCGCCCTCCACGGGGCTGCCAGCCAGGGGAGTCTTGACACTTGACAGGGACCAGAGGGATGAGCCTGGGCTTACGCCACCATCCGCTCAGCTCACTGCCGTCTGATCTTGCTGCCTCAGTGGGAGGTTTTGAACCTGATCTCCACAGATAATGTGACTCTTGTGAGGGGAATCGGGGGATAGGGGAAAGGAAAAAAAAAAAGTTTGACCTCATGACTTTTCAAAACACGTAGTCCTTCATGAAGCACCTGGAGATCGGGGTGCTGTGTTGTTTGCTCCTTTAAACATTTGCTCAGTGGGAGGAAACCCACGTTTTGTAACTTGCCCTCGGAGCAGATTCACGACAAAATCCTTGCTGAGGATTCTCTCATCCTTTTGATGCTTCACTCAATTCCACCTCATTTCTTTGCTCAGACTCCTCCTGAGTAACATCAGCTTCATTCAGGCGTTCATCCTTTACTTGACTTGATTCATGAGGTGTCTTTTTTTATGATGCTATGATTCTTCTGCCCTTTAATATTTTTATGCCCCGCATCTCCATCTTGCAACCTGCTCTGTCTCCCACATACCGCTACTGCTGCGATGTCAAGTCATCAATCTCTTTGGGTATGTGTTTATCTCTGTGAGGGGTGGGGGGGGGGGTTCTCTTCCACTGATGCCGCTGAGTTTGGACAGGCATCTGCAGGGATTTAACCTCCCGCAGAGCAGCTGAAGAGCCAGCGTCCCATATCTGCTCCAGCTCACCCACTGCACAGTCTGACATCTCACTCCAAGGTTACCAGGATGCTGTGGGATTTGAGGATGAATTTATTTGCGGCGCAGCATCCCTCTGAAACACAGGCTGCCCCCTGCTCTCTCCTCGGTGATGGCCCTTAATGCCTTGATGGACTCGGCGTTATACCACTCTGGCTTTTGTTTCACGGTGGCCCCTGGCTCACCTGCTGTGCTACATTCATCCAGGAAGGAGGGTGAGAGAGACAGATGAAGTGATCTGTCACTTGCATCTTTCTCCTCCAACAAATCCACAAATGATGACTGTGTGACCTTTACTCTGCCCCCCTCCATCCTGCCAAATTTCTTTAAGTCACTAACTGCTTCAGTAAGCATGCTGCTGCATTATGGACCGGATCCAAATTTCAAATCCGGTCTATTACTGGACCCTAATCCTCAGTAGGGTCCAATTATATTTTTCCATACCCAAGAAATTATCAGATTTCCTGGTCTTATTGGCTTTGGTCAAGTAATTGTGTTCCACATTACAGTCTCTGGCATAACAGTAACACTGTGTCTATTTAGATCCTTGATTCCAGCACACACACTGTGTTTAAGAGGAGCAGATTGGAAGGATTATTGCCTTAAAAGACAACCAGTCAGAAGTTGAGCCCTCTCACCCTCTGCCTCACCGTCAAACCTTAGCAACCCTTCTCAACTCGTCAGCCAGCACGATTCAGTGAAAGCAACGCCGCTCCCCTCAATCGCATCCGACATTCGCAGATGTTATCTCCGACTCCTCCTGGGTTGCCATTCTGCCGGTGCCCACCATGACCCCGGGGTCACTCACAGGCTGGGTGGGTTATGTTTCCACGAGGCTCCAACGTGGCAGACTCAACTCAATTTAAACAGCTCACTCTCCTCTTGGAGCACATGGATTGCAGTGCTGCCAATAGCCAAATAAAAAAAAATACTTGGGTTATATAACCACATAAAGGTTTACAGGCAATTTACTTTTTTTTATTATAGTATCAAAACATCTCTTCTTTTAACAGTGAATTGGAACAGTATGGGAAGAGAGAAAACATGGTTTGAACGGCAGATATGTTCTATGCTCTCAAGCCCACTGATGCATTTTACTTCACGGCCATAAGGAAATCACAGTTACAGGCATCCTTATATGGAGTCAGAGGGAAATTGAGGCTCTTCTGTCTAATTTTGGCAACGGCAGATGCACAAATCAAGCTGATGTGGTGATGTAACTGCGTGATAGGCGAGTAAGAATGATGAGGAGTCACTTGTCTGTGTGAAACCAGAGAGACGGTAACATGAGCGGCAATGACCTGCACGCTGATAGTTTTTCTCCGAATAGGCTGACTGACGAACTGGAGGAGGATCAAACGAACAAGAGATTACATACACCAAGACATGGCAAACAAGGCGCGGGGGTTGGGGGGTAGGAGGTGGTGAAGTAACATACAGAGGGGCATATTCTTAGAATGAGACTCCCCGCTGTTGCTGTCAGTGGCAGTTTAACAAATGTGATGCTCGGGCCTGCAGATTCCTATGGCTGAAACCAACATGTAAACCCTCAAGAAGCAGCAGCAGGGGGTGAGGTGAAATTTCATGAATCGGTGCTGGGCCCACATTGCACACATACCCCTCTGCGATCTACTGTATCTTGAGAGCAGCAGGTGGTCGCTGCAGATAAGTGGAAGATGGAAGGGGGAGGCCACAGAGAGGAAGACGGCAGGGTTCAAAGCATCCGGCAGGAGTTTCACTGGGTTCCACTGGTCATGGCCATGCATTTTCACTTTGTGAGAGGGATCTCTGGGGGAGGAAAACATAACATGTACAGCCTCTGTTTGTCATGTGGTCAAATAACACACATTATCGCTTTTTTTCCAGGAAGGAAAGCTGCTGCTGGAGAAGGTAAAGACAGAGATTTCTCTCTTTAATCCCAAAATGTAACATTTATGTGGTACGGTTGGGATATGGGTGTTTTGTTTTAAACACGATTCTAACAGTTCTATTGAGGAATGGTGTCTTTTCACGCTCAGTCGTAAACCAATCGACCAATCAGCATACATTAGCAGGATGCTAGTGTTTAATAGGCTACATGGCCATCCCTGTAATGAAAATGAAATTATTTCCTTTCAATCCAGTGATATATAACTGATATTATGCTTGCAAAAAATAAAATTAACTTGGATTTTTATCGAGTTTTCTTGAATCAGGTGTAACAAATGTAGTTATTCAGCTCCACCCGCTCTTATTCATTCACACTCTGGTGAGTGTCCTTCATGTGGATTGCAGCCAATTTCAGTACAATGACATTAAACAGGAAGTGAACAGGCTCTCTGTTGATGGGCTCTGGTAAAGAGCAGAATTGGAATGTCCTTGTAAATCACAGAGGATGATGAGATCAATTCATTAAATGAAAGAGGTGATGTCATATAAATTCAATTATCCACCCATGATAAAAGTTGAATGCATTTCCCTATAATTCTCTTGTTATCGCTGCTGTCTGTCACCTCAGAGAAGCCGCCGCCATATGAGCCAAATATCCCTGAACCAACCACCAGGGCTGACTTCATGAAACGTAAGGCTTTCCTTTCACTGTCTGGAAGCTGTACTTTAAATGTTTGATATGAAAGAAAAAAACAGCCTTGCTCTCAAATTTATATTCAGATAAACTAATTATAGCTTTCCCTGTAAAGAAGTCTTTTTCTTCTCAGTTGCTGTTATGTCTGCTGGCCAATAAAATCATCTGACCTACTTCTGCCTCTTCACCTGTGGTTCATCTTTTTCTGATTGCACCTCTTTGCTGTTCTCCGTCCTCTACAGACTGGTTCCAATTCACTATGGATGATAAAACCGCACAGAAACTGTTGTGGATTTCAGAGGGGGGGTCCAAAGTGGCTCGCACATCTGATGCAGTCTGCCCATATCCCAACAGGCCTGAGAGATACGAACACTCTCCACAGGTAGGCCTGCCTGCTCCAAAAATCACTGTGAGAAAAAAACAAGTTGAGAACCAAACAACAACCAAAACAGGCTTAATCTTTAATAATGCATTGCATATGAAGGTGGTTATTATTAAGCCTAACTATAGCTGTTAAATAAGTCTAGTACCCTGCTGAAATATGGTGCAGAAGAAGAGTAAAACAACATTTCTTTCTATATAAATAGCTGCTTCTAATGATTCTGGGTTGTTTCCTACAGTTATTAAAAAAGAAAGTGCATCAGTTTAAATCTGCTGATTATTTTACTGACCCATCTTTTTTAAATTAGAAAACCTTTCCTATTTTCTTTAGTAAACTGTTGACCACGTTTCGACTGAAAATGATTATCTATCAATTTCGAACTGATCAACTAATCATTTCAGTTCGAAATTCTGAGACTCTCGCGTCGTTTGGGGCTGGAGCTCACCCCGCCTCTCTGCTCCATAGGTGCTGTGTAAGGAGGGTCTGCTGGGCTACCGGGCGTACTGGGAGGTGGACTACGACGGCTGGGTGGTGATCGGGGTGGTGTGCGAGAGCGCGCCCCGGAAGGGCCAGGACGGGCCAAGCGGCCTCGGGGAGAACAGCGGCTCCTGGGGCGTCGGCTGGTCCGGCTCCTGCTACCAGGTGTGGCACAACGGCGAGAACGTGGACGTCCAGCTCCCGCTGTCCTCCACCATGGGCATATACGTTGACCAGCCGGCCGGCATCATCAAGTTCCTCTCGGTGGAGGCGGGAGAGGGCGGCGAGAAGGAGGTGCGCCTGATCCAGAAGTTTAAAACCGGCATCCAGGAGAAGGTTTTCCCCGGGTTCTGGATCGGCACAAATTCCTTCTGCCTTATCCGGAAAAAAGATCAGTGACAAATCAAGAGATGTGCGCCTGCCGGGGTGGGGGTCAAGTAGTGTACATTTTAGAAGGTGTCAGGAGGGGAGGGGGGTGTTTGGGGAACAAGTGTTGGGAGAACAGAACGGAAACACGCCATGACATCTCTGTAGATTGTGCTGCTTTCTCTGGTGCATGAAGGAAGCCTCATAATTTAATAATTTCCTTATTTTATGAACTGGTGTGTGTCTATTGATGTATTTTATTGAATGTAGAAAACTAGACACAGCTGTGTATGTTTTTATCACACACAGGACTTTGTATGAGTGTTCAGCTTTAGAGCCCATGTCTTTTTTTAAAAAAAAAGTGCAGTATGTAGTCAATAAATTCTACTATTATGTAATAACTCTGATGCCACATTATTTTTTGTGTGACACTGCACATCCGGCTCGCACAGAAAACTCACTTGTAGAGAGCTGAGGGCCCCCAGAGGACTTCAGCGACACTGCAACCTCACACGCAACGACACAAAGTCCGGTCTCTCTTGGTGTTTGCTCCTTTATTCGAAACATAAAAGTACTTAACGGAACATTTATTTCTTTGATGAAATTTCAGGGGTGGACATTTGTTCCTTTTATATCAACCCATCTCTCTCTCACACAAACACGCACGCCCAGAGTCACGTTCTCATTCATTCAGGCATTTTTAACAAGATACCTGGAGCAAAAAAAAAAAAAAGAAAAAAGAAAAACCATCCCCTGTAACTCTGAATTGATTTACAATCATTCTATCAGTCAGTCATTCATTGGCAAAAGTAAAAATACAAATTAGGCATGTTACGAGGAGGTGCTGGTGTCCTCCGCTCGCATTTCCGAAAAAGCCACCATTCTGATGTTAGAGTTGACCGTTTCCCCAGGTCCAATCCTAAATGTAGTGTTTGGAGGCTAGCACTGTGAAATGTGTGGTGATGAGGTGGGGGCATGGGGTAGTGTTGAAAATGTCATTAGTGTTCTTAACAACATTTCTTTTTTTTTCAGTTACTCCTCGGGGCATGTGCCGTTAATTTTTTTTGGTTAGTGAGAAATAAATGGAGGTACTAGCTTTGTTTTTTGTTTTTTTGTCTTTTTTTCTCCTCGCGTCGCACCTCATGCCTGCCAGCCAAATCCGGGTCCTCCCCACCTGCCACAGCAACATCTCAATTTTTCGTCTGTCGCTCTTTGCTGCCCCTCTCATCCCTTTCTCACTTTCTCCATTTCTCTTTGCTCGCCTCACACACACTCCCTCTCTCTCTCCCTCTCTGTCATCTCAGTGCTTGAGGGAGAAGTCCCCCGTGTTGAGGCGGGGCCGAGGCAGGGCCCCAAACATTTCTGTCCCGTCGTTGGCTCCGGGGGCCAGCAGGGCTTTCATGCTGGCGGCAATGTGCTCCAGGTCAGCGCAGCCCACCTGAGGGACAGACAGACAGAGGGACCGTTAGGTTAGCGAGGCACAGAAGAGGTCGGGGGGGGGTTAGAAGGAGAAGGAGAAGAGGAGGAAGAAGAAGAAGAGATACATAGGGGGAAAAAAATTCAACTTCCTGTTGTCTGTTCACTCTGAAAAAAAGAAGCCTTTTGACATTGTGCAACATTACTTGTAAAATATTTTTCCCCTGACGTGACCTCATGCAAATGACACACATACTTTCGCGGTCACATGGACTGATGGAGCTGTTGTGGCCATTAGCTGGTGCATCGGGAATACCGAGAACTGAATTGTGTCTTTGTCTGGGTCTTTAGGCAGCATGAGATATGTCAGCATCAACTGACAACATAAAAACAAAACAACAACAGCTTGTTTCATTAGCCGCTCTTTGATTATCCCTTCGTTTTTTCCCCAGGTAATCTGTTGGTGCGTTTCAGTGAATACAGGATATTTTCTTGAATTTTCTGGAATTTCGCGTCGTGTCATGGGGAGACGCAGCAGGTAATTTCCCCATTTCGTTGCATTCACCAATTTAAATTTAACACCTTTAAAAACCTTTTTCATACCCTGTGGAATGCAATCTCATACTTATGATATATGATATAAAAGCCGACAGACTGATTCAGAGCTGGCTTATAATTAAACACTAAAATAGATGAGAGAGACTTTTATCAATCAATTTTAGGCTTTTTTTAGAAAACTAAATTCAGTGATTCAGTCATTTCCTGACCTGAAGATGTCCTGAATCATGTTTTTTTTTTTAAATAATTTTGTAATTATGTGATTGTACCAAGGTTTACTAGTCACATATAGTCAGCAAAAATAAACACTGGCTCTTCTTCCAGTAATCATTTCATCACAGTCCTGTACTAGAATGACCAACTGCTGACTGAGCAGACCACAGTTCAATCTGAGTGTACTAATCCAGCTACAAGCATGTGGAGTACTTAGTGTGATGTGAGGTGATCTTGTTTATAACAAAATAGGATTGAGTTGAAATTATAAAAAAAATATGACATGAAATAATAAACAAGCTGCTCCTGCTGCCAGAGCAGAAGGAAAAATGTTGCATCTAGAATGCGTGTGTGGATTTTTGTTCTCTTAAATTGTGACGGTCCCTTCTTGTTATGAGGAACATTGTGTCATTGCTGGAGTGCTAAACTATCTCTAGTTTGTTATAAGCTGCATTTTAAACCTGCTCTTACTCTGACAGAATTATGACAAGCAAAGAGACTCTGACGATCGGTAGAAATGTTGCTCTTTGATCTACGTCTTACTGTCACTTCACTGTAAATCCAGTACTTTGTCCCTAATATAATGGTTAAATAATCGTGTTGGAATGACAGCTCCACTTTTCCAGTGATGTGATTGGTCAGCAATGGCTCTTGTGATGTTGGCTTGCTCTCCAGCAGGTTAGCCATGCAGAATAGGTTCTTATGGAGAACACACCAAGTTACACTTGTCCTCCTGTAAAATGACACTGTGTCTCACCCGCTCTCCGCTGTTGCTGTCTCCCTGAGCAGCTCGGTTTCCTCTGCAGCCCCACACGGGAACGGACACGGGCAGCGAGCGTGCCAGAGCCATGGGGTGGGCGTGACGGGACGAGTACGCCGCCTGACCCATGGCCATGCCACGGGACGGAGGAGGGGCATCCTCGCTTAAAGATCCTACGGCAGACAGCAAAAAATGAATAAGGTGTGGACGGTACGAGGGTGCATGGAGTCTGCGGACCAAACTCTCACCGTCAGTGCTCTCCTCCTCCCCATCAGACTCGAAGAACGGCTCACAGTCCCGAGACAGAGAGTCCTCATCCATCGAGAAGACACCTGATGCAGAGGGATGACGTAAACCCTCGGAGTCGGCACAAATCAAAGCATTTAAAGAGACAGGGAAACGGCACCGCTCCTCACCAGCACTTTCATTCCCATATGGTCTCCTCTCATCCATGTCCTCCTCCTCTTCATCATCTTCACACTCCTCCTCCACGTCTACAATCCCAGACCTCTGCCTCCCTCGTTCGGCCTCCAGTACACTCTTCTCCCTTTCCCTCTCTCCATTGCTGTTCTGCCCGGAGACAGCTCCCGAGCTGTAGATTGACGGGTAGCTCTGGGAGTACAGTCGTCCATTGGGACTGACTCCACCCACCCCACCGTCTCCTGTAAAGCTCTGTGAAGACAACAAAAACAAATCCACCAAATTATTGGATGTGAGCGTTTTGAGTGAGCACGACAGCTCAGCACACAGTGCAGACGGGCCGCTCACCCCCCTGTGTCCCGGGTCAGAGGTCAGGTCCACCACCAGCTTTGTTCCTCCCTCCCCCCCGGCCTGACGTGTGTGCTTCTGGGCCGTCAGCATGGTCGTGGAGTGCAACACGCCAATGTCGTCCATGTAGCGGCGTGCCGACTCAGCCAGGAACCCCTGCCCCCAAACGCTGTAGGTGAAATCACACTCCCTCGGAAAGGCACTGCCGCTCTCCCGCTTCCTCCCCCCATCTCCTTCCCCGGCCGACGAGTGGAACTTCTTACAGGCTGTAAGTATGGCCAGGTCACAGCCTGACTTTTGGCAATACGTTTCCGCAGCAGAAAGCAGCGCCAGCCAGCTCTCCCTGTGGTTGTCCAGGATCTCTGGCTCTGTCGACTGCGTGATGGCGGCCATGATGGTGCTAAGCGGTGTTTACAACTTCCCTCAGACTAACTTGATGAGTGGGACGCTGATGAACGACTTAGAACTGTAGATTAAGACTAATCAGGAGCTTGGATATGGTCTGTTCTGGGGGCATAAACCTTAAGAAAACAGAGTTTGAAAGTCAACAGTTACACTCAACTTTAGAAGCTGTGGCGCATCTGACTTTGCTGAAACAGCTGAAAACTCACTGGGGTTTTGTTTCTTCTGTCTTGCTGGTGTTCAGAGGCACTGGGTGACTTTAAATATGATATGATATCTATACATATATATAAATATATATATATATATAGTGAGCTATGTCCTAACACGCTGCAAAGCCAGGGGAGAGAAAAGATGTTGCCAAGTTGCTGGTGATACCTAGAGGAACAAAAACAGAAAGGCAAGGTTTGCTGTCAGACAGAAAATAGTACAAACACCTCATTTACCTTCTCTAGTTAAACTTCATAACAGTGATTGATTACATTGTAATAACGTGCCCTCTGACTGTCGCAGCCCCCACCACCTCTGCGAGCTTCATGACATCAACCAATGCTAACCACTGTAGCTCTGTAATGACTTCGCTCTCTATTGATCCTCGCTGCAATCTTTGCAATCGTCTGCACGCTGCGGACTTTTCTATACAGTGGCCGTCGCTGCTTCAGCTGTTGTTGTTGTTGTTGCTGTTGTTGTTGTTGATCGTGTTGTTTATCCAGTGCTGTGTGCAGCCACTTCATGATGGAACCACATTTCCACCTCCATTTTTCGGGCTTTAGCAGGAGGCGAAACGCGCAAGTATAAATTACAAAAACCTGGCAAATGGTCCACCTACCCGTTTCAGTTCCTTTCTTCCACGTTGCCCGATGTTTATCGATCTTAAAGTTCATTTGTTTTGTTTTTTTTATCACATGTATTCTCCCTGCTCCCACGGTTTCTCTCCCCTAGCTAGGCTCTGCACCAGCAGCAAGCTAGCACGAAGCAATAAAAGTGTTTCCGGCTAAGAATTTCAGAATAAAAACAGCATTACTGAAAATGCGTTGGTTTAATATATATAGATATAACATCAGTAATAAAAATCTTTATATTGAACCTCTCAAAAAGGAGAAAGTGCTATACAGAGACATGAAAGCAAAAAAGAGATAATAGATTTTTTTAAAAAAGCTCTATTTACGGACATTTTACTGTGCCACACTGTCAATTGAACGTAAATTGAACTACCTTACAGCATGTAATCAGAATTGTAATATTATTTGATGTAGTGAAAAATGAATTAAATTAATAATAATTGCTTTCATCATTATCACGTCACTATGTGTTTGGGTTACTCTTTTGTTTATAGAGTACTGAATTTGACAAATCCTGGATTTATTTTATGTCTTATTCTCCTCTTCTTAGTTAGTTTTACACTTACAAATGGATAATATGGCAATAAACAGGTCATGTACAAAAATCGAATACAATCATTTTCAATTATTATTGTATCTTCCATACAACAACTATGTAACAGAGTACTTCTACACTGTGGCATTGTTGTTGCTTAAGTATTTCAACCACTGTCAGTTGAACAACAACAATTTTGTCCAAGTTCAGTGTTGAGCTTCGTTTTCTCTACAACTGAACAGCGAGCCATAACTATGGGCTGCTTTTAATTTGGAAGCTATATTCAAGTCCTATCCGGTTTTGTTTCGGTTAGCTCAACTTGACCTGGCTTTGACGTCACCTGTTTACAGCCTTCCAATCGAACGCACGTTGTACACGTGACCGAGCTCTGTGGGCGGGCTCGCACTCGCCTTTCTCGTGCACGTGTACAGCCCACCTACTCCCCCGAACCTGTTCCAAGCAACCCACCAGCTGCTCACTTTGTTTCTCAAGAAAGTCTTGATATGAAAGGAAAACAGTCACTTCAGCTCTGAGACTAACACAGTTGACAATCAGTTTTGGTGTATGTTACCTTTATCTGTACATACAACAATATGAACCCTTTCTTGTGTGTTTTTTGTAAACAGCCTTTCAAATAATACGACCACATTGAACTGCTATCTCAATTGCTTTATTTTGAAAGTTGTGGTGGGTCAAGTAGCACATGACCTGCAGGTATGCATGCTTACCACCATTACCACAAAGGCCCAAGTGCCTGAGGTCAGGGTGCCCCTGTGCCACAGCCTCTGTAAGAATTTATGTTGCTGTTGAATAATGTTAATTTCTTGTCATACAGCAGTTACAGAGAATGGCAAAATGACCAAACTAAACAAAAAGAGATGACAACCACAGTCACACTAAAATGAGACACAAAATAACCACGGATTCAAAATTAGTACAGACATAAAACAACTACACTGACACGCAGAGCGACCACAGTGAGACACTGCAGACATAAAACGTCTTCACCAACTTATAAAAAATATTGATTATAACTGATTTAATGCCAGTACGTTTGCATGATAATTATATACAACATGAGTAATTAGCACTGGTAATAACTGTAGGTTATTGTTTTCTCTCTGCCTTGAATGTGTTCGCTACCCTCCTGTGGACAAAGTAAGAAGCTTCATACACAAGAATACGTTAGTTCTTTCAATAAATATTATAATACTAACACTGAGGAAAATAATATTATTATCTGTGACGAAACGTGTCTTTATGTCGTTTACTGTCGTTAAATAATACATTGACTCAAGCTGTACATGTACTACAATCTGATTGGGTCGCATACCGTTACGTCTACTCAGGGGCGGAGCTTACCGTAAGTAGGAAGTGTGACGTACATTTGTTTTGGAAGGACGGAGCAGTGACACAAGCGACAGAAGAATGGAGCAAAATGTTGAAGACTACAAGGTTTTCCGACATTTCTTTTACAATATTTAACCGAAAGTATTTAAATTTGTGAAAGTTTCCAACTTTACAAAATATATGGCTTCCATATTTCGGTTGGAACTACTCGAGCTTGTCTGGCAGTGTTAGCATACTTTAACGCTTCATGCTAGCTTTCAGTTCTCATTAATGCTCGGTGAAGTAAACCTGTCAGCTCCATGTTGTTATCTGTCTCTCTGTCTCTGTTGTATAGCGAGCCGATAGCTGTGTCTACATCCGCACAGAAACGATAGTCTGCTGGCTAAATCGGCCCATACTAGTTCTCCCCGATTACGTCTGTCTAAATTTCCCAGTCTGAGCGCTTCCATTGTTTCTGACCGATTAACCTGCCGGACCAGGCACACTGAAATCATGTGACGTTCTCTTTTGTAATGTCATTGCACCTACTTACCACAGCTGCGAGTTCCTGTGTAGTGGAACTCTTCATCCATATATAGTATTTTTTGTTAAATGGACAGTAATGTTCCTGTTAATGCTGGAAAGTTAAGGAGAGCAGATTAATTTAGACGAATATGGTAGCAGTTAATCCATAAAACATGACAACAAGAGCTGTTGTCAATCTGACCAAGATAAACTGTGATAATTCATAATTTGTTTAGTTACTTAAATGCTAACACCCCTGTTTCCAGCTTCACAAATGTATTTATTTTATTTACTTCATTGATCAACATTTTTTTTAAAAATAACTGTAAAAAGGCCAATTTTGATCTATTTTTCTGACGAAAAATACGGCAGCCTCACACAGAGTAGTTAACAGCAACCCAAAGGGGAAATGGAATAGCAGAGGACTGAGAAAGGCAACTTGTGAAATGTTCGCATGTTTATTTATGTGAAATTTCTTCTTCTTCAGCTGATATTTGAGAAGGAGGGGGTGTACCTCCATACGAATGCCAAGAGAAGCAATCATGACACCACCATCCCAGGGTTCATCCGCATTGTGGAGCGGGTAAGCAAAAATGTCTGAGCCGAGCCTGATGCAAAGACAGAATAGAGTGCTGGGGTTATTGACCGTGTCTTTGTTTCAGGCCGGGGTGCCGGCTTTGGAGTGGAGCCCGCTGGAGGATGAGGGTCGCAGCGCCCCTGCTGTACTTTACTCCAAAAAGGTCAGTAGTCAATGTGCTGCACATGAAGGACAAAATATAGTATATGTAGAGTACATTTTCTGTCTTAAATAGAGTTACCATTAGCTATTTTTTATTCATTAGGATGGAGAAGGGGAGGAGGATACAAACTTTGACCCAGGTTATGAGCCTGACTGGGCAGTTATCAGCACTGTGAAGAAAGATCGAGAGCACGTTCCAGTCAAAGAGTCAGGTGCTGCTTACACTTCTGTCACTTTGGGCAAAAAGCTGTATTAAGATTGGATGTGTGAAAACTCACTATCCCCCGTTTTGCTCGCAGGTCAGTGGTCGTTCTCCCTGCCTCTCTCGGAGCTTTACTCTCTCCGGAGGGCCCGCTTCTCTTTGGGTCGAAACTTCCTCGTGCTGACTAGTAGAGGAGGGCACCCGCTGCCTCCTCTGCACTTCCACAGAGGAGGAACCAGGGAGCTTCTCAGGGCGCTGCATCGCTACATCATCCTGGAGCAGTGAGTGTCGTGGCCGGAAACCCCCAGCAGTGGTTTCTTGTGTTAGATTTCATCTCATCGCTTTGGGCCAGCTGATTTACCGCTTCAGATGGAGCTGTTTGCGTGTTTTGCTGATGCATCACATGAGTGGAAAAAAAACATCACATGATTCCTTTTGTTACCATTAGGTCACCAGTGGACGGGCGGCTCTTCCTCGCCTACCCACATGACTCAGGTGCTCTATCACAGTCCATTCGATAAACTGCAGCTCTTTGATGACGGAGGCTCGGATCTCGTCTCGGTAAAGAATTTTTATTGACTTTTATTTAGGTACTACATTTAAATGGGCAATAATGTTATCAATATAAGGGGTACATGGTGATATTGAACTGCATCATAGCACAGATTAATCACAAAACCTTTCTGGATTTCTGCTTTCCTTTGATTCGGACAGAGATTTATCCAGGACCCCTATGCCACCACATTCGGCGGATTCTCCAAAGTCACTAATTTCTTCAGGGTGGCCCTCCGGCCTCCAGAGTCCCCCGGCCACTTGCGTACGGCTCAGGATCCCGGCCTGCCGCCCCAGTCTGATGACGAGCCTGGATTTGAGCTCATCACCTGTGTAAGAGGAAGACGCTAAAAGAACCATTTAGGGCTTACGCTAATGTGTAACTCACAGATTGTAGATGGATAAACAGGTCAAAGCGTAGGTTTGTTTGTCTTTTTATCAAGGGGGTAGAGCTCGGTCCCAGACCAGACGTAACCAGGGGAAAACCTCTGGACACATGGGAGGAGTTTCTGGACCCCGAGGGCCGCGTGAAGAACCCGCAGAAAATCAAAGAGCTCGTGTTCAGAGGGGTAAGACTGATAGGTCCTGCTGTGTGTGTCTTTTCAACCAGACGCAGATGATGTGATGCTGTTGTTGCCTCTTGCAGGGCATCGTCCCTTCGCTCAGGAGGGAGATCTGGAAGTTCCTCCTGGGCTTTTATCCATGGAACAGCACCGTCAAAGAACGCGAGGACATTCTGCGGGTCAAAACGTTAGTGTTTTTATTTGCTTTGCCTCTTCTTCATGGTTTGACATTTTGGAAAAATGCTTCATTTGCGAATATGCAGATTAATGCCCCTCTGTTCTGTGCAGGGACGAGTATTTCAGAATGAAGGTTCAGTGGAAGTCGGTCAGTGAGGAGCAGGAGATGAGGAACTCCCTCCTCAGAGGCTACAGGAGCCTGATAGGTCAGCCCTGCAGTCTGTCAATAAAAAAAACAAACAGATGATCTGTTCATGGTCGTATCAGTCAGCTGGCAGTGAGAGCTGCGGTCCACGCTGAAGGTCTTTGTTCTTTCGTGACAGAGAGAGACGTCAGTCGGACAGACAGACACAATACGTTCTTCTCCGGGAGCGATAACCCAGGACTGACTCTGCTTCATGATGTGCTGATGACCTACTGCATGTACAACTTTGATCTTGGTACGTTTCTTTTCAAGGAATTGTTGGCAAACAGAGAAGAACAGCAGGTTGTTATACTTCACCATTCAGTTATTCATTTTGTCAAACTACTGCCCCACAAACTCAGACTGTGGAGGTTTACACCTGCACAGCAGTTCAGAGATACAGCGTGAGCCTGGTGCTTTAGATACACACACACACACACACACACACAAAACAGACCTATGAGGAAAGAGGCGGGGGGGTCAATGTATTTGTTTTTTCTGGATAACAGTCGTCTTGCAGAACATGAAGGTGATTTTTTTCGATCATATTGATTTACTAATCGCAGGTTTTGTTTCCTTTTCCACTGCATTCCAGGTTACGTGCAGGGGATGAGTGATCTCCTCTCACCGCTGCTCTTCGTCACCCAGAACGAGGTGGAGTCCTTCTGGTGTCTGACGGGCTTCATGGAGCTGGTGGTCAGTAAAAATCAGTCACCTGTGGCCTTTGAGTTTTAGTTTTTGCTTCGTCCCTTTACTGATGTCCATCACAGGAGATTTCCAGCCGTGTTGCTGTGAATGGAGGACAAGTAGTGCAGCTGAGCAGCAACACAGACAAAGTTTCACTCGCAGCTTAAATGCAGACTGCAGTGTGGTCAGTGAAATGAATCAGGGACGACTGAATGCTTCGCTAACAGTTCTGCTTTATATAAAAAGAGAAAGTGAACATAGTATATTTGTGGTGTGGATGTCTTCCAGTCTTAAAATTTCAAACTCAGTGGTTCATATGAACAGTTGAGTAATGTGATGCGTTCACTTACAAACACAGAGACTCACAGGGGACGGAACAGGCCTCTCCTGATTTTCCTGCTTTTCTCTGCAGCACCAGAACTTTGAAGAGTCTCAGGAGGCCATGAAGCAGCAGCTCCTTCAGCTCAGCATCCTGCTGAAGGCTCTGGACCCGGAGCTGTGTGACTTCCTGGGTCAGTCGGCTCACGTTCGTCCAGTCAGACAGGATTCACATACAAAAACCCCGATCAAGCCCAGAGGCAAAGCTAAACACTTAGTAGCTGAAGTCGTAAGGATAATGCAGAGAAAAGCTGGGCGGAAACAAGAACAAATTAGCCTCTATGCTATATGTTAAATATATAACAGCAGATGATGTTCACACTGGATAGATATGCATGTATGAAATGAGAGAACTAAAATGTGCTCTTTGATATGGAGCTCATTCTTTCTTTCTTTGGAAATAAATAAATTAAAACCTGTTTGTTCTCTCCCTCAGACTCTCAGGACAGCGGCTCGCTGTGCTTCTGTTTCCGCTGGCTGCTCATCTGGTTCAAGAGAGAGTTTTCCTTCGAGGACATCCTCACGTTGTGGGAGGTGAGTGCACGACAACCGTCTGCACAAATGTCTTTTAAAATGCTAACGCAGCTGAAACAGTGAGATACACAGTCAGGGTTCGCCTCACTGGTTTAACCTTCCATGGTGAGAAACGCCATGACGGTTAACGTGACATCACGTTAAGGTTGACACGTCGTCTCCCTCAGGTCCAGTGGACCCGTCTCCCGTGTGACAACTTCCACCTGCTGATCGCCTGCTCCATCCTGGAGTCCCAGAGAGGGGAGCTGATTGGCTCAGACCACGACTTCAACACGATCCTGAAGGTGTTGCGCTGCACGTCGTGTCACGTTAACGGCTCGGCGACTGCGCGTTGTCGTCCGTGGAGTAATTTTATTTAAACTTAATTTAAACGTAATGTAACTTTGTTGTGACTGATCTGCAGCACATCAATGAGCTGACGATGAAGTTGGACCTGCAGAGCATTCTGCGTGGAGCGGAGGCGATCTACCTGCAGCTGATTCAGTGCAAGGTGAGGAAGTTCGCAAATCTGCATGGAGTCACTGGAATGTATCTCAGCCTGGGTCCAGATGTGGTCTTACAAATTATGTTGAAATTGGGAGGAAAAAACTTGACAAAAGTCTTAGTGTTAGAGCTGTTTTTTGATTAATCTGACATCAAGCAATACGAGATGATCAAAAGCCTAAGAAAGAAGTGGATTTGTGTGTTATTCTAAATGTTCTTCTGACATTTCTCTGATATTTGCTTTTACTTGGCAAATACTGAAAACTTTCTCCTCTCCACATTGAAACAATCTGAAAGGGGAAAAAAATTCCCGAACACTGAAAGGCCACGACCTTTCAAAAGTATTTCTTTTAAGCATCCACAAGCCAGAAATTTTGTGAATCACTGCTGTGGACTGTCTTCACACATACCTACGATAAATATTTGTGTGGAAAGCATGAATGGAAAATTGTATCTTGTGTATTTCGACAGGGTGTAGTTGCTGTTTCGTATTTTTATTTTTAAGCATTTCTTCCATAACAGTCAGTCACCTCTATTCAAATATCAGTGATTGACTCACTTCTTATTGTATATTGTTTATCCTAGTTTTTTGAATCTGCCCATTTGCAGCTTCAGTGATTTAAAATCCAACCCAGAGTGGTTTGCAGCTTTTTCCCGCACACATATCCCACAAATCCTCCAGCATGTATCAGTTTTAATACCAAGCAGCATCCCTTTTCAGCTGCATTTCAGACTGGAAAAATGGAGATTTAAAAATGCGCCACTTAAGGAAGAAATTGAACAACAGCTGTTGCAAGCGCTTTGTCAGAATTCTGCACGGTCCTTGAATTTGACCCGTTCTCCCCCCTCCCCAGGAGCTTCCCCTCAGGGTGCAGCAGGTCCTGGGTCTCTACGTCCCCTCCAGCTCCGAGGAGGACAGTCCAGACTCCCAGGCCAGCGAGACGCAGCGCCTCCTCAGCCCCTCGCAGGCGGGAGCCGCCTCCGCTGATTTGGCACGCGTTCCCACTTATCCTTAAATCTGTAGAGATGAGGGAAGAAGTTAGCAAGTATATGAAGAAAAAATATATATACATATATATGTACTTTATATGATCCAATGAGATGGAAAGGAGACGGTTCGGTGAAGACTGTTGTTACTGTGTGTCGGAGGCAGGGGGCGACATTGAGGTGTCTTTCTTTTAATGTGAGTGTTACAGTTCAGGATATTTAAACACTATAGCCGTCCTTGCAGTGCTCATTTTCATGACAACCCTTCCCCTCCTCTCCCAGGACAGCTTGTCCCCTGTTTACACGTCCTGTGTCTCTGCCGTCCCCTCCGCTCCCCGGCCTCCTCTCGATGCTGCTCTTTTTACCTTTTTCACAAGTTATTTAATCGCCATGCCCGTCTCTGCCTCGCGCCATCGTTTCCGCGTGCATTTTGAGTTGAGTTGTGGTTTCCCTGCCGTCCCCTCGCCGCTGTTTCCTGAAAAAAGGGAAGAAGAAGAGTAAGCAGAAACTCACCGGCAGCACCTTGTTAGTACTGTATGATGCCATTCCAGCCCTATGCAAAGTTTTTTGCATGCCTTATAGTTTTCACATGCAAGCGTGGCAGTATTTTTACGCCTTGTAATTATCGGTATGATGTCATGAGATTTTCATCCGCTGATTATTACCAAATAAATAGTTGAATCTTAATGCAGCAGGGTTTTATCCTCTTCTCTTTACCAACCCGTCCATCTCTCTCACATCTGTCCGTTTTTGTCTGTTTTGACTGTTAATCTTCAGTGGTGGAAAGAGAATTTGGTCAAGTGCCAAACTCATGTACAATTTGCAGGTACTTGACTGAAGTATTTCCATTTCATGCCACTGTGCAATTCTACTCCTCATTTTTCATCTTACATTTTGAAGCCATTTTTACGCCACTGCATTTACAGGATATCTTTAGTCACTTTAATTTGATTTGATGTGATTTGATATGATACACTTATGAAATATAATCGCTTCTCCTCCTGAACCTCTCAGGTGTTTTCATTTGAATGCTTTAACAAAAAAACATTGATATTTACCCATTATTATTAATGTGATTATTATTAATTGTGACCATTTGGAGGGAATTAACTGTATATGATGTACTTAAAAACCTTAAAAAACCTTTTGCTGATAATACTTTCACATTGTTACATGTTCAGTTTTACCAAGTAAACCTTTGAAAACAGGAGTTTTACTTGTGATGGAGCATTTTTCCGGTTTTCCGGTCCCATTTTACTGGTGAAGGATGAGTACACTGTTCTTCCACCACTGATAATCTGATCATATGTTTTGTGTGTCACAACTTAATCTGCAAGTTAACTAATAACCGAGGTTGTAATGCAGATTTAGTGGAGTACAAGTATGAAGTAATGGCAGAAGCACACAACAGATACGCTGATGATGAAAAGTGATTAAGTATAACTAAGTAGCTTGTATAAATAACCAAAAACTGCCTGGTGCTTTGGAATCAGCCTGATAAACTGTCAATATCCCAGTGTAACAGCAACAGCTATTTGTTATGTCTTGACTTGTGAACTGGTTAAACTTTGCCCCCCCACCCCCCCCCCCCCCCTCATGGACCAGCAGGTGTCTGTGTGAGGTGAATGGCTGAAGGGAAAATAGGACCTCTGTTCTCCACTGTCCTGGGAAATGAGCTGGAAAATGAGGGGCGGGAGACCCCCACGCCCCCTTCTGGGTACCCCCTGCACTCCTCCTTTGGCTCGCTCACCCCCCCACCCCTAACACACACACACACACACACACACACACACACTTGTCGATCTGTGTTGTTTGAATACAGCTGCGGCGTATGAATTTAGCAGGGTGCTTAAACAGGGCCGACGATCTGTCACTTGTTTCTTACATCCTCCTCCTCCTCCTCCTCCTCCTCCTCCTCCTCCCTCCTGACCTCACTTGACTGGCAGAGCCAAACTTAACTCAGTCCCTCATTCAAATCCAATCTGCTTTCAGCCCCCTCTCAAAGCTTGTTTTATGGGCGAAGGCCTTGTCGACAGCTTTAAACCCCTATATTCTCTCACTAATGCCACAATCGACCGAGTGTTGGAGGATTACGGCCTCTTCATGTTTGTCATTATGCCTGGAGTCTTAGAAAAGCTCTTATCTGCAGTCGATGATGTGGCTGTGCATCCACTCTCTGTGCTCCATGTGTGAGCCAGGGTTGGACTTTACTCTGGGGGTGTATCATTTTACAGGTTTCCTGACTCATAGGTTTCACGCTCCCTTTTATTTTTGCTTATGTTTATCTTGAACACTCACCCTGAAATTGGAGTTGATCCTGATTTGACTGAATTTTGATTAAGTTTCTTTCATTTTCATAAATCATCATCTCAGATTACTGGATTTGGTTTATGTGCTCTATTGCAATATTTGGTCATTGATTTTCCACCTGTGAAGTCATTTTAAACTTGGGTTTTGAAAATGCTCTATTAGTTATCATTATTAAATGGATGAAGAGGGATGTGGACACATTGCACTGTTCTGGTGATTTTTTTTTCTGTCATGTCTAATGAAATGTCACTTGCACATGATTTCATCTGCATCAACTCAGTTTCAGTTCTTATCATTTAGATACATTTTAATAATGCTACTTAAAGTAATGCTACTTTTACTTTCAAAGGATCTGAATACTTCCTCCACCACTGTACAGTTTATATGATAAAATATAAAGAATCAGTCCTGAAATATAATCTTGCCAGTTTGAGTTCAAGCAAAGTCACTTAAATGTATTATTTTCAAAAGCTAAACAGTGTCCTGCAGAGCTGGCACCACAGAGCCACAACCAGTAAAGTTTGTTTTCTGGGAAACACTTCATGTTGCACACATGATTGTGAATCAGTCAGTGGAGACGGCCGTCGCCCCCACGTTGATGAATTATTGATGCTCAGCTGAAATCAAGTCTCAGTGATCACTGGTGTCAGCGCCGTCGTCCATTTAACTCCCATTTGAAACACGAGCCGCCATTGAAACCATGATGTGTGAAGAGCCACCTGTAATGACTGCGTCAAATACAATCTGTATTCTCTCACTGGTGAGTGTGACCCCATTGTGACCATCAGAGGAGTCCCCTGAGGCCTGGGGGGGAATGAAAAGTGTGTGAGGAGAGCAGCAGCAGCAGCAGCAGCAGCAGGCAGAAGGCCAGGGGCTGTTGTCTGACACTGATTTGTAAAGGGAGACAATACGGCTCATTGACCTGCCTGGCTCCACTGTCTGTTGCACATACCTCGCCCAGCCCTCACTTCGACCCGCCCCCCCCCCCACAACACCCCCCCACTCCCCCCAGTGGCTTTGCTGCTCTTTAAACACGAGCAGCAGATTGCCACAGGCGCAGGGAGGGGAGGTCGACGGGACACAGGTTGCTTTGACAATGAGTAAAAATAAAAACAGGAGAGGAGGCTCGGAGCCAGAACTCGGATGAACACATTTATCAAGAAAGAAAAGTACTTTTACTGCTAATAAGTATGCTCCAGTGGAGAAAAAGTCTTGTCAAATAATCTGTTTTCATGCAACTTGGTTGATGGCAAGATGAAGAGTTTGCAACTACTGATGATTTTCTCCATCAATTAGTCTGTGAATTAATTACTTGATCAGTTAATTTGTTTATATTTATGTTCTCTTGCATCTCTTGTCATATTTAATTGTAGTGTGCTGTAGTTTTGGTTTGTGAAAAGTCAGAATATATTGTAAAAATGACCAAAATAATATCAAGTGAAGTCCTCAAATTTTGTCACATAAAGCCCCCGATCATCACCAAAGTTTACAGTATTTAAGAGCAAATATGGGGCACTATAGCCTGAAAAGTATTTTAATAAATAATCATTATAAGAATTCTTGCTGATTAATTTGGTTATTACATTGCTAATTATTTCATCTCTATAATTCTCTTTATTTGATTTCTGGATTTTTGGTCATTTGTTCCAAATAGGTAAAAGTGTCTCACTGGAAAGAGGGGAATAATCAAAAAAATATATACATGATTCTTGTTTATTATCTTGGTTGTCACCACCAAACTATGACAATACTATAAGTGGTATCTAACAGCAGTCAGGACTTAACATCTATCCCTGCAGTGCTTGATGGATATCCTTCCCTCGCATTGTAAACAAACACCTTCTTCCTTTTGTCATCCATTCCCATTGTCAGAGTCTGGAGATGACCTTTTCTCTCCCCCCTCTCTCTCTCTCTCTCTCTGCCTCTCACCCCTCAGCCTCCCTTCTCTTTTTCACCGTCGAAGACAAGCTGTTGCTCTGTCCCTGCGGGCCACTCCCTCTCTTGTCTGCTCCCCTCTCCTCCTCCTCCTCCTCCCCCCCTGCCTCCCTGCTCTCCCCTCGCTCGCCTTCTTTCTCCCTCTCCCCACCTGTTGGAGTGATTGTTGCGCAGACCGTATTGTTGTCTTCTTATTATTTTATGTCACTCGCGAGGGGCTTTTTCCTCCCCTCTCAGCCACTCCCCCTCTGTCCCTTCCTGCTGGGTATAAAACTCCACTGAGGTGGCGGAGGGATGAGATTCAGTTGAGCACTTCAGGAAGACAGTTTCAACAAGAGAAAAAGTAGGATCTGTGTTTATCCGCACAGCAGCTCAGGTGACAGAAGGACAGCGGCTTCCGTGTTTCCTCCCCCATTTGGACGTAAACAAGTTCATATTCTACCCATCAGGCCATGCAGATGGACAGAGGCATGTCTCTGTGGTGCGAGGAGGTGGAGGACGACAAGAGTCAGGACCAGAGCAAGACAGAGGCACCGCCAGTCCAGGGCCCTTTTGGGGCCACGTCGTCTCAGCTGCGGGCCGCCTGGGACCCCACAGTGTCGGGGCATCGCGTGATTCAGAGGCTGCTTCATGTGGAGGAGAGGTACATGCCCTCCGTGCTCTACGTCAGCCTTATCCAGCGGGATCCGCAGCGCAGGGAGGAGCTCGCCAAATGGGCCCTGGAGGTACGGAAGTCTCTCTCGTGCTCCAGTTTCTTCGGTCTCCACATGGGGCTCGATGTCTTATCAGTGTCCTCTGCCTTTTTCTCTCCAGGTGTGCTGCGACTGCGGCTGCGATGAGGCCGTGTTTCCCCTGTCCGTCTCTCTGATGGACAGGTTCCTGTCCGCCACTTTGTCTGTGCCCGTCTCACCGTACTGCCTGGCTGCTGGCTGCATCCTCATCGCCTCCAAACTCACAGAGTGCGACAACATCCCCGCAGACACTCTCTGTGCCGCAGCTGAGTACAGCTTCCTGCCCTCGACCCTGCGGGTGAGTCGGTCACTTTATAGAAGCCTCATGATTGAGGCTGTGATGGTGGATAAGCAAAGGCACATGATGCAGATGGAAGGCATTCATTGTTGGTCTCAGTCAGGTTGTATCACTGAACTTAAATGGAGACTTTATGACTGAGAGAGGACAACATGACAAACAGCATTACAGCCCTTTTCTAACCCTTAATTGAACCTGTTCCTTCCATCAGGACATGGAGCGCGTCATCCTCGCCACCCTCCGATGGGACACAGCGGCGGTGACCCCTCAGGATTTCCTCCCACACTTTCTTGCCTCTGTGGAGCAGAGAGGAGATGAGGAGGAGGTGCAGCTCTCCACCCTGCGGCGGCATAGCGACACGCTGGCTGCCATGTGTGCGTGTGACTCCCAGTTTCTGGATACACCACCATCACTTGTTGCTGCAGCATCACTGATCTGTGCACTGCGGGGCCTGGGTGACAAGGGCCCATCTCAGCTGGCCCTTATGAGTGAAGCACTGGCGGAGCTGTGCCAGACTGATTTGGTAAGTGGAGCTTCATTTAGGTAGTATTTCTCATCATAGCCATGGCAATTGCAGGAAAGTCTTGCATCTTATGACAAAAAAATCACTAATTTTCTCTGTTGCGCAATCTCAGGCGGTGCTGCAGTGCTACAGCGAGATGATTGAGTACGCACTGCGCCGGCGGCTGAGGAGTGGACTCCAGCAGGGCCCCATGGAGAAAGACGAGGAGGTGGTGGAGAATGAAAGGGCCGGGACACCCACTGACATGAGGGAGATTGATTTCTAAACACAGAATCCATCAAGTTCATCAGTCAAACTGATATAAATTGAAAATGACCTCAGAAATTCTCAGACATGATTTTATAGCCTATATATGTGAAATTATTGATTATTGTTGAGTGACTGCTAATTTATTTTTTACTTTATTTATTTGTGAGCAATTTTAAAACTATGTTTTTTTCCATGTGCCATATTTTTTTATTATCAATTTCTATTAATTTTATTGTAGGACTAGATGTTGTTTTGATGCATAATATTTATAACTTTAATTTATTATCACGTGCAATTTGTTGACTCATTTGATGTTAAGTTATTTCAATATGCCACGACTTTTTGTTTGTGTACTGAATTAAATATACAGCAAATCTATTTTTCAAGCAATTAAAGACTTTTGTACATAATTTGTGTATGTTATATTATTTACCGATGGAATAATGATGCCTTAGAGTGTTATTCATGGGCACGTACACGGGAGTTTTTTAGCGTTTGTTTTAATTTTGTCTGCTTCTGTTGGGATTTCATAGCCCTCTTGTTATGTTCCATCGCAAGCAAATGTTTCAATGGCTGTGTTCACTTATCTATTTGCTTTATTAAATCGCTGATTTAAGAATATCTAAAGATAATTGTTCAAAAAATTGAAAAAAATATTTAAACTAATCAGTAATTTACGTTTAAGTTTTTTAATCATAAACTGGCACTTACTGAGCCAGTGCTAAAACAGTAACTAATCCTATATCTTCTAAATCATTACTACAACGCATTAAGTTCAATATTTCCGATGTCCTTAAAGGCAGCATGAAGGTTGCGCTTCATGACGTCAATTTTCTCCGACGCAAATACAGATCGTGCTTTGAGCTCTGGATCAGAGACTTTAAGAAATACCTGCGGTAAGAGACGAGCTATTTAAAACCATTTCTCCTTTAAGACAGATCCCGTTTGTGGGTTTGATATCAGCGGCGTTTAGATCAAGAAAGAATTTAACATCGTGAGATTTAAGAGGGATAGAGCAGGAAGAACTGTGCTATATTTTTTTCATAGCTTACGGATGCTGCAATGGATAACTAGCACCTGTTATATCCCCGTTAAAATTACGTTTAAATAGAGAATAGTGATTATCTGGTAAAAATTAATAAACCGTATTCCTCATCCACAGTACGTTTAATCTCATGTCTGATTGCGGCCACTGACGTATCAGTTTTTGTCGTGAATCCCAAACACGCTGACCTTATCCGCATCCGTGTTGTCCTTCCTAAGCTAGTTAGCCAATTAGCTGCAAACACGATCAAAGAACGAATTTTCTAATTAAACCGTGGTTTATATTCCGTCAAGTTACACTTCCATTAAATATGTCCTGTTGAGCCAAAGACGAGTTTCTGTTCTAAATTCATCGTTACCCCAAACTCCTTTTAAAGAGGTTTCATGTCACAAACGCCTCCTGGTTTATACGGCACACAGTGCACACACACACACCAGGCTCCGACAATTTTCACTAAACCTGATGACTCATGCTAACTTAGTTGTTTTAAGCGTCGTCCGGTGTCAAAGCAGAACTGACGCCCTACCGGACATCCGCCTGGGCGAGTTTTTATTACTGATGCCCTCATTGTTTGCTGTGAAGGAGGATGAAGTTGAAACCTGGCTGGCTGCTGCTTCTCTCCATCTCTGCCGGGGTCTGGTCTGTGCCCATCGAACGCAATGGAGGAAACCAAGAAGCTAAAGAGGACGCACAGGAGGAGAATGGGGTAACACTCCCATCCTGTGTTCTCTTGTTTGTTTTCTTTCACCATGTGCAACAGGATCTTAAGATGAAATCCAGTTTGCCGCACATAACCCGTCCTTTACACCACTCTGCTGCAGGACACTGGCTTGTACTACGACAGGTATCTCAGAGAGGTGATCGAGGTTTTGGAGACAGACCCTCACTTCAGAGAGAAACTGCAGACGGCAAACACAGAGGACATCAAGGTTAGCCCCCACCTCCTCGCTGCTCCTCTCTTCATTCTTCCCCGACAAAGCCTTCTGACATTTGTGCGGTGTCCTCCCGTCAGAACGGTCGTCTCAGCAAAGAGCTGGACTTGGTCAGTCACCACGTCAGGACCCGCCTGGATGAGCTGAAGCGGCAGGAGGTTTCTCGTCTCAGGATGCTGCTGAAGGCCAAACTGGACAGCACCAACACACAAAGTGAGCGGGCTGGTTTTCCTCAAGAGGACCGATTTTGATCTCTTTATTAGCAGCTTCACCTTTTCCTATATTACATACGGTTTCCAATATGAATTGTCAAATGGTAATAATTACCTCAGCAGATTTTAAAAAATTGGATGCACCTGCACACCTGGGTAATTTCTAATTTATGCAAGGGGGAAAAACTCCAAATACTTTAGAATCTGCACTTATTCTCTGTAAGCTGCTCTTATTTTCTTTTACAAATGGTGACATCATATGCATTGTCAGTATTAACATGCAGATGTGCCGCGTTGACATTTTCAGCTCATGTGCAGGGATACGGGTCATGATTTATTTTATACAAGCAGACCAGATAGAATTAGCCAATAGGAGCTGAATGTCCAGTGAGTTGAGCTGCTGAACACTGAAATACACACAGGGTTAGCATTAAGAGATGAATGCAGCATCCATGTTTGCAGGCCTGCAGATGGACCACGCTTCCCTGCTGAAGCAGTTTGAACACCTGGATCCACACAATCAAAACACATTCGAGGCCAAAGACCTGGAGCTGCTGATCTCGACAGTAAGCTCCTTAAATATGACCCCACCGCGAAGAACTCAAAGAAAAGATGATGATGACTACTTTTTCTTCTCTCTTTGTCCAGGCCACCAAGGATCTTGAGAACTACGATGCCGAGAGACACGAGGAGTTCAAGCGCTACGAGATGCTGAAGGAGCACGAGAGGCGGGAGTACCTGAGGGGCCTGGACCAGGAGAAGAGGGAGAAGGAGGAGAAGAGGATGCAGGAGCTGAAGGAGAAACACCGCCAGCACGCCAAAGTCAACGCTCCGGTGGGCGACGGATGCATCTGTATTTTTTGCCAACGGAGAAACAGGGGGAAGGTGACTCCATCTCTCTGACGTGTTTTTTGCCTCTTTCTGTTGCGTTTTGTCGCGTTCAGGGCAGCGTCGCTCAGCTGCGGGAGGTTTGGGAGGAGACGGACGGACTGGATCCACAAGAGTTCAACCCTAAAACCTTCTTCAAACTTCCATGGTGGGAAAAGCGCTTTTTTTTTTTTTTTTTTTAAATCCCACTTTTCCTTTTCGACGCTGACGAGTTTGATGTGAATGCAGTAATCGTGACTTCTCTGTCCTGTTCAGATACAAATGAAGATGGTGTCTTAGATGAGCAGGAACTGGAGGCTCTCTTCACTAAAGAGGTAAGAAACCCTGTGGTGCATCATGGTTGAAACCTGAATGGTTGACCTGTTTTCCAGCAAAGTCAAATACCATGACAGAATTAAATACAGCTGTTTGGTCTGTATTCAGCTCCATTGTCGAAAATAAAAGTTTTGAACCTGACAGCAGTGATATGCAGCTAACATCTGTTCACTTCCCTCCTCCAGCTGGAGAAGGTCTACGACCCAAAGAACGAGGAGGACGATATGATGGAGATGGAGGAGGAAAGGCTGAGGATGAGGGAGCACATCATGAAGAACGTAGGTCTAAGTTCATTCCCTTTTGCCTTATCCCATCAGTCACCTCTTCACCTTTCTCTCCTTTTGCCTGACACTGTCTAGACGTTTCTGTTTAAAGGTGGACACCAATAAGGACCGGCTCGTCAGCCTGGAGGAGTTCCTCAAATCCACCGAGAAAAAGGAGTTCAACAATCCTAAAGAGTGGGAGGTAAAGAGGGAAGTGGGTGATCGGAGGGTCTGTGGTTCAAATCCAAGGACAAGCCGGGAAAATGAGTAGTGCGGGGTTAAAGCAGGATGCGTGCACAGCAGGACTGGATTCCTGACAGCTTTTTAACCGTTTTTTTTTAGGGTGCAGGCACTATAACTGCAACAGCAGAAACATCGCCGTGTAGGTTTATTTCCCCTCTAGAGAACAGAATATAAATGTCATTAAGTACATCTGATGCATCAGCACAAGTTGCTGCGTGGTGCCACTTTGGCTAAAATAGATGTGTGAAGAGAGGGAATGAGAGACAACAACAGGAGCAGAACCAGCTGATGAGAGAGAGAAAATCATCAGAGGTCTCCCTACACCGCAGTTAAATTACTTTCTATTGAAATAGATAGGGGAGCAATACATCTATTATCACCCATTATATAAACTATGTAATGCCATACCTTTTTACTTAATGCATTGTCATAATGTAAAGCAATACAAATGGTAACTGTTCACAACTGTAGTGTCACTTCTGCGTGCTACATGCGTCTCCGTGTTCGCCTCTTCCAGACGCTGGACGCCAAGCCGGTGTACACGGAGGAAGAGCTGCAGCGCTTCGAGGCCGAGCTCCGCGACAAGGAGGAGGAGCTGAGGAGGAGGGCGGAGACGCTGCGTCAGGAGCAGGAGCTGCTGAAGGAGAGGGGCAAAGCGCTGGAGGCCCAGAAGAGAGAGTACCAGCAGGTAAATGTCCCCGCACCGCCTGAGCCTGAGACCTCAACATAAGTTGAGTCGTATGAAGTCAACAAAAAATGTTCAGCTTTTAATTTACACAGTGGTGTGTTCAGATGATAATTCAGTTTTTTTTTTTAAATTTCAGGCAGTATTAGAGATGTCCCAGAGACAGAAGGGGCAGCAGGCAGCAGACGGGCAGCCTCCCACAGGTCCTAACGGGGAACTACAGTTTCAACCACAGACACATAAACCTGAAGATAAAGGTGAACAGTCTGAGACATGATGAAACACAGCATGTGGCGTCGCCGGTGTGGAGTCAGGCGGTGGCAGTTTCAGTGAGCGAACGTTCCTCTTTTCTTTTCACAGAGGCAAAAGCCCCAGCTGATCACGAAGCCCAGAATAATCTGCCCGCAGAACCTCCGCAGAATCTGCCTTTACACACTTAAATGCAGCACGCTCCGACAGCTTTAACACACACACACACACACACACACACACACACTCTGGTGTGCACTGACACAGATATCCAGATGGGTTCTATGTGAACCGTACATGTATGAACTAAGGCAGACGGGGCTCGTGAATCATGACGTGATCGTAACGTGTGTTCATCTCTGTGGTCGATTATTAGATGAAAGATCTCCAAACAGCGGATCATCTCTGTGTATACGTGTTCTCGCAAACCTTGTGTTTTTAGTGAAGTTTTAACTCAGGCAGGGTTTACAGTGTAAAATCATGAAAAATTCTTCAAATAAAGTCTTAATTTAAATCCTCTAAACCAGGTTTCTTTAAGTCAAATGACTTGGGGGTGGCGCGGGGTCGACTCTTAGGCTTCAACTCCACAACTGAGCAGCTTGTCTTTTCCTTAGATGAGAAGGAGACATGTTGATGTCTGGTGTGCATGTCAACATAAATAGTGAAACAAAGATCCAGTTTTTACTCTCTGCAGCAATGCTCAGGAAATTTAATGCTTAGTATGATTAAAAGATCTGGTGGAAATCAAAATGTTTTTTAATGAAGTGACTTTTTACAATCATTTCAATTTAAAAACATGTTATTACAGTATTTATATTTAAAACGATTCCAAAACATCTCATAAAATTGATTGAAATTCCATCGCAGTGTCTTAAATTTTACTGTACCAGCTTGATGTCCCATCACAATTTTTTTTCTGACACAGTTAAATCATAGAAACCCATGAAAATCTCTTCTGATGTTATGTTGCGTATTAGTTTAAAAGAAAAGATTTCATTTAAAAAACTCTATGTAGCAGCTTGTAGACCCTGAGCCTGTTGTCCACTGTCATGGCTCCCCGGGGACACATCTGATCCTAGTTGTCACCGCGCTGACGAAATGCTCCCCTGGCTGTCGCTCGGTGCATTCCTATCAGCATTCCTCTAACCCGCTGACCTCCTGTGACCCCTGCTGGGGGGGGGGGCTCCTCCTCTCCTGGTGTCCGTGCAGCTGCCTCCTGTCTGTCACCGCTGTCATGTCGGCCAAATAAAGACGTCTTGAGGAAGCTGCCCGGCTGGTGAAGTCTGTGTTTATTATGATTTTGCACTTTTATTTTAAATCGGTGTCGAGACAGTTTTAATCCTATACATCCTAAAACTGAAAGAAATCATTAAAACTCAGCAAGGAAGGTACTGAACTAGAAGTAAATTTACTTCCTTTTATTGTCAGTTTTTCCCTATAGAATCAGGTTGTGTTATTGTGCTGCGTTTTGTTCTATTGTGTTGTGTTGGTCTGTCCTCTGAACCGGCACCAGCAGCTCCATGACCAGAGGTGATGAAGCTGAAGCTGAAGCTGTCGACATACTGTCAGTGGCTCTGTGAAGGTGGGAGGTCATGTGATCTGGTGTGTGCACCAGGCTCACGCACTTTACGTAAGAACCCTTTGTTCTGTGTGCACTGTACATAAGGTGTACAAGTACTGCACTGAGAGTTTTTCTCTATATAACATTTCAGAACACATCTTTTTTTTTTTTAATCTCCACTACAAGTAATACTGAACATTATTTATAGCATTTGTGTGCCTCAAAACATCCTGTTCAGTGTTAGTTATATTAAAAGGCACTCTAAGGGGTCGGCTGGATTTTTCCGGGGAGTACATTTTATTTTAAACCTGTAGTAAGACTAATTTTACTTAACATACTTGGGAGTTTGCTCTAAGTCTGCAATAACTTTAGTCAAATTCAGTCGCAGGGTTTTTTTTTCCTTTTACTGAAGTGTTATTGCATGATGAACACCTTCCTCCTCTTGCTTTGGTATTTCTTAGTCTGTTGTCCATTAACTGTTGTCCACACAGAGAGTAAGATGTCAGTGTGAAAAATAACATACTGAACAATGTGTAAACTGAGTGCATGCAGTAAAATCAATAAATAAACAGGCACAAGTAACACAGGTGATTTGGGGGACCATAAAAACTTTAGTGATGCTTACAGACATGTTTTTTTAACCATTATTCAGATATTTTGTCCTTAAAGTCTTTGTTACTTTACTACTCTGTTTCTTTTCTTTACCCATCTCTAGCTAAATGCAAATATGTAAAAATTAATTTGTTCTACGCCAGTGGACATTACGTCACCTCCAACATGCCCCCCCCCTCCTTTTTTATTTATTTATTTATGTTTTACCTGTAGCGGTTTTAACGCCCACCGCCCTCGAGCCCTGATTGGCTGAGGGACAGAACCTAAGATAGTGAAATATGGTAAAATGACGATGACCAGCGGGTCATGAAGAAGACATATTTGTCTTAGTTTAATTTGTTTTTTATAAAATGTTGTCATTGCTACAATAAGCTACAATCAGCGAACCTCAGAAATGCCTAAAAATTATCACAAACTCTTAACAATAGTCAAATTTATGATTACTTTAAGGATCTTTAGTCTAGACCTATAAAATGTTCCTAATTAATTTCAGTTTCAACAAAAGCGTGCATCCATTTACGACAGTGAATTTCATTTCTCGTTTTCAGCCGCCAGAGGGCACAATTGTTAAATTATTTTCATCAAGTTTCATCCACCACAGAATAAATAAACTGAGAAATTAAACTGCTCTGGCGATTTGCAGAAGTTTGTGTCTGAAAGGAAAAAATAAACAAGGTGTAAGTCAGGAGTGAGGATGGTGTTCAATATGGTGACAGCCTGTTTCTTTAAAACCCAGCATCCTTCTGAGGAGAGGAAGAGGGGGGGAGAAGAGGGAGGATGAACGATGAGCAGCAGGTAAACGAGCGGAAGTACTATTTTGTTTTCTTCAGTATAAAGTTTGAATACCCGTAATACAGTTTAAGGAAGTCACTATTAGTGAGTTTTTTTCAACAAAATGATATGACAGTATATTGTTATTCTGTGTCTGTTATATATCACACCATTTAAATCTTTTAACGTTTAAAGTTAATGGTAATTGAAAGTATAAAAGGGTCAGCAAAAAATGGTGCAAAGGGTATCAAAATAAAAAATACCATGTACTTTATTATCTGATTATTTTTACTACTTTTTTCCTATTAAATCTGTAGCCAGTCAACCACCATCTTTATAGACATCTTACAATGGAAATACTCAAGTAAAGTACAAGTACACATGGAAACTATACAGTATTGTACAGTTATGTATTTACTGTTTGTTTTATATTTCATATAAGATTTCTCTATTTTTAGAGAAAGTGAAGGTGAGGCTCATTTGTCAGTCCTGAAGAAGTAAAACAAAATTCTACTTTTCAACGAAAAATCAATGATGATGACATTTTTTCCCTTTTATTTCCCATTTTCTAAATCCTCCTACTGTATATTTATCTTGTGACTGCTTGGGGGTTTATCAGCCCACACATTTCTCTTATGACTGCACTCTCATGTTATTCTTTGTATTTGTCTTCATTTGTATGTGTATGTATAAAAGCATACTAACTGATAGACTGATACTCACTCAAATCATGCGGGGGAAAGGATATATAAAATCCTGAATATATTTAATGTGATTATTACAAATGTTTTATTTTTGTCCCAGTCTTCCCAAGTCTCCAACCATGACATGTGTTTGTGTCTCTTTGATAAGAGCAGCCTTGATTATTGTATTGTGAAAGTCCAAACCGGATGTCTCCCGCGCTTCCTGCACGCCGCCTTGACGCAGCGGTGAGGCGAGCCCGTCGCTCCCTCGGCAGGGAGAGAGAGAGAGAGAGGGGAGGGGACGGGGCAGGCTGGTAACCGGGCTGTAACGGGGGATAACCTGCAGCCTCCGTCTCTCCGACGCTCCGATGGAGTGAACCGGGCTACGACGCGCGTCTGTTTCCGTTCTCTGTCGATCATGGAGCGGGTAAGAGTACGCTAAATGCTCGGTGGCGGCTGGAAATCCACGGTGATGCACGGCGCACAGATCCAGCTGTTTTTATGGGTGGGAGGAGGAGGAGGGAGGGGGCAGGGTGGCGTGTGTGAAGGGGGGGTGTTGATAGGAAATAGACGCCTTGCAATCGGAATAAAGCCAAAGCGGCGCACCGTTTTCTCAAATTAACGTTAATCATACAATAAAACTGTATCCCCCTGCGTCAGCATCTCGTTATTAAATCGGTTAATTGGGCCTACATCATTTACAGGGTGATTGGCACCTCCCACCATGGTGTGATAGCGATGTGAGGCTATCTGTGTCTGTGCAGCCTCAGATACATTTGAAAAAAAAAAAAAAAGAAAGAAAGGCTGTCAGTTTCTCCACAGTCAGGCCTTTTATTTTGTTAAGACAGCCATTTATTTCCCGTCTGAGCAGAATAATCGGCCTCAGCACAATATTTTTACAGATGGGTACGAGGAGAAGCCTCCTCGATACAGCCCGTAATTACAATTCATGATGACACCCTTTTTTGTAACATGAATGTGAGAAGCAGCGCCGCATCTTTCTCCCACCTCAAGGCCCCGACGATTGTTCCCGTCCCTTCTGTGGGCACGGCTCGTTTTGCAGGAGGTGAAAAGCTGCCATTCACGACTCATTTCCGCACATCATGCGCATTCATTATTACCATTATGGCTGTGGACGCTCGGGCAACATAAAGCCGAGACATGCACTGATGGATGAATTACTCCAGACGTGAAGTATCGCGATGTCTGCTGCAGCATCGCCGCTTATTTCGTTCTCTTTGAGGGTTTGGGGGAGAAAACGGCTAATAAAGGCGTGTGTGCGCACGCGCGTGCGCGAGCGTGCATGTTAGTTTGGATCTATATTTGTACCCTGGTGGGAAATACAGGTGTATGTATTATGGGAAATGTGTGGCCTTCATCCCCCCCCTTCCTCCTCCAGCTGCTCCCATCATCACCCAATCACAGCTTTGCCCCCCAAAATGACCCCTCCCTTAATTCTTCTTTTTCTCTTTTCAGGTTTGTATCTCATCTCAGTGAAGCTAGGGGCCAGGGGGTCAGAGGTCACCCAACCCAAACCTGCACTTCTCCCTCTCAGCCCTGCACCCCCACCCCACCCCTCCACCTCCACCAAACCTCTGTCACCCCTTCACTGTTTCCCCGCATCACTTGAATATCCTCTCACGTTTCTCTCACTCACACCTTCACACCCACTGCCCCGGCACCATCGTCCTGCAACACCTGCTTCTCACCTGCCAGCCTCAGCCAATCAGCTCGAAAGGAAAAACCCCCCTCCATCTGTCCAGCGTTTCATGAGAAGAGCAGATCAGCCCTCCCCCAGACGCCGCACCCGAGTGTCCCAGTCGACTTCTCAACTAAAACCTCTCACCGTCCGGCCTCAAGATGATGTGTGAGGTGATGCCCACCATCTCAGAGGACGGGCGCGGCGGCGGAGGAGGCGGCGGTTCGTCTTCCCCTGCCGGAGGCGGTGGAGGCGGGATGGGCGGAGGAGGAGGGATGGGAGGCATGGGGGGCTACGGCAGCCGGGATCCCCGCGGTGGCAGCGATGAAGGAGGAAGCACGGGCAACCTGGAGTCGCTGATGGTGAACATGCTGACAGAGAGAGAGCGGCTGCTGGAGAGCCTGAGGGAGACCCAGGAGAGTCTGGGGACGGCCCACCTGAGGCTGCGAGAGCTGGGCCACGAGAAGGAGTCGCTCCAGAGGCAGCTGTCCATCGCCCTGCCACAGGTACGGAGGACGGAGTGGGGGCACACACTTGTCCCTCTATTCTTGTTTATATCTGCATGTTAGACTAAAGGAGCAGTTTACTAAAAACGCAGCCTCAGTCACAGACTGAAAGCAGAAAACATTGAGTTGGAAATTCTCCACAGCGTAGTTTCACAGCCATGGACGTTTTACATTTACACATTTATTTCTTCTGTTTACAATGCTGTGGATACACATGCCCAATGCTACAACTGCATTATCACTGAGGAAAACACAGGAGAAGGTTTTCCTGCATCTTCAACAAAACCTTCTAAGAAAATTGCTTTGTGTTTTATACTTTCATGAGAGTCAGAAAAAAAGCAATTAGCTGCTGATAGTTTGGGAGAAGAAAGTGTACTGGTAAGAATTTGTTTTGTGGTTCTGCGTACATGCCGACCTCACTTGAGAAAGTGATTGGTTGATTGAAGCGTGGACATGTAAGTGTCTCTCTATAATGCGGCTCCAGATTAAAGGGAATAGTTTGAGCTGTTTGGAATTCTAATCGAAAAATAGAAAAACATGCAACTCAATATCTTGAATCTCTTTTTTGCAAAATAAAAAAAAACAGACCGAGCAAACCTCAGGTGCTAGCAAGGACTTGGGCAGAGAATCAGTGAGAACTTCACTGTGGCTGTGAGCTCTGTTTGTACACAGCCAGGTCCTTATAGATCTCATTATATTTACAGTATAAAGCTGAGTGCTCCAGATCATAATTTTAAATGAACATCTACAATAGGATTCAGAATAACGACATATATAAAATTAAAAGCAGGAATGCCGGTTCATAATTCAGCCTTGTGAGCAGTGACTACCGTGATGAACCTGCCTCCGGTAAAAGGAAACAAGTCTTATGAGTGGAATGTAGTCCTGTATCAGAAGTGCTCCCAGTGAAAATGGTTCCTATCGCAGCGTTGAATTATTGATGTGTGAACCTGTAAGCAGGGTTTTAATGTTGTTGCCGGTCCAGGTGGCGCTGAGTCGGATTTCTTTATTGCACTGTCGGGGAGTTTAAAAATGAAAACTTCATACGTCCAGTTTTGTTTCACTCCTCAGGCGTAGAGAGGACTGCTCTCTGTATAATATTAAAAACATGACAGTCTGATGCTGAGATAAGACTGAGGTCCAGGGTTTAATTGATAACACTGATATTTTATGTTGAATTAAATATTTTATTCATCAAAGTTACTATATTAGTAGTAGTAACTATACATCCAATGTCTGGCAAAATACTTAAAAAATCAGTACTTCAAAACTGTACTCAAGTAAACTTCTTAACTTAAAACCATCAGGTTCTTCACAGCTCCATTATATAAATAAATTGTTACAATGGTTTTTTTTTGTTAACCTAGCCCCATTTTGTAACTTCTCATGTTTTACTATTAGAGCTGAAACAATTAGTGGATGGATGGATTGATGAAAAATGAACCAATTTGATTACTGATTCATCGTTTTCAATCAAAAGTGCCAAACTCAGCTCAGAAAAGTGAGAGTTTGCTGCATCTCTGTGGCTTGACGGGAAACCGAACTGCACATCTTGAAGTTGCGTGCTTTTATTCTGAAAACCCTGGCGACGTTTGAACCGGTCACCTTTTGTTTCCAGGATGCTATGACGGGCACGCTTAACGTTTGTCCACAGCAACAGATTTATGGAGAGAGTAATGGGCAGATTGATTAGTAACAAGGAGTCACAGAGCTAAGTATCCAGCGCTCCTCAGAAAAATACAGTGATCTTTAAAAGAATCATCGAAGACTCTTCTGATTGGTTGGACGAGCACATATTCTGATTGTTGCTTTGATATAATGTTGTAAGGCAACGTTCATCTGTACTGATATATCTATTGGCTGATTTAAAATTTTGGCTCACATTGTACACATTGTCCTTCTGGCCACCATATTTGTTTGGGTCGGGACAAAGAGGCACAGCTTGAGAAACAAGTCGGAGATATTTTTTCTTGAACCGGACACAGAATATGTTTTTTTTTCTCCACCCAGATGGTTAAAAGAGGATTTTGAAAGTACCTTTCGGAGCAGTAGAACGTGTTGTTAAATGATATATCTTTTAGAAAAACCAGCTGCTCAGCTTCACCTAAACCCTCCAGATGATGGCAACATGTTACATTTTCCCGCCCCCCCTCTGCAGCAACGTTATCCCACATCCGGGCGCCCGAGAGCTAATCACGTTGTAATTCCACTCAACATACGAGGGCTGTGTCTCTATTTTCAGCTGGGAGTCATCGTGGTGACGCCTCCGTCGGTGTCAGCCACCTATTTTTCCTCCGCCTGAAAATATGAAAATGAAATGACAGACGTAGCAGGGCCCCGCATTGTAACGCAGGGCGAGTGGACGTTAAAGGGCCACATTACCTCAGTGAGAAGAGATCAATATGGTGCACACATCTGCAGAATCACACACACGCAGATAGAGGAACACATGGAGAGCTGTGATACGTTTTACAGTGGGTGAGTTCACTGAGTTCGTCTGTGTGTGTGTGTGTGTGTGTGTGTGTGTGTAGATGTTGCCAAGAGAGGAAAAACAGGAGAGAGGGATGGAGAGGGAGCGACAGCATGGCACAGAGAGAGAGACTGACAAATCAAACCTCATTTGCATATTGCTGCATAATAATGAGGTGGCTTCCAGAGTCTGTTTTAGATGTTGAGTATCGTGACAGGGGTGAGATTGAAATGGATGAAAGGTGGGGAGAGTGGCAGGTTTGAAGAGGGGAGAGCTAGTGCGGTCTGCATGGGGGGGCTGACCGATTCGCATCACCTGACCAAAACGACGGCGATCGAAAAAGAGACAGAGGAATCCAGAAAGATATTGCTGATCCACCTCACGCCATCTTTTACGTGAATTAGTCTCATATCCAGTGGGCACAGAACATGCCATCTGTACAGAGCAAACTTCCTCCTTCACCCCCCACCACCCCCAGCTCCTCTTTCTATCTTTTCAGACAAGCTTCCTCCCTTCCCTCCTTTCTCCCATCATCCCCTCTTTCGGCCCCGAAGCTCGTCGCGGGCCGCACGTGCCGTTACCTTTGAATAAAAACAGCCTTTCTGGCCGGAAAGGAAGCAGGGCCCGTTTTGTTGCCGATGATGATGATGCTGGTAACAGAGCGAAGGCGACAGCAGCGCCGCGCATGCATGGGTGCCCCTTTAACGGCTCGTTTGCATAAGCGCTTGTGAGAACACGCATGATTCAGCGTACACGTGTTGGAGGACGCTCGCGTGCCCCGTGTCGCGCTGTGTGTGCATCAGATAGAGAGGGAGATAGATGATCGCTGCTGAGGTCCAAGTGACTTGTACTTGATTATGTCACTCATCCTCTCTTTGTTGAATCTGTTGCCATGGATACCATTGAAATCCTTAAAGGCAACAGATTTTAATCATAACCATGGTGGAGCTAACCTTACAATTATACATAATTGGGGAAAATTGCACAAAATCACAACAATTCAGCTGGATCGCAGTCAGTGGGAAATATAAGACATTACGCTGCACTGGCCCGATTCCCACCACTCTCATGCTTGTTTAACCTCCAGGCATTTGTTTTAATGACGGGCAAATGCGCAGCCAGTCACGGTTATGGCGCAATTAAATCAATTTCAGGTGCAACACATTGCAGTAAACCTGGTTGTTAGATTTTATATACGGAGGCCCGCTTTAAGAGTCCCGGTGGCCATGAACCGTGAACGCTGCGGTAGACGTGGAAGAGATTGCACTGTGTTTGCTGCCTGTTTTTTTTCGTCAGTCATTTCCTCCTGCCTGTGCATGCATGTGGGGCAGGGTTTGAAGCGTTGAAATTTTGCGAGGTTGCATGTGTGTGTTCGCTAATGAAGTCAAGATTGTCAAATTGTTCGCTGTAGTTAACTGCGCCGTGTGGGTTCACCGAATATCTTGGCAGTAAAACTTACAGTCTTGCGGCGCTCTTTTTTTTATTTTTATTTTTTCAATCTAGTGTTGCATGCTTCATATCCTGTGGGATAAGTGGTCAAGTTTAGAAGAGGTACCCTCGTGCTGAGAAATTTCCAGTTCACTTCACATGGAGTTTGGCAACCAAATTTTCAGTAATCATTACATTGTTTTGGTGTTGTCCCTCTGAGTCAGCATTCATCTCTTAAATTGAAAATTAAATTTCATTTGCAAGATTTGCCACTGCACTGAGTTAACAGAAAAAAACAAGTGACCAGAGTCAGCAGAGGTAACCTCATCCTGGGGTGTTTGCAGTTCAGGCACCACGCAGTAAAGCGAGTTAAATTCAGCGATCATGTCCTCACGTTTTGGCTGCTTCGCATTTAAATTTACATACATACACACAAGGACGAGGCAGCAGAGGAAACAGAAAAGGTTTTACTGACGTTCACTCCACCTGCTAGCCTGTTACTGACCCCTCCACCTGTAAAACTAACCAGCTGACCAGTGTGTCACAGAAGCAGACGAGGCAGGTGTGACCGCAAAAATAATTTGTCGACGCACTTGAACCTTGTAGTCTGATGAGTGCGCGCGATCGGGGATGGATAAACTGCACTGGTGACCTCGTGACCTCATGACCTGGTGCAGCAGCAGCAGCAGTGTCGCAAGTCAGTAACAGCACCCTCTGGTGACCCTGCAGGAGTTTGCAGTGCTGACCAAAGAGCTGAACCTCTGCCGGGAACAGCTGCTGGAGAGGGAGGAGGAGATCGCAGAGCTGAAGGCAGAGAGGAACAACACACGGGTCAGTGAACTTTAGCTTGTCTTTAACATCGTGTTCTTGTGTTTATTTGTCTGTTAACTGTTAGGTATTTGTCTATTCTAAAATATTTAAAAAATGTACGGCTGTAACGTGAACATGTGTCACCGTCTGAGATTTTTTACGACGACAACAGGCACACCTTTGTAGGCGGTTTTATTGTATGCCAACCACATGCGCTTCCAGCTGCTGCTCGAACATCTGGAGTGCCTGGTGTCCCGTCACGAGCGCAGCCTGAGGATGACCGTGGTGAAGAGGCAGGCGCAGTCCCCGGCCGGGGTCTCCAGCGAGGTGGAGGTCCTGAAAGCCCTCAAGTCCCTGTTCGAGCACCACAAGGCTCTGGACGAGAAGGTGCGGGAGAGACTGCGTGTGGCTTTGGAGCGAGTGGCGGCCCTGGAGGAGGAGCTGCAGTCCTCCTCCCAAGAGGTGAGTCTGTATTGCTGGGCTTTTTTTTTTTCTTTGCACGGGTTTCACTGATAGTCTCTCCTAATGATTATCCTCCGTGTTGTTTCAGGTTGTGTCCCTACGGGAACAAATCAAGCGACGGCAGCAAGGATTGGACAACGGCAAAGAGGTGATGACATGCGTTTCGTTGGCGGTTTACAGTAGAGGCCTCATAAAGATCCAGAAACAGCGCAGTCAGCTGCCGGTGGCCTGTACAAACAAGTTACATTAATCCAGTAGAGCTGGAGTAACACGATTAAAGTCACAGATTACATCCTGACATGATAATAAAGGTGTTGACAAATTTTTATAGCCGGTATTTCATGTAGAACCATAAATGTGAGCCCTATGGTGGCACGAGAGGGAAAGTCAGGGGATCTCATGCCAATCCTTTTAATAGTTAGATAGTTAGATCAAAGTGGTAACCAACTAAAAACACAGCTTGCTTCCGTGGAGGGTTGGTGATTTTCCATTAGAGTTAGTAACAGCCGCAATAAAATCCGCAATGCTGCACAGCTTCATCCACACTCACTAAGTGCATCTGGAGGCCAGATCGTTTATGCCTCCTGCATCTGTGCGGCTGCAGTGCAGCTTTCAGCCATCGGCGGCAGCAGCACCAGCGGGTCAGTGTAGAAGCCGCGCACCTTCTTGGATTCGACACAGTGGCCATGAAACTTGAGGAAATTCTCCTGCAGTTCATGAGCGCATGCGTTTTTTGGGACTTTACACCCACTTGACCTGGACGTCAGCTCTCCTCATCGGCCGCTTAAGAGTTCTAGTTCCCTCCAGTGGGTCCATATTTCAGTGTGAAGCAGTTCAATCAGCACAACGCACGAAATGAGTGCGTTTGCTCACTCAAGGACCACAACATCATTTTTACAATGTGAGTCCAGGACCTGTGCAACTTCATCATTGTGTTAATGAGAAGAGAACATTGGTCCTTTCACTTTGTGATGGCACCGTCCTCCATTATTGAGATAATAGCACAGGTAATAGTACTGGTGGGGGGAGCGTTTCTTCCAAATTAAAGTCCAGGCCACAAGCTGTGTTTCTGAAATGTAAATACAGCGTCAGCACATGAAGCGCAGCCCATTAACCAGTTGGAGTCACTCATATTGATGAAAGCTTTATCAAATACATGTATATTATGAAGTATTATAAATTAATAATGAAGAAGTTACACTGCTTAAACTAAAGTAAATTTTTTTCTCTTTGTTCAGCGGCTTCCCAACGGCCCGTCCTCCATCTTGGACGACGGAGAAATGGACAGGCAGAGAGAGGGCGAGATCGAGCGACAGAGGTCAGAGCTGGGACAGCTGAAAGAGCGACTGGCCCTCATGTGCAGACAGGTACTTTGTTCAGAGACACCAACGGCAGACAAGCTATCCCCAGATGCTAACGGACAGCAAATTCGATGCACACTCGCTCGGCCTCGCGTCCCACGCGCTCTCTCGCCCCCCCTGCCAGGTCGGCGAGATCGAGGAGCAGCTGACGTCGGCCAGGAGGGAGCTGGCCCGGTCGGAGGAGTCCAACCAGAAACTGCAGAGGGACGTGAAAGAGGTGAGACTCACCAAAGCCGCTGACAGACTGACAAACAATGTAATGGAGGCACAAAGGCGTCTATTTTGCAACCGCTTGCAGAAATATGGAAAAGTTTGCTATGGTAACAAAGCCGTAACCGTACTTGGCAGTGGCGGCTGCTACTGTGTACATAAGAGCCTCTACTGCTGTAGCCATGGTGACGGTGCCATCAGTAGAGCTGCAGGCATTTTGACATGTTAATCAGTCAGCGTGCTGGTGGCTGATTGACAGGCGTGTGAATCATGTTGGGTTAGTCAGTTTACTCAGGAAAACCTAAGTGCATCTCCTCACCCCTGCCCCCCCCCCCACACACACACACACACACTACCCCCTCGTCCCTCTCTCTGTCTGTCAACAACAACACTTACTAACCAGTCATTATCATTCCTGAGCTAACAGCTAGTCAGGCCAAGCCACTTCCTTTCCGATCAACACCTACTTGCAAGCTTGACATTTGCCCTCTACCACTTTCTCCGTCTAGGCTCCTTTCCTTTCTCTGTCTGTATCACAATCACAAGTAAACACAGTTTGTTTGGTTTTTTCATCTACAAGGCACTTTGTCAAAGGGAAGACATGGAGGAGAGAATCACCACATTGGAACGCAGGTTTGTTTTTTGTTCTCCCAGAGATTGCCCTCGTCCCAACATAAGCTCCACTGTTGTTGTCCCACGGCCATTTTGCTCTGGTTTGCAGGTACCTGAGCGCCCAGAGAGAGGCAACGTCTCTCCACGACATAAAAGATAAACTCGAGAACGAGCTGGCCAGCAAAGAGTCTCTCCATAGACAGGTGGGGAAACGTCTCTTCATCCCTGTGCGTGCCCCTTGATTCTGCCTCTGTTGACCGGCAGCTTGGCTGCGTCTCGCGCTGGCAGACGAGAGCGTCGGCCGTCAGTGCGTTTTCCTTTCCCCTGAGTGGCTTTAATCACGTCTGCTGCTCTCGGCGCTCCCCCTCCACACCCCGTCTCCTCACGTCTTCCCGCAGAGCGAGGAGAAGAACCGGCAGCTTCAGGAGCGTCTGGACGATGCCAAGCAGAAGCTGCAGCAAACCCTGCAGAGGGCCGAGACACTGCCGGAGATCGAGGCCCAGCTCGCCCAGAGAGTGGCAGCGCTCAACAAGGTGTGTGTTTACCTGCAGCCATTTATGTTGTGCATTGTTGAGCTGTCTGAGTGTCACACACTGGTTTGTCCCTGTTCAGTTTTATGTAATGAAATGGAAAATAGCTTTATTTCATAGGATTGCAGCAGTATATGCATACGGGAATTCGCCCTCAACCAAACTGCTGTGATGTGGGCATGTGTGGGCGCGTGGTCCAGTCCAGGCATGAATGTATGTGTTGTGTGTTGGCGTGCATATGTGCATTTTATGCACAAGCGAAACGAAACATAAGACATCTAATGACGGATGAATGCTCAAATATTTTTTTATCGAGTGGTGCCAGCAGTTCAGAAGAAAACAGTCTGAGATCAAAGTGTAGCTATTTGATCCTTGGGCGATCAGCACATCAAGGACATGTACACCGCTCCAATTCTTTTTGATTTAATTGTTAATGCTCTTGCATTCCCACAAATGCAGTTTTCACACGTGCCAAAAAATCTTTCACTCACTCACTTCCCTGTGGGCCAAACCTCCAAGATGGCTACACTTTAGCTCTCACATGTTCGGGCAAGATGGCAGCCATGGAAGGATGAGAGCGACTCTGTCGTGCAACCAAACTTTCCTGTTACACTGTGATCTGCACAGGCAGGCAGCTAATTGGTAGACTCGGTCAACAAGCTGTTTCCTTTGTGTTAATTTGTGTTAGTGTGACAACCCGGTTCACGCTGTAACCCCCGCTCCCTCCCTCTCCAATCATCCAGGCGGAGGAGCGTCACGGGAACTTTGAGGAGCGCCTGCGACAGATGGAGGCACAACTGGAGGAGAAGAACCAGGAGCTGCAGAGAGTGAGTCACGCTTGCATTTTCCACCGCTCTTTACCTTCTTCTGTTTTCTTCCTCCCCCTCTTTCCTTTTGTCTGGCCTTACGCAGCACAAAGACCCACTAATTTTCAAAGCCCTCTATATGACCATGCAATTCAGATAGAAATCTTTTTCTCTCTCAGTCAAGCAGAATGTTTGTTATTAACTCTCCTCCCACCCTTTCACCTTTTCTTTTTTCTTTCTGTCTTTCGGTCTCGCCCCGCCCCGCCCTCGCCCCCCTCAGGCGCGGCAGAGGGAGAGGATGAACGACGAACACAACAAGCGCCTCTCTGACACGGTGGACAAGCTGCTGTCCGAGTCCAACGAGAGGCTGCAGCTCCACCTGAAGGAGAGGATGGCCGCCCTGGAAGAGAAGGTGACCGGCTCAGACCGCAGCGAGTGGTCTGAACGGCTCACTGTTTGATTTTGTACCTGTTTAAACTGCAGCGCACTTCCTGCCCTCCAGAAAGAGGCCAGTTACAACTTGTGCGAATTGTAAACATTCGAAGCAGCAGTGAATGCTACATCCTGCAACAAACACATCCGTCATCATTAGATCCTCTCCTATCTGGGGGATCATCATTTTTTATTTTTACTACTTTAAAAGGCAAGAAAACTGACAGCTATGTAAATGATCAATAACATGAAACTCACATTAATTCTTTTAGGCCACAGTGAGCACCTGCACCAGCATTTGTTCAGCATGCAGATTTGTCTTTTACATTTAAGTACAGGAAACGTTTACCGAGAAGACAACATCACAAGAGAAGTGTATTTACCTTAAACTTCTGTGAGCGTGGTCCTTTGCAGGAGGGAACATAACTTGAAATTGTAGAGACGTGAGATCTGGGTGAAAATAGGTTTAAACTAAAACTCTGTTCCTTTAATAACAATGACAAACTAAAAATGATGAGTGTTCAGTTATCCCGCTTGTTTACAGCGCAACACAGGTTTCTCTGTACTGTACCGTAGTTAAGTTTTTGGCCTCCTCAACAGATAGTCCACTATGTTGTAATAAAGCCTGTCATTCCTCCCACTCCAGAATGCCTTATCTGAGGAGCTGTCTAACATGAAGAAACTCCAGGATGATCTTTTAGCAAACAAGGTGAGGCTTCATTCTCGCCGGTCGAAGCCGCTCAGCGCGCACAATGTTCCCCTTTTTTCACTCTGTTCTGGTTCCCACTCCCAGGACCAACTGATAGCGGAGCTGGAAAGGCTTCAGCTGGAGCTGGATCAGCTGAGAGCGAGACCCGGGGGCTCTTATTCCAGGTAGGAGCCATTTAGATGTCAGCACCGCAGCCAGAGCTCGGGCGAAACTCGAGCCGCTGTTGTGAGCCCCTGGCGCGGCCCTGCCCAAATGAGGAGTTGCCAGCGCTGTGTCTGTTATCATGTCAGAAGCTGGAGATAAATCACTCCGCACTGAAGGTGTTTGAAGCTGTCAGCAATGAAACAGTGTTGATATGTAAATACAATCACTTACTGGTTGTACAAACATACACACACACATCTTTTATACTGTAGGCTCCTGCAGATCAGTAATGGGAATATGAAGCACTTTTACATATAGTAAAAGTAAAAGTTCTAGTTTTCTTCATATGTCATGTTATTTATTTGTTTTGCAGTGGATGTATTCTAGTATGTTTTTTTTTAAAAATTAGAAATAGATTTTTGACATTTCTTCCCCTTAGGTCAGTTGTCTAGTTTTCACATTTCTACTGCACATATTCCTCTCTTGAATGCCTCACCTCGTTTGTTTTTTGTTGTTGTACCATCTCACTGTAGCCGCAATCCCATTCCCCTTGCAGGGATGATTACCTTTCTATCTTATCTTATCGTAGCTTTCCTTCCATCTCCCCAGCCGCTCTCTGCCAGGTAGCGCTCTGGAGCTGAGGTATTCCCACGGGGGCGGGTCCCTCCCAGCAGGTTCCACCGCTCACCTGGATCCCTTCGGCAACGCCTCCACCGGGGGCGTGGTCAGGCGAAGTCACCGGGCCCGCTGGAGCTCTGCCCGAGAGGACGCCACCAAGGTGAGACGCCGACATCCCCGCAAACTGCCTCAAAAGCCCAGATGAGTATTCTTGATTTGCAGGGTTGAGCTTTACTCTTCCACCAAAGCCTGTCTCAACGTTTCATCTGTGCTCTTGTTTACTCTTGTTTCTCTTACACTACATTCACCGAGTTACATACCAGCACCGGAGGCTTGAGGCCCGAGGCACTGGAAATACTGGATACATTTAAATTCTGACTTGATGGTGATAGATGGAAAACTGATTATCTTCATAATGAATCCTGAAAAGGAACATGAATGTTTGTACCAGATTTCATAGCAATATGTTTGCTGTTGAAATATGAGTGAAAATATCATGGTGGCATTAGAAGAAAAGACAGGAATCTGTAGAATTCTTCCTCTGGGGACCACAAATTCTTGAAAAAAATTTCATGCAATCCATCCAGTAGGTCAAACCGGTCTGTCCAGATTTTTCAGTTTGTGCTAAAGTGGTCAACTGCTAGCCAGTTGCTATCTAACCCTGCTGTTAGCATGGCAAGGAACTATATTTTATGTTGGAAAAAAGGCAAACGATAATTATTTGTCAATGCTATCAATTGATAAATGGGTATTAAGTCGTCCTCTTGTGCTGTCTTTGTGCAGTACCCAGACTGGGAGACCGGGGGTCTGCTGGCGACCGGGTTTGAGCCGGGCGTGGACGTGGGCTGCTCCGATGACGAGGACGACGGGGAGCCTCGCTTTGGCTCCGAGCTGCTGTCCCCGAGCGGACAGACGGACGTGCAGACCCTGGCCATCATGCTGCAGGAACAGCTGGAGGCCATCAATAAGGAGATCAAGTGAGGAAGGGTTGCTGGGGGTGGGGTGGGGTGGGGTGGGGGTGCTGGCTCGATAGCATTCGGGCATGAAAGTGGTACCAATCTCATCTGACTCTCTGCAAGAAAGCAGGAATAAGTGTTTGAATATGTGTGCTTCCCAAAATATCTAACCGCTCCTTTAAGTCTATCCAGTTTATTTCAACATCATCATATCACTGGAATGTTTCTCTCCTCATCCTCTTCTCTTCTGTCTCCTCCTCCACATTCAAAACCAGACTGATCCAGGAGGAGAAGGAGAACACAGAACTGCGGGCCGAGGAGATTGAGAGCCGGGTCAGCGTGGCTCTGGACAGTCCGCCCATCCCGCCGACCTCCCTGGGGAGAGACAGCACAGGACGGGGGTTCATCCCCTCGTCCATTACATCCTCCACCCTGGCCTCCCCCTCTCCCCCCAGCTCTGGACACTCCACCCCTCGCCTGCCCCACTCCCCAGCCCGTGAGACCGATAGACAGGTACGGCTGGAATGTACAGATGGACTTCTGTTCCCATTCTGTGATCATTTTTTAAAAATCTCGTCGCAGTATCAGCCTCCCCGTTTATGCAAACAGCTCCTCCAGACAGTGAGTCATGTAAATAAAGCATAAGTAATCATGTAGACAGCTGGGGTCAAAGAAGTTCAGTTATTCTTCAGCAGCACGTTAGATTGGCCATGATTGATTGAAGCAACTTGTTGGGTGGTATGTCGGTTGGTGCCAGACACTCCAGTATTCCAGAAGTGGGGGGGGTTAATTATGAAAAAGGAAAAACTTGCTGTCAGTGGTGATTGCGAAAGGGATATTGTTGATGTGGGAAGTATTCAAGCTATGAAACAAGATATCGTAAGCCACAAAAACCAACTTTTGACAGCATTAGTGTAGTTGAGGAACTCAAAAGAGTCGACTCGATAGACAGACAGTAGAAGGAACCCACACGCTTCCACTCCTGTTGAAATGGGGAAAGATGGTCTGGCAGTTATTTCCTGCGCTAACAGGCGGATTGTTTAGTGTGAAATGTCAGAAACTGGTGAAAAAACACCTAAATTAAATATATCGGTTTTGCATCGGTCTTTGATGATCTCGCAAAATGACAGACATGAGACCAAGTGACCAAGACAGACAATTTATTAGATGGAATATTATTTTTGAAGCCTGAATCTGTATGAGAAAGTAATACAGCATAAAAAATAGCAGTCCAGGTCATAATTCAGGTGTTCCAAACTGCGTAACATGAGGATTTAAAAAAAAAAAAACATATCACTCTCCAGAACAACAAAGACGACGATCGGTCCCTCGCTCTTCTCGACTCGACACCTCCTCCCACTCCTCGTGCACTGAGATTGGACCGGATGACCCTCACCCACCCAGGCGCAATGCTGGACGACCCACGGGAGTTTCGCAGGTAAGGCAGCCGCATGTTAGATATGGTATGGTTTGCTGATTGGCAGGTTGAGGAGAAACCTCCTCCGACACAGCATTTATTCGCTTAAGTGCATTAGTGTGACCTCTTATCTGCTGGAACTTCTGGACATCTGGACCAGAATCCGTTCAGAAGCTGCTTAGCAACATTTTGAAGTGCAAACCTGACTTATCCACCTACCTGAAGGTTAAAAAGCCAAATTACGTATTGATACATTTATAACTGTATTACTCCTGGACAGAAACATACAGCTAAGTTAGAACTAAGACGTTTGTTTTGAACTGGTGAGTCTTCACACAACAACATGGGAAAGTCTTAACAAACAGCTCTTACTGTCAACATTTCACATTTATTATATTGCTCTCTTTGCAATTGTACTATTCACATAACTGTATGACTTAGTAGATAGTCTGGAGTTTTAAAGGTTAATAAGAAAATTATAATTGGATTTTGGTCCAGACGTTCTGCATCATTTTCTCTAGAACATATGTGCCTTCCTAATTAAAGAACTGGCTAGGATTTTCCACAGCCTGGCAACCCAAAACTTGTTGATGCCTTATAACTGATCTATAGGGCATCAGTAAAGTATCTGTTACCCGTTAATAAATCATTTATAAATAGAGCCTAATCAGGAGGTGGCACTGCTATATCAAGTGTAGTGCTTTTAATTTGTATTTAACTTTTCCCCTCAGTGATTTCCTTTGCCTCCTCCAGTCTCTCGGCAGATGGCAGCAGCTCCAACAGCAGCCAAGACTCTCTCCACAAGTCCAGTAAGAAGAAAAGCATCAAGTCTTCCATCGGTCGGCTCTTTGGGAAGAAGGAGAAAGGGAGGATGGGCCAGCCCGGGCGGGATGGATCTTCTTCTCTAGGTAAACTGAGGATGAGGGGTTAGAAAACGCTGACTGTCTGTGGTTTCATTTAAACACATTTTAGCTGCTCTGGCTCACTGATTCAAGACATATCATATCGACAGCATATTAGCGTTTTTGTTTTTGTGACCTTCCTGTGACCAGCATCTACACCCTCTGAAGACCTGGCCTCTGGAGATCCCATGGGGATGAAGCAGACTGGGACTCTGGGTCCAGCAGATAAAGACCGCCGCAGCAAGAAGAAGTCAGTGTCAGGAAACGACGTGCTCTGTTCAGTTTGTTTAAGTTGATTCTCCATTAGTACTGATAATAAGACTTGTAATGATCCTCCCTCTAAACAGGCACGAGCTGCTGGAAGAAGCGTGTCGCCAAGGACTTCCCTTTGCATCTTGGGACGGACCCACTGTCGTATCTTGGCTGGAGGTACTGTGCAGTCACAGAAGCCCGAGGCACGGGGGATGGTCATAAAAGAAGAAAGCCTGCATCCACACGACATTTTTTTTCACCTCGTGTGTTTCATTTCTCATCTGCCTCCTCGTAGCTCTGGGTGGGGATGCCAGCCTGGTACGTCGCAGCCTGCCGCGTGAACGTGAAGAGCGGCGCCATCATGGCAAACCTGTCCGACACTGAGATCCAGAGGGAGATCGGCATCAGCAATCCTCTGCACCGCCTCAAACTGCGGCTGGCCATCCAGGAGATGGTGTCGCTCACGAGCCCGTCTGCCCCGGCCAGCACTCGCTCCGTGAGTCTCTCTGACTGCATGTTAGTTTGATGCACTTTAAAGGGGGAAAAAACAGGCATTGTAGCTACAAATATGTTATGCCATAAAAAAAATCCCAGTCTAGACAGCTTCCCTTATAGGATTAAAGGTATAGAGGCCTTTAATTAGATCCTGCCAAGACTTTAAACACCTGCAGGCGCAGCATACTCCATGCTTTTGCTGAGAATACTCAAATGCTACATTCATATTGGCTGTGCGAGGTGGAAGTTGAAGAGGGTGTTTGTCGTTGATGAGATTAGCTGAAATGTTAACGATCCCCGTTGGGAAAATTGCAGCGGAAACCAGCAGTAGGATACAAAAATAAAACAAAAATGTTATTAAAAGGATATGATAGCAAACAAAGGACAATGGAAATCAAAGAGCAGATCGATAGAAAATTATTTGAATTGTGCGATATTGTAAGGCTTGTGAGTGTGTGTTACTGAGAGGAGGGAAGAAGATGCAGATGCAGGAAACACAAAAAAACATCAAACGTATTCTGCGTACGATAAAAGCGAAAAATGGAAGAAAATAATGTATTTTCCACAGGAGCTCGGCAGTAAACCTGCACTTGACAATGATAAAAGTTTCACCTATTTTGCGTGAAAATAAAAACCTGGCAACAAAAATCAAATTTTTCCCAAACTTCTCTCACAGTGACAAAGATAAACCAGATGTTTGAAAATGCAGTAAAAGTGTTGCACGCACATACGCTTGTGCTGTGGCTTTTTCTTCGCCTCCCTTTCCAAGAACAACTGAAATCCTTTGTCCTCTGGACGTTTTTGGGAAGATTGGAAGGAATGCCAAGACTCTCTGATTTGGATTTGCTTTTCCAGTTCCTCGCTTGGCTTCCTCTTTATTTACTGCAGGAGTCAAATTAATGAGATGAAATGTTGAGAATGATCAGTCACACTATCCCGCTCAACAGATTTATCCTATCAGAACGTTTGTCTCTCTTTCGGCACCGCGGCAACGAGAAAGCAGTCTGCTGCTTCGGTTGGCTCGCGTCTTGTGATGTGGCTTTTCCTTTGTTGTTTTTTTTTTGTCGCAGCTGAAATGCACAGAGCGTTGGAGGCAGGCGAGGCAAACGTGTGGCGCTTTCTATCTCACGGTTTTGCTTTTTTTTTTTTTTTCCTCTGTTCACATGACCGCAGTCGACCAGTAACGTGTGGATGACCCATGCGGAGATGGAGTCTCTGAACGCGGCCATCAAGCCCCCGGTCAGTTCCCCGGCGGCCCCGCCTCTGTCCCTTTATGTGTCCATGATTATTCTACTGAGTCTTGAAGTTTTTTTTTTTTTTAAAGCTTTGTCTGGTCTGAATCATGCTGACGAGTCTCTCTCCTCCCTCCCTCCTGTCACTCTCTCTACATTTCTCTTTTTGTGTTTCTCTCTCTGTCTCTCTGTGGGCACAGGCCATAGTGTTGAGCATCTTCTTCTTCTCTCCCTCTGGTTGCTGTTTCAGTGTGAACTGCTTCCAACTAATTACCCGTTCACTAACACATGATTCCTCCCTTTTGTCCTCTTCTCCTGCTGCTGCTGCTGCTGCTGCTGCTGCTGGTGCTGCTCTTCCCTCCTCCTTCTCCTCCTCCTCTTCTGCTTCTCCTTCATCCATCCACCCTGCTCTCGATCCCCTGTCCCTCACCACCTCCACATCGCTCTCTCTCTCTGTCTGTCTCCTCTCTTGTCTCTGCACTCCAGGAGCTGAAAGAGTTCAGCTGGGATCAGGTAAGGCTCGCCCGCATCTTCAGCGAAGTTGGAATTAACACAACACAGCGCGGCGCGCTTGTCAGTAGTTTTTATCTGTAACGAGGCCGACGGCGGTGAGTCACGAGCCCCTGACTCTCGCCGCCGGATATCGAGCCAGGCGTGAATCACTGTCGATCATCTGCGGTCGTCCCCCCCCTCCAGATACTGGCCTACGGCGATATGAATCATGAGTGGGTGGGCAACGACTGGCTGCCCAGCCTGGGCCTGCCGCAGTATCGCAGCTACTTCATGGAGTCCCTGGTGGACGCCCGCATGCTGGACCACCTGACCAAGAAGGAGCTGAGAGGCCAGCTGAAAATGGTGGACAGCTTCCACAGGTAGAGCTCACACTTCCTGTCACTCACTTCTTTTTCTCCAATTCCTCTTGTTGTTGTGACACTCTTCACTGTTGCGGTATGCGTGTCTCCGGGCCGTCTTTAAGTCCTCTACTGAAAACGGTCTTAAGGGGTCAGAGGCCTCGGATTGCGTTAACGCTTTCCCGAGCACAGGTGAGAGTGGAAACACGCTCCAGCCGCTCACCCTCCGGCTCCGTTCGCCTCTCTCACCAGGGTCAGCTTGCATTACGGCATCATGTGCCTGAAGCGTCTGAATTACGATCGCAAAGAGCTGGAGAGGAGGCGAGAGGAGAGCGCACACCAGAACAAAGGTGAGCTCTTCGTCTTCTTTCTTTTTTTCCTCTCTGCCATTATCTCGTCATTCATACCCCAGATGTGGGGCGGTATTGTGCTGACCCCGTCCACCCGACTAATTCTTCTTTTCATGCTGGGCTGCCGTCTTGTTGAAAGCATACCTCAGTCATTACAATAGAAACCCCTTGCAGACATCAGGTTAATTATTTGCACTATTATTAGTGGTAATGGTTACATCGATTGTTACCATTATTGAATCAGTGACATCTTTTAAATCACTTCTTAAAACATGTTTTCAAAAAAGAGATTAATTTTCTTTCAGTTGATTTATTGTCTTTGTTTCTTGTGTTTTATTTGTTTTCATCATGTTTTCTTTCAAAACTCTTTGTAGCTCTGTTTTTGAACACAAAGTAACTCATCAGAAGTTCTTTAAATCATCATATAATTAGCAATAAAACATGACATGGACTTTATCTACATTCGGACCTAAGTGACATAACAAGCTGTACAGGAGACCTGAGTGTAACAACATGCTGTGACTGAAAGGCCTGATGCTGCAGTTGTTTTTCATCAGCCAATATGTTCTTGATTTGGGCTCGTACCCAAACATAGGCACACCATCTGTTTGTAAAAATCAGGAAGAGATTATTGCTGAGCATCATGAATAATTACACACAAAAAAATTCACACTAAATAAAGATTTCACCTCGCAAACCCCACTGCGTTCGTGCAAAAATGTCCCGGTTAACGAGATTGCTGGTCGGACATATTTGAGAGTCTGTCTTAAATCATTCCACATTTACGCCTGATGTCTGGAGGTTCCCATCCCACATCGCCACTGGTGGTCAAAACTCCTGCAAGCTCCTGAAAGACAAAAAACACCTGGCGTCTTTCTTTGGCAAGTCTTACAAAGCTCTGAATTCATTTTTCAGTTCGAAAACTTTGGCTTCTTTTTTCTTTTTTCCATTTCTTTTTTTGCCTCTCTTATTTTTTGCGGCATAAAAAAGGGAATACAAAGCCATGAGTAGGATCTTCCATGCCACATGTGTGGGTAATTCTCTGTGAACAGCTGCTGCAGTGATGTGAGGATCCTCAAATGTTTTTGCAGAGATAGAATCAGGAGACTCGGAGCTTTCAAACAATGTATAATTTGTCAAGGTTGCGCGAGGACCGAGTCCGGCGCAGACCAAAACACGCCTAAAGTATCCGAACCGAGGCCGCGGCGCTCATTGGGCAGGACGGCGTGTTTTAAAAGTGTTAGATTTCCATCGTTCTCTGACCGTGAAAAGGGCGTGGACTGACATTCTGTGTGGTAACTGAAAAGCGTGCCATTGAAAATGGCAGAGGAACCTTGTGATTGCTTTGGTCCTGTTGTTGAGCATATGATTATATTATCAGTGGTGACATTAGCAGTAGCATTTGTTCCTCTGCTTTTAACTTTTGTTAAGAGTAAAACTATGCTGACGTACGAAGAGAAAAATAGAACGCCTCTTCCTTTTGATTCATATCAGTCAATATAACTTTAACCATAAAAATCCTTTTTTCTTCAGATTCACCATGTTAAATAAATTTGTCATGCCCAAACAAAGTGCTTTTTGTTTTTTTGTAATCCCATAAACTTAATGATGACAAGCGCATCCTTTGATTTCTGCTCTCTCCCACATTGCTGGGAGATGTTTGGGACCCCCACCACCACCACCACCACCACCACCCTTTAGACATTATAAACCACAACTTTCTAGTACAGTTTGGCTGGATAATGATTACATAAATGTCAACATGCTCGGTCATTAAACAAACCCAAATCTCCCGCTCTTCCACCGCACCCTGGGATACACATGTTGTAAATTTAGTACACTCCCCCCCCCAAGCGTCTCCCAAGTGTGGAAATCTGGGAGTTTTGGGTTTGCCTGATGATAAGCTGGACCTGTGCAGTGCATGTCCAGAAAATGAATCGAACATCCATACCTTCCTAATCTAACCCTTTCAGAAGACCATTAATAAACCTTGGCAGACCAGCACGCTTCATCCAGCCTCACCTCAGTGACCAGAATAATAAGGAATCTGATCCGGCTTATAAAAACAGCCAGCAGGCAGCCCGCTGTTTGGAGAAAAATGAATGCCTCCTCCCCTCACCTTCTCGCTACTTTCCTCCCAGATGTGATGGTGTGGTCTAATGAGCGAGTGATGTGCTGGGTGCAGACCCTCGGCCTGAAAGAGTACGCCGACAACCTCCGCGAGAGCGGCGTCCACGGGGCTCTGCTGGCTCTGGACGACACCTTCGACTACACGGACCTGGCCCTGCTGCTGCAGATCCCCAATCAGAACACACAGGTAAAGGACAGGTTAAAACAAAGAAACGAAACAAGATGCTTTCAGTATCTGCATATGACTGTCAGGTTAGTCTTGTGTCTGCCTCTGTGCTACAGTAGCACATACATAAGTAGCTTTTCAAGGGGAATGTTTTGGCTTAAATTTTCCCCCCAGACATTTTTTTATCATTATTATTTTGACTCAAGGATCAAAAGCTTAGATTTAGCAATTTCACCATTGTTCTTGCAGAACGAAGGTGTAAAGGTGCTGTAAACACCTCCATTTAATTCTTATTGGTATGAAAATGGCATTGCACTATTATATTTACATATTTATATTATATTTACAATAATGACTGGAGACTTTATTTGGAAAGATTGTCTTTTTTCAGGCAAGGGCCTCAATTATATTGGTAATAATAAGCAGTTCTGAGCAGTTTTTGTTTTAAGCCAGTACTTCTTCGTATGTTATGTGTCAGGAATCATTAAAAGTAACAATCTGGGCACCCATGTGGCTCAGAAGATAAGGAACCACGATATCCTGAATGTGAGTTCAGGACCTTTGTTGCGCTTTTCTCATTTCCTGTCTCCTCTCTGCTGTCAATAATAAAAGCTTAAAATGTTGGAACCGAGAGTTAGAACTGGACTGATTTGCACGATGCTCGCATGTGCACTCGTGAAATCGAGGGCTCGTCGTCTGCAGAGTCCAGGCTAATGTCGAGGCTCTGCATCACCCCTCTCTCCTGCAGGCCAGACAGCTCCTGGAGCAAGAGTACAACTCCCTCATCTCCATGGGAACCGAGAGGCGACCTGACGAGGTCGGCATACTGATCAGCCTGAAAAAATAAAGAATATTTTTTTAAAGAAGTGATAGTTTGGTGTCAGGCGCCACACGCTTTCACACTCTCTGTCCGTCTGACAGGATGGAACGAAGACGTTCACCCGCTCGCCCTCCTGGAGAAAGATGTTTAGGGAGAAAGACCTACGGGGCGTGACCTCTGACTCTGCCGAGACCCTGCCTGCTAACTTCCGTGCCTCAGCCATCTCCACGCCCTCCGTTACCCTGAGAAAGGTCCAGAGTGACGGTGAGTACAACCCCGTGACCTCTCGACGGACCTCGCTCTCACATTCGCGTTAGATCAGCTCCTCCGAGCTCCTCGAGGACGCTGTGTGGAAACCTGCTGCTCCATGTAAAGTTTCTCACATGAAGAGCATGAAAGGGAGCGGGGCAGGAGGTCTTACTGTAGCTGGACTACAAGGCCAACTCTGATCAGGTGCAGAAATTCTGCGGATCTGATTACAAATGAGCCATGTGTTTACATCTTGATTTCTTGGAAATGAGCCTTGAAGAGAAACATTTGTCTGCAGCCACCATACAGCGTGTGTACTGTTATATAAGTCACATGCACAGAGCAGTTGGTTGTTTTCACGCTACTCTGCCATTAGCTTGGCAGTGGAATTTTCTGTTTCCTTTAGCAAAGGAACTGGCAATAACAAGGAACAGACGCTTCAAAGTGCAGAGGAAGACTATTAGCCCCCACTCCACGTCTTAATAGGAATGTCTGCTGAAGGTCAGTGCTGTTAAAGACATTGCAGTTAACGGTGTAATGACCCTGAGTGTGTGTGTGTGTGTGTGTGTGTGTGTGTGTGTGTGTGTCTTCCGGGGTCCATGCCACAGCCAGCTCTGGTGCCCGGGGTGAATCTGCCTCAGTGAGGACATACTCCTGTTGAGGGGGCTGAGGTGAGAACTGTCCACTGCATTAATGAGATCACACCAGTTTCTCTTCTTCCACGATGGCTCGCACATGTGCCGAGCACATTTCTTTGAACTTGGTTCTTTTGTGCGTTTTTTTTTTTTGTTGTGGATTTGTTTGAGCCCTGGATTTTAAGTGGTTCCCCTAAGGTCTTTAAGTGGTGGGTTTGGTCGGCGGGGATTTAGGCAGAGTTGAATTAAGGCCACGGAGGCAGTGACGTGGGAATAATGCTGTTTCTCTCCGCAGGGCTCTGACTGGATTTGGGACTTGTTGACCTCTCGCTCATCCACGGAGAAAGAAGCAATGAAATATAACCATTTAACTTAGAAATAAATCTGACCATTCTGCAATAACAGAAGCAAAGGAATAAAAGGGGAAAATGACATGAAGAATGTATGAATGTATTTTCCAACCAGACTGGGAAGGTGGAATGGGATCAGCTGTTTTCTCTCTCTTGTCTCTCTCTTCCTGCCTGTTCTGTCTTTGCTCTCCCTCTCTCTCTCTCTCTCTCAAGCACGACTGTGCCAGGGGGTCAATAAAGGACGGCGGTGGCGTTGGTTAGGCATGTGCCGGGTCGTGCGGGCCCCCCCCCCCTTTCAGTTCCTGTATGTGCCTGCGCTCAGCCGGCAGAGATGGCGATATCAGGGCTTACTTTCCTACCTTTAGAGGAAAATCACTTGCTGCCATTCATTCTCTTACAGTGTGAACTAAACTAAACATGTCGCCTTACAACTCCTGCTCAACAACAGGGGTTTTTACTGAGAGTTGGGGCAGGAGTCACCCTCACTGTAGAGTTTGGGTTTTTAAAAAAAAAAAAAAGACGAGGACTGAGAGGATGTTTAAACTGTAAAATGATGATGGGAGGGGGGCAGACAGATGGACATAAATGTGTCACATCTCTAACCAACGCCAGTGTTCTCCTTTCCATTCATGAAGTGGCTGCTATTGATGGCTTCCCTGGTCCTGACAGGGGTGTCTGAGCTGCCCCAATTGGTCGGAGCAGTGTAGTCAAACACATCCGAATTCAGACCACCACTGAGCTCCGACCACATCAGAGGAACCCTCCCCAAGCTTTGTCTTCTGGCACCTTGAAAACCGATAGGATAGTAATTTTCTTTTGAAGGGAGCCCATTATGGAGATCAAAGGGACAGGGATGGGACAGGGTGGAGCAAGGCCAGAGGCATTGTGTTCTATTATTTTATTGTGTCCATGGCAGGTAATCAATAAAGTTAGTCTTGGTGCCACTTTCTAAAAAGCCGTACTTTACCAGGGGCTTATGCCTGTTAAAGGGGTACTGTCACATGGAGTGCCAATGAGCCCGTGGAGGAAAAAAAAGAACTCTCAGGACGTCACACTTGTGTCCTCTGGGTTATCTCTTCTTGGGTTTTAAAAAATTCAGCAGGAATCCTGCATTACAACCAAGAGACATGGGGTTAGAAATAGGTTTACACTTCAGCGACTGAGGCAGTTCAACAAAATAAAAGTTTCATCATGGGAAATGTAGGATCCAGTGTTTTTGGAACGTGGCCCATACAAGCGACTGAACAAGTCTGTTTTGACTGTTTTTAACTTTATCAAAGTGCTGTACCAAACTGTTATAGTATATCATATGTTTATCATATATTAATGCTTTATAGATAAGTAAAAAGCTGCAAAGTTTCCAGTAGCCAAACTGGAAATAAATCCAGCTGCACGGAGAACAATGTGTCAGTCAGCCACATAAATATTAACAGCTTAATAATTTCTTTTTAAAAAATCACAATTTTCGTACTTTTGTCTGCTGCAGTTTCTAGGGCTAGCAAAGTTCTTAACCCCAACAATTGGATGGATTACCATTAAGTCTGGATGTCACATTCATGGTCCCCTGAGGATGATTTGATAAATATAGAGCCTCACAATCGCATAGTTGTATAGCCTTGATGATTCTAAAAAGACAAAGCAAATAATTCTGCAGGAGAGTATAGTTAAAAGGACTTTTCACAATTTGGTAATCCAAAAGTTCTACAGTGCAGTGGCTTATTACTGGCCCCTAAAACATGAATAAATTAACTTATGAAATCCCATTAATTAAAAACTTTAAACTTCTTTGTAAGATACTCCATACTGGAACGCGGTACTCAAGCTTTGAATAAAAAGAAAGAGGTGTCTTTGAAGCCTGACTCAAACAAAATTCCTCACTCGCCCTCCACAATGTCCCTCTGTGGTTTTATGACCTGTAATCATCAGCTCAGGGTCTTGGGTAATCCTGATGATGGGAGCGGCAACAGGGAGACAAAACAGCGACTCAAAGGGAGGAGAAAAAAGAAACAAAACAGAATGGGCAGAAGCTGGTCATTTTACTGCACACACAAGCCATAACGGAAACCAAGAGCTCTCTGGGGGGGGAGTAAGAGACGCAGGAAGAGAGGGGCGAGCCTGAGGAAGCCCAGGAAACAAAACCTTTAGCCTCTGTGTTTACGATGCATGTCAAACAAACGACAATGACCTACAAACATTTTTTTGGTGGTAAAGATGATATGAGGTGTCGTTAAAAAAATATATATCTGTATGATAAACCTACAGGGGTGGGAGCCTCGGGATCAATTTGTAAAATGTGTGTATTTTTTTCAGTTGTATTTTTCATTTTTTATGATAACTATTTATTTTCTTTAGGTATGTATTGGATAAATGTAAGTACATGTTCTGTTCCTTCTCGATCTTCATTTGAACTAGTTTTAAAAGTAAATATGAAACATTGAAAATGGTCATTCAAATATGCTACTGTATGTGTACATTTTGAGAACAAATTGTGCAATGATTTAACAGATTTCCATGATTAAAGTGATAGTAATACAAATTGAAAATATCATCCGGGACAATAAACAATAAATGATGATAGTAATGATAATGAAAATGGTGATGTAAAAGAAAAAAAAATAAAATAAAGCGATCCAGGTGGATATGCTGATCATCGCAAACTTTCTCCACTTTTATTTCCCCCCATCAATTTGTTTTGTCATTCATTACATTTTAGAGATATTGAGCTTTAATGCACTAGTTATTTTGCAGGTTCAGGTTTTACACATGCAGACCTGTAACTGATTACTTTTTTAATTGATCTGAAGTCTGAATACTGCTTCCACCGCTGGCTGCGTGTCTCAACTGTAGTTTGATGTATCACTGCTCTCTACCAGCAGATTACAGACATAAAATCCATTAAATTGACTTCTCAGTTTATAAATTTTCTCATAAATCCCAGAGCACTTAGAGAGATTCAACTGGAGTTGAGCTTTATGAAAAACATAATGGGTACAAAGATCCTTTATTACCATTTTTGGCAGGCGAACAGAGCAAAACAAGCAGATGGTAAAATTAGCTTCTTTCATATCAGTTACAAACACCTGGTTTTACATGAATGAACCGCATTTAACAAGTTCCGCAGATGACAGGCGTATCCTGCCACGAAACCATGAGAGGATCAGCCTTCGTTCCCCCCCCGTCCCACTCTGAAAGCACTGTTAGCAACATTCATGGGGATCCACGGTGCGGAGCAGTAGCACGAGGCCTCAGTAGGTGGCGCTCCTTGCTCTCACAACCCAAGTGGACCAGAGGCTGGAATTATCATCACACACTTCTTCTATAAATACACACAGATATACAGAGCTTCATACATAAAGGTATACTGGTGTCATATTGTACACATATTTATATATATATATAAAGGAATATATTAATATCAAAGACATACACATGCTTACATACTAATCAAAAATAACTTAGATTATGAAAGATAAATCATACAAAAACAGTACTTTTTAAAGTAAAATCTCTATAAATGACATTTTTCCCTAAGAACTAGTATTGAGGTCTGTTTGTTTTTGTTTCAAAAGTCATTTGAAGCTGCGGTGGATGGAGGGATTGGAAAAGAGAAAAAACCCTGTGGATTAAGGCAGGAATAACTTCCATCACTGTAGGGAAACCAGCACACAGAGGGTTGTCACTGCTGCTCTGCTGTATGTCACTTTCTACTTCTTGCCATCTCCCTCTATCTCCCCCCTCTCGCTCTCGCTCTCCCTCAGCCCCTCCCCATCCTCGTTAAGACCTCCCTCCCCGGAGCCTGATTGGCTCTGGACAGCAGTACGCAGACGCAGGACGAGTCAATGCGGATCCACCTCCACCCGGTTTTGTTGTTTGCGTCTTTGGCGAGCGCTCGCACGTACGATTGCTTGGCCTTGCACTCGCTAAGCCACTGTTTTTTGTCCACGCCCAAGCAGCCAGCCCCCGCCACGCCCATCCCAGGGGATCTCGCTGCTGCCCCGGCTCCATTCGGCCTGTCGGTGTTGCTCGGCTGCTCGGCCTGGCGACAGCGAGTCTCAAAGAAGTACTGATTGAGCGGCCCTGTCTGGGTTTGGATTTTCTGCAGGATGGTGACCTTCTGACCGTGGGCATCGATGGCCGTCTTCTTGTCAGTCACCCAAATGCTTTCAGACTCACACACCGACTTCTCCCCTCTCCTTCTGTCAATCAAGTGCGAGCGCTTGTCCCTTTTGACAGGACGGGCGGCCTCACCGGTAACTCTGGAGGAATCTGCCCAACTTGGAGTCGTGCTCCTGTCGATCGCACGATCCCCGTGACCCTCAATGCGTCCATCTGTGTCCTCCTGCTCCTCTCCATCCTCCTCCTCCAGCACGCCAGTCTCCAACATAAGCAGGAGAGGCGGGTGCTCCGGAGGAGACAGGGAGGGTGAGAACAGGACTCGTGGATGCGCGTCGAGAAACATCTCGTCTCCTTCGAGGATGCTGGCCTCCGGGGTCAGGCTCTCCACGGCCGGGCCTCTACCCAGTCTCGGTGTCTGCTGGATCCCCATCCCGACTGTTGATGTATCTCTCGGCTGCTCCAGTGGAACAATTGATTCTGGTCCTCTTTGATCCTTTACAACTGCAGTAGGGCTGACCGTGTTATGGTTTTCCACTGCAGAACCCTTCAACGGTCTATTTGTGGAGTCCTGAAGAGTGTCCTTCTTGGAAATGTCCACAAAACTGGAGGAATCTTGCCTGCTGCTGCTGTCAGCTTTGTAGTCCTTTGGTAGAGAATTATCCTGGGAAATATCCTCGGTCCTGAGCGTTCCTCCTTCAGTGGGAACATCCAAACTGACGCCACTTTTGACATCGCTGCCTGAGTTGCTATTTGACTGGTAGGTACCTGGATTCTCCACTTTGAACGTGGAAGTCTCTTCATGTGCGGAGGATTTCACATAAGCCTTGTGGTTCTGGAGGTTTTGTCTGTTGGTGGGTTGACTGAGAGCAGCATCCACGTCGAAGTCCGTCTGCGAGGTGTTCCTGTGGAAGTTGTAGTCCACAGGGGGGGCGGTGAAGCGAGGTTCATGACGGTGCTCTCTGCGGTCGTCGAAGCCAGGTTCTGTTGTCGCGGCAGCGATCCTGGACACGGGGTTGTGAGGAAAGGGCAGGGCCGAGGCGATCACCATGGCAACCAGGGGAAGCCAGTGCATCACTCCCAAGACTTATCAGCTGGTGGTTAAAAGAGGGGGAGAACCGGAGGAAGAGAGAGACAATGTTATTTTATACAATGCAAATTGTGGCTTATACGGTTTAACTAAGCACCTCAATTAAAATGTAAAATGAGAGGTTTTACTAGCAACCTGCAGCTTTATGACTCTGCTGCTTTAATTGCCGAGGTATGGCTTTAAAATCTTGGCAGAACTCGTGGAAAAAGAGGATCGAGCACAGCAAGGTCACCCTCTGCTTCTTCATGTGGGAAGATGGTGTTCAGCTATGAGCACTGCAGAGTCTGCCGCCTGAAGGGCTGACCTTCAAACGGATACACTGACAACCTGGTATGTATGCAAGACAGAAACTTTACAGCCAAAGGAAATGGATTAAAAAGACATCTGCAGCCTGAGAGGACAAGCCTTGCCTCTCAGCTTTTAAGAGCACCATTTTTTTTCTTCTTCCTTTTGTTTTCTTCTGTTGTTCTTTCTGTAGGATCAAAGAACGTATTTACTCTTGCATTATCTCTGTGCACCAAAACAAACCAGAAACAAGAAAGCATGCCAACGTTACTGAGGTTTAACTTCAGGCATTAACCCGGATCCCACCTGGACTGTGGGTAGATTTGTTTGCCTCTGGAGAGGTGGTGCCGGAACATGACATAATAAATCTGTCGCCTGGGACTGGAACAGTTTTACTGAGGGGTGATGTGCAACCATCACCACTGTAAATGTCCTGCCTGCCACAACCTGTATTATCTAAACTCTGTGCAGTGTGTAGTCACAAGATTGTTTGTGGTAGAGTGTAGCAGAAATGGGTAGGGAATCCTGCACAAAATCTTCCTAATAATTGCTTCCATGCTTGGGTAGGGAAACAGTGGGTTTCTAAAGTGTATTTTAGAGCTGCACCTATTATTTATAATTCATTGATAAAAAGAAGATTAATTAGCAAGTGAGTCCATTTTTGAAGAGCTTCTCGGATCTGATCATTTGTTGCTCTTTGGCATTGATCTTCTGGTTGGACAAAACACAACTTGTGAAGAAGGCCTGTTCCCTAATGTTTAATAGACCAATCATTTAATCAGAGAATTGAGAGAGTTCAGTAAATTAGGTAACAGTGAAAATAATCATTGCTGCCAATTGTGACCCTGATGTTTTTAATTATTAGAGACAGTGTAAACTAATTAACTATTATTAACTATACAAAAGCTGATTATTTAAATACGGATTTAAAGTTGCAGAAGTGACACTTTGAAATTAGACCAAGTGTGATCATTATTCCAACTTTGATTTATTATTTGAATAATTTTTTAAAAAGATATTTTGTTCAATGTTAAATACACTGATATACTGAAAAAATCATTATACAAACTGTTGCACAACTTGAAAAACACTCCCTCGTTTAAACCAAATCTAAGCATTTCCTGACATGCAAAAGACCTCAGGTGCTTTAGTTTGTCATGCCTGACGCCATCTGAAGGAGGCAGAAAATTATGAGTTGCTCAAAGACGACTCATTCTGTTTTTCACCTGTGACTAACTGGAAAAAAATGCCAGCCCCCCCATCATCCACACAATGTGTACAGTGCGATGGCGTTCAACCAGCACGCAGAAGCCTCTCCGGCAGAGGCAGATGTCAGTTCAGTCATTTGTTTGAAAGCAGGGAGGAGGTCACTGGGAAAGAGTTAAAATAGGCGGAATGACGAGAATGTCAGTGATGCAGCTTTACTGGCCGAGGCTCATCCGACATTTTCCTCAGGCGGCGAAGATGCGGCACAACAAAAAAGTAACTGCCGAGGAGTGGATGTCATGACTGTTTGTGTGTTTGTGTCTGTGCGTACTCCGTGTGTGTATGCGAGAGAGTGACGAAGTGGATGTTTCATCAGTAACCATCAGTGACTGTTTGTGTGAACTTGTGAGTGAGTGACAAACATGAAATCCCTCTCAGTGACAGGACTTGTACTCAGCGGGGCCACACCCTCGGACACAATGCAGCCGCCGAGGAACAAGGAGGTTTGGTTGACACATTGCTAATGCAAGTCACCTCTGGCGCTCGAAGCGCCTGTCTGTCACGCTGAAGCATCCTCTTTGCCTGAGCCACCTTGATCCACGCACCGGTCCCACCAAAACCCAGGTCTTTCCCACGATGAAAGCTGATTTTTAGTTTTTAGAACACGGAAGGCCCCAGCTTTTAACACACCCCTCAAAACGCGGAGCGGCTCGCCAACGAGCTGACAAACAAAACTGTGTGCAGCTTCCATGAACGAAGCGAGAGGGGAGGAGGAGGAGGAGGAGGCGAAGATCATTTGAAATGGACCAGCTGTGGAGGGTGGGAGTTGTATTACCTGAGTGTGTGCACTGTTGCAGGAGAGTTATATGCTTCTTAAGGGCTTTCTTGGTGCACTCAGACACCATGCAGGAGGCGGGCGAGCAAGCAAGACTCTAAGTGGTTTCTTTGTAAAACAGCAGCAGCAGCACTTCATCACCATGCTCCATTTGCTACAATGACACGCATCATTTGAGCTCCCTGCGAGGCTCAGACGAGGACCGCGACGTTCTTCCGCCCTCTGGACCGGACCCAAGCACTCTGAATGCACCCGCGGCCACCCCCAAGTCGAGCAGACACACACACAATAAAATGTGAAGTTTAAATAAATAAAAACCCCGCTCAACATTACACACGTGTGTTAATCCTAATCTCTTTGAAAGTCTTCCACACGGGCGCAGGGAGAAGACCTTGAAACCTTGAAAAGAGACATAAACCAACCACCTCATCAGGCAAAAATTTGGGATAAACAGACTAAATATGACTAAACAGACTAAACTATGTCCTAACTGTAAGGCTTCCATGAACTGCGCCGGCTCCCCGTATCACTGAGCACTGATTACGATGCCCTTTTGACTTCACATTCATTAAATAGCTCAGAACAGGCCTTGGTGGCACATTTTATTATTTTGTACAATCCCATTGACTCTGATCCAGAAGTGGGAGGCTTGTGGGATGTTTGGATACAGTAAAAACCTGGAGATGCGACTTGTTTCAACGCTTCACCTAAACATTCCCAAAGGATATCTGGAAACATTTTTAAGTGACAGCTTGAAACAAATCACTTTGTTTTCAACTCATTTTTTCAACCCACAATCTTTCCTTCCTTCTGTACCACAATTTGGAATTTTATCTTATTACTGTTTTCTGGTTATGACTTTATAACCAATTCTTATTTCCACTCAAACATTTTCCTGATTTCTTAATTCTCCCTGATAAAAACCACAGAGCTACATTTTGTATAATGGTTGGTATAAAAAAAGGATTAGGGCTGCACTAATGTTTATTTTCATTTTTAATGATTAATTGATTGATATAAAACAAACTGTAAAAATAAATTTAAAAACACCAAAGAAATGTCATGGAATGTCTGGTTTTGTTCTACCAGCAGTCCAAAATCCATTTTAATTACAGTTTCCATAGTTTCCATTTGTTTGCTTGAGAAATGAAATTAAATGATTCACCATTGTCATAATAGCTGTTCTCGTTAATTAATTCATCAGTTAAATAACTAATAGTTCTAAAAACAAAGCGACTTCACAACAAAACGCGAAAAACAGTAAAGAAAAGTTGTAGTAAAGATCACGATTTTCTTTCTTTTTTTTTTTTTAGTTCCTTTTCCTCACTTGCCTTCCTCATCACTGATTGGTTCACTCCTCGTTTACCTGATTGAGTGCACCTGGTCAATGCACACCCTCTCACTCTCTCTTTTTTTCCCCTTTTCCCTTTTTTTTTCCTCAATTTTAATTTAATATGGGCTTTTAGACTCATTTCAGTTATGTATATATATTTTGTGAGTATTAATTCCATGTTTTCCCCTCATGTGAGTCTCAATTTGTGCATTTTTTAACTTATGACGTTAATTGTAGTTTGAAGAATAAGCCTTTGGAGTTTGAAGAATGCCAAAGTTTCCTGTGGCTGTTTTTAGGCATTCTTCCCTGTAACGATGGTTTCCCTTTTTCTCCTATCAAGCAAAAGTGTGTGAGTAAATCTATCACCTGGCAAATTGGTCTGACTGTGCTGCCTCCAGTGTGAACCGCAGGGGCTTAATGCAGATGAGAGGGCACAAGAGGAGGAGGAACTTGGGGGGTTACGGCACAGAGGGGCCCTCTGGTTGCAAGACCCTCCCCAGTAAAACAGAGGCATGAAGCGGCTCCACACCTGGCAGCGGCTACTGTGCTATTAGCCTGTTAACAAAGTAATCCCCTCCCTCATGTGTGGCTAATGTCAGGCACATCCATCTGACACAGAGATAATGCACTCTGTGTTAGTGTTAGGACCAGGGCCCCGGCCCCCGGCCCGGACTAATCCTGCCTCTTTGAAGTCCTGTAACCTAAAGAAGTGAAATGTGTGTGGGTGTGTGTCTGGAGGCCAGATGATTGGAGGAAGTTATGCTAAAAACAGTTTGCAGCTCATGTCACGTCTTTTATTTTATGACAGGTTCATTTTGACTAAGCCATTGGAAATGTGTTTTGAGTGGTACCATTAGAGTGACAGCAGGAGTGGCTGTGACACCATGTGACATGGAAAACTCATGCACAGGTAAGTGTTTGTCGTCCACTCCTCACACACACACACACACACACACACTTTTTTTCTTTCCCATCACTTTCTGTACAGGATAAAGTAAAAGCCTTGGCCTCACATGTGTTCGTTTACAATGCCTTGCGGTCCCACTAAGCAAACAGCCCATTAATTCCAGGTCTGTGATTGTTTCATACCACGCTCAGCCCCCCCTCCTCTATAACCTTGGTTCCAGATGAGCGACTCTTTTATCAGTGACACTTCCCTCGAATCACTTTATCAGGCACACAAGCTAACAATGCACGCTTGTGATGAGGTGCCGTGTTAGAGGCATAAAACATCATGCCAAATGTGTTTATCTTTTAATAGCTCACCTGACATCCAACATCTCAGTGTGATGGAGTATGTTGCAGGTGACTCCACAGAAGATGTAGGGAGCTGCAATACTCAATTATCTCACTTGCACTTGCACCTATAAAAAAAAAGAACCTCCCAGGCACCTATCCAGCCCCTGATCTGTTGACCATATCAAATTGACATGTTTCAAAACATTGTGTGATCTACCTGCAGGTGTGGATTGTGATTCGGTAGCTCTCACCTCACCTGACTGACTGCCAACAAAAACAAGATGTGAAATGGGCTACAACTGCAGGACATGCCAAAGACAACAAAATGTGCAGCGAGCTTTGGAGGGCTGTTTAAAACGCCTGAATTGGATTCAAGGAAATGCATTTAAAAAAAAAAAAGCAACACACCCTTCCCCCAAAAAAACCCAGAACAAAAAAATAAATAACATGTCATTATGTCTGCATGAAAGCGTGAATTAATGTAGATAAGCAGATAAATCCCAAACAATGAAATAAATTCACTTTATAAGGTTGATTGACTAACCCATTTAAATAACTTACGTAACGTCTTGCATATTTAAGTGACTTAGTAAACATAACCGTAATAGAGACTTAATTATATTTATTCACGCGTGCAATTAGTGCAGGGCAGTGTGTAGTGTAAGGCCTACGTGTATGATTTAAAGCCGTACCTTTTAGGTGAGATCCGGACCCCGCGTCCTTCCAGCTGACACCACATTGATTATAGAGTCCTGTCGCCAGTTGCTCAACTGGTTAAAAAAAACATAAAGTCAAATAGCCACCGCAAAACTTGTCACAAACATTTCTTTCTTCTTTTAATGTTCCGTGACATCGCATGTGCAACCCTCCAAAAATTCTACGAAGAAGAAAAACAAGAAGAAAAACCAAGAATGTAAAATAACCCAGGAAAAACTCAAGTCTCTTTCTCGCTCTTTTCCTAGGAGCGCTTCCTCCACTAAGAGTGTGTAAATAAAAAAAAATAAAAGCCCAGAAAGATATTTTAAAAATGAAAATTATGTCTTTAAAATGTAAGATATTCCACGAGTTGTTACTCCTCCGAAACGGGCCGGGTGGGGGGTATCTCAGTCCAGATACTGTGAACGACGGAGTGGAGAGGTGAAGAAGTTGGCCAAATGTTTTAAGATCCGAACTCCGCCTGAAACGCGTAAAGTCGGACAAACGGTCAGGTTTGCACGGAGTAAGGAAACGCAACGCGGTGGGTCGCGGCTTTCAAAATAAAACCTGAGGAAATTGAGGTAAATGGCGACACAACGTCAGACGAGCAGGAAGCGGCTTTATTTTTAAAGACGGAAACGGCTACTTCCTACGCGGGTTCCCTTTAAGTGCTGCGAGCTCGACAAGCTAACGACTCCGGTTTCTCTTGGGAAGCGCAAAGACAAGACGAAGTTTTTTTCGTCCTCAGGAGGTTAGTATACTGAAAAGAAACCTGAAACGACATACGTCTGTGAGAGCGGACGTATCTACAAACGTGTTTACTAAACAAATGCATAACATATAAAATGTTTATGAGGGTTTGGAGCGCAAAATTAGCCAAATAAGTAACATTTCCTCGCTAGCTTGATTTGTTACACTCACTGTCGTGGCGTTCAATTCACATGTGCGTGACTGAGATGTTTTTGTTTGTTTTTTTTACCTATACCTCCCTCCCTCTATTTTTTTTTCATCCCCGCCCCACACTTAAAAAGAAATTACCAGCAATGTGTTACTGGCACCGGTCCACGTACTGTGTGTTCGCTGTGGGTTGGTTACGGTGCAGATTATTCCAAAGAAGCCGCGGTGAGGCTGGACGTCTGGCACAGTGCGAGGGTGCAACACAATCTCCGTTGATGTCACCTTAACGTTTTCGATGCCAAATCCCAGTCTTGCTTTCGGATTGTTTCCTGTTCGTCCGTGCCAGAAGGTGTGTGTGTGTGTGTGTGTGTGTGTGTGTGTGTGTGTGTGTGTGGCGCGCTCTCAGTTTCTGGCTGTTTGGCAGGTGAGTGTTTTGGCTCAAGGGCACTTTGACAGGTTAATTTGGACCTTGATGAGCTCACTGGCTGTTAGTAAGATCTACTTTGGTACCTTGTCGGCACAGGGTACTGTATGCGAGGACAGAGGCTCTTTGGCATCGACACAAAAGTTTACAAACAGTGAAAACACAGATGCATATATTTACACAAGGTCAAAATGCAAACTTATCCTTAATTCAGCACATATTTGAACAGGGGTAGACTTGCTGATTTGGGGGGGGTATGACCCCCATCCCAGCCTTTACCATTGTCATCCCAACCAATTTTTATTTGTAAGCACTACTTTTATTATTTTATTTGTAAGTAATCCCAAAAATAACCCCATATGTGCAAGTACAAGCCTGACAGTTCCAGCCTTACATGAATTATGATCACACTGGCACAATATGACTATTTTGTACAGATGTTTACCCTCAGCATCAGCTTCCTAGGTTCATGTTCAATCTCATCTTGGATGTTAACAGTGATGTCTTATTTATTATTTGAAACCTGAAAGCTACTTGCAAAAATTGGAGAGAAAAATTATGGGCACTGCAGGGCAAAGAAACAAGTTATTAGTGTTTGGTGCAGGCCCAAAGCTTCGTACTACTGCACTTATTTTTCAGGAAAAAAAATATCTGGCATGTTCCCCGTGATTGTTATGTGTGTTTTGATGCGTATCTTGATCCAAAGAAATTATGTTATAATGGTGACAGATTTACAGGATTGTGCAGGCGTGTGTTCTAACCGTTTTGAGTTAATTTCTGTTTACACTCTCATTTTTGCAGTTTTGTAATGAAACTTAGGCAGTTGAAGTCTAATTAATGAAATTAAACGGTGCAAACCCCTGGTCTGTGCAAAGGCAGCGATCAAACAAACTATGCCGCACTGCAGGAAGCACTGCAGGAAGAATGGTAAGAGAAAAGGCGAGTAACAAAGGCTCGGACGGCCTGATTGGTCAGGGGTTCTTGATGCTATAAAAATGGGGCGGGGTGTGATGATTGACAGCTGCAATTGACCTGCAGGTGTACGGACGGGAACCTCGATACTGTAAACTCCGCCGCCCTGATCACTGCCGCAGCCTCCGGCTTCAAATGATGCCGCCAGAGCAATACGGCGGCGCCTGTACCCGGAATGTTTTGGCTTCGGGTTTGCACGGTGGGAGGAAGTGGAGATGCGTCATCCACCTGAACACGCAGTAATGGTTAGAACCGTCGAATGTTCTGAGCAATATTTGAGTTCCACTGTGGAAAGAACGTCACAAGTGTGTTTTGCTGCTGAATGTTTCAAAATTAGGATTTAAGATTCCACGATTTCCCTCTCTTCAAAAATCTTTATTGGTGCTACACTTCAATTTCAGGTTACACTGAGACGTGACCCTGTTTACAGGTATAACTTGTCTCATCTTGCCCTGCACGCACGCAGATATTTCTTAAATCAAACGTTCGTCATTGTTCACAGTCAAATGCTGATTTGTTATGTGCTTTAATTAAAAGCCAGCATGTTTCTCTGTACGTGTAGGTCGGGTGAGTGCAGGCGGTTCGGGACGCCTTTAAAGTTGAAAAGGGTGGAAACAGGAGCCGGCGACCGGCTGCTCTGGTCGGTGAAGGCCCGGAGGAGACACAATGGAGGTCCACGGGGGACACGCAGGCCGACAGACGGTTCAGCGGGTCCTCGGTGTAGATAAGTAAGTCCCCACACAGACCAGACTTGAGGGTTCGCCGCCATTGACCCACAAGAAAAGCGCATCCACAGAGCCTCCCCACCTTGAATGGCCTTGTTGAAAAGGAGGGCCATAAATTGGCGGATGAGCAGAGAGGGGAGACTCTGCCTTCCCCTCCTCCCTCTCTCACATGCTATCTCTTTCTCTCCTTTACCAAGTAGTGGTTTCCATCTCACCAAAACCCCTTCCCCCCCTGCATGTTTAAAAAGATGAAAGGATAAGGAAAAGAATGGGGACAAAAGAGGGGTGGGTTGTGTTACAACCCTGCCCCTGAGAGTCTGCTCATGAAAGAGTTCAGGGATGGGAGAGATAGTGACCGGAGAGGAGACACAGAAAGAGAAAGGGTGTGTGTGTGTGTGTGTGTGTGTGTGTGTGTGTGGGGGGGGTCCATGAAAAGAGGTTTTTCAAAACTCCAGCCGCTAAAACGGGTCACTTCTGTATAGAGAGGCAGACTAAAGTGCAGTCTTCACCCGGGGACGGAGACATTTAACACTGTCAATAGCCTTGGATGTAAGGGAGCGTTGATACACTTGCCCTCATTGACTGGTTGCGCAAACATACACACGCACACACTCACGCAGACACACACAGTGTCGGCCACATGTCTTTCTGTCAACTATACCCACTTTACAGTAGCAGCGCTGGAATTAGATTTCAGAGAATCTTCTGCCAGGTCCTCTTTAACATTAACTTGGCCAACACGCACGCACGCACGCACACACACACACACACACACAATCCCCGGTGTCTTCCTTGCAGCATTTCTCCCTCTTTGGTATTTAGTGTCAGTCACTCAGAATCCTCTCAACCCTCCCACCTTTCTTTCTATCTCCGTCTCTGTCGGAACTTGCCCTGCGCGCACTTAGATATTTCCGCCTCGGGGCGCGACGGTGAGAGTTGGAGTGAGCCAGACAAAGAGAGCAGGAGAAAGTTGTCGGCTAAGTGCGGACAGGAGCGACGGTCGAATAAAGATGACGACCAAGAGGGCGGGTGACGGGCGAGCGTCGTTGTCTTACACGCTCACAAGTAACCGCAGCCGCTTCACATCCGAGGACGTGTACATGTTTCTTTTGGACCTTTCAATCACAGAACAAGTTTCACTCTCACTTTGCCACGTCACATCGCAAGATTCTCAACGCCGCCGAGTTGCCTCTCAACATCAAGTCCCAGTACATCGTTGTTTTTTTTTATTGTACAGTCCTGCCTCGTACATGAGGGACGTGCGTTTGTTTCAGAACTGTGATGTCACTCTGGCTAGGATAATCCCAGTCCATTTTTGGATCCGGACGTCACATTTCAGTTACGAAAAAACAAACGGAGACATTCAAGTTTCCAGATGTCACTTCGACTCCCTCCAACGCAGCGCCGTCGCACGCCTGCTCACGACTCTCGCGCTGGATATCCTCGGTTCGCCCGAGACGGGGATCCGAACGTAATTGGAATGTGGCTATTACGGCAATTATCGCAAATAGGGCTGAGCCGAGCTGTTGGGGCGGGGGGGGGCGGCTTGTGGTCCATCTGGCCACAACCGAGCCGCAGAGTCAGACATCAATTCCAGATCCTGGACCTCCCCACGGCCCCGCGCCGTCGGCCCCTCATCTCCTCTTCCATCTTCACGCACCCTCAATCTCTCCATCCTCCCTCTTCTGTTCTCGCCACCCGATTTGCTTAACTTTTTCACCATTCCTTCCAGCCGTCACCTCGCCTACCGAACGCCATTTGCCCACCTTTCTCTAGTGCGAGCTGCCATGCCATCGCCACCATTACCACGTACACACTGAGGTGCAGCTGCATGTGTTTCCAATTTCAGCCGTAATGCGCTTTTCTCCGCAATCTGACCCAATTAGCCGGAGTCTCCTGGAAATGCCCCAGTCGCCACCCGGGGTGGCAGTCAGAGAGGCAAGGGGTCAAAGGTGGGGTCAGTCACTCAGAGGGGGGGGGGTCACCTCCTGTCTGTCGGGCTCTCGGGCCATCAGACACGCCTGGCTGCGACGCCTCACCTCTTGGCCAACTTCCCCACGGATATGTTTGGCACAGGTGTAGGATTGTACAGACAAAAAAAAAACAACCTCCCAGGCCTGAAATTAAATTTCACAGCTTTATTAAAGGTCACAGTGAGTGAGTGACAGCGTCTGGAGCCAGACCACACGAGGGGAAAAGTATGCAACACACCGACACACTGCCGCTCTGACAAACAAACAACACATGCGCCCACAAGCCTCTCCTGCGTGAAACTGAAATTAGCGTATGGAATGTTCACCTTTGGGAAAACGGTTTGGGGGGGGGCGTGGAATATGAGCGCGTCAGAGCCGCAGAGCCCTCATTAGTGGAGCGGGGGGGGACGTGGTGTTGGTGATTCTGTTTAATGCCTAATGGGAAACAGGTTGGAGAGGATGCAGGGTGGCGCTGCGTTGCGTTACCTGGCAGCCCCGCGGCGTGTGCATGCGACGGCCGCAGACGCACAGCTCCTCGCTCCGCGCCTCGCTCTCTCTCGCTCTCCCCAGATCACCTCTCAGCCGCTCCCCCTCGCCCCCCATCTGTCCCTCCTCAGTGTCTGCTTACCAGGACCCGATCCACCCGCAGCGGCTACACTTTCATTCACCCACCGCAGGTCCGCCGCCGCCTGGATGCGCCCGGATTAGACGCGCAGCCTAAACGGTGAATGATCTGTTTACGGTTACGTCTTCCTCCTGGCCGACTACGTTCGCGCGCGCCCCCCTCCACCTCCTCCCTCACCTCTTCTCCCTTTAAGCCACGTCGTGTCCCTTCTTTCTCGCCGGGGGGAAAAAAAAAGGTTACATGTTGTAAACTTTGCTCACTGTACAACACCCCACGGGATTGGATTTCAGAGGCAGACTTTGTGTTTGAACTGCTCCGGCAATTAGCAGAGGATTGACTTACAGTGCATCCACTGCACAATGAAGGCACCGGCCCGGTTGTACAAACCCCTGTTCCCGTCCTGCCCCTCTCCATCTGTCACTCCTCTGGGACTCTGTGTGTGTGTGTGTGTGTGTGTGTGTGTGTGTGTTTATACATTTGTGCGTGTACATTTGTTAGTGTTGATGCTGAAGTCTGTAAATGTTCACTCTGCTTTCACTCCCTCCATTTAGCCTTTATTAGCAGTACATATGAAAATAAGAAAATAGTTTAGAGCAGACTGTAATGTCCTTCTGAACCCAGCAAAGCACAACCGTAATAATCTCAAGTAAAATTGATCAATTTACTGACAGCATGAACGTCTCGCTGACCTGAATATTTTGTGACTGCAACGTGTGTTTCCTGTGTGTCTAAGAATAGAACTGACTTGGCAACCTGCGCCATCGAACCAGAAGTTCAACCCACCAATCAGCTCGCGCTCCAGGTCTGACCTGCGCCATGTTTCTAATCTTTTTCAGAGGTGAGTCCTCACAAGAGCGGATTAAAAAAATACTTTTTTTTTTTAAGCTCCTTGTTACCGAGACGAGAGTTTATCTTGAGTTTGGGATCAATGCAAAGTTTGCACGTGTCTCTCTGCCACGCCGGCGAGGAAGGTTTCACACCATACCGAGGAATGTCTGCATATTCATGTCTGCAGAGGCATGTTGTTATACGACATCATGCTCGATAGTTGAGAAGCGCCGCTCATAAATCAGTCTCGCAGGCCTACATCCAGCGGTGACGCAGAGAGCAGTGGCTCCGGTGTGACAAACCTGACGGCTTCTCTCGATCCGTTCGGTCCGGCAGCGTCGCGGTTGGTGGAAAACAGCGAGCCCCTTGTATGCGCAGTATGCGGCGGCTCCACCCGCGGGCCCCCGTGCACTTTGAGGCCTCGCCGACTGACACTGATACCTGTCAAAGGATCCCTCAGAGGGGAAGCTACTGTACGGATTTATTCATTCAAGGCAGAGTCATAGCGCCCCCCTGTGGAAGGGAGGGTAATCATTCCTGCACGCTCTGATTTCTGAAATCATTTCAGACCGACTTTCTCATCTTTTTCTTGACGGTTATCACCAATTGCACAGAAACCTGCAATGGAAGCGAGTGAATGAGGGAGAAAGAAGGGAGGGTGAGATGGGGGGGGCAGAGCACCAAGCTGTTCTATTAATCTGCAAATTTTCACAGATGACGCCCCCCGCCGCCTCTCTCTCTCTCTCCCTCTTCATCTCCACGTCCCTCCTCTCTCTGCGCCTCTTCCCCCCCGATGCCTCGCTCTTGTTGGACGGGAGACAGCATCACGCAGCAGGTAAGCCACGCTCGCCGTCCACCCGCCCATGCACCGCTCACACCGGGCGCCCTCGGTCGCCTTTGGCTCGGCCGACGTTCGATCGCGTAAGGGACCCGGCGGTTTATGATTAGCGGCCGTTTGAGAACGGGGTCCTCTCTCGGGTAAAGTTTAGTTTGGCGCGTGGCGTGTTGCGCCACTTTAGAGTGAGCAGCAGGTTAACAGATGGATGCACGGTCTGGCAGAGTCGGCCGCTGAGGCGATCTCCGCTCTTTAAACCTGCGCTGGGAGCCTGACCGATCTGCGGCATCTCTTCAGTCATCAGCATTGATCCAGCACCCTGTCTGCTGTCACACAGACCAGAATCCAGGAGACTTAAGGAGCTCTCCCACACGTCCGTTGGCCAAAAAAAAAAAAGAAAAAGGAGAGGATGGATTTACTGTAAGAACGGGGGAATGAGCTGTGTAAAATTCAGTCCTGCTGGAGTCAGGAGCGATAGGGAAATTGCAACGACAGATCAAAAAGGAGAGAAAAAAAAGAAGGGGAGAAAGAAGGGCAGCGAGAGGAGAAAGAGAGGGAGTATATAAATAGCAGAGCTTTACAAGGGTGAAGAGAGCAGATGTGAAAGACAGTCTGTGCTTAAGGAGTTCAAACAACAGATTAATACACTCAGATTATCGTCCCAGAGAGGTGGGGTGGGGGGAGGGGGGCGTGTGTGGTGCTGGACACGTGTAAACACACACACACACAGATGCACACTGAATCACACATGTGAAACTTACTCACCCCACGCACGCACACACGTTTTCTACTACTCACACTTCATCTCAGCTCCATTTCAGATACACACACACACACACACACACAATCCTTTCCCTGGAAGTTTGTGGCTTCCTATTTTTTTTTTTTTGCCCCAACATCCATTTCATACTGGTTTCATGGTGTTTGAATGCTGCTTTGTATTATCTCACATTAAATTGCACTGTGTATACAATTTATGATTGCATATACAGTGTGTGTGTTTTGTGTATAAGTAGTTAAAAATGGATCAAGCTTAAACTGACTTGATGTCAAATACTCAGCGTTGCAGGATGTGCATTCAGTGCTAAAAAAGTAGATGATCAGCGTTAAACTTCCAAACCTTTCACAGCATCACTTTATCACGTCTCAGGGTTGTTTTGTTGTTGCCTTCATATCATTGTGATTCTGTATAAATATCTTTTATGATATTTGTACAGAGTAAATCATTCAGTCATCATACAGTTTGGATAATGAACATTGGATAATGAAACTAATTCGTCGCAGCCCTGTCCACTTAATCCTGCACTGAAAAAGTAAAATAAATAAAACAGATACTGCAGTCTGCCAGTGATGAGTCGAAAAAGTTTAAATAGGAAAGCTTAAAAAAAATACTTTGACTGACAGAAGTTTGAACTCAACTTTATGACTCGCATGACGTCCCTTCAGTGGGACCCATAAAACCCGACGCTCAAAGTGACGGGGCCTGCTTTTCCTGGCGAATGCCTGGCACGTGCTGCGCTCTGATTGAAGGGTTAACGCACATCGCGTGCACGCGTTCGACGGCAGCTGTGCATATGCTGAGGGAATCGCCGCTCTGCTTCGGACGCCCCGATGTGCGTTTCTGCGCGGCAACTCATTAGTGTTCGTCAGCTCCTCGTGCAACAGGCGTGCTGACCTACAGGGGCAGTGAACACGCGGTGAGGATGAGGAGAAAATGCTCTTCAGGCCGGCTGACGCGCTCTAAAGCTGATTGTGTTGAGCCGCCTGGTGCACGGTGAAATACAGAGGAGCTACGACACTGTCGAAGAGTCATCTTGCATGACAGTGAACTGAATATTTATATTTTTGGTGGGACAAAAAAAAAAACAGGACCTTTTTAAAGACTTGCTCTGCTGCGTGCTCGAGGATGTTGGGATGGTCATTCTCACAGTTTTTTGACATTTCAGACAAACTGACGATGAAGGGAATCATCAGTTGCATCTCGTAAATTCTCTGCATCACAGACAGTGACGTACGTGTCAGTAATACCAAAGAATTAAATTTCCTTGAAGTCCTTGGAGAGACGTTTCTGCTTATTGATTTCTCATTTTCACAGTTTCAAATAAGTTCTTTCCAACCATAAAGTGCTAACAGCAGGTGGACAGGATGAAAAACTCGCACCACTGTGCATGATTGTTTATTTTCTTCTCCGTGTAAATGTGACAGTAGTTGGCGTTGGGTAAAGACTGCATGCTGATAGGGACCTTTGGCCAAGATAGTCACACAAATACGTTTTCGTATTTGCTTTCCTAAGACAGATGTGTGTTTGGTGTGTGTGTGTGTGTGTGTGTGTGTGTGGCTGTAGCGTTGTAGTGCAGCGGCGACCATCCTCATCTCCCTCTGTTGAGCGAGGAGCGGACGGAGGGGCGGGGTGGGGATTACATCTCCATCCCTCCGCAAAGCTCACGTCGAACAATCAACCACTGGAAATAATCCTCTGAGACACACAGACACACACACAGACACACACAGACGGATGTCTGCTTAACAGTATATTACAATACGTAGTATTTTTTTTAAATGTAGAAAGTACAAACGCAGAGAGAATCTACGCGTTCGGTTTCTTCTCTTCAGTGAGCAGTTTAGTATCAAGCTGTAAACACGGATGACCTCTGACCTCTGGATCTAATCCATAAACATCTTGATGCTCCACTCACCTGCGCCCGTTTGTTTCCATGTCATCACAAGTTCCACCGATAAATATTCGATTTTATGTCTAAAGTTGCAAAAAAAAAAAAGGTTGCATTTAGGAGCATCGACACTCTACTGACTATTTTATTGACTGATTAATATAACACTCACTCAAATGGACTGGCTCAGCTCTAATTGCATAAACCTTAGTGAAAAAGTAGACTTAAGGTCAAAGGTCAGCTGAACTGTCATTTCCACACTTCCACACGCTATAAACTGCATGTTTATCATGTACTACGTAATATATAAATCAGATAAAAGTATGTAGACAGCCCAGTTCCTCGAGGGCCCAGTGTATTTTCAGCACGTAGACTTTCAGCAAAACTTGTCTTCAAATTTGCACAAATGAAATTCACCAGCGATGACGCAAAATCTTTTGGGTTGTGCTGCTCTTTTTTTGCCTTTTTTTTAATGATGAATCTGCGTAGCCTTTATTTCTTTAATGTCGACATGTAGCCAGCCACACTCAGGTTCTCATGTTGAGTTCAAGTGCAGCTCATCAAAAAACTTACTGTACTGTCTGTTCAGATCAGAGCCAGGCGGGTTGTGTGTGTGTGTGTGTGTGTGTGTGTGGGGGGGGTGTAGCTGTGTGTATAGCTATCATTCATCTGTCTGATCCCTTGAATCAACGTCCTGCGATTGGTTAGAGATCATTAATGTGGATGACCACATGCGGATACGATGAGGCGGGGGTTAATATGATGATCCCGTGCCATGGCCGGTCTGAAATCAGCTTCGAGTTAGTTTTCATCGTGTCTCATGATACATGCACCTTGTTTTTTTTATCTGCAGCAGCTTGGGCTCATTTACAGTAATCAAAGCTCGCTCTTCTGGGAGATTAACTCATTCTGCCGTCGTGGCCCATCCTTCTGGAAACCATGACGATTAAGAAGATGTGTCGTAAGTACACGAGACTGATTGGGATGGTCATCATCGCACGTCTCATGAACCGCCCGAGTATTTACATTGAGGGCCCTGCTGTTTATCCAGTTGCCATTACTTTGGAGGTCGCCGTCGGTCGGTCGGGAGGCGCTCTGTCTTGTGGCTGCGTTTGGCCCGTAAGCGCACGTAAACAGCAGCACCGTCGCGACGACTTCCACCTGGGCCTGGTTTCTTTACTTCTCCGCTCCGGGTTCGGCTCCCTACCTTCGCCCCCGACGCCTTCCGTCTTTTTGCTCTCAAAGCTGTGTTTCACGTTTTCCAAAGCCCACGCTAAGAGCGGGCTTACCTGGCAGAGTAGCAATACCTGTGTCGTGTCGCAGCGAAATCCAGGATTTACTGTAAGCCACCCGACCAAACACTCTGAACCCGGTGACTTGAATGGCTGCGTTTTATTAGGGATGCTGAGCTGTAATGTGATGTAACAGGCCCGTCTACAATCGGGCGGTGCTGAGAACATCTGTTTCTCATACTTTGTGGACTACTTTTCAGGTTCGACCCTGGCCCTACCCTGAATAGTGTGGGCTTTCCTCGGCCGAACAGAGCCACTGGGAGGGCCCGGTAAGAGCTTGGTTCCTGGAGGCCAGCTAGGTTTCGTCTCCAGGCAGCGCTGACATTTCCTGGAGCAGGAAAATAATCTGTCTGCTGGGGCAGGAAGACGGATTTGCAGAGCGGCTTCAGGTCCTTGAGCGTGTCCTTGCAGCTTATACTCCTCGGCGCCGCCCTCCTCCTCCTCCTTGCAGGACACATGCCATTGCTTCATTATTTCAGGGGCCTCCATCTTTAATATCCAGCTTTCGCTGCCAGACAGGAGGACAGGCAGGCTTACTCTCAAACACATTCTGAAGAGCACATTGCCACGGAATAGCCTGCATCACCAAAATGCCAGTTTTGTCACAAACTAAGCAAAACGGTCTTGATCCAAGATCGATCTCCTTTCAATTTTGCGTTCACCCGCCAGGTTTTGACCGGATTTTATCTGCCCTGCTTGACTAGAGTAAAGTCAAATCCTTTAAAACCTCACCACCTTTTCCACGAGTGAATTTCAAGAACAAAAGGTCATGAGAATGTCTCGCTTACTCCCATTCCCCTCCGGAGACTCGTATGTCACTAAACAGATTTCACCAAACAATGTTCATGCTAAGAATGACATAAGGACTGAAAAGAGGATTTGTAGGCGAGTATAACAGTGGAACCCCCTCCCCCCTCCCCTCCTCGGCACTCCGAGGATTATATCTGTGCAATCGGAACTTGGCAGGGCGTTCTCCCGCCTCCGAAAATATAACGTTTGAGATCACGCTGGCGATCTGACTTCACGCCTCGACTGGCAGCCGCCGCGGAGACTAGCAAGGTGCAAGAGATATGGCCGGAGGGAGCGGGAGATGAGAGGAGCGGCGGTGAACGCATGACAGCAGACCAACCAGTAGGTAATGTTTTTCCTCAGTCTACTGTACTTTTGTACAACATCCACGCACCGCTGCAGAAAATGGATTATAATCACGTCTGATTGCGATTGTCTCACAGAGTCAGACTGTTTGTAAATGTGACACTCACGTCTGTGACGAGGTTTTGGCACGGCCACGCCGCTCCCCAGATGTGTTTATGTATGATTTATGTTGGGGTCTCCGTGCAGGGAAGAAACCTGCAGT